>CAWUFW010005998.1:0-1215000 GCA_963921515.1 Calotriton arnoldi | reverse complement strand
TGACCTGAGATCTGGTGATCTCTGACTTGCCTCGAATCTCCAAGCGAAGCCTGCTGCCTCTTTCTGGAGGATCCCCCTGACCACGACCGGAGCTAGTAAGAAAACCCGACGCCTAAAGACTCCCCTGCACCCGACGCCCCAAAGCGTTGGGTGGCCCAACCGACTGTGTCCAGGCATCCCAACTTACCTCTCCAACCAGTGGTCACCTCTAGAAGATCTTCGTCCCCGAGCCTGCAGTCTTTGTTGCAATCTGAGAATCTCCATTGACATCAACAGGGCACCTTCCGCCAAACCAGCACCCAGCAGCCCCTGCGCCGCTGCTGGTGTACTTTGGGTGCTAACTCGGATCACCCTCAACCCTGAGACGAACACCAGGAGCTTTGCTCCCACAACCTTGTGGCCTGCTCATGAGCAGCCACCAACCGGAGGCCCCTTATCACCCATTGGATAACATTGGGCCTCAGCACTCTGCACCCGGCCGCCCTAGTGCCGCTGAGGGTGCTTTGAGAGTGCATCCTTGACTCTGGGGGAACCTTGGTTCTTACCCCAGAACACCAACTCCCGCAACCAAGTACTTACCTGTTAACCGATAACCACATTTTCTCCATAGGAATACATTGACTGTTTTTCCTTGAAAATTGTTTTAAGTGTGGAGTTGGTTTTGTATGAGAACTTGAACAACTGCAAATAACTAAAAACTGCTTTACTTACCTTCTCTAGGAAATAACCCAGTGTGATATCTAGGCATATCACACTGAGTAGAAAAAAATAATCCAAAAGTAATCAAAAGTAATCTAACAGTAATTTCCACTGTATTGAAAAGATTTAAAAACCTGTAACAAAGACATTTTCATTCAGCTTGCTTGTATTGTTCAACCTGCCTTGAAAAGTACCATTTACACATACCAGTACCAGGCTTGCTTGGTTCTAGAAAATAAATATAACTAAATAATATTTGTTTATACGAACAAATTGGTCTGAGTTCAGTCGTTGAGTGTGTGACATCATTTGCTGCCTGAGTGTGTACAACAAATGCTTAACACTACCCTCTGATAACGCCTTACTGCTAGCCCCCACTACCACAAATGGAGAGTAAGGTGCTATCTACTATTACCTCTGCCTACCTTTGGGATTCCACTGGACTCTGTGCACACTATACCTCATTTTGGTATATTATATACAGAGACAGCTTCCTACACACGTGAACTATGCAAACTATGTGAAATGCTACAAGAAAACTGGAAATGGTCTGTGTCTTTCTGCCTATTGCAGTGATGTGTTGGCATTCAATAATGCTTTAAGGAGAGATTCGCTACATTGAAAGTTCACTGCTCTTGCTATTGAGAAGTGAACCTCGGGACAAATCACAAAAGGTTTGTCGGCATTTAAATAACCATATAAAATAAGTTGCTACCCACCAGGAGATGCCTTGTTTAGAAACAGCTTTCAATTGGCCTCCAGAACTACAAGCCTTAGTGTGTTGTTTCAACACTGAATGCTTTGGGTCCAATACTAATAGCAAAACAGAACACTTCGCATCAATCATACAAAAAGTCTGCTCTGCCCCCTCTGAAAGATTACGAATGAAAACTAAGAGAGGTTGAATCAATTATATGAAAATTGCAACTTTTAATAGTCACTCGAGATTCAAGCTGCTACTCAGGGGTTCATTTTTTGCTTCAAATCTGTTTTATTGAAAATACAAATCAAAACAATACAACAATCAAAATATTATGAAGAAAGTAGAAAGGAAAAAAGAGAAAAAGACGACCAGGGAAGGAAAGGGAAGGACGCATCATTAACAACTCCGGAATATCAGCAAATTAAAACACAGAAGGCAAAGCAATGGCATATTACAAATCTGTCATATATAGAGGGACATTACTCTGGGAGAAAAAAAGCATACAACATGTGAGGAGGGACTGGGTGGTGGTGGGACCCGTTAGGAGAGAGAAGCTACGTGAGGTGTAAGCAGGGTGAGCGAAATGTCCCACAGCAAGGAACAGAGCCCCTGTGAATGGAGGAAACAAGTGTGGAGAAGGACCCGAGGGAAGTCATGGCAACGCAAATGACCAGTACCATGCAGAGGGGAGATTAAGCAGTATCCCTATTGGGCCCCCAGAGTCTGTCCGCGTCAGAGGGGAGTATGTTGGCCTCAAAGAGGTGTAAAGCCCGAAGCCTCGGGGGCTGGAGATGGGCGGGATCGAGTTTGCAAAAATAATCTACCAATGGTTGCCAAGTTTTCGTGAATTTGGTGTCGCGGAGCAGAAGCAGCGCCGTGAGTAGCTCCATTGCCATGGTATGCCACAAACGGGTGAACCAAACGTTCACTGGGTGTGCTTCAGCCTTCTTCCAGTATAACGCTATTGTTTGTTTAGCTGCGCCAAGCATGTGTAGAATTAGGTGCCAGTCCTTGTGAGTCATGGGGAATAGGTTCGCAGGTTTGAGGCCCACGATGAGTGTGGTCGGGGTTTCGGGTAGTGGGTAACCAATCACCTGTTTAATGTGACTAAGGACCTCCTTCCAGTAAGCGGTCAATAGCGGGCAATGCCACCAAATGTGGAGGAAATCCCCAGTAGCGCTCGTACATCGCCAGCAAACAGGGGAGGAATTGGGAAACATTTTGTGCAACTTATGGGGAGTGTAATACCATTGTGTCATGACTTTATATGCGGATTCCCTCTGAGAAATGCTGCGGAAAACCCTCGGGATGTCGCGCCATAATTGCTCCTATTGTTTAAGTGTGATTTCATCAGAGGTACCGGACTGCCATCGTGACTGATATGTATGAGGAGTAGGTCGGGGGGCATGTTGAAGGACTTGATATGTGCGAGATATCAGACCCCTGGATTCATCGTAAGAAAGCACCAGCCGTTCAAAGGGGGTGAAAGGACGAGTGGCTCCCTGAGTGGAAGATGACGCCTGTACCTAGTGCCGAAGTTGGAGATATTGTTATCTAGCCCCCTCGGAGAGGTGGAAGTCCCGTTTCCATTGTTCAAAAGATTTAAAGGTGTCCCCCTCGAAAAGGTCCCGGAGCGTCCGGCACCCCCCTTCGGACCAGGCCAGGAAAGAGTGTGGGTGTAGAGCAGGTGGAAAGTGTGAGTTGCGAGCAATGGGAGTGTGAGGTGACGGGAAGGAAGTGAGACCCCTGGATAGCGCCAGCTTATCCCAAATATCCAACACAGTTTTTGTTGGTATGGCCATATAGGAGCTGCGCGGTCGGGCCTCCAGTGAAAGCCAGGCAAGATCCCATATGGGTCGGCAAGCAACAGCCCTATTCATATGGAACCAAACCTTCTCGCTCTCCCGCACAACCCATTCTGAAATAAAACGGAGATGTGAGGCCCAGTAATACTCCAGTAAGTTGGGACAAGCCAATCCCCCCCGGTCCCGAGGCAGCATAAGTATTTTATTAGAGAAGTGTGGTCGTGTCCCTCCCCAGATAAAGTTAGTAAGCTCGCGCTGGAGGTTCTGGATTTGGTGTTGCGGTAAAGGCGTGGGCAGAGTTTGAAATAAATATAATATTTTCGGCAGCACCGACATTTTAACCATGTTCAGACGCCCCAGCCATGAGATAGGGAGAGATCTCCACGTTCGTAGATCCTCCAAGACGACCGTTTTACATTCGTGCCAATTCGCTTGTGACCACGTGTTAAGGTTAGAGGTTAAGTTAAGGCCAAGGTACCGAATGGAGTGTGAGGCCCATTGATATGGGACAAGGGACCGGAGCACAGGAATCTCGGATACAGGGATTGTAAGATTCAAGGCCCACGATTTCGCATGATTGATTTTAAGGCCCGAGGCAATTTCAAAAGACTGTAGCAATGTATGAAGGGCGGGCAAAGAGGAACGTGGTTGTGACAATGTAAGAAGGAGATCGTCCGCGAACAAGGCAATTTTGTGGTCCACTCCTCCGTGAACAATGCCTGTAATGTCAGGGTATTGGCGGATCAGGATGGCAAGAGGTTCTACAACAAGCGCAAATAGCAGGGGAGATAAAGGACATCCCTGCCGGGTGCCCCTGTAAACACGGATAGGACCCGTAAGTTGGCCATTAACCCAGACCTGGGCTTGAGGTGAAAGGTAAGGCGCCATGATCCTAGCAATCATCTGAGGTCCCAGCCCTATCTTATGTAAGATGGCCCGCAAGAAGGCCCAGCCCACTCCGTCAAATGCTTTTTCAGCATCAAGTGATAAGCAGGAGGGTATGTTCCAGTGGTGGGCCTTCCCAACTAAGTGAGCGATGCGCCGCATATTATCCGCGCCCTGCCGGTGATGAATGAAGCCAACCTGATCAGGCTCGATAAACCCGGGCAGGTGGGGAGCGAGACGCTTGGCCAGAATTTTAGTGTAAAGTTTTAGATCCGTGTATAAAAGCGCAATGGGGCAAAAAGAGGAGCACAACGTGGGATCCTTTCCTGGTTTAGGGAGCAGTGCGATCTCGGCGAAGACCATAGAACTGGAGGGGCCTCCAGTATCAGAAAAGGAATTAAAAAGGCGGAGCAGATGCTCTTGTATCTGCGGAAGAAAGATGCGATAGAAAGACCGGGAGACAGGGAGACCGTCCAGGCCCGGAGATTTACCAAGGGGTAGGTCCTTCAGCGCACTAGTAAGTTCGTCAAACGTAAGTGGATCTTCAAGAAGTTGCGCATGATGCCCATCGATCGGAGTCCATCTGCATTCCCCCAATACTGCTTGAATCTGATCCGAATTAGGTGGCTCCAATGCGTAAAGAGAAGTGTAATAATCGTTAAAAGCTTTTAGCTTGGCGGTTTCAGTGGTAGTCCATGTGCCATCGTCTAATTTAATTTTTGCAATGTGAGCCTTTGCTGCCCACTTCCTAAGGCGACACGCTAGAACTGTTCCCACCTTGTCCCTCCCTTCATAGTATCGTTGCTTTAATGCCAATAGGGCGTGTTCCGCCTTATTAGTCCTATGAGCCCGTAGCTGACCATGAAGCATAGCCAGGCGTCGCTTATTAAGAGCTAGAGGATGTTCCTGTTCTAGTTTTTCCAGCGTTTTGATGTCCCTGGACAAGTTGTCCTCGAACAAACGAGCCTCCCGAGCCATCGCAATAGAGGTGATGTGACCCCGAATTGTGGCTGTAAAGGCATCCCAAACCACGGGGAAAGGTGTTTCTGGTAGATCATTGGACGAAAAGTAGGACAGGATAGCGTCACGGATCTCAGCAACATCCACTGGATCCCGGAGGACATGGGGGGGTAGTCTCCAGCGAGGGGAGTGACGTGAGTGAGGTGTGCGATCGTGTAGCAGAAGCTCCACATGTGCATGGTCCGAAATGGAGATATCGGACATGGAAGCAGAGAGAACGTCACGTACCAGGGAGTTGGGAACAAATAGATAGTCAATGCGGGAGTAGGAGCGATGGACATGGGAATAATAAGAATAATCTCATGTAGCTGGGGAGTGGTAACGCCAAATATCTAGCAGTCCCAAATCCGTAAACTGTTTCTTCGGAGGCAGACATGGCTCCAGCCCCATGAAACGTACCAGTACTACGGTCTATTCCCGCATCCCACACCAGATTGAAATCACCCCCCAATATGAGCTGATGATCGTCATGTGTTATCTGTTCCCGTAGGAGTTCCCGGATAAAGAGATCCTGTGCTTGATTGGGAGCATAGATATTGCAGAGAGTGAATGTCAGTACCCCAACCCGGACCACTAGTTTGAGAAATCTGCCATCTTTGCCACGGATCACTCTGGCAGCCCCCTATTGGATGCCCGCCCTGCAGAGGATAGCCACCCCAGCCGTTTTAGTAGGCGCAGATGCCCAGCATTGAAAGGGATATTTAGGGTGGGCCATACGGGAAGTATCCGCCTTTAAAAGATGTGTCTCCTGTAAGAAGATAATGTCTGGGTTCTGTTGTAGTAACTAGCGTCAAATTTGACGACGTTTGTTAGGAGAGTTAAGACCCTTTACATTAAGAGAAAGAAGTTTCAAACAGGGTACAGAAGTCATGGTAAAAGCGGATTACATCCATCCGCCATCAAATGTTGTGAGACCAAGATATGGCCCATAGCCCCCCGTCCTCCCCCATCAAACCACCATGAAAAATAAACACAGCCAGAATGCATATCAATACTCCGCAATATATAGGAGGAAGTTGATACACAAAGTAATAACCATTGGCAGAAAAATGTTACACTCCCAGTAGCGTGTCCCTCCCTCCCTCCCTCCAAACAAGGAAAAAAGGGAAAGGAGAGAAAAAGAAAAAAAAGGAAAAAGGAGAACAAAGTTTCGAGATTGAACAACGGCCAACGTGACCAAGAAGTCCTATTCCAGTCTAGGAGCAGACTAGGCTCAATAGCACAAGCCATCCCAGAGATGTCACTCTCTTAGGAATAGAAAGGGGGGAGAGTCTCGGGAAATCAGCACCGCTGTTAGGGGCCGCAAGCCGGCACCGCTGCCACACTATAGTCAGGGCGAGAAAAGAGTAAACAGTGAACATGGGAACCCAACCCCGCCTCTGCGGGGGACTGCTGGTGACAAAGACAATGACCTCTTAAAACGCGGATAATGTTTTAGTTCTCCTTTGGCTGGGAACGTGAGGGAGACTTCTCTCCGTCCAAGGAGCGAAGATGTTGAATAATGTCCTGCTTGGCTTGAGAGGAGGACCGTTCCCCACGGTTAGGCAGCCGCCGCGGTCTGAGCGCTCTAACCCATTGTGGCTTCGCAGGTTCTCGATCCAAAGGAGGCAAACGTGAAGGGCTAGGCGACGGAGAGGAAGTCGAGAGGCGGAGCAATTGAGTGGCCTCCTGGAGGGATCGCGGCGCCTGGCGTATGGATTCCCATTGAAAGATAAGCGCAAAGGGGTGGCCCCATTGGTACTGAATGCCCAGCTCACGAAGCTTATCAGTGACGGGTTTAAAGTCCCTGCGGCGACGAAGCGTGGTGGGAGCAAGGTCCTGAAAGAGCTGAATGGGGGAACCCTTGTAGGTTAACTCCGATTTGTAGCGTACTGCCTTTAAAATAGCCTCCTTCTCCGTGAAAAAGTGGACCCTGGTTAATATGTCGGGAACCAGACCAGAGCGCCCAGAGGGCACAGCCACACGGTGAGCCCTGTCAAGTGCAGGTGGAGAGGCATCGTCATCCCCTCTGATCTCATGAAGCAACTCCGCAACAAAAGTCATGATGTCAGAGCCTTCTGCCCCTGTTGGAACACCCCTCAGGCGCAAGTTATTGCGGCGGCTCCAGTTTTCTAAGTCCTCCTGCTTAATTTGGAGCTCAATATGTTGTTCCTCCAGGAGGGCCAATCGTTGCCAGAGTTGCTCTTGGTCTTCCGTGCGAGCATCAACCGTCTTCTTGAGATCGTCCACCCTCTCTCCAATTTCTGTGACGTCTCTCCTGAGTTCCTTGATGCAGGTTTGAACCTCTGTTCTAAGCGATCCAATTTCGGACTTAATTTCCTGCAAAAAGTTGGCCATGAAGGATTGTGTGAGAGGATCGGAGGAGCCCTCTGCCGAATACGCCATAGCCGCAGAGGGTGTAGAAGCAGGTTTGTACCACAGAGCCGTCACAGTATTGTCTCTCGGGGGTACGGCGATTTCTTTCCCAGCTTTAGAGCGTGGCATGACCCCTCAAACACCAACGCACAGGATGGAGAGCCAGGTCGGAGGAATAAAGCAGGAAGCCAAGCACATCCCCAGTAAAGGGTTAGGAGCCGTCGTAACGTAGGTGAGCAGGGCGATCAGCCGTGAAGAGGAGAGGGGCAGGAGCTTCGCCCCCCAGCGTCCAAGGCCCCCTCTGACTCCCCCCTCTGAGCTGCACGAAAGGCCAAAATTCGTAGGCAGGATGAGGAGAAGTGCCTCGTAGAACCCCAGGAGGTGTGATAACTCCCCCAGCGATCACACATGCAGCCCCGCAAGGACAGGGGCCAGACACAGCAGGGGGGAGGGACCACCGGCAGGAGTGCGCGGGAGATGGCACCACAGTAGAGTTCACACGGGAGTCCGTGCTGTAACAGGCCTACACTTCAAGTCTCCAGGAGGCCCCAGCGCGTCCCAGCAGCCGGTACTGGGAAAGCAGATCCGGGGGTGCCCACAGTAGTCGTGCCCTAACAAGAAGATGGGGGCTCTGTTGTGAGAGGCACGGCCCGACAGTCTCAGGGTCTCGGGTGGTCACATCCGATAGGGGACGCTCCTCCAAAGAGTCCCGAGGGGTAAGGAACCAGGGGGACAACAGAGCCAGTCCAGGGCCCATGTCCAGCATACACCCTCAGCAGCAGGAGGAAGCGGGTCCCAGGAGAGAAGCCAGTCGTGGATCGCCACTCACCTAGTCTCACCCCTCTCCACGACAGGCGACAGCGTCTCAGAACTTCCAGGACACCAGCAATGGAGGGGAGAATCAGCCAGGGGCTCCGCAGCACAATCTCCTGCACCGCACGGAGAAGCACAAGATGGCGGCAGTCTCAGCGCCCGCAGCGCGACACCTCCTGCGCTTGAAGATATCGAGTGCAGATCGCTGCACCTTCTCGCCGATCCCTAGGCGGTCCGGCGAAGCTCCCCGGTGTGCCGTTGTGCACCAGAAGGGAACCCTCGCTCGCCGGGCGCTCTCCGGAGTCGGAGGGAATCAATATGGCGGCCGCGGGCTCCCGGACCAGGCCCCGACACCAAAGCTGCCAGGGACACAGCTACCAGCGCCCAAAGAGTCGCGCTGGGCGGGGAAATGACTCCCGGACGCCTCCGATGACCAGGCAGGCTGAGCAGTGTCGCCGTTAATGCCCCGGTGCCGCGATAAATGCTTCAAAAGGCAGCGGCTGACCGTAGCTCCCTCGGCGTGCGTCTTACTCCATGCGTAGCGAGACCACGCCCCCCCAGGGGTTCATTTTAATACCTCATTCTGGAGAAGACAAGGAATCATTATTCAACAATTGCCAGTACAAAAACTGACAGCAATTACGCATCTGCTTAAAGTACGCATCTGCTCAAAAGGGGAACCAATACATTCAGCTAAAACATTAAGTTCTGAAATTACAGAGGATGTTAAGCAGGAGGGAATTTCCACACCAACATTTAGGTAATTCAAGGTTTTTTAGAATTTTAAAAAGGAACATTCATTTTCAATTTTCTGATGACCCATCAACATGAAATATTAAGAGTATTAAATCTCTAATATCAGTGTGACAGTTTTAGGGAAAATGGTTCTTTATTTGCAGAACCCATATTCCTAATGGAATAGTAATATATCTCTGCAAAGTTGTTTTTTTCATCACTTTGTGCACTATTGTCAATTGTCACATTTGAAGAACAGAACAACGTTTTTAGACCTCAGG
Source organism: Calotriton arnoldi (assembly GCA_963921515.1). NCBI lineage: Eukaryota > Metazoa > Chordata > Amphibia > Caudata > Salamandridae > Calotriton > Calotriton arnoldi. The sequence continues at coordinate 1,205,704 of CAWUFW010005998.1, read as the reverse complement.
AGCCTAGGTCAGGAATATTGGTTTCAATTCAATAAATCCCCTCCCCAAACAGACAGAAGACGATTATGTGTATAGCAGTCTGATGACCAGGCAGATGAACATCATTTTTATGATGAAGATCATACCAGGTATAGATTAGGGAAAACACATTTAGTGATAAAGGCTATGGTCTTAATTAAGATAGAACAGAGGAAGCAAAATTAATTTGAGATGGAGAAAAAGGGCTGTGATGTAACACTCAAGAAAAATACACTAGCACAACAATAAAGAGAATATCAAGTACAGCTTTGTAGTAAGTTTAAGGAATCCGGCAAAATACCCACCAGTGTATCAGAAACATTAACAATATTTAATCTTCATGTTATAGGATACAAAATAGATTGTTTTGTAAGGATTTACAAAAAACACAAGTGTAAACTAAACAAAACCAAAGAAAGCAAAACAAGAACTAGCAGATTGCGACACTGAAAATCTGTACAGCCAAATTTCACAACTGTTACCATAAGACTTAAAAGATCTTGCACTTAATAACCAATGCATACAACAGACTTAGGCAGATGACCTGTGACCTTTTCCCACTGTTCTTGCAACATGAGGTTGAGGAAGTGGACTTCTACCGCTGATCTGGAATTGTAGGCGAAGAAACTTTAGTATGTTTTTGAAGACTAGGTCAGAAGTGCTAGACACACTGCCTTTATCCACCAAAAACTTTTGACTATTGCAAATGACCTAGATGTGTGTCTGCAAATTTGCGAATACTCTTTTTAAAAAAGATTTAGCTCAGAACCGGAGGGCTTCAGATGCTCCAAGTTTAAATGACTTGGTGTCTGGATTTAAGTGCTGTAGAATATTGGAAGCATCAAAATATATAGCTTGTGGGTATTGCCCCTCCATCCCCCGAAGGAAGAATCAGGCGATTTGGGGATTATGGATTCATTATTTGGGTGTGCCTTTAAATGTTCAAAGGACTTTGCGTACATTTAGATGGATCCATAACTCCCTATTAGTCATAGACCTTATAAATCACATTATGGTGTTTCGCCATATATTCTAGTTGCTGCATTACCCGACTGACTCGGAATACACAATTGAATCTGCTATATGTTTTGTTGATTGCATTCACTAATGGGTTATTAAAAAATGGATAGGTGCATAAAGCATACTGTTCACCTGATGACACTTTGTCCTAGAATTCCCTACCTAAACTTTTTATTCTTATGCTATTAGCACGAACTTTCCCACTATTAATTGCCATTGGTCATCATCCCAGATTCACCTGATAGTTAAACATGTTTTCCTCTTCACAGGATCATTCCTGCTGATGGTAAATTAGGCCCTTTACAATTTACTTTATGACTAAATACTGTTGCCAGATGGATAATCCTCTGACATACAATTTGTTCTAAATTTTTATACATTTTATTAGGTTACCAATATATTTTTTAATTTTAAATATAATACTTCTATATAGATCAGAAAAGAATCCCCAATTTGGGATCTCAAAATAATTGCCCATTTTTTATTTTGAGAGGCTAGATTGGAAGATGCAGGACCAGATTAAACTAGATTGGAAGACGCAGGCCCAGATTAAACTATAAAACAAGCTTCAAGTGAAAATCATGATTGAGACGTATTGGGAATGAGGGTGGGCTCAAAAAGCTAAAGTGAATAATATATGGGACTGCGCAGTCTGCAAAGGTAAACTGCTACAATGGTCGCAAGCAGTACCAGCACAGAATGGAGACAGGTTTCAGAAAGAAGGGTTTATATGATTCAAGAGATTGTTGCTTGTGAGGACAGAAACAAACGTAAGGGCAAGAAATTGATAACGATCTATGTTTAGAGTTATGAAACTGATGAACTTATGTCAGATGAACTTTGCAGAAAAGTCGGTGGGGGCGCTAGAGGGCGCACTGCGGAAGGCTGCACTTTAGTGCTGCTCCGCCGGCCAGAACAACTATCCGGCAATAATATGCGTAATTGGCCGTCTTAACACTCGGGAACGGGTGTTACATATATCGGAATATGCCAGCAAGAAGTTGAACTGCCTAAACGCTAGGAAGCTGAAGTAGCTGCGGAATAAACAACGGAAAACATAAGAGCGCGCCTGGTGCACTGCAAGTGGAGGCAAGATGGCGGCGAGGCTGTGATATAGCAGACCGATCAAGGCGATCGTTTCACTCACCTGGCATCAACACGGTGCTTGTGTACACATTTGAGGCGACCGAAGGGTGTGCATCTCCCCCTGCATTGTGGCGGCTGCAAGGATTATCAAGCGCAAATAAACTCCCGGTGGCGCCGCTGGCTGAGCGGACGCGATCACAGCATAACGGAGACAAGCTATAATCACGGCAAGTGACCTGGAATGCTGCCGAACCCCTGATGATAGGAATTGCCACGCTGTAATGAGATGCGCATAGCGGGCGGCTTCAGAACCCGATATCTTGGCCGTGAAATGCACCATATCCTCTCCAAATTGTATACCCTGCTTCAAATGCGACGTGTGCAGTCTAGTGCTCCGGCGGGGAGCCGATAAGAAAATGGCGGACTGAAGGTGAATTACTCGACCCGCACGGCAACAGAAATGATAGCGGGACGCGCGTGATGAACTGCTGGATGAAAGGGGAAGCGCCGACGTAAGAACCGCGATATAATTCCGGACTAAATCGGTTAAAAAGTTCTGGAAAGCAGCAGAGAAGCGCAGTGAAGATACACAAATCAAAATGGTGCCCAATTCGTCTGCAAGTGGTTGACGGCCCTCCACTGCTAAACCTGCATAGTGACTCCTGCTCATAGGTCTGATATGAGGTGCTGGCAGACCCTGGGGACACATTTCAGTTATGGCGACTACTGGATTGGAGTAGAATTAGCGGCGCTCGGGTACAACACCACTGGGCGAACGACCAACAGTACTTGTGAGTACCTACCACATGCCGGAAGTATCTGAATGCTCCCCTCCCCTACAGGTATTATTGTGCCGAGATTACGATACCCTTACAGCTCGGTCGCTCAAGAGATACGGGCTAGTGGAGCGGAACCTTGCTTGGTGACCTCACACTCCCAAAGATACATCTGCGGACGGTGTGCCTGAATCTAAAAAGAACAGCAGACCTGAGCTAAACATCTGCACCTCATAAATCATGGGAAAACCTGACAAACAACAGCCAAAGCTGACTTTCGAAGGGAGGCGAGGAACTAAACCCACGTCGGCTCACTCTGATACCGAGTTGGAAGCATCCTCCTCCAAAGATATGTCCATGGAAAACACACTGCAGGCAATACAACAAAGTCTACAAAACATCGATGGCAAGATCGATAACCTGACACTCCGCGTGGACAGTATGGCGGCAAAATTGGACAAACAGGGAGAGCGGCTGGATGTTGCGGAACAGAGGCTGTCGACGGTTGAGGACGAGTCAGGTGCGACGACAAAAATGCGCAGCCATGGAAAAGGCCTTGGAGAACATCAGAAGTAAGAACGAAGATTTGGAGGCGAGGTCTCGCTGAAACAATATACGCATTATGGGAGTCGCAGAGAGCACGAATAGTGGACGGCTGGAACAGTACGTGGAAAATATGCTAAAAGATATTTTTGGGCCGGAACAGTTTTCACCTGTGTTCATAATCGAGCGTGCTCACAGAACACTAGCCACTAGACCTCCGCCAGGTGCACCTCAACGACCCATTATAGCCAGGCTTTTGAACTATAGAGACCGTGACATGGTTCTGAGGCTTGCGCGCGACCGACAGTCCATTCAATATCAAGGCAACGATATCGCCTTCTACCCGGATTTCACGGCTGCAGTTCAGAGTGCGCGACGAGAATACCAAGCGGTCAAGAGAAAGCTACGAGAGATGGAAATCGAATATGCAATGCTATATCCGGCACGCCTGAGGGTAACATGATGGGCACGCGAAGATCTTCCTCACACCGAAGGCAGTGCAGGACTACCTGAAGGGGATAACCCCGAGAAGGTGGTCACCACCACATCCACAATCCTCGCAACAGGCAACGGAAAATGGGTCATGAACACTGTGCTGTCCCCAAACTACGATAAAGGATACAGTCTGCCAAACAATGAGGGATGGGTAAGAAACCGACTGACCCGAGAGATCCTTTTGGAGGTAAGAGCAGCGCCGAAAGACGCTGTATGCAACACTGGACTTATATCCTGAACTTTGTAGCATGTGATTATGAAGAAAGGTTGTAGAGCCAGTTTAAAGGCCATAAGGGCTGCATGAGTCACAATAACTAAGCTATAAAGCGACGGTATAGACGTGGCTGAGAAAAAGACCGGCGCTGAAACGCATGTCACATGCAACAGGGCTCGAAGAAACTGTTTTGGGTCACTAGTTGTGTATGCAGTATTCATTGGGATATTAAAAGGGCACAGATGCGTTTGGTATTTTGAAAATGGGCAGTACAATTTGGCCATAATGTTGATATATAATCTGGCCACATCCGCTCCGCGGATGTCTTAGTGGGCACCCAGTAGCCCCCCACGAGGGTATCCCCCGACAAAGTTGAGCTGATTGTTATTTGTTCTATCTGGGTATGTCTTTGGCATGTTTGGGATGCTGGAGTGGGTGGGGGTTTGGGGGTTGTTTTGTTTACCAGGCAAACCAAGATATGGCTTAATACCACAAAGAATGTACCTTACAAATGCTAGTACAAGTAGATACATGGCTTCACTCATAGCGCATATGTACACTCTGACACATGTCTACCAATAAGCGGTTAAACCACATTAGATTTCTCACCTGGAATATACGAGGATTAAATAATCCGAAGAAAATTAGGCAGATGTTTGCTTACTTTGATAGGCACCAGGTGGATATAGCCTTGATTCAGGAGTCTCACCTCTCAAAAGTCGAAAAATGTAGAATTGGTAATAGGTGGGCGGACGAAGTACTCACATCATCCTATTCCACATACTCACGGGGAGTACTGATACTAGTTAAGTAGGGAGTTCAATTTCGCATAGAGAGAACGATTACTGATGACATGGGAAGGTACATAATTGTAGTGGGACACCTACGTGGACACCTAATGGGCCTAGTTAACGTTTATGGTCCCAACACGGATGACCCTGAATTTTTTCGGACCCTCTGGAGAGAACTACGGGAACTCCCTGATATAGAACTGGTTTGGGGGGGGCCTCAATGTGTCGCTAAATGTCAGACTAGATAGATCGGCTGGCACGACGGAACCACACAAGCAGGCAGTCAAAGTATTGCAGGATGGCCTAGCCGAATTTCGAATGCTAGATATATGGCGGGAACGTCACCCGCATAAATTGGAAAGTACACATACATCAGCGGTGCATAATAGCTGGTCCCGCCTTGATTACTGGCTGATGACAGAACTAGCCAGTACATGGGTACAAAACGTCACTCATTTACCGAAAACACTATCGGACCACAATCCGGTATTACTCACCCTCGATTTACCAGATTATATACCGCCGCCCCATTTATGGCGATTTAACTCTAAGGCATTGTTAGATCCCCTATATAACCACGCAATTAGGGAAGCTATAGAAGACTACTTTAATATAAATGTTTCATCAGTGAATGATGCAGGCCTGCTGTGGGAGGCCTTTAAAGCCACCATACGCGGTATGTGTATTAGCACACAGGCGGGGATTCTGAGAGACATAAGGGGACAGCTTTCTAGATGCGAACAGCAGTTGGCGGAGCTGGAAAGGGAGTATGAACGGGCACCAGCACCCGATATTCTGGCCACTATTAGAGACAGACTGTCCGAATATCAAGGATATGCTGACAGTGAATTGAAATATGTATCGATGCGGCACACGGCTAGAGCCTACGGAGAGGGAGGTAGAGCAGGCCGTATACTGGCACGAAAAATTGGCATAGACCGCCGCCTGCAAACAGTTGTCCAAGTTAAAGATGTAAATGGCACTCTGTGTACCAGCACACCTGCCATTCTGGAAGCATTTAAGAATACATATGGTGAACTATATACAACTAGGGACTCAGCTGCCACTACTGAGATACTAGAATACTTGGAAGATATAGCTATAGTGTGGCTGTCCGACGCACACAGGGAGCTCCTGGCACAACCCATCGCGAAGGAGGAGATACAAGCGGCAATTAAGGCACTACCGAATGGCAAGGCTCCGGGGCCGGATGGCTTCACGGCCGAATTTTATAAAGAATACTTCGAACTCCTTTGCCCATACCTGGCAAGCATGTATGAGGAGGCATTTGAGAAGGAAATACTCCCCCCTACTCTGCGTGAGGCAATGCTTATAGCACTTTTAAAACCAGGTAAGGAACCTGACGAGTGTGGATCATATCGCCCGCTCTCACTAATAAATACTGATGCCAAAATATTGGCGAAAATACTTGCCCAAAGATTACAGCCACTAATGACAACCATAGTACTGCCGGATCAATCAGGTTTTATTCCAACAAGATCCACTTCACACAATCTGCGTACACTATTTGCCCTATCGCATCAGCTCAATCCAGAGTTGGAGGCGGCGGCGGTGTTACTTGACGCCGCCAAAGCCTTTGACTCGATTGAATGGAGGTATCTCTTTACTGTATTGTCTAAAATGGGCATGCCCCCGGCTATCCTAAAGTGGATAAAAATTTTATATACAAAACCGGTGGCGTGTGTTAGAGTGAACGGACATGTCTCAAATCCAATACAAATATCCCGGGGCACGAGGCAAGGTTGCCCGCTATCTCCGCTTCTATTTGCTATCGCGCTGGAGCCACTAGCGTGTAAGATCCGACAGTGCCAACAACGCACGGCACTGCAGTTCCCACAGAGACCGCTTAGTATTTCATTATACGCGGATGATATGGCGCTGTATGTTAGAGAACCCAGGGAGAACTTATCCCCCCTTATACAGGAGTATATTAAATTTAGCAGGCAGTCAGGTCTTCAGATTAATTGGAGCAAATCCATTATTATCCCGCTAACAGAAATTACTGTGCCTCATTCGGTGGAATACCCACTGGAATGGCAAACGGAACCTGTTAAATATTTAGGGATTTGGTACCACCGAGACCCGCCCACAGTGATCCGGGCTAATTATGGTATAGTCTTAACAAAATTGGAGGAACATACCGAGAGATGGCCGAGGTTGCCCTTGTCGCTGGCCGACAGAATAGCTATAGTCAAAATGGTGATTCTACCTAAAATGTTATATTTATTTAATAATATCCCCATCACACCACCTGCATCCGTGTTTGGAAAGCTGAGAGCGTTGATCATACAGTTGGTATGGGCCGGAAAGCAAACACGAATTGAACTGCGTGCTCTAACTCTCCCGTTCTCCAGGGGTGGTTTTACAGTGCCAGATTTTCTGTTATACTATCTCTGCGCACAAGCGCAATATGCGCACTATTGGTTTCATCAGACGCCATATATGGCTCATATAGCGGTGGAGGATGGAGATGCTCACCCAGTGCCATTGAGTAGCATTATCACACACCATCGCCCACATATAGCCAGAACTGAAATTAATACAATACGCACCACCAATTCCGCGTGGCACTGTATGGGGAGATTGACAAATAAACTTCCCCTTTATGCACCGGCCTTACCGCTGGAACATCACCAAGCTATGTCGGTAACGCAAGAGGAGGCAAGCATGAATGTGCTACGGAGAGCAGGGATAACTACAATGGGTGATTTATACATTAATAGCGCCTTCTTGGAGAGTACTGACCTCAATTATATTAGCAATCAGACACTACTATTTACACTAGCTATACACAGGCTAAGAGGCTCAGCCCGGAAACTATACCCAACATTTCCCACCGAACCGCCAACACTAGCGGCGTTACAAATGGTTATTGAAAACCCGAGCTGTACAAAACTGGTATCTAGACTCTATAAGGCAATGCAAGAAGATATTGCTGGAACTGCAACGAAAGCCAGAGAGCGATGGAATGCATGCCTGGAAGCAACAATGGAAGAAGCAGACTGGACTGCTTGCTGTGCGTTAACTGGCATGCTGACTCCAAATGGCAACCTCAGAATAATACACTACAAATACTTACATCAGGCATATCACACACCACTCAAATTATACAAATACGGATTACGGGAGGATGCACGGTGTAAAAGGTGCAGGGCTGATGATGCAGACTTTTTGCATTTAGCATGGCGATGTAATAAAGTGGGGATATATTGGGGAGAAGTAATGAGATTATTAGGCGAAATGCTGTCATGTACGATGGAATGCACAGTGCAAATATGTCTCTTGGGCCTTGTGAAAGAGTTACGTGCCATGGCGAGAAAATTTTGTACTATTGCACTGCTATTAGCGAAGAGAAGGGTATCTCTCTGTTGGGATAGTAGAGTGTCCCCGGACAGCAGACTGTGGTTGAAAGACATGGTTTACAGCAAAGATACCTTAAAAACCTATGAGGAAGAACTTCCATCCGGCTCGAGGCCAAGAGACTACTGGGCGCCGCTCACGGAGTATCTACGTACGCACCCTGATATTCTACAAGTAAAGGTCGCTTAGATATTATATCATTACTGTACGGTTGTAATATGTGTAATAGTAATGTACGTTCTTAACCGATTGCTATAATGATGCATTAAGATGTCATCTGGAGGTAATGCCTGGTTGTTTTGTTGTATGGTTGTAATTCCATGTTGAATGGAAACTATGGAAAACTTCAATAAAAAATAATAAAAAAATTTGCAGAAAAGTCCAGATAAAAGTGGAATACAGTAGGGGAAATTCACAGACACATATCGGTTTGCTATGAAATAAGTTCATCAAATTGTCCCTGGGTCATTAAACAATAAGTTAGAATAGAGGAACATCCGGAACAACGAGGCAAGAGCCACGAGTTCCGAAAGCCCGCAATCCTAATAACGACTTGCCTGAACAACGACTTTGCCTTAACCACGCATGTGCGTGGCTAAGGCAAAGTCAGTCTAGTGTTCAGGATGGGCGTGGAAAAGAAAGAGGACATGTAAGAGGGGTTCGGGATAGTTTTTAAGGGGGTGGGTGGATCGGGGTAGTTTTTAGGCGGTGGGGAGGTTCGGGGTAGTTTTTAGGGGGTGGGGGGTTCGGGGTAGTTTTTAGGGGTGGGGACATTTAGGGTAGTTTTTAGGGTGTGGGGACATTCGGGGTAGTTTTTAGGGGTGGGGACATTCAGGGTAGTTTTTAGGGGTGGGGACATTCAGGGTAGTTTTTAGGGGTGGGGGATCGTGGTATTTAGGGGTGGGGAGGTTCGGGGTAGTTTTTAGGGGTGGGGAGGTTCGGGGTAGTTTTTGGGAGGTGGGGGATTTGGAGTAGGTTAGGGGTAGGGTATTCGGGGTCGTTTTTAGGGGTGGGGGATTCGGTGTAGTTCTTAGGGGGTGGGGGGATTCGGGGTAGTTCTTAGGGGGTGGGGGGATTCGGGGTAGTTCTTAGGGGGTGGGGGGATTCGGGGTAGTTCTTAGGGGGTGGGGATTCGGGGCAGTTTTTAGGGGGTGGGCGATCGGGGCAGTTTTTAGGGGGTGGGCGATCGGGCAGTTTTTAGGGGTGGGAGAATATGGGGTAGTTTTTAGAGGGTGGGAGGGGGTTTGGGGTAGTTTTTAGGGGTGGGAGAGGTTCAGATTAGTTTTTAGGGGGTGGGGGTTCGGGGGTAGTCTTTAGGGTGTGGGGAGTTTGGGGTAGTATTCAGGTGGTGGGGGGTTCGGGGTAGTTTTAAGGAGGTTGGGGGGTGTATTTAGGGCTCAGGGGGAGAGGGAGGGGAGTGGTAAACTTAGCCAGGATAGCGGTTTACCATGCATGCCTTTACCATGGAAATTCATGGTAAAGGAATGCGTGGTAAAGCAATTCGTGGTTAAGATGCGGTCATAGTAGAGACTGCGTTGTTAAGGTAGGCATTGTAAAGGAACTCGTTCCGACATACAACCGTTAGAATATACTACCTAAAGCAAGTCCACTTGGTACTATTAAAGGTATAAATCATCTTCAAGACTGCCTGCATAAAACACAAGGCAGTACACACCGAGATATCATGCTACTGAAGAGAAATCTTGAAGCCACAGGATTTGCTCCTACATTCTAGTTGGGAGGTCACTCAGATCAATCCGTACTCAGATTTAACAAAGCAGGGCCAACAAGTGCCATGCAATATGCCTACAGATTTCTTTCAAAAAAGTCTCTGTGGATGTAGTACCACCAAAAGTGTAGGATTATTCCTACTTCTGTATCACACCTCCAGGATCTGTCATTAACCCGTCTCCATCAGTTTGAAGCACTTTGAAGTGAAACAGGAGTTTCTATGATGACTTTTAATGTTTTTGAAGAACTTGGGTATGTATCTCCAAAGTTCTCCCGATCCACCTTCTAATATATTATTACCATTTAATTCCTGTGTCCATTTCTAGCAGATTCCTCCCTTCATCATTATCAAAGATCTTTATTTCGTCACGGTGGCCATAAAAGCACATGTAAAACTTCATAATGTAAAGATCCAGTTTAAATACAATCTGTCAAGGCATTAAAATTTTCCTTAACATCTATGAGCAATCAACATAGTTAAAACCAGTATAAATAATAATGTGTTTTATAAAGCGCTTGGTTACACCAGACGTTGTGTTGCTGCGCTTAGGCCCTGACAAACAGACAAAGAGAACAACATAAATCAAAAACGGGGAAGTTATCAAGAGGTGCGGAACATCCAGGTTTTCAATTTACTTCTGAAAAGTTTCTCCGAGGGCGCCGCTCTCAGCTCATAAGGGAGGGAGTTCCACATTTTGGAGGCCACAAAGGAGAAAGAATGTGCCCCCAGTCCGGCTTTCATTACTCTAGGCATCCTAACTAATTTTGCTGGGGATGATCTGAGATCACGACCAGGGATATATGGTTGGATCATGAAATGCAGATATTTGGGGCCTTTCTGGTAAAGAATTCGGTGGCAGAAGCGCATGGCTTTGAACTTAATTCTTTGGATTACTGGAAGCCAGTGCAACTGATTGGGAGCTTCAGAAGCAGAGGATCTTCTGGGGCGATTGAGCACAAGCCTAGCCATGGGATTTTTTGTACTCTCTGAAGCAAGTTGAGTCTGCCCTTGGTAGCCCCCAGACACAGGACATTGCAATAGTCCAGTTGGGAAGTGATAGGAACATGCACAATGGTTTTACGAGACTTCATCTGAATTAAGTCTAAGATTTTTTTAACAGCCTTAAGAGTACCGAAGCTCTTGCCCGCAGTGTTTCTGATCCTCGAAGGAGAGTTTGGAATCAAACCAAACATAGATTTTTAACTTTGTTTGGGTTCTGGGGGCTGGTCAAGGGAGATGGGTCACCAGGCTAAGGTCCAGATCAAGGGGGTTTTCCCTACTATCAGAAGTTCCATTTTGTTCGCGTTCAATTTCAAAACAGCTGTTGGCCATCCAAGTGGCGACTTCCGCCAGACAAGATCTGAAATGATCTGCTGCAATATAGTCGGGCTACGAATGAGTAACAAGTTGGGTGTCGTCGGCCTACGTCGGCTGATATTAGCTAGTGGTCGAATATAGATATTGAACAGGGTTGGTCTCAGAATAGATCCTCTGGGAACTCCTTGAGTAAAGGTGAAGATCTCGGAAACATATGGCTTTTGTGTGACCTGAAAGGTTTGATCCTGGAGAAAAGACTTAAACCATTTAAGCACCTTTCCACCGATCCCGCACTCTTGGAGCCTGTGAATTGGGAGGCAGTGGAATACGGTGTCAAAGGCAGTGCTTAGGTCTAGTAATACAAGGGCGGAAGTCTGACCTTTATCCACATTTTACCTAAGGACTTCCTCAGACAGGATAAGAGCTGAATCGGTGGAATGATTAGCCCTAAAGCCCGATTGAGATGGATGAAGCGCTTCTTTGGATTCTATAAAAGTGGTCAGCAGATTGTTCACATGTTTCTCTAAAATTTTTGCACGGAAAGGTAGTAGAGAAATCGGTCTGAGATTCTCTAAGACAGAGGGATCCAATGCGAGGTTTTTCCAAATGACGAGCACCATGGCATGCTTCCATTTCTTGGGAACTGAACTTAAGTTGATAGACTTGGCAATCAGTTTTATAACAGAATAAAAGTAGTGCCCAAGTGAAGAATTTTGAGTGGGACTGGGTCTTGCGATGAGCCTAATTTGACAGTCAAAAGGAGAGAGTGGAGTTCATTCAAAGAAGGGATGTCAAAGCTAATCACATCAACGGGGTGGTCACAGGTCACTGGATAGTCTTCCTTAAGTACTGCCACGGGTAAAGCGTCACATCTTAGCAACTTTTGAGGAGAAAAAAAAAGAGGCAACGTTGTTGAAATTTTCTATAGATGGAGTAGCAATAGTACATACGCATTCAAGAGAAGATAAGGATTTGAGCAGAGAAAAAAAGTTCTTTAGTGGGTTTGCTTGCTGAATCAATTTTCAGGGGATAGGACTCTTTGCATGAGGTTCTAATGTGATAGTTTCATAGCTACTTTGTGTCGGGAGTGGCTGATCGTACTATAATCTTTACTCCATTCTCGTTCGAGGCATTTGCAATGCTTTTTGGACGCTGCTAGCTGTTCGTTAAACCATGGTGCAGAAGGAGATGTTCTAGTATTGAATCTGGGCCACAGGGGTGCTATGCCATCTATGGCCGTAGTTAGCCAGGAGTCAAAATTATGAGCCGCAAGGCTGAGATCAGTGTCCTCACCTAAGGAGGAGTTAGATGCCATCAAAGCGGTGGAAAAGTTCTCGGAGTTGATCCTGACCCATTTCCTAGAGAGAGGGATGGGCCAGTGTGAGTACCGGGTACTGCTAGAGTCACCGCAAAGAAGAAAGGGATCAGATAGTGATCGGACCAGGGCAAGCTGATGGGAAGAGCTACTCGTAGGTACAGGTCATTAAAAATCATGGGGTCTACTTTATGTCCCTTTACATGTGTAGGTTCGAAAACTAATTGGGACGAGTGAAGAGTATCAAAGTCTCTAATTAGGGAGGTCACTGTCAGACAATCGTCGGCTTCAAAATGCAGATTGAAGTCCCCGAGTATTAGCAGTTTATTATGGTGCAGGGCTAATTGAGCGATAGCATCGGCTATGGTCGAAATAAAATTGGTAGCAGGCACAGGCGGCAGATAAATGAGGAGTCCTGTTATGGTGTTGGTTCTCGAAAGATTCAGAGTGAACTGCGCTGCCTCACAAGCTGGTAAATCAACCCCCTTCAAGGTGCATTTCCAGAAGAGTTTAAAAATGACAGCAATATCGCCACCACGCTGGAAGGGCAGGTCGTGTCTAGTAATCCCATAACCAGAGGGAAAAGAAGCAAGAATATCCAGTGCCGAGTTGTCTGAAAGCCATGTTTACATCAGGAACAGGGCATCCGGGCGCCTACCACTCAACATGTCAAAGATTTCCTGCTTATGTTTAGGTAGCGAGCAACCGTTAAGACAGAAACCCTTAAAGTGATGTTTGGGTGTTGCTGGGCATTTCTCGAAGTATATGGCGTTAGGTGTAAACGAGAAATCAAAATGTCTACATCACAATATGGCATGTCCTACCTGCATAGACTCAGTGCACTCTTTTCGGGAAGAGGGAGCAAGTTCCTTGATTACCCTGGAGTAATATTGCCTTTGGTGTGGATTGAAACGGGCAAGGGGACTGGCCACCGGCCGGGCTTGCCTTAGGCGTGCCAGCGGCGCACCAGCAGCGCGCGTCTGCGCGTTGACCATATTTAAATAGGCCGCCTCAGGAAAGGCATCGGATTCAACCCTCCAAACAAGGAGAGGGGCGATCAAATAGAGGCCGGAGCCTCGCAACCCCGGGCACATCAGGAGAGCTACTCCCCTGCATGTCGCTAAAAGGAAAGGAAGCTAAAATAAAAGACAACTAAAACGTGAACACAAATAGTGGTTTAAGAACAAGATTTATAGAAAATTCATATGAAACCTATGAATTTATATCTTCCAATTCCCAGGCTAAAAATGTTAAAATCAAATAGACATTTTACACATTATGCAAATCACCACACTTATTTCCCTAGAGATACACACATTTGTTTGCCTAACTCTCCATATCGCGATTCCTCCTTTCAACCAAGCATTCCATATAATCGAGAAATCAGTCTCCCTAGCACGTTCTTCAGTATTACTTTTTTCATTACCATTGCACAAGTTACTTACCTTCGGTAACGATATATCTGTAAGAAACAGTTAGTTATAGATTGCTTACCTTAGAACTACCCACAGGCGTCAGACTGGATCCGGAAAGTTTTTTCGTCAGCAGTACCTCTGCGCGTCGGAAGGTGGCGTCGGTCGGCTCCGCGCCCGTCGTCGTGGTCGCCGGGATGACGTCGCGGCAGCTACTTAGACGCCGCCCTCGCGCGCGGACGTCAGTTCTGTACACGACTTTCCGCGCCAGAAACGCAGAGCCATGCACGACACTGACCACTGGTGCACAAAGCTAGGGCCCTGAAAGGATGTCCTTAACCCTAGAAATCAGTTCGCAGAACGGGGAGGATGGGTGGGGCGGTAAGGAAACTATAACTGTTTCTTACAGATATATCGTTACCGAAGGTAAGTAACTTGTGCATCTGAAAGAAACACGTTAGTTATAGATTCCTTACCTTAGAATAGATACCCCAGCAATACCAACCCCGGTGGTGGGTCTGCGAACCAAGATCACACCAGAAAGTTCTGGGGAACAGAACGGCCAAAGAAGCAGTCTCTCCGGACTTGGCTGTCCAGGCAGTAGTGTTTGGTGAACGTGTGCAGCGATGCCCACGTGGCCTCCTGACAGATGTTATTCAGAGGAACTCCTCTTCCCAAGGCAGTAGTGGCTGCCGTCGCCCTGGTGGAATGGGCGCGTAGCCCGACTGGAGGCTCCTTTTAAGCCAGAGAATAACAAGCCATAATACACAACACGACCCATCGAGAAATGGTGCGTTTGTGCACTGCCCGACCCTTCTTTGCGCCCACGAAGCCAACAAAAAGTTGATCATCCACCCGGAACTGTTTTGTGCGATCCAGATAGGAGAGCACATGTTTTGGGTCCAGACGGTGGAGCCTCTCTTCCTCCTGCGAAGGATGCGGAAAGAAGGTGGGCAAGGTAATGGTCTGCCCGATGTGGAAGGCAGTGACCACCTTAGGAAGGAAGGATGGACGAGTTCGGAGAACCACCTTGTCCGGAAGGACAGACAGGAAAGGAGGCTTTGAAGAAAGAGCCTGGAGCTCACTCACCCTTCTAGCAGAAGTGATGGCTACCAGGAAAGCAGTCTTAAGAGTTAAGAGACGTAAGGGATAGTTATGAAGCGGCTCAAAGGGAGCGCACATTAAATAAGTTAGTACAAGATTCAAGTCTCACTGAGGCATAACGAAGGGGACTGGAGGAAAAGATGTGTTAAGCCTTTAAGAAACGGTTAACTACCGGGGACTTGAAAAGAGAAGGCTGATCTGGCAGCCGAAGGAAGGCAGAGATGGCTGAAAGATAGCCCTTGATAGTGCCCAGAGCAGAGCCCTGCTGGGCTAAAGATAGAAGGAACAAGAGTACTTCAGAAAGAGGGGCAGAAAGGGGATCCACAGCCTTTGCTGTGCACCATGCCACACATTTGTTCCACGGGCAGGCGTATACCGTCTTAGTGGAGGGACGCCTGGCTGCCAAGATTACGTCACAGACTTCGGGAGGCAGGTCGAAAGACGTCAACTGCCACCGCTCAATCTCCACGCAAGGAGGTGGAGAGTGGACAGGTTCGGGTGGAGGACCGTCCCCTGCTGTTGCGACAGAAGATCCTCCCGAAGAAGCAGTGTGATCGGAGGATCGATGGCCATGTTGAGCAGCTCGGGATACCAGACTCTTCGTGCCCAATCCGGAGCCACAAGAATGACTTGGGCCCGGTCGCGCCTGATCTTCTTCAGCACTCTGGGCAGAAGTGGTATAGGCGGAAAGGCGTACAACAGACCGCAACTCCACTCGCGACGAAAAGCGTCACCGAGCGAGTGCCGCCTTGGAAATTCCAACACACAGAATTGCTGACATTGCGCGTTCTCTTCGGTGGCGAATAGATCTAACCAAGGCTCTCCACACTGTTGAAAGAGACCTTGCACGACCTCAGAGTGAAGACGCCATTCATGATCCATCATGCACCTAGGGCTGAGTTCGTCGGCCCTGGCATTCAGGGAACCTGCCAGGTGTTGAACCACCAGGGATATGCCCTGATGTTCCAGCCATGTCCAGAGGCGGAGGGCCTCCTGACATAGGGTCCACGACCCCACCCGCACTGTTTGTTGCAGTACCACATGGCGGTGGTGTTGTCCGTGAACACCTGCACCACTCTTCCCCGGACAGAGGGAAGGAATGCTTTGAGTGCAAGACGAATCGCCCGGAGCTCCAGAAGGTTGATGTGAAGCCCGGACTCCGCCGGAGACCAGAGGCCTCTGATCTCCGCCTCTCCCATGTGGCCGCCCCATCCCAGAAGAGATGCATCCGTCACCACAGTGTCGTCTGGTTGGGGAAGGGAGAGGGATCTGCCACTGACCCAATCCTGGTTCGTGAGCCACCACTGCAGTTGTTGTGCAGTGCCCTCCGAGATCTGGACGCAATCGGACAGATTCCCCTGATGCTGCGCACACTGGAACTTCAGGTCCCACTGCAGAGCCCGCATATGCCACCTGGCATGATCGACCAGCAGGAGGCATGAGGCCCAGCAGCCTCAGAGTCATTCTGACCGAAACCCGGGATAGAGGCTGAAAGATCGGAATCATAGCCTGAATATCCCGGACTCGCTGTTCGGGAGGATAGACCCGAAACCGCGTCGTGTCCAGAACCGCTCTGATGAAGAGGAGCTTCTGAGAGGGAATCAGGTGCGTCTTCGGCACGTTGATGGAGAACCCCAGCGAATGCAGGAGGTCGGCCGTAGTCTGGAGGTGGGAGACTACTGCCTGGGGCGATCCCGCCTTCAACAGCCAGTCGTCGAGATAGGGGAAAGACTGAAACCCCGATTCTGCGCAGATGAGCTGCGACCACCGCCATCACTTTCGTGAACACCCGAGGGGCGCTGGTAAGGCCAAAGGGGAGCACAGTAAACTGAAAGTGCTCGTGGCCCACCGTGAACCGTAGGTAATGCTGGTGGGCCGGCAGGACGGGGATGTGAAAATAAGCATCCAGCAATTCCAACGCTACCATCCAGTCTTGCGGTTCGAGGGCAGACTAGACCTGAGCAAGCGTCAACATTTTTAATTTCTCCTTCCGGAGGAAGCTATTGACATCCCTGAGATCCAAGATAGGACGCAGGCCCTTGTCCTTCTTGGGAACCAGAAAGTAGTGGGCGTAACAACCACGACCTACTTCTGGGACAGGAACGTGCTCAATGGCTCCCTTGGCCAAGAGAGCCGTAACTTCCTGCTGGAGAAGGGCCAGATGATCCTCCGACATGCGGTGGTATCGCGGTGGCATGGCTGGAGGGGTAGTCTCGAAGGGGAGGGAGTAGCCCCTTCGGACTATTTGCAAAACCCACCTCTCCGACGTGATGGTGCGCCAGTGGGGGAGGTGATGGCGAATCCTGCCGCCCACTGGTGTTTGATGGGCCTGAAAGGTCGGACTAGGAGGGTTTGGAGGCAGCTGCAGAGGGGGGGGGGTTGGTGGACTGGCCCGCCCGCTGGCCCCCGGAACCACGACGGTTGTTTACACGTCCCCGGCCGCGCAAAGGTTGGGTAACTTGCTGCGGCCTGTGGCCCTGGGTGGGACGGAGCGGGGCACCCCTTCCATAGCCACGAAAGGGGCGAAAAGCAGACTGCGCAGGGCGGGTGGAGAGGCCCAAGGACTTGGCCGTAGCCCGTGAGTCCTTGAAGCGCTCTAGGGAGTTGTCTGCTTTGTCGCCAAAAAGGCGACGGCCATCAAAGGGCATGTCCATCAAGGTGTTCTGGACTTCCCCTGAAGAGCCAGTGGACCTCATCCAGGCGTAGCGACGAAGCGCTACCGACGTTGAAATGGTCCTGCCCAGAGAGTCGGCGGTGTCCAGTCCACAATGTATCGTAAACTTTGCTGCATCCCTCCCGGCGGCAACAGCCTTGGAGAGCACGGCCCGGGCCTCCTCGGTACACTGAGGCAGCACTTGCGCCACCGTATCCCACACCGAGTGTGAATAACGGCCCAAAAGACATGCAGTGTTTACGGACCACAGTCCTAAGCTGTTGGAAGAGAACATTTTCTTGCCAAGGTGGTCCAGCTTCTTGGATTCCCTTTCCGGTGGAGCGGTAGGGAAGGTGCTTTTGGAGGTGGAGGCTTGAACTACCAAGCTCTCAGGGGTGGGATGTTGGGAGAGGAAAGTGGGGTCGCCCGGAGCCGGGCGGTGGCGTCGGGCAATCATCCTGTCCACGGGAGCCCCCGTGTTGGGCCCGGACCACGTGCCCAAAAGGACGTCTGAGGGCCTCATTGAACGGCAGCAGAGGAAAGTGGGGTCGCCCGGAGCCGGGCGGTGGCGTCGGGCAATCATCCTGTCCACGGGAGCCCCCCGTGTTGGGCCTGGACCACGTGCCCAAAAGGATGTCTGTAAGGGCCTCATTGAACAGCAGCAGAGGCTCCGAAGAGCTCGCAGCCGGTTGAAGCACCTTAGTCAGGAGGTTAGTCCTGACCGCCACCGTAGGAAGCTCGAGGTTGAGAGCCTCGGCCGCCCTACGCAATACCACTACATATGATGCTCCCTCCTCCGTAGCCACGGTAGGAGGAGACAACATACCAAGGTCAGGGGAGGTGTCCAGACCACTGGCATCCCCCAGTTCCTCTCTCCAGTCCTGTTCACTGTCCAACTGGTCAGTTAAAGGGTCACCTGACCCCTCCCAGTCCTCATCATCCTCTGGGTGCCACTGTGGTTGAAAAGGGACCCCAGGAGTGAACAGGGGCATGAAAACCCCACCTGGCGCCGGATCCGGCGTCGGACGCTGCCGGTCCGGCTCCGTGTCCACGTCTGGATGGAGGCCGGGGTCGACGCCGGCCAGGGGGGCCGACCGGCATCTGACACGGTAGTGGTGCCGTCGGAAGCGGCGCCGGTGGGGACGTAACGAGGTCAACCGGCGCCGATCCGGATCCAGGCCTGGATCCAAGGGGGGCCCTGCGGCGCCGGGGCCAGAGCCGCCGGCAGCGAAGACCTAGGCCCCCCAACCGAGTCCGCAGGGCCCGAAGGCGCGCCAGCGGGGTCGGTCCGCCCAAAGATGGCATGCATCGCCTCGTAGAAAGTACGAAGCTGGGCGGGAGTCGCTCCTGGTCCCGGAAAGGGAGGGAAACTCTGAGTTGACTCGTCGGGCTCCGCGGGAGGGCCACCACTTGCGTGCCTCGTCAGATCGGCCGACCGACGAGAAGTCGAAGAGCGACGATGCTTCTTCGACAACTTCTTGTGCTACGACTTACCCGACACAGAGTGTGAAGACTTCGATGATTTCGAACCAGAATGGTGGTGGCTCCGCGACTGGTCCCGCGACCTCCCTCTCGACCGGGACCTCGAACGGCGCGGAGCCGACTGCCGATGTTCAAGCAGCTTTCGGGACCGCTCCCGCAAAGCATTCGGCGCCATCAACCGGCAGTCGGAGCACAACTTGGGGTCGTGGTCGTGCTCCAGGCAAAAAAGACACACGCGGTGCGGATCCGTCACCGACATCATGCGATGACAGGAACCGCAGGCCTTGAAACCGGGCATCCCTCGTGCACCTTTTCGGAGTTGGAGACTCGAAGAAAGAAGTAGACAAAAGTCAAGAAAAAGTTAGTCAAAAAATGACTGAGGTACCGCTCTTCCCAGATCTGCGCTGGTTGGCGCGGAAAAAAGAAAGAACTGACGTCAGTGCGCGAGGGCGGCTTCTAAGTAGCTGCTGCAACGTCATCCCGGCGACCACAACACCGACGACAGACGCGGAGCCGACCGACGCCACCTTCCGACGCGCAGAGGTACTGCTGACGAAAAAACTTTTCAGATCCAGTCTGACGCCTGGGGGAAATTCTAAGGTAAGGAATCTATAACTAACGTGTTTCTTTCAGATTCTATTTTATAAGAATGATCTGTCACAGTAAGCAAATTATTTAATACCTGTACAAAGGCAGATTTTAGAACTAGTCATTTTCCATACTGAACCAGAACTAGTTAATTTTATACCGTGGCTTGATAGATCAATGAAAGTTTTATTGATGTGTTATAAAAAATTAAAAGAAAAGAAGAATACAGATGCATTGCCCATTTGACGTGTACATTTTCAGTCGGGTCTTCAAAGATTATGCAATGAGTAAATGCGAATTATGCTTGTATTACTCCTGGCTTAATCCCAAATTCTAGGAGTAAGCGATGAATACTACAAAAGTAAGTTGCGATTTAAATACTGATTTCCTCCAAACTGAAAGAAAATATCTTCTTTCTATGCTCTTCTTTTAAAAACCTTGGATTCAAATACTCTACTGGTTCCTAAAGTCCGTAGCGGTGCCACTGCATGTGTAAGTAAAATTGGTCATGAAATACCAGAGCAGCAGAGGTGGACCCTTGCCAAACTGGACTGTGAAAAAGATTATGACTATCTACATTTATATAGTGACCCAAGGATGGATTTTAAATATAACAAGACATCTTTAAAAAACAGAAATTGAGCTTTTTCAAAGAGTTACGGTTATTAACACATTTAACAAAGCATTTATTTATGCAGTGAGATTTGTTTAGGAACTATTTGTGTATTAAAATACCAAAAACGGGCAACGCTCAGAGTTAAAAAAATAAAATAAAAAAAAGTAATAATGAATGATCGTGCTTGTTCCTCTAGTGGAAGTGCACCATAAAGCAAGTTTTATTTACCACATTAGACAATTAAACGCTCACTGCTAGATTTTGATTCAGCTAGAACCATTCCCCTCAACATTTTCAGGCGCACTTTTTTTTTTTTTTTTTTTTAGCTTTGTCTGCAATGTACTCCTCACCGCCTTCCACAAAGCTCTCATGTCTATTTTGGTCACATTTTTTAATACAAAATTTCTATCACCACTGATTTGGACCTAAAATATTTTGTTTTACTAAAGGCACTGATGTCATGGATTTCAGAAAGTTTGCTTATCTGGTTCTGTTTGATTTGGTTCTTGGTTCAGACATCTTTTCATGGTCAGGTGACTTTTCTTTTAGTGCATTTGGGATTTAACACCGCTATCAGTCTGTGTAGCTAGTATATAGACTGTGTTGTGCATTATTACCTCAGTGACGTTTGTGAACTTCAGCTGAATGACTTTGCTTAGAATGGAAATTGTTGCTTTTCTTGGATTTTTGTTTAAGAAATTAACAGTTTCTAACCCAATTTAATACAGTCAATTCCTCTTGCGTCTCTATATCTACTTTTATGAGTGACATTCATGAGTAAATAGCTTTGTGGGCAAATATATTGATTTTTTTGTATTTTTGTGATTTCTCTTTCCTATGTTAGTCATCCGGCCTTCTAGGGAGGCAGTCCGTGCCTTCCACCTCTAGGACCTCATCAGTACCGTAAGATTTCATACTTTTACTGACTTGGTCTTATGGACTTGGGTCTGTTCCAAGTTTGGTCTGCTGGAGCAATGTCTCCTTCACATTCCACTCACGAGAATTATCAACACTACCATTTTTCTTCTCTAAAAGCAGAATCTCTCCCTCTCATTAAGTAGCATTTGAATGCTTATTTCACTCTTTTTAGAATCAACTTAAAGGGAATTCGAACAATATTTAACTTTGGTATTTTCTTAGTACTTTTCATCTGGCTTTCTTATCCAAGTCAGCACACTTATCAGAGACAGTGAAAGCATGATCATGCTAATCAAGGCTTAAAACATGCATTTAACCAGTAGAAAGGTCTTTTGTAACCAGGATATTGAAATACATTTTAAGTGCAGTGCTCTTCTTTTCAGCATGGTGCCAAGACAAAAAAGAGACCATCACTATCACAACAACGATAAACTCAGGTATTTTGAGGTGCACAGAAATAGCCAGGTACCTATCAGCAACCAGGAGGAGAGTCAAAAAAATCAATTGTCTCCAAAGAAGCAAAAGGCTTGAGAGAAGAAGAAAAACCTTGGGTACTAAGCTGGCATAGGAAATACTTAACAGTAAGTGCAAACTGGGCACTGATGAACTAAAGTCAATTGCAGCCCTTTGTTGTATTCCTCTTAGGGTATCCATAAACGGGCTTTCCAGTATCATGTCCTTATATAGGCACAATTCGCCCTGCCCTTATATAGGCATAAAATCCCAGCCCTTATTTAGGCATTAAACTGTGCACTCCAAATACAGGCATGGTCTCTGACATCCGTCCACCCTAACGTCACAACGAGTTCTTGAAGAACAGACCCTTAGGCTGCGGGAGTTTCCCTAGTCCAGGACTATTGATTTCTTCAAGGACTCATTTTATGCATGAACCATTATTCCTTAGGGGGTTCATTCATGACGTCTTCGCTGTCCAACTCACGTCAATACTAACATTCTTAGGTGCTCTCAGGTATAAATATACCTTCCCTAGCCCCTGTAAAGCAGAGGAGACCTCGACTTCAGAGGAGCCCGTTTCCTGGCCTGACGCACTGAGAAGACGCGGTCTTCCCTGCACGCAGAGAGCCTAGCTTCCAGTGATCTGACTTCCCTTGCGGGGTGTTGGAGTTTGAGTCTGGCAAAGAGATTCCTACCTCTCTCATTCTTCAGGTATGGAGCGGACTAGAACCTAGAGGGACTCTTGGCATACTAGGCATACTAGACTTAACATACTCTTAGTATACCATAGTAAGGAATACTTCACCTACTTCTTCCCTCTTCCTACACCGAGGTCAGGTTAGGTACATCGGGGTAGAATTAGCTTAGCAACGCATCGTATGAGTACTCGCATTTTTAGTCTGTGTTATTTATGTAACAGCATATGAACTAAAAGATAATGCTATCGCAGTATTATTTATTTCTACTGCTCACCCTGTACATTATTTATCTCGCATACTGTCTTGTGATCGTAATAGCACATTTTACTTACACCAGAAACAAGACTGTTCAATAAATCCTTTATTGAAACGCCCGTCTATTTCTTTCTGTGTAACTTGGAGAAAACTAAGCATGCACGACTGAGCTGAGTGAAATAGTTATCTATTGTTTCCACGACTCTGGGACACGTTCTGATTCTAAAGGGAAACACAGTGGTCATGTTTTGCGGCTGCCAGAAACTACTCCCTTCTTGTTGTCAAGGAGTTTCTAGTGGCCTCTGAGCTAGCTGGCACAAGTAATTAAGTTTAATATACTCGATAGGGACATACTGACCTCAGTCCTATGTCAAACCTATAGGATATATTATTCCAATGCGCAGAGCCTATTAGGGAAATAGGAGCTACACTACATGGCGCCCAACGGTTTGGTAAGGCAGTAATTCAACGTTAGATACTGAGTAACTCAGCCGTGCTTTTTCTCTCAAGACCCCTACCCATATACTCCAAAAGACGTCTGGAGTGGTCAGGGTTAAGTATCCACCACGGCTACATAGGGCAGTACCCTATATATTAGCTGTTTGGTTTGCTCAACGTTGAAGGATACAGTGTTCCACAATATTGTGCACCTTATCTTTGTTTCCTTGAAACTTGTTTTTCATTTTACAAAAACAAAATGACTGAAGACGCCGGAGACGGTGTAGCTGTGGCTGATCCAGCCCAAGCAGCAGTTTTTAACTTTACCGGTTTAAATGAAACCGAGGAGGGTGTCATAGACATCGCTCCAAACTTAAGAAGAGCCATCACTCTAAAACTTATGAAACATGGCCTACCACCAAGAGGCGGTAGAGCAGTTTTCGTGATAGAGGCACATGAATCCTTTCACACAGAGGTATTCTATTCATGGGTAATATTTCCTGAATCCAATTCAGTAACACACGTTTCACTTCTACAAAGAAGATGAACCACCAGAGGAATACAGTCCTTTCGAGGATATAGAAATTCCACTAACATACCAGGAGCATCAGCTCTGGTTTAAAGGCGCCCTAAAACATCACAAAAACATTACTAGGCTCGGTCCACTAGGTAGACCATGAGCAACATGGCCGATTTTAGCCGGCTACACACCTCATCCTGAACTGGATATATTGTCAGATGAGGAGTTACTTACTCAACTCACAGAGTTAATAAAAATCTACAGACAATTGGTCCAATATGTCATGCGGACTTTTACAGTCCGACCACCATTGACATATCCAAATCCAACTCCCCAATAGGGGAGTACACTAAAAATTACACCACAGACTCTATACGCAGTCATGGGTAAAACATGAGCAAATTCCATTTTGGATAGCTCAAAAAATTACTCAAATCGAAGCAGTATTTCCAAATACTAGCCCGCATGAGAAACACAGAATCCTAACAATCAGTTTACCGATGGGGATCACACCACAACTGGAAGACTGCACCACTTGGGGCTCAGTCTTTGCTGCCATCTATACTAAAACACATGGTATTCCATCAATTGCGGTAATACCTGATGTCCTAAAACAAATTCAAAACGAATACGGGGCAGAGCCTGCTCTAAATTTAGGTATGAAATTACTGAAAAATTTCGACCAGGTCTCAACAATAATATTATCTAATATTAAAGGGGAGGCAGCAGCGGTGGCGATCCGCCAAAAATTGAGGGAATTCGATGTTACAGAACATCAAACAGAGCTACCCAGAATAATTGAACAATCTTATGCAGAATTAGGCAGAGATAGTTTGGGTGGAAGACCAGTGAAACCGAAACTATCTGAAAGTCCTGAGAAGGACTCAATTAAACAAACTCATACATCTTCTAAAAAGAAGTGGAAGTCTACTAAACAAAAATCAAACGAAAAACGTTCTCAATCCAGAGGTAGGTCTCCTCAAAAGGAGCCCTCTGAAAGGAGGTATAACCTCAGGAATAGGGATAATTTGAGAAAACCTGATAGGTATCAAGATACTGATACACGTTCCTCTCGTCCCTTTCAGATCTCATCACAGACTTCGGAAAGAAGAGGACGAACAGAACATAGAGAAGAAAGTGTGAAAACGAAAGACGACAAACACGCTTCAAAAACCAAAGTAAAACCTCAATTCTCCAAAAAGAAGGTAGCAGGTCTGAAGATCAGACATGCCGAGAATACTGAGAACACAACTCAAGAACGGAGAATGTTCTCAGACCATGCTGGACAGTGCAGCAGAAGTCACAATAGTTCGCCAGAACCTGAAGGAACTTCTGGAGATAGTGGACTTGAATGAGTACATCACAGTAGAGACTGTAGACACCAGGGTTAGTACTCCACAAAAGTTATATGAAATAACACTCCGGATGGAGGGAGACAAACCTAGACAGGTTAAAGCACTTTTTGGGGAAAAACTATCAAGAGGCTATGACATACTTCTAGCAGAAAAGGACTGGCCACCACAATTTGTCAGGGAGTGCCCACACGGCGAGGACAATATTATGCCTGCCTTCTCCAACCATATTCCAATTCATCTAAAATATACATATGCCAGGAAATGGGCAGTGGCCCAGGCCCCAGAATTATATAAAAATCATGTAGGATGGGATGAGGACTCACCTCACCATAAAATACATCTGAAACATGAACCTACTGCACAACGGCAGTACCCAATAAAGCAAGAAGCTAAAAAACAGGTCAGGGAGATCTTAGATCAACTTGAATACCAAGGGGTGATTGAAACATGCACCTCCTCAATGAACAATCCTTTGTTTCCTGTCTCCAAACCAGACAATACATATCGTCTAGTTTTGGACTACAGACACCTAAACACTTGTTCTAAAACTTTTGCAGTGCAAAATGCACATAGCACAGCATTAATGAATAACATTGTGCGTAAAAAATATAAAACCACATTAGATATCTCAAATGGTTTCTTTTGTTAAAACATAGCACCTGAAAGCAGGTACTTAACAGCATTCTCCATAATGGGGACCCAGAGTCACTTTTGTCGACTCCCACAAGGGTTCAAGAACAGCCCAGGTTTATTCTCAGCGAGGGTAACGGAGTTACTACAAATTTATGACAATGAGGCATTGTCCTATGTCGATGACATTTATCTGACAGACGATGACCTGGACAAACACCTGAACAGGGTGAGCACCATTATACTGGGTTTCGCCTCTGAGGGCTACAAGTTCAACTTTAAAAAGTCCAGAATTGCCCATCTCAATGTCCTATTTTTAGGATATGAGCTTTCAAGTGAAGGCAAGAGCTAGGCAGCTAACTTTTTAGAAAAGTGTGCGCTGCTCCAACCTCCAAAAACGCTAAAAAACTTACAATCCATCCTGGGTTTCCTAAATTTAGGGAAGAACTTACATACTAAATTATGCAGAAAGGGTTAAACCTCTACGCATTAATCAAACCTGATTTTTCAATCAAAAACTGGACACAGGAACACACAGAAATTTTGCGTTCACTCCAGGCTAACATGTTAGCAACAAATCACTTACAAACACGTGTAAGTCAACGTAATTTGGTGATCCGAATAATTTCGGGTCAATGTGGATTCACCTACTTAACCTTCAATGAGGGTGACAAAATCCCAATTGCATACAAATCTCATTTGTAACACACAAGCGGAAATGCGCTTCAGATCAACTGAAAAAATTCTAACAGCAGTTCAAACCGCTGTAGCAAAAGAAAGAACCTTAGCCCAAGGGAAACGCATTACTGTCGTCACCCCAGTACCAGCTTTAGAAGCGGTCACAAAAGCAAGCATTCCAAATGCTAAAGCATTACATCCAAGATGGATACAATGGGTTAATTCTCTTGCTGCAACAGATGTTGAATATGTTTTTGATCCAGATTTAAAAACACAAGCATTCCTACAATATGAACAAGAATGTCCTCTGCCTACTGAAATTCTGCCTCTTGATCAGTACGAATTTATAATTTACACTGACGGATCCGCACAACCCGCAATAGGGAGTAAGCAAGCTTACAGTGCAGCGTGTGCAATCGTTAAAGGTCGCATGCGAGATGGCATCTTCAGACCTGTGGTCACAAAAACTCAATCTCTAGGGGATTGTACAGCTCAGCGAGCTAAACTACAAGCATTCAAACTGGCACTTGAAAGTACAGATCGAGAATTCCCCACACTAATAGTGTGCGATTCCTTTTACTGTGTTCAGTCGTATAATGACTATATACAAAACTGGCTTGAAAATGGTTTCAAAGATGCGAAAGGTGGCACAATAAAGCATAAAATGCTTTGGGAACAAGTAGTTCAGTTGAAAAACGAACTACCAAAGGCTCACGGGATCCACACACAGTCATCAACGTGATGGCGTTCACGTTGCAGGGAATTCATTGGCTGACGAAGCCGCAAAGGGGGCTGTGCAAACGGCTTCCGTAGCTGCGATCACTCGTTCAAAAACAAAAATAGACGGTGAGATAATGTTGGCTGTCAATGCTTCGAGCAAAGGCAGCAGTGCAGCGTTACCAAAAAAGTTTCCACTCAAGTACTCTTATGTAATTGATGCGAACAACGTTCCTTTTGCTCGAATCCCTGGAGTGGGGGATAGGGTAATTCCAAACATGGAACGTAGAGCAGCCTTGATTTATGAAACACATTTGGGGGAGGGTCTGTCACATCAAGGGATCTCTAAAACAATCTTGACGTTAAAAGAGATGTACTGGTGGCCTGGAATGAATATAGAAATTCACATATTCATCAACAACTGCTTAGACTGTAAATTACAGCGAGAGAGCCACCAGACACCATGCTGCGAATGCGGCAGCCCAGTACAGACACCACTGTTAGACAGCATTCGACTATCTACGCGCCTGCGTCCTACTGGACAAAGGCATTCCCGCAAATAATGAATCTAGGTTCCTATGGTTATGGCCTCAGCGCTCGGCTGACGCTCGAACTGTTATAAAAGATTTGCGAGTCTTTATCGGCACATACGCAATAGGCACGCCACATTCTGACCAGGGTCCTGCGTTTAGCTCTAGGGCTTACAAAGAAGCCATGGCCAGTCTGGGCGTTGCATTGCGGTAATCCTCTCCATTCCATCCTGAGGGAAATTCGGTTGTGGAAAGGAAAAACCGGGACATAAAGCAGTCTATAACAGCTAGGGTATTAGGTTCGGGTGATGGGTGGGTCAAACACCTTAGTGGGGTTCAACGTGCATTGAACAACCTGCCAAGAAGTTCTCTAGGGGGGGGTCACTCCATATGAGATCCTATTTGGGACAAGAATGTGGGTACCGGACCTTGAACACGTAGGCACAGTGGTGGAAAATGAACCATTTGATATCAAAGATCGTTTGGCTGTTTTACAGGACTTAAACAAATTAAGAACAAAACAAAGCAACGTATTCCTACAGTCAACCACCACTGGGGATCAACCGGCTGTCCCAGCAAGGCCTGTCTGGATTCCAAAAGTTGGGGATCTAGTCAGAAAATAAAATTGCGGTCAAGAAGGAATTTGGACCTTCTTACAGACAACCAGTACCTGTCCTAGCAGTTCAAGGAACAAGAACAGTACTTCTGCCGCCCCTTGCTGGAAGAAAGGAGAAAAGATGTGTCCATCGACCTGATCAAACCACAGTATGTGGCCAATACCAACTAGTAGGCCTCGTGGACTCCGAGCTAGTAGCAAACGCACTCCTCTCGCTACTATCCAAGAGGTTCAGACTGAAAGACTGATAACGATCGAGAATTCAGCTGTAACTGATGGAGGACTAAGCAACAACGCTATGGAACTCATCCCTCTTGAACACCAAGTAACAGTTCGTCCAAATACACCTGTCTTCACCAACGTAACAAGTGATGAACTGGTTCCAGTGATTTCTACAAATCCTGATGCAATTCCAACAATTGACAGAACTGCTTCTGGCTATTTCATTAACTTTGATACGTTCTCAGAAGATCCGAGTGAACCTGAAACGACGCCAGTGTCATTGAAATTCAAGCAGCAAGTACAAGACTTTCTTCACTTTCTGAAAAAGACTTATTTGGTTTCTCCATGGATTGAACTATGGATTACATCTGGACTTTTTGTTTTCCTGCTCTGGCTAGCTTTGGTTACAACTGTAAGCGTGCTTATAAGTGGCAGATACATCCATGTGAACACTGAAGGAAAAGACGTAAACGTACTTTTGAAACCTCAAATCTTCCCATCGTGAAGCAAGAGACTTATCATCAGTGAACATCACAGCTGTTCCTATACAGGATGGTATAGTGTGGGACAATACAGATTATGATATCTTCGGCCCGAATGAACAATTGAACATTCCACATTTGTTTAAAATTTCACTAAGTGATCTAATAACGTCCAGTACCTATTCAGATGATTGGGACTTTGAGACTGTTAACGACATAATGTTTGACTTACAAAAATCTGCTGCATTTTCTAAACATGAATATTTAGAGGGTTCATCAGACTATGAACAAATGTATTGTTATAATCACTATGGTCATCATTATTTGCATAAATCTGCATATCCAAGAAATGTGTTTATGTTTAACCAATGGGAACATTGTCCAACACCACCTAAAGGTAGTTCAAAAACATTTGCTAATAAGTTTCCATATTTTTCAGGATACAATACATCTGAACCAGAAATGTTTTACTATAAAAATGTAAACAAGACAGGACTGAAAATTATGTTAACAAATACAAAACAGATTTATTCTGCATTTTTTAATGCCCAACTGTCTAGACAGGGTTTTGACTTTTGGAAAGACACAATTGACACAAAAACTGTGTGGGGGACTAAAGATTGGCAAGTGCAGGGGATAGAAGCTTTATTTAGAGCCTGCATCATCCCAGAACAAATAATGTTTTTGAATGAAACTATCCAACAAACATCTGGTCTTGGATTAGCCAAGATAAAAGAGATGAACACACCTTCTGTACCAACACCTGCCAGTGAAAATAATACAAAGGCAGTGGTGACAGTTGACAATATACTACAACTCAACAGATCTAATCCTGATTGGAAAAATGGTTGATCTGGCCCACAGACACGAATAACTGTCAGGAAAGATTCCTGAATAAAACTCAGGGCTTTACTATTCATAGGCCAGACCCAAGATACGTCCAAAGACAACATCCGGGGGTAGTAACAACATACAGTGTAGGTAAATTATGCCTCGATTGGCTGCATAAGTCTACACTACAGGATGTGAAAACACTTAACCTTACTTAAAAAGGACGCAGACCTTAGGGAATTCTTGCTTGGACCAAGAAAACCGCGTCAAAAACGTTTCATATATGCCGGCATTAATGCTGCTTATAATGAAGCTTGGAAGGTATCACAGATAGAGGCTGCAGAACGAATAGGTGAACTTGATCGTATTAATTTAGAGAAAACACTCTCTGTGGTCGACAATGGGTTAACAACTTTGTCCTCCAGAATATATTCATTGGATGGCATTGTATCCTCTGCTATCGACATACTAGAACAAGATTTGGCGATGTTACAACAAGGCCAATCTCAATTACGTTCTATTATGTTATTAAGCTGGACGCTGCAATCTTTGCGAGCGGGCTATGTGCCTTGGCGTTTCATCAACACAACGGCTCTGTTTGCAGAATACGATCTCACTGATAAACAGATCGAACAGGCACAAAGAGGAGCAAAGTATACAGTGCTGAGCATTGAAAAACTGGAAAAATTACCATTCACTGTGGCAGAAAAACCAGCTACAGAATGGCTTATTCATGGCAAAATAACATTACCTGTGAGTACTTTTCAGTTTCAGTATTGCCTCAGACAAATGCAAGCAGGCAAATATGAAAGGTTGGGTAAGGAATACATTAAGACATCTTGGGATTTACCGTATACATATAGATGTTGGAGTGGGGATCGTGAAGTGTTTTTGAGCGGTTCAAACTGTAAACTTGCACTGAGTGGTTCACTTATATGTCAAGACATTTCCTTGAACGGGGCTTGTAATGGTTCAGTGGAAAATTTGTCTTGCCATCAGCAGGGTACTCCAGCTGCTGTGATTAATCCAACGTTTGGACAACTTTCTAATGGGAGTTACCTCATGTTGAATGATCAGAGCTGCTGCGGAATGCTGCCAGGCATCCCATATCTAGTAACGGTCAACTCCAGGGTCACTTGCTGTATGCAAGTATTGTTTCCCCAATAGACACAGTCAGGGAGTCGCCTCTATGGCCTTCGCTGAACGTCTCTTTTATAAGATTTGATACTTTAAGCAGAATGAAAGCCATGCTTTTACAGCAAACAGTGCCTTTGACCTCGGCCAAAGAAATCTGTGATCTACAAATAGCAAGGACTTCGGCTGAGATACAGACTTTAATACGTACAAACTGCCCTATACATTTCGTAGAAATGATATCACGTATCTTCAACATGTCTGATACAACAGGAATTGTACATGTATTTAAGAGCATCTGCTCAGGTCTGTTAGCACCTTTCCAGGCAATACTCGGAATCATCCCGAACTTTGCACATTCGGTGTTTGGTGGCATACCATTAATTCTAGCACTTGTTGCCGGAATTCTATTTCTCTTCCTGCTATTGCGCTATGGCCAGCCTATTCGCAGACATCACTCCGAGCGAAATGGAGAAAGCTCTCCTTGAACGAAAGTGCCGTGAGCAAATAGTAAAGCTTTTGGGCATGACTCGTCTACAGGACCTTAATACAACTTGGTTCCTGTCGTTCAGACCAATCTGGCAAGATTGCATCTTACCTGTTCTACGATGCCTGCTATGCGGTGAAGAATGCGTGTTGGACACCTGTCTAACATTTTCATCAGCAACGCCAACGGATGTCGATACTCTGCTGGACCCGATAACGGCCCATGCTCTGTGTTGTCCCCAGAGGCTTCCTATCCTGCTGTCAGCATTCATTGAGATCTCACAGACGCTTCCGGCTGCTGCTGAGGTACGAGAAAGAACTCCAGGCACACAGGTAACAACGGACGCGAACATTGCTGAGGCAACTTATGCTGGAAGCAATGCTTCCCATCTCTGTGCAATTAATCTACTACACGAGGTGTTCCAACTGACACCAACAACAGTGGATGATGTTTTGTCTATTGAAATAGATGATCTCATGTTTACACCAGACCCGTGAACTAACTCTGATTCGGCATACAGTGTTCCAGAGATGCAGTGACAATTTGGCCTTTTAATTTTAAACAACTTGGAACTCTACCAAAATTGAACTTTTTCCCCATTTTTTTTTTTAACGAAAATGGCACATCGAAAATGGCACATCTAGCTTATAGCTTCTATAAGCTAGAACTAGCCTTATAATACAGACTTCAAGGTACTTCCACCGACACTTAGTCATCTTGTGTGTCTAAAACAGTTCATTAATTTTCATGACATGAAATGACTGATTTTTGAGAAACTTATCGATCATTTTTTGTCACATGTAAATATTACTGCTTATTTCATTCCAATTGCATTTATTTTCGAACTTTATGCCTGTAATGAAAAGCAATGCTTCAAATGTACAGTACCTTTTGCATTCTAATAGGTTTTTTAAAATGCCTTTTTAAAATGGTTTTATGAAAAATTTTAGAAATATGCGGTACTCCATTTTAATGTTTAGCATTTTAAATGTTTAGCATTTTAGTATTATCGTACACACGAAAGAGGAGTGGGTGTTGTATTCCTCTTAGGGTATCCATAAACGGGCTTTCCAGTATCATGTCCTTATATAGGCACAATTCGCCCTGCCCTTATATAGGCATAAAATCCCAGCCCTTATTTAGGCATTAAACCGTGCACTCCAAATACAGGCATGGTCTCTGACATCCGTCCACCCTAACGTCACAACGAGTTCATGAAGAACAGACCCTTAGGCTGCGGGAGTTTCCCTAGTCCAG
Organism: Calotriton arnoldi; assembly: GCA_963921515.1. Lineage (NCBI taxonomy): Eukaryota > Metazoa > Chordata > Amphibia > Caudata > Salamandridae > Calotriton > Calotriton arnoldi. The sequence goes on along the minus strand of CAWUFW010005998.1, from coordinate 1,172,937 downwards.
GACTATTGATTTCTTCAAGGACTCATATTATGCATGAACCATTATTCCTTAGGGGGTTCATTCATGACGTCTTTCGCTGTCCAACTCACGTCAATACTAACATTCTTAGGTGCTCTCAGGTATAAAATATACCTTCCCTAGCCCCTGTAAAGCAGAGGAGACCTCGACTTCAGAGGAGCCCGTTTCCCAGCCTGTCGCACTGAGAAGACGCTGTCTTCCCTGCACGCAGAGAGCCCAGCTTCCAGCTTCCAGTGATCTGACTTCCCTTGCGGGGTGTTGGAGTTCGATCCTGGCAAAGATTCCTACCTCTCTCATTCTTCAGGTATGGATCTGACTAGAACCTAGAGGGACTCTTGGCATACTAGACTTAACATACTCTTAGTATACCATAGTAAGGAATACTTCACCTACTTCTTCCCTCTTCCTACACCTAGGTCAGGTTAGGTACATCGGGGTAGAATTAGCTTAGCAACGCATCGTATGAGTACTCGCATTTTTAGTCTGTGTTATTTATGTAACAGCATATGAACTAAAAGATAATGCTATCGCAGTATTATTTATTTCTACTGCTCACCCTGTACATTATTTATCTCGCATACTGTCTTGTGATTGTAACAGCACATTTTACTTACACCACAAACAAGACTGTTCAATAAATCCTTTATTGAAACGCCTGTCTATTTCTTTCTGTGTAACTTGGAGAAAACTAAGCATGCACGACTGAGCTGAGTGAAATAGTTATCTATTGTTTCCACGACTCTGGGACACGTTCTGATTCTAAAGGGAAACACAGTGGTCATGTTTTGCGGCTGCCAGAAACTACTCCCTTCTTGTTGTCAAGGAGTTTCTAGTGGCCTCTGAGCTAGCTGGCACAAGTAATTAAGTTTAATATACTCGATAGGGACATACTGACCTTAGTCCTATGTCAAACCTATAGGATATATTATTCCAATGCGCAGAGCCTATTAGGGAAATAGGAGCTACACTACACCTTGAATCCCATCTCTTGCTTTCCCACACTATATAAGTAAGAAAACCCTTCTTTTGTGTTGTCACCCTCATTTTATTGCTGACGTGTATTGCTTTTTCTTTTTTCATATCTACACAGTGGGGCAACTACTGCCCAGTGTGTGTGCTGGCCACTAAAACATGGTAAAATAGGATAATCCCAAATTGGCATATTTAACTTCCCTGTAAAGCCATAATACATGGTGCAGGTAAAGACATGCATGGCATGGAAAGATAAATGCCACATGCGTACTGCAGCACCTGATGCACTAAGTTGAAAAGGAAAATCCACTAGGTTGAAAATGGCTTCAGGCCTATCTGTTTAACCTGAGTGCAGTAGCTTTTAAACCTGCACGAGATCATGTCAAGCTAACCCTTTTGGATATGAAAGAACGCTACTTTTGAATATTAATGAAGTCACCCAAAGCAGATCTTGTAGCCCTAGAAATAGCCTGCCTAGTATTTAAAAGTCATGCGTTCAATAATTTAGTGTTGGTATGTACCTACTACATTTAACAGCCCCAAAAATCTATTTCCACTGTACTGGGCTGTAGCTGCTTTTATGAGGACAAGTAAAGTTCGGAAAAAAAGCACAATTCTATCATCCTTGGCTTGGGATAAACTAAAGCATGATTATTAAAGTTCAAAAGCAGTGGTGGTCTGATTTTTTATAAATATTTAGGAAAACTGACTTTAAAAGTTAGCCCATCAGCAGCTGGACCCAGTCAGTGCTTCCCCTTATTGAGGTGCAAAATATGCTCCTAGAACACAAACAATGGCTTAGGCCTTTTGGCAGAAAGACCTGCGTGTGAGTTTTGTGATTCCTCTCTGCTCAGAAAAGGCATTTAGGGGAGGGTTCAGCAACATTATTAACTCAAAATGGATCAGAGCCCTAAGGAAGAGAAGACTGTTTCTTGGGTCATCTGTAGTCCACTTGACACCAGCCCAGTGGCAGACAGAGCTAGTCCCAGAACTAGTTTGGTGTAGTTGAAGAGGAGGGAACTGCTCATTTCCCTAAACACACCCCTGGCTGGCACACCAGAAACCTCCCACAGCAAAAGGGTGCTGTCATACTGGATTTCCCTCTGAACATTACACTGTGGGATAGCTTGCAGCAAAGCAAACAGGATGTGCTACAAATGTAGTAAGGGAGCCACCCCTAACCATTGGTTACTGAGTCCTAAAAATGTGGCACCTCACCTACAGCTCATTACAATACTTTCGGTATCTGTGGACGATCAGAGGCCTGAGCCTGCCGTCTATGATCTGTGTGGAGATCTGAGGGGGTTAAGCTGTACCTAGGGCTAAGAAGTGGACAGTTGACCGACCTTATGAGTGACTACAGGGACACAACAAGCTGAAAGAGGTGTTTTTCCTGGCAGGCCCACCTGACCAGTGGCAACTGGATGCGGACTGAACTGCTGGAGTCCTGGTTTCTACTGTCCCTATGGTCCTGGGAGCCTTACTAGTAAATAAGGGGAACTACTCAAAAGAGTCAGAAAATTGGGACTTGAAAACTTTTTGGACTTCAAGACTGACGGAGCTTTTGCATGACCTTGCGGCATATATATTCAATTTTGAGAGGACTAGAGAGCTTACAGATTGGGCCTGCAGAATAACTGAGCTCCAAAAAAGATAGACTAAGCCCGAAGGTAGAATTCTTGATTGGTCTCGATTGAAGAAGTGAAAAGTACCTGACTAACTAGAGGACTTCGGTGGGTGTGAAATTTGAATTTTCCTGTTCTGAGCTTTTCATGTCAAAACCAATGGCTTCAGAGAGAGCTTGTCCAAGTACTATCCAACTTTGAGAGAATTTTGTGGATATAGCCTACAGGCCTGACCAATTGGAGTGTTCCGACTTCCATTTCAGAGACTAAGTCAGAAGGTAAAATCTTTCACCCGGAGGAACAACTTGGGGTATCCAAAGCCCACGTCATTGTAGTGATGTGGTCCCGTCAACTTTTGGCGTTGCCAGTGCAGACGTATTGGTTTTGACAATGATTTCTGCTGATGGTGTTCAGGATTTGGCAAAAAGAAAATGCAATGATCTTATAAGCAAGTATGCAGCATCACATGCTGTTTTTTGTTGCAGTTTTTTTTTTTTTGACAATCAATTTTATTGATTTTGAATGTAACAACAAACAGCACCGTTCAGAGCTACAGTATATAATGGCAGAATAGGAAGAAGAACACATCCCACTGACATTGAGCAACACAAGTGAAGCAATATTCGTATAGCTGGCAAGCCCACCATTCCATTTCAGCCGTCTATTATCCCGACCCATTTACCCCATATGCGGCGAAATTTCCCAGGACATCCCCTGGCTACATATAGAGGCCGTTCCTGTGCAGCGCACCAATCCACCCCCCTGCGCCAGCGCCCCAGAGTGGGTGGGGAAGTGTCCAACCATTGAGCCGCAATGTCTCTTTTGGCAACTACCAATGCGGTATTAAGGAAGAGCTTCTCAGCCCTGGAGCCGTCTAGTCCGTCAGTGATACCCAGCAAAACATGTATGGGATCAAGAGGCACCTCCCAGCCCAGGACCCCCGTTAGATCTTGTGTTAGGGACTCCCAATACCCCTGTATCACGGTGCACAACCACACCATATGATAAAAGTCGGCGTGAGGATGGGAGCAGCGGGGGCATCGGGCACCCGACCGAAGCCCCGCGCGGTGAAGACGCAGGGGTGTAAGGTAGGCAGCATGCAAGAAGTAGACTTGGACCAGACGGAGCCTTGCCGAGACCGCAATCATTCTAGGGGCCATCAGGGCGTCCCTCCAATCCGCATCCTCCAGAGCCCCAAGCCAGCCCTCCCATTTGTCTCGGAGAAGGGAAAGGGAGTTAGGGGTGTTGTTGATGAGTGAGCGGTATATCCGAGAGATCCCACCCTTCCCCAAATCGCCGGTCAGGACTTGTGCCTCGGGCGGACTATATTCAGGCAGGGACGTGCCCTCCGGAATATAAGAATGAAGGGCGTGACGCAGCTGCAAGTATCGAAAGAATTGAGAAGGATGGAGGGAGTGTCTAGCCTGCAACTCCTGAAACGATCGAATATGAGTACCACTCCAGACGTCGCCCAGCAAGGTGACCCCGATGAGGTCCCACTGTCGGAACCCAGACAAGGAAGCAACTTCACGAAGCCTGGTGCCACACCACAAAGGAGTGTGTTGAGTCAGTCTCCCTGCCCATTGAGTGTGGCGAAGTGACGCACGCCAGGCCAGGAACACTCAGCGCGTGACTGCGGGGAGAGCCCGAGGGACTACGCCTCCGTAGAGCATCCCTTGGATAGAGGAGAGGCCTATGGTGTTGAGTTCCAGGCGGTACGCCGGGTCGGACCAGCCGCCGTTAAACCAGTCATGGATCGTGAGAAGACGAGTCGCCAGATAGTAGAGGTAGAGGTTCGTCATTCCGAGACCTCCATCAAAAGGTGGGATTCGGCAGTGGGTCAGGGCCAGCCTGGATCTCCGTCCCCCCCATAGAAACCTAGTGGCCAGACCATCCATATCACGGAACCAAGACCTAGCGAAGGAGAGATGTGTGTTCTGGAGCATGTACAGGAAGCTGGGTAAGATCATCATTTTATATAAGGCTATCCTGCCCAGAGGGTTCAGGGGCAACGTGCGCCATTTAAGAAGGTCGGCGCGGACCCGCCGAACCAACGGGGTGACATTGAGCTCCCAGGCGAGGTCGGGAAGAAGGGAAACCCAAATCCCCAAGTACTTAAAAGACAACCGCCGAAGGGGGATCAACGACTGCCAGTCGAAGCACTCGCGTGATAAATGCAAGGGAACAAGGACAGACTTGGCCGGATTAAGCCGTAGGCCGGAAACACGTTCAAAAAGGGCCAGTGCCCGAAGGCATCGAGGTCCCGACTGGGCCGGATCAGACAGGAACAACAGCACATCGTTCGCGTATAACGCAATTTTATCCTCCGCTAGGCCGGGCCACCTCCATCCAGTCAGTGAGTGATCACTGCGGATCAGGCAAGCGAACGGTTCCATTGCCAGAGCAAAAAGAAGCGGTGAGAGAGGGCAGCCCTGCCTCGTCCCCCGCCCAATGGGGAAGGGGCGGGACAGAGCTCCGTTAACGAGGACCTGTGCCCGGGGCCGGTAATAAAGTAGACGTACCAAGTTGCGGAAAAGAATACCAAAGCCCATCTGGTCCAGCACTGCATCTAAGTAGCTCCAATCAACCGAGTCGAAAGCCTTCTCAAAGTCAGTAAGGAGAAGGGACAAGTATGGAGTCAACAGGTGCCGGTTTGCGAGGGCAAGATGAAGGCGTCGGAGACAGTGCCTAGTTCCTCGGAGAGGCATAAAACCACATTGGTCAGGATGGACAAGCTGGGCCAGATGTGGCCGTATGCGACTGGCCAATACGGAAGCGAAGATCTTAAGCTCCGTATTGATAAGCGAAATGGGACGGTAGTCTGAGCAACATTGTGAGGGGGTTGGGACTTTGGGATCACCACGATGGTAGCGAGATCCGTCTCCGGCCGGAATGAGCCACAGTCAACTGCTTCTTTGTACATCTCTACAAGGGGTGGAAGCAGGGTGTCGCGGTAGGACGAATAAAACTCCTGCGGGAACCCGTCCGGCCCAGGAGTCCTCCCCGCCGCCAAACGCGAAATGGCTTCCGACACCTCCTCAGGGGTGAGCGGAAGGTCCAGCGCAGCCGCATCAGAGCCGCCCAGGCGTGGAAGAGAGAATTCTTCCCGCTGGAGGAGGTCGGAAAGGGAAAGATCAGGCGACCGCGCTGAGTAGAGGGCAGCATAGTAGGAGGCAAAGCACTGGGCCACTGCCACCGGGGCGCGGTGGAGTGAACCGTCTGCGTCCGCCATTTCCGGTATGATACGGTTAGCCATAGGGTAAGTGGCGAGGCGGTAAAGGAGCTTCCTGTTTTTGTCTCCCCAGCCGTACACACGGGCCACAGAGGAGCGCCAAAGTAGCTTGGCGGCTTCCAGAGAGGTCTGCCTGATCTCATCACGTAGGAACGCCAGTCTCCGGACCTGGACCGCAGACCTATCCTCGGGGCCCAACGTCTCAATCAAAGTGGCTTGCGCATCCAAACGCGTGATCTGGGAGTCACGTGCCGCCCGAGTGAGTTTCAACTGGCCCTTGGCGAATCCCCTAATGGTGGCCTTGCCAGCCTCCCATAGGGTACGAGAGGAAGACACCGAGCCGTGGTTAGTTGTAAAATAGGTACAGAGTTCGGCACCAATGCTGTCCTTGAACTCCTCATCCTGGAGGAACCAGGCGTTGAGTCGCCAAAGCGGACGGGAGGATGAGGGAAGGGCCCCTACATGGAGTAACACCGGAGAATGGTCTGACAGGCCCCTTGGTAGGATAGAAATTGCCTGGAGCGCTCGGCAGTCCTGAACCGGCAGGAAAGCATAGTCTAGACGTGCGTGGGTGTGATGAGAGGCCGAGGTGTGGGTGTAGTGCCGTGCGGTTGGGTACCACAATCTCCAGGCGTCCCCGAGGCCCAGGCTGGTTGCCCAAGAGGAGAGGAGACCGGATTGAACGGTCCTGGAAGTAGAGGGAGGGGACGCAGTGTCAAGGCCGGGATCCATGACGGCGTTGAAGTCGCCCCCCACCATGGTCAGGCCGAGGGGCAAAGCCGTAATCAGCGGGGTAAGTCTGCGGAGTGTAGAGGCCAGTAAAGCAGGAGGGGAATAGACAGACAGGAGGTTGATCGGGCGATCACCAAGGGTCCCCTCTAGAAGAATGAAACAGCCCTGGGGATCATGTATCACCTTACGCGCCACTAGGGGAAGAGTACGACGCGCCAGGATCGCTACCCCTCTGGACCCCCTACGAAACCCGGAATGCCAGACCGTGCCATAACCATAGCGCGCAAGGAAGGGACACTTCTGACCTAGTAGGTGGGTTTCCTGAAGCAGGAGTATGTCTACCGCCTGGCGCTGGGCGTAGCGCAGAACGGCTGCGCGTTTAATCTTGTCCAGTAGGCCATTAATGTTCCAGGACATCAGGCGGAGCGGTGAGAGCGCGTTAGAGTCGCCGGTCAGGAGGAGGCCATGGGGGGAGTCGGGGCGCGCAGCAGCATAACTGGGATTCTGGGAGCGTGGTATCGCTCAGAGCTCGCAAATAAGGTAGCGTAGCAGTGTATGAGATGCATTCATCCAGATGAAAGGAAACGGAGACGGTGCAAACAAAACAAAACCTGAAAAATAAAACGATCAGGAGCCGAGGCTCCAACCCTTCCCAACCCCCCACCCCACACTTCAGGAACAGAAGCATCTGTCGCCCAAACAGTAACCAGGAACTGGAACACCAAGCTAAAAACGCTTGGAAACTGGGACAGGTGTGGAGGACCCCTCCTCATTGCAGGATGATCTTGTCTTATACCATCGATGAACAGTTAGTGACCAAATGTTTTACTGATCTCAGTCACTAGACTTGATCGGCCTCGACCAGGAACTCATACAACGGAGAAGGACAGGCATCGCATGATGTGTTCAGGCCGGTCCGGTGAGAAGTGTTGGGCTACGGGAGAGATCAGTGTCCGGAAGACCTATCAAGGACGGTCGAGGCGAGGCCGAACCGGGATCAGAACGGCCCAGGGAGCCAGATCGCCGCCTGGCTGGAGAAGTCTCTCTGGATGGTCCCGACGTGCGGCCCTGTGGGGGGCCCATTGGAGAGGCAGAGCGCACCCGTCGCTGACCCCTACGCCTCCCGGAGCGCCTGCGCCGCGGTCGAAGCACCGGCATGTCCCGCCGGGCGCCGCTGATGGTAGAGGGTTGAACCTGTTCGTGGACGGGCATCCGCAGCGGATGTTCTTCTGTCGCCCATGTCCATGCCTCTTCCGGAGTCTCAAAGAAGAGGGATTTGTCTTGAAAGACCACGCGCAGTCGCGCCGGGAAGAGGAGCCTGTATTGAATGTTAAGCGAGCGCAGCTTCTGCTTGACCTCACCAAAGGAACGACGTTGAGACTGGACCTCCCGAGAGTAGTCAGGGAAGACCATGATCGCCAGGTTATCATGTTTGAGAGGTTGTTTCTTCCGGGATTCGGCCAGGATAGCATCTGTCTCGGTAGTTGAGAATTCGCAGGATGATTGGTCGCGGGGGGGGGCCCCCGGCTGCGGTTTTTGTTGCAGTTTTAAACACTATTTAAGCACAGGAAGATTAAGTGATTACCCCAGTATCACAGGATGTTGAGCTACGCGGAGACTCAAACCAGGATCTCCAGTTCCAAAGTCGGCAGCTCTGGCTGTTAGGCCACATCCTCTCCCCATGCATGGCGTGTCATACTGGGACCGCAGCCACAGCATGAAGATGCACACACAAATCACCCCATAGCCATCATTTTTTTTAAAACATTTTTGTTTATCATTTCTAGGAGAGGTATATAATAATTTTAAAAAATGCGCACAAAAAAATTGGCAGGAGATGCAAAAGAATGGGGGTATTGAATAAAAAAAATCTGCTGTGAGCAGAAGGGACTGAGGGAGTAACTGAAAGGGGGTGGTCATCAAAAAACTGATTGTGCCACAGTCAGGTGGGATAATCAAAGGAGCTTGGGAGGGGTGGGAGAGCAACTGAGAGCAGGTGGCTGCGTGAAAAGGCAAGATGCACACAAAGAAGCGAGGCAAGAAATCATATGCATTCCAGTGGAGTGCTTAAAGCAAAAGAAAAAAATAAGTTTCCTAAATGTAAGCAGTGGAGGGATACAAGTCATCCAATTAAAATGATGGTAGCGACTCAATACTCCACGGGATGTATAAACCCAAGAGGAAGCAAAGCCAAAGAATAAGAAGCAAGCAAATTAGAATTGCAAGAAAGCCAACCAATGATGAGCAATGGACTAACGCAAAGGACTCTGTAAGCAGTAGCATTTATCATAACAGTTTTTTCAACAATAGACAGTTGAAGTTGTTTGTAGGAGAGTTAAAAACTAGATGAACGATTTTAAAATCTTTAGATGGACAGCAGAATGCTGTGCAGCCCCGAAGACCCTCACTTGGGTCATTCTGACAGATGCCAGGTAAATGATGGTCTCTCTAATGTGTGTCATTTTGGGAAACTCTTAAGTGGCAATTACAACAGAGAATAAGGCAATGTAGTTCAAACATGCGGAAACTTTTACCCAACAGCTTGCTTTTACGCATCTGGCTATGTACACGCTTCACCTCTCTCCTAATTCAGGAATAGAACATGGAAATTTGTTTTTAAATGCTCACAGTTTATATGTCAGTATTGTGAGTTGGATAAAGTGCAATGAAGAAATAACCACTTTAGAAAATGATAGAATAAAAGCACTTAGAGAAGAAAGGGGTATGGAGAAGCATTCTTAATTACTCTTTACAATGGGGATGGTACTGCCATGCTTACTGTTGTTGGATACAAGTCAAGGTACAGTAGGACAGGCGGATAAGGCATTGTGTGAATTGGTTCATTAAAAATCAAATAACACAAGCTATTGATTCTGAGATACTTTTACCTCCCCTACAGAGCAGAGGGGACCCTGGCAAAGGACAAAGAATGCTGAAAGCACTGCAAGAACAAACAAAAACAATTAGTCGCAACAATACAAGTAGGCTTGCCTTTCCTACTAAAGATAAACCATTACTTCAGCTCCCTATCTTTAGCTATGTCAGCTTGGCTCACACACTGCAACAGAAGCTGGACATTGCAAGCATAGACAGTAAAAGCAGAGAGATTGAAAAACAATGTCCGGTGTCCCTCGCTTAAATACGGATCACAATTACTGTGCCGTCACTTAGCAAGTATAGTGGTCGAGGGAGCCCTTCCCTGAAAAGGAGAAACATTCAAAGAGCAAAGGCTACTCTGATTTTTATAGGCATTCGCAGTTTTAATGAACAAGATACCACAGTAACTTTGCATTTGGCACTAGCGTAGTTGTGAAGGCGTTTAGCCAGTTCTTGATGGGAAAATGAGCGGAGCATTATGACAGGAGCAGTAGCTTGCTTTGTAGGAGTTTAGTTTAGGTAGTAGTGTCACCCAATTCTCAGTTATTGGTGGATACTTTGTTAGCTCAAGAGTACAAGTTTTATAAAGCTACAGATGATTGTTGTGAGCATGTTAGTCAGCTGTGACGCCAAAACATTTAATCGTGGTTCTAGGGAAAATAGCATGGCAGAGAGGGCTGATCTCCCAGAAACTGTGCAAGACATCTCCAGGAAATGGGCTTAGAGAGTCTTCAAATATGCAAATAAATGTGTTCTAGGAGTAGGAGAGCCAATTATGAACTCTACTACTCATGACTATAGAGATTGTGGAGAATGATTCTAAGTGGCTGGTGAGTGGTCATTTATAGTTAGGACAATTACGTTGTCATTATCTATGAAGCAAAATCTACTCACGAGGTGCCGAAAACCTTGATGAGTTGGTTTTTCTTCAATATAGTGGATAACATCATTAAGTGAACTGAAAGTGACCTTCACAACAGAGCTGAAGTAGAAGTGCATTACTCAAGAAGCAATGAAGAGTGGATGCTCTTGTGATCAAGAAACAAGACAGTGTTGTCACAAAGGAGGAACAATGTGGTTTAGAAGCACATTCTGCCCTACCATAGTACAAGTTTAGAGGTTTTTTTTATGGGAGGCATTGGTGCTGCTTTTTTCTTCTCTTGACTTGATGAGTTTAATTATACAGTGTTTTCTATTCAAAGTGTAATTAACTTATAAAGTTTCAGAAGAACAACAGTAAGGTTTTCCCAATTTAAATGAGTGCTATCACGAGCGATCACAACATAAATGATCTTCTGAATGAAAATAAATGGTTCTTGTTGGGACGGAAAAGTTCTCTGCATGGTGCATACTTGTACACCTGCCCCGAGTGCCCAACTGTATTATCTGGCTCTCTAATGCTGACTTTTTGTCATAGGTGAGCACAGATCATGTGTGTGCGCCATGACATAGGCCTGCCTCATGGACTGCAATCTTATTGGACCGGGAGTGGTGCCCAAAGCACTACCATCATAGTGGTGGAAGGCTACGTCCTTCACCAGGAGTTAAACAGCACAAGTGCCATGGGGGCAGCATATAGTGCGATGATTAGAAGTAGTGACCAGGTCTCTATACACTGTCATTGGAGTGAGGCTTACCGGCGTACTCACCTTCTTAAAAGTTCAGTCGCTGTGTTTAACTCACCCTTGTCCTACATCAAGGTGAAGTAGAAGAGTGTGCATAGTGAAAACATGCTGAGTGCACGTGAGTGTGCAGGAAATACACTACAGAGTGCAGTGTGGAACAGTGGACACATGGTAAATGTGTGTACGCTGGGAGAAAGTGTTTAAAGTGACACTCTGGTGCAGTACAGAGAGACTGTAGTATTGGTCAGAAAGCTTAGACTGAGTGCGTGAGCTATGTGGAAATGCTGGTGGTAGCATTGTACTTGGGCACTATACGGAGTGTGCTGTGAATGTTTGCTGAGTGCAGAGATGCCTGCACAGGTACATTACAAGGGTTCCATTTTAGGAAGCCTAGGCCTTCCTCGTGAAAACATGAGGAGCAGAGGAATCTCCCCCAGACAACTGTATATTGCTGCATTTCAGTAAGCTGGGTGAGAAACACTGGATGAGGGGGAGCTGGGCACACCCTGTGCATTTCAAAGGGCTCTTTGATTCAGTGACAGATTACAGGGAAAGGGCCTTGACACATCGCAGGGAGAGGCAGATAAGGCTGATAAGAGAATCATAATGGGTAGGGCTGAGGGCCCGGGATTACCCTTTGATGCACAGATTACTGTGGCTGACATTCAGGTGTGAACTCTGGTCACTCCCATGAATCTTGTTGAAGCATAATCAGCTTCGGCGTCATTCCTGCTGTAATAGACATGTTTTAGAGAGAGATGAGAGGAAGAGATGTCCATATCAAAGAAGCAGAACTCCAACATAAAACTTTAAAGGGACAGATCCTAAATCACATTTGGTGTCTGGAAAAGAACTATAAGTAGGGGAGTCTGAGAACCCATACTTTGTCATTTGCAGAGCAGCCAACCGGGTTGCACGATGAGGGGAAGCTCTGTGGGTTTCTGCCTGTGACCAGGACTAGAGGCCCAGCCTGCTAGTCTCCCTGCTGGGTGAGGGGACATCACCCTGGGAAACGAAATCATCTGCCCTGGAATCCGCAGCACCAGTACCTGCTTGCTCGCCAAGACCGGTGTATCCATGAGGGAGAGGAGCGTGTTGGAGGAAGCGTGAGCCAGAGAGGAGCCCAGACGTGTGGGACTCCTGAGCCAGGTGTGAGGAACTGCACCGCACCAATCGGGCCGTTGCCCGTGTGCTGCTTTGTGAACTTGGGTGATCCGGTATGCCAGGAAGGGCCACCGGGCACGAAGGACAGTGCTGAACCTTTCAGGCCATTGCCCATGTGCAGTGTTGTTCAAGTGGCGACTCAGTATGCCAGGAGGTGCCGCCATGTGCCAAGTAACTGCATCACATTGATCGGGCTGTCACCCAAGTGCAGGACATTACCGCGAGCCTGTGTGCCGTGAGGGGACGTGGAGGAGGCGCCCTGAGGCCAGCATGACCAGACAGTGAGGTTCGTTGGAGTGACCCCGTATGCCGGGGGGGGCCCCACACGAAACACTTAGGCCGGTGGTCCAGGTTGTTGCCCGTGACCCCAACTTGCTGCTACAACCAAGACGCAGGAGGCTTTGTTTCCTAGTAGGCCCGAGAAGACGCCGTCGGAGCCCCGTTAGAACAAGGAGTCTGCCCATTCCCAAGGAAGGAAGAGTATGTCTTACTGCGTGTGGCTGAAGCCAAAGCAACTCATCAGGAGCTGGGGAGAAGGAGAGAGAAGACGCCTTCCAGGAGCTGCGCCAGTGAACACGCGCAGCCCGACTTTGCTGATTCGTGCCAGAACCGCACTGTACCGCAGCCAGGGTTCGTACCCCTGGAGCACGTAAGCGGAGAACTGGGCCTACCAGGCCCCGGGGTATATACCGGCTTTGGCTTTAGCAACCCTATTTTATTCTAAGTGACTACAACTTATTAACGGAGTCCAAGGGGGTATGCCTCGTGAAAAGGGCCAAGAGGTTTACATTCCCTGGATTTTGCTGCATGCCAGTGGGATGTAGCAGCACACCAATTATATGAGAACCTAGTAACTAACCCGGGAGGGTGGCCTGACAACTACTAGGGTGCCTACCTCAAGGGGGACTATGTTACTGCATATTGAATGTCGTTTTAACTTTGCATGTGTAGAATTAGAATTAAAATACTTTTTATACAAAATAAGTATTTAACTGGACATCTATTTACTGTGGGCACTGTGTGCATGTGGAGTTGTGACATGTTCACTAATCTGTATCTACACTTCCCTCCGTGGGAGCCTCGACTGCTCGCGCTCAATTACCAATTGAGAATCAGATGCAGAAGGAGGAGCTTGACCTAACTGAGCAGGATCCATAGTAGGGTGACCCTCGGACATCAGGAGTAAACAGCCCAACAGCCTCAGTTGGGCACAGTAAACCCTGTTGGCCCTGTGGCCCCTCTGAATGGGGTTCTGACAGTTGTTGAGGTAGAATTATAACAAACTAGTGTAACCTTTAGCTCCAGGTTCATTGTTGTGGGTACCTAAGAAAAAACTATCTTGAGTTGCAACAATGAAAAATGTTGCTGTTCTATATTCTTATCACTTTTGGAAAAATGAACCTGTTTGACAGTACCATCCGTATTTTTGAAATACATGATTGTTGGATTAGAATTATATACACTTTTTACTTATTGATTTGACGTAAATATTTTCGGTCTGAACTTTCAAAACATGTGGTTACACCAGGGGACTAGGTGAAGAATTAAGAAAATAAGCATTTTAGTAAAAATTAAATGACTAAATAGTATCCGCATACCTTGCCAATCATTGTCGTCAAATCACCACCACTCAAAAGAGGATTTTGGGTATCTCCCACTCGAGAAGGGTCTTTGGCGGCTTTGTCATTGCTGAAAGTTCTCCATTCTGAACCTACATCAATAACCCGGTCACCTAAGAAAGTAGGAAAAAAAAACTGTTTACTAATTGAGCTCCAATATTTTATTTTTAGCTCATCAGTTATTAGTATGTGGCACTTAGAGTAATCACAGCCTTCATTCAAAATGTTACATTCAGTAGTATAGTATGAGTTTACATGAGCGTCCAGGAATGAAAACACCAAATTCTGTGTTGCCATTATGTGCTTTTGTGATCTTGTTGAGATCAGTGCTAGTGCAGTAATAAGCGTTCTCCTCGGAATAGAATGTGGTTATTATTACGTGGGGGAAGTTCAAATGGGGAAAGCCTGATGGGCAATTTGATTCACAGATTACTTGCTCAAGATTGCTGTAGGACTACTAAACACTAACAATGACTCCAGATATCTCCGTCTCTCTAAAAAAGACAATGTTACGCAACAAGATGTTCGCTTGTAATCAAAATACAAATGTCTAATATATGAAGGATAAAAACTCTGTGGCATTAAATAAAGAATACTTCATGCATGTTGCAATGATAATGAGGAATTTCTGATGCCGCTACTAGTAATGATATCTTGATTCCATCAAAGCTGGGGGAGATCATGAATATTGTGCGATTTACTGTAAATCCTTTGTGTAACATTAATTCTCATCTGTTCCTATAAGCATACAGTCACCTTTTATGCTCCAGTTTTGAATTATAATACTCTGCAACTGTTGTGCTTCTTGGGCAAAAGTAATTCCTTCATGTGAAAGCAGATCTAGGGTATTAAGTTACTTTGTTTAAAATTAGGACTTGTGGCTTAAGTCACTACATATATGCGTACTAGTAGCTTTATATTTAGCATTGTTCTAATCGGAGTAACCATTGGTCTAAAGAAACAAATGCATACATTCTTTGTTGAACAGAGCAGTACTTGGCAGCGGAACAGACCCTCGAGTGAATCTTTCAAAGTAAACCAATTACAGACCTGTACCCTGGTACTATGAATTAAATTAAAACAAAGTATTTACTAATTTGGCCTGTCAAAATAATTATTGCAACGAAATCATGATGCATCACTGAATATCATCTCACATTTAAATAAGGATAGGACAGAATAGGATAAGAAGCCAGTAAAATGACTTGATAAAGCAGAATATTTGTAATGCCATAATCGGGTATCCAGCAGCATCCAGTACATACTGAAGGGGAGTGATTTGATTTTTAGGGAGACTGGAGTAGAGGGTCTTAGCACAGTCCAAACTCAAGTGCACTAGCAACAGGCAGACAGTGGGAAGGATAATAAGGAGGACTTGAGGTGAACTATAAAGAGCATACTTTTGTGTTTCAATGAAAACACCCAAAGATATGACAGTATACGTTAACTCTGATTTTAGTCCATTGCAGCGCATCCATAACTTCAAAAAATTGCAATTGTTAGCTGCCTCTGGTGCTGAACGTATATTTGTTGTCTGACATGAATTGTAGGGTTGGCTGAAATCTTTTAAAAGATACACGAGTGGAGCATTTCAACATTGCAAATTACAGTAGCTTCAGAGAGACAGGCTAGTTAAAAATTGTGTGCGACAGTGTTGAACTCAGTAAATGAGTTAATCAGAATGAGCAAAGAGAATGCTTTGTGAATCTGGAGTACATTTGGACTTCCACTGAACCAACTCAACTTACCAGTCAGCGAAATCTGACTTTCACTTTTCAAAGTCATGGCATTGTTGCTCGGATCAGAGCTTCTATTTATGGTTGCTAGTCACACAGAACCTGAAGCAATCATTGCATCACCGGAGGGTGCAGAAGCAGCTAGTCGCAATTAATTGCAGTTTTTTTTAGTCTTCCGAATGTTTAGGGCGTGAGGATATGTTAGAATGATCCAGTAAATTAACCTCTTGATGTTTCTCCCTTCACACTACTCACCTGGGTCTCCCGGAAGGGGCTCATTCGTACCTTTTTCAGTAGACTGCAGTTCCAACAACGATTCTCTCTCCAGTGGTATTCTCCTCACAAAACTAACATATCTCCCCGCTTAAAGTTCACATTTTTTAAAAATCTGTGTATTTGGTTTTCAGTCTTAAATGCAGAGTTTACATGAACATCAATAAGCATTGATTTCTTCTACAATTTGGATTGTATGGACTGGCCCAAATCATCTCATAATACCTATATAAAGCCCACAACAGAGGCAAAGAACAAGTTACTTACCTGTGGTAGCGCATTATCTGGTAGAGACAATATCTAGCTCCAGATTTCCGACCTTTGAATTTCCAAAGCATCAGACTGAATCTGGACACTTTTGCATGAGCAGTACCCCTGCGCGCAGTTGGGTGGCTCTGTTCAGCTCCGCGTGACGTCGCAGAAGTCATTTGTGATGTAGCAGTCACCCATATATGCACCACTCAGGCGCGCAGACGTCAGATACTTTTCACTTTCCCACGCCAGAAGCGCGGAGCCATGAAATGAACTGACTTGTGTGTGTCAAAATTAGGGCCCTGAAAAAGGGAACAACTCTAGCCCTGTAAATGAGTCGGCAGAGTGGGGAGACATGGGTGGGTCTGTAAAGAATCTGCAGCTAGATATTGTCTCTACCAGATAATGCGTTACAGAAGGTAAGTAACTTGTTCATCTGATACAGACTTCTATCTGCAGATTTCTTACCTTTGAATAGATACTCAAGCCATACATGCTGGCGGTGGGCTGTAGACAGATTTTCTAGACAAAAGTCCTGCAGGACCGAACGGGCGAAATACCCGTCCCTATAGACCTGACTGTTCAGGCAGTAGTTTTTCGCAAACGTGGGCAATGAAGCAAACATTGCAGACTGGCAAATGTCCAGGACAGGCACTCCACGACCCAACACCGTGGTCGCAGCCTTCCCCCTGGTAGAATGGGCTTTTAAGCCTGAGGCTGCTTTCTAGCTAGGAAGTAGCAGATTTTAATGGAGATAACTACCCAGTGCAAAATGGTTTGCTTCTGCACTGCCTGAACCTTTTTAGCTCCCACATAACCCACGAAGAGTTGGTCGTCCAACCAGAATTTGTGTGGTAAAGGTAGAACGACAAAGCTCTTTTTGGATCCAGACGATGGAGACGCTCCTCTTCCTTAGAGGGATGCGGGGGAGCAAAAAAGGTGGGCAGCTTGACTGGTTGACCCAGATGGAATTGAGTAACCACTTTTGGAAGGAAAAAGGCACGGGTGCGAAGCACCAACTTATCCTGAAATATCATGAAATAGGGAGACCTGGATGATAAAGCCTGCAGCTCACTCACCCTCCGAGCACATGTAATCGTCACTAGAAAGGCTGTCTTGATGGTAAACAGCTGGAGGGGACAATTGTGTAAAGGCTCAAAGGGTGCACACAAGATATGCGAGAACCAGACTCAGATCCCACTGTGGCATGATAAAGGTCGTAGGTGGAAACATATGTACAAGCCCTTTTAAGAACCTATTTACAATAAGGGATTTGAACAAGGAGGATTGGCCCGGCAGCCGCAAGAAAGCGGACAGACCAGAAAGATAGCCGTTAAGAGTAACCAAAGCAGAGTCCTGCTGGGCAAGGGTAAAGATAAAAAGAAGGATATTAGACAAAGAAGCAGAACCGCAGTAGAACCTGCTGCACGTCAGGTTGCATCCTGCAAGTCCAAAGCTAGCAGTAAGTCTCCTTTGTCTAGGGCACACATGACCTGATCCAACGTGAGCATCTAGAACTTCTTTTTGAGGAAGAGCTTGACGTACGGAGGTCCAGAATAGGACGTAGACCTTTGTTCTTTTTCGATATCAGAAAAGTAGCGGAAGTAACAACCACTGCCTACTTCTGAAATCGGAACCATCTCTATAGCTCCCTTGGCCAGGAGAGCTGAAAGTTTGTCTCCGCCAGCCGTTCTTGAGTTGGCAGTAAAAGAGGAAAATAAATAAAGGGAAGAGAATAGTCATCCTGAATGATCTGCAAATCCACTCGTTCGATGTTATAGACCTCCAGTGGAGGAGAGGATTTTTAACTCTCCCTCTTACTGGAGTGGCATGGTCTTGCAGAACCAAACTAGGAATGATTGGAGGCAGCAGCTGCCAAGGGGTTGGGTGGCAGACGACTTCTGGCTACCATTCCCACAAGGTCGGAATGTACCGCATCCACGTCCTGGCACAACTTGGGGAGTCTGTGCAGGACGGTGGCTAGGATATGGCTGACGCAGTTGATAACCCCTTCTATTGCCACGAAAGGTAGACTGGCCACGAGGAGTAGTCAGGAGGCCCAAGGATCTGGCCGTAACACTAGATTCACAATACACAAATCTGCCTGGGGGAGGGGGGGGATTCCTCTAGCCCATGCTTCACCATGGAGCCCTGGGTCTTCCAAAATGAAACCTAGAGTCTGACTGGTACTGTATCATTCACAGGCACACACACCCAACACATGTGGACAGCATGCACGCACTGCACAGCACTGCACCCTTAATCTACTGCACCATTCACAGACACACGCACAGGCATCTAACATGCATGCACTGCACAGTACTGCGTTATCACAGTATTGTACCCTTCATAGGCACAGATATACCCAGCACAGGAACATCACTCATGTGCTGCGAAGCACTCCGATGAAGGCCAAGGGGTGAGTTAAGCACACAGCAGCTGAACTTTAAGTGAGTGAACCTGTAGGCCTAACTTCAATGACACAGGAAAGAAGGACCTGCTCACTCCTGCCAATCACTTACACAGTATTATGCCACCACCGCGCTCGTGCTGCTTAAATCCTGGTAAAGGCAGTAGCCTTTCACCACTATGAGGGTAGCACTTTAGGTGTCCCCCCCGGTCCAACAAAACCACAAACTGAGAGACAGGCCACTGTCATGGTACACACGCAAGATCCACGTTTGCCAATGACAAGAAAACTCCGCATTAGGGATTCAGACATCAGTACATTTGGGGCACTAAGGGCAGGCGTGCACGTATATTACCATGCAGAGGTTTTTCCATCCCAACAACTACATACAATAATTTGGTGGAATATTGAAAACTGGGCAATGACCCCCAACCTTAAACAGTAATACAGGAACAACCTTCATTGGAAAAAACCTGACAATCCAGGACAGCCAATAGTACAAAAGGCTTTGCAAGTGTATAAATCAAGCTATACAAAAAACAGTAACAACCCTCAGCAACAAATGTTGAAGTAGAAAGATCACCCAGAGGAGGTATAGATGGTAGATCACATTTTTCAACATTGTTGACTTGATATATGAAGGACAAGAGCGGGCACGGGCTATCTCCTTGTGAAAGAGGACACTCAAAAGGGAAAGGAGGAGCAGTGTAGAGGTTTGAAAACTAAACCTGCAGTTTTTAATGGAGTGGATACAGCCTGTTACTTTGCACCCAATTTCAAACATGAAACAGATAATTTTATTTGCTCTAAATCCATGGAACTCTTGAATTGTGAATTATATCTAGGTGCGATGCCATTCGGTAACTACGCTGGTAGTTGCTGAGAAGTGCCATGAGCGACATATGGATGTTGAAAAGCTGTGTGAAAAGGCAGAATCTAGAGCCCCTCTTTATTTATTTTTTCCAGAGTTTTATATAGCGCGAACTAGACCCGAGAAATCGGGTATCAGAGCGCTTTACATGAGCACCAGTTGCGTTACAAGAGGACACATTCATTTTTGTTAGGCACGCGGAGATTAAGTGATTTGCCCAGAATCACAGGATGTTGAGCGACGTTGCTGAGACTCGAACCCGGTTCCCCAGCTTCGAGGTCGAGCGCTCTAGCCGTAAGGCTACATCCTCTCCCCTTTATATCAGATGGAGATTGAAACGTGGCCAACTTTATTTGGTGGGTACAGTTGGACATCTTGGTGGGTACAGCTGTCTCTAAGGTGGTGTCAGGGATTATAGTACAGAGAGCCACATCACAGGAAAGCATGATATTCAAAAGAATATCAAGATGTGCAGGTGATGTTTTGCAATATGGAATGATGGTGATACCCTTTTTTGTGGACAATGCCTTCCCTAAATGAAATATGTATTTGTTGCATAATAATGGGGACTAGGACCACAAGTCTTAATTTAAGCACTGTAGAACTGCAGAGGTATTATGGAGACTTCATGAATTTTAGAATCTTGGTGACTTCAGCCTCTAAGATGTGAGTCAATATGTGCAGAAGTCTGAGGAATGAGTTTCATCAGGTTAGAGCTAAGTGCAGGAGTCTTAGTCAAGATACTGGACCTGAAAGAATAAATTTTTAACTGAAAGATAATCTTCAGATCCTCCTGCTGTTGTTGCATGGGAAGTGGAGGGCCTAGTTACTTTGGGACCATAGAAGATCCACAATTTCTTGGAATATTCACTAGACTGATCAGAGTCAGAAATACATGGAAAAAAGTACAGCTTTATGCTGCAAGTGAGGCTTGTTTGCAGCTTGAGGCGTCAGTGACGGTCAGTAATGATGCGCCATTTGCTGGTCTGGGCATTTGTGGGTTTGTTTTTTTCTTTGTATTAGCTGGTCAAGATTGTGAGGAATCCAAAAGAGGGGGCCCTCAGAAGATGAGGGTGGGATGGTCCCAATCTGGTGGGCTACGTGGCTAAGCCTCATTATTTCTTATAGCACAAATCAGGAGAACTAAAACAGACCTCAAGCACTATACTTGAAAACTAAATATGTACATTACCTGAAAGAGGTAACAAAAAGCAATGGCAGATATCCTCTATCCAAGATTCAAACAACTGGCAGAAAGAGCAAGCACTAAAGGGCTCAAAATATTAATCTCTTCTATCCAAGAGTCACCAAATAGGAAGCAGTAGACATGCCAGTGCAAAAACCATTTATTGCTAAAAGCATAAAGCTACTGGCAAGAAAGCAGCTATATAGACAAATGAGGTACACTTCAGTATACACTGCGATATTCTAGAAATTATCACATTTATAGCACAATTGTTAAACCAAAACGAAAGGGGTAAGAGAGAATTGGTTGATAAATTGAGAATGTGTTAGTTGCCGAACAGAATGTCTGGCCACTGAGAAGGTGTTGAAGTCTTATTTACAAATAAGTGAAAGAGCAAACTGATAATGTGACCCTTGCTACAATGGCTGTATAAAGTAAAGATTTACACAACTCAACCAGAAGAGCTGTCAAGCAGCTGAGAAGCTCTAATATTGAGAAGTTGTGATGCTTATCAATTTCAAAAATATTTGCCTGCAAAATGTCCAGCCTCTAAAGTATTTGCTGAATATTTTTCTGAATTTTGTTTTTGTAGGAGTATTTAATACAGAGTGGTTTTTGCATATATTCTACTGAAAAATAAGTTTGTTTTTTTAGATTATTCAATTTTAAAAAAGCCACGTTTACACACAATTTATTTTTGCCAACACATTCTGTTGCTGGCGTAAGCTGCAAACATGTGTTTTCGCTTCACATACTACACATAAGACTAGCTGGGTACAGCACAAATATTTAGGCTTGCATTACTTAGTGCACTTCTTTTTCACAGATGAGGAATCATCTCTTCTGCATCCCTGGTCTAGCATACAGGGTAATCTGGAGGCAGCTACAGATATTGGAATTTGACTTTCCAGATTATTCCTATGATTGTATAAAATCTCAGAATCAACTATGTCCTCCTTAGTGCAGAGGGAGGAAAAATTAAACTGCATGCTACTACCAAGAGTGAACGTGTCTCTAATCATGTTCCAGTAGGGGAGGAAATGAAAAATGTGCAAAATATTAGTCAGCATTTCTTATTTTGTTTATAATTCTTCCATATTTTCCAACACATTAATGCATGTTACATTATCACAATTCCAGCACATTTTGTCAATCACAATTTGCAATACACAGAATTCTCATTGTACATATCCCCGCCTATCCCTATCCTGAATTATCCAATGAGCATCCTACAATTACTTTTCTTTGGGGCATCGGACTCATCTAGGTGTGCTAGTAAGTATTCCCACCTCAGTTACAGTCCTCCATGCGCAGCCCACCTGCCCCAAACTTTATCCCATTTCTGGGGGCAGCCTCTGCTCCGATACACCACCTTCACTGTCAAGCAGGACCAGTCAAGGTCCTGATCCCATTCTCTCACTGTTGGCTGCTGCGGCCTGCCCCATGCCCTGGCTATATTCAGTTTCGTGACCATGTCTGCTAGCATTACCATGTTTTTATATATTTTGTCCAGTTGTCTTCTCCCGTGATACATAGAATGTGCCAGCGGGCTTCCAATGGAACCTCTTGACCCACGATCTTGGACATTATAGCCACTATGGCAACCCAGTAGTGTCTTAACTCAGGGCAGCCCCATATTGTGTGAAAAAAAGTACCCTCTTCCCCACAGCCTCTCACACATGCATTCGAGTCGCATTTACCCATTGCATACAGCGCTGATCTGGTTGTGTATGATCTGTGTATAATCCTGATTTGTATCAGCCTGAACTGTGCTCTCACGGCCACCTCTCTGGGGCTCTGGGTAACTTCCAACCAATCATTCTCCTCAAGAAGCCCTACATCGGTTTCCCATCGCTCCCTGAGGGCCACTAGTGGGTCGGGGGCATTATTCATTTTTTTTGTAGATGAGCGATGCTGCTTTATCCCTCAGTGGCTCTGTTAATATTCTGTCTTCTAACAGGGCGATCTCTGGTATCTGGTCTTCCTTGTGCACGTAAGCTTAGAGCATGTGTTGGTTGCATGTATCTAAATTTCTCAGAGTCTGACATCTGGTACTTCACTTTCAGTTTTTCAAAGTCAACTACTTTTCCCCTTTTCCAGATATCTCCCAGGTGTTCAATGCCCAACAGGGCCCAGGCCTGTAATCCCCGTAACCATGCACCTCTGCTAAGAGGTCGCTCTCCCACAACGACGTGCGTTCCGTCACTTTCCCTTCCCAACCCAAGAATGTATTTGCTTCTCTCCATATTTTAACGGTCGTTTGTGTATGGGTCGGGAGTTCTTTAATCACTTTTTTGTTGTAGAGGGCTTTCAGGTATCCCCCATCGCCCAGAGGTCTACCCGAAAGGCCGGCTCGTCTCTCCCTGCAAATATCCAGTCACTTAGTGTCGCTAGCTGCGCTGCCCAGTAGTATTTACGAATATCTGGGACTGCCAGTCCACCATCATATGGCCCTCTCTGTTACTTGTTTAGCCCTATCCGGGGACTACCCCCATCCCATAGCAACAGCCGTATTTCAGCGTCTATTTCTTTTTTTTAAAGTAGTCCATTGAAACCTTGTATGGAGTATTTTGCAGGATATAAAGCAGACGGGGCAATGCCATCATTTTGAACATTGCGGCCCTTCCCAGTAATGAAAGCAGTAACTTACGCCAGTGAGAGACATCATTTCTTAGTCGACTAAGCTGGGGGGCTAAATTCTCCTCCTTGAACTCCTGCTCTGTTCGGGTAATCACTATGCCCAGGTATTTAAATTTAGATTTAATTAGTAACGTTGCCGCTATGGCCGTCAATTCAGGTACTTCTGAGAGCAAATACATGCGACTTGTCCCAATTAATTCGATATCCGGAGTAGCTGCCAAACAGCTGAAATATATGTAGTGCTCGGTGTATTGTGGGGCGTGGCCTGGTAACATATAAAAGGATATCGTCCGCGTATAGCGATATTCTTTCTTCCCAGTCTTCCCCAATCGGGATGCTCCTTATTAGTGGATCCGCACTGACCCACGCTGCCAAGGGTTCCAGTGCGAGTGCGAACAACATGGGCGAGAGCGGACACCCCGGTCTTGTGCCCTTTTGTAATCCTACTCTCCTCTACACAGTACCATTGACTCGTATTCTAACTAGGGGATCTGTATATAACAGTTTTATCCAGGCACGGAACTTCGGGCCGAAGCCCAACCGTTCCAGCACCGCCAACAGGTAGTTCCACTCTATAGTGTCAAACGCCATGCGGGCATCCAGGGACAGCAACACAGCATTTTCAACTTGTTGGGATTTAACTGCATGTTGCACACCATACAGTCGTCGTAAGTTAAGTCTAGTACTCCTCTTGGGCATAAAGCCCGATTGATCCGGGTGTATTAGCCCTTTTATTACTCTGGTGAGCCTAGTTGCAACCACCTTGGCGAGGACTTTGGCTTCTACATTTAACAGCGAGATTGGCCTGTAAGAGGCACAATCCTCTGGCGGCTTGCCCACAATAGTCGCCATTCTCTAGTCCTCTGGCAGCCTGCCTGTTAGCGATTCTTCAAACATATGCAACATATGTGGCGCCACCAGACTCGCCACCCCTTTGTATAATTCTACCGGTATACCGTTCGGACCCACCGCCTTACTCGACTGCAGCGAACCTATGGCCCCACAAATCTCTTTTTCTGAGATGTCTGCGACCAGGTCTTCCCGGTCCGTCTGCGTGAGGGTAGGGAGGCGCATATCCGCCAGGAGTTCTGCGCAGTCAGTCTTAGTGCGGGTTGTCGAGGACTTATAGAATTGCTCATAATAGGATGCAAATGCCTCTGCCATTGTCTCACCGGTGGTGCAATTATCCCCATTCGTATCAATAGTTTTCAATACCCAGTTCCTCTCTGTCTCTTTTTTCGAGCCATGACAGCAATTTAGTAGCCTTATCTCCTATTTCATATATTCTCCTCTGCGTTGCCCTTGCGTGGTCCCTAGCTTTCCCTTCCGCTATATTACGCAATTCTTGCTGTTTCAATCGCTGTGTGTGAGTCAGTCGCGGGTCCGGCTGCACCACGGCTGCTAATTTCTCATCTAATTGGATCAGTTCCTTTTCAAGCTCTTCACATTGCCCTTTCCTCTCTTTTTTCTCTATTCCTGCCAGCGCCTGAATGTATCCCCGTATTACAGTTTTGTATGCCTCCCAAATCACTACCATTGATTCTACAGAGCCCACATTGTCCTGAAAATATTGAACCGTGAGATCTCGTATCCTATCTTTCATCTGTTTGCTCTTGAGGAGCCAGGGGTCAATGCAGGGTGGTAGTGTATTTGTTTTGGTAAGGCCCATGAGTCTCACCTCTACTGGCGAGTGATCAGAAAGACCGCGGGCCTTATGCAGTGCTCCGCGGAAACACCCCGACATTACCGCTTGCGTCAGGAAGTAGTCCAAGCGCGAGTAACAATGGTGTGGTGTTGAGTAATTTGTGTACTGTTTGGTCTGTGGATTGTGTTCACACCAAATATCTGCCAGTCCCATAGCCTCTATAAAGTTCTTCAGGGTGTCCATCGCTCCCACGCCCCCCACCTGCGATAGTCTGTCCATTTCGGGGTCCATTACCGCATTTAAGGCTCCTCCCAATACTAGCACCCCGTTGGGCAATTGCAGTAGCAACGCAATCAACTCTGGCAGTGTGCTCGAGTGCATTTTTGGCAGTACATACACGGAGCATAAATTGACGATACGACCTTCCCATACTCGAGAGTGCCATGTATCTGCCCATTTTATCTTGCCATGTTTGTTGAAATACTATCTGTACCGTTTTTTTAACCAAAATTCCCACTCCCCTGGACCCGGACATGAACTCGGCATGTGCCCGAAGCTTATACCCAAATCGGTCCATGGCTCTACATGTGTTGCCCATCAGGTGTGTCTCTTACAACATAATTACATCGGGTGCATGTCTTCTAATATATTGTAGTACCATGGTACGTTTAATTTTGTTGCCTAGACCATTTACATTCCAGGTCATGATCGTGAGATCACGCCTGACTGGCTCACTCAACATCGGGCGCACTGGGTCTCGTCCGTTAAGGGGGGTCATTATCCTCTTTGCCATTCTGTGGGTACCCTCTCTGAATAGACCAGTACCGCTCGGAGGCGGATGTGCGGATTGTGCTCATCTCTCCATTTCCCCACTCCCTTCCCCTGGAATGTGTTATGTACATGCATTGAAAACAATGTGAAAAGAACATGAACTTACTCCCCCTCCCCGCTACCCTGCACTGTGGGCTGTGAACTACCCACCCCCCCAATTTGCAGAGCGCCTGCCGCCCCTTAACTTAACGAATGAACTTTGGGCGATTGGTAGCCTATACTTGCCCGCCGTAGTCGTCCCACCTCCCCCCATTTCAAGCTACTAGGTTCTTAGTGTTCAAAGTTTGGAGTGCTCATCCAGTTTATGTATCCTACATAACGGTTGGTGTTTTACCTCACAGTATTAAATGTCAAACTGATACTATCGCATCCACTTCAATTCTTTCACTAGCAATGTGGATTGAAATCTTGACCTGTATATCAGTCCTGCATTCTTTGAATTTTCCATCACCTCTGATGGGCCCCCGTCCTGGAATTGTCGTGATCCCTGGGTTACTCCTTTGCTCCTGATTGCTGGACTGCGATCCCTCTAAAATCATCCTCTGAAACATGTCCCCTTTCAACCACATCTACCTGTCCCTTCCTGTTCCGCGAGCCTCCTGCCACTCGCCATCCATCCAGCCACTCCCAAGCTTCTTCTGGCGTTGCAAACCTCCAGACTTTACCTTCTGCCACCACTCTCAGGGTGGATGGGAATAGCATAGAGTAAACAATATCTTTCGATCTCAGCACTCTTTTAACCTCAATGAATGTCCTCCTGGTCTGCCGAACTTTTGCGGTAAAATCTGGATATAGGGAGATAGTGGCATTGTCAATGTTAAGTGGCAGCGATTTTCTGGCCGCCTGTAGGATCGCATCTCGATCTCGATAGTTGATTATGCGGGCAATGATTGGGAGCAAGGCGCTCCCGGATTCGGTCGAGCACCCGGAATTCTGTGCGCCCTCTCCACTGAGAAGTATCTAGAGAGTCCATTAGGTTTGAGCTGGTTCAGTACCAAATCCTCCAAGTATAATTCCACCGATGGGCCTTCCGCCCTTTCCCATACACCAATGATACGGAGATTGTTGCGCCTAGAGCGCCCTTCCTGATCTTCTAGCTTTGCTTTTATTACTCTTGTTGCATCCGTTAGTTCTTGGACTCGTTTCTGCAGTGCCTTGGTGTCCGTCGCGAGGATACTTGTCACGGTTTAGACTTCCTTTACTCTTAAACCCAGGTTTCTCAGGTCTGCCCTTATAAGTGACACCTCTGCTGTCCCAGTGTCGATTTTACAAACCAGGTCTGTCCTTACTCCCTGTGTTGCTGTCATAATATCCTGTAGAGTGAGTCCTGCTGCATCCGCGCTGGCCTCTGCTGAGTTCTCCGTGGCCGCTGTTGCTGTATTCGAGCTATCTTTGGGCAGGGCATACTTACCTAGTTTTGTTTGCTGCGATGGACGGGGACCCCTCCCACCAGTCATGGTTCTGTTTCCTTTTGACCGGGTAATATTCAGTTGATGTTCTTTCTGCGACTTTAAAGAGGGGGGGGGGGGGAAGAAGCAGGCCTACCGGGCTACTAACTCACAGGTGGTCACAGCAGTACTCTCCGCCGCCTACACATGCCAAACAGACTCTAGCTGGCCTGTCGGTTTTCCAAACTGGACACCTATCCCCTGGCCAGAGACAGTGCCCCTCCCCCCGCACCTCTGTGATAAAGTTACTTAAGCCTTCAGGGTCAGTTCTCCTGACCAAATTACCTCATTAGGTACCCTCGTTTTGTTCGAAGAGTCTAGTCTCAGGTACTACTTGTCCAGGCTTATTTGCAGGAGTGTTGTCCGTCACAGCCCGCGTATCAATTTGGGCCACTTTTAATCCGACGTTGTTGAGCCCCCTTCAATTCAGTGATTGTTGTTGTCTAAAGGGGGGGGAGGGGGGGGGCTCTTGCCACCAATAACTATATTCGCAGTGGTTAGGATCGCGGTGCTCCCTCTGTCCACCTTCCAGTTATTGGCCACCGCACCCCAGTCCCACCACCGCTGGGCATCCAGCGGGTCTCTCCCGCACTTTCGCTCCTTTATGGATGCCCTTCGCTCCCTTCACTTCAGCCTGTACGCTCGTTTCTGACTGCTCTCCGCCCACTGATTGAATTTATATCATAGCAGACCAGGCGCTGCACCCTGAATATTCACTTTGTGTTAGCGGGGGGTGGGGCGGGGAGTTTCATTATTAATCCTGGCGAGCTTGCCCTATGGCCTGAGGTGGTTGCGGCCGTAGGTTTATTTGATGTCTTTTGCGGGGCCAAGACTTATTGTATTTCTTGCTGCCACGCTGCGGTGACCCCAGTCAGGCCCCTTCTTTACTTCAGCGGCGGGCACACCGCTGTCGATCCTCGCCCTGGTCCGCCCACTCGCACTGTCAATCTAGTGCGCACCAAATTTAGGCCGCGGCTTATGGGCCTAACAAAGATGGGGCAGGCGTTCAGCGGCTCTCGTCCACCTTGCTCGCCCTGCTGCGGCTGCTGGATATCTCCACGCCCCCGCCAATCAGTAGTCGCAGACTTGTATGTTTTTGTCGGGGGGGGCGGCAAATGGCACAGCTCTCTTGTTGGCCCTCCACCTACCGAGTCTGTTGCGCGGTCTACGTTCCTTCACTCTCGCTGACTCAGTCGGGCCCCCTTCCGAGTTCAGCTGGGCCTCTCTCTTCACGCAGTGCACATTTTCCTCAGTACCGCTCTCGCCGGTCAGCTCTTTGTTGGAGCGATCTCGCCAAGTGGGGCCAGTTCTTCCGGGAGGCCGCCAACCAGCTCCGCAGGATTTCCACCGTCGATGCTGGTACGTCTCTATGGCTCTCTGCTTATTTTCTCCACACCAGTTTTAGGCCGGGTAACTTCACCGCACCGCGTCCCTTTGCAGCTTTGTTGCGTCGGATTACCGGATAGTTGGGGGATTTAGTGGTCGAGTCGGCAGAGCTCCTTCAACCCGCGGCCATTTCTTTTCGTGGCAAACCACGCCCCCTTAGTAAGCATTTTCAAACTTTAACACAGGACGGTCTGTGGAAGTCACTATGGGCTGCCTTTAACCCCTTCCGCGCTGCGCGAATTTTCGCGCTGTGCGAACGTTTTAATGAGTGGGCAGGGTTCGGACGGCCCCCGGCCGTCCGCCGCACACGCCCACCGTGACGTCGGACGGCCGGGGGCCGTCCGAAGCACACAAGGGGTTAATGCAGCTGCCAGGAAGAATTAAGCTAGCGTCCATGCCAAGGAAACACCAACTAAACCACAAGTCAAATTAGAATCTAAATTCAAATTTGACAAAACAAAGTCAAACTAATATTTTCATCCAAGCCATGGAGACTGAAAAAAACAAGCATTCGCAATGCAATAGGTCTCGCATTTGCGAGAGTTTAAGAGATTGGCATTGTAAATTACACTGGCTTTTATTTGTCCGTTTTGATAATTAACACAAATAAAAGGCATTGTCATTTACAATGCCAATAGCTCAAATTCTTGTAAATGCGAGACCTATTTCATTTCAAAGAAGCAGCCGCCATTGTCCGGGGCTGCTTGTTGAGTGAAAGCGCAATGAATGTTGCAGGAAAGCATGTCGAGCCTGCATAGGAGAAACTCGTTAAAGTAAATAGTGCTTCCAGACTAAATAAGACATACCGTGTAAAAACAGAAGCAAAAGGGTCAGTCCTCATGGAGGTTACAAATGAAGACAAGGCGGTACTAACGAGGGACTTAGGAAGCCTATTAAGGAATCAGAAGGCAGCATTTATGAAGGACAATGACAAATATGGGTGGAGTGAGCGGGGTTTCAAGTCCATACTGTAATACAGCATGCCCTGCAGAGCTGCGCATGCGCTGCCCAGGCTCAACCTAAAAATACAGTGGGTAGCAATTACAACCTGCACATTGTTGCTCCTGAAGTATAACAAGACAACTTGATGCTTTACTACCAAAACTTACTGGGAACACAAATGGCACAATGTAACCATTCACAAAATGCAATGTCCTCGAGACAGTCATCAGATTCAAGACGTCGAATCATTTGTGTATTAATTATGGTCTTGGGATTTTCATCATTGTTTTTAGATTTGATATTGAATAATCCCAAGATGCTATAGTTGTGTATTTGAATATTTGCGCTGCATTTAGTATTTGAACTGCTCCTGTAATGAAATGTATCTTTATCATACATGTGCTTTTATGGTCCAAATTGACAGAAAGAAAGAAATAATAGGATAAAAACAAATGGGAACACTTTACTTGGTGACGTGCAAATTATAAATATTTGCTAAAACCCGATTTCCACACACAGTTTGTGCGCTATACAGTTTCATCAGTAAAACTGCATGTAAATGCAAAGTTTATGCCCATTTCAGTGGAAAGTGTGAGGTCTGTAAATGACCGTGTGCTACAACATCATGCTTTGGTAATATATTTATTAGTAGTGAGAGATTTTAAATATTAACCGAGAAATATTTCTGCCACCATCCAGATGACAATGCTATTAGTGAACTAAGAGGCAAGTCAGGGGTCTTGTGTACCCTAGATGTGGGCTAGATTCTTGTTACACGTGAAGTAAAAGTTTAATCTATTGTATCAAATGTTTTTTGTACACAAACATGCTGAATTTACATATTAAGATGCCCTTTTGTGAAAAAGAAGAAAGGCGATTCTGAAATAAATATTGGCATAGGATCATACAACTGAAGGCCAGTTTATGGGTCAAGAGCATTACGGTTCGGTTGAGCACATTATTCAAGTCACAATACCTACATGTCTGGTAACATTTATGATTTTTTAAGGCCTGTTATTGTACTATTTTGAAGAGCTTTTGACATGAGGTCTGATGAACTAAAGTGGTCAGTAGCTCGACTCCTTCTGCCGTCCTCCGCCCAAAAAACAAGCATTGTAAAAGTCAACTGGTTGCGCCTTTGTGGCTTACTAGCTTTGCACATTTAGTTTGGGGCTGGGGTCACGGGGGGGCACACTATGGAGTGGTGAGCACTATTTGCAATGTCTCTCGTGCTCGAGACTGAAAGTGAGTATCTGACTATGACGATCAGTACTTACAACACAATATGGTTGTGTAACGCTCTCTCCGTGTATAAATATTCTGGTCTAACTCTCTTCCGTGCAGGGTCTGAAAATGTTAACCGACAATCAGGGGAAATAAAAAGAAAAGGTTCCGCTTTCCCTTCACCAAATATTTATCACTTATAAGGACGTACCTGCTATTAACGACCGCTATAGATGCACTAATCACGAATGCGTGAAACGAATCTCGTTGTAAACAAAGATATAGAAAATCCTGTTTTTATGATGTTCGGTAAAAAAAAATATAAACATCACTGTTTCGGTTTGCCAACTGTCTAGAATATGGGCAAAATGCTTACCCCAATTGTGTTAAAACTGCATAACTTCCTGCTGTTCAATGCGATAGACTCGTGTGGATATTATGTTCTCGCAGCAACCGCGTTTAAGATGCCGAATGTAATGTGCATCATCCTTGTTACACATCGACATAGGAATAGCGTTCTCGAAGTGAAAGTGACCTGACTGCTGGCGCCATGTTATTGCTGTGTTTACTAATCAATCTCTCGTTTTTTAGACAAGATTGAGCCACCAGGGAGCTTAAATTTTGGCCCTTAGTGAATACAGGTTACCCTAATGAATCATCATTACTTTAGGGTTTATTTTGAAAAACTAAGATCCAGAATAAACTAAACAAGACCCTTGTATTCCACTTGTCTGTGGTCTACTCCTGAATGCTTAAACAGCATAATGCAAATTTTAAAAAAGTGAAAAAAAAAGAAAGAAATACTCATGTTCATAAATGTAGCCTTACGGCGAGAGTGGTCGACCTCATCCGCTGCAAACCTCATTCGGTCCCCGTAGTCCCGGCTGGTGACCGCCACACATAGTCAACTTAATGGTAATATTCCCTGAATAGTTGCACTACACATCTATTTTTAGACATATCCTGAGCCGCCAACATTAAAATTAGAGGCAAGGATTCTCAGATATTTTTAACTGAAAAAATTCACTTCACATCACACTTTATGCACCAACACCAGCTCCGCTGTAATCAGGCGTCGTAGCACAACCGGGGGGCACTCGGCCGCCCGGTTGGGACCCCAATGATGAAGCATGACACCAACTAGGTTGGTGTGTGAGGGGTCTTTTAAGAACACCTAATGGGTCCAAGTTCATACTACATACAGTGACTTATCTACATACACATAGTGGGTTCGTCCATATTGTTTAAGTTTAGTACACATCCGGGGAACAGGACGCGCCCCTAAGCCTTATCCCTTGCTCTCCCATTGTTTTTTTTTTAGGTTACAAATGAAGACAAGGCGGTACTAAGGAGGGACAAACAAGCCTCTTTGCGAATCCGAAGGCAGCATTTTCGAAGGACACTGATACAAGCCAATGACAAATATCGGCGGAGAGTGGGTCGGGCTTCTATTACATACTCCACTACAACAAGTATCCCAGAGCAGCGCATGCGTGCTGACTCTAGGCTCGACCTAACCAGCAGCTGTTACTCAGAACTAAAAGGTGTAAGGTATAAAAAAAACAATAGGTTTACTATAAAGAGACTGGACATTTGGTTTAAAAAAATATTAGCACAATATCCAGTTTAGACGTGGACAACTAAGAATACCTGCAAATAAACACGTTGTATGGAATACACAAAGAATCACCTGCAACTGTCTAAGCAGAAGCAACATTTGATTGTTACACTGCAAACTTAATGGTAAATACTGACTCCCATCTCAGGAATTGATTACAGCAATTCAATATTTTTGCTAATAAGGCTCCAGGTCCTCGTGGACTCACGACAAAACTATTATTTCCTTTAAACCAAATCTAAAGTCAACGCAAGCGAAACTTTGCAGTTTCCCCGCTTCAGTAAAGGTTACCAAAACTATGGTTACCCTAACCTAATTCCAGTAAGGACCCAACACCCTGCTTCGTATGATTATAAGGTGTGAATTAAATCTGTACATAAAAATTACATGCTAAATATACTTTTTGTGTTAAAAATATAAGGAAGGTTTTATCAGGTAAAAACACAAGGAAAAGACCACAATACGATTCAATTGCCTCTGTAGATTTCGGTCTTGGATGTTTACAATGCATTTGCTTTGGTGGAATGTAAATACCTTAAATTTACACTCCATAAATTAAGAACTAGGATCAACTTTCTCGAGGGTATTTAGCGGATTCTGTCATACCAAACAATTGACCATAAGCTAATAAACTGAACAATTATTTCACTGATGAGCAACACTAAGGTGCCTTTAGTCACAAATTTAGTTAAGAGGCTACAGGTCAAAGATAAATAATAAAAAGCTGTCTGGTTTGCAGATGTGAAAGAGCTTCACAATGAAAGATTTGAGGATTACCATTCAAGAAAATGTACTGCGAACTAACATTCCAACTGTTGTTCAGGTTTAAAATGTCCTATGCTTAGACGATAGCACAAAATAAACAATCAGTGGCTGAACATAATTTTGATTGCATATGGGCCAATTAATTGAAGTACTTCCTTAACTTAAAACATAGGTAAACTCGAGATCTCACGGAAAGATCATATCAGCGTTAAAATAAATATACTTTCTAGGCTGTTGTAGGTATTCCTAGAACATTTACCCGATAACAGCTGGCAACGTTTTGAATATTTGAAAATAAGCTGTTACAAATTACAAAGGCAAAACTCTCCGCATCTAGAAGAAAAACATTTTACAAATTAAACGGAAAGGAGGACTAGCAATCCCAGATATGCAAAAAATATCTGAGAACAATTCATAAAACCTTTGATTTCTCAATAATGCATAGAAACGTCGCCATCACCTCCAATAATGCCCAGTATCAAGCTCAGCTGAAGAGTAGAGTACATAGAGCAAATTAAAATGCATGTGCATGAATAAATGTATGATTGCAGGGTCTGAGGTATTGCGAGCCTGATGATTACCTTTATAAAAATACTTACGATACTAGGAATCTTTAGAACGTGCCTGAGGTAGCTGCTGGGTGAACGAACGTTTACATCCAACAGCTACACAATAAAAACTACTTTGCATTATTTTTGACAATGTTTGGAGAACGGGTGTAAGAAATCCCTTTTTAGGTCGAGCCTAGCAGCGTATGCGCTGCTCTGCGAGACTTCTGGTATCTCCTCCAGTGATATTGACCACACCCCTCACTTCCCATTGGTTCCTTTGTGTGCTTTTGGGGAATCCCTTCCTTTCAGTGGCTAACCTTCACATTTGTCCTGCCTTTTGGTGGGTGGTTACGGTCCCTGGTGACAGGCCCCGGTACCTGTACTGTTGCTTTTCTGTCTATTTGCTTAGGTTTCCTTGCACTCCTTTTTCAGCTTCCTTGGCCGTTTCCGGCAGCCGGCTGCAGAGTGAGTCACTGACCATGCTTGCGAGAGTCCACCGGGCTCCCTGGGAGACCGAAGCCTCCTCCCCCTCCTGCAGCCTGTGCTCCGAGACTTGCATAACTAATTAGCCCCTGGGGTGAGCAAACGCAGCGGGCTTGCATTAGTTACAGGACTTTAATTTTATTATTATTTTTTGGCAGTAGACGGCACAGTGCCCCTTTAACAATCCTCGTGAAGCCCCCCTTCCCCACCGGTGCAAGGCCCGAGAGCACTTCGCAGTTAATGCGGCAGCACCAAACTCACCTCAAATTACAAGAACCGGTCTGTCGCGGGCCAGTCACGGTCTCTCTGGCTGCTTGGAAACACCCTCTCCTCACTGAGCGTTGCCCTGCTCTCTCTACTCCCTGCTTAGCACATCCAACTCTTCCCTTAGTCCACAGCACAGAGCAGCCGATTTAAAGGGGGCACCGCTTTTTCACAGAAATTGCTGCACTTCGCCCCGGCGGCTTGGCAGCAAGATAAAAAAAAAATTGCTAAAGACATGCCTCGTAGCTGAAAAGCCCCTGGTATTCACTCACTTCACAGGCAGTGGGAACGCAAAATAAAGCCTATAAATCTTCTCTTTGGCAGTTTCCAGCGAGTGTTCGTTGCTCTGCACAGTAAATGCACCCAAAGCTATCAGCATCGCCTCTGTGGGCTGGAATTTGCCTTTTGGAATATGTATGCCTTACGACAACTGGGTTTCTCAACAACGTGTTCGGCATGGCAACGTTTTCTTTTAGATTCACAATAAAATAAATGCAAGTCCAGTCTGGTCACTAGATAAAGCGCTCTACCCGGCTTTGTTGTAGTCCTTTTCGTGGATGTTTCTTTCCGTGGATGTTTCGCGGGAGCCATTTCCATCAAATGCTATATTTGTTCTCTGTTTTTAGCTGCAAGAATTTCCCTGAAACATGAGCCTAAATGTCTGGCTGTTGCATATGGGCACTGACAGGGCTGATAAGGAAGAGTGATGGTGGCAATAAAGGAGGCCAGTTCGCATTCTGTAGCCTTCATTGCTGGTGGATAAGAACATTTTATGCATGCTCTTCACATTACTTTTGAAAATGTATCCATGTGTTAAGATGTCTGAAATGGCTGCAAAGGAGCTCTACAAATTAGTGCTCCGGAGTAGCCCTAATTTCTGTTATTTGTTAACAAAATAAACAGATACATATTTGTGTAGCACCCAAATCAGATATCTAAGAAACTAGCGTTGTGAAACCAAGACAACAAGAGCCCCACTGTTTTCTTGAACCCTCTGTCTGACACATCTGAAACACCATCCATAGCACACTGGGAAACACCCCCCCCTGCACCCCACGCTGAAACCTACACCTGCATACTTAATATACATTGTTATTGCTAATTTCTATTTGTATAGCGCCAAATCACCAACAGGTCTCTAAGCGCTAATCATCTGCAAGTCGTTCATACACTGGCACACATGAAATCCTTATAGAAAGCAATGCACAACATATTGTAGCACATAGATCATACACACATCCACTTGGCTTGCAGACACTATACCTCAACACCTTACTCCAACAAACCCCAAACAAATACAAATGCCTATGCCACCTAGAACCCAATGCATACCAAACTCTCCCATGTGGATATAATTTGCACCCATATGTCACAGCTGCACATGAATTCAACATTTAAAGAATACAAGCTTGGGAAGCTTTTTGACAACTATCCATGTGCATAACTATTCCCCACACACACCTGCCTAAGACGTCACAAACACGTTCAGGAACTGAATACAGACTAGTACCAGGTGAAGCAAGAATACAGTTACATAAGGACTACATTAATTTTGTAGAAACTGTAGTCAGTGTTGCAGCAAAATTTAGCTTTTTAAATAAATAAAAAAAATACAAGTATATAGTTTAAAGATATTCAAAACTTGGCAATGCAATATCAATTTAACCTCAAATGTGAGTGTTTAAGAAAGGAAATGCATGTTTAGAAAAAGAAAACATTACAATAGACTATATGAAAAGACACACATCACTTAAATACAAATCCAGAAGAATGTAAAACAGACCGTTCCCAGGATAAACAATCGCACAAAAATGTAAAATTCTAAGTACTAACATGTTATACAGAATGGAAGGATATAATGCCTGGCTGTCAAGGACGATAGCCAAAGTTACTTGTGTTTATATAACACGTAAAGCGTTACTTCATTTCCTCTAAGCACTTTCAGAGAGAGATCAGGGGTGTGAGCGGGTTAAAGTTACTCTAAATTTTGATGTTGACTGATGGGGTTACATTTAGACAGATATTGCATTTCACTTGTGTTGTATAGGTAATGAGTCACCATAAATCATTATGACAGTGCCTAGTTTTGGTGTGCAAGGCATTTGAAGCCTGTTGGCGGAAGTGAGGGTGCTTCATTTGGTTCGGGCATTGAGGATCTTTTGTTTGGGCATTCACTACTAGTTTGCTGGGCCTGGGGTAGCTGGGCTACAATGCTATGGAGTTCCCCATGTCGAGACTTGGCTGCCTGAAAAGGCGGGTTCTTTGGTTTGTCCAGAATAAGCAGGGGCATTGTGAATGCGCTGGGGGAAGTTGGGCCCATCACTGAGAAGTCAGTCTCCTCTTTACTTTTAGTGAGTTCTGAAAATGTATGTGTGTGGTATATACATCGCGCATGATGAGCCAATGCTGAAATCCGAGAAAGAAAATACAGCCATTAATGAATCACTGGCTACTAGCTCCCATGAGGGACACTTCCTCCTTCACTGAAAAGGGCAGCCCTGCAATCCGTCCCACTATCCCACCCCGAAGATATTAAAAATGTTCACACTAACGCACACACACTAGTGCCATGTGCGTTCATCAGATTGACCCACGCTGCCTTTTGAGGCTGTGCATGATATGTTCACCAGGGTAGCGCAATACTGTGCTGCATACATGTATTGACTCAGCTGCAAACCTGCTAGGGCTTAGAATGCTACCTTCTGTAGGGCTATGACAGCCTAGATTAGCCTGAGAACCTTCATCTACTGACACTACAATTGCTATTTAACCACCCTTCGAGCATCTTTGCCCCTCACCACCCCCGGCACCACGCTAGCACCAACAGGGAAATTAGCGTCTGTGGTTGTTGACAGTTTTAGACAGGTTTTTTTTTTTCCTGAAGACTGCTTAGATTTTAAGTTGACCCATGTCTGATGATGTGCTTCTTCCAGTTCTGTTATTTGTAACCCACAAGAGTAGGCCTTGTCTGTTCACTTTTCTTCTTATAAGATTGGCTCTACTGGTCCCAGTGTGCTATGTGTTGTTGGAGTGGATGAGCATGTGAGTGGGGATAATGTGCTGCATGGCTAAACACATAAGGTCCCAAAGGCGAGACCTATTGGCTATGGCAATGCTTGTTGTATATATGCTAACGTATTGCAAGACCATTTCTCCGTTCAAATTCAGACCAATGATAACCTTTAAAAAAAAAAAAAAAACACAGTTTGTGCCTTTGCATATTTGTTTCCACTGCTGAAACACTTTGAATGTTTTACATTCCAGGCAGAGCAGAAGCTTGAATCATAGGAATTTGTTTTAGTACAAGGAATGGAATGCGTTTAGGAAATGTGTCCTGGTGGCTCTGGAACTGCGTATGCATGAGGTAATGGCTTGCTGTGCCAGGAAGACAGAAGCTAGCTTTCATATTTAAACCGTGACTCATGCACGGGAAACTCTACAAAAGAGCAAGACATACAAAGGTGCTACTTCTGAAAGATTAAGGTAGCACCGGTTGACATGTTAGCAATCTAAATGTTCAGTTTACCTCCAAAGGCAGTATACGAGTGACCCACATAACACTGCTGCATTTTAATCTCTCCACTGTCGTCCTGCATGAAAGTGAATACGATATCTGAGCTGTATTTCTTACTCGGCTCGTGTCTGACACTAGTTCCGATGCTGTTCCGCAGTAACTGTTTACAGTACAAAAGGGTGTGATATACCACGTGGCTGTCACAGGGATGCGTCTGCTCATGGTCAATAGGGTGAAAACTTGGAGCTGTGGAAGACTTTCAAGGACACCGGCGGTATAGAATTCACTGGCAGTGGAGACCACACATGGCGCTTAAACCAGGAGTTTATAGGAAGTGAGGAAGAAGTGGACAGGAGGTCAGCGACTTCTGATGAACAAATCTATTTCTACTTTATGACTTTGTAAAGTGCACACTCCCAATGGAATCCCATCTAGGCAAAGAGACCAAAAAGCAGCACATCAGGAGGACCCTAATTGAACAGAAGAGCTTCCATCACTATTCTGAGATCAGCCAAGATGATAACTTTTGCATATATCTGCGAGCTTATGCGAAAGCCACAGGCCAAGGACTGCAGCGTGCATGTTCTCTCTTTGAGATGCACCTTCTCAGATGGATCCCTACATTTTGTCAATGGGCTGACAAGAAGGGTACACGCTGAATTTCATAGCCCAGCTAATACCAAATTATCCTGACTTCAAGCTGGGGGTGATGGGAGAGGGGTCTAACAAAGCACCCATTTGAAAATAAGAACCAATAGCTTAAATTGTAATATAGTTTCTGGAGCTCATCAATGGAGGAAAAAGCAGAGGATGGATACTAAATCTTTCCTGAAGCCAAAGACTAAATGACATTCTTGATCAAGAGGATTTCCACTGCAGGTGACAACATGGCACGCTCCACCTACCATGATGCCATATTCTAACTTAAGGATTAAAAGTGCTCCATACACACATAATGTAGTTCAGACTAGTTAAAAGGGAGCGTTCTGGAAAGTGACATGTTTTAAACTAGCAAATCTTCAATGGGAATACCACTTGAAAATTTAGACTGACATCAGAATGTAACATGATTCAGTTCTTCATTTTTCAGTAAATTTGATGAGAAGTCCAGCTCCTAGACCACTCTCCCTGTACGAGTGAGTTTCTCAAAGAATAACTGATCCACGCTGTAGAAGGTGCTAAAGATGCTCTCAACTCATTAACGTATTTGTCCACATGTTTCAAGAATAATTCAGTTTTAATAATACTGAGAGGAGCATGGACTTCACTGTAATGGAGAGGTGGGTGTTCAGTGGCAACTGGTGGAGCTTGAAGAAGGGATGGGGTTGAAGCTTCATTTGGGAAACTAGGGGCATTACGACCATTCCATGTGGATAGTGATG
The DNA here is from genome assembly GCA_963921515.1 of Calotriton arnoldi. Lineage (NCBI taxonomy): Eukaryota > Metazoa > Chordata > Amphibia > Caudata > Salamandridae > Calotriton > Calotriton arnoldi. The sequence continues at coordinate 1,133,652 of CAWUFW010005998.1, read as the reverse complement.
TGGTTAACCAGTACAAAGTAGTCAATATATACCATTACCCATGTCTACCATTTTCCAGATCTGCTACTCGGGCTGCATCTATTAAAAGAGTAACCAGTGAAGTGGTGGCAACAGCTAGAGTACTTTACTTTTATCCCAGATCTGGTGGCCAAATAGCTATGTAAAGTCCCCAAGTGTTTAAAATATATATGCTGGCAGCAATAATGTCCGACAATCACCTACAATTGACTCCTTGGCGAGGCCTTTGCTGTCAAGAACTGTAACCCCATCTCTGCTTTAAGGGTCACATCAGAGATTATATTTGAAATCTGGAGCACGAAGAGTGCTTCCTAAGGAAAATGTCTAACGAGAAGTCAAATCTAACTTAAAAACGCACTATAAGAAAGAATGACCTCATCATGCTAAAAAGTTCATGGTTAACTCACATTTGAATGGTGATATATGTTTGGAACCGTAGCGACCCAGCTGTCTTAAACAGCAGTTTTGTATAATGCAGAATGCTAAAGTTGATGACAGTAAGAAGCGAAGCCTTCTGAAGAATACCACTTAGGTTTAGAGCACTCCGAGTCTCCCTAATTAAACCATTTGCTGCTAAGAGTGGCATTTATAAATTGTGTTGCTGCTAAAAGTTATTCAAACTAAGTTATTGTTGATAAAACTGGAGTGACAGACAAAACAAGGTTCAATGGCTTGCATGTTATTTTCTCAGAGAGTGAAAAAGACCTACCACATTTGATGCCATGTTGCAGACACTATGCTGCCTCGAGGATGCCTTATTCATTTGTTGGAAAAATAGAGTCATATGCTAGACGAGAGACCACATGCAGACCTGTTTTGATCAGCTGCATTGATGGCATTAAACAACAAATTTGCAGCCACACCCAGACATTTATGAGCTTCTCGGAGCAGGTGGAAAACTATTATGCGAGGGCATTAAGGTAATGCATATGCAACTGAATTTTTAAAGTGTATAGCTGCAGTATGGTTTATAAGTCGTACTGAAAGGAATAGATTATTACTGACAGTCAACTTCACCTAATGGATTTTTCCGGAAAAAATAGCACTAGTAGAAGAAGGAGATTACCAATTTAAAGCACCAAGATGCAAGGGAATAACAGCATGACTACACAACCCTTCATTTTTTTTTTTTTTGTAAACAGATTTTATTTAGTTGTTATTACATAGTGTCGGATCGATACATTGGGACAATGGGCTTACATTGTTCTATTCACAATGGGTGCCAACCTTCAAAACAGTAGTCCGATCTCATCTGCATACTGGTTTTTGCCATGCACAGCTCTCTTTTTTTTCTTTTTCCCAACATTTTTCAAACATTAGTAACAATACCTGCCGGTTTGATCTAAGTCTGCAAATAGATCATGCTCCATGTCCCAACAATGGATAATTCACATCCTATCAGTCTATGCCGCCGTGGGCTAACGAGTATCACAAGTAATGGAATAACAAAACCAACCCTCCCACCCACCCAGTCCCCCTCCCTCCCCTTCAACTCCTACCCACCCTCCTCCCTATCCCCCCCAGGCATGCCGCTCACTCATTTAAACTTCTGTGGAGAGCCAAAGCCTGTCAGTAAGGTCGTCTAACACCCTGATACCCGCCCGTTGGGATCACGCGAGAAAGTGAAGGTGCGCTGTCGTACAGTATATTTGTCAATCAACCATCTAACAGGCATAACTAAGACAATTCATCCATTCCCCCATACTATCCTACTCAATCGGGAGGAGGCTCAATATCATCATCGACCGGGTGTTTGAGCACCTCTACCTATGCCACCCACGCCTTTGCTGCTTCCAGTATCTTATCGTTACCCGTTCTGTGGGCCATTTGGAGCCGGAAGATTCCTTCACTATCCGCCCATTTTGTAAGCCACCTCAAGGAACTGGGGGGATTGCTCGCCTTCAAGTGACCTCTCGCTTGGCCAAGACTAGGCCCAGGTCAATAAATTTGCTGGTAATCTTGTTCCGGGCAGTGTGAGGAAACCAGTGTAATAAGCAAGATCCCGGGGTCAGCTCAATGTCACGGTCCGTTATGTCATTCAGTCTGGTCAGTATCTCCCTCCAAAAACCCATTAATGATGGACAGACCCAGAACATGTGTAAAAACTCAGCATTGTCTAGATTACATCGCGGGCAAACTGCTCTGGCCCCAAAATACTCGTTGATCTTATGTGGAGTGAGGTATGCTCGGTGGAGGACAAAAATGTATTAATTGGAACCACGCGTTTCTGGTGCTCTTCCATGCTCTTTCTACCAGCGCCTCCCACGGCTTCTCTTCAATGGGTATACCAAGATCTGTCTCCCATTTGAGACGCAATCTATCTAGGGGGCGTCTTAGCTCCTGGGTGATTCGCCTGTAAAGGCAAGTCACTGCCTTGAACATCCCAGCCGCGGATACCACATATTGGCAAGGCAGGAAGATCGGTGGTTCCACCAATCCCGTCTGCCAGTGTTTGCGAATGGCTGTTGTCAGGGAAGCATGCAGAAAGAAATCCCCCCTAGGAATGTCGTAGCGCTCCAGTAAATCATTGAAGGGTAGCAGGGTATTATCTTCGTACAGGTCCCCAATGGTGGAGATCCCCGCCTCCCTCCAAGCCCGCAATCCCTGCCAGTCACCCCCATGGGGTAATGCCTCGCAGACCACCAGCGGGATCTCAGGTGCGTATGGGGGTCCCTGTGAGGCCCTTCGATTAGCCCGATCCCAACACTGGCGTAGCACCCACAGGTCTCCAGGAGCTTCCCTTTCGCGCAGAGGTAGTCGCAACAGTACCCGGGCAAGTTGGGTCGGGTCTGTAGTCCCAATACCCTCCCCATCCCGGATCCGCCCAGCCATCCACTTCGTGAACCATTGTATTTGGGCTGCGTGATAATAGGCATCAAGGTCCGGTACCGCGAAGCCCCCCTCTCCTCTAGGTCTCATCATGGTGGTGAGTGCTACTCTGCACCTCCCGGTACCCCATAAAAATCCCGTGATCATGGTGTTGAGCAGAGTAAAAAAATTCCGCGGGATCCACAGTGGCAACGTGCCAAAGTAGTAGAGCAAGCGCAGCAGTGTAACCATTTTCAGGAGCGCCACCGAGAGAGGAAGGGTCCCCCAGAAATCAAAGCCACTCCTGGTGTTCCGTATCGCCCGTCCTATATTGCCATCCAGCACATCGGCAGCCGCGTGGAACACGCGAACCCCCAGATAGGTCAGGCACCTACTTTCCCACTTTACATCCAACACATTTGGGGGAGCATTCCTTCCGGGCCGCGTTGGGAATAGGCACGTCTTGTTCCAGTTGACCTTAAGGCCCGCCACTGTTCCCAACCTGTTCAGGAGATCTATGGCGCCCTGCAGATCGTCCGCCGAATCGGCGAGGAACATTAAAAGATCATCTGCGTACAGTGCTATAAATTGGGTTTGATTCATCACGTCCAGGCCTCGATAATAGCGCCCCGATTGCGCATGTACAGCCAGAGGCTCCACCACCAGCGCAAACAGGGGGGATAGCGGGCAGCCCTGTCTCATGCCCCTACCCACTGCACAGGCCTCTGAGATCACTCCTCCCGTGCGCACCCTGGCAGTAGAACTCCTGTATAGTATTGCTGTCCACGCCACAAATTCCTCTCCCAGCCCAAAAGCTCTCAAGACTCTAAAAAGATATGGCCATTCAAGGCTATCAAAGGCTTTCTCAATATCAATCGATAAAATACTCGCCTCATCCTTATCATAGGTGGACGCGTCCAGCAGGCGAAACAGCCGCCGTATATTCATGGCCGAGTAGCGAGACGGAATAAAACCTGCCTGGTCCATGTGGACAAGCGTCGTCATATGGATCATCAGATGATCGGCCAAAATACAGCTTAGGAGCTTGTAGTCTAAATTGAGCATGGCTAAGGGTCGATATGCCGTGCGGTCCCAGGCCGGTTTATCCGGCTTTAGGAGCGGTATAATTACTGCTTCCCTCATTGAGTCCGGCAAGCATCCATCCCTCTTTGACCTATTATATAGGGCCATCAAACGAGGGGATAAGATATCCACGTAAGTTGAATAGAACTCAACCGGGAGTCCATCCGTGCCAGGGGTCTTGTTTCTGGCCATATGTTTTATGGCTTTCCTAATCTCGCCTAGTTCTATGTCACAACCCAGGGTCCGCGCTGCGTCTGCGTCAATTTGAGGTAGAGCAATGTCATCTAAGAATCCCGCATCTTCCACCATCCTCGGATCCAGTTGGCTCCGGTACAGGGAGGTGTAATATTCCAGGAACTGAGTATTTATATCCTGTTGTCCATAGTGACTCAGACCATCAGTCCCTCGGATTTCTAATATCGCCGACCCTCTGCGCGCTGGATTGGCCAGCCAAGCCAGGAGTGCCCCAGATTTGTCCCTCTCAGCGTAGGCCCGAGCTGTGTACGCCCTATAGTCAAAGCATCTCAACCGCTCCACCTGAATCGCTAGCGCTTCCCTGGCCTCTAGAAGGTCCGCCTGTCTATCTTCTCTCTCCAGCCTATCCCTTTCTGTGTCACGGAGCCGTTGTTCTGCTGTCAGCACATCTCCCTGGAGGAGACTCCGCACACCCACCGCCTCTCCTATACAGCGGCCCCTAATAACGACCTTAAAAGCATCCCACTCCGTGAGGGGGCTGGTAGCTGTACCAGTATTGCACAGTAAGTAGTCCTCTATGGCCGTGCCTATGGTCATCCGGAATACCTGATCCTCTAACATTTCCGGACGAAGTCGCCAGGTAGGGATTGTGGGCCTAGTTCTCACCCAGTTCAAGGATATCAGCAGGGGATTGTGATCAGACACCGTCCTAGCCAAGTATTCACTCAGAGTGATCATGGCGTGTACATCCGGGGAGCAGAGAATGTAGTCTAAGCGCACGTGCAGCTCATGTAGGGCCGAGAAATAAGAGTAGTCTCTTTCCATCGGATGGTGAACCCTCCAGGTGTCTGTTAACCCCCAGTGCTGTTGCCAGACCCGTCTGGCCTCTGCAACCCTGTGGTCCGGAGCGTCAGGGAGCGGCGGATGTGAGCGATCCAGGTCAATGTCAACAATACTATTGAAGTCTCCCCCCAGTAGCACGGACCCAGTCAATGGCTGCGCCAACGTCTGCGAGAGTTGTACTAAAAATGTGGGCTGATCTACATTGGGGGCGTATATACTCCCTATTGTTATGTCCCGACCATCGAGGCGCCCCGTCACCACTACGAACCTACCCCCCGGGTCTATAATTGTCGAGCGCATTGGAAGGGGATCCCCGCTCTCACCCAAATTAAGGCCCCTCTGGCAAACGCTGAGTACATGGTGTGAAACACCTGCCCTCTCCAGCGGTGCTGCAACGCCTCTCCCTCCTTCTGTGTCAAATGAGTTTCCTGCAGTAATGCAATTTGTACCCCCCTTCGCACCAGGTAAGCATGTATTCTATGTCGGCGAGTCACAGTGTGCATCCCCCCAACATTCCAGGTTATACATTTGATACCTACGGCGGAACCCATGGCTCAATCCCCAGTTCCTTTCGATACCCCTCCCCTATAGCGACATGCCTGACCCCAGCCCAATATCCCCCAACTAGAAAAAAAAACCAACTCCCATTCCCCAGGACAGGCGCACACAAACAAGTCCCCATCCAAACAGAAGCATTCGAACAGCAAGTCATGGAAGCGGCAGAACGCAGACCAACCCCGCCGGACCCAGGGTCCCCCCGGCCCCTCCATGTTCATATAGCTCATGGTAGGCCCCGATATGTAGGTATGTCATCAGTCAACCTCCAGCCCGTACTTGCAATAGAAAGCGTCACCAAACAACTGCAGGCAGCCCTCTTAACATACGACCTGTGGTACGCTCAGCCAAACATGCCATCCGCTGTTTGCGGAGTGACATCCGGGAGGTCCGTGTCCAAGGTCCCAGGAACACTGCTTGCCCCTGAACTCCCAGATCGTTCCAGCTCCGGATCTGTGGTATTACTGGCTGGGCTCACAGAGCCCAGACTGATCTCCGCCACCGCCTGAACCGCCTTAGAGCGCTCTTGGCTCCGACCCGCAGGCGATGGGGTCTCCCGTGGGGTCGAAGCAGCGGACAGCCGTCGTCGGGGCGAATCCGAAGGTGGAGAGCGCGGTCCAGCACAGCTGCGGGTGTCCAGCCAGTCCCAAGCATCCTGTGGGGCAAGGAAGAAATGTGTCTCCGCATCCGCAGTCACTCAGAGCCGGCCCGGAAACAGCATGGCGTAGGGGAGGCGCAATTGGCGAAGCCTCCGTTTAACAGCCAGGAAGGAAGATCTCAGTTGCTGCACTTCCCTAGCGTAGTCTGGAAAGATCATCACCTTGCTGTTCCCAATCTGGAGGGATTGTTTCTCTCGGGCCTGCTGCAGGAGGTGATCTCGGTCCCGGTAGTGTAGTACCCGCACCACAAACAGGCGCGGGGGAGCGCCAGGCTTAGGCGGTCTGGCCAGGACCCTGTGGGCCCGTTCCAGGGCGTAAAAGGGGGAGAGGCCCGCCGGGGCCACCTCCGTTCGCAGCCAGGATTCCAGAAACTGGACAGCATCAGCCCCTTCCTCTCGTTCCGGAACCCCTACTATGCGAAGGTTGTTCCTTCGCGACCGGCCCTCGCTGTCCTCAGCCCTCACCTCCAGCACCTTAACTCTAGCTTCCACCACTTTCAGGGCATGCTGTAGGGTGTTGCCTTTGTCCGGAATGTCCTTTACAGCGTTCTCGTTGGTAATCACCCGCTCTTTAAGTTTGCGGTGATCATCCTTTAACAAGGTGAGATCAGTTCCTATGGCATCAATTTTTGCCTCTAGGGCTGTTCTTGAGGATGTGATGGCCTTCATAATGTCAGCTAGAGTGGGGTCTTCCGGTGCTCTCTCCGCACGCCCCCCAACCGCACCTTCTTCCTCATCCGTGTGGTGATCCGGTTCATCTAGTCGCAGGACCTCGAACCCTTTTCTTTTAGATATTCGGCCCATCGCGTCGTCTCTGCAGGAGGTTACACAACCCTTCATCCTCCATGTTTTAAGAACTACAGGGTGGAAGCGAAAATCAGACTTGGCATGCACGGTCTGGGTAGTGTGTGTTAAAATTAAAACTTAGAGCAGTGGTTCTTAACTTGTGGTCCAGGGACTCCTGGGGGACTGCAAAGCCTACTGAGGGGATACACGACTGCTCAGAAAATCAAACAGATAAGGTGTATATAGATAAAGAAGCAAAATGTAAAAATTACAATTTTAAAATGTTCTGTAAATGAGAAGGAATTTAAAATTGGAGGCTAAAAATTAGGTAGCTTTCTCTCCTGTTGATTCATGAGAAAAGTGCAAGCGCATCAAACAGATTATAGTATGGCTGATGGGTGGCATCTACTGAATTTAGAAAAGGTCCAGCCTTCGCATTGAAATTGAGATTTTTTTTCAGGTTTGTGAAATAAATAAAATAGTTCATCATCGGTGTATTTGATGCTTGGTTCTGTATTTTGGTTTTTTTTTTGCAGTTCAAGTCATTGAAATTGCATAGGCTGGGGTCCCCGGATTCCAATATTAAATCAGTGGGGGCCTCGTGTTCCAAAACTGATTCAGTGGGGGTCCACAGATTCTAGTAACAATTAAGTAGGAGGTCGGCAGCAGTCAGAAGGTTAAGAATCACAGGGTGGTTCTTAACCTGTAGTCCGGTGACACCTGGGGGTCCGAGAAGCCTACTCAGGGGGTCCATGACTGCTTAGAAAATTAAATAACATTAACAGATTAATATAGTGTATGCAAAAAAATAAACAACGTACAGCTGCAAATTTTAAAACATTATGGAAATCTGAAGGAATTTGAAATAGGTGGCTAAAAATGAAGTTAGTACTGTCAGATTGATTCCTGGGAGCAGTGCAAGAACATCAAACAGAATATAGTTTGAATGATGAGTGGCCTTAATTGAGTTTAGAAAAGCTCCAACCTTCATATTAAAACTAACATTTTGATTTTTATAAAAATATTTGTGAATTAAATAAAATATGTAATCGTTTGTGTATTGGTTGGATACATGCTAGTTTTTGTGTTATCGTTTTGTGGTTCAAATTATCGAAAATGCTTGAGCCGAGATCCCCGGCTTCCAGTAACGACTCAAGGGGTGTCCATGGATTCCAAAAATGATTCAGTGGGGGTCTTAGGTTTCAGTAATGATTTAGTGTGGGCCAACAGAAGACAAAAGGAGAACCACTGGGCTAGAGCATTGCTCCTGCTCACAAAATGTAGCGATCTTGAAGAGTGAAGTTTATTAATCAAACATGATTACATTTGAACTGACTTTTAAAGCCCACTTACACACGGAACAGATGTTAAATAAAAGTTATACTGAGGCGCATTCGCAAATCTAAGTAAAATTAAATCCCCTTGGTTTTAAAGCATCAATTCCACATGGTTAAGGACGCGAGTGTTTTTAATCATGGATACACTGACATCTAGCGGCTCATTTCTAGAACATTTTAGGATCTACAGACAACAGGGACTGTAAAAGGCATTCGTATACTTTCAGGGATCAGACAGATATGGCAGAAATAACGGCGAGATGTTTGAAGATTTCCAAACATGTTCAATTGTTTGGCACGGGGAGGCGGGGGTGTCACATTTTCTATCACATTTAGAGAAACGGCTGGCAAAGCGTTACTGCAGATATCTATATAGAAAGCTCTTATTTAAAGTCCTCTGTTCTCAGCACATCAAACTCGTGTGGACTATGGAAGATTCAATCAAGCTCAGCTGCTTCTCCTGATCAGGGACCAGAAAAGGCTCTCCGAGAGGGTTGTGAAACTTAGCATTGACCCGCAAGGCAAAGGTGCAGACAACCTGACCTAACGATACATTAAGGTCAACAGTGAACAAACAAAAAGTAAAGCGCACGAATCTATAAATATTCTCTTTAACGTCAAGAATCATGTCACACGGCATAAAGTGTCAATAAGCAATGGAATATCATTGGGAAACATACGATGTACACCGATGGTCAGGACGGAGCGTCGGCCCTGTTGCTAGATGAACGTACATATTAGTTTGTTTTTCTTTCCATGATTCGGAGTTACAGGACTGTAAAAGTTTCTAAATCGAAGTGAAAACTTCTAAAGATATGTCGGCCTGTACGGGCACAGTAAGGCTGACTTTTTATGATGAACGTTAAAGGCCTCTTCGTAGGCTCGGTGCTATAACTCGCGGAATATTGTATTAGACTGGGTAGCAAACACAAACCGATGTAGTGAGATATTGAGGCCACTCCGTATCCTCGTTGCAGCTCGACTGTCCACTCATTTTACTATCTACAAGTGGCATTGTTTATCACAAAAGGCCGCTATGATCCGCACAACATAGGTACTATTCTAAAAGTGCAACAACGTTCAGAGTCAGTGTGACACTAAGTGGGCGTACTAACACAGGGAAAAAAAAAGAGTGCCTCTTATCTTAAATGTCAACGAAAGATATACAAACCTTTACTTTGTGAGTCCAGAACATTTTATACAATTTACACTGAAATCGTGCCCATATAACAGTTTACAAGGAAGTTGCATTTTCACCACGTACATCAGAGAACCAAAGAGGTCTCTTAATCTTCAGCACCATGTGCTGATGGTTTCATTTAAGACAGCTTTCATAATGACACAAACAGTGCACACTTTGGGAAGTGGTTGACAGACTACTTTGGTGGAGTCGTATTCAATTACCGTGGTAGATAAACTGAAAAAATGCCAAAAAGGTCTCAGTCTGGCTTATTGCTAAGAAAAGTTGAGATAATGTATCCAAAAGTCTCATCTTTACTCTTTCCAAGGGCATGCAGTAGTTCTTCCTTCACCATGCAGCCTATTGTGTAAACAGTTTTAAGTCTTGCCTACAGATAGCTTCAGCGGTCCGTTGCCGCTACACCTGTGTACAAAATAAATTTTAGGTAGTGTTCTGGGTCAGGATACTGCTTATCATTGGTTGGCTTCTCGTCAGTCTCATTTGCTCGCTTGTTATTCAACAACTTTTCTCCTCTCCTTTGGTTGGTCCCTCCCCTAGAGCATAGCTTCTTAACTAGCCTTTTGACTGGATTAGTTGAATCTTTCCATGGCTGAAATCAGGGAAATACTTTTTTCTTTCAGCATGTTTCCCCACTCACGTGCTGCTTCTCTCTCAGATCCTCAACTCGTGCTCTTCATGTTGCTTTCCCCAGCCCTCCCTTTTCCAGCTTGCTTTTTTTTTCCTTCTAAATTTTTGTTTCACCAGATCCTTGGGTCCTCCCTGATCATTTTATTAGAATTATTTTTTATAACAGCTTCAATTTGCTAGGAGGAAACGCCTTACTCCATAATGTGCTTTTCCGCACTGTTACTTTTTAATTTACAACTCAGATGTAGGCCTACCACATTTGAATGGTAAATTAAAAGTAAAAAAAATATATAAATAAAAGTCGTGCAGCTGTGCTGTAAAACATACGTGATCACGCTTGAGTCACCATTTTGGTTTTTATTTTTGCCATGACGTGCAGCATCGGTAACAATTTCGTTTTTCCTTTTGGTAATGCTGTTCAGCGTAGGCAACTGGCACTGGCAAAGCCAAAAGGTTGACTAACATTTTAATGGTAATACCTACTGCCTAAACCAATACTCGTTTAATTCGTCATAAAAAAAATTTCTGGCTCTAAAACTACAGAGAGGAAACATTTTAAACGTAAATTTCCCTCGATTTGTTACAGAGGAATTTCAGCACAGGCAAAGGTATTTGACATATGCAAACTGTTTAAAATTTGGCTTAATCATAAACTAACAGCTATTTGGCGTTATGTTTAAAGAAAAAGCATCAATCCGTTCAAACAAATGTATTTACCTTATGAATGTATTTGCTAAAATGATGTAACTAGGATATTTCTTCAACATTTTTGATCGATAATGCAGAACTATATTATTCTATGGCTAAATATGTGATTTTGAGATTTGTCAAAGTAAGTGGGAATCTCAAACAAAATACAGTTTTCAATATTGTTTTAAAAAAAGATGCATATAAATAACATTCTTTATAATACATATAAAAAGTTAATTAGCTGTGCAAACGAAAAGGCAAGAATATTTTTGTTGGTCATAAAGGGATAAAAAGGTACAGTCACACCCCCCCTCCCCAGCGTGTCATACTGCCCTCAAATTGAGGGTAGGTGGGTGGGGAGGGATGGTAATCACTATTTTGTATAACTGCCACCTCTGATATACAAAGGTATATGAATTAATTTCACCAAACCCTACTTATCAGTGGCCTTTTCTCCAGCCACAACTGGGCAATCTGTAGTTATGCAAGGATAATTGCTGCGAATATAATCCCTGTGGATTTCTGAGGGAAATCTTTAGTTGATCCTAGAAATATCAATTTAGATGAGAGGAGAATATCAATATCCAAGCGCATTCTTAGGTCTTCAAAAACACTTGCTGCCAGTAACTCTATATTTGTGTACAGTGAATAAATGTGTAGTGTCATTAGTTTGAAGGCAGCTAAAGCAATCGGAGTCATTTCAACAGCCCCACGAGTGCAACCTTTTGGGAGCAAAATATATGTTCCTGTATTTTTACAGTGATTGATTTTGAGTCGGGATACATTCGAGTCCATTACTCTTTGGGATACTTAGCTCTATTTTAGAAATAGTGATTACCTCTAAGACCCCTAGGCCATCCCTCAGCTATCGACTGTTTATTATTGGATTGCTTTTCCTACAATAAATAGTACACCTGGCTGTTAAAGGTAAGAAAAGTCCAGGAAGCGTTGCACTTTTAAAGTGTTTATTAGAACAACGAGCGTGGGAGAAGAAACAACCCACAACCGCTCATTCTGGTGCTCTCGTCGTAACTGCCCAAGTTAACAGTTTGAGCAGGGCAGACGAGATCGCCAGAATGTGGAGTGGCCATTAAATGAAAACAGCGCCCGAGGACAGGCGCACGGGGAAGACAAGTTGTTCTTAAAGAGACAAGAACAACTTGTCATTATAACATCACCCCCTTTGTTTTGACAAAAAAGAAAAACATGTAACAATATAATATATAGCTAACATAATGCAAATCACAGAAAATACAATATAAATACATAAACGAGAACAAAGTGTAGAACTGAAAAATCACATCAAATAATCTTTATATCTCTGAGGAAGAGAAACATTGCGAGGCAATCTATGAGAAGTGACAGGAATCACACAATCTTCAGGTAACGACTGCAAGTTGGGAGAGCTACTTTCTCTGGATTCAATAGTTGGAGAAGAAACATGAGGAACATCATTGATGATAACACCTTCATTGATATGAACATCATTATCCGATGAAGAAGAAACAGGATTTTCAAAGCAGAAATCCATACCAGAGTTCTCACAATAAAACTGACATACAAAGACCTCTTTTCTTTGCAGATGTAATTTTTAAAGCTTGATCAGCTGTGATTCTAACCAGGTTCCTCCTGTTCCACCACCCTCTACCCTTTAACAAAACTGCCCCTTTTGAAACACTGACAACTCTGACTGGTAAGGTGAACTTGGATTCTCCTTTTTTGATCCTGTTGGTTTTTTTAATTAAATCCCAATCGCCAACAGTAAATAAGACATCTTTAGTGTTTTTTAAATTTTTATGATAAATTGAAATGGCTGCATGTTTTTGCTTGACAGTATCCTTTACTCTTTCTAAACTACCCTGGGAACTAGAAGAAGGAATAGTTAAATCTTTCACCCAAGCAGGACATAAATGTGAACTGGCAAGTCTGTTACGCAATAATCTAAAAGGAGAAACCCCGGTGGTGCTGTGAGGAGTTGTATGGTAAGCCCACAATTTGTGTTTTAAAAATTCCTCCACATGAAAACCACCAGACAGAGCAGTTTGAATCCCCTCCTTCAAAAATCTGTTGATTCGTTCTACCAGGCCATTGGAAGAAGGGGAATATAATGCAACAGTAAGATGTTTAATTCCCAAATCTTGAACAAACTTCAACATCTGGTGAGATTTAAATTGTGTGCCATTGTCAGTCACCAGTTCTCTGGGTGGACCTTCGATTTCGAAAACACCTTTCAAAAATTTAATAACAGCATTTGTATCAGGTGATGAGACAAAATCAAAGTACACCCACTTAGACATGTAATCAATCAAAACTAAAAGGTGCCTTTTGTTGCTGGGAAGTAGTTCAAAGGGCCCCGCAAAGTCAAGAGCAACTTTGTCCCATGGAGAATCAGGTATGGGAACCATGTGTAGATTGGGTTCAGATAATTTCCAATGCTTATCGGAAATTAAACATGTGCTGCAATCAGAAATCCATGTCTTAACTTGAGAATCAAGACCAGGCCACCAGTAAAACTGTTTTAAATTGCGAATGGTAGCAGAAACACCCATGTGACCTTCATGACTCTTCTTGAACAACAATTCCCTAAAATTAGTGGGAGGAATTAATGAGTCATGACGAAGCAAAAAGCCATTGACAACTGATAAATCATCTGAAACTTGTGCAAAAGGTTTAACACCAGGAGAAAGATTCCTCTCATGAGGCCAACCTTGCTTGATGTGAGTAATAACGCTGAAGGAGAACATCCTTACCAAGTGCGGATAACCATGAGTCTCTGGAAAAGGAAGAGTTCCCATCAAGAGTATCCTCAATGAGAGCCACAACACACTCTACTTCATCTGTTTCAGGGAGAGAAGAATCTTTGATGGGCATTCTGGAAAGGCAATCAGCACGACCATTTTTGCCGCCAGGTAAGTATTGAATAGAAAAATTGTATTCCTACAATCTAGAAAGAATGCGCACTAGTCTGGCCTAGGCTTTCCCAGTCCCATTTTCACTAAGCATGTAAATAAGAGGCTTGTGGTCAGTGAAAACTTTGAATTGGGTGCCCCATAGATGGGTCTTGAATTTTTCAACTGCACAGGCAAGTGCCTCTTTCTCAATGGTACTGTAATTGACTTCTGAGGGCAAAAGGGAATGTGAGGCATAAGCAATAGTATGTTCATTACTCCCAACACATTGCGAAAGGACAGCACCTAGGCCCAATTGACTAGCATCAACTGTTGAGCAACACAACTGGCCAGCAGTGAAGGGTGACAAAATGGGTGCAGAAGTGATTAAGGTTTTGATCTCAGAAAATGATTTCTGTACCTCATCAGACCAAGCAAAAGTTTTGCCCTTACGTAATAGGTCCCTTAAAGGCTGAACAATTAAAGCGTACCCATGAATGAAACGAGAATAATACTCGCCCAATCCAAGAAATGAACGAAGAGTGTCTTTGTTAGTGGGAGGTGTAGTGTCTTTGATGGCAGAGATAAGGGACATCTTAGGATTAATACATTGGCTTTGAAATGCAATGACCAAGATAATCTAATTGATCCACCATAAATTTACATTTCTCTTTTCTGAGTGTAATGCCCACTTTCTCAAAAACAGAACACTCTTACCAGAATAAGATTGTGTTCTCTCGCACACTCTGCAAAGATGAGTACATCATCTTGGAAAGCTTGCACCCCCGATAGGTCTTTAAGAATGGTGTCCATAAATTTCTGGAACACACTTGCTGCAGAGGCAAGACCAAAAGGCATGCGCAAAAACTTGAACGCACCAAACGGTGTTATGAAAGTAGTGAGGTCTTGACTCTCTGCAGCAAGTGGTATCTGATGGTAGGCGGATCTAAGATCCAACAAAGAAAGACTTTAGCTTTCCCCAAATTGGCTAAGAGGTCTTGTATTTTGGGCAAAGGGTGACAGTCAATAATTATATTCTTATTAAGGGTGCGTAAGTCCACACAGAGGCGGATCTCGCCTGTTTTTTTTTTTTTTTTTACTATAACGACCGGACTGACCCCTTCAGAGGAGTCTGTCGCTTTAATGACACCTTCTTTGCAAAGTTTTTCCAGTAAAAGTTTGAGATCATGTCTGACACTAAGTGGAACTGACCTCACTTTGTGGACAACTGGGTAGGCATTTTCTTTAAGCTTAATCAAATGTTCAAATTGACCAATGTTACCAATTTGTTCTGAAAAAATATTTTGAAATTTGTTAACCACATTAAGTACATTCATTTCCACATCACTTTCAATGAAATTGATCGAATGTTCGGCTAGAATAGGATTCTCTGCACCTGGAACTAGAATAATGCCCAGTCTTGCTAAATCTTTCCATCCTATTACATTTTTTCCCTTAATAGCCACATAGATCTTGGTTGTAATCTGTCTGCCCAAACAGGACAGAACATCAATGAAATACCCTAACATATCAATGTCCTGATCCCCAAAAGCTTTTGGGTGAATATCTGTTAGACAATTGTCTCTCTTTCCATTTCTCTGCAAATAGCCAATCAGCGATAATAGTAATTGGTGCACCTGAGTCCGCCATCATTTCTATGGGGACATGAGCTACCATAGCTTGACAGAACGGGCCTTTGATGCTGATGTGATCAGGGTTATCAGAAATTGTAAGTACTACTTTAGCTAAATCACGTGCACACGTATCAGGAGTGACATCAATTGAGCTAATTCTGACAGTGTTTCTAGTACTTTTACAAACTGACATGAAATGCCCCATCTTACCACATTTGGTGCATCGCTTGAAAGAAGCAGGACAATTAGGACTATTGCCCAAATGATTCCGAGAACCGCACCTGTAACAGAATGGGTTAGGTTTTTTAAATGGCACTCTACTTTGTTTACTCCTCGCATCAATTGTAGAAATATGATCACCTTCATCTGAGATGACTGAAACCGAAGTCCTGCTAAAAGAAGAATCATTAGACATAGCTTTAGAAGAAATCATCGATCTCTCTATGCCTTTGGCCATTTCTATTGTTTCACTTAATGTGGGATCCCTACATCCCAATAATCTTTCCTGTATTTTTTTTGATGAACAGCTGTAGACAAACTGATCTCTTAAACATGTATCTAAAACAGCACCAAAATTGCAAGTTGAAGCTAAATGTCTTAAAGCGGAAATGTAATCCTCCACAGACTCATCCACACTTTGTTTTCTTTTCATAAAGTTAAATCGTTCTAAAAGAACACTAGGTTCTTCCGCAAATTTTCTGGTAAGTCTAGCTAATCCTTCTGAATAAACGTTCCATCCTTCTTGTGCACCTGGTGGAGGTTGAATCTGCGGTAAATTATTAAAGACTTTCTGTCCTTCAAACCCTAAGTGGCCATACAATAAAGCAAACTTTCTTTTGGCATCATATTCAATTGCGTCATTAGCTACAAGATAATTCTGGAACAAATTGAGCCAATGTTTCCAAGGTATGACTGGTTTCCCTGGAGCAGCAAGAAAATGAGGTATAGTAAGTAATTGATTGTTAGAAGCCATGGGAATGGAAATTAATAAGTGTAAAAGCTGCCAAATGAAAAGAAAAATGAGCCAAATAGAATTGTTTAACAAAGTTAAATTGGTAGTGTGCCTGTCACTGGATGTGCAGACAGGTTTGAAAGTATTGAGGATATGCAGGCAGATTTAAAAGTTTTGTGGACCCAGTATTTGATGCAGGATAGTGAGCCTGTCACTGAGTAGGCAGGCAATTCCAGAAAAGAAATAAAATAAAAGGTGTGCCTGTCACCGAAGCGCAGGCAAAGCTTACCAGCTTGTAATAGACCTTCCGCATCGAAGAAAGTTGAAGAAACGGTGCTTTTAGTCGAAGAAACTAATGTAAACTCAGGTTGCTAGGCAACCAACTTTGCCGGCAAACGTAGGACAGTGGGGCATGCAAATCGCCCAAAATCTTCAAGGAACCCCTCCTGAGCATGCGCGATGCGTTGTGACGTCGAAAGAGGAACAGCCTGAAACCAGGGGTCCGTTGAACGTCGAATGAAGCGCAGCTTACAGCGGGCGATCCGAAGAGGAGCAGGAGACAGCCGTGTAAACTTCGAAAAACGGCTCCAGAAACGTCTGAGACAGTCGGTGGCTTGTTTGAAGACCAGAGATCGTCGCCAAATGTTAAAGGTAAGAAAAGTCCAGGAAGCGTTGCACTTTTAAAGTGTTTATTAGAACAACGAGCATGGGAGAAGAAACAACCCACAACCGCTCATTCTGGTGCTCTCGTCGTAACTGCCCAAGTAAACAGTTTGAGCAGGGCAGACGAGATCGCCAGAATGTGGAGTGGCCATTAAATGAAAACAGCGCCCGAGGACAGGTGCACGGGGAAGACAAGTTGTTCTTAAAGAGACAAGAACAACTTGTCATTATAACACTGGCCTATTAGTCCCTTTATATATTGTGGACAACAAGAACTCTATATATTTTATTCGATCCAAATGTAGCTCAGAAATTGGTATTTTTTAATCACAAAATCTCGAATCTGCAAATATATAAAAAAAATCTCACAATATTAAAAGAAGAAAGTGTGGAAAAGAGAAAAAAAAAAAGTAGAAGAGTACTGCCGAGCGGGTAGTCTCCCCTGTGCAGGATAAGTCAGCAACCCTGTATGCCAGGGGGAGAGTGCCTGCCGTGAAGAGTACTGCTGTACCAAGCGGTCCATAGCTTGTGCTGTGATAAGAAAGGGACCCCAATCGCCAGGTGGGGCTGCCGTGAAGAGAGCCGCTGTGTCGATCGGGTCGGAGCCAATGTGCAGTGAGGAACAGTGATGCCGGAGCTGGCCACCAGGACCAATCAAGAAGTGAGACTTGGTCGAGATTGTGACAGCATTAGAAAGGCCGCCGTGGCGACCCTAGCGGGCCTGAGCAGTGACTGAGGACCAGTGCCAGGATCTTCACCCCACCACCCCCATATGCCAGATGGGGACGCAGTGAAAAAAGCGGATGTGCTGATCGGGTCAGACCCTGTGTGCAGTGGAGGGACACTTGTGCTGTATGCCAGAGTTGGCCAACGGGACCAATCAAAAAGTGCGACCTGGTCAAGATTGTTATCAGAGTAGAGAGGCCACCGTGATGACTCTAGAGAGCCTGAGCAGTGACAGAGGACCAGCACCAAGATTTTCACCCCACTACCCATGGGAAGAGCCGAAGAACGTATCCAGCTTGGAGGAGCATCAAGAATCCCCCCCCTCTCCCCCAGCCGCAAAAGGACCGTGTGTGAGGAACTCTAGGAAAGCCACATGCAGCCATCAGGGCAGCGTATAAAAGCGTTACCGGAGACAGCTGCTGCAGCTCCAGCGCTCACGGATTGAGCACGCTCAGACTCCGGTCGCTCCAATCCTGCTGGTGTAGTAAGACTGATTTTGGGCCAGTCCGTCCTGGGGAACTTGCTTGCCAGATAGCGTTCAGCAATGGAACACCTTCGACTTTAATACAGTTGGAGTGGGGCATCTGACACTTGGACTACTAATAGGGCTTAACCTGAATGTTGCCTACAGTGAATGGGGAATAACTACTATCGCTAGCTTGAGAAAAGTGTAACTCCGGTATCCACCTATGAAACACTAGAGCCATGACCTTTGAGGACTATGTATTGTTTATGAATGTCATTTTACTTTCTAGTTGTAGATGAATACTTCTTTCATCACAAAAGCAAGTATTTGACTGGACAATCATTTACTGCTGCTGCACGTATTTTTAGTTTTGAGCCTGTATTTACCACTCGTGTCCATCTACCACCCCTAAGAAGCCATGGACTGCTCGACCTGAGCTACTACTGAGAAGTAAAAGTGCAGAAGGGGCTACTTGGCCCAGTTGCTCAGGATCCATAGTAGGTCCTGGTACATTAGGAGCAAAAGGCCTCAAACACCATGGCTGGGCCCAGTAACCCTTGCTTGCCCTGTGGCCCTCTGAACGGAGTTCTAACAGTTACATACAAGTCGGGCCTGATTGTGTGCCAAAATTAAAGCACCGACTATTTAGAGAGTAAAAGTGTGTGTGTGTTAGAGGGAGAGGAAGTAAGACAGGCTTAAATGATAATGCCAAAGGTGTAATTCTAGTAGTGTGCATGATAGCAATATTATATACATTTTCAGAGCTGTAAGCTGACATTAGTTAAACAAAACAGTACTAAAAAATTCACGCTCTCTGGAAGCTGCAGAGAGATACAAGACATTCATGCCTTGTACAAATCAGACTTAGAAGGAAAATGATATTGCTACATTTACAGGCCTTCTGTAGCAGATGCATTGCTACTTCTGGAGCAATGATAAAAGAAACAGCGGCGCAGGAAATCCGCCTCCTCTCCATAGTGAAGAACTGAAGGCAAAAGTATGAAGGGATGTGCGGATTTAGGAGGAGCAGACACAGGGAATGAATCTTAAGGGGACATACCAAAGTGCTGATATCCGACTGCAGACCTGATGCGTTTAGAAAGCATACAGGGACATTTACACGGCTTGGCTCGGAAACAATTAGGAAGTTTTAATAACCATTTAGCCAACATAACATTCATGAGGCTGAGCTATTAGGTAGGATCTAGAATAATCAAATATGGCTTGTAGGGATGTGTGATGAAATATGCTTGGTTTTTTCTAATGTTCAATTTGTTTTCTATTATAGATGGACTCCTGGCTGCCACGGTGAAGCCACCACGAACACAAGCACTTTCGTAAAGCAGCATGATGCTGTCAGGCAAAACGGTAGAACCATGTACTGATGGTGCTGGGATCCTACCGTAAACCTCTGGTGTCTATGGGTGTGCATAATTGAAAAATGGAAATAGGCATGCCTGAAAATCAGAGACACCAACCCATCTCCCACATTGAGGGCCATTACGACTACGCACACCGACATTATCCTGAACTTCTCCAGCCGAATGTACAAGTTCAGAAGGCACAGATCCAGGGTGGATATTGTATCTGATCTCCATCCTTCTTGGGCACCAAGAAGTAAAGTAAGTAAACTCCCATGTCCCTTTCTTCCAGAGGCACTACCTCAATGACACCTTTGATCATCAGGGCAAAAACTTCTTCGACCCAACTCCACAACACATAGTGAAGGTAAAGGGCAACTGAGCTAGCTTTGGCTATAGCTTTTCATTAAAGTATGTGATGCTAGAATTCTAAATGGATTTAGGAAATCATGATAGATGGATTCATTTATTATATTGTTTTGAATAACCAACTATAGTATATTTACTGTGGTCACTCATAATCTGAGTGCACATCTTCTGAGGGGACGTTGTTCTGTGTAGTCCAGTTCATTTGTAGACTAGGACTGCTCTAAGATGGCAGCTGTTTAGCATACAGCAGCAATGTTGGGGGTTGACCTCCTCACTTAATATTTAGTGTAGAGAAGGGCATCTTTGTTACTTTGATCTAGACTAATGACTTGAAACGCAATTATTCATACCACCTAATATTACTATCTGCTGCTGCGTATAAGCACTATTTAAAATCCTTATCAATGTAGAAATGATAAAGCATCGCCATTACAAGATGGTGCTCACTGGAATACTTTATGTATTAATCGCCTTAATAAGCTGTCTGAAACTTCTGTTTCACGCAGCGCTAGGAAAGCCACAAAGGACAATCAGTGAATGTTAGATTATCGAGTATTTCTAAATGTGAAAAGTTTGTTTTTTATTTATACTCATGCAGAACACACATTTGTGTGATTTTCTAAATATGAATTAGTACGTGATCACGGCACATGGGTGTGGTTATGCCATGCAACATTACTCATCAAGCTATGAACTTTGTCCTCAATATTAAAGGAGCCCCAGTGATTCATAGGCATATACAAGGCGCATTTTAATCGTTACAAGATGCTGACACTTTATTTATTCACATTTCTTATTCTTTGACTACTTAGCTTATAGGAATTTCGTGACATCTTATAAACGTGTATTAAATAAGGGAAATTATTGAATTAAATGAATAGAATGTAAGAATAAACATTTATTATTCTATTAATAGAGAGATGTAACAAAAATGACCACACTATTAGAGAGAAATAAACAGGAAGGAGTGACTCCAACACAATACTTACCTCATGGCAATGGGAGAATTACATTTTCATATTACTGTTTGAGACCAAAAAGTGAGTGTTTGACATAAAAACAGCCAATAAACAACATGTAACCCTTGTAGTTTAGAGAAATTTGAATTGTTTATTTTAGAAAATCAGTGCCATATGAGATACAAGGGGATAGCTCTTTGAAGTCGTTTAGAGATACAAAAGCAGCCCTTTGGTGAGTGATTATTTTTGTGCAAATTATGTTCAGCATATGTGTTGGGAATAGCAAATCAAATATGATATATACCTAGTCTTCATTAATATAGAAACTTAAGAATTGTGTATTAGACTTATTTTTAAAAATGATAGAAGGTATAGTCCCCTACTACTGAATACAAGGATACAATTACTTAACGCGAGCTTACTCTCTGGTAAAGGTCTAGATGTGCAAGTTGTAGTGTTAATACTTTTGTTCAGGGCTTGTGCTTGGTCTTAACATGAGATTAGTGTTGTAATTCCTACAGTCATTTTGTATTCTCTTCAAGTTGATGTTGGATTTTATCTAATTTTGTTTTTAACAGTTATTTGGAGGATTTCTTTCCTGACAGCCCTGAAGAAGACTCTTTGTTGGAACTAAACGCGTTGGCTGGATGTTGTGGTTTTTTTTTTTTATAGGACAATGTGTAAAGGACTGTCCGTGCATAAAAGCAAAAACACCAGGCTATTCAAGTGGATATTTAAAAATAAATAACATTGAGGTAAGAATAAATGAAGGACTCCGTTTTGTAACTTTGTAGTGCCCGTCTCATTTTTGTATGAATGTTATTTACTTTTTGGGGCATGGTGACGGTTGACGAAAGGAGGAAGGCACCCTCAAAAGGAAGTCTTGAGTGCGACAGGGTTTCCTACAACCATCTCGGTTCAGTGATTAGAGTTGCCCTATAAGATAACATGGGTTATTGTGTCCACAGTTAAAACTAAACAATCTCGTGCTTAGAAGCTATGAAGCCTTTTGGGATTTTAGCTCTGGCTCTCAATGCCAAAACCTATTTTTAGTGTTGAGAAATGTACTTACCTATAAATGAAGCCTTTTTTCTTTATTAAGACTACACTGTTTTGGCATTGAAATTACCACCAGTTATTTTATGTATACTGTTAAGGAGGGTCTAACCTCACCACCTCCTGGAGTAAGTCTTGCCTGCTCAACCTTGCTACCCTGAGAGAGCACAGTTCTAAAAGGAGTACCTGGTCATCCAGGTGATGTGGAAGATTTATTGTGGCACACGGACACCAGAGGAAAATGACATCAATTGTTACAAAAATGCCTCACAGCAAGAATGGACGTCAGTAGAGGTATACCATTCAAAACTCTGAATGGCAACATGACACTAAGCAACTTAAGTATGGTGAGAACTTCTTAAGGATTTAATAAAAGGTGATAGGAAGTCAAAAGATGGACTACAAAATGAAATGCAAGACACTTACCTACTACTAGCCCACACTCAGGACAGATCATGTCCCCAGCTCTGTAATCTTCAACCAAAATGGCATCTGGATGGTTTGGACATGTCACTCTTGGAAGGGCATCCACTCTAACCAAGGAAAATAACATTAAAATGTATATGTATTATACGCTACAGGACAGGAAAGTATTGTATCAAGGTATATCATGCATTGAAATAAAGTGAGCTTCCATGATGAACATTTGTTTAGTTTCTATAAGAAACTATAACAGAATTTCAGTTTACCAGATACATACACGTTTTGGGGAAAAACAAACTGCTCATTGAAGACTGAATAAAAACATGTCTAAAACTTTAGAAATCAGCTTTTCCTACAATGTTGCTGTCTTTTGTGTAAGTGACAATAGCTGCTGTACATTAAATCAGAAATCTGTGGATCATGTCTATTAACGTTTAAATACATTTCAAGTACCTAAAGCTTAAAATGTGAGGATGCACTTACTCCTAAATCCCCTAGTGTCCCGAGAGACTGCGAGAAAGATAATAGGGCAAATTCACAAACTGATATAGTCAAGTCTAAACTTGAAACACATATTAACCTTTTTTTAATGGAAATTCACAAAGCATTCTTGGTGTATTCCTGGAAATTTGCATAGTTGTAGATTCCAGGGAGTACAGCGATATGCAACTATTCCTGCAAGAAGAAATGCAACAGGTAAGCATTTCTGCAGGTGGAAACGTGATGCAAAAAAGCATTTGCAATTCAAAATGGCCCAATTTCGGTGGGACTCTCCTCATCCCCACTCTAAAACACATTTACTGCTGCCCTTAACCGGAATACATTTGCAACTACATTTTTAACCCAGCAATAGTCACAAACCTGCCCCTTGTAGAAGATTTGCTTGGAGGAAAATTTCACCATTCTGGCAGAACGTCCATATAATCAAATCCTTTATGCGAGGGCAAAATCATACAATTCCTAATGATTTCAATTAGGATTGGAATATTACAATCAAAAAGGCATTTCGTTTTACCACCTACATTGAGCTAAGGTGTGCAAACAGATTTGTGAATTACCTAAGACAGCTTTCCACAAAAGTCACTTCATCATCAATTGTTTCACGGATATGGAAAGAAAACAGTCAACTAGCAAGCCAATGAAACCTGAGCACACTGGCCCCACCCCTGTACCATTTTCTAAAGTTTCTGTTCTATTATGGTAGTCACAGCTTTCTTTCTCGAATAAAAATGCAGATTCTTTACAGATTTCCATGAATTCTTTAAAAAGAGGCAATTTCAGAGGAAAGACTGCACACAGATGACTAAATAGGCACAAATATTATAGACTGTCTAAACTCGATTTAATAAACCATTAATCCTAAAAATAGTGAAGTTGACAACACACGACTTTCACCTTTTCTACCAACTAACCTCAGCATGCACCCTCTCCATTTTTTGCTATAAAATATTTGCCTTAGTTTAAGAATGATTCCTAAGCTGGAAATCTAATGTACTGCCCAAGAGACTCCACATTATCTTATTACTTACGCAAATCTTTAAAAAACACTAAAACTTCATCTAATCAATTTCACTAAGCCAAGGCAAGTAAAATCAAATGTATTTAATGTCATACACACAGTTTATCTATAACTGCTGGAACTTACCAGGTTTAAAATGGTTTAAATGTGTTTCTCTTCATGACAGATCCATTCACCGGTTTCCGGAGACCACCTCAATTTCACTTAAGTAGACATTAAAACTTTTGCCAATCTTAAACCAACAAGAGCGAATGTGGACGCAAGTAATATATGTTTTCCTTGACCTCTTCATTTTTTTCCTATTATCTTTTCCACTTAATTTTGTAATTTACATTTGGGCTCTCTACATCTATATACTTAAATGGACCACCACATCACCTGGGGAAGTTAATGCTTGGAGGAGCCCACTAACTACTAATGTGGTACCAGATACCTGCCCAGACACAAAGCCGGTATTTTGACAATTTTGGCATCACCAATTCTTGGAGACCATTTTGAAGTGTTCAAATACACATACCGTCAAAGAACCAATGAGTAGGAAAAATAAACTAAACTTTTTACTTAAAATTGCCTAATTTTGATCAGTTAAATGAAAAAGGCGAAAAATTGGATATGATAAGAGATTCAATAATGCAAAATGAAGAACAAATGAATAAACTGGAAACCGAATTATAGGAAGAGAAAATACAACATAGCTTGTTTTGAACAAAAGTGTGAGGAATTAGAATATCAGTCTGAAAGACCTAGAAGCATCACTGCGAAGGGGAGATGGAGCCTGTGCCCGAAGTGGTGCCACCGTTTACCCAAACCCATTTTGCGCTGCCAGCAGAGTTGCATAGGCGAGTGTGGATCGCTAAGCCCGTCTAAGACCCAGGATCCCACATTACCAGCAAATCGTGCCGTTTGACAAGCTGGAAATCACCTGCTAAGCAAAGGAGCTGACCCTGCAGGGGGCACCACACCCAACGTTTTGTGGCACTCCTCAGAAGATCCCCAGGAGTCTGTGGACTATGTAGGGGGGGACCTTTTTCTTTGTGCATGAAGGTGTTGCAACACACACAGTTGAGCAACAGCCTTAAACAATTACTCTACGACTCATGGTAAGGAAACCCCACCTGGCTCCTCCACCTGACGGCCATTATTTTTTTCTATACCCCGATGAAACATCTAGCCCAGTATTTTTAGACAGAACCGCACCAATCCCTGCTGGGGTCAGGACACGACACCCAGGGCCTCGAGTACTCCCACCCCAGCTTTGAACCCTAACTATAGCTCCTGCTGAGCCAGATTGTTACACTATCCTCGTGCTGAGCCCCTGCACACACTAATTGTTTACCTGTCTGCTTGACATTTGAAGAACAGTGCTTGTTGCTTGGCCCAGCTGGGACTGGAGGCATAATTCTCCAGCCTTTCTGCTGGTATAAAGGCACCCAAACAAAGATGATGACCCTGAGCAAGGCGCAGCTGACTAACATAGAAGTGGCACATTCATCCAAGATATATCCACCAGGTACCATTATGTCTCTGCTAACACTTAACACACGTTATCATGGCCTCAGGTAAGGCCTCACGCCATTTGCTCTTAACAGAGGTCGTGGGGAATTCTAAAATGTAGAATACCGCCTCATCCCCAGAAGCCTCATTGGAGGTCATATTAAAGGAAATTACAGCTGTGGGGTTCAGATTGGGCTTCATAGAAACATCAATTACCGCTTTCACGATAGAAGTAAAATCCACACTATCTGGTTATGAGCCTTTAATAACCTAATTGAAGGGATGGGAGCAGAATCTAACTCAAGTACTTGCAATAAAAAGTGACAGATCTTGACAATCATGCAAGACATGACATTAGACTGTATGGTGTTTCGGAAAAGATTGAGAAGTACATCAAGGACATTTTAGTAGGCCCTCTGTCCACTCATTGGCACAACCCACACTCTGGAGCTAGGACTACAGAGGGCACAGGAGATCAGAAATAGGAAGTCACCTATTGCAGAAACAGACAGACCAAGTCCCGTCATTGCGCGCCTTCTTTGCCATTAACAGGTGCAACAGATTTTAACTGCATCAAGCAAACATGGACTGTATAACCTAGATGGACACAAAATCCATGTAACTGCAGACTACTCAACTAACACCATCAGTAAGGTATTTCTATCCCCCAGACCCTAACTTCGCAAAAGGAATATTAAATATGGCCTCTTCGATCGGGCGGTGATGTAGGTTAACGATGGACCGCAAACTTTGTCACTACACGGATCCAAAAGATTTAGCACAATGTCTGATGAGTTTGTGAAAACGCATATGGACACTACCTCGCGACCACTGCCTGCTGTCCAATGCCACCGTCATCTGGACAAACCGGTATGGATGAGGACTGGAGCAACAGCTTGGAAGGGACCAAGAGATACGAGCAGCGTAGCTTACCATGACTCGCAGAGACAATCTAGGGCTCCACTGAAACCCATGTCACTGTCTGGCGATAAGACTGTCCTGACAAACACTGATATAACCTGTAACTGAGAGGCCAGATGAGTACTACCTGCATGACTCAATCTTTTTAATGTGATAACCAGTTTGTGATGATATGGTCCTTTTCTTTGAACTATCTCCTGTATTCCAGTCCCTATTCCCTTCTTCCTCTCCTCCCTTCTTTTGCGGATTGTCGCCATTAGTTGAGTAGGCAGAGGGTTTACTGAAACGCTCCTGAGAGAATAATAGATCAGTTGAGTTATATGTATGCTCCAAATTAAGAAGACGAGTACACTTTCTCCGAGTCTGCGAACGCCAGAGTTTTCTCATCTGCAAGCTGATGCACCTACCCCTTTGAGCTATGGCCATGAACCAAGACAAAAGTCACTCCACAGAAAGTTACAAGAGATACAACCCTCCTTGGTCTTAGTACTATTTGAAACTCATTTATCCACTACATTGAACAGAATTGTCTACTGTTCTCTGCTCGCACATACACAACTGAAATCAGAGACATCCGAGTTGCATCCAACACCATAACCTTCTCTCGCCTCCCCCCACCACACCTCCCCATTCGAGTACTTCCCTCGTCACATCTCATTTCTGGGGAGATACCCTACATTACCTAGAACTAATTACAACAGCAGGTGCTGACCAAGACCAAAGATAGCGACCGACCACTCTCCATATCATCAAATACTAATGTGCTTAACCATTGGATTAAAAGGAAAAACGTTTAAGCATACTTAGCATCTAAACGCACTGACATTGCACTTTCACAGGAAACACCTCACCAGGCCTGAAAGCGAGAAACTAAAAAGGGATTGGGTGGTGAGGGATATATGCAGCTGCAAATCCCCCTCCACCTCTCCCCAGAATCCCAAAAACGTAACCCACAAATCAAGATGAAGAAATGTGGAGGGTCAATTCTGTTGATGAAGTCACTCATGTACAGTACTTAAATTAGGGGCAGATGAGGATGGGAGGTGGCTGCTAGTCAAACTGTGGAATGGCTCACAAGTGATCTGTATAGGTATTGCCTACATGCCCAATGGCAACAAATACTAATTTATGCTCTACCTCAACAAGATTTTGATAGAAACAGGCATGGCACACACTATCATGGGAAGTGGCTGGAATCTGGCACTGGATGATGTCCTAGACAGGACAGGTCTTGTAGATATGGCCAATAATGGTGACAGAGCAATACTTGGTGACGATTTAAAAGATCATGGTCTAGTGGACTTACGGCGTCTCCTACATCCTTCTGATAAAGAATACATGCATCTTCCAGCAGCACACCTTTAACAATTCAGATCAGACCACTTCCTTCTCTCACACTCAATAGTTCCACTAACATTTGTGTTAGAAATTGGTTTTCTGGTTGACAGAGGTATGCACCCTCTCCAAGCAGGAACCACAATCCTAGTCAGGGTAAGTCACAAACACACCGAAAGTAACCTGGGCTCACCCTATGGTAGCTTGGCACAGAGCAGTCAGGCTTAACTTAAAAGGCAATGTGTAAAGGATTTGTGCAACACTTTAAACAGTAACGCAGTAAGAACACCACAAAGCAAGACCAAAACTACAAAAAGTAGTAGAGATATGAATTTTTAAAGAATAACTGTAAAATAGCGCTTCGAAGCAATAAGAGCCTATTTGGAATATCTGGTTGCACTGTACCAGGGCAAAGTCAAAAGTTCAGGCAGACCACAATGGAGTGCAGGCCAGATAGAGGGACCCACTTGTGCCAGCTGAACAAATGTACCTTGATCCAGACTGGTTATCGTTGACGAAGATGCAAGGTGCAGCCAAAGCGATGCATGCATGTCGAGCCACGCAGGGGATGAGATGTGCCGAATTTCCACACACAAGGTCATTGATGCATCAGTTCAGAGCGTAATGCGATGGTTCTGAAAACAATGCTCTACTACTGCAGCAGAGGATACATCGGTTTCAAGCACGATAAACGGGTTCCAAAGGCAAGGCACCGGGTCCACTCCACACAACTACGAGGACGCGCCAGTTCCAATCCAAGCAAAGGCGAAGATAGGCCGGATCAAATCGACACAAAAGCGAATATGCGCCAGTTCCAATGAGGATGCATGGGTTGGCTTGAAGAAGCACCTTAGGCCTCGCTTAAAGGGTCGGACTGGGGTGGCACCACTTGGCAGGGCAGACTCACAGATGGCAAAGTACAGGTGCAGATGCAGGTAAGAGGGAAGTATTTAATGTTCCTGAAACTTCAAATCAGGAGGAAAGCCAGCAAGCCCATAGAGTCACTCTGGGTTCAAGCTATGGAGGTCCAGTCCTTCTCACCAGGCAGGGAAAAAGCAGGCAGCAGGGCAGCACAGCAAGGCAGGAGTCCAGTAAAGTAGCAGTTCTGCAGAGTGGCAGTCCTTTCAGCTGCACAGCAGTTCTTCCTGGCAAAGCGGTCACAGTTCCTGAAGTGTACTGAAGTGGTGGTGTAAAAGGTCCAGTACTTATACCCAGTTGTGCCTTTGAAGTGGAGGAGACTTCAAAGAAACGTTTTTGAAGTGAACAGAGGTCCTCCGTTCCTGCCCTGGCTCCAGACTCCCTACAAGGGAGTATGCAGTCATTTGTGTGTGGACAGGACACCGCCTATTCATGTTAAGTGTGAGGCTGTGCTCAGCTCCTCCCTCCCATTTTCCTAGGATGACCCATCAAATCATACCCAAGTTCCCATTGTGTGTGGCTAACTAGAGGGAATACACAAAGCCCAACTGTCCCCCAACCGAGACAGGCAGCAGGCACCAAATGGCCAAAGTAAGAAAATGCCAGCTTTCTAAAAGTGACATTTTCAGAATGGTAATTTAGTAATCCAACTTCACCATAAGTTGGGATTTTAAATTGTGATTCCAGAGACACCAGACTTACAGGTTTTATTTCTTCCCAACTGGAAAATATACTTACAAAATGCAATAAAGTAATCTCAATGTTTTCCTATGGGAGAGATAGGGCTTGCAGTAGTGAAAAACGAATTTAAGGGTTTTTCACTACCAGGACATGTAAAAGGTAAACGTACATGTCCAACTTTTTAAATACACTGCACCCTGCCCTTGGGCTGTTCAGGGCCTACGTTAGGGGTGACTTCTATATATTAACAAGCATTTACAATGCAATAGGTCTCGCAATGCCATTATTTTGAGCTATTGACATTGTAAATGGCAATACCTTTAAAAAATTAAAAGGCATGGTTATTTACAATACCAAAAGCAACACCTATTGCCGCCGCACGTTCACAGACATAGAAAGGAATAAAGCTCACTGACCGGCCTTACCCTGCATACTGCTCACGGCCGTTTATTAATTACATCGACCACGCCCCTTTGGGAAACCCCCCCCAGTTTTTTCATCCTACTTAAAAGAACCGCCTTTTACCAGTCACCAACAGCATTACCCCTACCAGAAAGGGTTCTCGCAATACTGGTCGGCGAGGAGTGGGACAATTGTGAGCAACAAAATACCAAACAGCCCATAACGTGAAATAAGTATGGCACTTCCGAGAGCGAAAACGATGCTCCGGGTACGTTATGGCGCTAAAAGGAAGAGGTAAACAGCGAATAATTACGCGTAGGACCAGCTTCTACAATTTGTGATTAAAAGCCCAAGGTGAAAAGAAACAATCGTCTGTTTGTTCAGGCGCATAACAGGTCGAAATGCAACACCGAAGTATTTCACCACAAGCCATTGCAAACCTGAGTCAGACACAAACTTTCCAAAAAGAAGGAATCACTGGAGCAGCTGGAATTGTGATTGTAACACTAACTAAACCATATGGGCTAAATACATGAAGTCGGTGTTTACCAAACTGGCATCTTACAATGCAGCCACACAGGGCTAACATTGTCGCACTGGGCACCACTAGCGTTAAAGCCGGCCTTGCAGCCACAATCATATTTGTGGTTAACGTGAAAGCCGCCAGCACACACAATTCAATCAAATGACACACAATGCTGGATTTAGCTCCACTGAAGGTAAGAACGAGAAGGGCAAACAAATAAAATAGATACGCTCTTACACGATGGGGACCAAAGCCCTAGAAAAGAGGGGGCTAAAGAGCAACTTTTAAGCAAGAAACAATGATCTAGGAAACGGGGCTCACCTTTTGAGCTGTAATAGCGGTTCTGGCGTCCTCACGAGCTGGTAGAACATTATGTCCGGGCACCGCTGCAAGCTTTGCCACAGGAGTTGCCGTGTGCCCTGGTCCAGCATGAGAGGGAAAGAGGGAACACGGGACTGAAGCCTAAACCGCAGAGTGGACAATGAGAGGCTCTGTCAGTATCTGGTCTGCCTGTGATGGGTCAAGGTTCAACACGCCTGTGATTGGTCTGTGTGCGTCTCAAAGCACCATAGGCCTCTGGTTAGTCTGTGGGGGCGTCTGGCTTGGCTATAGAGACCCTAGGCTCAGTAGCCATGTGGAGGGTCTGTGTAAGCCCTGAGAGTTCGTATGGGGTGCCCAGAGGCTCCTGGGTTAGGCCCTGGGTTAGTCTGTCGGAGCCCTTGGGGCTTCCTAGTGGGTCATCTGTGGCTTTGATTTGGGGGGCCCCGAAGTACCCGAGGCCTCTGGTTGGTCTGTAAAACCCCTGAGGCTCTGTCCCCCTCTGGGTGAGTGTGAGGTGGGCCCTGGCAATTGTGCTAGCTGGGAGTTATGTTACACTCGGTTTGATGGTTCCTGTTGGTTTCGTCACATGTCCTTGCATGCTCGGGTGCGTGAGGAATGCCCCGGCTCTGGCAAGCGATGACAGGAGAGCCCGCTCCGGTTTCACTGTCACGAGTCCAGCCAAGCTCAGAGGCAAGGAGCCAAGGCCCTGCGAGAGCGACGGTGCCAGTCACGGAAGACGCGCGGCGCAGGCCCATACTGTGTGCCGGGTACACTTGGATCCTCGCGGCTTCCGTCGACCTGACAGTAAAGCGCCATTATTTCAGCTGAGTGCCAGGAAAACAGAAAAGAGACTTAAAGTGTCGCGACCATTGGTGCGATTTGCGCCCTGAGGATGGGAGCAGCGTAGACTCGGATTGGCGGAAAGCCTGCTGTCACCCATCACGTGCTGCTGAAAATATTACGTAGCGGACCACGCTGGAAATAACACCCAACTAAAGTAAAATAATAAAAATTATCCAACCTTGTGTAATAAAGCTTTAGCCACCCTCAATAAATAAACGAAGCACGGGCGCTAAAGTCAGCGGCCCGCGCTCGAGTGGCCCCTCTAGGAAGCTGTCGGCATTGCAATAAAGAACAAGCTGTCGCCATTACGCAAACAGCAGCGTGTTCATTTTTGCATCGCGCTTTCACTTTAAGTGAAAGCGCGATGCAAAAATGAACACGCTGCTGCCTCGGCGGAAAAGCACCCAGAGTATGCCGGGATCCCCCTGTCCTCCCCGTGACCCCCTGCGCCTCGGAGCTCCGTGCCTGCCCGGAATAAAGTAATAAAAGAAAACATGATCAGCCACTAGACGCCCCCAAAGATAATAAATTGCTTAACGACAGCCGTGAAGCAGACGATTCTGTCCGGATGGGCCGTCTGAAAAGGAGAAAGGGCAGCGACAAAAAAAACAAAAACATTTCCAATGGCAGGCCACCGTTTAGCATAAACGGTGACGCAAGCCAATGAAAATGAGGGGCGGGGCTTCGAGTCCCCTTCTGAAATCTCCTCTCTCACTATATGTCTCGCCGAGCGAGCAGCGCATGCGCTGCAACGCTAGGCGAGACCTAAAAAGGAAGGGTTAGGCCAGCCAAGAGGTTTTACTTGCTAGGTCGACCTGGTAGTTTAAAACGGCGCACACAGGTTCTGCAGTGGCAGGCCTGAGACATGGTTAAGGGGCTACTTTAGTGGGTGGCACAAAAAGTATTGCGAGCCCAGTAGTAGCATTTAATTTAAATGACCTGGGCACATCTAGTGCACTTTGCTAGGGACTTATAAGTAAAATAAATATGCCAAATGGGTATCAGCCAATGTTACGATATTTAGAGGCAAGAGCACATGCACTTTAGCACTGTTTAGCAGTGCTAAAGTGCTCAGAGCTCTAAGGCTAGAAAAACAAAGTCAGCAAAAAGAGGAGGAGGAAAGCAAAAGGTTTGGGGTGACCCTTCAGAGAGGGGCCCCTTTCCAACAATTTGGAAGTGATATTTTAGTGGGCTCTATCTCTGACTGAGCGCCAGAATGCATGTGTGTCAATTGGCGCTAACAGAGACCCTTACGAAAACCGTGGCGGCTAAATGTCTTCCATTATAATCTTATATTATAATAAGGAGAATGCAGGGTTGTCACATCTGCAAAAAATACTATGGGCTGCAGCTAAAGTTACTATCAGGAGCCAAGTGATGCGTGACTCAGCGATGGTCAATAAGTAGAGGGCCAAGGGACAGGTTTTTCTTGAAAGAAATATTAAGTCCTTCACCTGGGAGTATACAACACACCTGATTGAGTTCATAGGGAAAAAGACTGGAGGGGAAAAATGGAACTGAACAATCTTTATCCCTCAAAAGCTGCATATATGTTTTACAAGCTAAAAGCCCATCAGTACGAACAAGGTGAAAAAAAGGGTCCTCCATTGGCGGCTCAACTGAGTCAGCAAGAAGCAATGTTAAGCAACCCTGCCAATATGAACAGCACTGGCCACTTAGTCCAGGAACCGCATGATATAGCGTAAACCTCTGCTGCCTACTATGGTAAACTACATAGGCCAGATCTAATGCGAGATGAGAAAACGGGAGAATAGATTCTTTGACAACATAAAATTATCCCGTCTTAATGAGGACAACTCCTTTTAGAAAGGGAAATAACGAAAGAGGATATAGCACTTACCATCACAACTCTTTCCTACAACAAAGCCCTGGGGGAGGACAGCTACTCAGGGGAATTTTGTAAATGGGCTATAGATGAGCTTGTAGATACTCTCTATGGAGCCTTTTAAGAACCAGACCAATCTGGCAGCCTTGCAACTCTCCCTAACAGGGCTTGGATTGCCATTCTCCCAAAACCCAGAAAAGCAGAGTGGGGGTTACTGTCCAATCTCCCTGCTAAATGTGGACATTAAGATATTAGCGGTGATACTGGTGACCAGGATGAAACAGCTAATACCAACACTAGTTCACCACTCACAAGTAGGCTTTGTGCCTGGACAAAGCGTCATGCAATCACATGCACACCTTACCACATTTACTCTTGTTTGACAAAGACTCCCACAATGGCCCTATCTCTGGACACTGAGAAGGCGGTGACAGTTTTAACTCAGCATATTTGTTCATCACACTTAAAAGATAGGACCTGGGAGACTAGTTCATCTCCAAAGTCAAATGGCTGTATGATTCTCAGACTGCACAAGTCAATTGTGGGGCGTTCTCTCATACCCCTTTGTCATGAACAGAGGGGTTGGCCAGGGTGGCCCACTCTCACCACTATTATTCCTGCATGCGTTAGAGCCTCTAGCAGCTGCTATTCATTAGTCCCCCTACATTGTACTCCCACACCAGGGTCACTAAACAAAAGACTGGTACTATTACAAGACATGACTGACTCCCCTACACTCTTGAACCAAGAAAGGCATTTGTTAGCCTCTGCAATAACTGCAGCCAAGTTCTGCATCTTGAGGCATTGGCAAACCCCCCCAGACACCCAAACAAGTAGAGTGGATTGAGCTGTACAAGACAGCTTTGTATGAGAAACTAAGTGGAGACCTTTCAACACATCTAGTCCCTATTCCTCGCACACATCTGATACCTTCCCAGAAAGGTTGACCTCATAAAGCGACAAACCCAGACTATTGTTAGTTGCTCTACCGGAGAATCTCTTCTTTTCTCGTGTCTATATTTCTGTATGTCCTCAAAGAGGTCTAATACCACACTATGGACTAGTGCCCTGTCTTCATCCTCCTCCCCACTCCTTTTACCTATGGGAAACTTTTTCACCGCAGCCAGCCCCTTCCACTTGTCTGCACCACTCCCTGTGCCCCCCCAAATATTCCCCCTACTCCTCCACATGGTGCGGGATGGTGATTAGGGGCCCCTTCCTTACCTAGTATGGGTGAACAGTTCTCTCATGCATAACTACAACTTAGGTTATCTAAAGGTGCAAGCCAGTCACCACGTTGTGGAATCTTATTCTTAGTTACCAACTATATTGAGAGTATCTAGGTCCTGTTCAGCTTCGTCCAGCCCAAAAATGTTGAGGGCATAGAACAAGGAGCACTTATCAAGCCTATACACTTGAGTCTCCGGCCTTTGCCCACGGTACGTTCCATCGATTCCCTTTGTTATTCAGTTTATATTGTCGTACAGTCCAGAGCTATCTGTTATGAATATCGATTACATTTCTTTAAGATACTGCAATTACCAATGACGGTCCCTGAGGTTCTTGGGCACCTCTGTGTGTGTGTTTGGTTTTGCTTATGTATACGTACCTCAGCATTCTGATACAGATGCGCCATTTGATATTTCCTGTACTGTTGACTGAAAGCATACATGTTACAGAATAAACTGTGCGCCAAGGAGCATGCACAGGGATTATGTCCAGCCTAAAAAAACTGAGGAAGAAGGAAAAAGATCTTCTCTAGAGTGAGCTCCTCCAGGCTGAGCAGTGCTATAGGTCCACACCTAATCTCTGCCTTCTCTGCACAGTTACATCTTTTGCAGGATAAGCCCAAAGCAATGACAACTCGAAAGGCTGAATTTGCTCTACTCTGCCTCTGTAAAGTCTCTAATTACCAAGTCATTAAGGTGGGACCCCTATCTTACTAGGCTCTTAATATAGAAAATGGAGAGTGAAAACGCGCGTAACATACAATCACCCTCAGGGCTGATGTTTAAAGCAGAGGACAATCTACAAGACTTCCAGGATTTCTAATACTCTTTACAACTCGGACCATCCAGATGAAAGGCAACAAGCAGCTTACTTGTCATCAGTGCCCCTCCAGGCCTTAACCCCAGATCAGAAGGAAATGCTTGAATCCTCCAAAAGGTCCAGGCGACTATCAAATCAAAGCTAAACAAAGTGCCTGGCCCTGATGGCTTTACCAAAAGCTTTCATAAAACATTTGCTATCTCCCTAGCTGGGCACACAAATGGGATCTTCAACGCACTTTGGGTGGAGGGGAGGGTGACTGCAAGAAATTGACTGCCCACCTCAAAGAATAATTACAACTCATCAGGGTTAACTCTTAAGGTCACTATATTAACCTGAGCTCAACCCCCTGGTATCCATGGCACACAACAGACATGCCTAACTTAGGGCAATGTGAAATGTACAGATGCAGTACAAAAACAGTAAGAAAGTCAAAATGAATAATACAAATCCAAAACCGAATAAGAAAATAGTGTATCATTTAATACACAAAATGACAAAAATCCAATAAGGGGTACTAGAGATATGAATGTTTAAACTTTTAAATAGGACCAGCACCAAAAAGCACAAAGCACCAATGATAGTCAATGGCCACTGTAACTGGAACCTAGGGGTGACTTGAGGCTTACTGCAAAGGGGAGAGGGTCAAATACACCAACCAGGTTCGTCCAGGTCAAAGATTTTACCCTCCGACTTAGTCTTTTAAGACCCAACCAGCTACAGGAGTACACGTTTAAGGCCCTCCACATCCTCAGGAGAAGGCACTTGGAGACTCTCAGGGTATCAGGCACATGCCAACAGCAAAGTCCAGTTGAAGTCCAGTTGTTATTGGTCAGCCGGGCACTTCTAGGAACAGGCGTCTTGCAGCTTATTTTCTCCCTGTAACTCAGAAGCTCAGACAACTGCCAATAGGAGCCAACTTCTTTGTCCTGGGTACAAGAGGGAACAGGTCCAGTCCTCCAGGGATCCTCTGAAATCACAGGGAGTGAGTCTAGTCCTCTTCTGATCTTCCACAGGTCCAGAAAGTTTTCTTAAGTGGGTGCCTGTAGTTGCCACCTTTATGCCTGGCACTAGCTATTGGGTGGCACTCCCTAACCAATGGGGCAAAAGTTTCCGGGCCAACCCTACCCTCTTTTGCATTAGCTCCTGTTTGCCAACAGGTCCCAAATGCCATGGATCAAGATGGGAAAAGTGTTGGCCACACTTAACTTTGGCTCTAAAGGGTGGGCGTGTGTGTCAAGAGTGTCAGAGAAATCCCCAGTACCCTCCAATATCGAATACTAAAATCCAGTTTGAAGCAGGTTTGGTACCCACAACAAACCCAGACAAATCTGGTAGTATAAAAGCAGGGTCATTCACCAACCAGACAGGGGATCCACAAGATGAATATTCTGTGGAGTTCAGTGGAATCATCTCTTCCTTTCAGTCAGTCTATGGTTTGCTCCTGGGAGGCATTTCACACCTTGTTCACACCTATTCAAGGCTGAGCACAGGATGAGAGCTGGCAGAGGCTAATGCTAATTAGACTTCAGACAGTTCAGGCAGATAAACTAACTTTCTAAAGGTTAAAAACTTTTCCCTAATTTTTATTGAAAATTTTACTAGACTATTGAATTGGACTTTTAGTAGCTATTAAAAATAGTGGTTTGGTTATTTTTCGAGCTCCTCTCATTCCTGAGATCCAGTATTAGTACTTTAATCTATAATGTAGTTTTCTACATAGGACAGAATGGCCTGCCACAGTGAAAAACGTTTTTTGGGCTGTGTCACTGTAGGGACATGGTAATATTAATTTTATACATGCCCCACTTTTAAACACCATGCACCCTTTCTTGTGGGCTACACGGCTCACATAGGCATGACTTACTAATATTTAAAAGGCAGGGTTTTTTTTACCTGTCAAAAAGGGTCATTATAAAAGGCTGCACTACAGATTTTACACTGAAGCAGTTAGGCTATAATGGTAGAAGCCATGTTTTCTTTTGTCACACTGGTCAATGGCACAATAAGTGCTGCAGTCCACCGGTAAAAGTTAACTTTTCATGCCATTGGTGTATATCTGCACCATACACTGTGGCCTTTAAGAAATGTGAAATACTCCAATCAGAAATTAGCTAATTGAACCAGGTTTTAAGGGGGAGCATTGTCACTCTACTCCTGGTTAGCAGGGGTAAGGTGTTCTTAAACCAGAAAAAATATAAGGTCCAACAAAAGGTGAAAAATCGGTGAGACCCAAGTTGAAAAGGCAGAATTCACACATTGACACTTCTCCCCTCCTCCCAATGAGCAGGTATACCATCTAGTAAGATGAAAATTAGGAAATCTACCTCTCTCATTGGTCCACTGCACTGATGAATGTTGATGAAAAATAGATTCTAGAATACATGCAACCAGATTAGATACCCTCCTCCCATGTCTAATCCATCCTGACTCATCAGAAACGGACACATGACATCTGCCGTTTAGTACACCTGGTTGAAGAAGTCAAGAGAAAGTCTTTGCCAGAAGTGCCAATATTGCTAGATGCTGAAAATGCTTTCCATAAGGGTGGACCAGTGCTTCATCACCATGGTACACTATAAAATTGAATTAATCTGCGGCTTCATAAAGATGGCCAAGGCGTATCATGCCACCACCTCTAGTCACCTTTAACGGTAGACTGTTGTGCCCTTTCCCACTCATGGAGGCATCTGTCAGGAGATCCCTTGCTCCCCATTACTCTTCGCTTTTATTTTCGAAACCCTTCGCTGTTATCACAAGAGCAGACA
Source organism: Calotriton arnoldi (assembly GCA_963921515.1). Classification (NCBI taxonomy): domain Eukaryota; kingdom Metazoa; phylum Chordata; class Amphibia; order Caudata; family Salamandridae; genus Calotriton; species Calotriton arnoldi. The sequence continues at coordinate 1,095,731 of CAWUFW010005998.1, read as the reverse complement.
CATCGTGGAGGTGATCATATTCAACCAGGAAACTCATAAAACAACATTTGCAGACAATGTTCTCTTCACTTAAGTATCCCAGACCATTTTCATCACTCGCCTATGAGCCCACCTATCTGCTTTTGAAGAAGCCTCCAGCTTTAGAATCTAGTTAAATGCAAATATTAAAATTAACTTTGACCAAAGGAGTGATTGACACTTGGAAACCCAAAATGCTACTGCACTAGGTTATTCATTCCATTAGATATCTTGGGGGGGTCACATGAACCTGAACACAGTGAACTTCTACAAAGCTAACTACCCACCCCCTATTAAATAAATTTCGAGCTCAAACATGCCATTAAAATGAACATACTTTCCAAGGCCCTTTATCCTTTTCAAGCATTATCCATTACGGTTTGCAAAGACTTATTTCAGCAATCGAGAATTTATAGATTTTGTTTGACAAAAAGGCCAACTTTGCTTGCCCTACAAACCTCTCTGCCAACCTAAACAGAAGGGTGCGCTGGCATCCCTGACTTCCCCCACATACTATAAAGCTGCACATCATGTCAGACTGGTCCCTCTAAGCAACTGATAAATTGTGGCTATGTACGGACCGGGAGATAGTGGCCAGACCATTTGGGATCTGGTATGCAAACATAAGCATGATCAACCTTCCCAATGCCTATCTTGCCACCCCCATTAACATTAGTCAGATGGTTTGGGACTCACATAGGAGGTGCCCTGGTCTCCTCTCCTTCCCCTCACCACACACTCTAGATTCACTATAAACCCTGCTTTCACCACTGCATTAACTCCAGGTACTTTCGATAACTGGGGGAAGAGAGGTTGTCCTAAAATATCTAGCATTTTTCAGCATGGGGAGATTCTCTCCTTAGAAAGCACATCTTCAGGGTAGATAAGACAAGGCATTTTCATTATACCCAGTTGAGGTATTGGGCTCTGAATCCCAAAATTAAGACATCAACCAACAGAGACTTAACCCCCTTTTTGAGACATTTGTGCAGGTGGCCAATGGATACAGAGGAGTGATTTTGTCAATATACAAAGTCCATTCTAGATAGTGCCCCTCGGACATGCTGGCCCTACAGGTGGAAATCGGCAGAGGGACTGGGGCAGAGAGAGAGAGGATGTGTAACGATTGCACCTTTGGCGAGATTTAATGCAGACTTATAGCTCTATACTGGAAAGGGAAGCATGCTATTAAGTATAATTTGACTGTTACCAACGTCAAACAAATTACAAAATCTATCAAAGTTCAAGAGCTCTCTGCTGGAGGGGTGGTGTTGATTCCTGAGGAACGTCAGGCATACCTGGTGGGACTGCATCCACATCCAGCCTTTCTGAACAGAAATCGTGAGGCCATGAAAACAATGCTAAGATACCCTAACACCGAAGATGTTGCTCTTGTTCTTGCTGGGCTTTTACTCCCACACCCTGGAACACCCAATAAGGGCTGACCACACACTCATGTGGAATTGCTTGGAGGTTGTGAAAATGGCCATGGCTGTACAATGACGGGGGAAAGATCCACCAACTATATGACATTGGAATTGGAGGCTATAGACCATAATGGCAATGGACAGGCTATTGCGGGTGACAGGGGCCCAATAAAGAGAATTCGATGCAGTAAGGACCCATTATTTTCCATGATTCCATAGTCGCTGAGATACAGGCCTCAAAAAATCTAGTCACCCATTTGCTATGGCGAGTCTGATTTTATCAGGGCGAGCTAGTTTAAGGGCCTACTGGGCCGTTCTGGCTAGAGAGCTCAAGCTGGCAACACTCTTTGAATCTCTTTATGTACAGCAACATCAGCATAGAGTGGTAAGGAGTCTCTCCTGAACTTATGATGCCCCAGTCTTGTACCTCCTATCTCAGCGTTCAAACAGATATTTACATATTAAACACATCAGATACTTAAATTCTTGCTTTTGAAAAGCTTTGTACCTAAGGTCATAAACCTTAGAAACAGGACAATTGTGTAGGTCTAAAAAGGTTAAAGAAAGAACTTTGCCCATACTTTTTAAATCCAACATTTTTTAGTTGGTCAAGAAGTCTTTTCTCTAGTACTGATTAAGCAGTTTGTCGTTTCAAGTTTGATTAAATGAGTTGCTTTGTTTAGTAATATTAACATCAACTTGTTTGCCAAACAACCAAATGTGTACTTTCATTCAGAAAATGAACGAGCAAAAAAGATGCCTTTAAGTCTTGTTTTTATATTGTCACATTGGCTGTGCATTCAAAGACAGAGGCCAAAGGCCAGCTAATAAAGTTCTACAAATTGCTGCTTCTTTTATCCTGAAGATTGTGGTTTACTTTTCTTTCTCCGACTGCAAAGTTAAAGGATTTTATAATATGAACTGTCTGACAATTGTGCTGTTGTACAGGCAGTGTGCAATGAAATATCTTAGGATGTCAGTTTTTTTCTAACACATTTAAATAGCTTGTAAATGAACTGCACTACATTACTGTACTAGTAATACCAATACAAGGCAAGTAAGGGGTTATGTGTACCCTACACGGGAGCCAGATTCTCATTATACATGGAGTAAAGTTTTAGTCTAGTAAATCAAAACACTTTTTTGTACAGCAGACATGCTGAGCTCACATATTTGAAGATGCTCTTATATGTGATAATGAAGAAAAAGGTTGTTCAGTAAAATATAAAATATTTGCTTAGGATCACACAATCTCCAGTTTATAGGGCAAGAGTAATACAGTTAGGTCAAGTAGATTATTCAAGTCACTAGACCTGCATGTCTGGTAACATTTTTAGGATTTTTGAATACCTGGATATAGGTCAAGCTAAAGGCTCAGAACCTACAGCACACATTGACATAACCACACTTCATTATGGGATTACTCACAACAAACAATGACTTCTGAAATATTGTTATTTCTGTGGATAGCGGGATGTGTGATTTTGTTAAAAGCCTAATAAACATGACTAGGTTAAAAAAAGCAATTATGGCAACACAATTTATATTACACATGCTACAAACTAATAGTTCTTTGGCAAAACAATTGAAGTTAATGTTACTAAACACAAAGCAACTCGCTTAATCAAACTTGAAAATAACCAAAGGCTTAATCAGTACTAGAGAAAAGACTCCTAGACCAATTAAAAAATGTTGGATTTAAAAAGTACTGGTAAGGTTCTTTCTTTAACATTTTTAGACCAATACAATTGTCCTGTTTTTAAGGTTTATGACCATAGGTGCGAAGCTTCTCAAAAGCAAGAATTTAAGTATTTGATGTGTTTAATATGTAACTGTTTGAAAGCTGAGACAGGAGGGACAAGACTGGGGCATCATACTGTCAGGGGAAACTCCATACCACTCTATGCTGATGACATGTTGCTATACAGAAGCGATTCAAAGGATGTTCTAACATCAGTTGCCTAGTCCCTGAGTGTGTTTGGGGAGGTGTCTGCATTGGCAAAATCTAGTCAGTTCCCCACTGACCCTGATGGAGACCAGTGCAGAGTGAACATAGGCAGTGGGGAGGTAAAGTGGGAACACAAGACCTTTTGCTACTTGGGGGAAAGGATTTACCACGCCGAAGCAGATCTGTTGGACTGGAACTTGGGAAGGACAGGGAGTGCCCTAAAATCTCAGTGAGCGTTTTGGAAAATATTGCCCTTAACAAGTGATGGAGGGGATTGCACTAGTGAAAATGGTAATGCTACCTTGCCTCCTCTATTACGTTACTAATCTCCCAATATATTTGCCTGCAACGTTTTTTTAATAATCTTTATTCATTTTATACTCAAAAACAACATACAGCTGTAAATACGGCATAATAAAGTACATATTGCGGTACATCTCCATTTGCATTATTGTGCCCACTAGGCGGAGGGGCCAATCGCCATATCCCACATTACAGGTAATCAATAACGACATTAATTCACTTCAGAGGCTGTCAATAAATGTTACTGTACGAAGCTGTAACAAAACTAGATATAAAAAATAAACATAATACCACCTAACTAGTGTGCCTGTCCTATGGTCATCATAAATATGTTACCGCTAAATGTGTCGCTTATGTGGAGTGCGAACTACCAGGGTCCTCCTGTGGTGGGTGCTATAATGGGAGTAGAATAGTGGAGGAGTTGTACAGTGCAGATGCCGTGTTATGCGTAGGCGCAGTCAGACCAAGCCAAAAGTGTGAGGCAGGTGTGTCTATTTGCTGCACCCGTGTATGTGTAGCCCAGCGCTCCACTCGTTTGTGTGCCTTGGTGTGGGTGCTCGGGGTATCTTGGGTGTGGCATCCGGTTGCGACGTCAGTGCTACTGATACATCACCAGTTATCGAGTGTATCGCGGAAGCTAGCTTCTATAGTGGTTACGTATTGTTGCCAGTCTACAGGTTGCGCCCGAGATGTTGGGCGTGGAGGCTGGGATGCCAGTGTCTCATGTTCGGCCACCAGGGCACGTTGGAGGGCAGCCAGCCAATGTCTAGTGGAGGGGCCCGTCGGGGACTTCCAGACTATAGCCAAGGAGCGTTTGGCCAGAACCAGCGCCAGGTCAAGGAATTTGTTGAGGTTCTTACAGCTTGCATTCCGTTTACTAATGCCTAGCAAGTAGTGTGCGCCCTGAGATAAAATTGTGGTTCCCGTTGCAGCTGTCAGAATATCAGATACTTTCCCCCAGTATGTTGTGATGTGAGAACACGTCCAGACCATGTGCATAAAGTCAGCGCCCGAGTCATGGCACCTAGGACAGATATCTATGGAGGTCGGGTACATTCGCGCCAGCCTGTGTGGGGTTAAGTATGTGTGATGTAAATAGTTGAATTGCGTGAATTTCAGTCTGGCATTCATTGAGATTGTCTTGGGATTTCCCACGCATGTTTCCATTGCTTGTCTGTGATTTCGGTGGAGAGCGCCATTGTCCAATATTCGCGTAATGGGGTTAATGAGGGGGCTGTGTCTGTTCTAAGGGAATTGTAGATGAGCGTGATGGCTTTCCCGCCTGACCCATGTGTCAGTAGTGTCTGCAGGCCTTCAGAGGTGAAGGTACCGTGCTGATATCCCCCCAGATTCGCATTGCCTGTTGTGTTAGTGTCACGTAGAGAAGGAACGTTCCAGGTGGTACACCATAGTCGTACATCAGAGTGGCAAAATCGCATAGGGCGGAGTCTCCCCAGGTTGTCAGGCCGGCTTCCTGCCATTCGGCCAATTACGGGCTTTTTAGGTGGATATATGACCCTGGTGTCGTCCCGATAGAGAAATCTGGGGCATACGGTGGAGGGCGGCGTTTGGTTATTACGTAGTCCGACCAGACATTACGGGCTGCCCGTAGCAAAATGCAGCCCACAGTCCTCTGGAGCGGAGTTTTAGTGCCTGACAACCACTCTAGCAGATCTGGTTGTGACAACGTCATTGCCCAGTTATCTAGTTCAACAAGGTTCTTCCTTGCAAGCCAGCACATGGGCCACTGGAGCGGAGCGGCTGCATAGTATAGCTCGTAATCGGGCGCTCCTAAACCTCCCTCTGAGAAAGGGAGGTGGAGCTTCGAGAGTGCTACCCTTGCTCTGGAGTAGCCCTATATCAAAGATACTAGCAATGACCGTAGATCTTTGAATAGTTTCTGAGGTGGTCTATTAGGGAGAAAGTACAGGAGCCGAGCGAGAAGGAGCATCTTGGATATGGCTATCCGGCCAATGTGGGACACCGGTAGGGCGGTCAAGAACGGAAGGGACGCTCTGGCACTGGTGATCGCCTTCCCCAGGTTACCGTTTAGCAGATCAGACGGGGAATGGTAGACCTGGACTCCCAAGTATTTAAATGAGTTGTACGCTCTAGCAAGTGGGGCATGAGGTTGTTCTATTGGGATGGGTGACATCGGGAATAAGACGGACTTATCCCAGTTGACTTTCAAGCCCGACAGTCGTGCATGGGCTTCTAGTAGTGCAACTAGACCTCGGAGCGCCTCGCCTTGATTGCAGAGATAAATCAGTGCGTCATCAGCATAAAGGGACACTACGTGCCACTGCGTATGTACTCGTATGCCCCATTTCAGGCCGTGGCTACGGAGCGCAGAGGCCAGGGGCTCCATGGCCAGGGCAAAAAGGATTGGTGAGAGTGGGCAACCCTGTCTGGAGCCGCGCTCGATGTCAAAGGGTGGTGATGTAACGCGGCCCGTCTTCACCCGGGCTCATGGGTTAGAGTATAATATTTTCACCCAGCGTAGAAACTTGGAACCTATGCCGAATCGAGCCAGTACTGCCAGTAAGTAATCCCACCCCAGAGTGTCGAAGGCCTTTTCTACATCTAAGGCTGCTATCCAGTGTTGCTCGGATGCGGTTTGGCCCATTCTAGGAGTTTGAACAAGCGTTGAAGGTTCAGTCCGGTGCTCCTGCCCGGAACAAACCCGTTTTGGTCCGTGTGGACCAATAGGGGAACAGCTTCCATTAGCCTGTTGGCCAACAATTTTCCCAAGATTTTATAGTCCGAGGTAAGTAATGACAACGGACGGTACAAGCTCATTAGGAGGGGGTCCCAACCAGGTTTTGGGAGGACCACAAGCACCACCTCGCGGAGAGAAGGAGGTAGTACGCCTCTATCGAAAGACTAAGTATAGTGAGCAACATGGGAGCCAACTGGGTTGAGTATGCCACATAGAATTCCGTGGGCCAGCCGTCCATTCCGGGGGTTTTACCTCTAGCTAGCTGTTTGATAGTGTCCGAGATTTCGGCTTCTGTGAGCGAGGCCTCTAGGTCTGTATATTGGTCCTGCGTTACTTGTGTAAGGGCCGCCCGTTCTAGGAACAGTTGCATTGCCTGCGGGGCACCAGATTCTGGGGCCTTGTATAGTGACGTATAATATTTATAAAAGGATTCATTGATTTGCTCCTGTGTGTTGACTAGATTACCTTCCAGGGTGAATATTGCCGTGAAGGGTGGTTGCGTAAGGTTGCTTTTCAACAAACACTCAAGTATCTTGCCTGCTTTGTCACCCTCCGCGTGGCGCCTAGCCGTGTACTGTTTGTAGTCTAAGGCGCATAATTTATCCAATGCTTCCTTATGTGCTAATCTGGCTTTGGAAAGTGCTGGTAGTATGTGCGGTTCCGTGGGGGCCCTATGTTCCTGCTGTTGTATTTCAGCCACTAGCCCTTGTATTTCTTTAGTTAATGTCATACGGGTTCCATATTCTGCCTGTATGACCTGCCCGTGCAGGACGACCTTTAAGGCGTCCCATTCAATGCCGGCATGTGTATCCGTTTCCTCATTAATTTGACAGTATGAGGTTATGGACTGCGATATAGTAACACTCAGAACAGGGTCACGAAGTGCCTCCAGAGGGAGGCGCCAAGTCTGTATGCTGGGTCTGGACACGCCCCAAGTCAACTGAATTTGCAAGGGGCTGTGGTCCAATATCGTGCGAGCTTAGTATTCAGCGTGAGCCACATGCTCCAGTGCCGTTTCCGTGCAGTAAATGGCATCTATTCGCGTGTACAAAGCATGGAGAGTAGAATAATGTGAATATACCTGGTCTGTGGGGTGTTTCGCGCGCCAACCGTATAACAGTTGCATCTGTGTGGCTCCTGTGGACATACTGTGTGCAAGCCCAACAGCTTGTGCTCCGGGGAGGGCGGGAACGGTCAAGAATTAAATCGGGTAAGCCATTATAATCGCCCCCCCAGTAAGTGGGTACCGAAGGTTCCCTAAGGAGTGCTGGGGTTAAAGTCTGAAGGAATATGGATTGCCAGGAGTTAGGTGCATAAAGTGAAACCATGGATAGTGGGCGACCATCTAAAGAGCCTTCTAATATCGCATAACGGCCCTCAGGGTCAACATGCGTATGCATTATCTGTAGTGGGGTGCCTGGTGCCACCCAGATCAGGGCCCCTCTGGCATAGCCTGAATAAGTTGTGCCTATTACCGTGCCCCTCCATCGTTTACTGAGTGACTGCAGTGTTTGTTGTGTTAAATGTGTCTCTTGAAGTAAAGCTTTGGCGATTTTGTGTCAGCATAAGTATTGATAAACTTTGTGTTGCTTGACACAACCAGCCAGGCCGCGCACATTCCAGGTCAGCAATAAGTAATTATTCCCATGCATTAACAATAAGAAAAAGAGGCAGTAAGTATACATTCCCCGCATGCGGCAAAGAGATAAAGAGCACATGTAGGACAACTCCAAATTCTAGCGTAGCACGCGGACATATGTTATGGCCTGGCATTTTGTGGTACACTATATACCAACCCCCCCCAGGCCTAATTGCCAACAGGCAAGAGGCCATATGCACTTGTATGCAAACATAGTAAATTAAGAAGAAAAAGAAACCAATAAATCACAGAACTAAAGAGAAGTCTATAACAAACACTTATCGTGCGTGGGACGCGTAGAATTTTGCTCAGTCTCGCCATGGCCTCCTGACCACCGTAGTAAAGTGTTCGAGGATAAGCCGATCAGGGGGTGATAAAATCCTTTATCCGACGGTTGCCTCCTGCTTAGATGTAGTGTTCCACGAGGATGGATTACACAGTTCCGGTGAGTCCCAGTTTCTTGAGTGGTTAACCCAGTTCATCTGAAGTTTGCTGTGTCACGGTGGGGCCGTCACCCAGCATCAACTGTTGCTGTGAGTCCGATAGTGAATATACCTGGTCCGGGGAGGCCTCCGTTTCCGAGTCTGAGCAGAGAGGGGAAGTGGCAGCTCCGTGCTGTACGGCATGCTTGAGAGCTTGCTCCCTTTCCTATGCTACTTGTGCCTTCGTGGGGAGCTGCCCGCGGGGTGGGCCGCGGCGTCCCCGATGTGTGGCCTTTTTCCATTGCTGGTGTGAGTCCCCCATGGATTTCAGAGCAGACGCCACTCCATTCTGTTCCACCCAGTTCCAGGCATCAGCAGGAGAGTGGCAGAAGACCGTGGTTCCTTTATGTTTTATTCGCAGTGATGCTGGATATTGTAGCGCGTATTTCTCATGTTTGCGGAGGCAGGATTTAACGTCCATAAATGATGCCCTGTGGCGCTGTACTGATAACGTGTAGTCCGGATATATGTGCACCTCTGCATTCTCGATCACCCATGGGCCGCGGGCCCTTGTGACTTGCAGGATATGGTCCCTGTCACGGTAGTTAAAGAGGCGTGCGACCACCGGCCTGGGGGGAGCGCCCAGTCGAGGACGGCCCCCGGGACTCTATGGGCTCGCTCCACGGAGAAGAACTTGGAGTGCTTGCCTTGAAGGATGGCGTCCGAGAACCAGGTTTCCAGGTATAACTTCATACTCTGTCCCACGACGCGTTCCGGCAGACCCACCAGACGCACATTATTCCGGCGTGACCTGCCTTCTTGGTCGCCAACACGATCTTTAAGGAAGTTCGCCTCATCTTGCAGTGTCTTGCTTTGGGCCACCGTTGCGGACACTGAGGGCTTCACAGTTGCAATTGTGGACTCCACATCTTCTACTTTGTCGTTTAACTTTTTGTGGTCTTCTCGCAGGAAACTGAGCTCTGCGCATAGCAGGTCTATTTTAGGGACCAGGGTGGATTTATTGTCCATCACCGCAGCCATTAGCTCATCGAGGCAATGTGAAAGATCAGCCTGTGGCATAGGTTGGCCCACTGTTGACTGGTCGGCACCCGCGGCGCCAGGTGATGGGCCCTGTGGGTCAGTGGCCGGCGGTTGCTGCCTCTCAGGTCTTGTCCTGCCCATCTTGATTGTAGGGGCACTATTAGTTCCAGGGAAGGAGAGGGAAACGGGCGTGCAGGTCCAGACGCCCGCGTCACACAGCCGGGTGGACCCCCAGTCAAGGGGGAGAAGTCACCGGTCCTTGCCCCCAACGTGGGTGTAGCACCCGGGCCAAGGCGCTGAGTAATGGTGTCAGTTGTAGTGCGTGGCAGGGCAAGGCGGAGAGAATGTCAGGCCCCGTGCAGCAATAGTCCCGGAGGGGGCAATTACAGGGCAGTGGGAAGGTGCGTTGCCTCAACCGGGTTCTTGAAGCAGGATGCTTCCAGTGTAGGCTCCATCAATAATCGCTGTGCGCCGCGGCGATACAGTCCGCCAGTTGAGGAGTCGCTGTGTGTTGCCCTCCATTCCCCCTCACTTGTTCACCCTTAGGCAAGGGGAGCCTCTCCGGCCTAATGATGAGGGAGAGTAGCGTTAATGCGGGAAAGGGCACTGCAGGAAATAGTCACTGCCCAGGCATGATCTCTCTCCCCCCCCCGAGCATGAAGGAGCCTTGCAGGTCCAGAAGCAACCAGGGGTGCAGCCGAGCCAGCGCGGGGGCCGCAGGGCTGCGCCCGATGCCGATCCGCAGCAGGTCTGGTGAGCGCCAAGGCGTGGTCAGGCCTCGCTGTGCCAGCGGAGTGCGCAGGTTAATTAATGATGGTCCAGTCCTTTTTGGGGCAGTCCGAGAGGCCCGTTGATATGAGGGGGGAGGGGGGAGTCCACTGATGTAGATCCGGCCCCCAGGTGCCCTTGCCGGTGAGAGGCTCAAGGTTGGAGGTATTACAGGAGGTGAGAGATACGGGTGGCCTACCTAGGTCCGTGGCCAGGCACGTCACCGATGTGGCACGCAGGAGCCCTCTTGCCGTCGGTGAAATAGCAGGCAGGACGTTCGTCTAGGCTGCGCCCCGCCATGTCAGTCTCCCGCCGCAGTCACGGGCCTGCGGGTGCGACGCGACATCAAGAAGGGCCGGCCGCAGCAGATCAGGCGTCCTCAGCCTGGCGTGCTCGCAACGGAGGTCTGGTGGGGGAGGGGTCGCAATCCTGGGCCCGAGTCTCCGCTACTTTGTTTCATTGCCCCGTAACCGCAGGTGCTTCCAAAGGGTGTAACTGGATCACGGGACGCCCGGGGTGCGTCTCGCAGTGGTTTTGAGGAACGCTGGCTGATCCACGACGGTTAATTTCAGGATATTTGGTGGTCGCGACAGAGCGAACTGGATATGCGTCCGTTCACGTCGCCATCTTGGACACGCCCCCATTACTAGCAAAGTTAAAGCTTCAACTGAACGTAAAGAACTCTGGGCACAAGAATTTAAATTATACTATTTAGATACCCAGCTACAGTGGACAGTCTGGTGGCTATCTGGACACCACTTGTTTGAAACATGCCTAAAGACTTACCAAAATGGAGAGGGTTTATTATATAGTTTGTTCCTCCCGCAAGCCTCACCCCAAGACCTGCCCCGTTGCTCTTAGTGCCTCAGGAGAGGGCTACAAATACCACAACACTTCAATAGCCCACTAGTACGTATCCCTAAACAGTTTTTTTCACCACAAAAGAACCCTCCACATGGAAAATAGTAGGATACATTACGATGAGGGACTTATTCCGAGATGGAGTCCTAGCCACTTTCTAAACATCAATATTAGAATACATGCTACAGGAGTCCATTCTTAACACTGGAACACTAATAAAGGTGATGCGCATGATATGGAAAATTGTAGAAACAGTAACACTGACTCAAACCCTGCCACCTTCAGTATACACCACGAAAAATGGGAGAAGGCTAGCAATTGGCACTACAGAGCACTCTTAAAACACAAGGAGGGTATCCCCTGGACGGTCTCAGGCATAAATGATAACTCAAAGATAGCAAATGGGGGGTGGGGGGGCGCTAGAGGGCGCACGGCAAGATGGCCGCACTGTAGAGCAGCTCCGCCGGCCGAGCCCATAATCCTCTTAATATCCTTCACCATCTGGCTCGGTTTGCTGCTGTACCGGCTGATACTGCGCTGGGAGTTCGTGCGGAACACTTTTTGCCGGCAACTGCGGACTGCGGAGACGACCTGGACGCCAGCTGCAGACGAGTGAAGCCCAGGGCCTGTGGCGGCAACGTGGCGGGCCGGGATCAGCCTCGCAGCGTGACCAGAGGTAGGCCGCGGGGGTGCCGGTGCTGAGCTGTGGGTGGTGTGGGGGGCGCTGCGTTGCTCGGCCTGTGTCGGGGGGGGTCTGCGTGGTGCAGGCTGGGGGTCGGTGAGCTCCTCTCAGCGTTAGAATAGCACTGGGTGGGTGGGCTGCCCTCTGGTCCCGGCACTGCGGCCTGCCGGTGTGGGTGTGCGGGTGGCTGCGCTGCCCTCCTCCGACTGTAGCCGGTGATCGGGTCTCTGTGGGGCTGCCTGCGGGTTAGTGCTGGGGGGCGGGTTTGCGGCCCCTGGGTGTCAGCGCCGAGGTCATACCTTCCTGCTGAGGGGTGCGACTTCCACGGCTGCACGGAGTGATCTGCGGAGCACCTGCGGACGCCGTCTGCTCCTGGTCTGCCGCGGCTCCATCGTGTAGAGGCGGGCGGCGCCACCACTACTGAGCGGACAGTACTGCGACCGGCGGGCCTCGCGCTGGAGGCGTACCTGCATTCCAGGCTATATCTGGAGCTTCCGATCCTTGAGGCGCTGTGGCTCTTGCGGAGATTCGACCCGGTGGCGCTGCAGCGTCCGTTCACCCCTGCGGTGGGGCGCTGTGCGGAGCTGCTCAGTCGAGGGTCTAATTCGCTGCCATCCCCCTTCTCTTTGTGGTGGCGGTGTTGTGCAGGGTTGCGCCCCCCTGCTGTCGCTGCTCCTGTCCTCGAGTCCTTGCTGTCCTGCCTGGCTCTCGCCTAAGACCCATTGCTGGCCTGCTTCTGATCGGATGGACACTACGGCCTCATTTTTCTTAACTATCCACGCTGCAGTGCTCTCCCCCCTGGGCGGCTGTGCCACTAACCTGCAGGGTCTACACCCTTCTTGCTCTGGACATCGTCGTTTGACTGGCATCTTTCCTGGGTACGTGCCGGGCTGGTGACATTGGTGGTGATTTGTGGCCTCCCCGCACAACTCTGGTGCCTCCTTCCTCTTGCCATATCTTCACATTCCAGGGTCGTCCTGTCTGGTTGAGGGGGTCTCCATTCCTTTTTTTTTTTATTTTCCTGTCCGGGCTTGGCTCCGACTATCACAGACTGAGGCAACAACATGGGCAAATCCGAACGCGGTCAGCCGCGTCTCACGTTTGAACCACGCAAGACCAGCCGTGCCTCTCAACATGCAGCCTCTGACTGAGGCGGACGTTCCCACTGACCGTCTCACTAACATTGACAAAACACACTCCTTGCGGTCCAGGCTAGTCTCCAATCCATAGATGGAAAGATTGACCATCTGAACTTACGCATGGATCATATGTCCGCGAAGCTGGACAAACATGCGCAGCGCCTGGGGGAGGCGGAGACACGAATCTCAGATGCGGAGGACGGTCTGCAACAAGTCCATGCAAAGGCGACGTCCATGGAAAAGGTGCTGGCAGTTCTACAGGCCCGTAATGAAGACTTGGAAGATAGTTCGCGTCGCAATAATTTGCGCATTACGGGCCTACCGGAGTCCACGAACACAGGCCGCCTGGAAATGTACGTAGAAAATCTTCTTCGTGAGGTCTTCGGGGCGGAGCAGTTGTCCCAGGTCCTGATCGTGGAACGGGCTCACCGTTCTTTGGCTGCCCGCCCGCCCGCCTCCGGGTGCGCCGCCGCGCCCTATCATTGCCCGTCTGTTAAATTATAGAGACCGTGACACTGTGCTCCGGCTGGCTCGCGAGAAGGGCTCATCACGCATCAAGGGAATGACCTTGCCTTCTACCCTGACTTCACGGTGGCGGTTCAGGAGGCTCGGAGAGAGTATCAACCCGTAAAGAAGCTCCTCATGGCAGCAAAGATACCGTACGCCATGCTGTATCCCGCAAGATTGCGTATAGGAGACAATGGAAAGCATAAGATTTTCACCTGCCCGAAGTCGGCGATGGATTATGCCAAGAACATTGAAAAACGCAGTCGATCCTCCAAATCTGTAACAGGAGATAACGGGGGCCCTAGTGAAACACCAGATGAGCAGTGACGCTGGTAGACTGCATGTGTGAACGTAGACTTAGTTTCTTGTGTTGCTCCCCTGGCTGGGGTGACGTTTTTTCAGATACATTTACCGCACTGAACTCTAGCACCAGTGCTGTTGCTATTTGACATGTATTGATATAATGAAGACAATGATGATTCTGAATCTGTTTGCCCTGCGCTGATGGCCTTTTTCCTTTTAGGTGATGCAACCTTCACAGTTGCCCAGTGGGTGCTATCATGATGGCTTGGCCACCTCCTTTCGCATTGGGAGGGATGTTGTGCTCAGGCGCCCCCTTTATGGGTATTCCCCGCAACTGGTTACTCCCTTGGCGTTATGCTTGGGAATTGTTACTGGGGTTTGGAAAGGCTTTAGCATGTTGGGGCCGCTGAAGTGGATGGGGGGTGCTGGTGGGAGGGGGGGTGATGTAGGGGTTGTTCACATGACTGACTCTTTTCTAGCTCCATTACAGGATGCATGTGTGCACTATGAAACAAACAATCTCGCTCTCTTGCGTGGTGTGGACAGCTGTCTTGTGGTGTTGGGCACTTTATGTTTTAGGGATAACTTGGTGCAATTATCCATAGTAATGTGATGTCCATCTCTTGTTTAACATGGAATGTACGGGGGCTTAATACACCAAGAAAGATCCGTCAGGTATTGGCGCATTTGGACCGTCATGGCATTGGCATCGCCCTTATACAAGAAACGCACCTGACACAAACAACTGACAGGCTGGTCGGGTGTCGCTGGGCTGGATACCGGCTTGCCTCTTCCTATTCCTCCTATAGCCGTGGGGTTCTCATCCTCGTCAAAAAAGGCATCCCCTTTACTGTAATCCACACTCATGCTGACACTGCAGGGCGCTATGTTGTTCTACATGGGAAGTTGATGGGCACACTCGTTACTACTGTCAATACTTATGGTCCTAACACAGATGACCCGGCACTATATGAGTGTATTTTTGCTGTTCTACGTGGGCTCCCGGATGCTGTAGTTCTCTGGGGCGGGGACCTAAACACACATCTAGATCCAACTAAGGATAAATCCAGCGGCAGGGAGGGTCATTCTCCTGGGGCAGCTTGTGCGATCAACGATGGAATGGCGGATCTGGGATTGATGGATATCTGGCGCCATAGACATCCTGACACTTTGGAGGGCACACATTTCCACAGTGCATGGAAGTTGGTCCCGCCTCGACTACTGGCTAGTGAGTGAGGGGGCAGCGGGCTGGGCAACGGAGGTGGTGGGGCTGCCGCGTACACTGTCGGATCATTGTCCTGTCCGCCTCACCCTTTCTATCCCGCAAACTGTCCCTAGGGCCTTCACGTGGCAATTTAGGCCTGAAGCGCTTTTGGACCCTACCTACATGGAGACGATTCGTGAGGCCATCACACAATACTTTGCACACAACAAAGGGTCTGTGGATAGTGCTGGGGTACTCTGGGAGGGATTTAAAGCCACCATTCGTGGCACTTGTATAGGCACGACAGCTGGTATATTAAAAGACCTTTGAGGTCAGTTGGCTAAGGTGGAGACAGCATTGAAAAAATTGGAGCAGGATTATGAAGCGGCACCTTGTGAGTCGACCCTAGCTTCTATTAAAGACGCTATACTAGAGCATGGGAAATTGGAAGAGGACGAGATGAGATATATTTCCAAGCGCCACGTAGCTCGGGCTTATGGTGAGGGTGGTAGGCCGGGACACCATTTAGCTACTAAAATTAACTACTGCATGGAGAGGGAGGTCATTACTAAGATCACGGATGCTGAGGGCCAAGAACACTACACTGTATCCGACATTACAGACCAATTCCGGCAATTTTATGCAAAATTATACACTTCCCAAGGCGAGACGGACGTTGCCGCCCTTGATGAATATCTATCGCAGATAGCCTTGGCATGGCTGTCAGATGGTCAGAGGGACTACCTTAATCAGCCAATCACGGTGGAAGACATTCGAATGGCAATCAATGCTTTGCCTAATAAGAAAGCTCCGGGCCCTGACGGGTTTCCCTGCGAATTTTACAAAACGTATGCGGAGGAACTCACCCCCTTTTTAATAGAAATGTATGCTGAAGCGTACGATCTGGGTAGATTACCACCGTCTCTCCGCGAGGCACTTATCACACTACTAAAAAAAGATAAATCCCCCACTAACTGTGAATCATACCGGCCTCTTTCGCTTATTAATTCAGATGTCAAAATCCTGGCGAAGATCCTGGCCACTCGCCTACAGCCACTTATGCAAAAATTGGTCCTACCAGATCAATCTGGTTTTATTCCGGAGCGCTCTACCTCCCATAACCTCCGGACACTGTTTGCTATGCTTCACACTCTCAATCCTGATTTGCCGGCGGCGTCAGTCATTCTTGACGCCGCAAAGGCATTTGATTCAATTGAATGGGGTTATCTTTTTTATGTGTTGCAGCGGACGGGTTTTTCACCTCTCTTTATTAATTGGGTGCGTCTCCTTTATGCAAGTCCCACAGTGCGCGTCCGGATAGAGGGCTATACTTCTGACCCAATACAAATCACTAGGGGCACCCGACAGGGATGCCCCCTTTCACCGGTGTTATTTGCCCTGACACTGGAACCCCTAGCATGCTTTATTAGGCAAGCCCACAAGCATGCGGCTCTTAATTTTTTTCATCGGCCGGTCATCATCTCTCTTTACGCAGATGATATGCTGCTTTTTATACGTGAACCCCGCACTTACCTAGCGCCAGTTCTGCGTGAATATATCCGTTTCGCTCGCTTTTCTGGCCTCCACATTAACTGGTCCAAATCTGTTGTGATGCCACTGACGGAGAGAACTCTTCCACATGAACTTGAATTTCCCCTTTTGTGGGCCACGGATTCGGTTAAATATTTGGGGGTGTGGGTCCACCGGAACCCAGAGGTCGTTATCCGTGAGAATTATGGGACTGCCACGGCGATGCTGGAACAACAAGTGGATAGATGGGTAAAACTCCCACTCTCTTGCAGACCGCATTGCAGTGATCAAAATGGTAGTATTGCCTAAATTTTTATATTTTTTCAGTAATATACCGCTTAAACTCACGCAAATTTTTTTTAAAACTCTGCGCACTCTGCTGCTTCGCCTAGTCTGGGGTGGCCGGCAGGCACGGGTGAGCTGGAAGACTCCCACACTGGATTACAGATGCGGGGGTTTCAGTGTACCCGATTTTTATCTCTACTACCTTTGTGCACACTCACAATACGCGCATTTCTGGTTCACCTCATGCTTTTGTCCCACATGTGGCTGTGGAACACTGGGATGCACATCCTCTCCCATTGAGTTCTCTATTAACACACACCTTTAGCACTATTAACTCGACGATTGCCGCCTGGCAGGCACTGGGCTGTGAGGCAGGTAAACTACCCTTGTACTCTCCGCTATTACCGTTGGGTCACCACGCGAACATATCGGTAACACATGAACGGGGGGCTCTGCGTACACTGGCGCAGGTAGGCATAGATAAGCTACAAGATCTATATCCTGGCGGTACCTTTTTAGCTCATTCTGACACGGACTATATTCAGAATAAGACACCGCTCTTCGTCTTTTACATGCATAGGCTGAAAAAGGCGTTGCAGATTCACTACCCCACATTCCCGATGGAACCACCGGAGGCGCTGGCGCTGCGCACACTGCTCCTCGCCCCCACCCGACAAACTAGTCACTAAACTCTACCGCGCTGCCAAGGAAGACAGGCCCCTCTCTTGTGATAAAAGCCTTAGCAAATGGAATGAATATCTCGACCCACCACTCACGCAGAAGGACTGGGAGCACTGCTGCCAGCTCACCAGCGCCCTCACCCCCAATGGGAACTTGCGTATCATACACTTTAAATATCTTCATCAAGTTTACTATACTCCACATAAACTTTTTACATATGGGCTTCGAGACACGGATGCTTGCAAGCGATGCGGGGCTTTGGGGCGGATTTCTGGCATCTGGCTTGGACCTGTGGGCGGGTGTCGGAATACTGGGCTACGGTGATTACCACGTTATCAAAGATTGTTGGGGCTGTATTGCAGTGCTCCCCACACATATGCTTGCTTGGTCTTGTTCCCTTCCTAAAAGGTGTCACGGGTAGGCTGATGAAAGTGGCGCTGCTTATTGCCAAGCGCCGAGTGGCGTTGGTATGGGATAGTGCGCTGAGCCCTACAGTGGAACAATGGCTTAGGGATTTGGTATATTGCCGAGATAATCTAGTCTTATATGCGGAGGAACTACCATCATCCTCCAGGCCCAGGGACATCTGGGAGCCTCTGTTGGTGTACTTGCGTTCTGTTGCCTGACCAACTACCCTGGACACCGAGTCCCAGTGAATGTATGTGCCACATGCTACAGGTATTAATGTCAGTCTGTTACACTTGCTCACATGTAAGATTCATTTGTAGTCACGCGCTGTTCTTCTGATTCTCTTTGCATATGGTTGTATTGAATGCTGTGTTTTTTTCTTTAACTGCACACTGTATGAGACTTTATGAAAAGCATGCCCGGAAATATCACAGTATTGGAAGAAGGTTACAGACACTAGCCAGGCAATTAAGTGATTCAGACCTATGTGAGGTGAAGGGATGTATTCTGGGCCAATTCTGTCACCCAAAAGGGTGCAGAGCTAATAAAACATTTCAAGATCTAGCATTGCCCTTTGAGAAGAGAGCCTTAACAATGGCATTAATGGCACTGACACTCTCCATCCCCCACTCCCCATTTATTTCCTCACTACTCATCAGGTGGTGATAGTCTGTATCACAATGGGCAAAATTCAAAGGTTTTTATTTTACAAAGAAGAAATAAGGGGGCTGAGTAACCATTTCACAGCAAAGGATTGGCACGAACTCATGCAGAATGTCTTAAGTGAATATAACAACAAGCATGGTCAAAGTCAATATGTCTTGCATATACTGCAAGTATGCAAAAAGAACAATTGATGGATAGGATGCTAAACAATGTCAAACATTCACCCAAGTACAGAGATCTGGGCCTCTGTTCTTTTTGCTTTTGATGCCCTAAGTAGGAAGGGTATGCCCAGACATGGGTCCTGTGCTCACTGTGCCACTGGATTCAGGGTAGCCTGGCTGATGAGGGATGATGCCCTGAAACAGGACCCAGGATGCTTGTTTCCGGTCCAGGGAGGACCTGGCCTGGCAGTTCGGGTTAGACTGTACCCATGGGGGGGGGGGGGGGAGCGAAGGTCGACTGATTGGCATGTGGCTGGGTCCAAACTGGGGTGGCGTAGTGAGCAAAAAAAGATGGATTAAACCCAGATCTATGACGGGGGAGGAATGTTTGATTTCTTCAGCATTCCGTCCAACTGTTCTTTTTGCCTTTTTTACTATGAGTGACAATCTGCTGGCTTTGCCAAGCCTTGTTTATGAAGTAGTGTTACAAAAAAGAAAAGGAAAAAACATCACATATTGGGCTGAAACATGCAGGGCAGTAGTCTAGCAGGACAACTGTTACTCTCAACACACGGAGCATTTATCTTATTCAACATTACCGTAAAAGACTAATAACATTTTTAGTATACCTACCTATGAGGCCCAACCCCTGCCATATCCTCTGCCACGGTCATGTCATCCAGTCATTTGTGCATGTCCTTTGACACTGTCTTTCCTCACACCTTCCAGCACTGCTAGATACCCACGGCAGCTGCTCTGGCAAACTTACGCTGTCCTCCCTTCTGCCACAGCCACCCCCAAAGCCTCTGGCACTACCACACATCCTTCTTAGGTCTTCTACCACGTGTCCCTTTAATGTCTTCTGGTACTATCATGCCACGTCCTCTGGCATAGCCAGTCCCTGCCCTCTGGTACTAGAAACCTCTTAATCCCTCTGGTACTGTCACCCCATCTTCCAGCATTGTTTAGCCTCCTCCATTGTACTCAGGCACGGTCTCCACGTCAAAGGAGAGGCACGCCCACGATCCCCCAACACTATCGCCCCTATGTTCCATTCCCTTGAGTTCTCTCATCCCCCTATCACATCCTTCCCATTACCGTCCTGTCAAAAGTAATGTCACAGTATGTAGCATTCCTAAAGTATTTACTTTGCCACATAACAATTCTTCTCCTCTACTTACCCCTTCTTCTGTCGCTATTTCATCTCCTCAGTCTCCTTCCTATTTTCGTCTCTCACCCCATGCCAATGTTTGATACCATTACTGACTCTATCTTGCCCTCTCCCCACTCGTACGCCGTGGTCTTTCTGCCTCTCCCTCACTGTGGTGCATGTGTCCGTTGAGGCGTCCTTACCACCCTTTACGCGTGTCTAAGTTTAACCTGATCTGTCCAAAACCTGCTCACGGAAGGAACCACCTATCGTGCACTTCCGTGGGAAACTGCGAACACTCACCGGCTTGTTGACGCCATGATAACTCCCGGTAGTCGTCCCAGCAAGCACCGCGGCTCGTTTACTTATCACTTCTGTTCATCACGTGTCCAGTGACGATCTACGGAGCAAGAGAAGTGACAGTTCGGCTTGGACTGAGCGTCTGTAGAAACCAGTGAGAGAAACAAAAGAGAGACCTCAAACATTGTCAAATCAACACTTCAGAGACACAAGTGTACATACATTGCTCATGTTTAGTCGAAGCAGCGGCCATCTTTGAAGGACGTTTCTGTGTGTTCGGAGTTCCTGTAATGAAGGACACTGCAGGAGTTATCTTCAGCATAACTTTATTCTACGAATAGACAGGCAGGTACAGAAGAGCAGCACGAACGATGTGTCAGTAACCTCCCCTCAGCAGTTGAACTCTGAACACACACACAGACACACGTTCCATAGTCCATGGATCGTAAAGCCTATGCAGTATTCGATGTGGCAGAATAATAGTAAAAGGACATAACACATCCCCCTCCCCTTTTTTTTAAACAAGGAGAAAAAATACAATAAAAAGAAAACTATTACATTTTGCACAGAAACCATGGAAAGGAAGAATTAAGAAAAATGCATTGACATTGTCATAAATGTACCAAAAGAAAGGATAAGAAGTTTATATTACAATGGAAAATTCTCAGAAACATAATCTTTTAAACATACAGGAGGTTTTTTCTCTCGCTTGGATTGCTTGGAGTCAGAGACAACTTTCCCTAGACCTGAATCAGGAGAACTCTCAACTTCACATTCAGAATTGTGTGACCTCAGATCATGTGAATCATTTAAAATATTATCTTGTACCATAGCTGGTGAACTTAAACCATTGCTGACTGTGATGTGTGGAGCCGGTGGCTGCGCGGGGCCTAGCGCGCTTTGCAGACGCGCTGCGTAAATGATTAGACACCCACAATCCTCGGGTCTGCGGCGGACTGCCTAGTGCGGTCACGCCCCGTTTATTTATTCACGTGCTCCGCCTTCCGGCGCGAGCGCTGGGGCTGGACATTTCCGGCGCGTGCATCAGGAGCTGGCACGCTAACTCGCCACATCCCATCTCAACTCAGTCCTTGACTGGATCCCCAGTGTCTCATAGTTCACTTACTTGGCAGGCAAAGTCCCTCAGGCGAGTGCTCGGCTGGGGGTTGCTCCTCAGAGCATACCTGTGCTGGCCACTGCTGGACCTGGGTTCCGCGGCTGATTCGCTGGGCTGGGGTGGTGTCTCTGGGGGACTTTGAGCCGCTTCTGGGGCTCTTGGTGGGGAGGCAGACTCTGGATGGTAGTCCCCTGCCTCTCCTGGATCCGCTGGTGTTGCCCTCAGCTCTCCAGGATCTCTGGTTGCTTCAGCACAGTATTCGGAGTTGACCACCTGTTTGAACCGTGAGATGTTGCGGGTTACGACTTCTCCTTCCTTTTCGACTGTCACCATGCATGGGCGTCCGCAGAAATATTTCCAGGGGGGGGGGCAAAATGTTAACGCCATCACCATCCTCCGACATGATGTGTGCCATATCATCCTCAAAAGGATGAATGCAAGTGGTGACCCACTGGAGTTTGAATGCTATATGTAACTGACACTAAGGTCTTTGTGGTATGACCATTAACACACTTCGTTCTATATATTAGAGACAGAAACTGCTAGACTGCATTGCGCACACACAAAATGTGGTTGCACGAACCTAAATCACAGCCAAAGCTCAACGCTTACCCCAAAAAAATCCCATAGAAGGTTCCATTTGAACCACAGCTTCACTTAGTTTCACAAAGCACAGAAAGCAGCCTGCAGGATTCTGTACCCCAGTTCCAAATTCGGCAGCTCTGGCCATAGTGCCACATCTTCTCCCCCACTGAACACCATAATCTACCACTAAAAGAAACTCGCACTGCCTTTAGATGCAATCCAATTGTGTCCCGCTATAAACGCCTGGAAGCAACTCAATTCAAATTATGCACTAGACAAGAGTAATCTTCTGTCTGAAAAAACAGTAACAACCTCCTGGAAAAAGCAAACACTCACAGGGAATGCAAGACTAAGTAAGGTATGTGAAATGTAAGCATGGAACAACATGCTTACCTTAATGCTTGTGCACTTGTTATTCAGAAATCAATGTGTGTTTTTGCCTGAAAAGCTAAGGACATGACTACAGGGCCCGGAAGGGACCCGTTTCAATGTCCATTGCTTAGATCCTTACAAAACATAAGGAGTATGGTTTTAAAAGACCACATTCATGAACATGAAGCTGCAGTACACTACACATTTCATAAACTACTAAAAGGAAAACAGCTGATAAGGATCACATGAAACATTTTCTACACCACGCATTAACCAGATATCGCAGTACCTCCAGGAATGGTGAACTTCCTCACCTGAGGAAAAAAATGCTATTCAAAGACGAGAAAAATGAAAGTAATGCTGCCTTCACTGGGAAAGTCTGTTGGCGCTAAGGTGTTTGGGTGTGAATAAAACCAATCTGGCAACTTTTTGACCACTCTGTCTTGCTCATCCATCCAGCCATTTACCCTTTCACTCATCCAGCCACCCTTTCACTTACTCATCCATCCACCTAGTCACTCATCCTTCCACACATTCACCCTTTCAGTCATCCACACATCCATCCTCCCTTTCTCTCTCAATCGACCCTTTCACTTAGCCATCCATCCACCCAACCATCCATCTACTTATCCACTCATGAATCCATCCATTGACCCTATCACTCATCCATCCTTTCAATCATCCATCCATCTTTTCACCCATTCACTCCTTCACTCATCTATCCAACCTTTTTCCCATGTACCCTCCCTTTCACTCACTCATCCATCCTTACATCCTCCCTTTCATTCATCTGTCCATCCATTCACCCTTTCACTTATCGATTCATCAATCCATCCATCATTTCACTCATCCATTCACCCATCCTTACTCTCATTATCCATCCATTCACCCTTTCATTCATCCATTCACCCTTTCACTAATCCATCCAGCCATCCACCCATCCCTTCACTTACTCTCTCACCCACCTTTTCACATTAAGTATGAGCTGAGCCTTCGTCTGCAGAGTTGCAGACAGAAGAGACCCATCAGGAACTCACCCCTCGCTGTAGTTCCTAAAGCAAAGAGAGGGGTTCAAGACGCCCCTGCACACAGTCAATCTGAAACTTTGGAAGTCATGAGTCATGCATGATGCACAGTGCCAGGACGTGAGGTGGCTGTGGCATGGTGTTGTTTCCAGGGCTTTAAGTGGGGGCGGGGGGGATCTCCAAAGGGGTTGTTCGATTTAATTAAGGGCGTAGCTTGAAACACCTAAGCTAAAATTCTGTGCTTAGCATAGTGTGCCGCCCGACTGGTATTTTGCTGCTTCTGTCATTGCATTCAGATATATAATACAGCAGGTAATGTTACACCTACAACAAGCCAGAACTATAGGCTTTGTCAATGGTTGTTAGTTGCATAAAATAAAAAAGCAGCAACCATGGATTCGTTGAATATAATATTGAAAATGCTTCAGTTCTAAAATGATGAGACTGTGAAAGACCTATAACCCTTTGTTTAAACTTCTTTTACCGCCTTATTTTGATTAACTGGATTCTCTCGTAACAGCATGGGCGTTTTCGTACATTTCTTCCTTCTGACAGGATGCCCGAGGCTGGAGGAGGCCCACCACACGCTTTACCAGCCAGACTGGCCCATTGTCATTCTGTATGTGGCAATCAGCTGCATACAGAATTACAATGGGCGGGGTGGAGCTGCTCTTGCGCTCAGAGGAGTGCAAGGCGTCCCCGTCAAGGCATTGAGGATTCTCACAGGGGAACAGTGATGTTCCCCAAAGGCCAAAATTACGGACAAAAGGCGGCCGGCTGGGTGATCCAAGGGGGGGCAAGCGCCCCTCCTTGCCCCCCACTGCGGACGCCCATGTCACCATGGTTCCTTTCACGTCGGTCACAGTCCAGTAGCCCTGTTCATAACGGGTCCAGAACTTCCCCCCTGGGCCTCCGGTCCCTTATGATGACGGTATCCCCTCGTTGCAGCTGACGAGACACGGCTATTCTGGTTTGGCTGGCCGTGATGTTGCGTTGTTTCCTCCTCTGGAGGGCGCCTTCTTCATCAAAGGGAGGGGTGTCACCCTGGGGCGATAGGGAGGCCATCTCGGCGGGACCCATTGAACATTAGCGCCCATGGTGCCTGACGCGTGGAGCTTTGAGGGGTGCTCCGGTATTCCCGCAGGAACTTCTGTAGGTGCTGTTCCGGATCGGCATACTCAGCCACGGCAATGCGTAGGGCTTTGTTGATTGTCCTCATAAATCGTTCGATCTCGCCGTTAGCTTGAGGCCTTTGCGGGGTGATGCGTCTGTGCCGGATGCCATGGCGTTGCATGAACTCCTGGAACTCATGCCCTTGGAATGGGGGTCCGTTGTCACTTCGGAGTTCTTCTAGGCATCCAAACATGGCGAAGATCTTTTCCAGCACGGGGCCGACGTGGGAGAAGGCCGTTGAGGAGACAACCTCTACAATTGGGTACTTGGAGTAGCTGTCGATCAGAGCCAGAGTGACTCTGCCATCCGGGAAGCTCCAGAAGTCCACGCTCAGCTTCTCCCATGGACTCTTCCCGGTGTGGATGGGCACGGGTCTTTTGGGGCCACTTGTCACCCCACTGGAGGGACACCTCCGGACTGTCTCGTCGACACGGGCATCCATATCCGGGAACCAGACCTTCTCCCGCATGCGGGCCTTCATCTTTTCTACAGCTTGGTGTCCTCCTTGGGCGAGTTGCGTCGCTCGCGACTATAGTAACGCTGGGATCACAATCCGAGAGCCTCTCAGCAGGATTCCCTGTTGGGTAACACTCAGTTCATTCCTGACCCTCCACATGTGTATTAGATTCTGCTTCTCTGGGCCCGCCCATGAGTTGGCTGCTGGTAGGAACTGATGCCAGTGCCCTCCTTGGACGGCTGTTCGGACCTTCGCAATGACTTGGTCTGCTTCCGCTGCAGCTGCCACCTCCTCAAGGGTCAGCGCTTGAGGGCACGTGAGTACCGAGATCATGTTCAAGTGGGCCTCCGTGGGGTCAGTGCCCGGTTCTTCACATCCGTCTTCCGCTGGCCCCGGGTGTCTCAAGAGGAAATCGGCAGGGTTTTTGGCGCACGGCCGGTATGCCACGTCCATCTCGTACTGCTGGAGTCCAATGGCCCATCGTTCGATCCGTGGCGGGGGGTGAGGCGCCGATCCTTTAAACAGCGGTACTAGGGGTTGATGGTTCGTAATGATTTTGAATGGGTGCCCACAGATGAAAATGCCGGCACGCCCAGCGGAGGGCTAGTGCTTCCTTCTCAATCTGGGCATATTGTTTCTCGGTCGGGGAGAGCGCTTTGCTGGCTTAGGCCAGGGCAGCCCAACGTCCCGGCTCTTGCTCCTGGGTAAGGACGGCCCCCCTAGGCCTACGGGGCTGGCGTCTACTAGTATTTCAGTCCGTTTGGTGGGGTTGAAATACACCAGCATGGTGTGGTCGAGGAGAGCACTCTTGACTGCTTGAAACGCTGCTTCTTCGGTCGGGCTCTACTGCCACATGGCATCGGCTCGCGTGAGATTTCGGAGTGGCTCCGTGATGGTGGCTAGGTCCGGGATGAAGCGGCCACATTATGTGGCCATCCCAAGGAAACTGCGAACTTCAGCTACTGTGAGGGGTGCAGCTGCACTTTTGATGGCCTGGGATTTCCGGGGGTCGACCTGGATTCCATCCTGCGTGAACGTGTAGCCGAAGAATTCTATTTGTTGTTGGAACAGCAGACACTTCTCCTGATGTAAGGTGACCCCATGGTCCTGGAGCCTTTGCAGCGTGGCTCTCAGGTTCCGGTAGTGTTCCTCGGCTGTCTGTGAGTGGATGAGGATGTCGTCACTCACGTTTAGTACGCCCGGCAGCCCGACCATGATCTCTTTGATTGCATTCTGGAAGATTTCAGCGGCTGAAGATATGGCGAAATTCAGGCGCTTGTACCTTCTGAGTCCTAGGTGCGTGCTGAAAGTGGTTATGTACTGGCTTTCTTTCGCAAGCGCCAGCTGGTGATAGCCCGTTCAGGTCTAATTTCGAAAACCACCTGGACCCATTCAGGTCGGCCACAATGTCGTCCATGGTCGGCGTGATGTGGCGTTCACGCCGAATGGCCTTGTTGGGAAGGCGCATGTCAATGCAGAGTCTTATTTTCCCTGGTTGGCGAGGCTTTTCAGCGATCACCATGGGGGACACCCATGGTGTGGGCCCTGAGACCTTCTCTATGACCCCTTGGTCTTCTAGCTTCTGCAGCTCTTCTTCCACCAGCGGTCGGAGGTGGAAGGGAATCCTCCTGTGCCTCAGTGCCGTCGGCATGACGGTTGGGTCTATGTGTAGTTTGATTGGAGCTCTTTTTATCCGTTCCAGTCCCTCGAACA
Source organism: Calotriton arnoldi (assembly GCA_963921515.1). Lineage (NCBI taxonomy): Eukaryota > Metazoa > Chordata > Amphibia > Caudata > Salamandridae > Calotriton > Calotriton arnoldi. The sequence goes on along the minus strand of CAWUFW010005998.1, from coordinate 1,069,127 downwards.
GATCCTTAAATTGACTGAGTAGTTATTTGGTCTTGAAGCAGGGTCTATCTTTATCATATAAGACCCCCAGGCCCGCTCTGCCCACACCTGAAGTATGAACCCCTTACATAGGCCCTGCCAGCCTAATTTATAGGCCGTGTTAAATTGACCTGAGGGTCCGGTTTTACCATATAACAACTACCCTGGGCCATCCTTGTCACTCAGTCAGTATGAACCCCAAGTAGGCCCTGCTGTCTTTCTGTAGGCCTTTTTGTTAAGTTGACCAGAGTTCCGCCATTTTTCTGAACAGCAGGCTCTAAGCCTGTCTGACTAAATATCACAGCCAGCTTCTCTCTGCGAGGCTCAATACTCCAGACTGGATAGCCCCCACCCTACCCGTGTGCAAAGTTCACTGTCTCTCTCTATATCCTGTCGACATATAGCACACCACATCCTGGGTCTGAACATGAGAATAGAGAAGTTCCCACCACAAGGACGTCTGGCCAGGGTGATAGATGTGGCAACCAGGACATTGCTATATATTTTATTCCTTACATTACATATTTTCTGCTTGCCCTATGCAATTTACGACGAGCGCTTGGTCTGAGAATATAACCTTTCACCTAGTCTATGTTCCGCATTTAGTAAGATAGACACGACACTTCTGATAAATGTGCGAACCGTGGTGTAATTGTCGTAGGTAGGACTGACGTTGCAATAAGCACTTCTGCTTCAGATCCTAGCTTACAGGGTATAAAAGGAAAGTCCACGGAGTTCTCGTCGGACTACCCCACCCGTCTGTTGGTAGATGGCAGGCGGGTGTGGGTGCTCCCCAAGAGCTCTTGTTTTTTGTTTTATTAAGACACAATTTAACTTGCCAATATAATTGCTGTATATGCTATTTTGTCTCTAAATTGGTGTTTTCTTATTGAGAATTTAATGCTTATATTACACTTGCAAGGCTGCTTTCTTTTAGGTTTAAACGTGAGTATTCTCAGCATTTTAGATCAAATGTGTGTTGCATTCTGAGACCATTTTCCTTGATTTAAATTATGTTTTTCATAGTGCATTTATGAATGTGTCTTTGAGGTTTGTATCTTGCACACGTTATAATTGCATTTTCTGAAGTGTCTCTCTTCTAACGATTTCAATGCTTCCATGTAGAAATGCCTTCTGATTTATATGACTCTCTGTAAATGCGAGGTCACTATATTTGTCTTTTGTATTTTTATGCCTTTTTCTTGAAGTTGCACCTTCTAAATAAATCTGTTAAACCTTTTGACTTGGTTTCCATGGCTCACACATCTGTTTCCTTCATTTTAGTATGAGCGTTCCTACACACCCCGCCTCAAGTTAAGCTGCCCCTTTGCCCCTAAATCACTCCTTCGATCATTCCGTGAAGGTGCCCTGTGCCCCCTAAAACGCTCCCCCCAACATCTTGGTGCCATGACTCGGATGGCAGCTCCAGCTGACAGGAGACCACTGGGACCCTGGACGCAGACCACCCTTCGTGCCTCTTTCCTGACTGAACCACAGAGAACAGCACTCGGGTAAGTTATTTTTGCTGCCTGATGTGCTGTGTCTTTCTGGGAGCAGCGGGTAAGGGCGTGGGACATCTGTGTTCCTTGTTTCAAGTTGTCCTGTCTAACTGGTCTCTCTTATTAAAAGAACATTCCCAAGCTAAAGGAAGCGTGTGCGTAGTGGACTCTGACGTTAGGAAGTTGTTTGAATTATGTCTTTTTCTTTTTATAAAAAGACATACGTTGTTACTGTGCCTCTCTGAGAGCTAGAGAGGGCCTCCGTCTAGGATTGACGGGGAAGGGAAGATTGCGTCTGGCATCTTTCAGTGATCATTTTGTTTTATCGTTGTTATAAGTGGTTATCGTGCCTCTCTGAAAGCAGGGAGGACCTATGTCTAGTTACAAGGACTGACAGGGAAGGGAAGATTGCGTCTGGCATCTTTCAGTGTTTAATTGTGGGTTTGTTATAAATAGAGATAAGTTGGTATTCGTGCCTCTCTGAAAGAAGGGAGGACCTCTGTCTAGTTATAAGGATTGCCAGGGAAGGGAGGATTGCGTCTGGCATCTTTCAGTGGTCATTTTTGTTTTATCATGCCCCTCTGATGAAAATCAAAGGGGACTCTCATTCAATAGTCATGAGAAAGAAGACGAATTCCGTGTCTGCCTAGCTAACAGATACACGGTTTCCTCTTGTGTTAACAAGTTTTACGGTTTCCTCTTGTGTAAAAGAGAAGAGAGTGGTTTCCCCGGGATGTGTTAGATATTATATTTTCGCTAGTTATAAGCATTTTTGGGTTTTCTTTTTTTGTGAAGCAGTAAGATAGAAAGCGCTTTTATCGCCCTCAAATGGCCAGAAATATGCAATTGTTGTTTAAGAGTTCCAAGCATTAAAGCATATGCATTGTTTTCTTTTTAAAGTACATGTACAAAATGTTCATTAATTGCTATGCACCTTTAGGACTTTGTGTTATTCGCTAGTGTTTACCTATGTATATAGGGTTTTGTTCTTTTTGCATTGACTAAGTGTTGCAGCAAAACATTTTGTGATCATTGTATTGGAGGCCACTGCCTGGTGCAGTGGCTGATCCATTAGTGAGACTATAATATTTAGGTACATATTGATTGTCCTGTTAAATTCCTTTTTATTATATATGCATATATTGTTTGTATGAGCACATTGGTCAATTTTAAGTTGACTGGCCTTATACCAACTCAGTCATTAAAGGGTAAAGGCCCGCTAGGTAGGGTGTTGCTGTGGTCTGTAAAACACCTGACAATAGCCTTACAGACTCCCTGCTAGTTATTGATGCTGTGGTCTGTAGTAATACACCAGCCCCTCCCCCCCCACCAGCTCTACAGACCCCGCTAGGAAGAAGTAAGTGCACATTTTGGGAAATACTAGGAGTCACCTTCACTCCAACAACTGAAGTAAGAAGTATCTGCATTACCACTTGTAGAATTACGTTCCCCAGGATCAGCCAATACCCCCTGCCCCTCCTGATCCATGTGGCGCAGCACCACATTTAATCAGCACAAGTCACTTTCAGATAACTGACCACGTAATGCACAACAACATACACCGAATTGTTGAAATAGTTCCTCACATGTATATTTTGAAGTATGTACTTGGCGACAGGAGGTTGTGTCTGGGGTCTCCCACTTTGTGCCGCAAGTACGTGTGTATGGCACTGCGTCTGGCAGCTCATATTTGTTTTGTATTTTGATTATTTAGTTGGCGTAAATTGTATTGTTTGAACGTTTATTTCTGCCAACGCCTTTCAACCTCTTTCTCTTCATTGTAAAAAGTGTCCTTTGTTCTCCGCCTTTTTTAGTTACATGCAGTGTACTCTAATGGCTATACTCTATTTCCTTCTCTCGGTCTGCATTTTGCGTCTCTCCCTCTCTTATCTGGCTTATGGGCCTTTCTCATCTTTCTCTCACAGTGGTACCACAGGTTTTTACTACTGTTTAGCGAGATCTTATATATAGGAGTACTTCTCACTTGTAGTGAGAAGTGATCAGCAGGAACAACTGGGTACGTGCCAAGCACACCCACTTTAACTGAGACAGGTTCAATTAGAGACCACGCAACTGGTGCGCGGTGCATCCAGTGAATACTGTGTCTGGCTGTCAAGTAGCTGCCTTCACGACTCTTAATTACGTCTTTTTGAGCACGGTTTTAAATAGGCTCCCCTATTTTAACTCATTATACCCTGAATGAAGTACATTCAGTTCCTTGACCGTCACACCTCACGCTTCTCACCTCACCTTTCTGGCGTGCTTGGACTATTAGTAATGAATACTCTCCCTTTTGAATATTCAGTCAAGTGGTAGAAAGATGGGGAGGAAGGCTTTCGCATGCATTTCTCGCCGCAACACACAGCCACCTTTTTACGTTTTCTGGTTGCTATTATGCCCTAGACTTGGCCCAGCGTCAAATGATAGACAAGCCACACAGAAGAAAAAGTGACATAATAAGGTGAGGTCAAGGACTGCCATCCCTTACCGCCCAGAGCACAATGATAGAAGATGTAATACCAGGTAAAATGGAGCTATTCCCTTTGGTATTTTTGGATCATAGGCTTAACATAGTACATACAATGTTCTATGGCCCACAATGTTAAAAGACTAAAAACACCATCCATATAAGTAATATAGTCCTGGCAGAGGGAAAATACTTTCAGTTTCAAATGCACATGAATATCTCTCTATTTGGATGACCAATTATAATTCACACTGAAGATTACACCAAATATTGCAGTACTAAGCAACTAAGTACGAAATAATTTACTCCTACCTGTGTCCAATTCAACGACAGCCCAAATGCTAGGGCAGATCCAGGAAGTACTGCCACAGAGCGCACACAGTTGGAGTTAGCTAATAGAAAAGATTTTGAAATTGTGTCTCGTGGCCAAGGAAGTTAGTGACACTAGACTTAGAGTAACGTACATGTCGGAGCAGATGGAGAACATTAGACAGAAGATTGGAATTAGCAAGATAAGACTGTTCTCTCCCGATTTCATGCGCAGAACTAGGGAGAGAAGAGGGGAGATAAAGTGATGGAATGGAATGCACGCTAGCTATACCCAATTTTCATCTTGGATCAAAATATAGGTCCAATACATTATTGTAGGCCCTTGAGGCAAAAGACTAGAATATACGGCGTTTACACAACGTGCATGACACACAGAGAACGTGCGTGAGCCTGTGTTTGACTTGATGGTCACAGGTTCATATGCTACTAGGTCTATTGAACATTTCATCCTTCTAAGGTGGATAGATGCGGGGTCTGATCAACCCTTCATCATTCTGAGGTGGATGAAATGAGTACCATTGAGTTGAGGGAACAATAAGGATCTGTTGTTTAGAGTCAAAATACCATTCTAAGTGAACGTGCGCTTTGCAAGAAAGCCATGTTATTTTAAAATAAGCCAAATATATTTTGCATATTACAATTAAAGACAACACATGTTTTTAGATATTACGTGGTGTTGAAGGGTTAATAGATTTTTTCTTGGGCTGCCTTCAGAAGTGGCATTCCTGGCCGACCCCAGATTCTGGGCGTTGAGCCAGGCAGGAAAGGGACTTCCTGTGGTTGGCAACGAACATGAGATTTAGATGAAAGATATGTATGTGTAAGAATACGTTGGGCTGTGGAAGTGAACAAGAGAAATAAGTTGCCTAGAATCACACAATTTGGTAACGGTGGAAGCCGAGATTGAATACAGTGTTTCAGGTGTCACGTTGTGCAGTTTAGTGACGGAATATGTATGTGTCTATGTGAGAGGAGGTAAGGAATACGTTTTTGGATATGCACATCTGTGTGCATCCTTCAAAATATGAAACAACAAGAGATTCGTAGGAATAGATTACCACAGGTAGCCACCACACCAACTTCCTTCACACAGGCCCCAGTCCTGGGAAAATACAAAAGAATAAATAATACGTGCCGATATAAAGTAGATTTCAATGTTAAAGGACGGTATGCATGGAGTAAGCAATGCTCAGTATCGCAATATTGTCAGAATAATAGGTGTGGGTTTAAAGAGGCCTTTTAAAAGTACAGTTGCAGACTTTAGAGGTGGTTGCATATATTTTGCAGTTCGAATACCATGAGTTTTTGTCTTCCATAAATGTTTCTATCTTCTGGGAACTATTAGAGTACAATGTTTTGGTTCTTCTTTGTTTTTCGGGGTTAATTGATGTTTCGAGATTTTGCAACATTATTATTATTAGGGTCTTCCCTGCGTCTCCAAGAAGTGTATTGGATTTCCTGTCTTCGGGATGTTTGCATAGATAAGCTCAATGTTATTGTTTTCATCACCTCTTGTCTGGTTAGAAATGAAATTTAAATAGGAAAGACTTGTCATGCCACAGGCTCAGGCCTACTACATTTTCCCACATGTTTGGATGACAGCTGGACCATGTGTCCATTATGATATTAAAGCAGCAACAACTTTCAGCAAAGCCAGTACAGGACTGCTTAAAAATAAAATAGGCAAAATAAGCGCCACAATTGAGGGAAATAAATAAATAAATAATTTAAAAAAAGCAAAAATAGTTTATTGCCCATGGATCACTCTGTTTTCACTCACAAATATTACAATGTTCTGACAACCACCTAATGCCCCATATCCTCCTCACTGAACAATTAATATATGTATAAGTCACATCAACTAGACCTAACAGTGACATTCAAATTATGAAAGAAGACATATATTTGTATAAGTTAACACGCACTACGAAGTTTCTGTCTTCTCAAGCATTCAGGTGGAAGAAGAAGGGCCCCATCATTCCTGAGCTCCGACCTATCAGTCCTGGAACACAGATTTTATTGTGTTTCCATTGACTGTCCAAAGAGGAAGAAGACGGTGATCAGCCGCAACAGGAACACCGCCATCTTCACAAGCAGATGTATATATAGAATGGCACTAAGTATATTACGTTCTTGAAGGGTTTTGACTATTTGAATGGCGCAAGGAGAAGTGCTGTTTTATATGTGTATCTAAAAGAAATAATGTGTATGTATATTAATGATTTTCATTCCTAGGTTCTTCAGAGTTGGAGAGAATATTGTTGTAACAAATTACATTGTACGGTGGAATGTGCTAAAATGCATTCTAATGCAGTGCATTCGCCAGGGACTACAAAGGATAGGAGTAATAGGAAAAGTAGTAATGTTGTGTTTATATTATGTTTATGTATTGATCATTAGTAATGAGTATATGCCAATACAGAAGGATAGTGTGCATTGAATAACAGTGCTTCGTATTATGATGTTTCAAGGATACAATGTGTACAGATTTAATATGTCTTTTAATATATAGGTGCAATCTTTCAGGGTGTTTGAAAACAGGTTTCAAGGTATAAGGGATTGGCACAAAGGGGTGTGGAATTTAATGAAATATCAACTTGTCCATGGGGCAGGATGCTTCTTAAATATACTTGTCCTGTAACAAAATACACTTGTCCCTTTTGTGCCATGTAATGCAGCAACAAATTATGGCAGCAATATTCATTATATAAGAGCTCTGAAATAGCCTCTCTGATTATGCCAGGGCTCCTTCCATAGTAGGCTTTGAATGCTAACAATTCCCTTATGTGGCCACGTTTCCGCAGATCTACATACTGGGGCTGAAGGTATTTTCGCTTGAGCAAAAGTACACCTGCATATTTGCTCATGCTTAAATGCAGTTCACAAATATTTTCTAGGAGTACTATTTCTTGGCCTACTTCTGTAGTCTTGTGAATTCACAAAAGTTGTATATCTGCACATAATACAAGGACATGGGTGCACTTTATTTAATAATCGGGCCGCTAGTTAGGGCTGGCGTTAACCACGACCTTTTATGTTTAATAAAATGTTGTCTCTCTCCATCTCTCTCTTGGCTAGCTTCACTGTGAGTGACTTCATTCTGTTCTTTCACAAGGAGCATATCGACACACTGTTGTTTTATTCAGTGCCAGGAACTACTGTGCAATGTGTGATTTTTGAGACCAAAACAATTTTTGCTTTTGCCAATGTTTGTTATAATGGTGAGGGCCCAGCAGCTCCCACACCAATGAGGTTTCACAAAAATATTGCCAAAATAAGTTGTGCATTGACAGAGCCAAAAGGCTGACCAACCATTTCAGCCCTACTGGCTTTACCAATGCTTGTTTATTTTTATGTTGCAAAGAAATGGTACCTACCATATTCCAGTAGTTTAGCGAAATATTTTTGCATTTTCTTTTTTTTTTAGAACATTTTATTTTGAAAGCAAAGAATTATCAGTCTTGCTTTCAAGCTTCTGCAAATATTTGCATCTAATAGGAGAGTATTCTGAGAGCAGTATACATAGCCTCACATTGCTAAATATTGAAAACGTGTGTACACATTTTTATACTCTAACCACTGTCAGTAGTGCAGTCTGAGCTTACAACATTTACTTAGAGCGCTCACCCTAATAATAAAGCCTTTGCATTAATGGACAATAAATACAAGTTTGAACATCATTAACACATGGACACAAATATTACCTTTATTGCAGACTATGCCTTTCCCTGATCCATAATGTGGTACTGTAAACTGGCAGCCAAAGGGTTTGTGCTGTAGGGGGTTGGGCCTACTTGTCCCAAGGACAAAATACGCATGAAAACTTGTTGCCCTTGACCTCAAACAATATGTCCTGGGCGTGGGGCTATAGGAATTCCACATCCCTGGGCACAGTTTGACAACTATGAGTGTTTTGATTCCTAAAGGTGTTACTGTGACAGAGATTTTCATCTGTGTTTGCTGTTGGGACAAGCTATAGTACAATGTTTTAATTCTTCTTTTGCTTCTGGAGATAATGAATTTCTTTTTAAAGTCTTGTACAGGGATGCCAATATAATTTTTAGGTTCTTTCCTTCATTTGGAGTTCCCTCCTTACCTCAGCAGGCCAACAAATGCAGCGTGTACCATTAATAGCTCAACTATTGCAAGACGTTGCTACCAAAGTTTCAATTGTAGAATGTGCTGCACACACCTCCTCCAAGGACTATGTATCAATTGGTAAATAATTTATTGATGCAGATGTACAAAAAGGAATAGCATTGACTGGTTGTGAGTACACATTGGTTCAGATTGCTTCTACTGCACATGATATCATGATATAAAGATAAAGGATGATGATATGTACTATGACCTTAAGTATATTATTGAAAAGGCTGGGTGGAAGAAAAGGGAGAAGGGAACAGGGGAGGATGTATGAAAAAGGAAAAGGAATACGGATAGGCCCAAATGGAAAGATATGTTTACCAACGATAATGCTTGCTCCCATGGCCCGTCTTTTTCATGGTTCATCACTTGTAGGACGTGATGGGAAGATCAGACTGTTTTCCTCATGCTGTATTTCCACTGCCCCAGGTCACTTCATTTCCCCACATTAAATGGACTTCATCAGCATGCCCCCTACTCAAACTACAAGTACGTGTCGGTTATTGTGTGCATGATCAGCAAATGGACTGATGCATGCCAATTCAAGAACAGCAATACACAAACTATTGCCAAATGCCTCCTGAAAGAGTTCATACCGCGCTTTAAAGTACCTATGCTTTTGGGTTCTGACAATTGACCGGCGTTCATCTCACATGTGATTGAGGGGTTGTGCAAGGGGCAAGGAGCCACACAGAAACTACATGTGTTCCACGGAAACCACCAAGTGGGAATGGTATCCCAAGCTTATCCTGAAGGGTTGCAAGTGCTGCACAGCAGAGAAAGGAAGAGTGTGTAAGCGGACCACAACAATACATCAACTAAGAACGTCTGGAAACATCAATGCCCCAACCCCTCAGTCTACAAGTTGTGACAACGAGACATCCTTACCTTCTTCATCACTTTGTTTTCTTCATATTGAAAGTGCCTAAGTAATAGAAGTGCTAGTAACCTCTCAAATTACTTGAAGACAGGCACCAACGGTTACTTTTTCTGTTTACAGGTATCATCTCTGAGGCTCTACATTATTCCTCAGCAGACTTTTTGAAAAGAGTAAAAGTACAGCAGAAGATAAGACATTCTTCCAACTAGTCACGCTAGCCACACGTACCAACGATTGGAACAATGCCTAAAGACTTTCAGAACAATTAGAGAAAATGACCATTGGTGCTACTAGCAGTATTGACCCCCATTGCTGCCATTATAATGACTACGCTCCTTATAAGTGTATTGTGATCACAGTGTTATACCTGAGATACTGCTTAAATGACACAGAAATATTGTATCAAATTGAATACCTCGCCGTTGATAAAGACGGGACAGGGGGACAGTTGACAGGGCAGGATATTATGTTTGCACACACCTGTCTACAGACACAGAAAACAGCATGTCAACTTTGACAGGCCTGAAGGAGTATATATGACGTTAAGGAAGATACAAGACAGCCAATGTTCCAATGAATGACACCCCTGGGATACACCTACTAGGAGGAGGGCCTGAAAAGATTGCTGTAAGAATTTTGTTCAGTAAATGAACAAGAGGAGGGAATGAAGCAGGGTCTATTTTTATCATATAAGACCCCCAGGCCCGCTCTGCCCACACCTGAAGTATGAACCCCTTACATAGGCCCTGCCAGCCTAATTTATAGGCCGTGTTAAATTGACCTGAGGGTCCGGTTTTACCATATAACAACTACCCTGGGCCATCCTTGTCACTCAGTCAGCATGAACCCCTACGTAGGCCCTGCTGTCTTTCTGTAGGCCTTTTTGTTAAGTTGACCAGAGTTCCGCCATTTTTCTGAACAGCAGGCTCTAAGCCTGTCTGACTAAATATCACAGCCAGCTTCTCTCTGCGAGGCTCAATACTCCAGACTGGATAGCCACCACCCTACCCGTGTGCAAAGTTCACTATCTCTCTCTCTATCCTGTCGACATATAGCACACCACATCCTGGGTCTGAACATGAGAATAGAGAAGTTCCCACCACAAGGACGTCAGGCCAGGGTGATAGATGTGGCAACCAGGACATTGCTATATATTTTATTCCTTACATTACATATTTTCTGCTTGCCCTATGCAATTTACGACGAGCGCTTGGTCTGAGAATATAACCTTTCACCTAGTCTATGTTCCGCATTTAGTAAGATAGACACAACACTTCTGATAAATGTGCGAACCGTGGTGTAATTGACCTAGGTAGGACTGACGTTGCAATAAGCACTTCTGCTTCAGATCCCAGCTTACAGGGTATAAAAGGAAAGTCCACGGAGTTCTCGTCGGACTACCCCACCCGTCTGTTGGTAGATGGCAGGCGGGTGTGGGTGCTCCCCAAGAGCTCTTGTTTTTTGTTTTATTAAGACACAATTTAACTTGCCAATATAATTGCTGTATATGCTATTTTGTCTCTAAATTGGTGTTTTCTTATTGAGAATTTAATGCTTATATTACACTTGCAAGGCTACTTTCTTTTAGGTTTAAACGTGAGTATTCTCAGCATTTTAGATCAAATGTGTGTTGCATTCTGAGACCATTTTCCTTGATTTAAATTATGTTTTTCATAGTGCATTTAAGAATGTGTCTTTGAGCTTTGTATCTTGCACACGTTATAATTGCATTTTCTGAAGTGTCTCTCTTCTAACGATTTCAATGCTTCCATGTAGAAATGCCTTCTGATTTATATGACTCTCTGTAAATGCGAGGTCACTATATTTGTCTTTTGTATTTTTATGCCTTTTTCTTGAAGTTGCACCTTCTAAATAAATCTGTTAAACCTTTTGGCTTGGTTTCCATGGCTCACACATCTGTTTCCTTCATTTTAGTATGAGCGTTCCTACACACCCCGCCTCAAGTTAAGCTGCCCCTTTGCCCCTAAATCACTCCTTCGATCATTCCGTGAAGGTGCCCTGTGCCCCCTAAAACGCTCCCCCCAACAGTCTGGTCATCTTGCACGCTTCGGGCAAACTTCACCAGTCCTAGGTCTTCTGCTGCGTGGCTGCTCAGCAGTGTGTCTGCCTCTTGGTTGATGACATGGATGTCAATCGTGATTTCGGTGTCCTCTGACCGCACAGGCACTGTCATTTTGCCTCGGAGGGGTAATGGCGAATCACTCCCATAGGCGAAGATCTTGGTCTTGGAGGGTCGCAGCTCTGGCTTGGGCTTCAATTTGTTGTATTGTTGGATTCCCATGACGGTGACGGACGCTCCCGTGTCTATCACTGCATTGACTTCTGACCCTGCTATCTGCACCGTGCATCGGGGTTGGGGACGTCTCCGTCTTTTCAGGGCTTGGGTGAAAGAGACTAGATACGTCTCTCCTTCCTCATCTGACGAGGTGTCGTCTGCTTGGTAGACGGTTGTGCCCGTCGTCTTTCTTCCAGGCGAGGACGATAGTGAGACGCTCGATAGTTGACGGACCAGTCTCCGCATAGGCTTGGGTCGTTTGCCTTCTTTTCGTGGTGCTTTCTTTCTGCACACCGAGGCGAAATGGTTTGCAATCCCGCAGTTGGTGCATGTCTTTCCTTGTGCCGGACATGACTGCGGTGGATGTTCCTCATAACCACAGTACCCACATTGGCCTTTCGGGGTGGGCGGTGGGGGTTCTCTTGGTTTGTTGGTCCTGTCCCGCATCCTGACGGCATTGGCACGTTCAGTCTTGACGGCGACGCCCTTTTCTGTATTGCGCATGAGCGCAAGGTCAATTTCTTCTGCACGAGCGGCTGAAAGATCATGGGACCGTGCCAACACCAGTATGTCGTTCATTGGTATGTTCGGCTGCCTTAGGATGAGGCCTCACAGGACTTTACTGCGGATCCCTAGAATCAGTTGTGCCCTGATTTCCTCTGCGGCTCCGTCCCCTACGAGGTGAGTGCTAGCAAGCTCCCTCAGCCTTGCGTGAAAAGAGTCCACTGATTCTCCTTCCCTTTGCCTTGCTTGCCTCAACTTAAAATGTTCGAAGTCAGGATTCAGTTGCGGGTCAAAGTGTGCATTCAATGCAGCCACCGCTGCTGCGTAGTCTTCGGGGGGTCCGGGGGCGGGGAGGTGTTTGAAGAGCAGATATATTTCCTCTCCCGCGTAGTGAAGAAGTAGTGTGCGTTTGACGGCACCATCCGTCTCCCTGGTGGCGATGAAGTAATTCTCCAGGCGGCCGAGCCAGACCTGCTACCTCGGCGAGGCCTTAGAGGGGTCTGCCGATTCACTAAAAGGAGGCAGAACTCCTGAGGGAGGGTGTTGTGTTGTAGCTCTCAATGGGGGTTGCGCCCCTTCTCCCTGGTCTCCCATGATGCTGGCTAAGGAGATGCTTGTATGTCTTAGCGAGGGTGCAGTGCCCAAAGGAATGGATCCGGCGTGTTGGCCAGTGGGACTGACACTATTGGGGTCTTGCGCGGTCAGCGCCCGTGAGCGCAGCCTTGTGGCACGTGGGTATTCTCTGCCACGCGGGAAAATGCCAGGGCACCTCCACTGCGCGTCGTGCGCAACTCACCAGTGTTGGTGTGGGCGTGTCCTGCTGTGCCACTGTCTGGTACTCCTTGAGGACAGGCGAGAGGCCTCCTGCCTCGTGGTGCTGTCTGTGACGTTTGGCCTGCTTTAATGGCGGTCCCCTGTGTGGACTGCACACTCTGGGGACGTGTTGCAGCTGCCCTCTGCAGGGCGCCCTGGAGCGTGGGCCGTTCCGCTCCTCGTCGCCAGTGTGATGTGTGGAGCCGGTGGCTGCGCGGGGCCTAGCGCGCTTTGCAGACGCGCTGCGTAAATGATTAGACACCCACACACTGCTCGGGTCTGCGCAGACTGCCTAGCGCAGTCACGCCCCGTTTATTTATTCACGCGCTCCGCCTTCCGGCGCGAGCGCTGGGGCCGGACATTTCCGGCGCGTGCGTCAGTATCAGGAGCTGGCACGCTAACTCGCCACACTGACATCAGAATTCCCATCAAACAACAAATCATCAAAATCATACATATTAGGTATCAAATTAGTACAAGAAGGTTCAGAGCATTTAGCTATCCTCTTTAGGTTCAAAACTTACCATTAGTGAGACGTACAGCATTGTTCAAAACTTCAGCAACCTGCAAAGGTTAAAAAAAACGACTTTCCTCTTTAGAAACCTTCCCAGGTTTTTTTACTCTAACCCATTGTCCAACAGTTATATCCGACTCCTTCACACCATGTTTAGAATCATACCATTCTTTCCTTTTTGCTTGAAGTGAATTTGCTCTTTCTCTTACTGAGTCTTCTGACCAGTGCACAATACTAGACTTGAATAAGCAACCAGGTGTAAATTTTGTTCTAGGATTCCTATCACGCATGAGAATAAAAGGTGGATAACCTGTAGCTTCACAAATTGATACCCTGTAGGCCCAAACCATTTTTAACACTTGAGTTTCCCAATCACCCTGCTTAGCAGTCATCTGGATAGTGTTTTTTATAACTTTATTAAAGTGCTCCACCATGCCATTGCTGTTCGGATTGTACAGTGAAGTTGTTCTATGTTTGATTCCCCGTTTACAGAAATATTCTCTAGCTCTATTTGACGTAAACTGTACACCATTATCACTTAACAAAATGGTGGGAATGCCTTCCATTTGAAACACTTGGTTTAAAAATTGAAGAACAGTATCAGTGTCTGCCCTACCTTCCACTTTGACAAAAGGCCATCTAGAAAACATATCCATAAGTACCAAAATGTATTTCTGATCCTTTCCAATGGGGCCCATGATGTCAATAGCAATACATTCCCAAGGTGACATGGGTTTGGTCATTTCACCTAAAGGTGGTTTGATTGTGACTAAAGATTTATCAGCCACTTTACACAACTCACAATTACGAACAAATACTTCAATTTCACCATCCATGCCAGGCCACCAGAATGAAGTTTTACAGTTTGTTTAGAACGGACTATACCAAAATACCCTTCATGACATAAAGCAATTATGGAGGTGCGCAAACTCTTCGGAGGAATTACTCTTTCACCTCTCCAAATATTCTCACCTTGAACACACAGATCAAATGTAACTTCCCAATATGGTTTTAAAATGTGCTCCTTCCCCAATTTCCTTGGCCAAGACTGTTTAAGATGTAATTTGACTTTGCACAAATCTTCATCTTTTTTTGTATTCCTCGTCCCATTTGTCCTTAAGAATGCCACTGTCACCAAAATCCTGTACATAAGCAACTTGATATGAGTTCCATGCTTCATCCTCACATTTGTCGAGTTGTTTTGGCATTCTAGAAAGGAAATCAGCCATACAATTCTTTTTACCTGGAACAAATTCCATTTTATAGCAATAGTCTTGCAATCTGATAGATAACCTAGCTACTCGTGCAGACGTGTTAATAGTGTCTTCAGTAGTGAGTACTTTCAGTAAAGGTTTGTGATCACAACGTAATGTGAACTGTTTACCCCATACAAATGCCCGGAAATGATCAACAGCCCAAACACAGGCTAATGTCTCCTTCTCAATAACTGAGTACTTCTCCTCAGTGGGTGACAAGGATTTAGAAGCATAAGCTATGACATGTTCTTTACCATCAACACCCACTTGAGCAAGAACAGCTCCCAAACCTTTGATACTCGCATCCGTTGTTATTACACTTTGGGCATCAGGGTCAAAACTCTTCAAAGAGGCGACTTTTGCAATGCAATCCTTAATATCGCAAAAATCTTGTTCACATTCTGGTGACCACTCAAATTTGTTTCTGTTCTTTAATAATTGCCTAATATTATACGTTTTTGAGGCAAAATTTGGGATATACTTAGAACGGAATTCAGCAAGACCAATGAAAGATCTCACATCATCTTTGCAGTTGGGAGCAGGTGCGCACTTAATAGCATCAATTAGGTTAGGCTTTGGTTTGATACCATCACAATCAATAACATGTCCTAGATATGTGACATTATTACTGGCAAATGTACATTTGGAGTATTCAATGGTTAATCCATTGGATTCCACAATGGTTAAAACATCCTCTAAAGATTTATCATGTTCAATTTTGTTTTTTCCCAAAACAAGTATATCGTCCTGAATTTTTTTTGTGTGTTTGACCTTGGCAAATAATTGGTGCATTAACCGTTGAAGAACAGCTGCAGCCGACGCCAGACCGAAAGGCATCCTTTTGAATTGAAAACAAACCTGCGGTGTAATAAAAGCTGTAAATTTCTTGCTACTCTTAGAAAGGGGGATCCGATGATAGACAGCAGATAAGTCAGTAGTAGAGAACCACTTGGCACCTTCCAATAAAGCCAACATTTCATTAATTTTGGCAATGGGAATTGATCAACTATGAAGTTCTCATTTAAGTGGCGTAAGTCCACGGGAAACAGCGTTTACAACACTGCCATTACATCGCATTCCTATTACAACGCAGTCGTTACAACGACCGTGTTGTTAGAACGCAATGCCATTACATCGCAAGTCATTAGATCGACTTGCTGTAAGGGGCGCTCTACCCTAAGGAATAGTAAAATTTACTATTCCAACACCTTCCCTACTGTTGCGCAGGCTGGAGTTGGAATAGTAAATTATACTATTCCTAAGTCCAGCGCGCCCCCTACAGCAAGTCGATCTAATGACTTGCGATGTAAAGGTATCGCGTTTTAACAACGTGGTCGTTGTAACGACCGCGTTGTAAGAGAACGCGATGTAATAGCATGCGATGTAACATGTTATATTCAAGTCCACACATAGTCTCAATTTCCCATTACTGCGTTTGACCACCACTAAGGGAGAAACCCATGCTGATGCTTCAACAGGCTCTATGATATCAGAGGTAACTAATCTGTCGAGTTCCAGAGCCACATCATTCCTTAAAGCAATTGGAATATTCCTAACTTTGTGAATTTTAGGTGTAGCACCATCTTTGAGTACTATTCTGTGCTCAAATCCTTTCAGCTTGCCTATTTTGTTTTTAAAAACAGACGGAATTTAAACAAAAGTTTTTCTCCAATTTTCTTACCTTCATCCATTACCAATACTTGTTCCACAGCATTCGGGTCGAGAATGATATGTAAGTTTTTCTGGTCCCTCCATCCAAGAACAGATGGACCTTTTCTCGAAATATACAATTTGCCATAAGAATGGCGATTCTTAAACTCGAATTTGAACCAGCGATAACCTACAATATCAATTTTCTCTCCACCGTATCCTTCTGGTTCAATATCAGAAGGAAATAGTTTAGTACCAACTTTATCTATAAAGTGCTTTTTCCATACCTCTTCATTCACGATGGAAAAAGGTGAACCAGAATCAGCGTAAATTTTAACACGCACTCACTCCACCAATGCAAATCCAACATTCAGGTTTGTTCTCAATAAGTAAACATCCATCCCTGATATTCAAAAGTAACTTCTTTTTCACTTCAGAAGTACATTCCGAAACATGTTCATCATTACTGCTGAACTCACCATCAGAATCTATATCATCCTGAACACATTTCACAGATTTAGATCTTCTTCTGCATACCTTTGTGTAACGCCCAACAATACCACAAGAACTGCATTTGACTTTCTTTGCTGGACAAGATTTATCAAAAGCCAAATGCTCAAGGCTTCCGCATCTATAACATTTAGGTGGTTCTCTGTTTGACCTGTAGTTGCTCCACCCTTCAGATATTTGCTTACTGTTAAAATTTGTTTTAGAGCTCGCTCTTATTTTGGCTACAGTATCACTTACCATTGCCTCTGTTTTCAAAGCATTGGCACATCTACTAGATGTTTCGGCTTTACGGACAATAGCAAGAATGTCGTCCAAACAAACATCCCCATTCATCCATAAACGCTCCTGAATAGCAGGATTATAAGCATGCATAACCACCTGGTCCCGAACAAAATCTTCCAATAACCCATCAAACACACAATCAGTGGCTAATTTCCTTAACTCGCTCACGTAATCATCTATAGATTCTGCTTTGAGCTGTTTTCTTTGAAAAAATTTGTAGCGTGTGATACCTATGCACACTTTGGGGGCAAAGTACTTATCCAGATTTGCAAGAGCAACAGTAAAAACATTACTATCTCCACCACCAACCACAGGTTTGTTCATTTGATTGTACGTTTTAAGTCCTTGGGGGCCTAAAGAATGTAATAAAATGCGTTTCTTGTGCTGAGCAGACATTTTGCCAACAGAGTCTACAGTTTCAATATAATTTAAAAAGTATTCTTTCCATTCTGTCCATTTAAGGACTGGTTCAGATCCACCAGGCCAAAATACTTGTGGAGGACTCAAAGTAAAGGTTTGTTGACTCATTGTTCTTAAAACGATTTTCTAGTAATATCAGATCGCAAAACAATGTGGAATTGTTCAGTGTGATAAGAACTTGACACTGTCCTTTCTTCACCACAGTGTACTAGTGCTGACCGAAATAAAACTTCCAATAAGAAATTGTTTAAATCACCTGAAGCAGTAAATAGCTGCTCGAGTCCAATTCAGGTGCCTGAAGCTGCAGAAATGGATCGCAGGACTTGAAAATCCTTGACGCTTACTTCGTTTTTTTAGTTTTTTTTAAACGATGTATTCCGGCAGTTCCCAATTAAAAATGGCCGCCATACGTGACGTCGTCATGCAGCAAGTCCAATTTGCAAGGATGTCTGATGCGCGAACAGAACACTCCGGTGGGTCACGAGAGAGCAAGGAACAGCGCGTTGCAGGTTCACGAGCTGTGAGCACAAGGACGCGTTGCTGGGCAACTACCGTTTGAACTTCAAGAGTTTCAACGGTGAAACGGTAAGGCCAAAGATTCAGTTTAAAAGCCTCACAGTTAATTAAACATTAAAAGAGTTGCTCACCATAGTTGCCTCGTTGTTTTTCCCACAATTTAATGCCAATGAGCGCACTGTGAATATGCCAATTAAGCGTCACTCTGCCTTCGCGTCGACTCTGCCTGTCTTTGCCCCATGTCTTTGTCCAATTACGTCCTCCTTCATTGGTCCTTGAAGATCCCGCTCGTCGCCATTCTTTGTAGTGAAGGACACTGTAGGAATTATCTTCAGAATAACTTTATCCTACGAATAGACAGGCAGGTACAGAAGAGCAGCACGAACGATGTGTCAGTAAGCTCCCCTCAACAGTAAGTGAACTCTGAACACACACACAGACTTCACGTTCCATATTCCATGGAACGTAAAGCCTATGCAGTATTCGATGTGGCAGAAAAATAGTAAAAGGACATAACAGTTCCCTAGAGATGTAATTATGGGGACATTAGTTCGCACATTTGTGCCTTGCTCCAGGCGATTGTGTTATGCATGAAAATGTAGTATTTGTACAGTAATTAGCATCTGTATCAATAAATGTTTTACAAACCGTGAAAGTGGTAGTAGTAAACGTACAATAGGAACGCATATATGTCAACTTTTCAAGACAAATAATTGAGGGTGATTTGTGAAACGCTGCAAATACCTTCTCTGCGCGTCACAGACGTACTGAGATTGGTTCCGTGGTATACATTGGGGTATTTTAAAGCTCAATCAACCAACACTACTGTGAACAACTGGCTGTAGCGTCCTCTCCAGCCCGGGAGCATGGAAATAAATCCGTCACACCTGGAGTTCTGTAACAGACGTCTTTAATACTCAGCACCCATCACATACTGCACTCTCATAAGTCATAACCCTTAATAACCACGCCTTAACACCTCCCAGCAAATTATGGTCCTGCCAAGTGCTACACATCAGGCGTTAGACTAACGCATCAGTGTTGCCAGATTTTGAAACCCGTCCCAAGCCCAAAGACGCTCAAGTATAAGCCCAAATTTAGCCCAACATAGACCAGTGTCAGCCTAAAGTCGAATTTCTCAAATTTTGGAAAAGTAGTCTTCAGAAAACATTTTAAGGATGAATCTAAATTCTCTTCAATATACAGATAGTGGGAGGAGGCTAACTGGGCACCTGTGTTAATAACTACTAATTTTCAAGACCAGTCCCCACTTTGACTTTTCATCTTGTACTTCTGTCACCACAAAACCAAACCTGAACCTGACATTCATGAATTACCTCCACAAACGCAGATTATAAACCACTTTATGTCTATGAATAGAAATTTCAATGATATTTCAACAATGTGGCTCCAAAAAAGAATACTGAAAAGGTTATGCAGAATTAACACCACACAATGATCTACATATTAAGAAACATCCCCTTGTATTAAAGTAGTTGCAACACAACTTGTTTGGCACAGCTTACATTTTATGTACTTGTCCGAAGATATTCAACAAAAAAACTCCTTTTCAATGGCAGTATGGGACAACAGCAAAAATAAACATTGCAGCAGGCAAATCTGAAATGCAGTTTTCGTGCAAAACAAGTGTACGTAAATGTGAGGCAACAGTGTGAAAATGGAGGGTTGCTACAGTAAAACAAGAGTTCCACACTTTTCCAGTTAAAATGTAAGGAGAGGCCAGAAAATAGACAGTCGCCTACTCTGACCGATTCCCTGCCCTCCGTTCCAAAGTCCTTCACTGTGACCACTTACTCTGGCACTAAAAAGTATAGAGGACATTGTTGTTTCCATTGTGTTGCAGCAAGCACTCGACTAAAGCTCCTAGTCTTGGCAAGCTGCAGGTGGGTTTGTTTGGGATACAGATGAATGCAACGCTGTTGGAGCAGAAAGGAAAATGATCCAATTTCCCAGAACTTTTGGCAACACCATCAACACTGACACTCCCTCAACTCTACTGATACTGTCATACTGTTTGTGTTCCATTCCACTCCATTTCCCTTCATCATCAGCACTGTCCCACTCCCATACCACCATTGGCCTGGGCCCTCTCATGAGGCTCCTTTACTCCTATAACCCAGTCAGGGCTTTAATTATTCATGCTCTTAACTTTAAATTCTCAGCAATGACTGTAAATACCCTAAAGTAATCCATGCCAGCAAAGCAGTCCATGCTTACATTTCATGTGTTTTACTTCATGCAGTCTTCCCTAAGAGTATTTCCTTTATCCAGATGATGTGTTTCTCTAGTTTCATTTTCACAAAACATACGTTTATAGTAAAAATTGTGAAATGAGTCGCCTTCAGGTCTGGGTGAGTTCAGATTGCAAGTTGACATTTATGATGGGCCTGATTGAAAGTCCAGAGGCTGAAGACAGTACTGCTTTCTCACAGTGCCTGCCACTGGGTCATTAAGGTTTTCAGACTAAATGCACATCCAATTCTTGGCCTCTTAGGAGAGCGCATAAAGCGATGGTAATATAAATGCCACTAATAAATTAAAGCACTACTATGCATGTGCACAATGAGGGCTACAATGTGTAGGAGTCATATCATGCACACTGGTAGGCATTATATATTAAGAGAACTTGGTCTGCAGAAACACACATTCAGGATTAAAATGCTATGCAGTTGAATGTGCTAAAAAGTCTTTATTATCCAAAATAGCCATTTTTAACAACCTTGGAATTACAAAAGATTGAGGATAAAAACAAAGTTCTAAAGTAATACCTTTCAGTTAGCATGCAGTCCCTTGATGTTGGGTTATAACTCAATGTGCTATATTAGGATTGCGACATATTAGTTGCAAATAACAAAAGGATCTCTGTGTTAAAAGCAGTGGCGGCCGGTAATTTTACCAGGGAGGGGGCGGTGACCACACAGGCACACATACTCCTCGCTTACACCCATGCATTCACACACACGCACATACACCCTTTCACAACACAAACAAATTTATTAAATTATTGGAGAGTTTTATATAGTGCTAGCTAGATACACATGCATTAATACATACACACATGAAACATTAAAAATGCATAAAGCTTACCTTAACTACAGTTCTCTGAGAGAGAAGCCTCAGAGGTCCCAGGAGGGTTGGGACTCCTGCCTTCCCTCATTGGCTGATTGGAAAGCAGCAGTCCCAACCTCGTCACAGAGTTGGATGGGGGTCAGTGAGACTGCTGACCCCACTCCACTCTGTGTCTAGGTGCCACTGATTAACACTCTGCTCTGGGCACTTCAGGGCTTAAAACTGAAGCGGTCAGGTCCGAGGCAATCGGTGGCGCTCCCCTTCATCACAAGTGGGAGAGCCTCAAGGCACTTTTGCCAGACTGAGGAGGTCACGCCCACAGGGCTGTGAAATCCTCAGCCTGTCAAAGTTCAGCTCAGGCAGCCGGGAGTCTGTACATTTAGCTCATGTCCAACTCCTGCCTGACCTGAACAAGAAGAGTGTCTGTCAGGCTGGCCTTTGTTCCACCGCAACACCCATTGCTTTTGGCGCTGTCCCCTATTTACAAGGGGGGCGTAAATACGAGGCAGCACCAAAATTAAGATCAGAGAAAATCTTATCTTAACATGGCGAAACAAGGAGAAATGCTTAATTTCTTCTCGATTTTGCTGTTTCCATGTGTGCTGCGCAAATCGCCATGAATGGTTGTTTAGGTGCAGGAAGGTGTCCCTTCCTGCACATAAATAATCATTTATAAAAATGACGATTAGCAACTTCTATGTGTGCTGCACAATGCGGTGCAGGCCGATGACGTGCATGACCAGCAAAAGTGTTTCTTTCTTTTTTGGATCAATTTCACTGGGGAACGAATGAAGGAAAGTAGAGGAAACAGAGGGTAAGAGACGTTTATTGAAGTCAAGGTTTTCAGCAAGTGAGGAGGAGAGAGACAGAAAGAGGGGGAATAAGAGGAAAAAAGTCTGCAAGCGGCAGAACAGGAGAAGTGGACACATCTAACCACTATTCTTAGGGGCATATTCTCAAGAACGTGTGATAACTACCGCAAAAGTTGCTTAACGCAACCCTTCACATCGCAGTCCATCGCGGGAAAACAACTCCGTGTCAACGTGGAATTCACAACACGGCGGTACCATGCGATAGTCACACAATAACGCGTCAAATGAGCGCGTTAAGATCAACGCGACGGCGCAAAAACGCGAAACCCCAACGCGAAAATAGTAGCAATGACGCCAAACGCAATACAAAAATCTGCGAAAACCAGTCACAGGCCTGCAATTCCCACGCGTCATGCGGGAAAATGCACTATAAGAGTAGAAAAAAAACACACCAACAAAAGCCAAACAACAGCGAAGCACAATGGAGGCATCCGGAGCAAGTACAGAGGACAACCAGAACCCCACAAGCCCCACGGAGGACCAGCCAAGGACCTCGGGGTCAGGGAAGGGCAAGGACAAGAAGAGTAGGAAGAAGCGGTTCAGTCCGCAGGAAAACAGGATCCTGATATCGGAGGTGATAGAACACCATCAATCACTGTTCGTCACCTCCACTGTGTCACTGGTAACTAAAAATGGAATATGGCAGACCATCGTGGACAAGGTGAATGCAGTCGGAGTGCTGAAGAGGACAATGGACGAGGTCAAGAGGCGCTGGAATGATGTGAAGCGCAAAACCAAGCTGAAACTCGCAAACAACCTGAAGGCAGCAATGCAGACTGGAGGTGGGAGTCCAGCGCCACAGGAGGAGCTGGACGAGATGGAGGAAATGGTGTCCACAGTCATCAGTGGGGAGACGGTGGCAGGAGTCGGGGGACCGGACACTGCTCAACATGACCGGACACAACAGCAACAGGGTGAGTAACCACCAGGGACTGGGGGGACGGGGGGAGATGGGCACAATGGCACACATGCACAATTAAGCATAGCACATCTGCGGACAAACCATGCCCCAGACCCACAACTCCCACCAAGAGACCAATGCACACAGGTATGCAACATCTCAGCACTGCATAAGCACAGAACCCAGAGGCACACCGCATGGAAGGGAGAAGGGCAGCTAAATCAGAGCTGCAGGGGCGACTCCCCCAAAATGCGGCACACACACATAACATGCAGAGCACATCAACATTGACAATGAGGTGGTACAAACCGCAACACGTCCACAACAGAACAGAGGACACAACAGGTGCTGCATGTGTGTAGAAACTGGCCAATCACATATGGCACTGCAGGGAAATGTGAGTTGACAATGTACAAGTACAAACTCACATCCGTGATGTAGTCGGAATGTCCACTGTCCCGCATCAAATAAGCAGCTCCCCCAAACAGTCACAATGTACACTGTCATGCAGTCTGAATGCAGACATGTACAATGCGTCAACATACATGTGTACACGATGTTAAACTGCATCTCCCCTTCACATTGCAGGGGGAAATCCAACACCTCCTGCAGAGCAGTCCGTACCTCTCTTCTCTGATGACGAAGAGGACCACCACACCTTCGACTCAGACGCCCTCGAACAGCTCATGGAGAGCCTCCGCAGCCCACCTCCAGGATCAGGGCAGCCCAGCTGCCACGAGGAGCCCCCCCCCTGCACAGTACACACAGCAGGCAGCACCCACTCCCACGGCTGCCTCCCAGGACCCCCACGACGAACACATGGCCTTCTAACGCCGTGTGTTGGGGTGCCAGGAGAAGCTGGCTGAACAGGTGCAGGTGGGGTTTGACCGCATGGCAGCCAAACTAGACGCCATACGTGGGTGTCTAAGTCCCATCAGGGACCACTCACAGTCCCTAACGGACACCCACAGTCCGCTCCATGCTCTCCAACAGACCATGGCTGACATCGCCAGAGTCCTGACTCTGTGACAAGAACGACTGTCTAGCCAGAGTGCCTCCAGCGATCTCGCCCGGGAGTTGGGAAACATGCAGAGGATCATGGAGAACATGGAGCGGACGCAGGCGGAAAGAGCGGCTGCCACGGCTGCACACCAGCGAGAGGTACCTGGGTCCCTCAATGCCCTAAAGACCCTCCTCATGGCATTGCTGCCACAAGGCCTGGCGCTGATGCATGTTGCTGCTACCACCCCATCCACATCTCCGGGCCCCTGATGTGTCTGTGCCACACAGTGCTGGAGACAGTACACCACCACCCACATGTGAGGCACATGCAACAGCAGAGGACGAAGATGCGGATGAATCAGCCCTCGTGGTCAGGAGGACGCAGTAGCATTCATCTCCGCCATGTGGCCTGTTTCTGCTTGGTTCTGCCCTCTGCATCATCACCTTCCACTGTCCCCCGATGCACTCTGCGACACTCACCTTGGACCTCGACATGGACTGCCATATTCTGTTTGGTCACCAATGACACAGCTATCAGACTGCGGACTGAACTCCTCCTCTCCTGATGTACCTGTAATTCCCTGAAGGACTCTGGCTGGCCC
The DNA here is from genome assembly GCA_963921515.1 of Calotriton arnoldi. Lineage (NCBI taxonomy): Eukaryota > Metazoa > Chordata > Amphibia > Caudata > Salamandridae > Calotriton > Calotriton arnoldi. The sequence goes on along the minus strand of CAWUFW010005998.1, from coordinate 1,044,562 downwards.
TCCACGGGCCGACAATGTGAAGTGGGGTTGGCATGGCCCTGTACTGCTCCAGCTGCAACACTCCCTTGAGTGTGTAATAAACATTCATATCCACACAGATGTGTCATGTCTATGATCTTTCAAGTGTGGAAGTATGGATGAATGTAGGGTCAGTGATTCCCCCTTACATCCATGTTGCCCATGTTGTGGGACTATATTTTCCGGTCCGGGTGGCGCCGACACTACAACGGAGACACATCCATTAGTCACTTCCTTGTCCAGCCCAGGACGGAACCACGCACAGAGCCCCGGAGTCATTGTTCACACCCTTACGCTGGACTGGCATACCCCAGGACAGCTCACTCCGATTACGCACCCAGGGGGGACGACAACGCTACATGTCCCAGGTCTTCACTGTGGGGATCTGCAGCTCACAGGTCTAGTTGTCAGCATGCCACAGCCACTCCCTCACGGCTGGTGTACACCCACACCACACCCATCCAGCACTGGCGTCACAGGACATGTGACCCTGGCAATAAAAAGGGCTTGGCGCACGTGCTGGACGCCATTTCTACTCTCTCTGACTGGGTGTCTCCGTGTAGTTCTCATGTGTGCATGAGGGCCTAGGGCCCTGCCACCTCACATTGCCCAGTGCCGGGGGTGACATGATGGCGTACGCACAACGGGACTCAATCATTAAGGGTCCATGGCTAGCGGTGCACAGACTTGGTGGCACCGGATACACTGCGGCAGGCACAGGCACCCCGCCACGGGACGGTGTCTTGCGGTGCAGTGAGATTGGGGCACCTAAAGTGCTGAGCGGGTGTGCAGCCTGTGATGATGCGCCGTCCTGGCGGTCCGGACTGGCAAGGATTGGTGTAAGCCCTGCTGGACCGCAGTGTAGGCCTGGGCCAGTGGGCAGTGCGGCCCTCCCGCCACGTGGCGTTGCGTCGCGCTTCACAGAGTTAGTGGCACCTCAAGCGCTGAGCGGGTGTGCAGCCTGCGATGATGCAGTGTGCACTGATGTGGTCTCTGCCATTGTGAAATCAAGACCCAGAGTCAGGTGTGTGTGACCTGGTGGCCCGCGGTGCGGGGCTGCATAATGTGGAGGGTGCCATGGTCGCGGGCACCGGGCTTGGAGATCCCTCCGGAACGTGGTGGGCCCTCTTGGAGACACGCCTGTGGCGGAAGGTGAGCAGTGAGGCCTGGTTGCGCAGGGGCGGGCAATCACCGCTGGGCGGCGGGAGGGGCTGGGGTGCAGCAGCCTGTGTGCGCAAGGGCGGGCAGGCGATGATGGCGTGTGCAACTGTATGGACTCTGCCATTCATGTCTCTGGAAACTGTTTCAGATGAGGGACCTGGGGGACTGCTGTGAATACCGGCACGTGGTTGGAGACACACCGGTGGCAGCAGGTGAGCAGTGAGGCCTAGGTCCATAGTGTCGGCACTCTCTCCCTCTCTCTTTCTCTCTCCCTCTCTTTCTCTCTCCCTCTCTTTCTCTCTTTCTCTCTCCCTCTTTCTCTCTCCCTCTCTCTTTCTCTCTCCCTCTCTTTCTCTCTCCCTCTCTCCCTCTCTTTCTCTCCATCCCTCTCCCTCCCTCTCTCCCTCTCCCTCCCTCTCTTTCTCTCTCTCTTTCTCTCTCCCTCTCTTTCTCTCTCCCTCTTTTTCTCTCTCCCTCTCTCTCTCTTTCTCTCTCCCTCTCTCCCTCTCTTTCTCTCTTTCTCTCTCCCTCTCTCTTCCTCTCTTTCGCTCTCTCTCTCTTACTTTGATGGGCGCATGGCACACCTTCTGATCCAGATTTCTGTTTTGCAGGCTGTGACTTACAGGATGTCCTGACACGACCCGCCATGCCTCTTCAGAATTGTTTTTTTGGTTTGTTCTGATATAAACATATTGTTTGGATATTTTGATATGGGTGTAGGATTTCCCTTTTACTGGCCACACATGTATGTTGGGTGTTGTGATTGTGCGACTTCAGGCGATTTGTTTGGTTCATGATTTCGTGGAGTTGATGTGCAATATCTTTGTCTGTAGGGAGGGGTGTGGGGGGTACCCGGGGTAGGGCCCGGGGGTGGGGTGTGGTGGTGAGGTCCTGGGGGTGGTGGCGGTGGGTGTTGTTGACCTATTGGGGCTCAGGCCTGCATGATGGGTTGCTCCAGGGCATTTGTTGTTCTTCATGTGTGGCTATGGGCTGTGCTCCCTTGTCTGGTGCCGGTTGTCGTCCGACTTTACACCAGGTAGGAGCAGGTGTTAGTTTCCTGCTGCTAACGCGCCTTATCGCCTGTTTTGTGATCTTATCGCCGATCTGGCTGGTCATTGAGAATGTTGTGGAGTGGTGTTGTCGCGGCTTTTTGCACGGGAACGCCTACTCTGCATATCATTAGCGTTAGTTGCCGGGCTCATCTGTGGCGATGTTTTTTGCGACTGCTATCTCAGGTAAACTGGTGTTATGGGCTGTTAGCACCAGCTTGGGAATGGGGTGATGAATTTATCGCGGATTTGGCTGCGATAAAGTGCCGTTAACTCGGCGATAGCTCCTTGAGAATATCCCCCTTACCTTCTTATTGAACCTGCTGGGCTTCTAGGGACTCTCACATGCAACAGAAGCAGGCTGCAGGGTTGGCCAACCAGCCCTTGCCTTGGCAGTCCTGACTCCTCTTCTCTCGAACTCCACAGCACTCCGAGTCTGCCCTGCCAACTTCCCACAAGCGGCAAGAAGTAAAGGTGCCTCGCGTCCCAGCCCAGACCACGTCCGGACGGGGCAAATCACATCAACAATAAACTACTAACTGGCCTGCCCCTCATGACCACATTGGTCCAGAAGTCACTCTGGGGGCGGGCCAGCAGGATGAAGCAGGGCCGTCACGCTACCAATGATTGACAGCCCTGTCAAACTTACTGCCTAAGCCATTCAGTGCGCTTTGTTCTCATTTACTCGCCAATCCCCGCTGACCCTTGCCTGTGCGCCACTGAGTGATAGGCGCGAGTGTCGTCTGTGCCGCCCCAGCCACAAATTTGCGCACAATGGGCAAATATCAGCCCAAAAAATAGCCACCCGCCAGGTATGGGTTTTCCCCGCGCAAATGGACATTTTTTTGCCCATTTGTGCGGGAAATAGACCAATCTGGCAACACTGTTTCAGTGTGGCGGTCCACATCACCACACTGAAATGCTAAGTCACGCATATTAGCGCTTGTGCCTGTCAAGCACTGGGGCCCGAGCACTGGCTGTTATTATAATAACAGTAGTGGAGTGGCAGTTATAGGGTGAGTGGGTCGTTAGGTGGTGCGAACGGGCGGCAGTTGAATTCAGAATTTGGCTGCGGTTGATGAGCTCATTGTTGCGCTGCGGTAATGAATCCAGCAGCTTTCGGCATGACCAGCTCTGACCCAGCTGGGCCCACCGTGGCTGACTCACTGAACACCCAGTCTCCCACTGCGCCGGCTGGTGTGGTGATTTGTTTGCAGCCCCAGAGCAAAGGGTCCTCTGACCGACCGTGGCGCTTAGCTGCCCAGAGCGAGCCTGAAGCGGGCTGCCAGTCACCACCGAGAGAGGCGAGCCAGGTGGCTGGTGTGTACGGAAATGCGGCTGCTCTTGCTGCCTGTCAGCGGCTGTTGCTACAAATTCAAGTAAGTGTGTGCCTAGCCCTGGAGTCAGGTGCATAAATCATTCAGTTCAAGTTGCGGGTAATAAAGTTCCAAATGTGCTTGCCTTCCTCCAAGTTACATGCACACCCGCAGCCACACACAAACTTTTCACTTCAGCCACTTGACACGCACAGACGACACGCACAGACAACACCCTATCTCAGGCTGAGAATTGATGATGTAACATTTCTGTGCTGGCCTAAACGCACTCACTGACACTTCTACTAATGCCACTACATGATCTTCCACATAATTGCCTACATGCATATGCACATTAAAAAAATTGTGCATTTAATTCACGGACAGCCGCGTTCACTGGCCATTATTGTGCGGTCTCACCCTAATACGGTCTACGCAGATGAGACCTTCACCCTTCTCCAACAAACTCCCACTCACACACACACGTCCTGCTATAGGCTGAGTGTCTAGTACCTGTGGTCGCATCATGGGTGCATGATTTGTGGGAAGAGACAACGCTTGCGTGCAATGCACGAATACTAGTGGTGCAGTTTACTAATGGACAGCACAGTCGACTTCTCCGGTGCAGGCCGACGACATGCATGATCTGCAAAATGAAGCCGGCCAATGCCTATAATTTAGCGCATGAATGATGAAAGGCGTGGTGGTCGGAGTTAGCGGTGACTTTTCTAGAAAGTCGAACAAAACCAGTTCATTTAAAGTGTACCATCTGTCTCCAAAGCCAGCACCAGCCACTTGTCTGCACAGAGTGCAGCTTTTATTATTACACAAAATAACGCGCAGTAGACTTTTGACAATGAACACACACACACTTCTCTTTTAATGTGTTTATAACAACTTACGTGTGCCTCAGCCTCATTCTCCTGAGGCTTGCCCAATGTCCAGTGCATTCTGCAGCGGCTGGAGCAAGTCCGAGTCAGCTGGCTGTTGTTGACTAGTCTATTAATTTATAATTAGGCAGCTGGAGAGATTAGTGTTGGGGCCTCTCACATCCTGTTTGGGAGACTCAGCCCATGAGGGACAGGGAGGCACTGGAGTCCAGACTGATGCTATTTGATTGGTTGCCAGGGAGGTGCAAGGGGTCCCAGACACTCGGAGTAGGCTGGCTAAGGCAGGATCTTAATTGTCTTTCTGTTGGCCTGCCCGGCAACACGTGTGCGACTACACTAGGCTGTGGCAAGTCTGATGTTTATTTCCTCCCTCAGGCTGTTCCACAGCCCGGCCCCCCAGTAATTGTTGCTGTCTTGAACACGTGCTCTGAGTTCAGGAGAGGCTGAGCAGGTGGTGTTTAGGGCAGGCACGCCTCTTTCATATTAGCTGAGCAGTGCCACCGTGACCCGTTCTGCACTGAGAGCTCCTCACCAGCGTCTAGCATCGTGACTGCAGACAGACTGACTTCGCCACTGTACAGCAGCTGAGAGTGCATGCAGCTGGCCTGTTCATTGCTTGATTTTGCTCGCAAGAAAGTGTCACTCGTAGTCGTTGAAATGTCACTCATAATTACACTGAAATTATGAAAATGTAACACATATAATCTGAAACCTTGGCAGCTATGAAATTACGTAATTCCTCTGTTGAGTCTGCCCAGAACCACAAGGGTTATGTCATGCTTGCCGGTCTCACTCCCGTGTGCATATTGCTGCGGGGCACCGGCGAACTACCATAATGGCGGGTCCCGCTACCAAGCATGCGCGGGAACCGGCAACAGAGCTTAAAGCCACTGTGAGCCCGAGCTGAGACGCTTCGCGTTCCAGCTTCGGGATTCAGAGTATTCCTTCCATGTCCTTACCTGAGCTTCCAGGTCTCCTGTTCCTCGGATCCTTTGTCGGGACTCCGGCGTTCTGCTCCCTACTTCGTTGCATCTCCTGCTCGCAGCGTTCTGCTCCTTTCTTCGTCGCGTCTCCTGCTGGCGGCGTCCTGCTCTCCTTTTCTCATTTCTATTTCCTGAATTCTTTATTTAAGCTCTCCCTTTTTATTTTATCAAACAAAAACGCCCCCCCCCCCTCGAACAACTTATCAGTATTAATGGAAGAAGGGAACTCTCCAGGTAGTTAGAATTCCACATATTTTCTTGTATAGACTTATAGGATCAGTATTTCCCTGTATACTCACACTTTCTGTCTTTTGTTCAACAGAGATTTCCCCTGGCTGTTTGCTCCTGTCCTAGAGTGGGGGACGTCGTGGGACATTTCTTATTTATTTATTTTCCCTTCTTCCCCTAATTACTGTTGATACTTTGACGTAGTTGGGTGCAAGACGTGATCAGGAGAGGTTGGGACCTTTCATCTTTGCATGGCGTTCCTGCGGAAACGTAAGTAGGAATTTGACAGGTTCTAGCGCACATTATAATTCACGACACTACATCTCCCCCTTTGTTAAATAAAAAGTATAAACAAAACTCACATCATAGTTCTTCAATGTCGTCGAAGTGCTCACACTAGTTAGCCACATCAAGTGGCATGAGATAAACGAGATGAACTCTGATAATGCATCAATGGCACATGTTCTGATGCTTGTTCTGGACTATTAGTCGGGGTCGCCTCATTCATGATTGCAAGAGCTGATGAACGTTGAGGTAGGTGCTTAAAGTGTGACGAGTCCCGTGTGATGGACTTCCTGGCACGATGTGTCACCACCGTGTGTCCTACGCATGTCACCACCCTCAGAGGATCGACAGCAAATGGAGTGTCTGTTTTCCACTTTCGTTTCTGCTTGACCCTAACCCAGTCACCTTCATCGAAGACTGTTTCCAGAGCTCGTAGACGCCGATCGGCACATGTTTTCATTTTGCACTTTCGAGAAGTGCCTGTGACATAAAACATATAACTATTCATGGATCGGTTGGCTACGCACTGTTGCAGTTTAATTCCGATAGCTCTCCCAAATAGCAAGGTGGCAGTACTCTCACCAGTTGTGGAGTAAGGAGTTGAACGATAAACATGGAGGGCTTGACATAGGCCATCTCGGTTGCATTCTCAATTGCATTTTGTTGGAAGGTGGATTGTTAGAAGGAGTAAGTCTGCACCTAACACTAGCAATAAGGCCACCAACGCAATATAAGGTCCAAACAAAGTCTCAATAAGTTATTCCCTTGCTCAACCCATGGTAGCTGGCAACTAGCAGGCAGGCTTAACTTAGGAGACAGGAAAGTAAAGCATTTAAAACACCACAACATTAAATAATTAAGACACAACACACAGTAAAAATCCTACACCAATTTATATAAATAGGAAATATTTTTATCTTTAAAATGACACCAAAACGACAAAAATCCAATATCGGGAAGCAAAGATATGAATTTTTAAAGATTAACCACTTTTTAGTGCTTAAAAACATATAGCGCCAACTTCGGACATCTGGTCGTGATTGACCGGGACAAAGTCAAAGGGCCAGATGCATCAAAAAAATGTTTTGCGATTCCCTAATTGCGAATCTTTGCGATTTGCAATTAGGGAATCGCAAACAGCATGCATGAAAGTGTGCAGTACACTTTCTGCGATTCCTATGGGGTCGCAAATGACCTACCTCATGAATATTAATGAGGTAGGTCGCAATTTGCGACCCCCTAGGAATCGCAAAAATCACAGGGATGGTGGCCTGCTGAGATCAGCAGACCACCATGTCTGTGATTGCTTTTAAATAAAGCAATAATTTCTTTTTGTAAGGCAGCCCGTTTTCCTTAAAGGAAAACGAGATGCTTTACAAAAAGAAAAATGAAAAGTTTTCTTTTCATTTTTTAAGAGCAGGCAGTGGTCTGTGGGACCACTGCCAGCTCTTAAAAATGCTTTTACAAACATTCAGAAAGGGGAAGGGGCATATTACCACCTACTTGAAGTAGGTGGTAATATGCGAAGGTTTTGCTACCGCATTCACGGTCACAAAACATTCATGCATACTGTTAGGATTCGCTATTTGGAAGGGACGCCCTAAACACGCCCCTTCCAGATAGCGAATCCCAAACACATTTTGAGATTCGGTAACAGGTTACCGAATCGCAAAATTGGGTTTGATGCATCACAAAAGCATTTTTTGCGATCGCAAACGGGCCGATTCTGAGAATCGGCCAGTTTGCGAGGAGAAAAAAAAGTTTGAGGCAGACAGTGATGGAGCTGTGGTCGGATACACTAAGCGGGAGGCACCTGTCGAAATTTTACCTTCGGACTTAGAAACTTTCCTGGAGGATTTTTTCTCAACGTCGTGCCGTCTGCTCTAGCAGGCAGATTTCAATGCAATGCCGTTGTATTGCTTCTTCGCGAGGCCCCGGTCAAATCCTGGAAGTCTGGAGCTCCTGAGCTTTCAGTGGGGCATACCTGAAATCCAGGCCAGGTCGCGGTTGAAGGTAGCCGGCTTGACTCTTGACATCGAGTCGGTCCCCTTATGGAGTTTTTTCCAAAAGTTGCTCCAAACGTTTTTAACTTCTTCCTGAAGTTCCCCTTGAAGGTTCAAAGTGCCCAAAACACAAATCCAAGGGCTTAGAAGCATTGCGAAGATCCTTAGAAGTTTGGGGCTACAATTGCCACAATGCACCTGGCCAAATCCTTAAAAGTCCACTGGATGCACCCCAGGCTGGGGACTTCTTGAGGGAGATGGTGCAGGGAAGCTATGTTAACCTGTTGCTTTCAGAGAGTCCACTCCTTAATCCTTTTTGAAGCAAGGCAAAGTCCTCAGGGCTGTAGTTACAAGTGTGCAACAGGAGCAGTCCTTCAGGGAACAATCCTGTGTGGTGCAGACTAGGGTTCCAACAGGGCAGTCCTTCTTCGTCTTGTAGTTTCAGGCAGCAAATCTGAGTTGCTATGCAGCTCTCACATATTTATTCAATGATCTGGGGGTGACAACCAGGGGGGTACCCTTGTCCAAGGAGGTGCAGGGTGCCACCCAAAAGCATGATAGCTTCCTCCAAAGTGTGGCATATTCTTCTCGTACAAAGTACTGCACTTTAAAATTCAAGATGGAGATTTTCTCTCCTTTGGAGTAAGAGCTGGCTAAACCAACCCACTGGCATGGCTCATTTCTCTTAACACTTCCCCTTCACCTCCTGCAATTTCCATTCCCGGGCCTGCCATCTGGCTGGGGGTACAGGAAGAGGGGGTAGGGCTGGCTGGCATTCCTTACTGCCCTGCCCTCTTTGAAGCCCAGTTTGATTTACCTAGCCCCAACCTGGGCAGCTGCAGATCTCCCTCATCAGATAACCTCAGTGCAGGCCACTTATCACCTCATCAAAGTAGCTTAGCTAAGCCTTAGCCGATCAATCAGGCTAGATTTTGGCTCACAAAAAAGAAAGTTCTAAAACTTCCTTTCTGGTCTAGTTATGATACATTCAACAGCGGCAAGTTGTTGAAGTTATCATTGCCAATCGTTTAAGTCCTTGAAAGATATTTTAGCTCCTTCCTAACAATATTTATACTTAAATAACCTATTCCAATGTTAGCCTATGGAGCTAATAATCTACAATGGGGGGAATCAAAATTGGCAGTTTTTCCCTCACCAGGTCATATAAAGCATCTTTTATAATGTCCATGCTTATAGTTACATGGCACCCCACCCTTGGGGCACCTAGTGGAGACCTTAGGGGTGATGTATATGTAAAAATAAGGTATATTGCCACTTTGGAAGTATCCTTAATTCCAAAGTCGAATTTGCATATAATTTACTTTTAAAGACAGTCTGCAAAGCAGGGCTGCCTTTAAAAATGACAGCAGGCAACACAGTAGTGCACACTCCTGTGCAGGAAATCTACTGGGCCTCTAAACCTCCCTCCCCTATTATATACTAGGGACTTGTAGGTAGTTTGAATACCTCTTGCCTTATTATATACTAGGGACTTACAGGGGTCTGTCATTGCCAATTGTAATTATACCAAATTACTGCATCCCTTTTTCATCTGAGCACTGGCCCATGGCCGCCTGTTTAGCAAAGCCCAAGGCACAGTCAGAGTCATTTACCACCAGTATCAGTAGAAAACAAGCATTTGCAATGCAAATTGGTCTTGCATTTGTAAGAGTTAGAGGTATTGGCGCTGTAAATGAGAATGTGTTTTACTCTTGTGTTTTGGATTGGAGTGTATGTATGTGATGTGGAGTGGAATTATTTGGTTTGGAATTGTTAGTTGTGGAATTCTGTGTGGTGGATTTGTGTAGTGGAATTATGTGGCATGGTGTGTAATGAAAATATGTAGATAGTGATTATGTGGCATTGAGTGCATTTGAATTATGTGGAGTGGGATTGTGTGTCGGAGTGTAATTATGTGGAATGGCATTTTATGTGGTGGAGTGGTATGTTGTTGCGTTTAAGTTTGTGGTATGCTGTTGAATTGTGTGGCATGATGGCCGAGCATGTAATGAGGCTCTGATCTCCACCATCCCCGAGCCAGGGGCAGAAGTAAAGGGGGCTCGGGAGCTGCAGCGACTGCTTTGTTTGGACCGCTTCCGCTGACAGGACTCCACAGAAGAACAGTCCACTGAGGTGGATCACATGATTCACAAGAATTGGAACTGCTGAGGACTCCTTAGAGACAGACTTACCCCAAAACCGCAGCTGTCCCAAAAACATGCAGTCCTCCAACTCACCACACGTACAACACATGTTAAAGCCCTCACCCGTAAGCTGCGCCCAACTGCCTCCAATGTCCAGCTCCAAACCGATCTATGAGCTCATCAGCTCTGGGGATGGGGTGTGCGTCCGTCCTGGTGACGGAATTGAGCCCTCAGTAATCCACACATAACCTTAGTTCTGGGGCGACCCCGGGTGCAGCAGCTTTTAGGACCAAGACCACTGGGCTGGCCCAAAGGCTGTTTGAGGGCTCAGTCACCCCTAGTGCCAACATTTTGAAGACTTCCTCCTAGATGCATGATTTGACCCAGTCGGCCAACCTGTAAATTTTGTGTTTCACAAGAGGACTGTCCCCAGAGTCCACATTATGGACACACCACTGAGTGACACCTGGGGTTAGGGAGAACAAAGTGGCAAACTGCCCCAACAGCTGGCGGCAGTCCCTCTGCTGTTCAGGGGTCAGGGCAGGGGGAGGTTTACACGATCCACTGACCCATCATGTTCCTTAGGAGACAGGAGGTCAGGGAGAGGCTCGGTCTCCTCCTCCATTCCATCATCCGTTGATAGGAGCATGCCCACTTAGGGCCTCTCCAGGTGAGACTTGAGGCGGTTCACCGGTAGGACCAGCAAAGGGTTCCTGGGAGACTGCAAGTCCACCAGCTAGGTGACTTTACTCTTGCACTCCGCCACCTCAAATGGCCCAGTCCACTTGTCCTGGAGAGCACAAGGCTCCACTGGGGCCATGACCCACACTTTGTGGCCGGGCTGAAACTCGATCAGAGTGGCATTCTGATCATACCACCATTTAATCTCCTCCTGGCTGGCTTCCAGATTGGCCTGAGCAAGTTGCCTGAAGGCCAGCATGTAGCTATATACATTCTGGGGAGGGTTACTGGGAACTTTCTCCTAGCCTTCTTTAACCAGACTCAGAGGTCCTCTTACAGGGTGACCATACAGGAGCTCAAAGTGACTGAACCCTAAGGACGTCTGTGGTACCTCTCTGTAAGCAAACAGCAGGCATGGAAAGAGGACGTCCCACTTACGCATCATGGGTTCTGCAAGACCCATAATCATGCCTCTTAGGGTCCGGTTGAATCTCTCAACCAGCCCATTACCTTGGGGGTGGTAAGGAGTTTTGAACTTATAGGTAACACCACACTCCTGCCACAAAGACTTCATATACTTGTATATGAAGTTTGTACCCTGGTCGGATACCACCTCCCTGGGGAACCCAACACGGGAAAAGATCCCCATCAACACCCGGCCTACCACGGGGGTCGTGGTGGTCCTGATAGGGATAGCCTCGGGGTACCGGGTGGCATGGTCCACCAAGACCAGTAGGAACCTGTTGCCCATGGCTAACTTGGGGTCCAGTGGCCCCTCAATGTCAATACCCACCCTCTCAAAGGGGGTGCTGACTACAGGAAAAGGTTGTAGAGGAGCCTTGCACTTCCTCCCACTCTTACCACTTGCCTGGCAAGTCTGGCAAGTCCTACAATGCGATTCAGAGTCCTTGCGCAATTGGGGCCAGTAAAAGTGGGTGACAAGCCTTTCAAAGTCTTATCCTGCCCCAAATGCCCTGCCAAAGGCACATCATGAGCCAGACCAAGTAGGAAGGCTCTGAAGCGCTGGGGTACCACCAGCACACGGGCTGACCCAGGCTCAGCAACCTTAGGCTCACTATACAGGAGACCATTCTCCCAGTAAATCCAATGTGATCCAGACTGATCACCTGCTGCCTGTCCATTCCTGCTGCTCTTTGCAGACTTCCTCCCTAGAGGGGCCTCCTTTCTGCTGCCAATGGGTCAGCTTAGGCAGGTTGCCCAGTTCGGCCACTTGCTCCCCTGTAGGTTCCTGTGCATCCCCCTCAAGGTCTGCCTCCTCCTGGACTGTGGGAACTTCGAGCCAGTTTCCCGCCCCCCCTGCCTCTTCCCTTTCTGGCAGGCCCCTGGGCCACTCTTTCAGGCTCCAGGTCCTCTTGATTGCCCTTACTAGCTGCTGTTGACCGAGTGGTCACACACGCCCACTCAGGCAGACCCAACATCTCCAGATGAGACCTGTTCAATTATCATAGTTTAGTCTAGATCAGGATGTAAAGCCTTCTTGCCAAATCCTGGAGTTCCCACCAAAAAATGGAAACATTTATTTTGGGGGTTCGAAAACTAGCTGGTGGCAATTCATGGCAAAAAATGATACAAATCTTAAACTGGTATTATTGTATAATTGCTTGGGGTCTGAAGGCTAAAGAATATTTGATGCCTTGCAAGGGATAATACCAGGCAACTTGTATGATGGTCGTGGGATAAGTATACTGAGACTGTGGAACATTTAGCAGATCACTTTGTTGATGATCTTGGTAGTGGTGTTGAAAGAGACCATTATTTTTTCTCAAGAAAGCAATTATCTCATGAAAGTACCAATAGTTATGAGGCTGAGTTACCGGTTTTGGCATCCTCCTGTGAGTTTGAGGACTCAGTTGAACAGTATTTACATGATCAAATAGTTTGTAATTCATATGACAAAAAGACTCAGGAGTGTCTTCTGTGTTTTAGAAACCTGAGCCTTAAAAGAATTACAGATATTGTGAAAGAAATGGAGTCCTCAGCAGTGGCATCATGGGAACTACCTAAAATGGGAACTGTTGTTACTTTTCTGCTTTTGAGGAAACCATAAGGGATGTGTGGAAGAGTGGCAAAATGAGTGGCAAAGGGAATTCTTGATTTAGAAGTGGTTCAGGTTTCTATTTAGCAAGCTTAAGTGGCTGTCATGCCAGTAGCAAGACCAGCAACACATGTATAAGAATGACATTTTTCCAAAATGTGCCGCATTCTCAGAAAATTTTGCAAGACAACAAAATACAAGAGAATAATTACATTAGGGTTGTTAAAATAATACAATGTTATTATACCTTGGAAAACAAGTGAGTTGCCTTTGCATAATTCCAAAGGGGATCTGATGTGTGATATTGTAATTGGAAGTCTGCCATTAAATGTCACTGTTGACTCCGGTCCACCAATTATAATTATATCTGATGAGTTATTATTCAAGAAATGGCAAGATAGCAGATTCTTTCCATCTGTTATATACATATTTGAATTTGGTGAAATTTAATTGAAACGTTGGGATATTTTTGGAAGAATTTGAAATATAAGGATAGAATAAGGCATAATAAAGTATATGTTGCTAAAAAGGTATAGTATTTTGGGTTAGAACGATAAAGGCACCTTTGTGATAGTGTTAAAACCAGGTACTTCATTTGCCGTTTCCCTAGTGGAGTGCAGGAGATTCTGAAAGGTCGCTGTAAAGTTTTCAGTGAGAAATTAGCATGTCTTAAAGTATATGAACATAAAATACTCTTTAAAGAATCTGCTGTTCCAGTGTGCACAATGTGCAGAATGTACCCCACAGCATCAGAGAACAATTGAGGACCCACAGCAGCTTATTGCTTAGAAATGTATTGAGCCAGTTGATGCTAAGTCATGGGATTCTCCCATTGTGATAGCAAAAAAAAAAAAAAAATGAGATCTGTCTGTGTGCTGATCTTAGGTCACTAAATTAAAATGTAATAGTAGATTGTAATCGAGCTACTACAATGAACAGTTTTTATCCAGAATTGTTCCCATATTTATTAACAAACTTCACACTAAAATATATAAAACAGCAAAGCCTCAATAAGGACATTGCATAGCTTACAAAAGTAGTAGAACACCATTCTTAGGTAGGGCGACTACCTACTCTCCAGGTCATCACAAACATTTTTCCAGTCCTGAGATTTTAACCGAAAGCCATTGAGCAAACGCTGCTCCTATTTTGGTGAAAATGTCACGCTTTAAGCTAACAGTAAGTGAGCATTGCTATACAGTGTGTTAGTCTAATTCAGGTGTGTCCATTTTTAGGTCTCGGCTTGACAGCGCATGCGATGTCTCTTCGAGACATGTTGTTTACAGTCAGTGGGCTACAGCCGGCACATGGCTTACCATTTGTTCCCTTCAAGGTTGCTCTCATATCCTTTGTTCTAATTTGTCATTGCATGCATGCCTCATGCCCCTTCTTGTGTTTCGCTCTCACCTAGAGCATGGACCAAGTACTTGTGTCCTTCCACTGCTCCCATTTTTGGAGCTACATTTTAAATTGTGCTTAAGCACTTCATTTGAGTGTTTGTGTTTTCACTCACTCTTTTCCCTTCCCACCCACCCGCATTCATTTAGCTTCTTTTCCCCTCCAACCTCAACATCCATGTTGCTTATTTTCTGTTTCACCGCCCAGCTCCGTCTGTTATTTCTTTACTCCCCGACCCTGCCGCGATTTAATTGTGTTTAAGCACAGCATACAAGTTCTTGCTACTTAAGTTCCGTTCCTATTTCTTTTACAATAACAAGCTGTCATGTGGTCACATTTAGGCCCGAGTAGGTACACCACCATTTTACATGCTCATGTTTTAAAGTTGCCATCTTTTCTTAAACGCTGACATTTGACACACATTTGCTTGCGTGACTATGCAGAATAATACTCTCTGAAATGGCTTTGCTTACATTTACACTTCTTCGTAAGCATATTATCGAGTGCATTGAACATTCTGTACAAGGGCCAAGTTCACTATGCAAAATGCTGTTGTTTGTTATTGTCCGCTCACCGACAGAGCTATCACGAAAGAATCAACATTAGCGGCCTGACTGGGGCTTTGGTATGTTTACATGAGTGAAGTTTATTATATAAACAACATCACTCCTTTGTTAAGACAGAGGAGCATTTCGCTGACAATGTTGAGTTTGCCCCATGACGGAATTTGAGTCCAGCTGATTCCTGTTTACCTCCTGCGAGGGGTGATGCCCTGCTCTCCACTAAGACGGGCTCCCTGATGACACTTACCCACAAGTAACTGTGGAGTTAGATCACCTAACAGGGATTATGTCAGATTCACCCATCCTAGACACACTAGGATAAGTAGCACTAGGTAGGAGCACAAAATATAACGGTACTCATGTGAGAACATATAATCTAGGTAACAGCACAATGGTTGAATTGTTCATTTTCTTTACCATTCTCCTGATGCTGATTGCTTTGTTTCCTTCTATTAGTAATTGCAGCACACGTATTTTACACAAGAATCATATTACTTCAGTAAATATTGAAACGCCATGTTGTATATTTGTTTGTGTATGCATGAGTTACCAAACAAAAGGGTTCTAGAACTGGTTCCATGATTTCCTTGGGGAGTCAGGGTTGTCATGTTCTGAGGTTGCACTCCATCTGTTACCTTGCCAGGTTAGGGGTACAGATGGTGCACTGTGAGCAAGCAGGACTCCGGCCAACAAATCCTGATGGTGTGCTGGGAATCAGTCCTTCACAGTTTTGATGTTTATGTTGCCCAACAAACGCACAGTTTTGCTGAGAAAGTATGAACCGTACGACATGGCGCTGCTGTTGATATTGATAAAAACGATGCTAATGCTTATGATGGTACACCTGCATACACTAATTATATTGCATCGCTATTGTCAAATTCACCCGTCATGAACTCTCCATCAACCCCGACTCGAAATATGAAAATACGTGATCAGACAGACTCTGCAAACCAGGCACACTGTAACTGATTGACAGGTCACAGGTGGGGTGTCACGTAGCCGGCAGATAGACGCACGAACAGGAAACTCAGGTCCATCCCCCAGATAAGTGCAGCAACACCACAATGGTCCAGGGAAATTGGCCCAATAAAGCACATGGACGTAGGGGTGCACATATTCCCAAAACACCATAAAGTATGATGCCTTATTAAGTTAGGAACACACAGCCAATCAGGACACAACACACACAGTACATGCAGTGATCACACACCCCTCATGCCGGGCATCTGGACACACTACCCACTGGCCCACATTGTGTCCACGCAAGTTCGAGACCCATCTGCACCCATCAGGGACCGTTTCTTCATGACTTCACAGACACGGCCCACATTATTTTTCCAAGCAAGGATCGCTGGATGTACTTTTGTTGCTCCCAAAACTGTATAAAAATTGCTCGGACTGATTGTACTTTGAGACACTCCTCAGACCAGTTTCTGTAAGCTGTACTCCCGGCCGCAGTGTTTAATTAAACCAACTGTTCCTGTTTTGCCAAACGCCTCGTCTTTTGTTTTTTCAAGGTAAAATCAAATTGAAGCAACACCACCAAAGTTCTAGCTTGGGTTCTTATGTAATGGATCACCCGAATAGCTTTCTTTGTGTATTCAAACCACCAACTTACCTGAGATGTCCATGGTGTTAGGGAAAAATCCTCCTTAGCTGAGTAGGGAACTCCTATGAATTGGCTGTAGGTTGTTCAAGCTTGAACCTTTAAAAGGATCACCCCACAGAGGTACACTCTCTGAATTCCACATATTCAAATGGATAATGCAGCACCAGTTAACCTACCAGTAAACTGCAGACATAGTCACACAGATGTTACAACAACATGGGCTCCCCCTGACTGGAGGAGAAGTGACCTTTGTGGTAGAGACCCACAAAGTGTACAGGACAGAGGTATTCTATTCATGGGTCACTTTCCCTGCAGTAAATGCACAATCGAGAAATGTTCATGCTTACACCGTAGCTGAAGTTCCTAACAACTAAACAGCTTGTTAAGCAGTAGAAATACCCTTAACATGTCAAGAACACCAAAATTGATTTGAAAGGGCCCTACCACACATAAGAAACAATGTTAGACTAGGTCCCCTTAGCAATGAGGGAGCGACATGGTCAGTCTTAGCCGGTTACACACCCTACCCAGATCTAGCAAATTTGTCAGCAGCACAGCTACAGACAATGTACACAGGTCTGGTCAGAATATATAGATGTTTGACACAATAAGTGAAGAGAACAATGACAATAAATACCGCAAGGGCTGTTCAAGCTGAACAACCACAATTGGCTGTGCCTGGAATTAGTCCAGTGACCATCAATGCAGTCCTGGATAAGGTTCCCAACAGATGGGAAGAGATTCCGTTCTGGATTGCACAATAAACAAATCAGCTTGAAGCAGTGTTTCCCCATACAGGACATGAGGAAAAACAGAATTCTCACAATATGCTTGTCAATGGGGATAGCTCCCCCAATGGAAGTCTGCGACACTTGGGGCACAGTCTTTGCTGCAGTATATACCAGAACACCCGGTACACCCTCATTAGCTGTTTTGCCAGAAGTGCTTAAACAAATCCAAAACGAACACGAGGCAGCCCCTGCCCTGGATTTGAGGATGATACTGATGGGCAATTTCACTGCAGTATTCACCATAGTATTAAGTAACATTAAAGGGGAAGCAGCAGCGTTGGCTATATGCCATTGACTCATAAATTTGGCTCTGGGAGAACAGGCGCATGAATGACCAAAAGTAATTGAGGAAACCTATGCAACAATAGGTAGAGATAATTTGGGAGCCAGACCTAGTGAACCACAAATTAAGACTAATTCTGAAAAGGATAACTCGAATCACGCATCAGACTCTCCTACTAACACGAAGTGGAATAATAAGAAAAATAAAGAAAAGACTAAAACATGGGGTCGATCTCTCCAAGAGGAGTCCACTGAAAAACGCTATAATTTGTGTAACCGTGATAATATTAAAACGTCTGACAGGTATCAGGACACTGATGCACGTCCTTCTCGTTCCTTTCAGGAGTCAGATGAGAAACGTTTGGAGAGAGGAGGACGATCAAAGTGAAGACCAGAGGAGTATGTGAAACTGAAGAAGGACTCACAGCGCTCTTCTGACTTCATATTAAAAGAAGAAGACAAACCTACACAGTTGAAGCCTCACTGCAAAAAGAAGAAGGTAGCTGGCATCAAAGTCAAGCATCCCTGGATATTGAGGACACTGCTTCTGAATGGAGAATGGGCTCTGAGCATGCTGGACAACACAGCAGAAGTCACGATAGTTCACCGAAATCTTAAGGAGTATCTGCGGCAGTAGCAATGAGTGACTACATCCAGGTAGAAACCCTTGGCCTGAGACTGAGCGTCCCTAGTCAATTATATGAATTGTAATTCCAGATGGACGGGGATATACCACGTACCATAAATGTTCTCTTTTGGGACAATTTGTCATTTGGTTATGACATTCTCTTTGCTGAAAAGGATTGGCCACCAGAGTTTGTTATGGAGTGCCCACGAGGAGAAATGGTAATTTTACCTGCTTTTTCCAACATCGTTCCAGAATCAGTTAAATATGCATACGCCAAGGAGTGGGCCATAGAGCAAGCTCCGGCATTATACTGCAACTATGTGGGTTGCGATAACGGATCCCCTTATCACATCATACCTGTGAGGTCAAGACCACAGCCACAGAGAAAATCCCCCATTAAACATGAAGCTAAAAAACAAGTTAGAGAAATACTCACACAACTTGAATGCAAAGGTATAATAGAGTGGTGCACCTCACCAATGAATAATCCTTTGTTTCCAGTAATGAAACCAGACCATTCATATAGTTTAATGTTAGATCACAGACACTTGAATACTGCTACATACACATTCGCTGTACAAAACGCGCATAGCGCGGCACCAATGAACAATATAGTGCGTAAAAATACAAAACCACATTAGACATATCAAATAGATTTTTTTGTCAAAATATATCACCTTAAACCAGGTACTTGACGGCATTCAGCACTCTAGGTTCTCAAAAACAGTTCTGTCAATTGCCACAAAGTTATAAGAATAGCCCAGGGCTGTTTTCCGCCCGTGTAACGTAACTGTTACAATATTTCGATGATCAGGCATTGTCCTATGTCGATGACATACTTGACAGATGATGACCTGTCAAGTCACTTGGCTAGAGTAGATCGCATGGTTTTGAGATTTGCTCACATGGGCTACAAATTTAATAAAAAGTTTTTTTTTTAAATCTATCTTAGTGTTCTGCTATTGAGATACAAGCTGTCAAGTGAAGGCAGAAGCCTTGCGACACATTTCCTAGTGAAATGTGCGCTGTTACAACCACCCAAAAAAACTCCCAATCAATATTGGGTTTCCTAAATTTTGGCAAGACATACATACCAGATTATGCACAACGGGTAAAACTGTTCTACGACTTGATTCGTCCAGACTTTTCAAGTTCACATTGGACAGCTGAACACACACAAATTTTACGTTCAGTACAACCTGACATGTTAACTTCGAAACACTTACACATACGTGTAAACACAACAAACCTGGTGATTCGCATAATTGCGGGTGCATCAGGGTTCACCTATGTCACATTCAATGAAGGAGACACTGTACCTATTGCATATAAATCACATTTATATACAAATGTAGACATGCGTTTTGTACTGACAGAAAAGATCCGACAGCAGTACGGACTGCTGTAGTGAAAGAAACATCATTCGCTCAGGGAAAACGAATAATTATCGTGCCTCGCATTTCAACCTTAGAGGCTGTTACAAAGGCCAGCATTCCAGACGCGAAAGCTTTACATCCGAGATGGATACAATGGGACAACTCACTCACAGCAACAGATGTAGATTACATATTTGACTCTGCATTACAAACACAAGCATATCTCCAATATGAGCAGGAATATCCTCTGCCCAATGAAGGCATGCCTCTAGATCAGTATAATTACATAATCTACACTGATGGTTCTCCTCAGCCTGCAATAGTTACAAAACACCTATACTCTCCATCCTCAAAAAACATATATATAGTCACTTGATGATTGCACAGCACAGCTGGTTGAACATAAAGCTCTAATTTTAGCACTTGAAAATACAGATCCTGGATTCTCCACGCTCATTGTGTGTGATTCGTATTATTGTGTCCAGTCCTACAATGAGTACTTACACTACTGGAGCCAGAATGGATTCAGAGATTCCAGAGGGTATACAATGAAGCACAAGATGCTTTGGGGACAAGTGGCCAAACTAAAAGCATGTTTGCCAAGGACTCATGTGATTCAGAGGAAAACACGATAGTGGAGAGGAAAAAAACGGGACTTAAAGCAGTCTTTAATAGCCAGAGTATTAGGTTCAGGAAGCAGTTGGGTTCATCACCTGTATGGGGTCCAGAGAGCCCTAAATAATCTGTCTAGAAAATCCCTGGGTGGTCGGACTCCCTATGAGATCCTGTTCTGTATTAAGATGTGGTTTCCAGACCTTGACAGTCCCAGTACAGTGTCGGCGGAAACGCCTTTTCATATCAGTGAATGTTTGGATGTTTTACAGGACCTGGACAAGTTCAGAGTAGCTCAGAGCAAAGTCCAAGAGAAACGTTCTGCCACTGATGAAGTGAAGGAAGAGCCAGCATATCCTGGTTGGATTCTAAAGATCGGTGCTGTGGTCTGGGAGAAAATTGTGGACAAGAAGGAATTCGGGCCATCCTACAGAGCCTGTACGTGTCCTGGCTATTGAAGGTACCAGAACTGTACTTTTATTACCCCTTGCTGTTAGCAAACACAAGAGAGTTGTGTCTATTGATCTCATCAAACCACATCATGTCGCTGGTTCTACATAGTAGGCCTTGAGGGTTCCTGGGTAGTTACCTGTCTCCTCTCACTACCCTACAGGAGGTCCTGTTAGAAGCTTTGACCGATGATGAAGCTTCTTCTCCCTAGCTGGGGACAGCTAACACAGAAGTATCACTTCTTCCTGTCACATCAACAAATGTCATACAATCATCATGTACGGAAACACAGATTTCAATTCTACAAACAGACAATGATGGTGTCTACTGCAACGTACCGCCACTAGAGTCATCTACCAGTTCGACACAGCTCAACGAGCCTCCCAACTTTGTACAAACAGCCTCTGGCTACTTTGTCGACTTTGATGACTTCTCTTCGGATTCGTCAGACCCAGATCCACCTCCACAAAGCGTATCACATGAATTTTACATCTGGCTCAGAAAGACATACTTTATCCCTCCATGGATGTACATTTGGATTACAATTTCATTACTTTTCCTCTTCCTTTGTATTGGTTCCGTGGCAGTCTTTTTCTTGCTTCTGAAAGGACACTATCTCCCAGAACGCTCTGCTCCACCTGGTAAACAAGGTTTTGAAACCCCATTCTTCATCACACAAAGTGCGAAGAGACCTTTCCCTGGTGAACATTTCAGCTGGTCCAGGTCCCGATGGAATTGTTTGGGATAAGGTATCATATGATATATTTGGACGACTGAAACTTTACAAATACCTTATGTATTTTGTATTTCTTTAAATTATGTTATTACCCTTGGAACTATCTCTGATGATTGGGATATTCACACAGTACATGAAATGCTTGCTGATTTAGAGCATTATACTGTTCTCGATAGTGAAGAAATGTATGATGGTACATCTAATTATGATGAAATGTTCTGTTTTCACCATTATGGTCACCAATATTTACATCAAGCAAGTACTCCTCATGCAGTATTTAGTTACACACAATGGAAACACTGCCCTATATCACCACAGGACAGCTCGAATACATTTGTACAGAAATGTGCATCTTTTTCTGGTCACGATTCGGCAGACCCAGAGTCGGATTATTATAAATGAATACCTTCTCCAGGTAAGAAAATTATGCTCACTGATATAATGTTGATTTATTCTGCATCTTCTATTTCCCAGTTATCGACACAAGGGTATGACACTATTGCTTTAAAATCTATATGGGGGGAAAAGGATTGGCAGATTCAAGGGAACAAGGCTTAATTTAGAGCATGCCTTATACCACACCAACTGATTTTCCTGAATAAAACTGTGCAGCAGATGTCCTATCTCAGCCTAGCCAAGTTAAAAGATTTAAATACACCAATTATTCCCACATTTGAACGTTTGAGAATTTACAACAGTACACAACTTACACGGAGGAAACATTAGACAGAATGCTTGGGAGTGGGACATACAATCCTTCACATTCTGATCAAGAGGGATGGTTAGTGTGGCTGTTACACACTAACGGATGTTTGGCCTGTTTTTAAGACAACATGAAGGGGTTTCGAATTAATAGGCCAGACCCACGTTATGTGCAGACACAGGAGTGGTAACAACATACAGCGTTGGAAAGTTGTGCCTAGAGTGGCTAAAACATTCACCATTGTCTGAGGTGAAACAGCACTTGCCCCTTCTTTCTGATGACATGGGTCCTCAGGATTGTTATTGTTATTTTAATTTTATAAGGCGCACAGCTACCCTAGGGTTTCCCGGCGGCGCCTGAAGGGGCCAACATAAACAGAGGGGCCTACATATTAAATAACCAAGTTTTTAAACCCCTACGAAAGTTCTCATATGAAGATTCAATTCGAAGATCGATCGGAAGGGAGTTCCATAAAAAGGGGCCCAAGTGGGAAAAGGAACGATCGCCCATGCGCACTAGTCTCGTCCTGGGAACAATGAACTTTGCCTGGGCGACTGAGCGCAGAGCACGAGATGGAACATAAGGTTGAACAAGAGTCTTCAAGTAAGGAGGTACCTTTCCAGATTTGATCTTAAACATGAGACTCAAAGCCTTAAACTTAATACGGCTTTCAATCCTAAGCCAATGGAGATCCCGAATAAAACTGGAGATGGAAGCGGTTTTAGGTATCCTACAAAGCAGCCTCGCAGCCGCATTCTGTGCAAGTTGCAACTTGCGTAACACCTCCTTGGCGGCACCCAGATACAAGATGTTGCAGTAGTCCAGTCTTGAGGTGATGAGAGCCTGGACCACCGTACGTTGGGTAGAGGAAGGCAACATCCATAAGATTTTTTTAGCCATCCAAGGATTGTGAAGCAGGTCGAGGCAACTCTCATTGCTTGCTGCTTCATGGACAATTGGTCATCAACTAAGACACCCAGGTTTTGAACTTGCTGTTTAGGTTGGGGCAAAGGACCCATTTCAGTGGGCCAGTGCTGGGAGCCCCACAGGTCTTTATTACGGCCCACAATCAGCACTTCTGTTTTCTCGCCATTAAGTTTCAACAGGTTGGTATGCATCCAACCTGCAATGTTCCTTAAACCGGCCTGAAGTAAGGAAGGATTGCGAGCTCCATCCGCAGAGAGGGAGAACACAATCTGGGTGTCATCAGCGTATGAAAAAGAGACAACCCTGCTTCCTCAGCAATCCTCGCCATAGGTCTAACATAAATGTTAAATAGTAATGGGCTGAGGATAGAGCCTTGGGGAACACCATAAGGGGAATTATGAATCTCGGAACATGCTGTCGGCGAGAAAACCTGAAACGTTCGATTAGTCAAAAAATCAGCAAGCCACTTGAGGGCTATATCAGTCACTCCCAATAATTGTAGCGCATGCAATAGCACAGGATGTGATACAGTGTCAAATGCGGCACTTAGATCCAAAAGTATAAGTGCCACGGTACCACCCGCGTCAACCTGCTGGCGCACCATATCTGTGACCCCAAGCAAAGCGGTTTCCGTAGAGAAGCCTGCTCTGAAGCCTGATTGAGAACCATGAAGGAAATTTTGAGAGGTCACAAAAAATGTCAGTTGTGCATTGACATGCTTTTCCAAAATTTTGGAAAATACAGGAAGGAGAGAAATGGGCCTAGAATTAGATAATTGCGTGGGGTCCGCCGTGGCCTTCTTTAACAACGGCAAAACCATTGCGTGTTTCCAAATAGAAGGAACAATAGCCTCTGCCAAAGATGCATTAAGCAGCTCCATAATTAAAAGCAAAGATGATGGTGCAAATTTCTGAAGCACAGTAACAGGGATGGGGTCTCTAGGGGAACCAGATTTTTTGGCTGGCTAATATTCGCCTAAAAGAATCAGTGTCTAGGGGTGCCCAGCGAACAAGGTTATCCGAATGTTTATCAGACGAGTCAGGTTGTGCCGGCTCCTCGTTAATCAAGAAAGGAGGATTTCCGGTAAGCTGTGAGGCATTATTAGGCATAGAGTCTTGAAATGAATCATAAATTAATTCAACTTTCCTCAAAAAGAAAGTAGCAAGCTCCTCACAGTGTGGAGCACTCAAGTCAGGCGAGGCAGGCAGACAGTCAGCCCCGGACAAATTTTTTACAAGCTTAAATAATTGCTTAGAATTATTATGTGCTCTGGAAATAACTGAAGCCACATATTCAGAGCGTGCAGACTTGCAAAGTATATGATAAGCCCTTAGAGCCATTTTGTAAATTGATTTGGCCTCAGGAGCATATGTTATTCTCCAACGTCTCTCCAAATTTTTACATTTGCTTTTTTCTGCTTTTAAGATCTCAGTAAACCAAGGAGCAGGCGGACGATGGTTATTTGCCTTGATAGCAGATAGAGGAAGGCAGGCCTCTACAGAATTAAGAATCCAACTTTGGACAGCAGCCACATCGTTTACAAATGAAAGACCAACTGTTGGGCGGTTTTAGATAACATATTATTGAATACATCAGTGTTCAATTTTCCCCATTTCCTCAATTTGGCTGTAAGACCAGAGATCGTTGGAGAAGGATTACGAGAGTAAGCAGAGACTTGGAAGCCAACTAAAAAATGATCAGACCACGGTACAGGCAAAGTTGGAGAGCAGTGAATATTATGCAGATTCGAGAAGATGGGGTCAAGTAAATGGCCCGCCACATGCGTGGGTCCCGAATTGCAAAGCATCAGGTTAGCCGCAGCAAAGTCTGCGATGAAAGTCGCACTAGTGGCACAGGTTATTTCATCAAGATGTAAGTTGAGATCACCCAAAATGGTAAAATTAGTAGCGTCTACAAGATATGGCAGGACTTGACCCGGAAAAGACGCAGCCCAGGCCCCTGCAGGCCCGGTGGCCGATAAAGCAAAATTCCAGAAAAAGTAAATTGGGGGGTTAAAACAAGTCTGAAAAGGCCAGCCTCGCAGTCCAGGAAGGGTAGACTATCAAATTTACAGGTGAAGTATTTCTTAAAAATAATAGCTATACCTCCTCCGATTTTAATTCCCCTGTCTCTTCTAACAAGGGCATAATTAGGGGGCAGAGCAATTGCTATATCTGGTCCAGAGCTTCCATGAAGCCAAGTTTCGGTAAGGAAAATGGCGTCTGGTTGCTCATTAAGCAAAAGGTCCAAAATATCTAGCTTGTGTTTTACTAGGTCCTCAAAACCATGTCAAAAGCACTTTCTGAATGCAATATACAATGAAGTGTGGGAAGTTTCACAGCAGGAAGCTGCTGAGAGACTGCGTGCAAAGTAAATTTGAAAAATGCTCTAGCAGTAGTAGACAATGGTATGACCACCTTATCCACTTGGATATATTCTCTGGGTAACTTTATGTCGTCTGCTTTCGACATTGTACCGAGTGACTTGTCCCTTTTCCAACATGGGCAATCGCAGTTTAGGTCTATTATGCTACTTAGTTTGACTCTACAGACGTTACGTACTGGTCGCGTCCCATGGAAGCACCTAAATGCCAGTAGCTTGTTTTTACCACACAATTTAACTAATAAACAGACCACCATGGCTAGGAAAGACTTGACACACACTATGTTACACTTAAAAAAGTTGGAAAAATTACCATTTACTTTTGCAGAAATTCCATCAGCTGATTGGTTAATACACAGGCTTATTTCTCTGCCAATCTCAGTGTTTCACTTTAAGTACTGGTTACAACACCATCAAGGGGGCAAAAATGAAGCACTGGGAGAGGGGTTTGCACATGAGTCATGGATCATACCTTTCACATACATGAGGAATGATGACACTGAGATTTTTCTTAGCGGTACAGACTGTAAGAATACTCTAGGCCCTTCTCTAGTTTGCAGGGAGGTTACACTTCACGGTGCATGTAATGTCTCCAAAGCGAACTTGTCATGTTATCTGAAGGGTTCTCCAGCTGCTGTGATTCATCCGGCATTAAAATTGCTTTCCAATGGTAGCTATTTGATGTTGAACAGTCAAGGATGCTGTGGGATGAGACCGGGAATCGCCTATCTGGTGACAGTTTCTGCTGTCGTGACCTGTTGTGCACAAGTACTGTTTCCACCTGCCCGTACAGTTAGGGATGCAACAGTTTGGCCTTTGATTAAGGTTTGTAATGTGAACTTTGATGTTTTAAGCAGACTGAAAGCCTTGTTGTTGCAGAAGAACATGGCCTTAACATCTGCAAGGGAGATGTATGATCTTCAAGTTGCAAGGTCTTCCTCTGAGATACAGTCGTTACTCAGCACAAATTTCCCACACCATGTTGGGGAGCTAGTGCAGCGCTTTTTTAACATTTCCAATACTGAGGGGGGTAGCACACACTTTTTTAAGACAATTGGCTGCAGGTTGGTTAGCATGTTCCAGACGGTCTTCGGCGTTATTCTATCTTTTATACACTTAGTGATTGGAGGCATTTTTGGAGGCTTACCACTGGTCCTGTTCCTGCTTGTCGGTACACTGATTTTATTTTATCTGCTCCGCAATGGATATTCCGTCACACGGCCAAATGGGGATGGCACTGCCACACTTGCTACTGTGCCATGAGAGAATGATACAGTCCTTAAGCACACCCATGCTCGAAGATTTATTCAATGACTGGTTCTTGTCTTTTACACTGCGTGCAGCCCGTATTCCGCTGTCTACTGTGCGCTTACGAGTGTGGTCTGGATATATGCTTGTGAATGCAACCGGTTCAATCTACGGACATAGAACTGCTGGTGGGTCCACTGAAGGCCCACTATTACCGTTGCCCTTTGTATTTGCTATTGCTTCAAAACGAATATTATGAGCCTTCCTGGGATGCCCCAGCTCCTGGTGATTTGGATCCTGGCTCATCCTCTGTGGATTATTTCTGGCTGTTCCTCCTTCGACGGTTTTTGATGGGGTTGGATTTGAACATGTTTGCTGTATACAGCTGACGTGATGGGTGCCACCAGGAACTGTAGTGAGGATATGGATTCACAGCGTACATTGCTAAGTTAGCATAAGTTAGTATAAACTTGCCTGCCATGTTACCGCTTTTGCACACGTTTCTACATGATTTTGTTTTCGCAAATCCTCTGCTTGTGCACGCTCACATGGGAACCGTCTACCTTTCACGTTTCTTGCTGAACTCTGCGGTCTTTTGTCTGCACAGCATGTTCAAGGTCGAAAAACAATGTACTCTGTTAATCTGCTTTGGTCAGTCCCACGCATGTTAGACATAATACGAGCACAGCTGCACTACAGAAAATCGGGTGCTTTTAATATTGCATTGCATGCATGTTAAGGCACTTGGAGAAAACCTTCCGAAGAGAAGAGCTGTGTTTGTCCGGAGATGTAAACTTTTGCATCTAAACCTGGAGGTATGGGGTCCCCCTGACAAAGCCCAGAAGTCTTCTATAATTATAATCAACTAGTTTCTAGCACGGGGAGGGTGGTAAGGCACATTAGGCCCTTTTTCCACTAGGTTTATAAAATGATATCCCCGTTCATAATTTATGGAATTGTAACAATGCTCACTATATTGAGTTTATGCATTTTGCTGTTAGTATTGGCTCGTGTACTGCATTATAGAGCACGTTAGTTAAAATAAACATTTTAAACTATACAGTGTCTCTGATTACTCATGTTGTGGACAAGTACAAGAGAATTGATGAAAGAATGTTCTTGCTCCCGCGAGTACTGAGAGAGTCTGAGTTACATGTTCTAGGATGTCTAATCATTGGTAGCTTCGCTGTAGTACGGAGAACGAATGAGACTCTATAGCTAGTCGGATAGGGGTTCCGGGCACTAAGGTGGGTTGTTGGTACACCACTATACACCGAGGTCCTGGTTTCTTGCGCGTAGTTCTGTATATGTGCAGAATCCCTGCAACATGGCGCAACCAACGTTTGGTCTGGCTCTTATCTGCGAGACGCTTGAGTAGTGCTCGTGCTTGTCCACAATCCCCTCGCTTCTGTTTCCGGAGACAGGTGTCACAGGGTCACCTCCTATATTGATGTTTTTATAGGTTTTTTCAAGCTTGATGTTCTTAAAAGGTGTTTTCTTATAGTAGTAACCCATTATTGCGCTGCCACGCTTTTAGTTGTTATATGTTCTTTGTCTTCATGGCTGACGTCGATATTCCGGCGCATAGTTGCGCGGCACTCCATCGACATTTGACAGCATATGGAGTGCCTGACGCAGGTGTCGATCTTACCTTTGTGGTGGAAGCTGATCCGACACAACACTATGAAGTATTTTATTCATGGGTCACTTTTCCAGCAGTGGATGGGGACAATGATTTGTTCCATACTTACACTGCTTCGGATCTTCCTCACAATTATCGTCCCTATACAAATCTTGAGGTTCCGCTCACAGCATGGCAACACCATATTTGGTTTAATGGCGCCCTCCCACACCCAGTGACACCGATCCGTTTAGGCCCTTTATCCATCGATGGGGCCACTTGGCCGGTTTTGGCTAGGTACACCCCACATCCTCGTTATCTGACAGTTCGAGTGGATGAAATCCGCGTGTTGCACACCTCTTTGGTACGGGTGCATAGAGCTGTTGTACGATACGTTGTGCGCAACGTCCATGTGGGACCACCTGGGGTTGCTTTACAACCAGCTGGACCTGGCGGGGTGACTATCAGTCCCGTTATGGTTAATTCGGTGATGGGCAAGCGTCCTCAAAATAAGGATGATTTACCTTATTGGCTTGCTGAAAAATTTGACCAGCTGGAGGCGGTTTTTACGAATACCTCTCCTGTGGACAAACACAGGATTTTGACTATTAGTTTGCAGAAAGACTTGATCCCGATGTAGCTGATTGTAACAATTGGGGAAGAGTATTCGCGGCTGTATATGCGAAATGTTTCGGCACTCCCTCCATGACCGTACTTCGCTCCGTGATTAAGCATGTTCAAGATGAGCACAGCCCAGAAGCGGCTGTTGAATTGGGGATGCGTTTAGTCGGGGTGTTCGACGTAGTTGCTGATCTAATCCTTGCTAATGTTAAGGGAGATGCAGGAAACTTTCAGGTGGCTAATGCTTTGGCCCTGGTCCCAGAGCCTGACAGGCCACGCGAATTGCCGAAGATTATAGCCCAGGCTTATAAGACCATTGGTCGCAATAGTTTGGGTGTTAAGCCTTTTGCTAAAACACCAGCTCAATCGCAAATGCAACAGAAGTCTCAGTCTGAGAAAGACGAGCGTCCAATCTTTAATAAAAAGAATTGGAGGACTAAGAAACAGGGAAAGCAACAACAGCAACAGGGGTCGCGTGCCACGTCACCGACACCCGGGTCTGCTGAGCGCACTTATGATTTGCGCGACCGCGCGAAAATTAGGTCTCCTGACAGGTTTCAGGTTCCTGATCAGCGTTCTCCTCGTTCTTTACAGGAAACATCAGGTTCACAAGCCGGTGGAGGGGAACGCCAGGACTGCGGCAGAGGTCGAGGTAGCCCACAGGGACGTGATCAACCTCGTCAGGCTGACGTTAAGGAGAAACAAGAAGATTTTCCTCGTCAGAGCCCACAGTTTCAGAAAAAGAAAGTTGCTGCTTTAACAGCTAGATATGCCACAGACGGTGAGGACCCGGCTCCAGAATTTAACATGGGCAGTAACGCTGCTCGACAGCGCAGCGGAAGTTACCATAGTGCGGCAGGCACTGCGTCCATTTCTGGAGGCGACAGCAACTTAGACTTTCATTACAGTCGAAACAGCTGACACTAGAGTGGCTCCCCCTGACAGACTATATGACATAGTTCTTTTAATTGAAGGTGACATAGAACGAGTTGTTAAAGGGATTTTTTGGGAAAATCTGACATCTTCTTACGACATATTGTTGGCGGAGGCAGATTGGCCTCCACCTTTTGTTCTTGCTGCTCCGAAAGGGGAAGAAGTGATTCTTTCGAGTTTTTCACGCAACGTCTCCAAGGAGCATGCAGAAGCTTTTGCAGAAGAGTGGGCTTTGGTGCTTGCACCAGCTTTGTACCGTACTCATGTGGGCTGGGATAAAGACTCGCCACCCCATGAAATACCATTGCGGTCTATGCCTCAGCCGCAACCCCAATATCCTCTCCGGCGGGAAGCAAAAGGTCCCGTTTCTGAGATTCTGACTCAGTTAGAGTATCAAGGAGTGATTGAGACATGTGTGTCACCGATGAATAACCCTCTTTTTACCGTTACCAAACCCGATGGGTCGTACCGCATTGTTTTGAATTACCGGCATTTGAACTCTCATTGTCGCACTTTTGCGGTACAGAATACCCATAGTTCTGCTCTTGTAGACAGTCTTGTTCGTAAAAAATATAAAACTACGCTTGACATTTCCAATGGCTTTTTCAGTCACAATTTATCCCCGGCATGCAGTCAATGGACTGCATTTACCACCGGTGGTAAACAAAAACAATTTAGGCGTTTAGCTATGGGCTACAAAAACAGCCCCGGAGTTTTCGCCGCCCATGTTGTCTCTTTGTTAGACAGCATTGACCCAGATGCGTACTCGTACGTTGATGATATTTATCTCACCGACGATGAATTATGGCCGCATCTCTGCCGAGTCGACCGCATCATTATCTTGTTTGCGGACTACGGTTACAAATTTAACTTTGCCAAATCACACATTGCAGAGTACACAGTGTTGTTTTTGGGCTATGAGCTCAATAATGAAGGTAGGCGCCTCACTTCCTGGAGAAATGCGCACGTTTGCGACCTCCAACAACCCTGAAAAAATTACAATCTTTGCTGGGATTTTTGAACTTCGGACGTACTTATATTCCCGAGTATGCCCAGCATATCAAGCCTCTTTATGCCTTGATACAACCAAGATTTTCAAAAGCCTGCTGGCTTCCGGAACATTCAGCTATCCTGCAATCTTTGCATTCTGATCTTCTTGAATCTAAGTTCTTGTTAACACGTGATAACCACCCAAACCTGGTAATAAGAATCGTGCCAGGCGCAGTGGGTTTCACTTACTTGACCTTTAACGAAGGTGACACAGTACCTATTGCTTACAAATCACATTTATACACTTCAGCCGAGATGCGGTTTTCCAGTGTTGAAAAAGTCTTGACAGCTGTGCAGATGGCGATCCTGAAGGAACGCGCACTGGCACAAGGAAAACGCATTTTGGTGGTGACACCTTATCCTGCACTTGAAGCAGTTACAAAGGCAAGTGTACCAAACTCAAAGGCCTTGCATCCTCGTTGGATACAGTGGGCGACTTCATTGACATCTCCGGATGTCACCTTTATCTTTGACTCCTTGCTCCAGACACAAGAGTTCTTGCAGTATGAATTTGTTCACCCTCCTCCTCTGTCTATGCGCCCACTTGAGGAGTACGATTGTATCATTTACATCGATGGTTCAGCGCAACCGGAAACAGGTTCTAAGCATGCGTATTCAGCGGCATGTGCAATTGTGGCTGGTACCATAGTGAACGGTGAGTTCAAGTCCGATGTTGTTCATACACAGGCATTGGGAGACTGTACCGCCCAATTAGCCGAGTTGCGCGCTTTGGTGCTTGCACTAGAGTTTGCAGATCTTAATGTGAATACTCTAATTGCAAGTGATTCTTATTACTGTGTTCAGTCTTTCAATGACAACTTATTCTATTGGTCTCAGAATGACTATCGTGATTCCAAGGGCAGCGCAATTAAGCATAAGATGCTTTGGGTTCGTGTGGCAGATCTTAAACAACATCTGCCGCTCACACAGGTTATACATACTCTTGGCCACCAACGTGTGGGAGCACACGCGGTCGGCAACAGTTTGGCTGATGAAGCAGCCAAATCAGCAGTAGCCACATGTTCAGTTGCAGCCGTTACAAGATCCATGACTCAGATTGATAATGAATTTTTGGCAGCAATTGCTGCGACTGAGAAGGGTGGAAAGTACCCTCAAGGGTTCCCTTCAAAGTACTCTTATCATTTAAGTCCCGACAAAGTTCCTTATGTGAGAATAAATAACGTTGGTGACAGATTTATTCCCAATGCGGACCGCAGACTTTCTTTGATAACAGCCGCACACGAAGGCAGGGCTTCGGCGCATGCTGGAGTGTCAGCGACAGTTTCTATTCTGCAGCAACATTACTGGTGGCGTGGTTTATATAAACAGGCCCAAAATTATGTGCTTTATTGTGACGTTTGTCAACAGATTAAACCCTCTACGGTCACACGTCCACCTCTGACACAGCTTTGCATTTCTAATAAGCCTTTTGGCTGTGTATATCTTGATCACTGCGGTCCATTTTCTTCCGATACTGCTTATAAGTATATCCTAGTTGCAGTTGATTCGTGCACACGTTTTGTGTGGGTTTGGCCACAACGCAGTGCTGACGCTCGAAATGTCATCAGGGATTTGCGTGTCTTTGTGGGAATTTTTGCATGTGGCACCTTCCATTCTGACCAGAGTCCAGCGTTCGCCTCTAAGGCGTACAAGGATGCTATGAGGTCTTTGGGGGTGCAGGTGAAATTTTCCTCTCCATACAGGCCTGAGGGCAATTCGGTTGTGGAGCGAATGAACCGTGACTTAAAGCAATCTTTGACAGCTAGAGTCTTAGGTACTGGCAGTAACTGGCTCGCCCACTTGAATAGCATACAACGTGCACTTAATAATCTCCCTAGAAGATCTCTGGGTGGGCGGACCCCATACGAAATGCTCTTTGGCATACAAATGTTTGTTCCGGACCTTGATGGTCTAGACATGGCAGCGGCATCTGCAACCTTTGACATAGATAATCACTCTACTATGTTACAGGACTTACAAGAAACCCGTGACAGTCTTGCAAAAGAACATTTACCCTCTGCCACTGGTGCTGCACTACAGATTCCGGTAGTTGGCTGGCTACCTAAGGTTGGAGATCTGGTCCGAGAGAAGGTGGAGAACAAAAAAGAATTTGGCCCCTCGTATCGTGCACCGGTTCCAGTGCTTGGCGTGAAGGGTACTCGTACAGTCATTTTACCACCACTTCCTGGTCGCAAAGAGAACAGATACATCTCAGTGAACAATGTCAAGCTACAACGTCTGGCCGATTCTGAATAGCATAACGCCTGCTGCATCATGTCCAGCAATTTCGAGGAATCCTGTGGTTGGCGCCAATGACACCACACAGAACGACACTGCCATCGAGATGGACTCTGTTACTAATCCCTTGCTGATCCCGCCAGCTTCCCCCTGTACTGATGAGACTGAATATGCATACCCCACAAGTGAATCTTTGCCTGGTTTACCAACAACTGCGCTTGACCAGTCACGTTTTCTTTTGACTCAACTTCCATTTCATCTTTTGGCCGAACAAAATTTAGTATTTTTGTTTCTTGGTTTAAACAGACTTATTTGGTCCCTCCTTGGACATACATCTGGTTGGTACTCTTCCTGATTTTTTTCATCATGTCCATTGGCTTTGTGACAGTTTTTTTCTTACTCATCAATGGACATTACTTGCCAGAACGCTCGGCTGTTCAGTTGGTAACTGGTACTTTGGCTCCACACTCGTCTTCTCACATCATGAAAAGAGACCAGACTTTTGTTAACATCTCTGCCATTCCAGTCGCTGATGGCATAGTTTGGGATGCTGTGGATTTCCAGATTCATGGGCCTACAGAACTTATTAATGTACCAAATGTACTTCGTGTTTCAATGGGTGATGAGGTTAAACAGAACATACGTTCAGATGATTGGGAGGTGAAAGCAATACAGTCTTTATTTTCAGATTTGAAGTATTATGCTGCCTTTGATGCTGAAGATTTGTATTTAAATACAGCAAATTATGCCGATTTGTATTGTTACCAGCATTTTGGACACCACTACCTACATAAAGCAAATACATTTAGAAATGTTTTTAATTACACCCAATGGGAACAATGCCCCGCTCCATTAGAAGGCAGCTCCAGAACACTATTAAACAAATTTACTTATTTTACAGATTTTGACAGATCCAACCCGGAGTCCTTTTATTTTAAATTAAACATTTCAGCACCTACCAAGGTGATGTTAACCCACACCAAATTATTATATTCTACTTAGTTTATTGATAAATTGTCTGTTGGTGCTATGAACATTGGAAGGCCACCGTTGATTTAAAATCTGTGTGGGGTTCCAGATCCTGGCAAGTTCGTGGCACTGAAGCTTTACATCGCGCGTGCCGCATCCCAACGCAAATTTTGTTTTTAAATGAATCGATTTATCAAACTACCTGTTTTGGTTTAGCCACTACAAAACAGATGAATGTCCCAACCATTCCTAAACTGGCTCTCTATCAGAACTGGAGCATGCATACTAATTATTCCATTGAGGAACTGCAAGCTTTATTTCAGAATATAACATTTAATGTCTCAAGTTTAGACCCACTAGGATGGTTAGTTTGGCAGACTACTGCTGATGCTTGCCAATTACGTTTTCATAACACAGTCCCTGGTTACAAACAAGATAGGCTAGATCCACGTTTTGCTGATACACATTCGGTTACCACGTATTCTGTGGGTAAATTGTGTCAAAATTGGTTACAACACTCGTCCCTACCGTCAGTAAAACAACATTTATCGCTGTTATCCAGCAACATTGATTTGACTGACTTTATCAAGGGCCCTCCTGGTCCTAGAACGAAAAGATTTGTTTATGCTGCTTATAATGAAATCTGGAAGCTTTCGCACATTGAAGCTGCTTCGTGTTTAAGGGAAATAGATCAGGCAAATCTTGAGAAAGTACTTGCTGTTGTTGACAATAGTATTAACACACTGTCATCCCGCATTTACACACTGGATAATATTGTTTCATCTATGGTGGATATTGTACACGATGATGTATCTGTGTTGTATCATGGTCAAAATCAATTACGTTCAGTAATGCAGTTTGCATGGACTTTGCAAACACTGAAAATGGGAAAAGTGCCATGGGATTATTTGAACGCAACTGCTTTGTTTTTACCTTTTAATTTGACTGATAAACAACAGTTTATGTCCATGAAAGATGCAACGTACACCCTCTTACATATTGAGAAGATCGACCCTTTACCATTCTCCGTGGCCGAAACAGACTCTGCTGTCTCGCTCATCCACGGGGTTATCGCTTTACCGTTTTCTTTGTTTAAATTTAGCTCCTGCATGAAGCATTACCCAATAGGTCGTTATGAACCCTTGGGCAGTGCATTCCTACATGAAGTGTGGCCCTGCCTTTCACGTTTAGATGTCTGCGGGATGACAAGGAGGTATACCTTACAGGGGAATCTTGTGATTCTACATTAGGTCGCTCCCTTGTCTGTAAAAACATACAGTTAGACGGGGCTTGTAATGTTACCTCCCCGAATCTTGCATGTGTTTTGAAGGGTATTCCTGTACCTGCTATAAAACCTACTTTCACCCTGCTTGCTAACGGTAGCTATCTTCTTTTGAATAACAAGGAATGTTGCGGCCTGCTAGCTGGCATACCGTACATTGTAACAGTTTCACAGCGCGTAGTTTGCTGTAAAAATGTGCTTTTCCCGCCCCCGCATGGGAATATCGATACCTCAATTTGGCCTTGCATCCCAACTTTGAAAACAGACTTCAATAAGTTGAGCAGAATAAAAGCGCTATTATTTCAGCAGGAAGTCCCGCTCACTTCTGCATGCGAGACATTCGTCCTGCAGATAGCAAGTACACATTCTGAAATTCAAGCCCTTTTAAATACCAATCTCCCACTACATTTCGGTGAATTAATTCATCGTATCTTTAATGCGTCTGATACACATGGCTTGGTGCATTTTTTTTAAAGTTGTGGGCTCTGGCCTTCTGACTTCTTTTCAGACTATATTTGGTGTAATACCAGCCTTTATTCATTCTATTTTTTCCAGCGTCTTTGGCGGATTGCCTCTGTTGGTTACCATAGCGGCTGGTGTCCTTCTATTGATTTGCCTTCTACGTAATGGCTGCACCTCTTGTGGTCCTGCACTACCCAGATCGACTGCAAATGCTCCGTGACCGTATGCTTCAATGCTATGGCACCCTGCCACTGGCAACGCTCAGCGTGGCGTATAGACTGTCTTTCCGCTTTGCGTATTACACTTCGTGCAACCCGTCTTTTCATGCTTGGAATGCTCCTTTGAATGGGCATTAGATCTCTGCCTCTCCAATACGTCATCACCCGACCCGGATTACGACCTGTTGATGAGTCCCTTAGTGGCCCATGAGCAAGAATGCTCCGGGGTTGGATTTATGGCATGCGCGGCTGCAATTGGTGTATTGGCACAATGGGATATCTGTGCGGCGGTGCAGGATTTCCTACAACGTAGCTACATTGAATATCACGCAAGTTGTCCTACGATGGTGCTAGAGGCACCCACCTATGAAGATCATGAATGCTCGTTCTGCTTGCTGAATTGGATGGCATCTCTTTTTTCTAACGATGACAATGATTTCCTATTGGAGGCCGTTGCAGTATACTGCTCATACACTCTGATGGATTAAAACGGCTGGCGCTCATCTTTCCATTTTTTTATGTGTGCTATATATATTTTTTTTTTTTGTTGTTTGCCACCTATTTACAGGCCCAAAATAATTTTTTTAAACTATTTTTCCTTTCAAATTTATAAAACTATAGACACTCATTGACTTCTGCTCATACTTCTTGAATTCTGTGTTCGTCCTATCACTACATGCAATGGACTTACCAGGGGAGGGTGTAGTGAGGATATGGATTCACAGCATACATTGCTAAGTTAGCATAAGTTAGTATAAACTTGCCTGCCATGTTACCGCTTTTGCACACGTTTCTACATGATTTTTTCGCAAATCCTCTGCTTGTGCACGCTCACATGGGAACCGTCTACCTTTCACGTTTCTTGCTGAACTCTGCGGTGTTTTGTCTGCACAGCATGTTCAAGGTCGAAAAACAATGTACTCTGTTAATCTGCTTTGGTCAGTCCCACGCATGTTAGACATAATACGAGCACAGCTGCACTACAGAAAATCGGGTGCTTTTAATATTGCATTGCATGCATGTTAAGGCACTTAGAGAAAACCTTCCGAAGAGAAGAGCTGTGTTTGTCCGGAGATGTAAACTTTTGCATCTAAACCTGGAGGTATGGGGTCCCCCTGACAAAGCCCAGAGGTCTTCTATAATTATAATCAACTCGTGTCTAGCACAGGGAGGGTGGTAAGGCACATTAGGCCCTTTTTCCACTAGGTTTATAAAATGATATCCCCGTTCATATTTTATGGAATTGTGACAATGCTCACTATATTGAGTTTATGCATTTTGCTGTTAGTATTGGCTCGTGTACTGCATTATAGAGCACGTTAGTTAAAATAAACATTTTAAACTATACAGTGTCTCTGATTACTCATGTTGTGGACAAGTACAAGAGAATTGATGAAAGAGTGTTCTTGCTCCGGCGAGTACTGAGAGAGTCTGAGTTACATGTTCTAGGATGTCTAATCATTGGTAGCTTCGCTGTAGTACGGAGAACGAATGAGACACTATAGCTAGTCGGATAGGGGTTCCAGGCACTAAGGTGGGTTGTTGGTACACCACTATACACCGAGGTCCTGGTTTCTTGCGCGTAGTTCTGTATATGTGCAGAATCCCTGCAACAGAACATCATCTGCGGTTGCTGAGAACAGCAATGTTTGGCCTACTCCTCAGAACATTTAAACAATCTGACAGTTGCGAGCAGTGCAGATTTTTTAATTCGGCCTTGTTTTTTACCATTCTAAGTTACTTTTTATTCACTTTTTATACTGGTTTTTCTGCAATTTGGCTTCCTGCATGCTTTTATTATTAAAAGAGCACAATGCATTTTAGATTTTAGGTTTTCATGACCGTATCATTTTTAGCATGTATTTGAGGAAGCTTTTAGTCACCTTATGTCCAAGGAGTGGGTGTCATGTGGTCACATTTATGCCTGAGTAGGTACACCACCATTTTACATGCTCATGTTTTAAAGTGCCATCTTTACTTAAACGCTGACATTTGACAGACATTTGCTTGCGTGCCTTTGCAGGATAATATTCGCTGAAATGACTTTGCTTACATTTACACTTTTTCGTAGGCATATTATTGAGTGCCTTGAACATTACGTACAAAGGGTAAGGTCACTATGCGAAATGTTGCTGTTTGTTATTGTCCGCTCAGCGACAGAGCTATCACAAAAGAATCAACAATAGAGGCCTGACTGGGGCTTTGGCATGATTACATGAGTTAAGTTTATTATATAAACACCATACTTTCTTTGTTAAGACAGAGGAGCATTTTGCTGACACTGTTTATGTCGCCCCACGCAGGAATTCCAGCCCAACTGATTCCTGTTTACCTCCTGCGAGGGATGATGCCCTGCTGTCCACCAAGACGGGCTCCCTGATAACACTTACCCACAGGTAACGGGGGAGTTTGATCACCCTACAGGGTTGCTGGCAGATTCGACCACCCTAGACACACTGGGGTAGGTAGCGCTAGATAGGAGCACAAAATATAGCAGTACTCATGTGAGTGCCTATAATCTATGTAACTGGACAATGGTTGAATTGTTCATTTTCTTTACCATTCTCGTGATGCTGATTACTTTGCTTTGTTTCCTTCTATTAATAATTGCAGCGCACGTGTTTTACACAAGAATCATATTGATTCAATAAATATTGAAAAACCATGTTGTGTATTTCTTGTGGATCTCTTTGGGTATGCATGAGTTACCAAACGAAAGGGTTCTAGATTTGTTTTCACAATTTCCTTGGGGAGTCAGGGTTGTCATGTTCTGAAGTTGCACATTTCACCTGTTACCTTGCCAGGTTAGGGGTACAGATGGTGAATTGTGAGCTAGCAGGACTCAGGCCAACATGTCCAGATGGTGTGCGGGGAATCAGTCTTGCACAGTTTTGACGTTTATGTTGTCCAACAAATGCACAGTTTTACTGAGAAAGTATGAACCGTACGACAAAGCAAATGCTACTAACTTGGTATTTCATGTTGCTTCCCCTAACCCCCCCCAACACCCTTCTTCTCAATTGCTGTTATATCCTCCGCTTCGTACTTGGAGAGCAGCAAGCAGGAGAAGCTGCAATATTTGGCATGCAGAATGTGAACAACAGCAAATCCGAACAGAACAGTATATAATACCCAAATCTGAAAAGATTTTAAAATGAGAGGGATTTTGAAAACTAGGGCCCACTACCCATGCACTCTGCACTGTCTACTGGCAACATTACAACATATAGCTGGTGTGGCTAAAAGACAATTAAAACGGAGGAAGCAGCTTAAACTGGCAATTAGAGCCCATGGCATTTTGTCCATGCAAACGAACCCTGGAACGGCTTTCTCAACATTACAGTTACAGACTAGTAAGCAATGTTATATGCAGTGAAACAGAATTTGTCAATATTGCAGTTGTTCAGGGGGCATGGGCAAGCAAGATGGCCAGCAGGACGCGTCTCTTGGGAGCTCCTCCCGGCCCCGTCTTCATCCTGCATTATCCTGCCAGACAAACGGCCTCTTGGTGCCAAATTAAGGCGGTGGTTCAGACTACTCGCAGGCAGCATCTTGGTTTGGCAAAAACAACAGGGTCCTGGTGTTTGGAGGATGGGTGATGCTGTATTGAGGCAGTTGAGGGCTGTGAAAAACTCAGGGGCCACGCCGGGGGCGGGTCTTGGCCTCGCTGCCGGACTTGGTCGCATGGCGGCTTCCCAGCTGCTCTGGGCCCGGCCGTGTGAGGCATGTGGGCAGAGGCTGTGCCCGTCTGCCAGGAGTGCTGTGGGCTCTGCGGGGGCTTGGGACGGGCTCGAGTTGTCTGTGATGTGCCCTGAGGCCCTGAGAATCACCGTGCTGTGGTTTGGAAGGCCCAGGCCTTGAGTCGGCGGTGAGCTGTGGAGGCGGAGCTGGGCCGCGGCACTGGAGCACTCGCTGGGGCCTAGAGAAGGTGCGTGCCCACCAACATCGAGAGGCACACTGTGGAGTTATCCTGGTGGGTGGGGGCACCCCCCTCTCGCCAGCAGTACACACAGGCTACAGAAGAGAAGGGTACTGTGCCCCACAGCGGGCCTGCTACTCTGGCAGGATCCGGGATGCCTGTGAGGTGATTGGGGACAAGAAGGGATCGTGAGTCGGGTGCCCGGGGGCCCCCGAGGGGCCCGTATTCTATCTTTGACCCTGTGGCAGAA
Source organism: Calotriton arnoldi (assembly GCA_963921515.1). Taxonomy (NCBI): domain Eukaryota; kingdom Metazoa; phylum Chordata; class Amphibia; order Caudata; family Salamandridae; genus Calotriton; species Calotriton arnoldi. The sequence continues at coordinate 1,004,477 of CAWUFW010005998.1, read as the reverse complement.
TTGGAGCGGATCACTGAGGGAGTGCCTCCCACACACTTTATCTCAGATAAGGCTTCAGGTGTAGGAGAGGCTATCATTGCGGAGCTACTGGGGGCAGGCTCTGTACTGTCCTCGGTTCGCATGGCCTGATGCTTTTCCCCAACGGAGGTATTCCTGCTTCTTGGAGGCTCGCTGTGGGCCCTAGCTCTGTCGCCTCTTGAGTGGATTCCTTAGTGGCGCTTGGTGCCCTCGACTGGGTGTGTGGATTACTTGCCCGGTCTGTGGAGGTTCTGAGATGGCGTGGAGGATGTGAGCGAGCCTACATTACTCCTGTCGAGCCCGGGGCGGGCGAGAACAGGGCGCCCGGGAGACGGTTGACTAGTTCCTTGGGGTGAGGTGCCTCTGAGGCGCTCAAATGGAGTACGTATGGGGAGAAATAAGCAGGCAGCTCCCACTCAGGGGAACACCATGGAGCAGTATACCACTGCAACCCCTCTCCAGCAGCAGCAGACACGCCAGGCTGGCTTGAGGGAGGAGGGGGGGTCAGGATGTACATGCTGAGGCACCTACCCGGTCGGAGTTACTTGCAGCCCTACTTCGGTCCTGAGTGGCTCTTGAAAGGAAGATTGAGACGTTGGCTCTAGAAGTCAATTTCATATGCGTTGATCTCAGGAATGTGTCAGATAAGGTGCGAGTGGCGGATGGCTCCATAACGGAGTTGAGTCAGAGATGGCTGTCCTGAAGAAGCAGATGGTAGCGGTCACCTCCAGGGCCAGGACTCTTGAAGCGCGGGTTGAGGACGCTGAGGGCAGGTCTCGGCATAATAATGTTCGTCTAGTTGGCTTTCCACAGAGGACCCAGGATAATGCCACAGATGCATTTGTGGTGCACTGGATCCTCGATGTGCTCAGCCCACATGGACTGTCCCCCACGTTTGCAATTGAAAGGGCGCACCAGGTGTTGGTGGCTGCCCCTAGGCCAGGAGCTCCCTTGGGGGCGCTTATAGTCCAAATCCTGAACTATAGAGACCGAGACTGCATACTTAGGGCTGCCCAGGAGACCGACACTGCTCAGTACAAGAATTACTGAATTTTCACATATCCTGACTATACCAACAAGGTCCAGGGCGCCAGGAAGGGCTTCTTGGAGGTGAAAGCCAAGTTGCGAGCAATGGGAATTTGTTACATGCTCCTATACCCCGCTAGGCTGCGTGCTATCGCGAGGGGAAAGTCCCACTTCTTTGACACCCCAGAGGGTGTGTGGAGATGGCTTGAAGTTTAGGATAAGGTGCCCAGAAATGGGGCAAGTTCAGGACGGACTGGAACCGGAACTGATCTGGGGTCTCATGGCTCCAACTGGAGGGCACGAGTGTCTCGGAGGTGGATGTCTCATCGCGTACAGCTGATGGGGACTCTCCCAGGGTGAAGTCCAGGATGATGGGATGATGGCATTGGTGCCCCCGGGCCATGTGTCGAACAGTGAAGAATCAACAGTCATGTCGGAGCAGGAGACAGGCATGGAAGATGTCACTGACTGAACTTTCGTCCTCTTGGTGAGTTTCATTATCTGTTCTTGTGCTTATTGTCTGCCTTTCATTCTTTTCACTCTTTTTTTTCCTTTTCATGAGGGGGAGGGGATGTAGTGGAATTCCAGCGAGTGATGTTGAGTGTATGGACCGGGTTCAACATGTGATGTCTGAATATACGGAGTTGTTTGCGTTGCTTTGGAGGTGGTCATTATGAAGAGACTGACAGTGTTCTTTACTGGTTGATATGGCATTGTATTGTTTGAGGGGCGGGATAGCTACCTTGAAGTTTGTGGTAGCCTACAGTTTGGGGGTTGGAGTTAACGCTGTGAGTCCTGGCCACATGGTCAGACATGGGTATACAGTATTTGTTGTTCTTCTTGTTGTTCTGTGTGTCCCATGGAGGGAGGGGTTTAAAGGGAGTTATTGTTGGGCTCTCGCACAGTCGCGGGAGGTTCAGTATTTATGAAGTGCTCTACAGTCATTCTCTGGTTGCTTTTACTTGTCCAGGTCGCTATATGATGGTGGTGGATTGGGGTGGGAGGTGGATTGGATCCCTGGGGGATGAATGAGTACAATATTATGGCTGACTGTACAAATATTGTGACATGGAATGTGCGTGGCCTGAAGGATTACACTAAGAGATACAGGGTCCACTTATTCCTGAGGCGACACAAGATGCAGATAGCCTGTCTACAGGAAACCCACCTTATGGGGGAAGAAGCCCAGAAGCTGGTTCACAAGTGGAGGGGACAGCTGTTTTCAGCCACTTACTCTGCTTATGTGCAAGGGGTGGCCATTTGGGTCATACCGGGGTCCCATTTAAGCACACACATAGTGATGCGGATATAGAGGGTCGGTACCTTCTACTGCAGAGCATACTAGATGGCTGGCCTATCTCACTCCTTAATACTTACGCACCTAACACTGATGATAAGTTCTTCTTCGATCATAATCAGGACTTGCTGGAAGACAGTATGGGACAGCCAGTGATATGTGTGAGGGATTATAACTGTATGTTGGATGGGAATGAAGACAGGTATCCCCCCAGACTAGGAACTAAACCCCTAATGGCCAAGTTGCTTGCCACTGTCATGCATAACTTAGGATTCACTGACAGCTGGCGAATATCCCACCCAGGGAGTCGCAAATATACCTGTTACTCCCCTACGCACAACACTTATAATCGATTGGATCATCGCCTGTTGGTGGCTGGGGTGGAACCCTGGAGATTGCTCGGGGTGTCTCATCTTGGGAGGTATCTCTCTGATCATGCTCCGGTTCTGTTGCTCATGCGTTGGGGGAACGTTATGCATCGAGAGCATAGATGGTGCATGCCTACTGGCCTCCTCACGGACAGAGTGTGCCGGGAGGCACTGGCAGCCTCGCTTACTGACTTTCTGGTGGTCAATTGGGGGACTGCGTCCTCCAGGGCGCTTGATTGGGAGGCTCTCAAAGCGGTCATGAGAGGAGCCTGTAGAGGCACTACTTGGGGGGTTCGAAAGCAGCTGGAGGCTTTCCGAGCGGATCGGGACCGCCGCCTGACCATACCAGAGTCTCGGGCGCAGGAACTCCGGCTCCATAGGGAAGTGCTGTGTCAAATCTGGCAGGTGGCTGGCCTGGTTCTTTAGAAGGGAGAATGAAATCCCCTTGTGCTTCATCTCCGCTCAACTAATGGTGCCCTGGTGACGAGCCGTCAGTCCATAATGGATGTTTTTGTTGGTCATTTCACTCAGGTGTATTGGACCGGTGGGGTGGGCCCAGAGGGGAGAACTGGAGAGGGAGATTATGGTGGAGGAACTGAGCAAGGCCATTAAGGTCCTCAATAGATCGAAGGCGTTCGAAGGGGATGGGTTTCCCGTGGAGTTCTATCAGTCCTATTCCGCGGTACTTAAAGACAAGCTACTGGAGGTATTTCAGGAGGCACAGAGGAATGGTATTCTTCCATCCACTATGAGGGGGGGAATTGTCTGTCTTATGCCCATGCCAGGTGGAGACGCTGCGGACCCTTCATCCTACAGACCCTTCACCATGCTTAATTCGGAAGTTAAGATTCTGTGTAAACTGCTCGCAACCAAATTGGTGGGGGTACTCTAAGGGTTGGTGCATGAGGATCAATGCGGCTTTATGCCTGTGCGCAGCACAGCGCTTAATCTCCGCAGGCTTATCCATGTACTACACGAGACGTTCGATGTTGATCGGAGGCTGGCAGTAGTCTCTATCGATCTTTGGGCCCGTGTTCTGCAGCTGGGTGAGGCTTTTGTACACTGTATGGTCCGTCTTCGAGTCGGGAGTGATCTCTCGGGCCATGGGCGGGGGACTAGGCAGGGTTGCCCCCTGTCACCCCTGCTCTTGGCATTTGCGATTGAACTTCTAATTTTGTTGTTGCACCGGGAGCTGGCACGGTGTGAGATTCAAATAGGGGGCACTCTGCATGTTGTTTCCCTATATGCGGATGATGCATTGATTTATGTTCGCTCCCTGGACCGATTGGTACTGATTCTGATGGGCTTACTCACTACCTTCAGACAGGTGTCTGGGTTTAGGGGTAATGTCCACAAGTCGCTGTTGTTCCCCTTGGGGAGCTTGATCGGGGTGCCATAGGCTCGCTTGCTGGAACTGGGCATCCGATGGGAGACTGAGGGGTTCTGATATCTCAGCATTAAAGTCTCCCATTTTGAGGCTGCTTTTCTGCGTCTAAATGTGGATACTCTATTCGAACGCCTGAGGGGCTCCGTAACTTTCTGGTCCAGACTCCCCCTATCAGTGATGGGTAGGGCGGCAGTGGCAAAGATGATCTTCTTGCCTCGATGTCTCTACCTGGTTCAAAATACATTTTTCCTGCTTCGACCGGCATTTTTCCAACAACTGAACAGTTTGCTTATATCGCTGGCAGTGTAGGAGGCCCACATGCGCCTTACCCATGCTGATGAAATACCCGAAGATGATATTATGATCTGGGGGTTGATTCTGAATAACTTCAATGTGAATGGTGACACTCACTCGGGGGAGGGGTCGGGCTCATGGGAGTGAGATTTCAAAATGGAAGGTTTATGCCATGTACGGATCGTAACGGCCAAGTGTGAGGATTTATACTCTCCTGTTTTCACCGAGAAATTGGGAAATGTCCTAGATTCATCATCCTATTATACTAAATGTATGTTTTTTATGCCTCCTAAGACCTACATGTAATTGTTTTGTATTGTTTTAACGATTATGAAATGGGCTGGATGTAAGGGAGCAATATTCCTATTGAAACTTACTCTTTATTTTTTTGCAGTTTGTTTCTTTCTTTTCTGTTATATGAGAAACTCAATAAAACAAAGTAAAAAAATATATATATTGCAGTTGTTCACCTGGAGCAACACAGATTTGATGCAAAGACAAAAAAATGACACAAAATAAGTATGTTTTATTATCAAAATACCTACATTTTAAACAGCTGGCAAGCATTTGAAACTGGATAGATGGGTTTTTCTACTTACTTGCAACTTGATAAATGTGTTGTGGGTGGGAAAAGCAGTTTATTTACTTTCAAAATAAATTGGATACACAGATATGGATAATAGAGAGGAATTTGCAGTTCATCGTAATAATGCTCCCACTTCCTTGTGGCACTGCTTCCCCTCCCTCTTCATTGCACTACTGCGGCTCCATCTTCATGGCACTGCTTCACCCCTTTCCTCCATGTGCCTCTGCTCCCCTTCTTCATCGCATTCCTCTTCACCCCACTCCAATATACCCTACTCCATCACACTTCAATCTGCCCCATGCTATCCCCATCTACCCTACTCCAATGTACCCTATAGAGCCTACTCCAATCTACCCCCGTCTACCCCCGCCTACCCCACTCAATCCACCCCAATCCAATCTACCTCCAGGTACTCCACTACCAACTACTCCAATCTACCACAACCTACCCCGCTTCAATCTACCCCACCCAACCTACTCTAATATACCCCACTGCAATCTACCCCACCCCGTCTACCCCACTCCAATTTACCCCACCCAATCTACCCCACTCAAATTTACCCAATCTACCCCACTTCAATCCACACCACTCCAATCTACCCCACTCCAACTACTCCAGTCTACCCAATTTACCCCAATCCAGTCTATCCCAATCTGCCCCAAACTACCACAATCTACCCCGCTCCAATCTACCCCATCCCAATCTACTCCACCCAACCTACTCCACCCAACCTACTCCAATACACCCCATTTCAATCTGCCTCACTCCTGTTTACCCCAGTTTACCTCACTCCAATCTATCCCAGTCTTCCCCACTACAGCCTACCCCACTCCAATCTACCCCACATAATTTAACCCTCTCCAGTCTACCTCATCTAACTCTCTCCCATCTACCCCACTCAAATCTACCTCACTCCAATCTACCCTACAACAATCTACCCCCAAATCTACCCCACTCAAATTTACCCCACTCCATTCTACCTCAGTCCAATCCACCACAATCTACCCCACTCCAATCTATCCCACTTCAATCTACCCCATTCCAGTGTACCCTAATCTACCCTACTCCAATCTACCCCACTCCAGTCTACCCCATTCCTATCTTCCCCACTCCAATCTACCAACCCCAATACACCCCACTCATCCTACCCCAATCTACTCCACCCCAATCTAACCCAATCATTCCCAATCTGCCTCACCCCAGTCTCCCCCACCCTAATCTACCGCACCCCAAACTACCCCACCCCAGTCTGCTCCAACCTCCCCCTACCTAACCCATCGCAATCTACCTCATCTCAATCTACCACACTCCAAGCTACTCCACACCAATCTACACCATCCCAGCCCACTCCACTCACTTTTAGCCATGCTGAACAGCAGCCATACTGGTGTACAAGATGGCTAAAACATATTCCCAAAGTCAATAGCTCTCGCATAGGCGAAACCTACTGGCTTTGCCAATGCTTGTTTTTACATGGGAGCTGGTCACAGCTTTTTTGTCAGCTAATGGGTCGGTGAGAGCCACACAAGAATTGCTGTAATGTGATTTTGCCATTCCCCTCAATGGGTTTCCCTGAAGGGCACGTGACTTGTGCGGCATAAAATGAGAGTACAGTTTAAATATTTAAAATTGTAGGGATGGCATTTTTTAGTGACAGTCTAACAAGAATGCCCCACTTCCTAAAATGCAAGAGGATTTTGGGCAGTGTATATCATTTACCCGTGAATGTGCATCTTTCACGTTGGAATCATCTGGTTTTGCAATGACGGAGAGGTGCCCGGACTGCTCTTTAAACATACCCACTGGAGTATTTTGCCCTGATGGAAATAAGAGACCAGGTTTCGATATTATAAGATACTGGTTCACTATAATGTCAAATACGGGTGGGTGTGTTTGTGTGGCAAAACTCTGGCCTCTGGATGATAAACCAGCAAACTCCTAGAGACATTCAGTAAGAATAACAGAGAAAGGAGGGAGAGTAAAAAGAAGGGGAAACAAGGGAGTGGTGGTGGGAGGAAGGGGAGGGTGATGGGGGAGGAGAAAGGCAAAATAGTAATGAAGAGAGAGGATGGAAGAGGGGGAGAGCTGGAGGAGGGAAAGGAAGAAAGAGAGAGAAAGTGAAGAGGGAGTTAGGGAGAAGAGAAAGGGAAACGAGTGATATATATATATATATATAGCGAGAGAGAGGTATGCAATTTTTTTGATATATGGATTGTAATTCTACCTTTGCTGAAGTACTGCTACATTTGCTTGATTTCTGAATATATATATGTAGTAACGAAGTCCAAGCAGGTAGGATGTAGTTCAAGATGTTTTATTTTAGTAGGTTACAGGTTCTGAAGAACAGCCCCACCAGGAGCAGCCTGCCTGCTGCTCACCCCATTCTCCAACTGTCACTTCACCTTGCAGGCTCCCAACATTCCGAAGCGCATCATCACTCCAACATTCCATGCAGCACACAGCACAAACACACTGGCTGAGCAGGTGGTGTAAATGGCATAACATTAACATGGGCAGGATACTACATATCCCCTTTCCTTATACAACAGAAGAATTAATGTGGTTACCTGAAAGAAGATAAAAAAACGTTGGACCAAGAAAAGCAATAAAAGAGAAGAATACAAATGCAGCTGAAAAGATGCAAAGAAGTGAACGAAAGGGAGAGAGCAGAAAGATAGGTGGAAGAAAAATGATGAGGAAGCAATGGGATAAATATACACAAATAGATAAGAACCATCCTCTACAACAATGAATAACGAAAGAGAGGAAAACAGTAATATGGCGTAAGAAACAACAGGTAAGCAGAAAGACATAGACGCACCAATGACTACCCCCAAACACACCCACTGGCCAGGCAGGCAAGCAAGGAAGGAAATACAAGGCACGACACAAACTAAACACCAGCCTGACACCCAGACACACACAGAGAGGAGAAGGACGAATCTCCTCCTAAACAAGCAAGAATAGAATGGAACTAGAAGGAGGGAAAACTGAGGACAAAGGAAGAACAACAGGAAAGATAGTCCAGGTTCCGAGGAGAACTGAACAGGTGAGAAAACAGAGAAGGAGAGAATAAAGTACAATGAGTATAATTCATCCTTCCCCATTTTCAAATTGACAAGATAAGATATAAGCATAACGTTGCGTTTTCAAATCGACAATGTAACATTATATAGGAAATAACATTGCGAGAAAATAACAGCAAATGGGACTGAAACCCATGAGACACACCCTGAGAAAGGGTAAAAAATGTACGAGGAGATGGGACATAAACCCATGACCGACCCCTACCCCGAGGCAAAGGGGTGAGGAGCTACTGTAAATGGGACTAAGACCCATGAAATGTAAACCTGTGTAAGGACAACCCCCGTGTAGAGGTCACATACTGTTCAATGTAGTAATGGGACTATAAACCATAAGACACACCCTGTGTGAGGGTAACAGTATAAGAGAAGATGGGGCTGAAATCCATGACCTACCCCGAGACGTAAGGGAGGTTAGCTATAGTTACCTACTGTAAATGGGTCTGAACCCATGACCTATCCCCAGAAATAGGGATGGTTAGCTACTGTGAATGGGACTAACACCCATACAACAATGCCCTGTGTGAGGGTAGAAACCGTAAGTAGCCCATGTAGGCAAGTGTATTGTGAGCGAATGGGGCTAGTACCCATTGCCATCCCTATGTAGGGAAGAAATAAAGTGTCAATTGTACACATTTAAGATGAACAATGAACCCCAGAAGGTGTGTACCCAGAGTCCATGAACGTAAAATGATGAGCCAAAGAGACCCACCATACAATCCCATGGTGAATAAGTGTGGATTAAAACAATTCCATCGTGCAATGTACAAAAAGCAAAAGCATGAATGAAAGCAGCGTAATCATAGCCAAAAATACAATAGGCATAGATACTGAATCGCATTAACTTTTCATTTGCTGACTGTTAGAGTTTACGGTGTGTGTGTCACCGTAGCCTTGTGACACACACCAGTGTTTGAGCCAACATACTTTGAAGATATAGCCCTAAACGGACTATGACTAGTGAGATTCTTGTGCACAGAAAGGTAAAATCCAACGTGGAAGGAGAAACTGCCAATCACCCAGGATGGGGCTGTAAAAACCAAGTTCATAAAGTACTCACAAAATGCACCCCACGTCCGTGTAAGCACCATTATTGTGCTTCTGAGAAGTGCCAGAGTTCCAGAGCTGACGTGCATTGCCCAATACAGAAAGAAAATCCGAAGTCAAAACTCTTTCTTTTTGGACAGGAAACCCCCTGGAGCGGTTGGATAGCCAAAACCTTTTTCTTGTTTACTCCGGAGTGCAATACTGAGCAGCAGTGCACTTGGATCCCACGACGTCCCCGGTCGCCTTCATATGACCGTGGTTGGCACACAGTGGGACACACCATAGCCTAGGCGCTTGCGTGCTGCCTACAATTTCAAAATGGCGGCACGCATGTGACGCAATGCCGGATGGTTAAAGGCGTGTTGCTGCAGGCAAGCATCCCGCAGCTGCAAGGGCTGAATCACGTACCAGACGTGACAGAGGATCCCACAGCGATAGCGTGCTTCATCTTTACTTGATACTTGTTGTCTTCTTTGCTATTCTATGAAGGACTTGTTTCTTCCTTTTTGACGTCTTTGTTGTTCTGAGTAGAACACCCTTGTATCTTGTTCGCAGTTTTTCCGTAACAGTGGATACTTCCTCTTGTACATTGTGTTGCTTGTGACAGTCCCTACTTTAGATGGTTCCATCACCAGGTCCTCTCTTGTTCGCCAGGTCCCTGAGATCCGCTTGTAGCACGTAGGTAGTCACCAACTCGTCGCCAAAATAATGTAGTAACGAAGTCCAAGCAGGTAAGATGTAGTTCAAGATGTTTTATTGTAGTAGGTTACAGGTTCTGAAGAACAGCCCCACCAGGAGCAGCCTGTCTTCTGCTCAGCCCATTCTCCAACTGTCACTTCACCTCACAGGCTCCCAACATTCCGAAGCGTATCATCACTCCAACATTCCATGCAGCACACAGCACAAACACACTGGCTGAGCAGGAGGTGTAAATGTCATAACATTAACATGGGCAGGATACTACAATATATATGTGTGTTTATGTGCAACCAATCTCTCTCCCGCCACTCTCACCCCATTCTGTCTCATTCTCTCCCCATTCTCTATTCCCTCCTTTTTATTTTTCTGTCCCTGCTGTCTCTCCTTTTCACTCACTCGTTTCCCCTTGCTCTTCTCCCTCGTCTCTTCTCCCTAACTCCCTCTTCGTTTTCTCTCTCTTTCTTACTCTCCCTCCTCCAGCTTTCCCCCTCTCCCTTCATTTTTTTTTTGCCTTTCTCCTCCTCTCTCACTCTCACCCTCCTTTTCGTCCCACCACAACTCCCTCGTTTCCCCTTCCTTTTACTCTCCCTCCTTTCTCCATTATTATCAGTGTCCTCTTCCGCCCCATCTCTTCCACCATTCTCCTTTTCCTCACCATTCCTCATTCCCTCCCTCCTCTCTCCCCTTCTCTCACTAGTATCTCCCCAGTCACACCCTCCCTTTCTTTCTATCCTTTCTCCTCTCCCTTTCTCTCCCTCATCCCTCTTTTTTCTCTCCATCCTTTCTTCCCCTTCTCTGTGCCTTTTGCTCGCTCCCTTTCTTTCAACTACTCTGTCTCCTCTTTCTTCCTCCTTTCTCTCTCCCTCTTCTTACTGGACATTCCGTGCCTTCATGAGAGCTCGCGTGGACATGCTCTTCTGAAATTAACTCAGCTAAAAATAAGTGCACAGCCGAATGCTTGCTGAAAATACAAACATATTGCTTAGCTGTTCAAATCTTGCTCCTAGCATGTATTTACATTTATTGTGAGAGGTGTAAACAAGCTGGACGCCACAGGCTATGCCCCACAAATTGAGTAAAAATCATTTTTTTCCCCTTTTGTTTTGAATGTAGTCGGGAATAAGATTCTGCTACTGCTGGCTTTCCTCAGAAAGGGACTCCCTATTGCGAAGAGATATATGTGCCTCTCTTCAGTCAGAATGGACCTCTTAGCAGTACCAGTCACCTGTGTGCTGCCTCGCTTTCATCCTAGAGGAGGAAAAGCTATTTTTATTGAGAGCTGTCGCCCATCCACCTGCCGCTAGCACAGTGACTCATGCACGTAGGCGGGAATTATCGCTCCCAGCTTTGTGGGAAGTGTACACAAGCCGGATAAAATGCATCACAGGGAAGAACGTTGGCTGTAGGCCATATGGTGGACAAACCAGATCTAATTGGTACAATGTAAGCGAAGCAAGACTGCAACACCCACATTCCATTTGTCAAATGAAAGTCCAGGATTGGAAACACTGTCCACGTTGGCATGAAGTTTGGCGTTCATCTTACCTTAAGGTCTCCAAAGCAGCTCCGCCCATTAAATGAAGGCAGGGCCGGACTAGGAATCGAAACCAGCCCTGGTAAACTGCTGGGCCGGCCCCCCTGGGGGAGCTGAGGGGGTTTGCAAGGACCGGTTTCGGCCGATTTTGTTACCGGGGGCCTATATTGCAGGCCCCCGGTAACAAAAACGGCCCCCCAGGGGCCCAAAACCAGCCCCCCACCCTGGCAGCCCACCGGGGAAACGCCCAGTGCCCGCTACGGCCAGTCCGGCCCTGAACGAAGGGCTATGTAGGGCGGCTCCACCTGTGATGAGATGGATTCCTAAAGCATCTATAGCCCACAACACCTCCATTTCACACAGCAGAGCTCTGAATAGTGCCCCATTTAGAATACAGATTGTACCCGTTATTACGAGGTATGACATTTAGGGGGCAAATGTATGCGGCCCAATAATCGAGCCAAAATTATTTTATTCAGGAATTTCAGAACCCGCCACCACTGCTAATTCTTGTTGGGGCAATTAGCCTGCTGTGAGAAAGAGCCTAATTTCTTTTCCATATGTGTGAGTTTCTCTCACAAGGAGTGACACCTGCGGGTCTTTCTTTTTATTTATTACATTTCAACAGCAGTGGAGAGGTTTAAATTGTGTAGGTTACACAAGATCAGAGCAAATGTATGGAAGCAAAGCATTAGGTCTTACAGCACCAGCAAAGTAAAAAACAGCCACACGCGTCACATCACTCTCCACCAGTGCCCTTAAGAGCCAGAAAGATAGCTTGAGTGTTTCATTGTGCTGGTCAAGGGGGCTCTGGGCAAGTAGTCCGCATTTGTGACAAATATGTAAAAGGGGTCCCTTAGGGGCATATGTATCGAAAAAAGAGAATTGCGATTCTCAATTTGCGATTTTTAGCGAATCACTAATTGAGAATCGCAAAACGCGATGCCAATATAATTTCGCAAATAATTAGCGATTCCTTAGAAATCGTAAAATCCAATAGCAACCCCATAATAGCGATTCCTTATAAGCGAATTCGCTAATAAGAAATCGCAAAATTAGCGAATCTGCTATTCAGGTGCAGCTTGATGACATCACACCCAGGAAGTGTGACTGCCCATGCTGTTCCTGATTGCCTGAGGCTGTGTCAGAGGCTGGGAGGAGAAGCATACCACTGTGAACTGTAACACCACCAATACACAATGGATCCACAGGAGAAGGATAAGGAGGCAGCTGGGAGGAAAAGAAAGCACAAATTCAGTGAGAAGGAGCAGGAGGTACTCATTGAGGAGATGGTCAATAGGCATGAATTGCTGTTTGGAAAAAAATCCCTTCATGTCCCTGAATCCCAAAAGCACAAAATGTGGCTGGACATACAGGCGAAGGTGAATGCCATAGGTGTAACCCAGCGCTCCATTGGTGACCTACGCAAGCGCTGGTATGACATGCGCTCCAGGTCGGAGGCGAAGAAGACTGGCGGGGGTACATCCACAGAGACAGAATCCATACCCCTTGAGGAGTTGGTGGAGTCCACCCTACAGCCTGAAAGCATCAGCGGGGTGGCAGACATCGATAGCTCGGACACGCACAACACCAGACAAGGTAAGAAGCATGCTAAATCAGCCCTGACACATTACCAACTCAATTACACACTCAGGAATGCCCCAAATAGGAAGTAACAATGCAACTCCATTCCACATTTTCCAGCCCACCCAGCAATGCATCATGGGAGATGTAGTCACACACATAATACAGTTGAGCAATGACACACAGCAATGTATAAGCAGTTGAACCAAAATAGTAAAGCCAAAAATGCAAGACAGTACTTAGGTAACCTAAATGCAGAAAACTTTATTCAGTGAACAATGGAAAGCAGAACACACAATAAAAAGTGCTTTTGTATTTACAGTTGAACTTGAAACACAGGGTGACAACACCGAAGCCAAGGATGCAGCACACACCCAGGACCAGGCAGGGGGAGAGGACACAGAGCAGACAACACTGCCAACACCTGTCCCACAAAGACAACGTCACATTGTGCCTCCACTCCCGGTGTTGGAGGGAGAACCCGAATCCATAGAGGATGAGGCACAGCCAGAGCAGGAACAGCGTGCACAGCAGGTCCATGATCAGCCCCCTATGCACCGTAGGAACGAGAGTTGCAGGAGACGCAACCCAAGGGCACACACCAGTGCAGATGCAGGAGAGGATCCTTCCGTATTTTCCAGCCTGGAAGGCACAATGGTGAAGGTCCAGCGCCTGCAAGCCAGAAGCATGAAATCAATACACAGGCAGCTGGTGTCTGTTAACTATAATCTTACAGACATGAAGGAGGGCATCAGAGAGCTCAATCAGAAAGTGGATGAGGGACATAAGGCCTGTGCAGACAGCATCAGGGAAATGACTGGAGCAATAAAAGAACTCTGTGCCACAATGAAAAGGGACCAGGCATCCAGACGGAGGGGTAAACAACGTCTGTTCACCCGTCTGGACATATATAGCAAGGCGGACAACTGCTTGTCAAATGCCACATCAGTACTGTCACGCCGCACAGTGACCATGCAGGTAGAAATGGCACACTGCAGCCAGGATGTGGCCAAAGGGTTGGTGCAGGTCACCAATGCAGTTGACCAGCTGCAGACAGCTACCATAGGTGGTACAGGTCTCCTGGGCTCAGGGGACAGTGAGGAGCTCTCCAGCCAAAGCAGCATCACCCCACCAATTGCGGGACCCAGACGGCATAGTTTGAGGCAGGGAACACCATCAGATGCCTCAAGGGAGAGCAGTCAGCACACTGAGCTTGCAACTGCAGGACGTGCACGCAAGAAATGAACTGTCACCACAGCTGAATGCTAATGGGTGAAGTAACCCATGCATATGGACATTTATAAACCCATTACCTATGCACTGTGTACATGACATGTGCAACAAAAAGTGCCACACATAAAGTGTGTTTGTAGGCTGTGTGAATGCAATTTACCTGACGCTAAGGTACATTAAAACACAGTCATTCCAAAATCATTATTTGTATTGTGTCATCATTACTCACCTAGAAATAGTTGTGTGTTATTTCATCACGTCTCTGTCGGGCCCAAGCTGCCCCTACGCCACCTGCCGGTCTGCAACGTGGACCTGGTACCTCATCCTCATCTGATTCTGTATCTGTGAGTTCCACTGGTATGCCTTTTCTAGTCACAATGTTGTGCAGCATGGCATAAGTAGCCACAATCTTGCAGCAGGTCTCTGGGCCGTATTGTAGTGCTCCTCCACTTTTATGCAGGCAGCGGAACCTGCTCTTCAGTATACCAAATGTCCGCTCAATTACACAGCGCGTTGACTTGTGTGCGCGATTGTATCTTCGCTCTCTTGGATTAGCCGGATTGAGGTAGGGTGTGAGGATGAATTCGCGCACTGCATATGCACTGTCACCTACAGGATGAAAGACATACGGTTAATCACTGTCCTCTCACTTCAGCCCTTAACTGTATGTAAGAGTGCTTGACATGCATTTACCTAGCAGGTAGCCCTCGCCATATTCGCCCCCAGTGAGACGTGTGTATATCCCACTGTGTCTAAAAATGAAGGAATCGTGTGTACTGCCAGGGTATTTGGCCACGATATCAGTTATGATATATTTTGCGTTGCAGATGACCTGTATGTTGAGTGAATGGAATGATTTGCGATTTCTGAATACGTACTCATTGTTTGAGGGGGGTGAGAGGGCTACATGGGTACCACCTATGCAACCAATGACATGGGGAAATTGGGCAATCTGGTAGAAGTCCAGTTTGGGTTGCTGCAATGCCTGTTGTGTGGCGGGGAATGTGATGTGATGATGCAGCCTCTGTACCATTGCATCCAAGAATGCATGGAAGAAGCCCGACAGGCAACTCTCCTGCTGTCGCTATCACCCCCTGGAAGCTCCCTGATGCCAGTAAGTGCAGTGAACACAGGACCTGCACATGTGGTGGAATGGTTTGGGTCCTGCGGGTTGGGTGTTCAAGCATAGGTTTTAGCTCAGCAATCAAGTCCAGTATGGTAGCTGAGTCCAGCCTATACTTCTCATGTATCTCTTCCTCTGTCTGCTGGAACAGAGTGATGCGCACTCTGAAGACCCGTTCCTGTTGCCTCCTTCTCTGCGGCTTGAATCCACATCCTCCTGGCTATCACATACAGCGCTGCCATTGTGGAAGTCCCTATTGCATTGTGGGCCTGTTTAAATGGGTTACACATGGTTACCACCTGCTTTGACTTGGTGGTAATAATCAGGTGCAAAATTGCGAATACTATGAAATCGCAATTTGCGAATTTTTGGTACATAGGTTTGCGAATTTGCTATTTGCGACATGGGGATTTGCGAAAATCGCAAATTGCGCTACGGTTTTTGCGAAGTCGCAAATGGATATTCGCAGATTGTGGACCTCGCAAAATAGGTATTCGCAAATTTAGCGAATACCTATTTTGCGATGCAAAACCCTGTTATACATTGGGAAAGGGTATTTTGCGATCGCAAACACTGTTTTTTTGCGATTCACAGCGTTTGCGACCGCAAAATACCTTGATACATATGCCCCATAGTTTTACAAAATTTTCAAGATTGTCATGAAGGTTTGCAGATATTTTTCAATGACGTAGACCACCCACAATTCTATTTACCAGACTGTCAGAGAGTATTGTCCGACTATTCTAGAGATAGATTGTTAACAAGTATGCCGCTAACAGATGCTGGAATATCAGCCTGCTGGTCATCGAATGGAGGGTACAATTGTCATGTTCATCCACATCCTCCAGCAGCACCACCACAGGGCTGAGTGGTAAGTGGAGGCCTGTAAACTCTTCAGTTTAACTGAATACCTCCTTCAAATAGGATGAAGCTTATTGCTGGTCCATCACCTGAGGGCGAGGCCCCTTGTCAGCAGCCTCTCCTGCAACACATGCAGATAGATGTACCTCTTTGGAGTCAGGAACCAGCGCAGAAACCTCTTGCAGGCATTTGCTTTGTGCTGCATGTATATCGATACCTTGGCTATCGTACTCCGAATATTGGCCCACTACTACTCATTAAGGCTTCAGCTCACTCGTTGCCCCACTTGACAATCTATTTCTTGTTTAACAGAAGAGTCATGAGGTGTTCTCCTTGGAGGACAGTGATGAAAACATGTGCCTTCCCTCGAGTGTCATATGAAGAAGCCCTCGGTTTTACTGAGGCATGACTTACGACAATGGGCCCGATTACGATGCGGGCTGAAACTGCTCCGACCATCGGTCGGAGCCCTTCAGCCCGCATCGTACTCGGCTGGTCGGATTCCTTTCTGACCGACCCATTTTGATGGGGTCGGTCGGAAGGGAATCTGAATGGCCTCCGACGGGCCCGTCCGCCATTCGGAAAGCCTTCAGTATTCCGTCGGCCGGCTCTTTCTGGCCGAGGGATTACGATGGCAGATTCCCACAGCCTTTCTGTGCTGGCCTTTACGACACAGAAAGGCTTTGGGAATCTGTCTTTGGAGGGCCCCAGCAGGGCCTCCGTGGGTGCAGGAATGAAATGCACCTCTGCTATTTACAATGAGAGCATGCATTTTATTCGGAATGCATGCTCTCATTGTAACTTATAGAATTGCGACCGCACAGGGTTCAGTCGCATCCTACTTGCTGGTCTGGAACCGACAACAGGAGGTTGTTCGGTTCCAGTTCCCAAACGATGTCAGACGGACTCAGGTCCGTCCGACACCCGAATGGGGCTCCATATGTTCAAACACCTATGTTCAGTGGTAAATCCAAAAATCCCCTTACAGAAGAAGATATACACATGTATTCTACAAATGTTTTGAAAATAATATACGTGCATTTAGTAACATTCACTCCTGTTTCTTAGCCAGGAGTATGACCTGCTTACAATTTGAAATAACATCAAAACAGTGGTAAGATATTATTTTAATGCATGCATATTTTAGGGCATAAATGTAAATGAAAGAATTAACGTTTGGGAGTCTTTATAACTGTTTATAAAACAGATTTCTGAAGCGTGTTTCAAGGTGGGGTACGGAATTTGTAGAACAGTAAAGTGGTCCACTGATAGACCCTCTTTTCCAAAGGTGAGGCAGCCACTGGAGGAAGGGGGGTTTATGACTTCTTCCATGACAACATAGTATTTGTCCAGTCAACAGGTAGACCAGTTAGGGGGAGACTGATTTTGTTTGAAACGGTTTCCAAAAGCGAGCTTGAGGAGACAGGAAGTCTCCAAGGAGAATTCAATTGCCACTTCCCAATTACTGCAAGTTTCGATCAAATGAAATTGCAGCAGAGGGAGTGGAACGATCACTTACTATTAGCTAAAAGCATGAGATTTTCACCAAACTAGGGGCGGAGTGTGCTGAATGAGAATGCCTGGTTTCCTTGGTGATTTTCATTTGGCTTTCAGTTTGCACCCCGTGAAATATCAAATATCCCGTTAAGTGTTGCAAGTTGTGCCCGTCTAATTTATACTGTTTAGGAGTGCTGACTCCCTGCAAGGAAAAGCTGTCCTGTTTGCTAGCTGATCAAAGACTGTTTACCAGGCCTGAGAAAGCCTTGACCTTGTTACTCAGGCTGCTGAGGCACATCTGCTGCATAGGTGAACTCGAGGGTGCCCTTAAGCTAACTGTCAAGGGACTGTGCTTAAGCACTTTCAGCGATGCAGTGTGGGAAGTTGGTCTCTGTTGCCAATCAGTCGTGATAATTTCCTAAAGTTAGCAGTAGTTGAGAACTTCACAAGTAGAGAAGAAATTCTGCCCAAAACATAAGTGACTTCCTCAACTTCATTCAAGGAACAAGGAAGAACCCTTCTCATTGATCAGTGAAAAGCATGATCTCCTCATCATTTCACCCTACTCAAACCTTTTGACTCACCACATCCATCAGAGCCCTAAAGAGAGAAGCTATAACGCAAGCAATCCAGCCGTTTGAGGTCCTATCAGGCTTCGTCTCTTAGATCTACGCTAGGCCAATCTGAGCTACGTAAGTTTTGAATCTGACGAAATGACTGAGAGAAGCTCCCTGGGGCGCGACACAGCTAACCTACTTCAGTATTTATTTAATTGGTTATTAGCAGCATTAAGGAACTGATGGAGCGGGGATTCTTGAATCTTAAACACCAAGTTTAATCATCATACAAACCCCGCCACTGGTTGTATGGACCTTTTCTATTCGACGTAGAGAGAAAGTTAGGAGCTAACATTTACATTGTTTTACATAAACAGTGAAGACCAACAAGACTCCACACGAAATGACAAGGAGAGATGAAGTGAGTTTAAAAGGGATTTATTAACAGATTAGTTCAACTCATATCATTGTTCATTAAATACTCCATTTTAAGCATCATGATTACAGATTAATTGATCAAGGAGTTGATATTTCAAAGTAAAGTAAAATAGGGCATTATCAAGGATTACAAAATGAATACAAAATATGAAACAAGTGTGTTCCATAAAAGAAAACTCCTAACCTAAAATTACGGAAGGATAGGTTGAGAAAGGGCATTTGGTTAGACAACTAAGATAGGGTGTCAGCTTCAGAAAACAAAACGAAGGTTTCTGATGAGAGAATAAGAATGCTTAGGCATAAAGCCTTTAAATTCAGGGAGTGGAGATCAGCAGAGGTGAGAACAGTATTCTCAGATTGAAGTCAGCAAGCATCTTTCTAGCACACAAGAGTATGAATGAGAAAGTAAGGCCCAAATTCTCCTAGCTGTCAAGGAAAGCAGTGCAGCAGGCAAAAATGCTGACAGGGAGAGAGCAGAAGAGCACCATATTCACAAAGATATGGCTCCCTCCACGCCCTAGCGCCATCGCTGATTTCAGCTGCTGAGCGCTAGGGCCGGACTCGCCGTAGTGGGCACCGGGCGTTTCCCCGGTGGGCCGCCAGGGTGGGGGCCGGTTTTCGGACCCTGGGGGGTCGTTTTTGTTACCGGGGGTCGGTAATATCGGCTCCCTGTAACAAAATCGGCTGAAACCGGCCCTAGCTTAACAGCTCGGCCGCACCCTCCCTCCCCTCCCAGGGGGGCCGGCCGAGCAGTTTGCCAGGGCCGGTTTCTGTTCCCAGTCCGGCCCTGCTGAGCGCTATGCACACACCTTAGCGCCATGGTGCTAGGGTTTGTGCGTGAGTCTAGCATAGGTTTTTGTGCAGGAAGGGTACCCTTCCTGTACAAAATACTATGCCTAGACAAGTGAAAAAGCTTTTCCTACTTTGTTTGTGTGCTGCACAGTGCAGCACGCATACAAAGTCGGAAAAGCACGAAGAAATGAAAATATTTCTCTGTTTAAAGCCTGCTTTTCAGCTGCGTAAATTTTTGGTGCTAAACCCTTTCTACTGATGTTTGAGAACACGGTTTAGCGTAAAAAATCATGGATGGTAGCACAGGAACGCCCATGTACCACCCATGTAATGCCCCTTTGACGCAAAGTAATGCAAAGCAATGTTTCACGCTGCTTTGCGTTACTTTTCCATGCAAACCAATGCAAATACCAACTTGTGTTGGTTTGTGGTCCCAAAAAAGGTTTTGTGTTGGTTTAGTGTTACAAGTAACGCCAACCTGACGCTAAACCTTTGAGAATCTGGGCCTAAGTGTTATTCTAAGGAACACACTATAGTATTTCAACAAAATCACGAACTGCAACATTTAAGCTCGTTCCCACTCTCGAGAGCCAATCAGTCTTCTCCAAACGCTGGGAGCAGTTAAACTCTCTTCTTTCCCAGGATAAAACAATAGTGTAGACATGGTTACGTCCTGGAGTTATTACAATGTCTATAGTCAGCTCTTCCCACGAGTTGCTCTCTCATCCTGGCATCTTCTCCTCCTTCCAATGAGAATTTCACTATCAGTTGTCTAATACATAACAAATGCCTATTCACTAGCTAGCAAAAGGCTTCTGTGAAAACACAGCATCTTCAGTGGGAAGAAAACATAACATGCAAAACAACAGAAAAAGAGATGTACAGGCGTCTCAGCCTTAAATGTATAAATGTCGATATTCAAAATGGCATTAATATTAGGCTAACTTAAATTATACAAACATGTTAATTCAGATATTGCTCAAAATGGCCAAATGGGGTCACCTACTACAAATTATATATTTAATAGGCATGCATTGTTTATCGTTGTAAATCACACTTTGCTTAACAGTGTGTTTAATTATGCAAATGAAAGGTTGCGCTCTCCAAGAACTATTGTCTGTCTGGAACTTTTTACGTTTTTGACATTTATTTCCTTGGAGACTCTCAACACTGCTATCAGAAGTTGTGGCCCATTGAGCAAGCTCTTACCAATGACCATTTCAGAATGTTATTCTACAGAGGAATGACAATTTGTGAAAGTAACTTTTCTGACTGACTAATCCCAATCTCAAATAGATAACATTCACTCAGAGTCAGACTTTCCCATTAGCCTTGATAGTCCTGTACTGAAACCTTGCCATATTTCCCCAGTTCTTACAGTCCCTATAGACTTCAGTGATCCCAAATAGGCTTGCACTGTACCTCAAACTTCTTTGAGCTTTAAGGATTCTTTTTAGCACTTTACCAAATTTTTATTTTCCCAACTTTGTGTGTTTTAACTAAACATTTATTTTTCATAAACAACCTTGCTTGGGCATTAAATGATAACACTGAATTATATTTTGTTTTTAGGCATCTCAGCACTTCTGGCTGAGTTAAAGCCTTGAACTTTGCTAGTGTAATAGTGTACCTCAAGAAATCCATGCTGACCTGCCTTCTTTAACCTCTGGAGGTGGGTGTTGTGATTGGTGCACCCTTCCTCCACATGCAACCAGGCAGTTCTAGATGGGTATCACCACAATAGTAGAACACATGCACAGGCTAACGCCATTACTGATCCCTCAATAAGAAAGCCAGAAGTTATGCAGGCCAGGTGCTGCAGAAGGCCAGTGACATGCCACTTGTGGCTTTAAACCAGACCATTGACATGTAAGGTACCCAAAATTAAGGGGAAAAAGGTGGGAGGGGAAAAATAATATAGTTAAAAAAGTGTATTGGGGGCGTGGCCAAGCGGTCCAACATGGCGGACTCATTTTAGCTCGGCTCCCGTAGCCCCGTAAATATCCGACATAATCTTGACGGCAAGCCCTCTCTACTGTCTTCGCTTCGCATCACATTCGTCACCCTGTGCTCTGTAGCAACTCCTCGTTCCCCCGCAGCTGAGAGACGACCCCCGAGGCGGCCACGGTGCCGAGATAAAGACTGTAGCCGGCGCGGCCTGGGCCGTGTGGGGAAACCGTGCCCTCCAGTGATCGCCGCCCAGCGGGGCGTCGGCTACCAAGCTCTGCAGCAGCCGCTGTCCGGTGGTGTGTGATCTCGTCGGAATCCTGCGGACTTGGCGGGGCGACCACTGAGGTATACATGGACGAAATCACCCAAATAAGAAGGTGAGGCGCATCTCATTCCTGTGCAGCGCAGGCCAGCCCATATATCGAATCCAGACATGGCATAACCAGGGGTAACAGCATCCTTAGAGTGGCGGCCATAGCACCGCTAATATCTAGAATGCGACGGACTCCAAAGACAGGTGTCTAGCCAAAGTGGGCCATGGCGCGTATCACGGAGGAGGTATTAATACTTCATAACAAACTCGTGGGCCTAGAAGCAAGGCTATAGAGACAAGGACTAGTGAATCCAACAGGCCCTTTCATTTACCAGACCCCTGGACGCGCTGCATGATAAATTGGCTTGGAGACGGCCTTCGATGTGGAGAGATACGACAACACGAAATAGCACCAAGCAGCATCCATCCGTAGGAGCAAGTCTGCCAAACCTCCCGCCTAGCCTTATTTAAAACCGCACCTGGGATATACGGTAGAGAGGAGCAAGAGTGAAGGGAAGCACCCGATAGAGATGGGGGTGTGACCTTATCCGCGGAAGATGCCAGGCTAGGTCCTGGTGCGTCCCGTGGGTTAGGGGGACTCCCTAAGCGCACAACTTCCTACACACCTAAACCTGAACTCTCACAAGCATCTGGAGATACAGTGAACTTAGCGACCTATCAATCATTTAACCTCCACGAATAATCAACCACACCTCTGAGGACACCAGACACACAGTAAGCATGTCTAAAGGTCAGGCTATGGGCCCAGCCACGGAGCAAAGCACAACTGACAAATTCGCAGGCATAAGCACTAGATCAACGACAGCCACCGAAACCCAAACCACTATACTAGATAATGCTACACTTCTTACCGCGATTACTCAGTCGCAAGACATGCTGGATGCTAAAATTGTGCAGTGGGGGCCGACGACATGTTGCTGCTCCAAGATCTCCGTAATGCCATGGAACGCTTAACCCAAGCTGTATCCAGGATCTCTGGCACAAAAGATGCGCTTGTATAGTTATATGGGGCAACATTTTGCCCCAGTCCCAGTCGCACAGCTGAATGATGATATACAACTCATTTATATATGCTGTAGTCCATTGTATTCCATGTACTCCATAATTTTCAATGTTACAATCACATTTATTCCACATGTCGGGTCCCATGCTATTTTCCAAGTTTCTCATGCTCCGAGTGTGCCCATCCGGACCTCTATCAAAGAACACGCACAAACGCATAGTTCGTCCGAAGCAGTGTTTATTGGAACATGAGAAACAATGGACTACAGCATATATAAATGAGTTGTATATCATCATTCAGCTGTGCGACTGGGGCAAAATGTTGCCCCATATAACTATACAATTGAGTATTCATCTGCCACCTAGGGCAAGGCAGTAGCCCAGTAAGCACGCTTCATTGGACTATGATTGAGTACATATATGGATGAATTATGAACAGAAAATGGTGTGCATCCTAATACCTTTGCCCACAAAAGATACGCTCGCCACACTCCAGGGAAAGGTCAACACTCTTGAAAAACTTACATGGGGACTGGCCACATGAGTTGAGGACGCGGAGGGGAGAGCCCGTCGAAATACCCTAAGATTTGTGGGTTTTCCTAAGGGATGTGAAGGTTCGGACATGTGTGCATTCCTAGGTCAATGGCTCAAAACCTGGATTCCAGCTAAAAATCTCTCCTCCTGCTTTGTCCTTGAGCACGCCCACCGGGCACTCACAGCTAAACCTCCCCCAGGTGCCAGGCCTTGGTCAGTCATTGCCCGAATACTTAACTTTCACGATAGGGATATCATACTGCCAGGACGCAAAAGACCCTCACCGTCAAATCCCATCCGATAATGATCTTCCCAGATTACACCAAACTGGTGCAACAGCAGAGACAATCCTTTACTGCTGTGAAAACACGCCTCCAAGAACTACAGGTCCCATACATGCTAGTCTTCCCGGCCCGCCTCAGAGTCAGCAACAAAAATAGCACCTTGTTCTTTGATACTCCTGAGGAGGACTTTCAATGGGCAGACGAACGCCGCCCGGTCAAGCCTCATACACCTCCGACCGAGACTCAGACTAAACCTCTGGAGACCCACGCCTCCATCAAAACAATAAAAAAGATAAGCGAAGGCACCGATCGAGGTCATCTTGGCGCTCCAGGTCTCAAGGTGACCAGCAAGCTGAGAAACCTGACAACTGACTCAAAGAAATCCAACACTAATGTACTCCCAGACCACATCGTCGTCTACAATTATACCTCTCGGGATACACATTGCTCTTACCGGCACCAACATGGGCTACTATATATAAACTGATCACCTCAGGTTCCAGGGACTTTGGCCAGGGATGGGATGTTTGGGGAGCCATTGGACTGTTTCAGCCCTCAACCCCAGGTAGGGTGGGCACTGCTTACTTTCTGCGACAGATGCTTCAACGTTCTTTGAGGTATTAGGGTGGGATTGAGTGCGGTGGAAGTTCCAGTTACTTGTTTTGTTATACTTATTGGTTCAATTGCGCATTCACCATATTGACTCTACTTGGCCCCTGATCGATACACCCTCAATTCTTCATGCCGCATGCCTTGATGACACCTCAGATAAGTCAAACTCCAATAAGGTAACTTATGGTAGTAACATGGAATGTGCGGGGTCTGTTAGATAAGATCAAACGAGGTGCAATCTTCAAACAAGCTAAACGTGCCGAGGCTGATGTCCTGCTCCTACAAGAAACCCACCTAATGTGGACTAAGACCCCATGTTTGGCCCGCTTTGGTTTCACGTATGTCTTCCATTCTGGCTTTACCAGAGGCTCCAGGGGAGTCGCAATATTGATCCATTGTAGAATCTCCTTCATACATACTCACACATGGGCTGATACACTGGGCAGGTATCTGTTCATTCAAGGCACGATAAGTGGTGAACCCATAGAGTTGGGTAACATATACGCCCCCCTGCCCCTCAATCAAGCATTCATTGAACATATTCTTTACACTTGGGGATCACTACCTGATGTCCTTGCATTGATTGGTGGGCATTGGAACAATGTCATTCACCCAGATCATGATAGATGGCGTCACACTCCCCTACACTCTACACCAAGGGAGTCTTGTCTAGGACCCATGGTAGAGGCACTGGGCTTTTCAGACTCATGGAGGACCCTACAGTGCACAGATGAGGGCTACACATACTTCTCCGCCGTTCATGGATCTTTCTCTAGACTAGACTACATCTTTATCACCAGGGTACACATCCATACATTAGTTAAAGCAGAGATCTTGCCTAGAGGTTTATCAGATCACTCCCCATTAAACTACAGCTATTAATCAGCCCCAGGTGATTCCTGTTCTGCTGGCGACTTTCGCCCTGGCACATGCACAGCCCTATTTACAAAACCAACCTACACAAAGCCCTACTAGAATACTTCTCATTTAATGAAGAGCCGACGTGCTCCGCCACTACACTATGGGAAGCAATGAAACCAACCATTCGGGGTTTCCACATCAGTCACTGCACAGTGGCTAAACGTCAGAAAAGGCAGACTCTACTATAACTCGAAGCAAAGATCATAGACACTGAGAGACGTGCTCGGGAACACAATGGAAGTAGTGCCCGCAGACAATTAGTTATGTTGCAGCGACGATATCAAAGCGAGCTACTAGACAAGGCCAAACATACATGGCAGGCTACGCAAAGTAGGATATATCAATGGGGGGACAAATGAGGGAAACTTCTACACAGGCTGTGCCAACACACCTTGAAACCGGTTCAGTTACCGACAATTAAATCACACACCGATGTGATGCTCACCAACCCAACAGAGGTCGCCCACTACTTTGCCGAATTCTCTCAATCCCTTTATCCCACACATGAAGTTCTAACTGAATCCCAGATAGAAGACTTCTTCCGGGACACACCACCAAAGGCATTGTCGGACACCGCGCGCAAATCGTTAGAAACCCCCATCTCGCTTGAAGAATTAACCTCAGCCGTTTCCAAAATGACACCTGGGAAATTGCCAGGACCCAACGGGTTCCCATGCGAACTCTTTAAAGCATTCACATCTATACTGAGGCCTCGGTACCTCGCTACCATCGGTGAGACCCTAAAAAATAAATGTATGCCTCCAGATTGGAGACACGCTGAAATCCTGGTCTTCCTCAAGCCTGGGCGCCCACCTGAACTCTGCTCATCCTATCGGCCCATCTCCCTTTTAAATTTCAAAGCTAAGTTTCTAGCTACGGTGCTGGCGAATAGACTGATCCCACATCTCAGGGACCTGATCCACCCGGACCAAGCCGGCTTCATGCCGCATAGAGCGACCTGGCATAATATACACCGAGCCCACAATGCGTTTGCCGTAGTGGATCAACTAGATAGACCAACAGTGCTACTTTTGGTAGATTTTGACAAGGCCTTCGATTCAGTCAGCTGGACGTATATGTTCATACTGCAGAAGCATCTAAACATGGGCCCCCAATTTATAGCTCATGTGAAATTAATATATACAGCCCTTACGGCGTCTATTAGGGTGCAGGAGCTACATCGACCCAATTCCCAATCAAACGAGGGACTAGACAGGGATGCCCCCTCTCCCCCCTTTTATTTGCACTTGCCATTGAACCTAAAGCTACCTGGGTAAGACGCGACTCAATATTTAGCGGCTTTGAATGGACTCTGAAGATATCTGATCGTATAGCACTATACGCAGACGATGTGCTAATCTTCCTTACTGACCCCCACGGATCCGGTCCCAGAATCCTTCAGATAATGCGTTTGCCCTACGCAATTGCTTTCAATCCACATACTGCGGTGGTATAGCTGCCGCTGACATACAATCCTACCATGCCACAGCACATCTGCAGATCCTGAACGAATGGTGGTATGGGCCAGAGACGACCCCAAATATAGAGTGGAACAATGGGTAATGGGAGAACCCTCCTTACACACACTCCTATACAACAGGTCAGACCCGAAAGACCTTCCCCCTGCGACATGGGTAGTGATCCTGACCTAGCAACAATCCCTTCATCGAATGGGTTGGTGGGGCCGCAATTACAAGGGAGGCTCCAATTTGGCGTAATCGCTTGCTCCCACAGGTTGTAGACCTTCAGGGATTCATTGGCTGGGATCGAATCAGAATCTCAACCCTGGGCGATGTAATGAAGGGGCACGTCTTCAAATCCTTCCAAGACCTCCAAATATAATTTTCTATGACCCACAAGCAATTTTACAAGTATTTAAAACTTACATATGCCCTACATCGATATATTAGAAACCTAACCAACCTTCTGGAATTCAGGCCACTGGAATGCAAACTTCTGTTGGGGGAGCCAGGAGAGCACAAAATATCGAAAATCTACCATACCCTGATTACTAATAACCCCACTACCCTGGATACCCTAAGAGCAACATGGGCCACTAATTTAGGACCCATTGATGATGACGACTGGGCTGAAGCACTCCAGTCACCACGAGAGGCGGCAATATCTACCCGGCTCTGACTTATACAATTCAAATATTTACACAGGGTGTACTATATCCGACATAGATTATGGAAGGCAGGGTTAATCGCTTCCCCACAATGCCTACGGCATAACCACTCATACACACGAGCTGGTCATGCCCAGCCCCAGATTGCTTCTGGCGAGGCGTCTTAAATTGCCTGACCGAGGTGCTGGCATGGGACTTACCTAGATCCCCAAAACTCACACTCCTACATTGCACAGAAGGAATCGGGGGAAATAGATACAAAAGACACCTGCTATTTTTAGGCCTCACATTAGCAAAACATGACATTGGCAGACAATGGAAAGCTGATACTCCACCCCATGTAGCAATATGGAAAAAAGGTATGGACTTTACTGTGGAGTTGAAACTCCCGGTCTTTATTGCACACGGATGCCCACAGAATCACAATAAAATATGGCAAAGATGGGCTAACTATAGAAACCTTCCCCTGGAGTCACACACTACAGTAGATTGTCAAATAGAAGAAGAGATAATGACATACGAGCATGAATAGCTTGATAACAAATCTGCCAAGATCCGTAAATGCTGGGGAAGGGAGGGACCAAGATAATGAATGTACTATTGTATGGCGCAAAGTTCTGTATAGTTTTGATACCTCTGTTATTGTATTGTGTTTCATTCACATACTGTTTATACAGCAAATGGGACAAATGGGATTTTTGATATATCCTACATGTGAATTGTACGTATGGCCCAGATACTCAGGGTCTGCAATTACAAATGCTAATAAAATTTGGTTGCAAAAAAAAAAAGTGTATAGGGGCAACAGTAAATAGCTGAGTGAAATAGAAGCAGGCTCTGGACATAAAGAAAATGGGCAAAGGCATGCAATTGCACACAGAATGAGGAGTGCTGCATAGGACGCATACATGCATATGTGCGCTTAACTCTGAATGTAGAACTTTTGAAGTTGTACCCCCAGTACATTGAGAGCACAACACGAGGAGTCACAACACGAGGAGTCACAACATCAGGAGTCACTACATCATGGGTAAGTTCTCAGTATTATTAACTCAGGAGTTATTTAATTGTAGGTAAATATATGTAAGCATTCAAATTGAAATCTTTTAAAGTTCCTTACGATAGCTCTATATATACATACACACACGCGCACACACACACACACATATATGTATATGTTGAATAGTCATCCTAAGAAACTAAAGAATCAGAACCTTAATTAACTGCTAGCTTTCATCAACTAAGGGGCTCATTACGATGGCGTAACGATCGCCACCGCCGGGCCGGTGGTGGCGACCGTTATGCCATCGTAACGTGAAATACCCCCACCATATTATGATGGCGGTGGGTATCGCAATGGACGCAAAGTCCGTCTGCCGCTTTTTCGCTGGTCGGCAATCGTTACGATTGCCGGCCGGGCGGAGCTGGGCCACTAATATGGTGCCAGTGCCTAGCAGGCACCGCCAGCCATATTAGGATGTGGGTGGTTACAAGGCCTTTACATGGCGGCAATGCGGCCATGGAAAGGCTGGCGGGGATTGGTTTTGGGGGCCCGTTGCGGGCCCCCTGGGGGCTGAGGGGAGGTGCACTTGGGGGGGTACCCATGGTACCCCACTGCAGTTCCCTGCAGCAAGTGGCAGGCACCGCGTGCCTGCCACGTGGTGCACGGAAATGCTGTGCATGCCCTTTTACCATTGCGGACGGTGCTGCAGCCAGCAGCACCGTCCGCAATGGTAAAAGGCCAGGATGCGCCCGCCAGTATGGCGGGCACATCCTAATTGGGCCAGTGGGACCGCTTCACGTCTGTCGGTCGGTCCCATCGCCGTTATGATGGCGGGCGGACTGATGTCCGCCCGCCATCAAAATGAGCCCCTAAGTTCACTTCTTCAGGCAGAAATCAAATGAGCTTTGAACTAAATGTGCACAACGTTTTGTTCACTAAGGCAAAGAGGATATTCTGATTCGGTATTAGAAAAGATGGTGGAAAGGGTCTCTTTAAAAAAAGTAAATGAATTGCTAACAGCCAAAGAGACCAGAAAAGATAAGACTGAGCCTGTTATGTACTACTGCCTTCAACAAACAACCATCTGTAGTGGTGAACATGCGGGGCAAGCGATAGAGTACTAGAGAAACTGATAATGTTATAGTTACCATCATCACACCCACTCCACGAACCACTAATAAAAAAGTAGCTCATTAAGGGGCATTCTGGTATTGAGTTATTGTAACGTCTGGGGACAACCAACGTAAATTCTGGCTATGCCATCTTGTGGGGACGAGATGTGAATCCTAGAAGCTGATTCCCTATGCCACCTAGAGTCCTGCAACCAGTAGGGAATCAAAAAACTCTCCAGGTGACAACAGTACCCATGGGAAAAGGAAGTGAAGAAAATACAAAAAAAAGGTGTCTAGGACTCCTCCCTGGTAACTAAATGAACCCATGGCACTAGTGACTCTTTCAAAGCCTAGGTCGTCAATTGGCTGGAAAATAAATAAAAAAAGTGAATGCCTTACTAGTCTATATACTCGAAATAAGCATTAGAAGTATGTACTTAACTGCAACCTCCCACTTTTCCATGTGTCTTTAGAGGCTGGAACCCATTCAGTGTAAACAATGTTCAGTAATAGTCTTTTGTTTCTTGCGTATTACAAACATCCATATTTATTAACAGTCTTTTGTTGCCCTATTGTGCAGCATCCAGCCGTATGAATACTGTGAACATCTGGGAATTCAGAGGCAGGACAGTCAGTATATTTCCATATTATTTCTTTAAAAAAAAAAAAATCTTTTTATTTCAAACATGCTCAGCACAGTAGAATGTACATTTGGACACAACGAATAACATAGTATCAACAGTACAAAAAGCAGAGACCAACCTCATAGAGCAGTGGAGTAGTCACACTACGAAACCCCTTGTGCGGTCAAGACATGGACCCTCCCTCCCTGTGAACATTAAAATTCCCTATAGGCTTGCCATGCTCCCCAGATCTTTGCCCACTTTTTCGGGCAGCCTCTACTTTGGTAAATTATTTTTCTGCCCGCAGGCACCAATCCAGGTCCATCTTCCAATCAGAGAGTAAGGTAGAGTTGCTGAGCCCCAGGCCCTCGCTATGGTTTTTTTTACCACCCTTGCCGCCAGTGGCAAAATGTTTTGATACTTAGGCCATATTGTCTCCCCCAAGATCATCAACAAGAGCCATTTCCTGTCCATAGGTACCTCCTGGGCCAACACAGCCGCCATTGTCCACTTCACTCCACCCCAGTACGTTTGTATCACTGGGCACTCCCAAAGAATATGAAAGAAAGTGCCCTCCCTGCCACAGCCCCTCAGGCATATTGAAGTGGGTGACCTCCCAATCGCCACCAACCTGGTCCTTGAGTAATAGGAGCGATGAAGAATCCGAATCTGCACCAGGTGAAATTGCACTCGAACGGCCATTTCCTGAGGACTCTGCAGGGCCTCCTGCCAATCATCGTCATCTAGACTATTAAGGACCTCCGCCTGGCCTCCCTCAGAGCCCCACATGGATCTGGCGAATTATTGATCAATTTACGGTATCTCATGGATATAGGCT
Source organism: Calotriton arnoldi (assembly GCA_963921515.1). Lineage (NCBI taxonomy): Eukaryota > Metazoa > Chordata > Amphibia > Caudata > Salamandridae > Calotriton > Calotriton arnoldi. The sequence continues at coordinate 973,712 of CAWUFW010005998.1, read as the reverse complement.
TATCAGGGATATGGTCCATTAACAAGCGATCTTCCAGGGGAGAGGCTTCTGGCAACTGTTCACCCTCTTGATTATGTCGTGCCAGGGCATGCCCCATCTGGAGATATTTCTATACCTCTCCCTTTCGCTTAGCTCATACTCTGTCCCCAAGGTTTCAAACGTGATATAGGTCTGATTGCGCCAAACATCCCCCAAGTGTTCTACCACAATAGCCCCACTTGGAGAAGCCCTGTAGCCCACTCACCTCTCCGAGCAAGTCACTGCCCCACAGGGGGGTCAGTGTCGTTAATCACCCCCCCCCCCCCCCGAGAAGCCAGTCGCCTCTTGCTATGCCCTAACTACCGCCTGGGTATGATGCGGCAATCCCTTATGAAATTTCCTTTGGTAGAGTATTGCCTCGTATCCTCTTCACCCCATAGCCTGCCTATCTACGCGATATGCCTGCTTCTGCCAGTCGGCAAAGACCCATTCATTCACCACAGGGAGTTGGATCGCCCATATCCAAATTATTTCTATGCATGCATCTTACCAATTTTGGGAGGAACAGTCAGCTGCTGGTAAATGTTCTGCATCCAAAGTCTTTACAGGTGCATGAAAGACAAACAACAGCAAGAAGTACCAGTATCACTGCAGTGTAGAAGCCGGTAGAAGAAATGTATATAAATCCTTTTTAAGTTCGCCAGAAAAACAGCAGCGTGATCAGAGCATAACCATCAGCAGCGACGAAATAGCAAACAAGCATTTGCAATGCAATCGGTCTCGCCTTTGGGACCTTATATGTATTTAGCTATGCAGCACATTAGCCTGGGTGCTGAAACATCTACTGTTCTTTAACATGGAGGGAAAGTAAGCACCAAACTGCGTGACACGCCAGGTATGGGAACACCTGGCGAGAAATATTGCCTTTCAGCGGGAAATGGTATAGTCCAAAGGGTGCACTAACAGAATATAATTTAAATATAATAAAGTAATTATCAATAATTATTTATTAGTATTTATAATTAATTTATAATTAATTAATTGGTTATTAATTAATATTAATTAAATAATAGATAATTGTATTAATTTTGTTATTTTTATAGGAGCGGGTTGTGGGTTTATAGGGGAGTAGGGTGGGAAGTAATTTAATTTTAATAAAGTAATTATTATTATTTATTTTTATTTATAATTAATTTATTATTAATTAATTAAAAATGTGGTTATTAATTAGTATTAATTAATTTATAGATAATTATATTAATTGTGTTTTTGTATGAGTGGGTTGTGGGTTTATAGGGGAATAGGGTGGGAAGTAATTTAATTATAAAAAAGTAATTATTAATATTTATAAATAATTTATAAATAATTAATTATTAATTGGTTATTAATTTTTAATAATTATTTAATTGATAATTATGTAAATTGTAACCCTCTGCTATCCAACCCTTTCCCTACTGTTGCACTCACTGGAGTGGGAATATAAATTTTTACCCCTACGCTATCCAACACTTTCCCTACTGTTGCACTCACTGGAGTGGGAATAGTAATTTGTACCCCTCCGCTATCCAACACTTTCCTTACTGTTGCACTCACTGGAGTGGGAATCGTAATTTTTACCCCTACGCTAACCAACACTTTCCCTACTGTTGCACTCACTGGAGTGGGAATAGTTATTTTTACCCCTACGCTATCCAACACTTTCCCTACTGTTGCACTCACTGGAGTGGGAATAGTAATTTTTACCCCTACGCTATCCAACACTTTCCCTTCTGTTGCACTCTTTGGAGTAATGTAACAATGTAACAATCCAAGATGGCCGACTGGTGAGGAGCTTGCATCGGGAGCTCCTCTCGCTTGGGATCGAAACTGGCAAGATATCCCTGTTAGCCCCAGGTACAATCGGTACGGAACCTGTATCAGACACAGAGACGAAATTAAGGAACCCAGCCCTATCTGTAGTAACCACGTTTAAAGATTTAAACTCCGGTTTCTCAATTCATCAACCACCGAGTGGGAAGAGCATCCCGGACCTACGGCAACATTGAACTCAGACTCGGAAGACGTCCACAGCGGCAGTTCCAACGCTGATTACCACTCACAATATCTTTGCCTTGTGACCGCACTCGAGTGCATTGTGTCCACCGCCGGTCAATAGCCACGATTTGTTCTCCTGCGAGACCACGTACTTCATAGTACGCCAAGACTGAGAGGAAAACTTGCGGATCCTGCGAGCAACCCGGAGTTAAGGCGAGGCTGACCGCAGGCTCTGGAGACCTCCACAGAGGCAGTTCCACCGCCGGTCGCCCCCCATGACCTTTCTGCCCTGAGTCCGCTCTCGTCTTTGTTTGTCTCCACCGCAGGTCACCCCCTGTGCTCTATCGCCTGCGAGACTACGCGCGAGCCCAGGATTAGCGGTGGGACACAAGGAGTGGCACGCCCTGCTGACCCAGTGTCCCTCTGCGGTTGCGGAGTCGCCCGGACTGGCGTGGGATAGCTAGACCCCCGTTTCAGGTGGGTTTTCGCCCCCGTTGGGGTGCAGATTGCACTATTGATCATTTTCAGGCTCCCACCATGCCTAATTGTTTTTACTTTCGGATGCAATCGGATGTTCTTATTCATGGGAGCTCATCGGCGTATCGAAGTGCACACTAAAGGGAGCTCATACGGGGCATCTTTACATTAGTTTATACTGACTGTTGGCTTCAAATCGGGTTTTTTTTGTTTTTCTCTTTGGAACACATTGGGTGACTATTTTGGGACCCCCTTCCCGGGGGGAGATGTCGAGCACCAGCGGTCGCCACTCTAGACAAAATGGCAGCAAAACTGACATCTAGGGAGAAGGGACTATCCATGTCTGGGCTTATTAAGAAATAGACATTGGACTTCTCCACTAAATACCCTCATTGAAAACAAAGTTTGGACCACCCAATACAGTTAATGTAAAAACAGAAAGAGGACTCTACCCCAACAAGTCCAAGTTATCGAAAGTGAGAGAGGACTCCTTCTCAAGAACAGAGTTTTGTAGCAAGCGTGACAGCCATCTTGGAATGACTCATTAAGAATAGGCTGGTTCCTAGAGATCACAAACAAAACTCCCCCGATCCCCCACTCATCAAATCCACAGGTGAGAGTCTCTCCTTCGGACCTAGCTCGTCCTCAGCCCCATATGGCACACCTCCTCACACACTCCCTCGACCCTGCTCTACCCCCATCTTGGCATGGGCATACGATCAACAGCCTTTCCAATCTATTCGGCTGAATGAGACCTGATAATCCCCACTGAACAATGGATGGCATCATTTTATTTGATTTGTTTTTAATTTGCAATTGCTATATTGCCGATCATTTAAGAGGGTGTAAGTCCTCATCTAATGCAACGACACCACATAAATCTTCCACACCCCTAGGTCCACATACAATGATGCTATAGCACATTCTTTAAGTAGGCCTAGTTCATAGGTGAAACCTTTTTGGGTTCTGTCTACTTATACAGTTCACTATTCTTAACAGACCTACCCTATTAGTGACTAGAACTCACCCTAGAACTCACCCTCTCCTAGCATTCTGTCCTCCACCCACCATGGCTACATCTATTACCAGTCCTACTGAAGGCTCACTTTCTCAAGTTGGCTTCAATGCCTTTAAGATTACTTATCCCCCTAACCTGACTAAAAATGCTGCTAAGAAATTCAAACAGAATATAATCAACAGACACCCGGAACTGCTTATATCTGATACCTATTTCTGTCTATCCAATGGCAACATCCTGAATGACCTAATCTTTTTCACGAACAGAAGAGCCCAATGGAGGAAAACCCTCATATCCTTATTTCAGGTCAAACAGATAAAGAAAACACCTCATGGTTTCAGTCTTTCCGTTACTTCCTCTCCAATCTTCAAAGCCGATCTCACCATTACCATTTACAACAACGGGATCGTTCTCACTCAAGCATCGGATCGAAATCTAGAGCAGTTCGACAAACTCTTTATGAAGATTAAAAACTCATTAGCTAACAATACAACCCCTCTGCGACAAGATCTAGCGCTAGCAACCACAAGGGTACCCCAAAGCGCTGTTCCCAGTTCCTCTTCGGATACACCTCCCTCCTCGCCCTCCTACCGACCTTCGGCCCTGCTGGGTGGCGGGTCGAATGCTCCACATATTGCACTGCCAGTAACCCTCTCACCATTACCAACCTCTCTATCAAGGCACCCTGGAACACCGCAAATCCTCAGTGACCAACTCCCCCCTCTGGAACCTCTCAATACCGCCACTGACCCATCTGGCACTCAACGAGACCCTTCCCCCTGCCAGTTTTCCCCACACAACTTCTACACCTCCCCCAGCACCCAGACTTGGTGGCACGCCTGGACCAACACCACCCTCTGGAACCTCTCAATACCGCCACTGACCCATCTGGCACTCAACGAGACCCTTCCTCCCTGCCAGTTCTCCCTACACAACTTCTACCCTTTCCCCAGCACCTTGACTTGGTGGCACACCTGGACGATTTATCCCTCCAGCTGCACCTTCTCACCCTCGAACTTCATGATCTAAAAGCCCTCTCGTTGGAACATCTCCCCCGGATAAGCTCCCTCCTCTCCTGTACGAATCTGCCCAGAGTCCCTGTTAGCGGGAGCGTTAGAGCTCGCCTTGACCAAATCTCTCCCCTCTCTATCTCTAAAACCGTACCCCTACCTAACGCACCCTCCCGCCCCAGAAGATCGTTGGCCTATCTCGCGCTCAATGATATCGATGACTTACGTAACTCTTACTCGCTTATCCTAGACCCCAACAAGATTCCTACGGGGCAAATCCAAGCCATTCACCCAAACCCGAACAGAGAACCCCCCCACAACCTTAGAGTCATAAACAATGACAACCTTATGAGAGTGAACATCATTCAGACTCCTCCCCCCCTTACACCGGTACAACTTAAATGCATACTACTCAACTGCAGGTCAGCCAGCAAACACGCCTCTGATATCTTCGACCTCATCCAACACAATGAGATAGACATCATCATCCTCACTGAAACTTGGCTCAATCCCTCTTCCACTCCTATCCTAGACCTCCTAGTGCCCCCTACCCACGACATAATTCGTCTAGACAGAGTTTTGAAACTGGGAGGTGGCTTAGCCTGTATACACCGGAGCACTCTCGCGGTCTCCCTCTCGGAGTCTTCTACGCCATCATCATGCGAATACCTTTGTCTCAACATCTCCAGTAACAATCACCCGGTGTTGTACATCTCCGCTATCCAATACTTTCCCTACTGTTGCACTCTCTGGAGTGGGAATAGTAATTTTATCCCCTCCACTATCCAATATTTTCTCTATTGTTTTAGTTAATGTAGTGTAAAATGTATTTTAAAAAGATTAAAAATATTGTAATAATTTAATTAGTTATATATATTTTTTAATTTTAATTTATATTATTGGTGTATGTGTATATATATGTATCTATAATTTCTAATATGTTTTAAAACAATTTATAAGTTATTAAAATAATTATTTAAAAATATTATTAAGTATATATATTATATTTTATAGATATATATGTTTAATTGATTTTTACATTATATGTATTATTTATAATTTTAAACATTTTTTAATATTTTTAACTATGTTTATTTTAGTTATATGTATTATTTAATTTATTTTACATTATTTTTTATACATTAAAAAAACCGATATTTTTTAACAACGATATTTTTTTATCGATATTTTTGTACTTACCATTATGTAGATAGGACTAAGATATTCTGGACATCGATATTGTTGCGTCGATATTTCTGTAGGTCGATATTCTGACTCTCGATCTTCTGTCAGTGATCCAGTCCAAAGCTCTGTTTTTAATATAAAATCAGGACCTTCGGTGGTCATATCACTGAAAATACAAGATTTGAAAAAAATATTATTGTCTACGGGTGCTCGTGGAAGACAATTTCTATGGACTGGAATCTAGAGAATGCTAAAGTGATTCTGGTATTTGTCTGACTTCTGTTGGTCGTTTTCTATCAAGAAAGTTAAATAGAGGCAGTTGCCAGAAAAATAAAAAAAAGAAAGTTCCTCAGCAGACAGCAATTTTGGTATTTTACTGACCTCTGCTGGTCGTTTTCTATCAAGACAGTTAAATAGAGGCAGTTGAACAGAAAAAAATGTCCCTGAGCGGAAGCAGACAAGTCCTAGGGCTGATCTCCAGAGCCCACAAAGTACATATACATATAAGTATATAATAAGTATATACTAAAGTATATTCAAGAGGTCTCGAATGCTCGACCTAAAAAGCAGGTGAGTACATGGTGTTGAGAGTTACAGACTCCGACCTGCATTTAAGCATTGCTTTTGTGCTGCTGCACTCAGAACCCAGCCACAGCTTCCTGGACTTCCGGGAGAGAAGGACTGACACAGGGGAGCGTGCAACAACTAGATTGCGTCCCCTGCCTTGGTCATTTCCCTTTTTCTGGGCCAGCGATTGTGCCGCACGCCTGAAGCAGGGATGCGCGCACGCAATCTTGACAGTTACTTGATAAAAGAAACATCATGTATGTGGTTATCACACCACAACTTTTCAAACTATAACAACTGTAAATCCTATCAACAGTACAAATGTGTCGGAATACGTTATTACATACGAGAAGAAGAAAAATTAAAAAATAAAAACCGATAGGTTGCAACCAGGGGCGCAACTAGAGCCAAATTTCGGGGGGGAGGGTAATACTTTCAGCTATGGGACAGGACAAGAATTTCCAGAAGTGGGGTCTGAGCTGTTCTCATAGACAATATGAGAACAACAAGTGCCAAACTGTGCAATTTAAACATATTGGACAAACCTAATATTATAGTAAGCATGTTTTTGTAGATTTGACACTGCTCCTAGGCTACTCACAGTGATATTTGAAAAACAGATTACGCTGTTCCTAGGCTACTCACAGTGATCTTTGCAAAACAGATTGAGTGCACTGAATATTAAAAACAGCTTGGATCCAAAGCACATAAGACATGTTTTTCACAAAGGTATTTCAAGACAACACCCTTTTTGCCAATTCCCGGATTCCCTCTGTGCAGGACAATGTGCTTGTGAAATATTTATAATTGGAAGTTCAGAAACATGCTCCTGCCTCATAAATGACTGAAGGCACAATTTAGTTTTCCCAATTGGATGTTGCAAAATATTGATGGGTGAGGCTGCCCTTAAGTACAGCTCTCAAAATATTAGGCTTAGTGGCAGTGCCTAATTTGAGCCGGTGGAGCCCACTAATTTTTGGGGTACTGTACTAACATTGCTCCAGAACAAGAGAGAAAAAAACACAAAAGGGGGAAAGGCGAAAGAGAAAATGGAAAAATTATGACAGAATGAAAAAGCAAAAATTCAAAAGAACCTGCAAGTGTGAGATAAGGCTTGGGCAGGAAGTGCCTTGTGGTAGATGAAAGTGGCACACAGTCGAATCAATCCTTGGCAGTGTCGGTATTCAGCTCTCCTTACATTTGAAATTACCGAGCACAGGATCCTGAGCAAACCTTTGGGACCCGGCATTTATGATTTTATGAAATATGGACTGCTTTGTGGGTTACCACACGTGAAGTTGGGGTAGGTAGCTGGTAAATCATAATTCCCCAAATACCATTCCTTCTTCCGCAGTTGTGTGCCAATGAGTTGGTAATATGACTGTATGCAAATGCACTGCCACTCACCTGTGCTACACTAAAAAAAACAATGGTTATTGTTAGCATGCCACATTGAACAGTTACCAAATATGTAAACATATTGAGCCACAATGAGTAGGAATACACCAGTCGGTTGTCGACGAGCTGGCAGAGAAGTTGATTTGTAGGGAGTATTATGGGCAGAGGTGCCATTCTCAATGGCAGAGGCCTAGCTAACCACAGACACAAAGTTATTTTTTAAGATTTGTCCACGTTCCTGTAGAGATGGGCAGAATCAAAGGCAAGGGAGAGGTCAAGTAATAGGCGTGGCGGTACTCCATTTGAATCCATTCCAGTGTTTAAATCAACCCGTGTGGAAGTCAGTGCTGCTTTCGTGCCACAGCCATACCAGAATCTGTTTTGGTAATCTAAGAGAAGGTTACTTTCTTCAAAGAATGTAGTTATTTGTCTTGAAGTTGAGCTTTCAATCTATTAGCCTATAAACAGTTTGTTATTGTCTGAAAGTTAGAAGGAGACCTTGTTTGAAAGCCTCTTTGTTTTAGGTAGTTCTTTTGAGAAGAGACCTTTAACAAGGAGTTGCTGATAGTTCTGGCTAGATCAGTTGCAGGGCTATTAATGAGGATATTCTTGCATATATGAACAGGACATATTTCTCCAAGTGACGGTGCTGGTCTACAAGCTTTTGCAGCCTTATTGAAGTCATGTGTGGTCAGGAGGTTAAAGGTGAGTAACTGGTGGTTGTTTTCATAATTTGTTTTCTAGTGAACTGTGCAGCACTGTTGAAATTGTGATTGAGCATTGAAGAAGGATGGAGGGTGTCTAAAATCATTTGGAGGTTTGAAGTAATGCAGGTGTGCCAGGCACACAACAAGGGAAAGTCCAGAGGCCTTTGACTGTGTTGCCAAGGCATCAGGATTTCCTAAGGTAATGCCACTTCAGTTACTGTGGTTAGAGGATCCTTTTACCTGTGAATTCTTCCAGTGGGTTTGTCATCTAGAGGCCCATCGTCACCTCCCCCTGTTCAGATCTCCTGTCTCATGTTTAGGTCTCTTTACCACGGTCTACTCTGCAGGCCACAGGTCATCTCTACAGGACATAGGACAGATTCCTATGATGTAAGGCAGGCAGCAGGTAGCTTGGCTTCAGGCAGCTTTCCCTGCTACCTTCTCGTAACTCTAATGCATAGTGCAACAGGACATCTGTGCACTACCTAGCTCCATGGAGTCACTGTCATTCACTTACTACGATTTCAATGAGAGTCCAAGGCATAATAATGGGTGCATATAGAAACTGTGTAAGCTTATTGGCAATAAATGCATGAGAAGAAAGAAATGGAAACTACGATTTTGAATAAAACTGAGAGGGTTAAAAAAACCACTGCGCTGCTTCTGGATAATGAGTTATGTCATGGCAACCCATGACATAACTCCATGCAGTAGTCAGTTGGGATACTTGTATAGTGCTGTGATGTGCTTTTTTCAAAAACTACTAACACTATTGGAAACAAGCTAATCTGGTCTTTAAAATTTTATATCACAGCATCCAATTGATCTCATGAAATGCTTGACTGCTTTGGCAAACATGTTTTTTTATCCAGTAACACTTTGCATCTTGGGATTTTCAGGCCCAACATACAATGTAAAAAAACAAAAAAAAAAACACGCTCCATAATGGACCATTGTGGTGAATGGAAAGCCAGGAATGGCTGTAGGTGTCACACAGTACTATGGGCAACTATGCAAAAAGTTTAGAAACAAGTTTCACTTTGTGATTTTTGGCCTAATTTGTTTGAACCAATCAAAGGCTATGCAGTAAAATGGTGAATGCGCAAAGATTCCATGTCATGTGCAGATGTTAGAATTCAAGTGATAAATGTCAAACATTCAAACTCCTCTAAAATGCTGAAGCTTGCTAAAAAATGAACTGCCCACCACAGTGACAGGTCCAAGGAGCTATTGGACCAATGCTAAAGTATCACTTGCAATCCTTTGGACACGCTGTGTAGTAACAGCAACTGAACGTGTCTGACATGAGAAGATGAACAGAAAACCTCAATGCTGGGGCCTGTGTTTCCATGCAGAGCCGAAGCTTTGGTGAGCTTTCACAAGCCCCAGTCACTCAGCTGAAATATTGTTGAAACGTGAGCCCAAGTGAACTAAAGAAGCTGGCGCTGGTCCGCACAGCCCTGGACAGTTCTCCACTGTGCTACCTGCAGTCACAGAGCACTGCCACCTTGCAGGCCAACAGGTCCAAACACTGATCTACGCCGTGGCTTCAGCAACAGCGAAAACACCTGCTCCCTCTGCAGGCCAAGGGAGCTCAGGTGAAGGATTAAAAATTAACCCTGGAGCCAGTGCTACTTCACCAGCTGCAATGCACCATTCACTTAAGTCCCCACTCTATTCCATCACCAGCTCACAGCCTCTGTCATATTGCTTAGCCTCTTGTGCCTGCTTCCCCTTTCTGCAGCATTTGCCTGCTTTCTCCTCCTGTACCAAATAAACACTTGCTCCCAGCTTATCCCCACAGCCTCAGACTGATCCTCAGTCCCTCACCACCCCCCAAAGCCTCAGCCCTGATCTCCCTCCTTTCGCCATCACTCTCCCCTCTTGCACCGGCCACGTAGTTACAGATGGGACTGACTAGGTATCTAGGGCCTCATTTGCAAGGCCATTGCGCCACCAGTGCTTCATTTTTTGTGACGCACCGGCAGCGCAGTGTGCCTGCTCCTATTTACAAGGCCATGTAAAGTCAACCCACTACTCTGCCTTAAAGGAGCGTTCCATGGGTGTTGCTGTGGGTGGGAATGCGTCAGAATCCTACGCTTCCCAAGGGGAGGCGTAGGAGTGGCGCAACAAGGGGAAATACTTTTATTTCTCCTCGTTTTTTTCCTATTTCTATGCATGCTGCATTATGCCATCAATGATTGTTTTTGTGCAGGAAGGTGTTCCTTCCTGCACAAAAACAATCATCCTCCACAACGCAGACACCGTTGCCACAAGACGCAAGGGTGCCTGCACTGGCACATGGCAGCCAATTGTCTGCCAGCTCAAGGGAAAGCTCTCAGATGCATTGTATTGTTAATACGGCGTATCCCTGTGCTTTTACGACGCAGCTCAGCGCAGCAAAATGGCTTGTGGCGCAGCACAATATTTTTGTAAATGAGGCCCCTAGTTTTGCAGAAAGAACAGATATTTTGCAGGTGCCTTGTAGAAATGTGTATATTTATGACAGTTGGGTAATTTTTAGGTCTTGCCTGTGAAAGAGTATGTGCTGCTTGCTCATGCACTCTAGCTTGCAAGACATAAGTTATACAACAATGGGCTTTGCCAATGCTTGTTATGTGAGCAGCATAAGAGGTGAGCTCATGTAAATTTTGGGTGATTGTGAACAGTGTGAGTGAATGCAGTGTGAGTTTTGCGAATGTTGGGTGAAAGGTGTGCCGATGTGAGTTCAGGGCGAGCTACATGACTGCAAAGTGAGAGAAGAACCATTGTGAATGCCAGGTGAGAGGAGTGCATACAGAGTGAGAGGAATGAGTGCAGGGTGGGTGGTGTGAGTGGTGTAAATGCAGAGTGAGTAATGTGCCTGTGGGCATACTGGGTGACCAGTGTGCCTGTGTGAGTGCAGGGGGAGCGGCAAGAGTGAAGGGTGAGCTGTGATAGTGAGCGCATGGTGAGAGAAGTTAGTGCAGGGTGAGTGGTGTGTCCCTCTGAGTTCTGGCAGACAATTGTGCCTGTGTGCAAGAAGAGTGAGCTGCGTGAGTGATGGGTGAATGCAGTGCCTGTGTGAATGGAGGCTGAGCAGTGTGTGTGAGTGAAGGGTGAGAGAAAAGAGTGCAGGGTGAGTGGTGTGAGTTCAGGGTGAGTGTTGAGTCTGTTTGAGTGTTGTGAGTGCAGGGTGAGTGGTGTGCCTATGCGAGTGAAGGGTGAGCTGTGTGAGTGACCGGAGTGCCTATGTAAGTGCAGGATGAATGATGTGCCCGTGTAAAAGTAGGGCGAGAGTAGTGAGTGCAGGGTAAGTTATGTTAGGGCCGGGTGAGGGATGTGCCCATTTGAGTTTGGGTGAGGGTGAAAGTGCAGAGGTGAGTGGTGAGACTGCAGGGTGAGCAGTAAGAGTGACAGGTGAGTGGCGTATCATGTGAGTGCAGGGTAAACGACGTGTTCAGGGTGAACGGCATGGTGAGCGGTCTAAGTACAGTGTGATAGCTGTGAGTGCAGGTTGAGTAGTGAGAGAGCAGGTTGAGTAGTGAGACTGCAGGGTGAGAGTGACAGGTGAGTGGAGTGTCATGTGAGTGCAGGGTAAACGGCGTGTGCAGGGTGAACGGCATGGAGAGCGGTCTAAGTACAGTGTGATAGCTGTGAGTGCAGGTTGAGTAGTGAGAGTGCAGGTTGAGTAGTGAGACTGCAGTGTGAGAGTGACAGGTGAGTGGAGTATCATGTGAGTGCAGGCTGAGAGGTGTGCTCCTGTGGGTGCAGGGTAAGAGGAGGGTGAATGGCGTGAGTGCATGGTGATCGTTGGAAATACAGTGTGATCGCAGTGAGTGCACGGTGAGCGTTGAGAATGATGGGTCAGTTGTCTGAATGCAGGCCAGACACTTTGAGAAACTAAGCATATTTGTTATCCATGGTAGCGAGTGGGGCCTCAGATATAATTTGTATTATGGCATCCATCAAGGATGGAGGGTGGAGGAAATAAATAATGTGTGGATCCTGCAACAATCTTTCAGACTAATGATATGCCTTAATATGTGATATATTGCTATGCCTTGAAATTGGAAAGGGTGTGGCATAACTGGCAGAGCTGCTGACTTTGAGTTGCTGAACAAGTTTCATGTCTCAGCGCCAGCTCAACGTCTTGTGATCCTGGGCAAATTGCTTTATCTCCCCGTGCCTTCAAAAATGAATGTGTCCTTGTATAATGTAACAGGTGCTCATGCAAAGTGCCTTAATACCTTCGGGTGGAGTTCGAGCTGTATAAAACTGCAAAAAAAACAAAGCCTAAGGTTACATTTAGGAAATACATTCTCACACTGTGGCAGCAAAAGTAATTTAAAGACCTGTGAAATACTCGGGTGCAGCTGCGATAAGACGCCAGACCAGCCAGCCCACAGCAGCTCAAGAACTGTCTGTGTGTGTGTCCTGGAAGCAGTCTCATCCCGGGCTGACACACACGACGGGGGGGGGGGGTGCTGAAGCCCTTTGAGCCCTATGGGCGTTGCGCTGCCGGTTGCAACCCAGATCATATTATATATCTACAAGCTTCCCAGTAATTTGAAATATCTTACTAGCAACATCTACCCAGTAATGAGAATTTTTGGAACATATGATAACTAAAAGGAATAATGACTGAACTTACAGTGTAGCTCGCTACCTTGAGGAACATTACAAGGGCAGAAGTGATTCCTTAGATTTTTTGGGAATAGACCAAATTCCAAAGAATCCCAGAGATAGGGAAAAAGATTAAGGTCGGGTTTAAACAGTGAAGAGGAATTAATTGTGCATTTATAATAGGGTGTATGTAAAATATATTTGTTATTGCAACATAAGACTCTTTCTTAATTTCGTTTTTAGGATGCACTTTTATTAGAAGACCTACCATCAAGAAAACATTCATGGCTCATTTGGACATTATTGAGATTATTGTGCGGTATAGTATTTTTGCACAGTGTGTATAAATGTTTTAATGTAACTTTGCATACTATACGAATTAAAACTGAAATATAATTCGACTAATATGAGATATATATGACATTAATTTGAATATGATATTTTTCAGTTTTATAAATAAATATGTAATATTGTTATGCAAAGGTACCATCAGTATATTGGGTATATTGTTTAGATTATGCACAAACACATTTTGGAAATAAATTTAAATCCATTTTGAAGAGTCACCTCCTGTGGTGAGCATTATCACCCATAACAAACAGGTGTAAGTGAACGATCTACCAGAATGCAATACAATGTGTAGGTAGGTCTATTATAGAACACAAAGAAATTATGTGATGTTCGGACAGTCCTCTTCCTGTTTTTATATATATGCACTTGCACTTTGCAGTCTATCATTATTCATACTAACACTATGGTTAAAAACAAAGGAAAGACTAACTCCGTTTACCATGAACAAGACCATTTTGGTCGAAACGTGTTGTTGGCTGACTATTTCCCACAAGAAAACTCACAAACTCAATTGGAATCCTGGGTTATTGTACCCAGCTATCATGTAACAACCCAGAAAGGCATACATGGCAAGCATTTCACAATTGTGGGTTGACAATCAATTTGCAAAAAGCTGCACGGCCGCCTAAGAAGGAATGTTCACAAAGCTAAAGGTCTGGCTGTGGCCGAATAGCTTAGAGATTCCAAGAGCACCAGCTGGTTGAACGTCACTCGGGTCCGAGTCAGAGGACGCAGAGTCTACCCTCACCAGTAGGTGGAACTCATTTTAAATCCTGTATTTTGGCAGGGGTTGACAGCGAGCGGGTGAACTACTCGCCGTAACCAAAAGCTGATTTTATATTTCATAAGATGTGACGGCAGCTGTAAGGGAGCAGAATAGAATAGAAGCTTCATTGACACTGTTTTCAGACAAAGAAGCAAGTCTGCCTGTAGGTAATTCTGTGTATAATAGTTCAAACAAAAACAAACATTATGGAGAAACTCTAACTTTTGGCAAAGCGCTCAAGGCCTATTTTTCCCCCACAAAATTGTATTAGCTTTTGTTAGAAATGGGATTCTGATGGGCAGAGGTATGCACCCTGTCCAAGCAGGAACCACAATCCTAGTCAGGATAAGTCTGATACACACCCTAAATTAACCTGTGCACAGCCCCTGGTAGCTTGGCACAGAGCAGTCATGCATAACTTAAGAGACAATGTGTAAAGTATCTGTGCAACACTTCAAACAGTAACACAATGAAAACACCACAAAAAGATACCACACCTAGTTAGAAAAATAGAGCATAATTTATTGAACAAAACAAGACCAAACGACAAAAATTCAATAAGTAGAACCGGAGTTGTGATTTTCTAAAGAATATCTTGAAATATAGTGCTTAATAGTATAAAGTGCCAACCGGGGCTATCTGGTCACGCTTGACCAGGTCAAAGTCAAACATTCAGGTCAACTGCGATGGAGAGTGGGCCGGCTACAGGGTCCAGGTTCAAACTGCTGCAAAGTACCTTTGTTGCATCGTTGATGGGGCTGCGATGCGAGGAACAAAGAAGCGATGCATCGTCGTTGAGACGCAGGGTGTAGGCAATGTGTCATCATCGAGCCGTGCAAGTAGAGGATGATTCTGGAATGGAGGAGATGCGCCGTGCAGTCGGCGAAGCGATGTACTGGATCCTTGCGATGTGTCACCGCCGAAGGAGATTTGCCAGTTCCGTGCGAAACAACGTTGTTAATGTGTAGCTTTTGTATAATGCAGCACTTTATACCCCCTTCCAAAGCCCCAGGACTGGATTGGCACCACTTGGCAGGGCAAGACTCAGATGGCAGAGTCCAAGTGCTGTTTGTTGAGTGCTTTGAAGTCTTTTGTGTCCCTGAGACTTCAAACAGGAGGCAAACAGACAACCCTTTGGAGTCACTCTGGGTACAAGTGGTGCAGGTCCAGGCCTTCTCACCCAGGCAATGAAGGCAGTAGGCAGAAGGCAGGTCAGCACAGAAAAGCAGTTCTTCTAGAGCAACAGTCCAGCAGAGTGACAGTACTTCAGCAGCACAGCAGTCTTTCCTCCAGGTGGAGTATCCACAGGTCCAGAATTACACTGAGTTGGTAGGATCAGTAGTCCAGTTTTTTACCTAGTGGTGCCTTTGAAGTGGGAGGAGACTTCAAAGAGGTGCTTTGAAGTGCACAGAGATCATCCCTTCCGGCCCTGGCTCCAGACTCACTATAGGGGGTTAAGTAGTCCTTTGTGTGGGGACAGCACACAGCCCATTCATATGTAAATGTGAGGTTGTGCCCGGTTCCTCCCTCCCATCCTGTCCAGGATGACCCATCAGTCACACCTAAGCTCCCTTTTTGTGTGGCTGTCTAGAGGGAATTCACAAGGCCCAGCTGTCACCCACCCGAGACATGTATTGGAGACAGGCAGATAAATTTGACTTTACCATTTAAGAGTATTTATCATTACTATTCCATAGGTACTAAACAGGACAGCCCAGCCCGGCCTCCTTCCAAATGGGAATTACACTTATTATATGTAACAATGAATCCCCAATATTAACCTATGTGACGGGTAGGCCTCAGAGTAGTGAAAAATTAATTTGGGAGTTTTTCACTACCAGGACATGTCAAACTTAAAAGTACAAGCCATACCTTTTAATTACATAGCACCCTGCCCTATGGGCTACCTAGTACCTACATTAGGGGTGTCTTACATTTATTAAAAGGACAGCTTAAGACGTGGCAGGGGGTTTTAAAGGCCATGTCTACATGACAGTGTAAACTGCACACACCAGGCTCTGCAATGACAGGCCAGAGACATGTTTTAAAGGGCTACTTAAGTAGGTGGCACAATCAGTGCTGCAGACCCACTAGTAGTATTTAATTTACAGGACCTGGGCACATGTAGTGCACTTTACTAGGTACTTGTACTTAAATTAAATATGGCAATTGTGGATAGGTCAATCAAACCATGTTTAGGGTTAAAGCACACACACTTTAGCTTTGGTTAGCAGTAGTAAAGTGCCCAGAATCCTAAAACCAACAAAAATGAATTCAGCAAAAAAGAGGAGGAGGAAGGCCAAAACTTTAGGGGTGACCCTGCAGTAAGGGCCATTTCCGACAGCTATCAACAAAAAGACTGTCAAAAATTGGGTCTCTAGTTGGCAGAGGTTTGCACCCTATCCAAGTAGGGACCACAATCCTAGTCGGGGTAAGCTAAATACAGACTTTAAATTAACCTGTGCTCACCTGAAGTAGCTTGGCACAGAGCAGGCAGGGTAACTTAAAGGCAATGTGTTAAGTATTTGTGCAACACACACATACAGTAACACAATAAACACACCACATAAATTCTCCACACAGGTTTAGAAAAATAGAGAATCTTTTATCTGAGTAAAACAAGACCAAAATGGCAAACAGCCAATCATATGAATTTTTGAAGAATAAATGCAAAAACAGTGATTTGAAGTCAATATCGCTAAAAGGTTACTTAATGTCGCGAGGGACGGGGGTAAATCCAAAGTTCAGGCCGGCTATGAGACTCACGTAGGTCCCGCTGAAAAAGTACCTTGGATGGAGAAAAGCTGTGACACTGAGGGCACGATGCGTCAATTTTTTTCCGTGCAGTCAGATCGCTGCGTTATTGTCGAGCTCTGTTGAGATGCAGGCAATGCGTTGTCGTTGAGCCGCACAGAGCATCATCGTCAGGCCGCACAGGCTGTAGAACCACTGTCGAACAGCCTCTACGTCAGCGTCGAAGAGCGATGCTTCGGTTTCAATTGGTGCAAAGGTGACAATGCACCGGTTTCATAGCAAAACTGCTGCAGAATCCACTTCTGAGGCCTAGGACTGGAGGGGGGTACCTCAGGCAAGAGTAGGACTAACAGATGGCAGAGTCCAGCAACACCAGCAGAATTGGAGGAAGTCTTTTGTATCCCTGAAACTTCAGAAAACAGGAGGCAAGCCAGCAAGCCCTTGGAGTCACTCTGAATTCAAGTGAGATGGGTCCACTCCTTGTTCTCAGCAGGGCAGAGATCAGCAGGCAGCAGGGCAGCTCAGCAAAGCAGAGAAGCAGTTCCTCAGAGGAGTTAGTCAAGGCAAAGTGATAATCCTTACAACACAGCAGTCTTTACTCCAGCAGAGTTCTTCCCAGGTCCAGTAGTGTACTGTCTTGGTTGGGTCAGAGCCCCAATACTTATACCCAGATGTGTTTTTAAAGTCAGGGTGATTTCAGAGCAGCTCCTTGAAGTGCGCTGGTCCCCTTTCATCCCAGCCCTGTCTGCCAGGCTATCTGTGGGAGGGCAGGGTGGGGGGGGGTAATCAGCTCTTTGTATGGGGACAGGACAAAGCCTATTCAAATATAAGTGTCAGCTCCCTCTCCCACTTCCTTCCCAGGAACGCTATCAGAATGCAGATGAATTCAGACGAGTCCTCTGTCACACCCACCATTCCTGTGTTTGTGGCTGTCTAGAGGAAATGCACAAAGTGTAGCCGTCACCCACACCAGATGTGTCATGGAGACAGGCACACAGAGCTAAGTTAAGAGCAGAGAAATGTCCACTTTCTAAAAGGAGCATTTCTAAAATAATACTGTTAAATCCAACTTTACCACTAAAGAGGATTTACCATTACCATTCCAAAGATATGAAACATGATTTAACTATTCCTTTCTAATTAGGAGTTACAGCTTTAAAGTGTTTTAAGGCATTCCCAATGCTAGCCTATGAGAGAAGTAGGCCTCACAGCAGTGAAAAACGAATTTAGCTGTTTGTCACTATCTGGACATGTAAAACTTAAAAGTACATGTCCTACCTTTTACTTACACAGTACCCTGCCCTTCGAGCTACCTAGGGCCTACCTTAGGGGTGACCTCTGTGTAATAAAAGGGGAGCTTAAGGTTTGACAAGTGGTTTCAAGTGCCAAGTCAGTAAGCTGTAGCTCTGAGAGCCTACTTGTGTGGGTGGCACACCAGTGCTGCAGGCCCACTAGTAGCATTTAGATTACAGGCCCTTGGTATATGGTATACCACTTTACAAGGGACGTATTCATAAACTAAATATGCTAATCAGGTTTATACCAATGTCACCATGTTAAGGGAAAAAGCACATGCACTTTAGCACTGGTTAGCAGTTGCAAAGTGCTCAGGGTCCTAAGGCCAGCAAAAAGATACAGCAAAAAAGGATGTAAGCAGGCAAAAAGTTGGGGGAAGACCACCCTAAGGATGATAGGTTTAACAAAGACCATGACATCACACATATGAGGGTTATAGATCTCCCCCATACCATGTCCACCCATCCAATCATATTGCCAACAAATCAACATATCAGTAGCCCACAAAAACCTCACCCTCCCCAACCAAACCGTGCCGTGCATAATCATAACATGTCTTTTAGCGTTTAGTCCTAACGTTAGGAGATTGCATCAGTGGGAATCCCCCTCCTTCACATGGACAAAGAAGGTATCAACCCATCTCAAAGATCCATAGCAGGTCCACCCTTCTCAAACTCTGTCTCCCTGTGGAGCGTCGGCACCCCCTGGGGAGCCACCGGTGTCGGTACATCTGGCTCTTTCATGCAATCAACCAGGTTCTCCCATGCCCATGCCGCATCAAGGGACCAACAACCCCATTTTGTCTCACGGAACAATACATCACTCTCCAAACACGTCTATTTGACAAGTTCTCTTAGCCAGTTATCCACCTTATGTCCCCGATTGGCCTTCCAGTTCAGTGTGATCTCACGTTTTGCAAGGACCAAGGCTAAATCAATACATTTGTTCGTAACTTTAAATTTGTCCAGTTGATGATACCAGCCCGTACGCACAGGCCTGGGGAGCAGGAAACATTACGTTGAGTAACATTTATACAGGCTGAGACCTCTTCCCAGAATCCCGCGAGGGAAGGACAGGCCCTGACCATATGATACAATTCAGCCCCCACCACACCCCATCTAGGGCATGTGGCCTCAGCAGTATTGTAAAACCTGTTCATGCTGCCGGACGTAAGATACACTCTGAAGAAAATAGAAGTTAATTAACTTAAACCAAGCATTCCTTGATATCTTTGGGATTTGTTCCAGGATTTTTTCCTAGTCTGCCTCAGGAATCGGGCCCCTAAATCCTCCTCCCATTTCTCCCGGAGTTCAGTCAGGGGCGCAATCATATCTGCCCTGACAGGCCGATAAAAGCACACAACCACTTTACGAGTGCCTATGGAGGTGCAGATTAGATGGCAGCCCCTGATGTGCGGGAGGGGGTTCAACCACCCCAGCCCCCAAGTGCTTCTTAATCCCCACCACTACTCCTATACAGAGCAAGAAGTGACTCCCTGAGAGCTCAAATTCCAGCTGCAGGTCCTCAAATGGGAGCAGCACACCTACGCAAAACAGATCACCCACCCAGGCAATACTAGAGGCTGTCCACTCAGTCAATCCTCGCCAATCACCCCCATTGGGCAGCACTTCCAGCCATTGTAATGGTATATCAGGAGAGTATGGGCACCCGGAATTTCTGCAAACAATGCATCTAGTACTGCCTCAGAGCCCTGAGCTCACCAAGACCCTCCTGGGGCAGCCAACAGGGATTCAGGAGCAGCTGAAACAATTGCCGGGGCGTGGAAATGAGAGGGCCCATCTCCTTTCCAGGTGACTGCCAACAACCTACCCATTGTGTGAGCCAGTGCATCTGTGCCGCCAAAATAATAAGCTTCACAATACAGGCCAGGCCACCATCCGCAACCGGAGGCAGTAGTTTTGCCATCGCCACTCTACGTCGACCCCAACCCCATATAAAAGCAATCTTGAGCGACTTAGCTCCTGAAATATACTTCGAGGCGTCAGTAGCAGCAAAAAGCACAGCAGGCGAGAAGTACCACCATCTTTGCAATGGCGATCGGCCAGCTACGGACACCGGCAAGGACTTTCAAAAGCCCATGTTAGAGTGAAGGGCCGGATAGCAGCGTCCATAATACCTTCCAAGAGGTCCTGTGTGTCATGGCACATTTTAACCCCCAGGTTTGTCAAGCAGGTGGGTTCCCACATCAATCCCTCCGGAGCCGTGGTCAGTCACAGTCCCACACTCATAGGGAACAAGCTAGACTTCTACCAGTTAATACCGAGGCCCGATACTGCCCCAAAATGATCCAATAAACCAACTGCTCTGGCCGTCTCGGTGGCCGCATCATTAAAAACAGCATATCATCAGCATATAAAGCAATGTGATGCATCAAGCCTCGGACCTCCAAGCCCCTGTAGGGGGCCCCTGATCTCACACTGCAGGCCAAAGGCTCAACCGTGAACATGAAGAGTAACGGGGTGACAAAAGGCAGCCCTGCAGGTTCCTTGTCCCATCACATATTCCTCTGAAATCACCCTGTCAGTTTTTACACTGGCAGTGGGGCTGGAGTCCAATTAATAAATCTCCTCCCAAACCCCATCTTCTCCAGTACTCTATTGAGGAACCCCCACTCCAAACTATTGAAGGCTTTCTCGATATCTACCGCCATTATCCACCGATGTCTGCTCATCATATGTATCATCCGACATCATTGCCAGAAACCTGCAGATACTGAGCGCCGTGTTACGGCCCGGAATGAATCCTGCCTTGTCTGTGTGCACTAGTTGAGCCAAGTAGGGTAATAACTGTAGCCAGGACACGACTCAGAATCGTATAATTTATGTTAATCATTGACAAAGGCCTATATGCTCTCATATTATAGGGAGAGCGGCCCCGTTTCAATCTTGGGATCACCAGTTCTTCACATGTAGAGACCAGAAAGTGGGCGAGGGCTAACGCTGCTCTATAAACCCCCTTTAGTTTGGGGGCAAGCACATCTACATACATCGCATAAAACTCGACCGGTAGCCAATCTGTCCCCGGCACCTTCCCATGAGCCATATTCCCCACCACAGCCCTGATCTCTAACATCATAATGTCCTCTCCCAAGGCTGTAGCCTGCTCCCGAGTAAGCTTCGGGAGGGTGAGTGGATCTAGGAAAGCATCAATCCTGTGCAGCAATTGGCCAGGGGCACTCGAATAGAAGGATGTGTAATACTTCCGAAATCTATCATTTATATAAATCTGCCTATAGATCTTCTCCCCCCTCGCAGTCTCAAGCTCCATAATCATGGAGCCTCTCTTAGTAGGGTTAGCCAGCCACTCTAGCAGAGACCCAGATTATTCCTGCTCAGCATGTGCCCAAGCCACATACTCCCAGTAGTTGAAATACCTGATCTTCTTTACATGAACTACTAGAGTTTCCTCAGCCTCTAATAGCGTCTGCTGCAAAGCAGCGTTCCCTGGTCTCCTCTCTATGTCACACAGTACCGCCTCCTGTATCTCAACTTCCAGTAACAATGTTCGCCGCTTACCCACCGCCTCAGCAATACATCACCCCTGGATCACCAATTGAAAGGCATGACACTCAAGCTGCGGTGTAGATGCTGTAGCCTCATTAGTCTCAAAGTACCTGATTCCCTCCCTAATCGAATGCTAGAATACTGGGTCTTCTAACACCTCAACCTGTAAACACCATGCAAGGATGTGGGGGCGCCCCAACTCCCAGTTCAGGAATACAGAACCGGTTGTGATCTGACAGCATTCTGGTCAAATATTCAACATCCTCCACAGCCACATGGACCCGGGAGAGCAAAGGAGCGGACATGCAGCTTATGGAGACTCAAAATGAAGAAGTAGTCCCTAGTCAACGCGTGAGTAGGCCATCATGAGTCAACGGGTCCCCACTGGAGCTGCCAGCCCACAAACTTCCAAGCTTGTCTATTAAGTGGGGAGGTCCCGCTGGGAGGATGCGACCTATCCAAAGCAGAGTCTGCAACACTGTTAAAGTCATCCCCTAGAATGACAGAGTTTTCCAGATAAGGTGCCAGAACCCGGGACAGCACATCCAGGGAGCCCACCTGGTCCACAGTCGGCGCATATATACTGACCACCACCAGTTCCCGTCCAGCCAATCTCCTAATAACTACTACATATCACCCCGTCGGGCCACAAGTGCCCCAGTTTTCTGAAAGGGTACCCCAGGGCTTATCTATATAAGAACCCCTCGTATAAATGCTGGTATAGTAAGTTTGGCCTCGCCAGTACCAGTCCCTCAGCAGAAGTTAGGTGGGATTCCTACAAGAGGCCAATATGAACCCCCCATCAACACGGAGCACAACAGCCAGATGGCGAAGTCTTCTTCGTCCCAAGCCTCACACGCCCAGGACCACGACAAAGATGAAGCCCAACAAAGGGCTCGGCTCAACTCAGAAAAGCAAATCCAAATCCCTAACCCCAGGACAAGAAGGTAAAATCTCCCCATCCAAACCATTATTTCAAAACCAACCATACTTGCAAGCAACACGTGTGAAACAACTGTAGGGTTGGAAACCAACATGGACGTCTCCTGGCTTCGCATCATACCATCCAGTCAGGGCTAGTCAGAACATTCGTAGGGCAGAGGGGTCCTGGCCCACAAACAAGCTACTAAAGCAACAGTCCACTCAACATACTCCCCCCTATTTAGCATCCCCAACTGTCATCTGTCAGGTATCTCCTTATCGCATCCTCGGGATCGATTCATGGCTTAAGTGGGTCCACCCCTTGATAGCCTCTATTCTGAATGCTATAATAGCACAGAAGATTAAGGTGATCAAGTGAGGGAAGGAAAGGGAGGGAACAGCGGGGAGGGAGACCTGTAAAGAAAAAATAGCACCTTGAACCTTGATTACATTTATATTATCGTCTAAAGTAAGAAGGACTTCTCTCTCTTTACCTGTAAAACAAAATAAATAGTGTCCTGTACCACTAAAGGACAGACAAGGAAATGTTCATTCCTTTTCTAGTCTTGATAGAAGGATGCTGAAAATAGAGAACTAATCTTAGGAAACTGCGTGTTATGATACACCACCCTTCACTTGTTCCATAGACATTTATCAAGGATATTCTCAACATACCCACCAAAATAATAGTATGCCATGCGTCACAGGGGATGAATCCAATATGACCTCATAACCCCCTCATAGCCCCCTGTTAAGGAGACAGCAAACAACACAAGTAAACCAGGTATACTGCGACATTAGTTCTATCATCAGTGGTTGAGTACTTCTTGTAAACAATGACCTATAATATTTCTTTTACGGTCTTATGCACTCCAAGTAAGTATGAACGCCATCAAGCATATAATAGCAGATTCAGTAGAAGGTAGTTTCTTTAGCACTATAACATGGAATGTCCTGCCACTTTAAATTTGTTCCCAATCAGTCTTTAGCGTTACTTCCATTAATCCAATACGGCAGGTACCGGCCAACTAGATCACCATTAGCCTGTGCATGGAACCCCCAGCCTTACCGCACCAGCCCGAACGCTGTTCCTTCACAGCGTCTCTCTCTCAGACCAAGTTGCGACGGGAATAATCTGCCCCGTTTTCCATCCGGAAGCCTCCTTTATACGCTTCCGGGTTGACTTAAGGACGCACGTTCCTTCTGGTGGACTGCGGCGGTGCACCGCACGTCCCATCGATTCCTTGCTCGGCTCCACCATCGGCACAGATCCTTTCTGGCCTGAAGGTATGAGAGGAGGGTGGCCCGGGTCACGCAAATGGCAGCGTTACTCTCGGCGCCCTCCGTGGCACTACCTGTGTTCGTAACACCAACATATCAGGAACCAACACCACTCAAAGAAGATCATCAGCAGTGTGGAGTGTCAACCGGGGCAAAACAGCATCGGAGCCCAACGCAGAGATTAAGCCTCGATCAGAGCCTGTGTCCCTGAGTCCATCGTCACCCACTGTCAATGGGGGACTCTCCCCTGCTACACTCAGTGTCACTGCCACGGCTCTCAGTTGTTCATGATGGGCCTGGAATTTAGAGGGCACTGCCTTGCTACCACTCCGCACTCTCCTTCTCTACATTTTATCATGAGGTCCTGCACCCGGAGATAGTGGGGGAGATTGTCAGCGGCTGGCAGTCAATTCAGTCCCACACTTCTTGCGGAAAGGTAAAAAACTGCACACCCTCCTCAGTCACCACCCACAGCCTTGCAGGAAAAAACATTGCATAATGAACTCCCATCTGGCAGAAGTGCTTCTTAGCACCCAAGAATGTGGCCCTCTGCCATTGGACTTCTCTTGTAAAGTCCGGGAAAACCATGACTCTATGATTATCAACCCTCAGGTCCCCTCACAGCCTGGCCTGGTGCAGAATATGATCACGGTGCTTGTAATTAAGTAATTTGGCCACCATATGTAGTGGGGCCGCACCAGGCGGTGGGGACCCCGCCGGGACTTGGTGCGCTCTCTCCAGGGCAAAGAAGGGGCGACGCCCTCAGGTGCCACCTCCTCTTTCAAGCATGTCTCCAAGAAGTTCAGCATATTGGGCTCCTCAACCTGTTCCGGCCAACTGATCAATCTAATATTGTTTCTCCGAGCCTATTTTGGTATCCTCAGCCCTGTCTTCTAGAGACTTAATTCTCCCCTCCATGGACTTCCGCTTGCGGAGATAATTCAGTCAAGCTGCATTCCGTAGTTGTGACCCCCTCCACCAGGTGCTGGTGATCATCTTGAAGAATCCCTGTATCCGCTACCACAGTGTCCATTCTCATCTCCAGTGCTTCACTGAGTCAGTAGTCGCCTACAGGATAGGGTCCAATGTGGCCCCCTATTAGCCCTCAGATGGGGCAGGCAAGGTACAGCCACCCTCCTCAACATCACTGGTCTTGGAGACTTTGCCCATAGTGTTTCCTACCAGGAGTGCTGTGGGTCTTCTCCGGGTTCCTTCAGTCAAGGCTGGACAGTTCAGCAGCCAAATCTTAGGGCCAACAAGCACCTCCAAATGGCCCAAAGGGGGGGGGCTCCGCAGCAGCGCTAAACATTGAGCATATCCCTCTGGGGGCAGGGCAACAACCTGGGGTTCCACACTATGGGCCCTCCCGGTCAGCTACATGCCAGAAACTAGCAGGGGTGTGCACAATCAGGCCATCTCCAGGCCTGGGTCCCCCCTGCAGGGCCAAATAAGAGGTGACTCCCCAGCTGCAGCCGATCACCAGCTGCACCAAGTTGTGGCCAAGTCATTGGGGCCCTAAGCCTGCCACCTGCACAGAGTCCAAAAGAAGCCCCACTGAAAGGGTTCACCGTAACAAAGTTTCAAGGGCCTCCCTTGGCTCATCTCTCCTCGTCCAAGGGCCGACCAACAAGGGCAAGGGCTGCTGCACCCGCGGTGCTCACACAGCACTGCAACCACACGTCCGTACCATCACCGCCTCTCTCCTGGCTCCGCAGGGCTCTCCAGGCAAAGTTTGGCCATCACCATTTTCCCGGCTTCCGTCGCAGCACCATCCTCACCGGAGGACACTGCACCTGGCGATTCCTCTCCCCGCTCTCAGGGCTGCCTTATCTCCACACTGCTGCCATCTTGGGAGCGCGCTCATGTGATGTTCCAGCCCACGGCCGACGGAGTCCTAATTATTCTTTAACACACAGGCCATCTTTTCATATTCTTTTGTCCTGATGAAGACCCGTGGTGATGCCAGATATGAGCACGACATAATAGGGTCGAAACGTTGATGATCATTACTGGTGCTCCGTATTGCGATCAAGCATACCCCACATCCTAGCAATAAGGACAAAGGCTTGAATCTCTTTGAACAAACTTCCGAACACCACCATTGAATTTTTTCTCTTGTACTGTTATGTAACATATGTAATGTCTTGTGGATTTAAATGTTTAAATTTGTGACACTCTGCACCCATTGTGTATTTTGAACCCAATGTTGCTTGTTCCCTCATTGTATTTATGAAACCAATGGCTCTTTGGGCTAGTGTAAGCACTAATGGTATATGAATGTTAATATACCTCCTGATTCTCTAACCATCTCTGGTGTCAATGATTCGTTATATACATACATTTGTATAAATTGATTTTTGGAGAAGACTTGCAAAGAGCCCAAATTAAATTAGGAACTAAACTGATTGAAATCGAATACCCTACAGAACCAATTGTTGTTCATACCAATTGACTTTCCCAGGTTCTGCGGGATACTGGGTCACCCCATTTACTTTAACACTATCTTTGTTGATCAGCAGTCCCTGTATTCTTGTACCTGAATGACTGCCTGCTGGAAACTGACTCACCGCTTTGATGTTTTAATTCTTTTTTTGTTGTTGCCAACAGCAACAGTTTATACTTCTATATTAAGTCCTACCTCCCTGGGCAGTGACAGTGTGGTATTTTCTCTGGCAGATATCTGCCATGACAGTACCTGTGTACCACTTCTTCCAGCTGGGCTCCAATTAAAGCATAACTATCTGTAGGACTCTAAGAGCCCTGTGGCATGTCAAGTCTTTGTAGGTTTTAGATAAGAAGTGCAGTACAGGGCCCCAGGTTTTCACAAACCTCTGGGCTTCGCCGTGTAATACCGAGGTGATCCTTTCACAGTCTGGTATACCAGTCTCCTTTGGAGGGGACATGAGGTTCACCCCACATACAGAGGATACACTGTTTTAGCATTCAGTTACAGAGCATTTGCCTAGTATTTTTGCATTACCTGCTTATGGTATTTCAGATTTAGCATACAACCCAGTACCTGGTACCTGGAGACTTTAGCATTGATTATCTAGTCTATACAGTTCAGGATAATTTACAAGCACATTGTCACCTTCAGGCTGTCCCGCAGTATGTGTTGTATCCACCCAATCTGGTTACAACCCCCCAGTAAAGATTAGAAGTGTTTGCCTTTATCAAATGGAGCCAATGTGGGTAAGATGGCAATAAATCAGAATCTTACTAGTCGCTTCCCTGCTCCGCACATGTGATTTCTCTGTAGGCATTGCTGAAGATGGTGGACAATTGTTCCTGTGTAAAATCTACCCCTGTTTCCTTCTCCCACAGGCCCTTTACTAGTAGTTTTCATGTCAGTGAAATCACATGAGTATCTTCTGTTACTCTTGTTAGTGGCTTCTCAAGGCCTATAAGTGGGCGGGCAGCTGCCTCATTGATCTCTTTCTGCAGAACCCAGTGTCTAATATGAGTATATCTATACTGTTTGTTTTCTCCTAAAGCAAAGTCTCTCTTTACTTGTTCAAAGGATTTTATACCATTACAATGCCTAAAGGCCTCTCTGTCTACACCCTAAGTGGGGTAGAAGTTCGTAATCCCAATATGTTATCCTATTGTGTCCAATATTTGCAGTTTGTCCTAGTTATGTGGGAGTGTGTTAAGTTGGTGGCCCTACATTTTCGTTTTTGCCACAGAATTGCCCAGATGGAAAATAAAGCAACATTGGTGCTCTTATTCCAACCTGCGCCATTCTATTTGGAAGTGCATATGTTTCGCTTGATAATAAGTCTTAAAGCTCGGGATCTCCAACCCTCCTTTTGTCACTGGCTGGTAGGTGTGCCTTGCTGCCATTCTAGATTTTTTACCCCTATGTATGAAATCTAGACATGCCTGTTGTAGTTCCCTCAGGATATCTGGGTCAATCTTAATGGGAATTGCCTGGAAAACAAACAACACTTTTGGCAACACATTCATCCTAATAGAGGCTATACTTCTCTGACACGAGAGAGAACCACCATACCAGCTTTGTAGATCTCTTTACATCTCTCATTAATGCCGGGAAGTCTACGTCGTGAATTGCTGCCAGTGCATATTATTGGCATCCATTTTGAGTCCAATCGCCTCAGTTTTATACAAATTTTGTCTAATTCCTGATACCTCACAGAAGGCCTGTAGCTCCTCCATGAACAGGCTGAGGGAAACCTTCGGGTTCGCCAATGAGGTCAGATCATCATTGGCAAAAAGAGAGAGCTTGAATTTTCTTTGCCCAGTTTGACCCCTCAGATTCATGGGTTGGAGAGAATCCTCTGTACCAGTGATTCTAAATAGAGGGCAAAGAGCACGGGTGACAATGGGCGCCATGTGCTGTCTACCACTCTATTCTCACCGCTTGCGAGTCTTGCTCGTTGACTCTATAATTTTTGCAGTGTGTTTATTGCACCGTGCTAAAACCATCTAAATGAAGTGTTCTCTTGCTACTCTGTCCCTCAGCACCTCCTTCAGAAAACTCTACCAAAAGCTCTACTTGAAAGTCTCCTCTACTTCCGACATCCAACACCTCAAACACAGCTTGCACATCATCCAGACCTTGATGTCTAGCACCCACCTGCAGCCCAACCCACTAGACAGAATTCCTAATATTTCCCAAGAATACCAGACAATATGCACTACAAACCTGGCTCAATGGCATGAACCTTGACAGTTTTGAATCCCAACTCCCACTGCATGCCAAATCACTTAGATTCAACCTGGACATCAACCTCCCCCTCAAGGAACATACTGCTAAAAAACAAGCTGGTACCAGTGAAGGAAGTGGCCCAACTAGGGTCACCCGAGTCACTCTTGACCTCCTCTTGCCTTCCAGTAATGAAGAGTTGATGACGCAGTAGAGAATGCAAGCAAACTAGTTTATTCCCAAGATACACTGCAGTAGAGTCCAGTCTGACCAGCCTCCTATGATGGCTGACGAGGGACTGACTGTAACAAGCATAAAGTTACATTATGTAGGTTGCGGAGTTCACAAAGACCCGCCTATTATGGAAAAATACTGGTAGCTGTCGTAATACAATGGGGGCACAGAACATAAGTTTCGATTCCGCAGCCTGGTACAAGCTATCTACTATCCAAGGTCGTGTGGCCTATCCTCCCTTCTAGACAGGTGGGAGAAGGCCTCTATGTAACAGAAAAGTCATGCGTTAATGAGCTAGTTTCAACATTGGAGAAACAAAACTTACCAAGAACCATTTCTCCTAAGTGAACAAATAACAGTTTCGTTTGTAATAGAAAATGGCGTCTTCGAGAACTAAAATGGCGGCACAGATGTCAACCTAACTAACGCAACATCTGTATTTGCTGAGTACGTCTACACACACTATGCAAATATAATGTATTAGCCATATAATTGCTAACATACTATTAGGTAAAACACGATAATAGGAGAATGTTACGTTTCAATTCTATCAGACCCTCCTTTTAGCATTTAATGCTAATACGGATAACCTTTATTCTTGCTATCAGGTAAGGGTCTTTACAATTCTAACAGCGAAAAGAAAAATATAATCATTCAAACAATAACATGTCAGGTATGGATATATGTATATGCATAGCCAACGTAAAGGAGAAAATAACACTAAACATTAGCAGTACGAGTGGCATCAGGAATTGAACCTGCAAGTGAAGTAGTAGAACCAAAGACCCCCTCATCTATCTGTAGGATAGTATCGAACTCTTTTTGAAGCATTATAGTGGCGTTGGTATCATGAACTGAGATCCTTTTGGGGGTGAGATAAGTAGTACAATATGAGCAACATAAGGGAAGACTCTGAATCAAAACACAGCAACAAATTAGAAGGACAATAAAGTATATCACCTTTTCTAAAATCCAACCCCAACCACTGAACAAAGACCAGCTCCAGTTTCCGCTCTCCATCCCTATAACATTTTCCAAAATGTCTAAAATATGCTGTGTAATGTTCTTTTCCATATTTGTGATACCGACCCCACACCGCTCTCCTATTATTGCGCATGCACCACCGTTCTTGGCTAAAATAAAATCGACTGCATATCTTGTTTGTTCAGAGTATATGCGCATACTTTCTAACTGAGTTGTGATGTCCCGTAAAGCTACCACTGTAGAGTTAGATAAGATTTGCAACTTACACCCAAAATACTCTCTAGCTCGTTCGCCCCTGGCCATGGCAGTACCACCAAACGTAATAATAGAGGAAAGGATGTATCCAAAGGTGATACCATTACTATAATTATTAACTTCCAAATCAGTGACTCCCTCACAGAATTCCTTAGTCAATGTTCTTTTTACCCATCTTATATTTGGTCTACTATACCTACAAGGTACCCCAAGAGGTAGCACCATTCCCAAAGCCACGTCCTCTGTACCGTTGTACATATTAGAATACGTACCATTTGATAAAAAATAGAAACCTGGATGTGCATAGAGCGGACCTTGATAATCTAATGGAGCATATCTAGTATTCATTCCCTTCATACTAGGATCATCCTTTTTCCCTAAACGCATTGCATTTTTGTACACTACCTCTCCAGAGCAATTCAGATACAAATAAGCATCAGTACTATTTATTTCAAGGCAACACGCAGGATAAATACCTGCCTTTTGAGTAACAGTCAGATCTTGGTAGTGCCAACCTGTCAAGGTGATATTCTTTTTCCCAAGGTATAGATCACCACAATACATTTCAGGCATTCCTCCAGGGTACCCTGCTCCTCTCGGTTTTCTGTAATATAGACAAGGTCCAGGATATCCCAGGCCGAATTCACCTTTTACCTCTACGAATTGGGGAGGACGAACATATGTGTAATTTACCAATGACAAGGGGTAGGCGGTCCATAAATTTGTAACGGAATCAGTGGGATAACAAGCTGTGTTATCCCCAAAGAATTTTCGATGTGTGTCTAAGAAGACATTGCTATACAGGGCTCTTTTATTACGATCTGAGGAAACAACTTGATATAGGGCACACGATGATGTTTCAGAACACTCCAATATCCAGAACAACCCCCCTCCCACCAATAGGAACAACAATGCAACTACAACCCAAAATATTTTCTTTCTGAGCAACCATTCAAAACCAACTTGCCCCGGGCGCGGGGCAATAAGGAACTGTTCATCTTCTGCAAGAGGGCGACCAAACAGATACATGTTTACCACAATTTTAAACAAATCAAATCACCAGAGAAAGAGACGTCATATGATGGAGCCAATGATGGAAAGGACACAAAAAAACAAAAGAAAAAGTACCAAAAAAGAAATTAAAGAATCAGGGTCCGTTCCAAGCCTCCCTGGCAGGCTTCTATTGTCCAATCTTTGGTGGTGCTATTGAGCACGCCGCGGTGGAGCCACACTGTTGTAGCCCATCTGCAAATGTTCAATGTTCTCAGGATAGGGCACTTTCCCTCCTTAGGAAATACCCTCAGCTTATCCTGTCCTGCGTCACAAGCAGTGCACCAAATCTTCCAATCCCTAGTCTATGGGAAAAGTGCAGAAACAAAGGGCCTTGGTACTAATCTTATCCAATGAAGTCCATCCCTGTCTACACTCACTTCTCTTTCGGTGCACTACTCTTCCGTCGAGGACGCAAATTGTACCGCTCTACTCCAGGCACTGTCTCATCTCGAAGAAGAATCTGAAATTCAGGGGGTGCCGAAGGCTGAGACTCAAGTTCCTGCGGATCAGATGAAGCGGAAACCTGAGCATCCCTTATTTCTGGGGGGACTGCTGCATTCAAAACGGCTCATTTTCCTCCTGTGTCTGCGTCCAGACTAGTTGGGCATCGGAGAACGGAAAAAATCTTGGGACTTTCTCGGTCTCATGGTCTCCAATGCCATCACGCACCCAGGCATTGTAAGGAAGGGGTAACGGCACCCGTCTGCAGTGGGAAGCATGTATCCAATGCTTCTGACCTTCCACTCTCACCGCTGTCCTCGCTGTGATGAGGACCAGATAGGGTCCCTTCCATCTGGGCTCCAAACTGTCTCGTCTCTGGAAGCTTTTGACCAAAATATAATCGCCAGGCTGAATGGTGTGCCCAGGCCCCTCAGGTGCTGAAGGTAACACCTCGTGTATCTGTTGGTGAATAGAACGCAAGCTTTTAGTGAGTTCATACAAATAATCAACCAATAAAGGATAATCTATTTCAGAAAACTTTTTCGGCCTAGGGACACCCCACACATTCGCTGGACGACCAAAGATCACCTCATAGGGTGATAATCCTGTTCTAGAATGGGCTGTCATTCTGGTGGACAATAGGGCAAGAGGTAAGGCATCTGGCCATTGCAACCCAGTACTTTCCTTAATCTTTGCCAATTTTAGTTTGAGAGTACCGTTGTACTTCTCAACTAAACCTGCTGACTGAGGGTGATTGGCTGCATGGAATTTTTGCTTGATGTGCAAACCATCGCACACCAGTTGGATCACCCTTGCATTGAAGTGACTTCCATTGTCACTCCAAATCAAACGGGGCAAGCCGTAGCGCGGGAAAAACTCCTTGATAAGAGCCTTTGCCGTTGCCATGGCAGGGTTTTCCTTTGTTGGGTAAGCCTCAATCCATTTACTAAATGCACAAACTACCACTAACACATATTTCAAATTATTAACTCGCTGTAGCTCTATGTAGTCCATCTGGAGCACCTCAAAAGGGAAAGAAGGGGGTGCAAAGTTACCAGAAGGTGTAGGGGTACCCTTCCCAGGATTGTGTTTTAGACAAATCATGCAGTGCTTTACTTGATGAGCAGCAACTTTTGGAATATTGTAATTTTGCCACACGGGTTCTAGCAATTTACAAATACCTTTGGCACTAATATGAGCTGGACCATGTGCCATGGTGACTACGGGAAGCACATATGCATCTGGTAGCATCCATCTCTGTTTCCCGGTATTGTCAGTCCAGCATCCCTCATCATCTAGACGCCCTGTACTCTCCTGCCACACTGCCAACTCCTCTACTGTTGCCTCGCTCTGTATCTCTCTAACACTCTCCAATGAATTCTCAAACATACCAACATCGGGTACCCATCTAGCAGGACCCGCCACAAACAATTTCGTCGTTCTCGACCTTGCTGTCTCTTTCGCTATCTGATCTGCAAAGGCATTTCCCCTCCCCGCATCATCCGTAATTGCTTTATGAGCACTACATTTGACTATTGCCAATCGTTTGGGAAGAGTCAAAGCTGTCAGAAGTCTCTCTATCAACGGACCATGTTGAATTTTGGTCCCATGTGAAGTCAAGAATCCTCTCTCTGCCCAGAGGCGTCCAAAATTATGGGCCACCCGAAGGCATACTGGCTGTCAGTATAAATATTGACAGCCAGTCCTTTACTTAATTCACATGCTCGCAAAAGAGCTATCAACTCCGCAGCCTGCGCTGATTGATAAGGAACATGTGACGTCTCAACTACAGTGCGCAGCGTGGTAATAGCATACGCCGCTGTAGTGGTGCCATCTGACAATTTGAAACATGAGCCATCGACATATAGTTCCCCTTGGGGGTCAGATAAGGGAACATCAGTCAAGTCTACCCGTCCCTTTGTCTCCTCCTCTGTCCGAAACAGACACTCATGGACATCCTTGTCCTCTTCTTCCGAAGGAAGGGGTAGTAACGTGGCTAGATTCAGTGTGGCACATCTTTTAATAGTAATATGAGGTGCAAACAATGTTAATTCATACCCAGTCAGATGAGCACTGGTAAGGTGCTGCGTCTTTGTTTTATTCAAAAGTACATCCACAGCATGCAGTACCGTTACTGTGAGATCATTATTGAGAACGAGCCCTGCCGATTGTCGGATAGAGACCGCCGCAGCTCTTAAACAGCTCTGGAGGGCTTTGGCGACAGGGTCAAGCGTAGCAGAAAAATAATCATACGGCCTCTGCTTACCTCCAAAGGCTTGTGTTAACACAGAGAGTGCACATCCAGCCACTTCATGTACGTACAACACGAAGGGCTTCTTATAATCAGGCGTGCCAAGCACAGGTGCAGAACAAAGCGCAACTTTTAATTGTTCAAAAGCATGCGGACATTCATGCGTCCAAGGCAAAGGTTCATGCACATCTTTAGTTATCAAGCGAAGCAGAGGTTGCGTTAATAAAGAATAAGCAGATATCCAGTGCTGGCAATATGAGGTGATGCCTATGGAAGCACGCACGTCCCTCTGAGTTACAGGGACAGGCATCTTAACAATGGCATCAACTCGCTCAGGTGTTAGCCTCCGACCCTCCTTCGACAGCAGGTTACCTAAATAGGTGACCTGCTGTCGACAATATTAGAATTTGGAAAGGGACACTTTATGTCCTGTGTTCGCTAAATGCTTTAACAATTTGACCGTGGCATCCCGACAACCCTCTTCGGTATCGGAGGCTATCAGAATGTCATCCACATACTGCAATAATACATTACCTGCGGGAAGAGCGAGAGAGTCCAATTGACTTTTCAAAGCTTGGCTATAAATAATAGGACTTTCAGTATACCCCTGAGGAACCCTACAGAATTGAAAACTTCTACCAGCTAATGCGAAACCGAATAAATATCGGCTGTCTGGATGGACTGGAATGCTAAAAAAAAGCATTTTTCAAATCAATGACAGAAAAGAATTTGGCTGTGGAAGGAATCATTGTTAAAAGGACGGTAATATCAGGAACTACCGGAAACTGAGGAACAACTATTTCTCGCAAATCAATTACAAAACGATAAACATCAGGATGTGCATCAGGGGAACCCACAGGTGCCTTTTTAAGAATAGGGAGAATGGGGCTATTGCACACGTTCACTACTGTCTCCTCTACCCCCCCCCGATTTGATCAGGTCCTGTATAATCTGCATCAAAGCCTGTTCCCCAGCCTGTGATATTTTGTATTGAGGAATACGAGGAAGCACAGCGTTTTCTTTAACCTTTATTGAAACTGGTGGTATCTGCAACAACCCCACATCCGTATCCCCTGTGGCCCACAATGAGGACGGCACATCCTTAAATTCAACAGGAAGCGGTGCATCTTTCGCTAAACACTGCTTTGCACTAACCACATTAGGTCCAAAAGTTAAGTAAACACCATCCGGGGAACAATAAATGGTGGCATGAAACTTCTTTAACAAATCCAGTCCTAATACATTTTCCCCACAATTTTCCGTCAACAAAAATGAAGAGTCCACAGTGAAAGGACCAACTGTAAAAGCGAGAGGTCGGGATATGGGGCACACAACCGGTACGCCTGAAAAACCTACTGAGACATTATTACGGCCAGACAGGGCTGCCCCGGAGACCAGTGAATGAGAAACAGAGCTATTCATTGCACCTGTATCCACCAAACATTTCTGTGCCGAACCATGCAAATCGGCTGTGACATAAGGACCACGCTGATCTACAGGAATTTGGACTGGTCCCTCACCCTGTCCCTTGCTGTCCTAGCTATAGGACATCCCTGTGACTTCATCCATATCACAATCGTCATGATAGTAATTGTAATTGTAATTGTGATTTGTAAAGCACATAATCACCGTCAGGTCTCTAAGCGCTGTGGGAGAGAGCCCTACCCTAGCGCATGGTGGGGAGAAGATTGATTAAGTTGTGCCCCAGGCTTCCACAAAAAGGAGTGTTTTTAACTTCTTCCTAAATGGGAGGAGGGCGTGTTCCTTACGCAGATTCTCCGGCAGCTTGTTCCAGAGCTGAGGAATAGAGATTGAGAATGCTCTACCTCCTTTGGAGGCCATATTAAAACGGGGACATGCCAGCAGGCCAGCCTCTGAGAAACGGAGCAACCTGCTAGGTGTATAGCTTACCAGTCGATCTTTAATGTAGGTTGAGGCCTGGCCATAGATGGCTTTGTATGCAATACAGAGGCCCTTGAACCTGGTTCTCTGCCTGACCGGGAGCCAATGAAGCTGGCGTAGGAGGGGGGTGGCATGAGCCCTCCTAGGAAGTCTAAAGATCAGTCTGGCGGCATCGTTCATTATCACCTGTAATCTATCAAGCGACTTTTCTGGAAGGCCAATGTACAGAGAATTTCCAAAGTCCAGTCTTGACACTATCATGGCCGATACTGGCTTCCTTGGGGGTCATCGAAATAATTCTGATCTGAACGACCCCCTGAGGATACACCAACTTGATCCTCATTCCGACCGACCTGTCCACGGCCCCTTCCACCTGGACCCCGTCCTCTGGGTACTGCAAGTCTCTGTAACAGTTCCGGACACTCACTTCACCAATGTCCCTCCTTTTTACAATACGCACACTGATTTGGCCCCAAGGTCGCACCACCTCTTCCCGCACCCCGTGACCTTTGAACCGGACCAGTGCCTCGAACCCTTCCAGACCCCGTTGCAACCTGCTGTAGCAACACCTTCGTCTTCAAATCCTTACTCTTTTTCTCCACTTTATCCTTTTCCTCATTTTCTCAATGCTCATAATATTGAGCCATACTCAATATCACTGAAGGGGAGGATGTAGTCCAAGTACTTTCAGAAGCCTGCAACCAAGCCGCAATTTCAGGAAGTAAATTCGTGACAAACCTATTAACGAACAAACGAACACCACCTTCAACTGACAAATCCTGCCCACTGAAATCGAGAAACACCCCTTCAAAACGAGTAAAAAAATCTGACACACTCTCCTCTTTCTTCTGACGACATGCCGTTAACTTATCCCAATCCACCCATCTAGGTGGGATAAGAGAATCATATAGGTGATAATGCGGCTTGCCAAGGCCAAAATTTCAGCTTTGGGCTTTTCACCAGCCTTTCTCTCCTTATCCCTTACCCTAATCTCATTCCAAGTACCACTCAACTCCGCCGCATGATCCTGTGTCTGCACTTGCCGCCAAATATCCACTGGCACCAACAGCCCAAAAAACATCTCAATATCTGCTAAAGTCATAACTGACGAGGAGGCAGCCTCTGTTAATTCTTTATAGTATGCAGTAGGATTTTTCCTAGGGTCCGGTAACTGACTTTTAAGAGCAAGCACCTCACTTCTCTTCCATGGGGTATAGACCCATTGTTCCCGAAAATGAGCCTCTACCCTCTGCTGAACCATATCTCCATTCTGATTACGCTGTTCCGGAATCTCAGGATAAAAAACAGGGTGCACCTCTCTCATTGGGAATTGGGACACTGTAATCGGAGTACGATTATACAATCTTTCTCGATAACCGAGAAGCGTCCCAACATTACCAAAAACTACTGCAGGGGCCATACCAACTGAGTATACACGGTCTCGAATATCGTAAATAACTTGAGGAGCTGTGCCTCCAATACACTGTTCCCACAAACCAATCAATGTAGCCGACATATGCTGAAGGGCATGCTGTTGTATAAACAGGTCAAAATCTTTCATCACACTCCATATATCTTCCACATTATAAATCGGGTTCCGAACCCATTGTGCTGCCTGATTTGTAACCATCTTCTTCTCTTCTTCTCTCACATCAGACCAAATCAATGCCCGCCCCATTCGCTCTCGTGCCGCCGCCCAATCCCCTCCATCTGACCCTCGCACTGGTGTCCCAACACAACCCAACACCACGGATGAAATTCCTGGGAAAGACACAAAAGGTACAGACGCAGGCGACAATGTCAGCAATGACTGTGTGGTGGGTGTAAGAGAAGGAGGAGAAACATGAGGGGAAGGGGCAGACACTACAGGGGTGCCTGCAGTCACCACACTCACATGTTGCGAAACTGGAGGGGAGACAGATAGTGCTGGAGACGAAGCTGTCGAATCTGCGGAAAGACTAGAAGGGGTGGTGAGGCGACGGAGGACTGAGGCGATGGAACAACAGGATATATTCTCTGTGGGGCATAAGGAGGTGGCGGACGAGTGTCCAACAGATCCTCCACAAAAGGATCCTCATCCTCTCGAACAGCATAAGACTTATTACACTGCAATCGAAACTTCCGATCTGCACACTCAATACCCTTTTCTGTTTGTTCCTTATCGTAAGCTACAGCTTTCTGAACCACTGTTTGCATTGCCTTCTTCCTAGACTCCTTCTCAGCACGTATACGCCTCTGCTTAGCTTCCTTCTGACATACCTGAAAAGTATCAAACATCGACTGCCTACTTCTTCTAGCTAATAATTTTTCCTGTAAATAATTCAGTTTTTGTTCATCAAAGGTACCTTCCAGTGACCACTGAAGCTCAATATTGTCCCTCGTATACTTGTGCCACAATGTACGAAACATAATAGGGCCAATACCGTGCTTCACATACATCTCAAAACTTGGAGTGCCTTCCAGAGGCGCAGGCTGCCTTTCCTCCAGCCGATGCTCAGCAGAACAACAGCGGCACCCCAGACACAACACTTTACTCCAACAAGGCATGCTAGCATCAGACGCATTCACTCTCCACCTAAATCAACACACACCCACAACAAGAACACACAAACCAAAGAGCTCTCCAAGTCAGCCCACAGACTGCACCAAGACAAGATAGGCTCTAGCCCCAGGCCTTTTCAATATTAAACCAAATTCAGCAAGTGGCCTGGCAGAACGTTCAAAACGCTCCGTATCACAAGGGTCCGCAGACCCACCAAGTTAATCAAGACGGCGCCACACTTACCAAAACTCACCCGGTGCACACAGGTCAGACAAGATTATTCTCCACTGCTGACTCTTCGGACCAAACGGTCAAATCCAAGGGTTTCGCCTTTTCAGGACCCCAGCCGAAATGACCACTAGACGAGGAGCCGCCCGATCAGACAGGCGGGGCAGCCGCGAGAACCAAGCTCTATCATATGGGGATCCCCGATCTGCCCATCCGAACAGACGCAACCCCGGCCCCCCTCGACCCGATTACGGGCGGGATGGGTCACCTGGTGGGGTCCCTGTTCGGGCGCCAACTGAAGGAAGTGGCCCAACTAGGGTCACCCGGGTCACTCTTGACCTCCTCTTGCCTTCCAGTAATGAAGAGTCGATGACGCAGTAGAGAATGCAAGCAAACTAGTTTATTCACAAGATACACTGCAGTGGAGTCCAGTCTGACCAGCCTCCTATGATGGCTGACGAGGGACTGACTGTAACAAGCATTAAGTTACATTATGTAGGTTGCGGAGTTCACAAAGACCTGCCTATTATGGAAAAATACTAGTAGCTGTCGTAATACAATGGGGGCACAGAACATAAGTTTTGATTCCGCTGCCTAGTACAAGCTACCTACTATCCAAGGTCGTCTGGCCTATCTTCCCTTCTAGACAGGTGGGAGAAGGCCTCTATGTAACAGAAAAGGCATGCGTTAATGAGTCAGATTCAACATTGGAGAAATGAAACTTACCAAGAACAATTTCTCGTAAGTGAACAAATAACAGTTTTGTTTGTAATAGAAAATGGCGTCTTCGAGAACTAAAATGGCGGCACAGATGTCAACCTAACTAACGCAACATCTGTATTTGCTGAGTACGTCTACACACACTATGCAAATATAATGTATTAGCCATATAAATGCTAACATACTATTAGGTAAAACACGATAATAGGAGAATGTTACGTTTCAATTCTATCACCAGCTCTCTCCTCAAAAAAATGTCAAACTGTTTCTTTCAAAAAGCGACTTCAGGACTGCTGTTCAAGCCTTGTACTCTTGCATCTGGATGGTGGTAATGCTCTACTCCATGGCCTCCCAGACTCCACGCTGTCCCTCCTTAAGTGCATCCTACACGCCACAACCGTAGCTTGAAGAAATATGATCACATCACCCCCGCCCTGATGGAGCTTCTTTGGCTCTCCTTACCATCCTGCACCAGCTTCAAAACTAGGAGCATCATTTACAAAGCCATCTTAACTCTGCTCCAATTTAGGAAAGAGTTGAAGGCTCACCTCTTTAAAGAATACTACATCACAATGCATTAACCGTCCACAACTCAACATCCTCTCCTATTATTCACAGATTTTAAGCTTGCTTTTGATTATGTACAGCGCTCCGCGTCCTTGTGCCTAGGTTTACTCTACAGAAATATATATATATATACTTACATACATACATACAAACAAAAGCGTTCTCAGAGTCAAGGAATAGTAGGAGCACAGCATCTTTACACTTGCTAGCTATGTCGATAAGATGTAATACTTCTTTTGTGTTCTTGCCTACTCTCTTTTTGGGAAGGAATTCTGCCTGGTCAGTATGAATTCGATCCTGTAGAAGGCATCACTGTCTGTTGGTTATTATGTTTGTATATATTTTAAAATCAACATTCATGAAGTAAATTGGCCTGTAATAGCCACACTGGTCAGGGTCCTTCCTCATTTTAGGAAGAACAGACACCCTTGCCTCGGTCATGGATTGTGGAACTGTACCCCTCAATACTTTATCATTAAAGACTTAAGTCATTAGTGGTAGCAGACTAGGCCAAAAGCTCCTGTAGAAGCCTGGGGTGTCAGAGCGTAGGGCCTTGGAGAGCTCTGATGGCTGAAATTATTTCCTCTGTTGTTATGGGGACTTCTAAAAAGTCTACATGATCAGGGGGTTAATAAGCTAAGTTGGGATCTCTATAAATATCATCCAATAGATATGTTGTCTGTTGGTTCAACTGTATTAAGAGCCTGACAGAATTATGCAAACTCTTCTCATT
Source organism: Calotriton arnoldi (assembly GCA_963921515.1). NCBI lineage: Eukaryota > Metazoa > Chordata > Amphibia > Caudata > Salamandridae > Calotriton > Calotriton arnoldi. The sequence continues at coordinate 933,263 of CAWUFW010005998.1, read as the reverse complement.
TGTTGCATTTGTCCATTTTCAAGGTGCCTCTGGGGATCTAATAGCTAAAATATAAGACTGAATGCAATTTGTCCACAGTTTAGCCATAGCTTAGCTGCTAGTAGGCTCCCTGCCTTGTTACCCCCTTCATAATACTTGTGTTGCATTTGTGCTAGAGTGTATCTAGCTTTGTTGATCTCTAGTAGTTAGAGTTGGCCCCGGTCATGGATTATCTGGTGCCGCATCCTCTGAGAAAGGGTTTTCTTTTGACTTTCTTTTCGTAACTTCTAGTTACTTTGAAGGTATTGTAAGACCAGCTTGTGAATCTTAACCAGCCTAGAACTATCTGCTATGCATGTACCTCTTAAAACTGCCTTCTTAGAATCCCAGAGCATTGCTACACTGCATTTTCTGGTCTCCTTATGAAGTATAAACTTTTTGAACCTGGCCTCCAATGCTTCTCTAGCTACTTTATCTCTGAGTATATATTCATGAAACCACCATCTCGGGAGTCCACCCTGGTCAGCTCAATGCCACAGCATTTCAAGTATGAGTGGGCCATGATCTGATATTTATCACTCAATCTTTGCACCACAAATTAAGTTCAACAATAAATGGTCACAGAGCATGAAGTCTATTCTGGCATATGATTATGGTGATACTGAGTAGTGGGAATAATCCCTCTGTTCCGTAAGAAGTCATCGCAAAATGTCCACCAAACCGGTTCACTCAGCTAGGTGCACCTTGTTGCAGAAAGTGCAATGGTACCCCTCTGTTTGAATCCGGAGTGATCCTTCACGCCTTCTAGTACCATGTTCCAGTCGTCTTTCACCAATAAGGGTTCACAGGCCAAATCTATTAGTCTACGCATTGTTTGACAATAAAACTCTTCCTGACCCTGGTTTTGACCATAAATTGCCACAGACGAGACGTAGCATCCCCTCAGTAAGCCATTTAACAATAGCTATCTCCCCTTTCTATCTTTATGGACATTTCCAGCTGAAAAGCCCACCTCCTTGGTTTTAGTGCCGACAGAGGAGTAATATTGTTGGGAAAAGGCACAGGATCGCATCTACCAAGTGCATTTGTTTAGGTGGTGTGTCACCTTAATAAAATTCATATCGCCATGGAAGTTTGTAATTACATGGAGAACCCTGTTCTTTTTGCCGGTTTACAGATGTTCTGAGCTTCTTGGCCGTATGCTGAGGGTGCCTGGCCATCTCACTGCCCAGGCTAGAATCTTTAAACTTGTGTAGGAAAATCTGCAAGTAGCTGCCTGGTACTGACACCATCATTGAGTATGTCCCTCCCCCCTTTCTGAATTTCCCAATGAAGAAAACTTTTGTAACCATCTTTTAAGTATACCAGTCATGAACCTGGTTCAGTTCAAAGATATAAATTCCCTGTTACGGGACACCTTAGAGCAATCCCTCTCCGATGCTCCTCTCTGTGAGAAGTGCCTATTGTTTGTAAGGTTTTTAGGATAAAATATCAAGTTGGAAATAGTGATACAGAAATATCGTTGACAAGAATATTGATTTCTTTAGGTACGTAATATCGTTTACAAGAATATCGTTGTTGTAAATATAGTTTTCAATAATATAGTTGTAAAAAATATAGTTTTTTTATTTATCTTTATGTGTTTTAGTTTATATATTTGTTTTTGGGGTTATTATTGTTTGTATAATTGTTAATATTTTTAAATATAGTTTGTAATGTTCATTGATTGATAATGTTCAATTTATTGTTATAGTAATTTATATTGTCATAGCTGGTTGCTAAATTTGTAGTGGTGCACGGTGAGAAGTTACATAAGTATTAATAATTAATAGATTATTAATTATTAATGTATTATTAATAATTTAATCGATTGATATTTATGTTAATTGTTTAAATATATTTTTAAGTTATATATTATGTGTGAACTACTGGGCTTGTAGAGGAATAAGGTGGAAAGTTAAGTAATAATTAACATTTAATTAACAGTTTATTACTAATTATTTCATTAATTACTAATTATGTACATTTCATAATAATTATATTTTTTAAGCTATGTATTAGGTGCGGGTTGGTGGGTTTGTTGGGGTATAGGGTGGGAAGATAATTATTAATTAATAAACTAATTAATACATAGTTAATAATTGATTTATTAATTAATGTATTGATTAATTGATGATTAATGATTGCTTTATTAATTGGTATTGAATTTGTTATTAATTGTGGTAATTGTGTTACATATTTTTATTTTAGTTATATTTTAAGTGTGGGCTGCTAGGTTTGTAAATAATGGCCAATTTCTTTAATTGATAAGTATCACATTGTTTAATAATTATGTTAATTGTATATTTATATATATATACAAAAGCAGACGAACTCCTTCCGGAAATCTCTGCCCATGGAGGGGTGGCACGCAAACCGGCGGAGTAGCCCGGCAATTAATATCCAGCAAAGTTTACGAGTATAGCGCGCTCTCAGGTCACAAATACACAACCCAGCGTTTCCAAATTATAAAGGGGGTTTATTCAAATCATAAACCTCCATGACGCGTTTCGACCTCAAAAAGGTCTTGATCACACACCGGAGTGAAGCTTACGAGGGTCTTACATACATTTCCTGTTAAACAGTAAAAAAGGACTAAGCCAAATAATATGTACGTAATGTTACAACAAATCCGCCGCCATCTTTAGACGGTAAAGTTAAAGGTAAAGTCCTATACTATTCATAATTTCAAAATAAAGTACTGCACATATTGTGGAAACTTGCCACCTGAAATTAAGTACATAAATTGAACATTAATGCTATACGTTTCATGATACCAAAGTAAAGTACTGACCATCATGTGGAAACTTGCCACTAGAGATTCAGTTCATGCTAGAAACGTAATGCATTCGGATATTGTGTTCACAATGGCTTACTTAAGTCTCTGTGCCGCTGAGACAATTTTGGGTGAAAATCTCATGCCGCCAATGCATTACTATTGCTAAGTGGGAGCATGCTACGTACCGGTGGGCGGGGCCGAGCTCACTGTGCATTCTGGTACCTGATGTCCCATAAAGGTATACCCTGTGCTAATACGTGTTGTGTGTCTACACTCTAGTGGTGGTGGTCCTCAAGTGTTGACATAGTGTCTCCCCGTCAGTGCAGGCTCCCTGCAAAGTCTGTATTCACACTAGTAGTATATTAATATTATCAGCATCATGTTGAGTTTGTCATCAGATATGCCAAGATGCTGTACCAGACCCTCTATAGTAGTAGTCCTCAGATATTGATATAGTGTCTCCCCGTGCGTGCGGGCTCCCTACAAAGTCTATATTCACACTAGTGGTGTAATGATGTAATCAGCGGCAGTTTGTCATCGGATATGCCAGGATGCAATGCCAGACCCTTTGTACCAATCACAACCCCTATATGTCATCCTTCTGAAGTGCAATAATAATAACAACAACTTAAATCAATATAAAAAGGTAGCATGCGAAGATGTCTTATCTGAGAGTTGAGATGCAACACGGAGATGTCGCGAAGAAAAGGGTAGGGACCCTCTTGTCACAGGAACAAGACATGGATCCCTTCCTTTCCTCCTGTAAGAGACACAGATAGAGAAAAAAGAGAAGAGAGAAGCAGTGTCACAATAAGTTAAAATCTAATCATGGAAAATCCAAGCACAGGTATCAAAGAACATAATAGCAAGGTTCTCTAGAAAAAACATTAGAAAGAACATTAGGAAAAACATTTGAATTATCTTGAAAGGTAGAGAAACACATTATCAGCGTGTATCGGATTAAACATCGTAACAGAGACTGTAGATGCGGGATGGCAAACCTGGGCATCCTAACCTAGACTTCTTGCAAGTGTACTACCAATTCTTCATCCAAATTGTGTCCATTGGGGTACCGAGTGCCCAACCCTATTATGTGCCTAGACTCATATTGCCTGAGTTTCAGTGTGCGGTTACCTCCTCTTCTATTCCCGCTCACCTGTTCTATGGCATAGTACACTAGTTTGGAACTGTCTGAAAAATGGTGTGTTTCGTAGTGTCTGGCAATAGGGTATTGTTTGTCTTTATTAGTTATGGCCCTCATGTGTTCAAGGATTCTTTTCTTGGCCATGTGTGTTGTGCTCCCTACATATCTCAGTCCGCACGGACACTCTAAAACATACACTACAAAAGTGCCACTGCCCGTGAGGAACTGTTTGATAGGGATCGAGCTGTTAGTGCTTGTGTTGTAGTACTCCTTCTTCATACGGCTGCTGGCACAGGCCTTGCAGTGGCCGCATGGGAAAAAGACCTGTAGATTCACTCCCCTGGTTTGTTCTGTACTGGTAAGGTCACTGTGCACAAGCAAATCTCGAAGGTTACGTCCACTTCTGTATGTTATACTAGGTCTTGTAGGCATGCTATTCCCTATAATGGGATCCTCTCTAAACATGTTGCAATTTCGTGCAATAGTTTTGCGAATCATATCAGCATTGCCATTGTATGTGTCAGGGACTGTCCGGGACTATGTCGGGAACACAGTCAGGGACTTGGGCAAGGACTGGGAACAGGGTAGAAAACGTTCACAGAGAGAGGAGTACAGCGCTGCCCAGGATCACACAGGAAGTCAGAGGAGAAAAGGGATCCAAAGGGGAAGCCTGTACAAAGGAACAAGATGGCTAAGACTCAGAAAGGAAGGGTACTCACAAGGCAATTTAGCATTCAGACTAACTACACCCAGGACGGACGTGCAAGACATATATATAATACAACATTAACAATAAAGGGAATGTGGGGTAAAGCACTCAGGAGCTCCACACGGTAAGACAGAAGCTCAGTAAGTTCCTCACCCACAATTGCTGTTACAGATACTGACTGAAAATACCCACATATAGGATATGTATGTAAAGGCAGGGTCTGTGGAGCTTATACCTATGGTGGTGTTATAACAGTAACTCAAAGACAATACTCACAGTGAACAAGAAACACCACCTAGGTAGTCAGCTGTGCCCACGGATCCTGGCGATCAAACAGGAACACGCAAGGCAGTAACAGCAAAGGGGTAGAACTAAACACAAGCACAATAGACAAGGAGCTAGCAAGGAGGAGTGCTTAACAGGAAAGGAAGGAAATCACAGGGCACACGTGGCAGAAAGCAGGTAACAAACATACAAGGTAACAGAAGCAAGACAGCAGAATAGAAAGACAGCAAACTAGAACTGGAACCAAGGAAATGGGAAGAAAGGCAGGGGCTGGAAAAGGATATACAGAAGGGGAGGCTACAAGGGTATACTAGAATAGTGCAGGTTCAGGAATCAAGAAAACAAAGTAGCATTGAAGGCAGTGCTGGGGCAGGAACAAGAATTGAGCAAAAGCTCAGGAGTTAAAGTAGCACTGCAGGTAGTGCTAGTTCAGGAGAAGGGAAACTGCTGCAGGTCAGGAACAACGAATGCTAAGGCTCAGGAGTCAAGGTAGCACTGCAGGCAGTACTAGTTCAGGAACAGGGAATTACTAAAGCTTCAGGAGTCAAGGTAGCACTGCAGGCAGTGCTGGTTCAGGAACAGGGAATTACTAAAGCTTCAGGGGTCAAGGTAGCACTGCAGGCAGTACTGGTTCAAGGAAACAGGAAATAGCTACAGCTCAGGAAACAAGGAGTCAAGAGAGCACTGCAAGCAGTGCAAATCAGGAACAAGAAATAGCTGAAGCCCAGGAACAGGAACAAAGAATAACTATAGCTCAGGAACTCAGGAAACAAGGTAGCACTGCAGGCAGTGCTAATTCAGGCACAAGGAATAGCTATAGCTCAGGAACTCAGGAAACAAGGTAGCACTGCAGGCAGTGCTAATTCAGGCACAAGGAATAGCTATAGCTCAGGAATCAAGGAATATCAAAAGCTCAGGAAACACTGGAAACAAGGGTATCAAAAGCTCAGGAAACACTGGAAACAAGGATCAGCCTCACCGGTATACAGCTACAATGACCAACCCTGGGCTGAAAGGAGCTGGGGCTTAAAAGAGCTCACAGTAATCACATGCAGCAGGTGTGAGCAGGCTAGCAGCAGCCAGCCACAGGTGAGCTGAATTCCTCCACCCATCCTTGGCCTGCAGGGGTGGAGACAAAGCAGTGAGCAGGGAATTCTAGGTAGTGGAGTTTCCAGCATGAGCAGGCTGGCTTCCACAAAACCCGGCATGGATTGGGAATGGATGTCAATTCCTAAATGATGTCCAAATGCCTGTTCGTCAGGATATGCATACAGGGGAGTGTCTGGAAGCATATTAGAATACTGGCAAGCCCCACAATTCGGCCCCCTGGTGGAGGGAACGAGAGCACAGGGAGTGAATCGTGACAGTATGTGAGGATCACCGTGGTTTCACTGCTGTCAGTGATTGCCTGGTTACTGATGGTTCTTTACTCCAAAGTGGTGCACCTATCTATGTTCTTAACACCTTCTGTCGCTCTCTTGAGTACCCATGATGGGTAACCCCTTTCCTGGAATCTGGCGATCATGATTCCTTGCTCCCTGGTGAATGCTTCTTCAGAGCTGCAATTACGTTTTGCTCTGAGCAATTCCCCCTAGGGAATGCTCCACTTTAGGTTGTCAGGGTGGCTGCTCATGGCATGTAGCAGAGTGTTACCCGCTGTGGATTTCCCAAACAGGCTGGTGTGGACCCTATTGGAAACTATCTCTACCTTGATGTCCAGATACTCCACTTCATTCCTACTGATCACACTGGTGAGTATGAGGTTGTGAGAATTCTGGTTGAGTTTGGCTACAAACTCACGGGCTTCCTGATCACTGCCCTTCCAGACCACGAACAGGTCGTCTATATACCGTAGCCACAGAATAACCTTGGCTACGTCCTGACGCAAGTTGGTGTCCTTTCTCATCTCTTCCTCCCAGGCCCCCATGAACAGGTTTGCAAAGCTCGGAGCAAAGCATGTTCCCATCGCTTTCCCGAGGGTCTGTCTGTACAAACAGTCATTGAACAATAAATAGTTGTTCTTGAGATAGAACTTGATCATATCTAATAACATCTGTGTGTGCTCCAGATATCTAATGGGTCTGCGTCCCAGGAATTTGGCACACACCGATAATCCCTATTCATGGTCTATCACTGTATAAAGTGAATTAACGTCCATATATATATATATATATATATATATATATTATATATAATTTTTGGGGTTAATTCATAAAGTTTATATTATGAGTTTTATGTTTTTTTCAAATAAATTAATAGGGTTATGTTTCATATATGTTATGTGTTTCAGGTGAAGTACTTTCCCTACTGTTGCATAGACTGGAGTCCAAATAGTGAATTTTACCCCTCCGAAGTTCAACGCTTTACCTACTGTTGCATAGACTGGAGTGTGAATAGTAAATGTTACCCCTAGAGTCCAACGCTTTCCCTAATGTTGCACAGATTGGAGTGGAAACAGTAAATTTGACCTCTCCGAACTCCAATGCTCCCCCTACTGTTGCACAGACTAGAATGGGAATAGTAAATGTTACTCATCTGAAGTCCAACTCTTTCCCTACTGCTGCACAGACTGGAGTGGGAATAGTACATTTTACCCCTCCGGAGCCCAACACTTTCCATACTGTTTCACGGATTAGAGTGGGAATAGTAAATTTAACCCCTCTGAAGGGCAGTGCTTTCCATACTGTTGCCAAGAATGGAGTGGGAATAGTAATTTTTTTCTTTTCCGAAGTCCAATGCTTTCCCGACTGTTGCACAGACTGCAGTGGGAATGGTAAATGTTAACCCTCCGGAGCCCAATGCTTTCCCTACTGTTGCATAGATTGGAGTGGAAATAGAAAGTTTTACCCATCCAAAGTCCAAAGCTTTCCCTACTATTGCAAAGACTGGACTGGGAATAGTACATTTTACCCCTCCAGAGTCCACGCTTTGATTTGATTCGATTTGTGCATTTAAATAGCGCACGAACGCCCAGGGGCGTCTTGGCGCTTTCCCTACTGTTGTATAGACTGGAGTGGAAATAATATGTTTATTATTCTGAGAATTCAATACTTTTTTAATAGTGTTTAAATATATTGAATATTATTATTTGTTTAATTTTATATTATTTGTTTATATATATTTTTATATAATTTTTTTAAATATATTTTTTTTGTAAATGTCTTTTTTGGTTTTTAAATGTAATTAATTTGGTAATTATTAGCATGTTCTGCATTTGATTTGCTAACATTTTTTATGTTTTATATATTTATATATACACACGTTTTTTATAGTAGTAAATTAAAAAAACACAAAAAATGTCATACAATGCAAAATATATTTTTTAATAATAGAGTTATATATATGTATGTATAAACACAGACACACATATATATTTGTATGTTTATATAAGGTTATGTTTATATATAGTATCAAATGTCACATTTATTAAATTTGTATTAAATTATTGTTATATATTAAAACATTTAATATTTGCTATTTTAAACCATATATATAATAAAACTGATATTTTTTAATGCTTTTAACAATATTAGTATGAAACAATATTTTTGGGAATATTTTTGTACCTACCTTTAGAAGTATAAGAAAACGATATTTTTGTAATCAATATTTTTACACAATATTTATGTTTCATGATATTGCTGTGGTCGATATTATGTCAGTGATCCGTTTGTACTCATTTCATTCCTTCTCCCATCTTGCCTCTGCAGTGCCAGCTCATCCCCAGGCCCAGACTACTTATTAACAGACTGCAGACCTGGTCTGTAGCATGGCTAGACCTCGACTCAGGCCAAGTTGTCCGACTCTCCTCTACTCCTAGTTCCTCTGTTTATCAAAGGTTTTCAATTTCTGCTTTCTTTTCCTTTTTAATGATCTCTGGGTGCTGTTTGAGGTTTTGTCTGCATTGCACTGTTCTTCATCGCTCCCTTTTCTGCATGGGGTACGAGGGTCTCTTTCTGGCTGATCTGAAGTGCCATTGGTTGCGGTAGAGTCCTAGAAATACCCAGGAGCCTCTACTCTCCTTCCTCCACCAGAAACTCTATATGCGATGGTGTGGTCATTCAAAGCAGATTCAAAAGAGATGGCTCAATTTGTGGGGCATCGCACGTCAGTGGTTGGAATTCTTTTCTCTTGAGGAGTCTTACCTCCGCCAAATCCTGGTAGATGTAGAATTGATGTTTTTCAGGCATTCATCTGTCCTGGACTATCGCTGCTGCCATGACCTTTTCCTTCAACTGAAAATTATGGATTCTCCTTATAGTATTAGGGACCAGCTTCTTTAATAATCATTATTCGCTATTCCATAGGTTTGATCCAGTTTAATCGGTGCCTCGCTGTCTTCCAATGAAGGAGGGCATGAGTCTTTGTGTGAAGCTTTCATTGCCAATGCTTTCAAGCCGCATCAGATGCCCAGTATTCCTAATTTATTGCTCCTTGATCTGTTCTCAACATCTTTGGGTTTTTGTTGCAGGAAGACGTTTTGTTTCGGACTGCAAGTAGTTCTGCCCTTAAGGACTCCATTTCTTATTTCTTCTTCTTGACCATTGTGAGATTCCTCCAAGCTGAAAACCTTTTGGCCCAAGTGGTTGACATCTCTCCAGACTTTCTGCAGCTCCTGTTTGGGGTCATCAATGACCTTAAGGAGATCTTTCAGAATTTGTCTTGTTGCTGGGTAGCTATCCATACCACTCGGAGGGTCTAGATTGGCATTAATGGCGGTATGTTCTTTTTCTTGCTATCATGATTATTTGCCATTGCCCTGGATGGTGTGAACCTGCATAGGAGGACCCTAACAGACTGATCTCATGTATTTTTTCATAGATACCATAGCAGCAGATCGCTAGTCTGATATGGGGGGTGGGGAGCAGGGTTGTCCCCTGCTGGACAATCATGGCAGTCTTTCTCAGATGGGGTTCTTGGTAGTTGATGCCAAGGCTCCATGGAGCCCTTTGTCACCTGTAAATACTCATTTACAGGTGACAAATAATAATAATCATTGTTTTCCACCCTCTACCCTAGTTGAGCAGTCAAGTTGATGTGCCTCTTAGAATGACCAGTTAACCCCTGTCAGTGCCAAGGATTGTGGTTAAAGGCAAGTTATGAAGCGGTGCTCTAAAGAACCCAACAGTGTTCGCGGTCTCGGTCTGTGTGGTAGTGTAGTGCCTTGCCCCCTAACACAGCAAATCAAAAAGGGTTGAGCCATACTGCATTGTCCATCATAGGCCTCTGACTCCTGCATCCAGGAACTACAGAGCCTCCCCTATTGCCCCTCCAGCCTATCACTTAGCTTGGGTCCAGATGACTCAACAGCAAACACGAGGCAGTAAGTTGAAACACCTTTTGGCTTAAGTGTTAGGCCCTTATTGGGTCATGGCATCAGTGACTGGCTGGTGTATGGCATACCTATGCTCGTGTTGGCGCTCCAACGGATCCCCTCCAAGCCAGGCGAGGCTCTTGAAGGGTGCACTGTTATTTGAGGATCATGGTGGCCCCCGGTTCTCTGGGCCAGTGTGCCATGAGGCTCCTCCTTCTGCCCTGCCACGCACTGAGGGCATGGCTGTATCCCTGGAAGTCAATGACCCTCCCAATCCGACAGCTCTTCTAAGACCAGCCACCCAAGTCCTATGTTGGCCACCATCAGATGCTCCCATTCACTGAAGAGGAGCCCCAGAGATCTGGACCGGGGCCCCTGGCCTTAAACTCTCTCTGGGCAGCAGCTCACCTCAGTACACTGTGTGCGGGTCCCCTGAGGTGAATGGAGCAGCCCTCATCTAATTGGGCCCAACCTAGCTTTCCCTGGGTCTGGCTGCTGCCATCTTGATTGGGGCCTCGTGGCCAGGCCGGCATCAATCCAAACTGCACCAGAGTGCGGCAGGGCTTCTCCCTTTTGTCTTTCTGGGAGCCTTGCTGCCCCAGGCGGCCCTGGCCAAATCTTCACGGAGCTGGGGGTCAGCAGGATGAAAATGTATTGCTTTATTGCTTTGCGGGCCTGGCAGAGAGCAGAGATAAATGTCTTACTGCTCTGCCATCTTGGCAATGCCCCCCACTGCGGATCTTTTGACATCATTGAGTTTTACCTTATACGAGTCGAAGTTCATCACAGGGGCTTCAATTCATTGATGTGCTATTGGATGCAGGCAGGGCTTTTCCTCTGCAACAACGAATCCAGGACATCGGGCCATGATGCTGATGTTTTGGCCTTGATCCTGGCTATGAGGTTTCATGGCCTTTTAACCTTACGCATTCTTCTTGTCAACTATGACAGGGCGCAAATGCAAGCACTGCAGGTCATCAAGGTCGCCTTTCCGGCACCATCCGGTCTTGGAGGAGACAGCTCAAAATCTGCAGTAGTGGCTGACTGACTTCAATTTGCCCTGTGGCAGGCTACTCTCCCTTCTCCACCCAGAGAGTACAGTGGTGACGGACACATCAGTGCCTCATTGGGTGAGGTATTCACATGGGGGAGGAGAAGATCAGAAGACTCTGGTCTCCAGTGAAGTGCAGGCTCCACATCAATCTGCTCGGGCTGCAGGCTATTCCTTCTGGCCATGAGGGCCTTCCTGCCATCCATCAAGGGAAAGCCAGTGAAGGATCTCACAGACAACACCACTGCCATATGTTACTGCAACAAGCAGGACGGAGTGGGGTCCTTTGCCAGGTGGCTTTGTGTTTCTGGAGGTAGTTAGAACGCCAGGGCATTTTTTGGTCACCAACCCCTTGTCTGGGTCCCTGAATGCCAGAGTGGACAAACTAAGCAGAGTGGGGAGAACTTTCTACCATAGTCGAAAATGTGGAGTGTCAACATTTCTATGTGTTAGAATTTCAACAAAATTCTTTGGAAGGCACTGACATGACTCACCAAAAAATCCTTTTATTTACTTCCTGCTGTGGGATACAGCGATTTCTGGATCGACTGTGTGGGATTCAAATAAGAAGCAAGTGCTGAAAGCCGAAAGTCAGGCACTATTTAAAGGACTTAAATGACGTAAACGCTTGCCGTTTAGAACTCTCAGGTTCCTTTTATGAAGAGCATCGCACATTACCTCTTCACGGAAATTCAATGAATTCTTCTTCCAGGCCAAGCACTGCTTTTCTTTGATTTTGTTTTTCAAATAAGTGGTGTTCATAGGTTTATCCAGGAGAAGAACCTTCTGTTTATTGGAGAATAAAACAGTTGGTGTTCAGATTCAACGAAATTCAGGTGACACTTTTGTTTATTTAGAACTGAACCGGATCATTCAAGCTACTTTGTGGAGAGATTTAAAGGGTACTCTAAACATGTTCAGGCATTGCTTGACAGCCACGTTATGGAAATGGCACATATTTAAAAAGGGATTTTGTTTTTGGGACTACAATGTTTTCAGATGTATTTGATTGATAGTTTGAATCACATGTCCAAGCTATGGAAAAGCGTTGCCGAATTTATGAGTAACCATGTAACTTCTTGCGTACAGAGAAACTTTTAACCCAACCCCTTTGATGGGATGCAATAATATTGCCAACTGTTGTGAAAGGTATGAGAGAGAATTTGCTTTGTGATGTTAAGTTGGAAGTGGCTTTTTCAGATTTTCCACTAATAGGTATATATATTTATTTTAGAGGGGGTGGTGGTGTGTGTGTGTGTGTGTGTGTGTGCGTGTTTGCGTGCGTGTGGTGTGTGTGTGTGTAGCGAAAAAAGACACCGCACCCCACCAGAAACTCTGATTCTCAGGGTTTATTCGATAAATGGCGTTGCAAACTCAGGCGTTTGCTGCGCCATTTATCGAATAGACCACTTTGAAGATATTGAGAGGATCGGTCCTCCTCTGCACCGGCACTGGTATCTAGAGCGCGCCACATACCCTTCAACCGCCTTGCTTTGAAAGAAAAAAAAATTATATACATATATTAAAGTTTAACAACTAAGATGACGTTTTAAAGAAATTATAATTATTTCTTGTTTTCTTCTCCTGAGCATTCTAATTCCAAGTAACAGTCCTGATAGGAATTAGTAGGAGTTATTGTAAGATGACCACAAAGCTGGAAGGCGGCTTTGGTGATCAGTGTGATTTCTTTCTCTCTTTTCTAATCCCCTTTACTCCTTTTGGTATGTTCAAAACCCCCAGTACATACTTGGGGAGGTTTAGACAGATGAAGGAGGGCAGATGGAAGTTTCAGCATTTTGGGATTAAAATCACCCCCTCAGGACGGCTACAAGTACAGTTTAGTACTATTATTTTTTTTGACAGAGACATTTCAGCTGCAATGGAATAAGGGGCTCATGCTACATGTTCTGCTTACATTGAACAAGGAACTCAAGCAAGTACACCTCACCAGTACCTCTCCTGCTGCATGCTCTGAAGATGATAAAGAATGACCAAGCCCAAGTCATCCTAATTGTCCCATATTGGGTGTGGCCCAGAGTGTGGCACCCAGAACGTATGGCCATGAGCGTCTGTCCTCCGATCAGGCTATTACTTCTTAGTGAGGGCCTCCTGTCTCAGGAACAGGGCAGGGTCCTTAACCCAAATTTACACAATTTACCCCTGGCAATTGATTGCATTCAAGTTGCTACCTGAAGGGGCAGCTGTCATCCTCGCCGGCAGGCGCCCTTCCATGAAATTCATTTATGCTGGGCGCTGGGACAAGTTTGTAACCCGATGTGGTGCCTGAAACACTGAACCATTGCAGGCTCTGCTAGACAGACTTTTCATTGTTTTGTTTTTAGCCTAGCAAGGCCTTGCATAGGGCACTGTAAAAGATTATTTATGAGTACTTTCTGCGTTTGCTGGACCAATGTCCATGTTCAAATGACCTGTTATGAGATTTCTTAAGGGTTTGACACATGTTCCCTCACAAGCCGTTTGTGATGCCACATGGAGAGCTTAATTTAGTCATAACATTCCTCATGTGCACGCCCTTCGAGCCTATGCATTGCTGCTCACTATGGGGGTCATTAGGATAGCGGAAGGACCGCCACTGCCGGGCCGGCGGTGGCGGTCCTTCCGCCATCACTATGCATTTTACCCACCGCCCAATTAGGATGGCGGTAGGTACCGCCAAAGGCAATCATACCGATTGCCTGGCGGATGGTGCAGGGCTCCTAAAATGGTGGCGGTGCCTAGCAGGCACCATCCACCAAATTAGGATGTGGGTTGGAAAAGGCCTTTCCATGGCGGCGATGCACCGCGTGGTGCCTGCCACACAGTGCAGGGAAATGCAGTGCATGCCAATTTGACATTGCGAACGGTGCTGCATCCAGCAGCACCCTCCGCAATGTTAAGGGCCCGGGATGCGCCCGCCATACTGGCGGGCGCATCGTAATGTGTGTGGTGGGACCGCCGCAGTACTGGCGGGCGGTCCCACCACCGCAACTATGGCGGGCAGACTCATGTCCGCCCGCCATCGTAATGAGCCCCTATGTCTTATGACCTAGAAGACTGTCTTTTTCATTGTGATTACGACAATCTGTCGTGTAAGTGAAATGGAGACAGTATCGGTGCACCTGCCTTACACCTTGTTTTTTCCAGACACATTGGTGCTGACTACTCTGGAGGCTTTCTTGCCAAAAGTCATGACTCCCTTCCATGTTGGACAATCCATCACTCTACCAGCATCCTTTGCTCCCCCTCACCTCAGCCCTCAAAAGAGGAGAGGCTCCATCTGTTGGACCTCAAAAGGGGTTTAAGCTTTTACTTAGATTGTACCAAGGATCCAGGGGATGGTCAACTTTCTGAGGAGTGCTCTGCAGCAAAGAAAGGGAAGACTATGCAGAAGAGGAACTTGTTGAGGTGGATAGTCATCTGCATTAATTAAGATCTGATATGCACTGGCCAAGAAACAGCCTCTAGAAAGTCTGAGAGACTATTCTATCTGGGCTAAGGCCACTACAATAACATTGGCACATAGAATGATAACGAGGTCCAACTGGAAGGGCCCTTCGCTTGCTCGGCTTTACAAGACATTTTGGTCTAAGTGCACTCCACCGATCCGCCGCCTTTGGGAGGTACTCTTTTATTATGTATTCTAAGGCAAGGAATCTGCTTTTACAAGTATTCTTCAGAAGAACAAGTTTCTTACATTTGGTCACACTCTTTCTATTTGATACTCTACCAGCAGATTTCTCACTCCCCTGCGACCTCCCTGTTCAGTGGAGTGACTTTTTTGACAACTAAAAGAGTCCCCAGTTAGTAGCACACTGTAACCAACAACTGGTCACTCTTTGCATCGGACAATTCAGAAAAGGAAAAGACAAGAAACTGAGATCAGTGCGTGGGGTGTGCTTATATGCCTCTCAACTCGTCACTTCTGTTGTAGTAGGAACCAGGGGCAGAGCTGTCCACCGCCACCTAGTGCTGCACAGGAGCACTGCACTGCTACATAAAATTCTCCAGATTCAGCCTAGCACCTGGGGGATATTCTTAAGTGAGGAATCTTTGGTTAGCTAAAGTATCCATCAGAAAGAGCATTATCAAAGTCAAGTAACTTGCTTAAACGCATAAACTATAAGCAATATCAGAACTCATTTACACTAATATTTACCACTCCTGAATAAAACTAGCTCCACTGTGTTATGAAATCAGTGCTACCAGAGGCATAAGATTCTGGACTCCATTATTGCTGTGAGGCCAAAATAAAGGCCGAGTGTGCAGTATGCAAATACCTGTAATATGACATAATGGTTTACAAGTTAAAATGAAGTCCGGCAATGGGCATTTGTATCAATCGAGGAAATATGTAGGCAGTTTTCTACATCCCTTCGCTCAACCCACCATAACTCACAACTAGTTAAAACTGACGTATTCACCCAACCCACTACACACCTCCACAACACCGAATCAGACTCGGGTCTGCAGTATAAACGTTTAGTTAATCACCAGAAATTCACTGCGATGCCACACTATTGGAAGACTGTTTGTTACAAAAGTCCCAATTAATATTAATACTTTGTAACAAAACAATAGTACTTGGTAGATTGTTGTTCCAGAAGCAAAATGTAAATATTTACGATCTCAAAATCATTAGATGCGGTGAGAGATCACAGCATTACATCTCATGAATCATGGTAGAACTTGAAAAAATGGCAAGGCGTTTCACCTTTTAAAATAAAGCCATTCGTAAGAAAAATGATCAACTTCCGGTTTACAAACCACAAACGTTTAGAGCCATTAATGCACGTAGCTTTGTCAATTTAATGGTGGAACTGTAAAATGTCTGTATTTACATAACACAATGACATTGTAAAATAATGGTGACTTTTATGCAGACAGCTGTGATCAGATCATGATGCTCACTTTAATACCATTATTTATTGATCATTAATTCACCTACCGCAGTTAAAATTAAGGACTAGCGCTACACCCTTTGCATTAGATATAGGGTTGCGATGGTGTGCTCTACGGAATGTGAATGAGAGTCGAAAAAGAGCGCGCAATTGAAAGCAGCAGTTGGAAGTTTGCTCAGCTGGGGTCTGGGGACTGTGACTGTCTTGTGGTGGGGTATAAAGGATTTACTTCAGGTGTTGTGAATTGTAATTTTATTGTAATTGCATTTATATAGCACTTACTACCCCTTAAAAGCTGTTGAAGTGCTTTTATGCTAGGCTGCACACTGCTCCGGAACCCAAGGTTAGCGGTTAGTCCAGTGTTATTAGTTATTAGAATTAATCTTGTGCGCTCAAGCAAACCATTCCTTGCATTCATTACACTTTGTCTTGATTCAAATGAATAGGAGTTTGGTGTGATCATCAGTGGGAAGGGGGGTATGTGAGTTCATGCAGATCTTTTGTGGTGTTAATAGCTGAGCTAAAGGAGATTTGGTATTGTTAAGTTGCAGGGGTTTGACTTTAAAAAAAAAAGGAGAGGCTTGTGATCTTTGAAATGAGTTGTGGGCAATTTCGCGACATACATTAATTGAGATTAAAGTATGTGACAGAGATTGTGCTCAGAGAGAGAAGGCATGACAGGGATGGAAGAGGAGAGGGCCATTGCATAAGAAAAAGGAGAGGCGACAATCAGAAGTTTTAAGTAAAGGTCAGTTTTTCATGCAGGATTTAGAATTATAGAGGATGCTTTTTGATATAGCATGCAACTTGAGGATCCAAGACTGTAGAAAGAAACTGCATAATTTGCATGTAAAGATAGTGATATATTAGGTACTTTTGATAGGCACTAGAATCAGATGACCAGTCTGTTCACAGCAAGGCTACCATTAGACCACAGCTACAGCAAGATCAGCTGATCAGTTCAGGTGTTGGAAGCGTATAGTAATAGCTGGGCGCATAAACTGGGAAAAATCAAGAGTTTTAGGCTGTGCTTGAACAAGCAGTAACGTAAGGATCGTATCGATGTGAGAAAATATGCGGGGGGGGGAGATTCTGAAAATGCTGGAGGGGATCAGTATTAATTAGAAAAGCAAAGTGGGATCCCTTTGGATGCCCCTGGTTGGAGCTTGTCATTTTTCAGCATGGTGCAGAAGGCACTGGCTACTCCTGTTTTTGAAGAATCTGCTGCAAAAATGGCAACAGACTGCCCCATCACTCCAGGAATTCAGGAAAGGGCTCAAGACCTTGCTGTTCGAATGAAAAGAGCACCATGAAGCAGCAAGCAACTCCAGCGCCTTTAGACCCTCACAGGTGATTTGCAGTGCTTTAGAAATCCTGATTGATTGATTAATTGACTTCTCTAGCTCGGCATGGAAGGCACTATGCAAGTCCTATGATTAAGGAGGTGAGCAGTTTTTTAGTGTCAGTAGTTTGTGGTTGCCACTGGGTAGTTATAGTAGGACCATGTTTCCATAGGAAATTGACTTATTGGTTTGCTTTTAACTTTGGCACTGTTTGACAAATCTTCACAAAACGTTCCCCAAAAAGTCTCATTCACCTCATCTGCTTGGAAATTAATGGGGTAATCCATCAAGCGGGAGGTGACAGAAAGGGGCGGGGGGATTCCCAAGCGTTATTTTCACATGCAATATTCCATAGGCAAATCAGACTCAGCTACAGTCAAACCAGCTGAAATGTATTACAGCATATTTGGTAGAAAGCTAGATATTGGCCCAGAAAGCATGTTTTTGAAATTTGGGGTAAATCTGTTCAGTAGTTTTGGAGAAATTAAGGTTAAAAATATTTGTATATTTCACTTTGCGGAGGATCTGCAGAGCCAATAGATCTAGAGATATGATAAAGATGTGAAGGCAGCCATTTTAGGGCTCCGGCACTTAGACGCCTGTCTTGACAAAAAGCTAAAACAAATATAGAGGCAGGGAAGAGATACCCTGCACCGCTAGGACTGGTTGAGGGGGGTCCCAGAGGGACCCTCCTAGGGCCAAAAAACCTATTTTTATTTAAACAGGACCATGCTTTTAATAAATGAGCACCCGGTGTGGACTAAGGCCCGGGGACGGTTGGCACAATTTATTTTTAGGGAAAGAAGCACGTGGCCCCCCTACCTGAGCCTTATGGAGGTCCCGGGGACCCCATTCCCTGGCACATTATAAATATTTAGCGGAGAGGGGTGTGTGCCCCCCTCCCCAAACCTTAAGGTTGCCCACGGACCACATCCCCTGGGCTGATTCTACTTTAAGGGGACAAGGGCATGTGGCAACCACCCAAAGCCTCTTGGAGGCCCTAGGACCCCATCCACAGGGCCAAGTAATTTCTTAAGGAGAGGAGCGCAAGCAGCCCTCCTCTGTTAACATCTTAGAGTCCCTGAAGACCCCTTCCCCTGGAGCCTAGTTTTACAATTTGAGGAGGGGGTTTCTGGTCTCCCTCTGTGTGCCATTTACCGACCCTGGGGACCCCATCGCCTGTGCCCCGATGAGTGGTGCAGTGTCCCGGGGATCCCATCCTCCGGGACACTGCTTTGTTCCCTGCCCAGTATAGCGCAGGCAGCGAATATAAACTTTATTTCCTGCCCGCACTCTCCTGGTCAGGCAACACTGCTTTGCTCCCACCTGGGCGGGAGCAGGGTAAGGAGCTGCTCACCTCCTGGGCAGGAGCAAGGGGTAGAAGCCAATTCCCTCCAGCACCCATGAAGGGTGTGGGCTGGGTAGCCAGCAGTAGCCGTAGGGGCCTTGGGGCTTCATGAGTAGCCATGTTGTGGGTGCCCCAGGTGGGGGCCGCTCATTTATTATTCACTGCTCCGTGCAAGGAGCACCCCATAATGCCTTAGGCCCATTTCCTGGTGGTGCCTCTAGAAGAGGCAGAGGCACCACCAACTATTTTTTTTTCTAATGTTGTGGGTCTGCAGGGTGTGCGGTAGCCCCCCTGCAACATTACAGAAGCACAGTAATTCTCCCAGGTCACTGAATCCATGACCCCCAGGAGAGCTTACTACATTTTTTTAAAATTACTCTGAGCTCAAAATGTATGCTTTTCAGCTGGAATGCAGGGAGCCCTTGTGGGTTCTATAGTTGCATTTTGTGGCCTGAAAACTGTTTGAAAAAAGACTCAAAGGCATTGTTTTTTTTGTAGGGCTTTATCGGAAATATTTTATGACAATCACTTTTATTAAACATTGCAACGTGTAAATTTAAAAAATATAAATCTCCTTATAGTTATTGGTGAATGTTTGACAAAGGGAATAGGTATCCATTATATATGTTGATGGGCTGACCCCTTAATAAAGCTAATAGACCTGCTTTTTATATTTTTGTGTTCTGACCCTTTGACAAAGTCAGTAGGACTGCCTTACTTAAAATGTCATCCTTTCCATTATTACATCACATAGTCAGACATGTGCGTCAGAGTGGCCTGCAGCCATGCCTTGTGTCCAACACCATACTGCACACAGGCGTGTGCAACTAGGGTTTCCCATATATCTGTGGTTGATTGTTAATGTGAACTAGGCTAACCATGAAGTGTCTGGTATAGGGTCAATGTTGCATATAACACATGCTTGCTACACCTAAGGGAGTTGTATCTGTGATGGCAATAATGATGCTTTATATTATTCTGAGCTATTTTGTACTTACTTTCAGGCCGCTAGTTTATAGTGTAATGTGTACAAAAGAAGATTGGATGATGTCATCAATGATGTCATTTGAGATGTCATCAGTGATGTCATAAATTATATCATAGAACATGTCATGAGGGATGTAATATGTGAGGTCATAAACAGTGAGTGGCCGGGGACGCAAGTTATCATTAGCTGTACTAACTATAACTGGTGATCTTCTGTGGTTTTGTGAGTTCAAAACATTAATGTTGTCACTGACGTATTCACCTAACTATAACGTTACTTTAATCTTCGTTTTTTGTGTGAATATGAATATATATATGATGGCGGCGACGGTGCACGGGACTGATTAAACACAAATTGCACCATACTTTGGGTTCGCTTCATCTTTTTCTACAAATGAAGGCCACAAGAGATGATTTACCTATATATATATATATATATATATATATATATATATATATATATATATATATAAGATTGCACTTTCTGCTGGAAAATCTTTCTTGAAAGTGATTATGGATGTATGCCAAGCTTTGCATGCCGTATGGACAAAGTGCCCTGCAGTCTACCACAAAGCCAATGACCAGGCTAGTGTGCTCGCAACTTATCTTTACCTGTGCTGCAGTCCAGGGCCCGACTGGCCGTAGCTGGCACCGGGCATTTCCCCAGTGTACTGCCAAGGTGGAGGCCAGTTTAGGCCCCCTGGGGGGCCGTTTTTGTTACCAGGAGGTGGCAATACCGGCCCCCTGTAACAAAATCGGCCGATACCGGCCCTAGCAAACAGCTCAGCCGCACCCCCATCGTACCCCCCCCACCACCCCCAGTGGGCCGGCCAAGCAGTTTGCCAGGGCCGGTTTCGGTTCCCAGTCCGGGGCTGCTGCAGTCCCACCCACCCTAGAGAGATAACATGGAGCACATTTAGCTGTGTTGGTCACTCTCGAGCTGAAATACATCCATATTTGACTACGGGAGCCTGCTCCTTCCTAGGCCCTTTATATTTTGGTACACAGTTACAGGACTTCCTCTGCGTGTCTTACCAGAGAGCCGGCTTTTTGGAAATATTAACGTTCTTATTCACAGTTTCACCCTCTCGTTTTTTTCAGTGTTGCATTATATGCCAAGTTTACTTATGTAAAATTATTCTCCCAAGAGCTGACATTATGTAAAGCCATGTATTCACACTTGTATATGTTTTCTGTTCTATGGCCTCCTCTCAATATTGCGTGTCCGACCAACTTATTTACCCGTTATTTCCTACCTAGGTGACATTTATGCACACACTTTTAGATCATATATTTACAACCATAAAAAAATACAGACCATGCAAACAAAGCAAGCAGATACAGGTAAATGCAGTTAGACTTTATCTATAATTTTGGCTCATACTAGTTAATGCTTTAACCAGTTCAAAGGTCATGTGCTTTGTGGTTCTCCACCCCAGTCTTTCTGGAGAAACTTCTTCCTTAACTCTGGTGCCTGGGGTCATTGTGTGGAGCCTAGTCCAGCACTACCCCATTTTTGGTCTTCCTGCCAACAATGCATCGTTTGGTAACATACTTGGTCAGCAAGGGGATAACTAAAACAGAAGGAGGATAAAGATAACATTGGTGTTTTATCTAAAACCAATAAGGAAAATCATAAAATATTACAGTAGACTTAATAAATAGGTTAAGCGACAGACCTGTTTATTTTATTGTATGAAACCATTGGCTCCTTACCTGCATGACCCTTCAAGCGTGCAGTTGTAATATAGACCACCTCGTTCAAGAGGCGGATATTTTCCCTGCATTTTGAAGAAGCGAAGAACTGTCGTGGTATTAATACAAGCGACATATGTTTCTAGGTAAACACTGCAGACTTAGCGCTGCATGGAGCAAGATCCTCTAGTGAAAAATAGGTCAGCATCATCCCTATTCCAAATACCTTTAATTTTTCTCTTTATATTTAAATAGAGGAATCACGGAGTATTCACGACATGTGGACTTTGACCATGCCTACCAGTAGCTCCTTATATTGATGAGTGCTGGAGAGACAAGAAATACTACACCAATATTGGTGAGAGTGAATTTTAAGCTTATCGTTATAGAAAAACTGCGTAAGAGTCTGGATGCGTGTGTGAAACAATGCAGGAATGGTGTGTTGTATGATTTATTAGTACTTTCAGTCTCTCTTACCAACCTTGGGCAAAAGTAATGTTTAAATTGATGTGACAATAAAAAGATGTTAGATAATCTGACGTGAGAATAAAAAGATATTAGATAATCTGTATTGAGTGGGTTGAGAATGTACCAAGGAGTACGAGTAGAGGGGAGCGATACTGATTATACTACATAGATACTAAACCCCTATATTTACATGTATTTTCCCTTCTGTGTTTAGAAAACGATGTAGATAAGTCCCTAAGGAGAATGGAAAACCCTTATCGTGCTTGTCCTGAGGAAGGTGGTTCCTTATCAATTGTTTACCACCGAAACGCATCGACGCTACTGTATGCGAATCCAACAACAAAGAATTCTGGATAGGAATATAGAGATATACCAACCAGTTTGTCACCTGAATGTTGATACGTTGGATAATTTTTTCAATTAACGAATGCTAATCGGTGCAACCAATAGGGTCCCCAATGTATTTGTAAATTTCAATGTACTCGGTTTTTCTCGTCGTTTTTTAATTAATAATGATCATGTATGTGATTTAAGTATTTTGATGCAATATATGAATTTTAACCAAATATTTTTTTCTGTAAAAATTGTGTTACTTTTTATAAAATAACTAAATCTGTTTTTAATAAATAGAGTACACTATATTTCGAGCTTGGTAATTGAGACTTTAAGAGAATATCATTTCAGTTCCGTTGAACGTGATTGAGTATATGAATGAGATGATGATGGTATACAAGGATTGATGTGTATGTGGGTTTTATAAGCAATCCAAGGGAAGCCTTTTCATTCTACATAATATCATAATAGCCTGTTTAGGCAAAAAGCCCGTAATATCTCTGCTAGTCAATCCGAGTAAGTTTTTTAGGGTGATAAACAGTTTTAAGGATTCAGGGATGGGTAGTTTTCTGGGTTGGTAAGAAGAAGCTGATCTGGACTAATGGCATGGAACAGTATACAAAGGCAATACAATTATGACTCATATATCGATGGCTGGTTTGTAATGTGGAAAGGAGAGTTGAAACAGCATAG
This sequence comes from Calotriton arnoldi, assembly GCA_963921515.1. Lineage (NCBI taxonomy): Eukaryota > Metazoa > Chordata > Amphibia > Caudata > Salamandridae > Calotriton > Calotriton arnoldi. The sequence continues at coordinate 910,198 of CAWUFW010005998.1, read as the reverse complement.
GAATTTGTACAGGAATTAGGTGGGAGTACTAACAACTTGAGATCACTTACACTACGAGCTATCCAAGTGTTACAGACCTAGATGTGTGCCCGTAGGTCAGTGAGGGCAAGATGGTAATGAGATTGCATAGAAAATAAAGAGCAGGCAACAGCCTGCTGCATGCCAGCAGTCATTAACCTGATTATCTAAAGTGGAGAATCCCCTCCTTGGGGCAAAAAGGGATTGTAGCATAGGTGAGGCATATGAAGCGGAGAAGATGATCATGTGTGAAATGAGAAAAAAAGGTATTCTATTCATGGGATCACAAAAGCATCAAGCAGTGTGAATGAGGCGAGGAGGGAAACACTATTGCTACCTATGGGCAATAAAGCAAAGCCTAGTGTCAACTGTGAATCTGCACAGATCTGTAATATCCAGGGTAAAAAGTGGAATACCTTAGTTTGCGAAGAAACTCTGGTAAACTAGATTGGAGGCAATCCTAATATGCATAGGAAATGCAGTTTATTGAAGTATCAGATGATGATAAGCCATTACAGAAGTGAAGAAAAAGAAAGAATATCTTAACCAAGTCATGCAGTGATAACAAAATGTAATGCCTGTTTGCATAAGGGGATACAAGGAGAAGTTTACAGAAAGGTATATGTTGCTATACACCTTACAGAGTGTTTGTCCTAGATTGTCAATGTATGGAGTGGTATGTGGGGGGGCATGATTTTAGCAGTGAAAAAAAGAGGTTCCTTTAAACACTGAAGGGCAATCATGAGAGAGGAAGTCAGTTAATCGGTAGCTGGACACGATAAGGAGTTTCACAATCGTGCTTGTAAAAAATTGATCTTCTTTGAAGTCAACAATGTAGAAAGGCCTGCAGCAGGAGAAAACATCTAACCGGAGTTCAGTAAGCTGGAATTGTATTCAGTGAATTAAGCCACAAGGTAGGTGAATGTCAAATAGAGATTTGACATTCACCTACCTTGTGGCTTAAAAAGTGCCTTTATTTCCAACAGAACTACTTAACCTTCTGGGCTTGACATTTGGGGATTTCAGCATGGGGCAAACAAGGCTAAAAACTGGAGGTGATGTTACCACCTGAGCAGATGGCACAGCGCTACAGTACTTCTAGTACTTATACCAGAAACACAGTGAAATATAGCAAGTAGTTGTATGCATTTTGATACATATGTATATATGACTTAGGGCCTGATTTAGAGTTCGGCAGAAAGGTTACTCTGTCACAAACGTGATGGATATGCCGTCCGTCCTAATACAAGTGTATTATATCCAACTGCACTTGTAATATGGTGGGCAGGATATCCATCACGTTTGTAACCGGTCCACCGAAGTCTAGATCAGGTCCTTACTAATCTATAGATATGATGGAAAGACCAAGCACTGTAACATCATTTTGTCTTGAGAACAACCTTTAGTAGGCTTAAATGCATGGGCCATTCCTTATTAAATCTTTTTTATTGCACCAATCGAGTAGTATCAGATTTTTTCCTTTCTGGCAAGGAAGGAAGGGGGAAAAAAAAATTATAAATGATAAAACTAGGTCCTTACTATAACTACCTACTGGAAAATATATCTATATAAATATTTGCCAGTAGGTAGTTATAGTAAGGACCTAGTTTCCATAGGAAAAGCGTTTTTTGATTTGCCTATATCTTTGGTTATGGTTGACAAATCTTCATGAAATTTTTCCAAAAAGTGTCAAAGTAAGTTCTGTTGGGAAGTTTCGGGGTGATCCATTAAGCGGGAGCCGAGAAAAGTGGAAGCCGAGAAAAAAGGGGCTAAAAAAAAAGTGCGTTTTCCCATTTTAATTCCGATAGGACAGGTAGTCAAAACTACAGCCCGAACCTCTGGACGGAATCACACCAAATCTGGCAGAGGTAGATGTTGTTACGCAGATTGAGTTTTTTGTTGTTTGGAGTAAATCCATTCAATAGTGTTTATGAAGAAAAAGTTAGTGATATCTCCATACGCGGATATTTCGTAACGCTTTCGCGATTAATCGCGAATGCGCGCGCCAAAAGAAATGCTCTGATTGGGTGGACGCAACCCGAACAGAAAGTTGCAGCCGTCATTTTATCGATTCAGAATGGTTCCCAAGGCTGAAAATTTGTGTGAAAGCTAACATAAGTTGTAAGGGTGGAGGTACTGTGACCCCATGTTTGAGAAATGGAGGTGTTAGTGACACAAGCTATGTGTGCAAAATGTATTTTTTAATCATGAGCGATATTCGCGACGACGATGCGATCGGCAGCGCGGCTCCCTCTGTACCATCGCAGGAACGTTGCAACTAACGACGTCATCGCGAATATTGATGAAAATATATATTTTTAAATCTCTCTCTCTCTTTATATATATATGTATATATATATATAGATACGCACACTTGCTCAACAGTTTTACTTATACAGTCACACTTGGAGATGTACTCACATACTGATGCACCCACTCACAGACTTACTCAGACACTGACACACCCACTCAGAGACTGACTCAGACTCTGACGCACCCACTTACAGACCCACTCAACATTCACACACCCACTTATATACTCACAGAGTCTCATGCACCAACTCACATACCTATTCTGACACTCATTCACCCACTCACAGATATACTGAGACACTTGAACACCTAAACACAGGCCCACTGAGACTCATGCACCCACTCACATTCCCACACAATGATTCATGCACCCACTCACAGACCTACTCAGACTCCTACACCCACTGACAGAGCCACTCAGACACTCATGCACCCCATCACAGACTCACTAAGACTCATATGCCTACTCACATACCCACTCAGTGAGTTATACACCCACTCACAGACCCACTCAAACACTCATGTGCCCACTTACCTATCCACTCAGAGACTCATGCACCCACTTTCATACCCACACAGACACTCATGCACCCACTCACAGACCCCACTCAGAGACTAATGCACCCACTCATAGACCCATTGAGAGACTCATTCAACCACTTGCATACTCACTGATGGTCATGCACCCAGTGACATACTTACTCAGAGACTCATACACCCAGTGACATACTCACTCAGAGACTCATGCAGCCAGTCACATACCCATTCAGACACTTATGCACCCACTTACAGACCCACTCAGAGTCATGCACCCACTCGCATACCCACTCAGAGACTCATGCACCCAGTTGCATACCCACTGAGATGGTCATACACCCACTGACATACCTACTCAGAGTCTCATGCACCCAGTCATATACCCAGTCAGAGACTCTTGCACCAACTCGCATATGCACTCAGACACTCATGCACCGACTCACATACCCACTCAAAGACTTATGCACCCAGTCACAGACCCACTCAGAGACTCATACACTTACTCACAGACCCACTCAGACACTTGCAGACCCATTGAGGGACTTATGCAGCCACTGACAGACCCCCCTCACAGAGACCCAGTGTTATTGTCATGCAGTCAACTACACACCCACTCAGATACTCATACACCCACTGAGAGATGTACTGATAAACTCATGCATTCAAACACTTCCTTACAGACTCACTAAGACACTCATCCACCCAGTCACATGCCTAGTCAAAGATAGATGTGCCTACTGACAGAGACAATAAGAGACTTATAGTACCAATCAGCAACCCACTCAGAGACTCATATACCCACTAACAGACCTAGTCAGACACTAATACACCCATTCACAGTTCATACTAACTGTCATGCACCCACTCAAAGACCCATTAAGAGTCTAATTTACCCACTCACAGACCCACTCAGATAGTTATGCATCCACTGACACACCCATTCAGACACTCACGTATCCAGTCACAGACCCATTTTGACCCTTATACACCCACTGAGAAACTCAGTGACACGTTCATACAGCCAGTCACATAACCTAGTCAATCATTCATATTATTTAGATAGTGCTGCATCTAGTGTGATGGTTACAATGAATTATATAGTTGCATTTTGAATGTGGTGGTGGATATTGAATTCCTGCTTTTGCTTTGTGTTTTTGCAACGTATTCGCGATCGTCATAGCTATCAACATCATGGCGACTCCCGGTGTCCCTGTCAACACGAGACATTGGTTTTAAAGATGGTTTTAATAGAAACTCACTAGAAAAATATGAGTTTAAACAGTACAGTAATAAACCCCTAGAGTCCAAAATAATAATAAGTGTGCATATACGTGTTTTACACTTTGTAAAAAAGGCGCAATCATCACTGTTCCTGACATCATCGCGGCTTCCGGTGTCACAGTGAAAACGGAAAATAGGTTTTAAAGATGGTTTTTAGAGAAACTCAGTAGAAAAACATGAGTTGAAACATGTTTTTTATACAGTCATGTAGATAGTAGTGTAATGTTTAGAATGATTTTTTTTAGTTATAATTTATGATTATCCTGGTGGCTGTTGAACGTGTGCTTTTGTTGTGCAATTTCGCGACGTGTTTGCAATGTCCGCAACATCGTCGCGAAGATTCCTAAAAACTAAAAAAAAGGATCTTTATAAAGAAAATTAACAATATTTTGGGCACCAGGGTAGCTCTGACAAGAGCCTTTGTGTTGATAGTGTGTATATGACAGCTACACATAAGACCGGATGCAGAGTTTCAGGTTGTTTAGAAACACCCCATTGCCTTCGTCTGAAAAGTGCACTCCATTCTATAGATTCCATGCATATCGAAACTCAGGGTGTTGTTATAGATGGAGCCCAAGTTTTGGTCTCTGAGGAATACAGAAACACTTTTATTAACATGTTTCCTGGCTTTGTCAATCTTCGAACAGAACTGATTAGACCACTTCCATTTCTGCCTTTGGCATATGTTAGAGTGCACAGACAGTGTGAGGGGAAAAGCATCATCAATTCAGCAGAGTTATCTTTCATTAGGATTTCCAGTCCTACCCCAGTAAATTTGCGTAGGTCATTGCCACCACAGTGCACAATCCTGAAGTTAGGGGCTGGTGAATCCACAATGGTTTTAACCAAAGGCTGTCAGGGACTGTCTGGGACTATGTCGGGAACACAGTCAGGGACTTGGGCAAGAACTGGCAACGGGGTAGAAAACGTACACAGAGAGAGGAGTTCAGCGCTGACCAGGATCACACAGGAAGTCAGAGGAGAAAAGGGATCCAAAGGGGAAGCCTGTACAAAGGAACAAGATGGCTAAGACTCAGAAAGGACAGGCACTCATGAGGGGATTTAGCATTCAGAATAACTACACCCAGGACGAATGTGTAAGACATATATATGAAACAACATTAACAATAAAGGGAGTGTGGGGTAAAGCACTCAGGAGCTCCAAACGGTAAGACTGAAGCTCAGTAAGTTCCTCACCCACAATTGCAGTTACAGATACTGACTGCAAATACCCACATAGAGGATATGCATGCAAAGGCAGGGTCTGTGGGGCTGATACCTATGGTGATGTTATAAAAGTAACTCAAAGACAATACTCACAGTGAACAAGAAATGCCGCCTAGGTTGTCAGTTGTGCCCACAGATCCTGGCAATCAAACAGGAACACGCAAGGCAGTAACAGCATGGGGGTAGAACTAAACACAAGCACGATAGATAAGGAGCTAGCAAGGAGGAGTGCTTAACAGGAAAGCAAGGAAATCACAGGGCACACTTGGCAGAAAGCAAGTAACAAAGATACAAGGTAATAGAAGCAAGACAGCAGGAATAGAAAGACAGCAAACTAGGAACTGGAGCCAAGGAAATGGGAAGAAAGGCACGGACTGGAAAAGGATATACAGAAGGGAAGGCTGCAAGGGTATACTAGAATAGTGCTGGATCAGGAGTCAAGAAATCAAAGTAGCACTGAAGGCTGTGCTAGAGCAAGAATAAGAATTGAGCAAAAGCTCAAGAGCCAAGGTAGCACTGCAGGCAGTGCTAGTTCAGGACCAAGGGAAACTGCTGCTGCTCAGGAAGAAGGAATGCTAAGGCTCAGGAGTCAAGGTAGCACTGCAGGCAGTGCTAATTCAGGAACAAGGGAAACAGCAGCAGCTCAGGAACAAGGAATAACTAAAGCTCAGGAAACACTGGAAACAAGGATATCAAAAGCGCAGGAAACTCGGGAAACAAGGGTCGGTCTCACCGGTACACAGCTATAATGACCAACGCTGGACTGAAGGGAGCTGGGGCTTAAAAGAGCTCACAGTAATCATATGCATCAGGTGTGAGCAGGCTAGCAGCAGCCAGCCACAGGTGAACTGGATTCCTCCACCCATCCTTGGCCTGCAGGGTTGGAGATGGAGCAGTGAGCAGGGAATTCTGGGTAATGGAGTTTCAGGCATGAGCAGGCTGGCTTCAAGCATGAGCAGGCTGGCTTCCACAAAACCCGGAATGGATTGGGAATGGATGGCCATTTCCAAGTAGAGTCCAAATGGCTGGAAGTCAGTATGTGCATGAAGGGGAGGGTCCAGCGGCTTATTATAACAGTGGAAAGTCCCACAAGTAGGCCCCCTGGTGGAGGGCACAAGACCGCAGGGAGCGAATCGTGACAAAGGCAGCAATTGATGAAACTGTAACCCTCTAAATCCAAGTAATGTCCACATTAGCCAAACCCAAGTGCCTGTCAACACTTCTCTTTCTTGCAGCCTCACCAGTCCAATAGACATAGCTGTGGCCCACAATCCACACTCTAAGCATTTTGAATGAAGGAGGAGTAGCACACAGGACAGGTCTGCAGCTGAATACCACAGTTGGTACAATGAAAGACAGTGAAATTGCTTGTGTGCTGTTATTTTGAAAAAAAAACTAAACATTTGATTGGATGGAGGGAATATTGAGGTGAATAAAAGTAGGTAGCATTTGGAAATGATTAATAAATAGATTTTAAATTGGCCCTGGTAAATAGAAAAAATTGTAATAGAGAGAAGAATATGCTTTACAGTATGTGCAGTAAACCACACCTGCTGTAGTTCATTTTGTAACTAGTATGGCCCTACTGGAATTTGCTGTGAACTTGTGACCTACTGGTTCTAGTGGGTTTCTATGGAGAATATGCTGAGGGTGTATTGGGGAATGGTATTAAGGAGACAAGTATCACTTTTTACAACTTGGAGAGATTTAAGTTCATTGTTTTATAAGGCAGGTAAGATTACCTAGTGGGGATTTTGCAATAAACTGTACTATAGTGTTAAAAATATATACCTATACAGGAAAGAAGGTTTTGAAATATGAAAAAAGTACTCAAAAAAAGTTAAGATGGTTTATAACTGATAGTATGAGTGTCTTTATATATCTAATAATAGGTGACTAAGATATAGTTTGTTTCAGGTGCATATTAGGTGTCTGTGAAGTTAGTTTACAAATTGTTTCCATGGAGCTGTATATTGCAGTTGAGCTTCTTTAGTCCAGTCTGTAAGTAATAGAAGAAAAGATTGCTTACGGGTATGTATAGTAATGTACTATAAGATGGGAACGTTTTATGTGTGTATAATTGATGTGCTGGTCACTAAGAATGTTTTTATTTGAATTTTGGGATTTGTAGTTCTATATGTACCATTATAAACAAGCATTTGCAATGCAATAGGTCTCACATTTTTTAGAGTTAGATATATTGGCGTTGTAAATGTAAATCTTTTTTACTTATGTGTTTTGTAGTGGATGGATGTGATGGCCGTTGACAATTAATCTAAAAGGAAGCGTGTTGATTGTGGGTTCTGGTGTATGGGGTTTACTGGGATACAGTTCAAAGAAATACTGGATTTCTTTTAGCACATTGATACAATGCACTTATTAAGGGCACAACGAGAATGCTTTATTATATACAGGGAAATGCAAGAGAATAGGAGTCACCTGATTATTTTATTTTTGGGTATTTAATAATGTTAAGCAGTATGATGGTGTTACTTTTACTAGGTTTTTAACACCACAGTGAGCGGCTGCTATGAATTTGGTGGGAGTACCTCCATGGATCCACAACTAGCAGAATAAAGAGAAAATTCCTGCATGTAACCGGTAGGTCTGTGCACAAACCAATGAAACATAGCCTGAGGTTCTAATATGAGATGAGCATGGAGACAGATCCCTGGGTGCAGACACAGACTGGGGATGCACTGGATGGATAGGCATGGGGAGCAGAGACATGATGAGAAGGACTACAGTGAGACAATGTGAGCTGAAGCAGACACAGGATTACAGGTTATGAAGGCAGCGATCCCATGTAGTGGACACACACTAGGGGCACAGTGAGGAACCACAAACCAAAGGGGGTGCATTTGTGGGGTGGACACACATTGGGGCACGGGGTATCAACCAGGCATAAGGTAAGAAGAGGCGAATGAACACCCATGAACACCCATCCAGGCACAGAGGTTGGGACCCCATTCAGTGGACACACAGTGGGAGTGAAGACGACTGGTGAGCGCTGGCATATTGCAGGATGGCAGGGATAGGGTGGGCACATACGGCTGATGGTGAGCAGATAATAGGCAGAGGACATGGAGGCTGGTGGTAAGAGAAAGAATGGGCAGCGGGTCATATACATAGGGCATACAGGAAGCAGGTGAAGGGTGATTATACAGTGGGGGCATGGGAATAGTGATAGGGGGTAGTAGAGACAACAGATTATTAAGATGTATTAAGAGTTTGACCAGATTCTGGAGAACGGATCTTGGAGTTAGTTATCCCACGCAGTAGATAGACACTCGGGGCACAGTAGGCGATTGGGCAAAGAAAGGATATTTTGTAAAAAAAAAACCCAGGGCTGGTGAATCGCATTCTGAATGAAATGGAGTCATGATGTAAACCTACCTTGTCAGTAAGGACTTTGAGGGTGAAGCCATGCCAGGTTTTCACAATATCCACCTGAAACATATTTACATGCATTTCTGAAAATGGGAACCAAAATGGGTGACCCTGATTTATACAAAATCAGAAAGCATTATCACTATCACTATGCTTCCACAAGAAGAGCAGCCATTTTCTTTATGCTAATAATCATATTTAAAATTTAACTGACTTTTATAAAAAAGAATTAATGCTCTAGCTAGGAAGGCATGTTTTATTGATATGTATTGAATGACTAGATTATTGTCTTATTAAAAACACAAACATTTTGAGACGACAAGCTGCCTGCCAAGAGTGCTGGTTATTCCTTCCTCCTCAGTGTCACACACGGCTCACCACTGATGGAAAAGTACCTGAACCCTGGAACTGCAAGGGATTTAGTGTATGCCAACTCTAAAGATGGTTTATTTCATAAAGGTGAGTTTTTAACATACCTCACTGGTTTGAAAGCCCACTTCAGAGAAATGAGCATACTTCAGAGCCCAAAAGGTTCGAACACCAGTGGGGCTGACTTAGACCCTACCTTCAAGGGTCATGCAAATTTGGCTGTGATAATACTGCACCAAAAATGTGATACCGCAGAGTGCAGTATTTATTGGATGTAATATTACAACACTAGAGTGATATTCGGATGCATGAACAGGATAACTTATAAATAGCACACGTTTAGCACCATTCCAATTTCTTCAATCTTGGAGCCCGGGCAATGTCTCAATTCAATTTGTACCAGCATTGACCTAGCACAAATTTTTTGAGAAAACACATGTGATCTAAGTAATTTGCACAACACTGGTAATCCTGGTTTAGGAGCAAATGTTCATTTATGTGTGGTTTGGGATTAGCCTGGGGCAATGACTGAGGATCTAAAGCTTTCATCTTTCAGAAGTGTAAAATAGGAATTCAACTGTTTGAGAATAACACTTATTTTCCAAAAGATAATTACGTTCTATGCACATTATACAGTACAGATATGTGAGTAAACTCAGCATCTGTTTTCTTTTAGCTAAGCATACTTGTCACAATAGCCAAATCGACAGAAGCCCGTGCCATAAAATAAAGATTTACTGAGAATGTCCATGCCTGTGGGAGATATTTTATTTTAATCCTTAGCACCAAAGCAGCACAACTTTTCGGAAAGCACTGGGGGTAGTTAAATTCAATGCAATTATTAAAAAGTGTAAAAAGCCCCACAGTAGACCAATTAAATAAATGAAACATAAAATAGGACTGAATGCTTTCGAAATGAGTTATTTGCCAGAAATTTGTTGAAAACAAATATGCTCGCAACTCTGGTTACACCTAAATCCTAGGGCAGAATCCCTTTTAAAAGGTGAGCTCGAGTGGTGTACACAGTCACTGGCTTAGCTGCCTAATATCGCCAAGCCATTTTCAGACAGACCTGGAGCGTTAGCCACCAGCGTGTTGCATGTGGTAAGTGTTGCTTTTTACATTGAACCAGCTCAAAATCCCGGCATGCAACCCTAAAAAACCAGGACTGTTTGAGGATGTGTCTGATGACAGTTTATTTACTTTATGTTTCAGAGGGTTTTGTAGGGTGTTTATTAAGGTCTAGTGGCGCTACGAGGTTCGGTAAATTGCAGAAGTTTCAGGCAACAGAGAGGCCTGAGCAATAGTAAAAAGAAAAATAAATTAGGAAGACAAAAGCAAAGTTTTCAGCACTTTCAAAAATGAGAGAAGGGGAATTATGGCTCGAAGCTGGGTTGTGAGTTTCATCTTCAGTTAGTCTGAACCTTTTAGCTAACAGCACTTTGAATTTTTTAATTTGTAGTTTTCTTTGCTTTATTGGAAGTACATGCTTAAAGAATATGTGTGGAAAGTGCTACTAGACAAGAAGCCAGGACTTCCTTACAGTGTTATGCATGAAATGATGGGTCACTTTGCATCGTTCATTTATTGCAAGTACCAGGACGCATAGCAAATAAAGCACAACTGTGTAAACTTGTTACACCTAACATGGATGTGTTTTTTGTTTTCCTGGTGAGAACAAAGGAATACATCTTGGCTTGTCTGCTGACATTGCATTGCATTCTGGCACTTGAAGTTCTAACTTTTCCACATAATGAACACATGACAATAAATAACAAAAAACATGACTATTACTAAATGTCCCTAAATACGAGTCTGTAGCCAAGGAAATTCGAAGACTTCACTGGCTCCCGGTGGCGCATCGTATTAAGTTCAAGGCGCTATGCCTAGCTTACAAGGCTTTACTCAACACCAGACCAAAGTTTCTCAAAAAACCTTTTTCCTGGTATCACCCAGCCAGACAACCATGCTCTTCAGGCGCCAGACTCATGAGGGTTCCAAGGATATGAACCTCATGCTGGGGAGGCCGCAACATCTCGTATGGTACAGCAAAATTATGGAATAAGCTTCCATTTCATATCAGAAACGCTTGCTCACTTACCGCTTTCAGAAAGGACCTTAAAACATGGCATTTTCAGAATTAGTTGCTTTCACCTGGGCTTACCACTGTCTTAGCGCCAAGACACCTCTGGGTATTCGTGCGCTCAATAAAGTTTATTAACATAACGAGTGTTTTCTGGCTCCTTGTCTTCTCCTTCATTCCTGGAGTCTCATCATCAACATCAGAGGTTTTTTCCCTCCAGGGTTTTCCTCTCGGGACTCCTTCTGGAGGGCACTGGCTGCTTAGGCTTTCATTGTCAGCAGCACCGTGGCTACCGGAAGGGGTCGCTCCCTATCTCGGCCAAACCAGGACTTACAAGAACCGAAGCCGGGAACCGTCCCAAGGCCTCGAGACTGGTAAGAAAGACCCTAAACCCGACACGGATGTGCTTGCACAGTAAAATGGAAATAAAAAGTAGTCACCAGAGAAGCGCGTCACATGAAGGGGACATCGGATGTGCTTGCACAGTAAAATGGAGATAAAAAGTCATCAGGCGGCCATACCCACTGTCACTGAGGGAGTATGCGCCTGCTCTGCTGCAGTGTCCCCTGTAGGCAGAGGGACTCCTTTTTTAGGGATTTTTTCTCTTTACTAGAAAAACTAGTTGGAGAGAACTCTTGTTTTACTCTAAGTTGTGATGGTGTTAGCTTCCCATTAACTAAGATTTTAGCGATTGAATCAAAATAAATCATTCATACTCAATGTATAAATCTAGGGACACGGTGACAAGGGAGGTACAATAATACCACAGATGAGCACAGAGCACTAGCTGCAGGGAACATGCAGAAGGGATACAGTGACAAGATGTGCAGCAAATGGTGAAACATATCTAGGGAATGCAGTAGGAAGATGAGCAGGTAATAGCAGAAACATGGTATAGACACAAGAAGCAGTGACGACAGACAGGTGAATGTAGCTATCAGAGGGAGAAGATACACACCACCTGTAGCACAATGTAAAAGTGATCACAGAAAGAGAGAATTGTGGTAAAGGGTGCCTGAGGAGAACGGACATGCAACTGTGCAGAGGGCACTGAGGCAGTGATTATATACAGCTGGCACATACTAGGAGCGTATAGATCAGCTAAACCAAGACACAGAGGTGAGCTAAAGGGGTATAGGGATAGGCAGGGCACTGGGCATTCTCAATAAGTAAACTCACTTTCTCCCACCACCACCTTCAGCCCAGACGGCACCATCTTCTTCAGTCCAGCTTCTCACTTTCGGGTTTGTGGGCGTTGCCTAGGCCAATCCTTGTGTAATAACGAACTCATCAAAGGGAGTGTCGACGCCACAGCCAGGCACGGCCCCCCTGCTAAGTTAAAGAGGATGTACCGTCCACATATGAATAAAAAAAAAAAAATTAAAACTCTGCACGGTAATGTTGTAGAATGAGAGCTTTTAAAATGCTCATAAGAATGGGTTCGCACAGATTTAAAGCAGCCTGTAGCTTAATATTTAATTTAATATTGCGTGGACTGGGATGAGGGAGAGCCTGAATACCCCTCTCGTGAGCGCGGACTTGCCTCGGAAGGCATCGTATCGCATTACAATGGGGTAATACCGTAGTTGGAGTGAGCATCACCAGGACAGAACGGGAGGAAAGCAGCGGGCGGAAAAGCAATGGGCGGACACAACAATAAAAAAAAATAGTTCTCCCAAAATAACAGAAAAGCAATGCAAATGTAAGGACACTGTACTAGACCGGTGCTCCTCTGCTGAAAAACGGAAGTGATGTATCGCTGCGTAAACCAATTAGGAGGCAGCAAAGAAGAGCCACACAGGAGTTGAACCAAGAGTAAGTAGCAGACGATAATAGCATTGTATTATTGATTAAAGCAGGTCTTTTAGACAGCGCATGCGCTCTGGCTAGGCTCAACCTAAAAAGGAGTAGAACTCTTAGAATTCAAAGTGGAAACCATGCACTGTAGCAGTTTATTAATTATGAATATGCCAAACGTCACACGTATGTATTATATACTGCCTAGTGTTGCTTTGGAAAATTGCAGGGCAGGTTTGCGTGTGCATAGATGGTGAGGTATGTTCTGTAAAGTTATTCTGAATGACGTGTAATATGGCACTGTTCGGCATGTTTAAATATGAATACAGGTTACTAGTACAGAGTGTGGCTTTGGACTCTCACTAGCAGCATGTTAAATTAGTTTGTCAAGTATTAAATTGATGTTTTAGTACATATACCTGATCTCTGACATATGCTGTAGGTATCCCATAATGCATAGTTGCTTGTGGTTAAAAAAGTGACACTTGTCCACTTGAGTTTTTGCAAGTTAGTCATCACGTGCACACTGTTATGCGAAGCAGTATATAAACTACAGCACCCATGATGCAACTGACATAGTTGTTTCTAAAGCATATAGACTGTGTCTCACCCACTTATGGATCAACAGAAGCACTTATACATTCAGTAACATAGTCACCAAGTAGTTATACATCTAACAGTATCAAAGGCACTTATAGGTACATTTCTAATACAGGCACTGAGGCATTTATTCACCTATGTATGTTCAAATTTCTAGAGTTTTGAAAACAGGCAGTCAGATACCTGTAAATTTTTATGTGCCCCATTAAACATCTAATCTGCCAAGCAGAGTTTAATCTGACACATATTTCCAGGAAACCAGTCAGGCAGTAAAACACCCACTGACATAATGATAAAAACATCTAAACATTCTCTGATATACACAGGCATAAGTGATATCAATATATGGTGGAAATGAAGGCAGTTGCAGACTAACCTAATACTAACACATCCAGGAGTCAAATCATGCAGCTGCTTACAGACACATGTAGATAACCTTAGATGTTATAAAGAGAGACAGTGACTTACATGCACAGGTGATCACAGCCCCATACAGGGACTGAGACATATTCATATATCTACAAAAGGACTGACACTTTCAACTGTAACATGCACAGAAGTAGCATCATCTTCTGGCCTTTGAAGAGTTTAGCATCTGGATGCAGTTTTAGTGCTAGTGTCACCTTCATATTTTCAATTCCTTCACAAGGCATAAGTTGATCTTTTTTTACATAAGAGTAACTACTGAGGTAGGCTGTAGCTAGGGAGCGTGGCATTTGCTTAAAAGGTAATACATGTACTCTGAAGATTTAATGAGCTATATGCACTCTTACAAACTCATATGCCGTATTAAACATCCAGTTTGCCAACCAGAGTTTAATGTGACACACTTAACTAGGAAAGCAGACAAGTAGTAAAATATCCACTGACACAGTGATAAAAGCAGCTAAACATTCTCTGATATAGACAGGTATAAGTGATATCTATATACTGGTAATGAAGGTAGTTGCAGACACAGCTAAAAAAACGAATACCAACACATCCAGGAGCCAAACTATGCAGCTCCTTACAGACACATGTAGATAAGCTTACTGGTTATGAAGAGAGGCAGTGGTTTACCCACAAATTTACATGCGTGTGATCACAGCCCCATATAGGGAGTGAGACACTTACTCATATCTACTAAAGGACTGACACTTTCAACTGTGACATGCAGAGAAGTAGCCGTTGCATCATGTTTTGAGCATTGTATAGTTTAGGGTCTGGATGCGGTTTTAGTGCTAGCCTCACCTTCATATTTTAAACTCTTTCACAAGACATAAATTAATCTTTATTACATATAAGTCACTACTGAGATAGGCTGTAACTAGGCCACAGGGAGCTTGGAATGTGCTTAAAAGGTAATACATGTACTTTGAAGATTTACTGATCTATATGCACTCATACAAACTCATATGCCCTATTAAACATCTATTTTGTCAACCCGAGCTTAATGCGACACACCTTACTAGGAAAGCATACAGGTAGTAAAATACACAGTGACAGTGATAAAAAGAGCTAAACAATCACTGATTTAGACAGACATAAGTGATATCTCTATTTTTTTTTGTTTGATCTGTTTATTAAAAGTTTTGTACAGAAAATAAAACATTGGACAATCAAAGGAATTAGCTTATGGAACCAGTAGGCAATCTGCCAGGCAAAATATGTAAACCAACAACACAGCAGCATGGAGACATCACTGTTATCGGTTGTATCTGGTAACAACAAGTGGCATACCCCATCTATCACTTTACCGTATCCCTCCTTCAGCGTGGCTGTTTAACCATGTTGTGGTACAGTATAACTCTACTATGCGTGTACATATTAATTGCATATATACAGCTCATATGGCTTCACTCCGCCATATGTCACATCAAACTGCTTATGCAATCAAACAATCTTATTAATAACATGTAATGCAATAACACCATCATCACGGTGGGGTAGGAAGGGGAGCAGGAGCCTTATAAAGGGAGGTAAGAAACATGGACCTCCATCGCTATGAGACAGTACCTTGTCTACAATTATACAGTTGCACATCATGACTACTTGGAAAATATACATAGCAGTTTGAGGTATATGGGACGCTCTTTACTGTCCAGCATACAGCTCGGACCATAGTCCAACGCATGTATTATACAATATTAATCAGAAATAGGCATATCCGGAGGGTCATCCGGTGCCAGCAGCCCCTGAAGCCTACACAACATAGCATTCCATGCAGTGGAAATGGGGAATTTGCAAAGACCCAGCGTATCCTCACGTACTAAGGAGACCGCCTCCGCCTTGACCCAATTCAACATTGAGAGAAACCATGCCTTCGTCGGCGGGGGCTCTTCCGCTTTCCACTGGTGTGTAATAAGCCGTTTGGCCACAACTAGGCCCAAATCCAAAAACCTAGAGGATGCTTTGTGTTTTCTGCTTCTTGGAAATACTCCTGTGATGCATGCCTCCCATGTCCTTGGCACCTCCCTATCAGTGCTAGTGGCTAGCGCACAAATCACCCCGTCCCAATACGAATGCAGATCGGGGCAGGACCAGAGCATATGTAAGAAATCCGCATCCACCAATTTGCAGCGAGGACAGCACGCATCTAGTCTATGAAAATACCTATTTATCTTGTCTGGGGATAGGTATGCCCTGTGGACAGTGTAGAATTGGATTAATCTAAACCATGCGTTTCTATGGATCTGTTTAGGGCTCTCCAAGACTATGGGCCACTCCTTCTCTGAATATGGTCTCTCCCGGTCCGCCTCCCATTTAATTTGCAGCGGCGTTAAGTCCACCAGGGTGTGCTCTCCGATCGACTTCGCAAACAACTTCACTAGGTGACACCCCGTGCCCATTACGTGCACATATTGCATAAGTAGATGTGTTGGAGGTTCCTGCGCAATGTCACCCCACCAACGCCGCATCGTGGCTGTCCAGGAGGCATGATTCAGGAATTGGCCCAGGGGAACCCCGTCTTCCTCCGAGATGGTGAGAAACGGCGGTAATGCGCCCTCTCCATATAAGTCCCCCAGGGTAGTCAAACCTGCTCCCACCCAATCGGTAAGATCCGTGCTCTGGACACATCCTCTCGCTGTCGGCATGCCCAGCAAGGGCATAACAGGCACGTACGGTGCGATGTGCCTAGTAAGGCGCAGTGCCCTGCGGAAACATTTCTGCGCAATCTGAACCAATAATGGAAGCGATTCGTGTGATCTATTACAAGGGTGGAATAAGGAGAGGATCCTGTCCAGGGATTATGGGGGGTCACGTTCCGCCGAGTCTGACAAGTGTAGTTCCTCCACCCATTTTGCCACCCACAGTATTTGAGAAGCCAGGAAGTAGTGCTCTAAGTTGAGTAAGGCCTGCCCTCCCCGTGACCGTGGAAGGTACAACTTCGTCAGAGCCACCTTGCACCGCGTGTTATTCCAAATAAAATCCCTGACAACCCCTCCAGGGAAAGAACGAAGGACACGAGTAGGTAAAGCGGGAGATTAGAAAAATAATAAAGGAGACGCGGCAGCATGACCATTTTTATTAACTCCACCCTGCCTATAACCGAGAGGTTAAACGTCTTCCAGAATTCAATTTGGGATTTGAGCGCTGTAACTGCCCTGGTGATATTGCCATCCATAAGATCCCGATCGTTATGATAAATGCATATGCCCAGGTATCTGAACGCTACCGGTTGCCAATGCACTACTGTCCCGTCCACCTTCCAACAAGGATCTTCCATTCCAGGGGTAAAAGCACGATTTACCCCAGTGCACACCCAGCCAGACAAAGACGCAAAGGACCTCAGCATGTCCGGGATGACTCGTGAGACCGCTAGGATATCCTTGACATACAGCAGAATGTCGTCCGCATAAAGCGAGACTGCGTGTAAGCCATCTCCAAGGCGTATCCCCCATTCCGGTGCCGAGCTCCGCAGCGCCATCACTAGTGGTTCTATCACCAGGGCAAAAATCAATGGGGAAAGGGGGCACCCCTGGCGAGTTCCCCTTTCTATCAATATAGGGTCAGAGAAGAGAGTCCCCAGCCGCACCCGGACCATAGGAGCCCCGTATAGTAATTTAATAAGGCTTATGATGTATGGCCCAAACCTAAATTGATGGAGTACCGCGAATATGAAGGGCCACTCAACCGTGTCAAAGGCCTTCTCCAAGTCCAACACAACACAACCGGCCGTGGGCCAATCCACTGCAGCTCAGCGCAGCGCATCACCCGGTAAAGCCACCGTATGTTAAGCGATATATTACAAGCCGGCACAAATCCGTTTTCGTCGTGGTGGACCAATTGCGGGATCACAGGTGCTAATCTGTTTGCCAGGATGCCCGCTAGGATCTTATAATCACCATTCAGGAGCGCTAAGGGGCGGTAGGCACCTGTGGAAGTAGGGTCCCTACCCGGCTTGGGAAGCATGATCAGAGTAGCTTCCGTCATGGAGGCTGGAAGGGAAAGGTTTTCGAGCGCTTCTGTGTATACTTTGAGTATGTGTGGGCTCAAGGGGCCAGCATATGACTTGTAAAATTCATGGGGGAGTCCGTCGGGACCTGGAACCTTCCCAGATAGCAAGGCCCTCATCGTGCCCCTAACTTTGTTTAGCATGAGCGGGACATCCAGCTCCATCCGCTACTCCGGCGACAGGGCCGGAAAAGGGAGTCTGTCTAAGAACTCCTGTAATGCCCCCTCAGGGACCTTCCGAACAGACCTATAAAGCTGCGTAAAATGCGTGGACAGCTCACCGTGTATTTCTAGCTGCATGTGTTTGAGTCTCCCCTCCGAAGATCGGAGAGCAGTAATCGGCCCAACCGACTGCTCCTGTTTGATTAACCAGGCGAGAAGAGGCCTGACCTATCCGCCTTGGCATGCACGGACGCTGAATGCGCCGCAAAGTTGAGACAGCGTTGCCGCTCTAGCAGTACGGCATGCTTCTTGTGCGCTTCCACCAAGGAGGTCATTTCCTCAGCGTATACCACTGCTCTGGACTCCAACGGCAGCAGCCGTCTTTCTATATCGAGCAAGTCCGACGCCACCTGTTTTCGTAGCCCACAGCCCAGTCCCAGGCACTTGCCTCGCAAGGTGAACTTCATGGCTGCCCATTCCACTAACGAGGAGGAGGCGGTCCCCGTGTTGAGCGCAAAGTATTCTTCTATAGCCTCTCCAACTGCCTCCCGGAATATCGAGTCCTCAAGCATCGCCGGCTGCAACCTCCAGGTAGGAACCCCAGGAATCCCATCCTCCCAGGCCAGCATGACACAGTGGGGGTTGTATTCGGAGTGCGTGCGCCCCCAATACTCCGAGCTTGAAACGTATAGAAGGAGGGAGGGGGATCCGAAGAATCTATCGAGACGGACATTCAGATTATGGGGTACTGAAAAGAAAGAGTACACCCTCTCCCCTGGATTACGATGCATCCAGATGTCAACTAGACCACATCCATCTGCCCAACCATTCAGCACCGTAGAATTTGTCGTGGCGGCCGTGCCCCTAAGTGGAGGGAAGGATCTATCAATCCTCACATCTAGGACGCTATTAAATTCCCCGCCCGGTAACCACGGGACCTCACACCATTTCCTCATAGCAAGGGACAGCTGATTAAAGAACTGACCCTGATCCACATTCGGGGCATACACATTTCCCAGCAATATGTGCCGTCCATCTAACCTACCTTTTATGAGTACATATCTGCCCTCCCTATCAGTAAGGACCTCATCCATTGCGAAAGGCGTCCCAGGGTGTATCCAAATGAGGGCCCCCCAGCAAACAGACAGTAATCCATGGCGTATATTTTACCCCTCCATCTGCGTTGCAACCTGGTAATCTCTACCGCATTTAAGTGCGTCTCCTGTAAGAGTTATATATGTTTGTTATGACATTTAAGATAGGATTATACAGCATACCTGCGGGAAGGCGTTCTAGGACCCTGCACATTCCAGGTAAGTATCACGTGACCCATATTAGAGCTAAGGTAAGTGAACAAAAATTGATGTCCCAACCCTCCCAGACCCCTTTAAGTAGCAGTCGGATATGCACAGCAACATCTCCAATACTCCTCCGAGAGACTCCTGCAGTAAAGGGGAAGCGGAATGAAACAACCAAGGAAAGAAAAAACATTATGAGGGCAACCCCCACAGCACTGAGGTGTCGCCCAAACATGAAATACAGCAGCACAACCATGTGTCCTACTGGCCCCCAATAGACGGGAAAGACAGGGGTTTGTGTAATCATGCAGGGTGTACCATCATGAATCCCCCCAGAGTCATCTAATGGCACTTCGCCATGAAGTATAGCTCAGAACAACCCCCCCAGGACGCAGGAGGCACTCCCAACACACCAGCCCATTCCAACCTAACTTTATGCAGCTAACAATCAGTAGTTGTATTACCCACAGCAATTCAAATAGCAATGCTTATTAATGAGTGTCCAGCTCAGCCATTGTTCATACAATACCATCCGCCGTCTGAGGTGTAACGGCCGGCATTCTCAGCGAAACTTTATCTGATGAGTCGCTATTAAGGAGCCCCCATCCCCCGAGGACTGGAAAAAAGTGTCAACTTTGTCCTCCGGTACTGCTGTGTCTGCCATCTGTTCCACAATGCGGACCACCACCTGCAGCTCCTTTTGAATCTGGTTCGGGTCAGGTGCCGCCAATGACCCAAGGAATCGTCTCCCCGGCCGTTGTCATCGAGACCATGCCGCAGCTGTGCCCGTAGGCCGTGGTCCAGAGTACTGTCCCGACGTCTCCAGCCAGTCCCAAGCATCCTGAGGCGTGTCGAAAAACCTTGACTTCCCATCAAAGACTACACAGAGTCTAGCCGGGATCAGCAGCGAATAAGAGATATTTATCTGCCGGAGCTGACGTTTAACAGGTAGGAAGGACCCCCGCTGGCATTGGCCTTTCATTGTATAGTCCGGAAAAAACAGCACCTTGGCATTCTCAAATTGGACTTCGTCCAGCTTCCTCGTCTCGCGGAGGATTACATCACGATCCCTGACATGTAACATTTTGAAGATAAGAGGGCGTGCTCTATCACCCGGGGCCGGCTTCCTGCCCGGGACGTGATGCGCCCTTTCTATGGTGAAGAATGGGGAGAACTCTGTATTTGGCAAATTGGCCTTAAGCCATTGTTCCAGGAAGGTGACCGCGTCTTGTCCTTCAGCTCCTTCCAGCAGCCCAATCAGCTGGACATTGTTCCTCCGGGAGCGGCCTTCCGCGTCCTCCACCCGCTCCTCAAGGTACCTGATCCAAACCTCCTGGGCATTCTGCTGCTTTTCTTGGAATTCCGTGGCCGGCTTCAATTCAGCTACCTCCTGCTCCACAGCAGTGACCCGGTTTTTCAGTTTCCGGTGGTCGGCGTGCAGCAGGTTAAGGTTGAGGGCCACTTTATCTAACTTGGCTTCCATTGACGCCCAAGAGCGCTCGATTGCTTGCAGGATAGAGTCCAGTCGGTCATCCAGGGGCTTCTGCTCCACCACCTGTTGCGGAGGATCCACTACACTGGTGCCCGCAGCATGCGAGGAGGCCCTCGACCCAGCACCCCTGGTGCGCCCCATTCTTCTTCTAACGCCCGGCCTCACACAGAGTCCCACCAGGGCCTTGAATCAGCAAAAGTTGCGGGCAGTGCACCCCCTCGAATACATGAATCAGCTCGGGCATGCGATGAGTGGGAGCACAGTCAGAAGTTATCCCCACCTTTGCCCCACTTATGACGCCAATTCTTCGTCTCCTTAGTTAGCTACATGCTTGGGCTAAACACCTCAATGGTCGGCTGGTGTGTCCCGGCCTCACCTCCGTAGTTCCTA
Organism: Calotriton arnoldi; assembly: GCA_963921515.1. Taxonomy (NCBI): domain Eukaryota; kingdom Metazoa; phylum Chordata; class Amphibia; order Caudata; family Salamandridae; genus Calotriton; species Calotriton arnoldi. The sequence continues at coordinate 888,807 of CAWUFW010005998.1, read as the reverse complement.
GGCTACCACACTCCGCTGGGCGTGCACCGTACTTCCTCCGCTGCCTACGGGGCGCGCGCTGTTAGGATCCTGCATCAAGGGGCCCCGCTCCGCTATCCGGGCCTCCCGGCCCACCACCAGTACGCTCCTCACCAGGCCTCACACGTGGGCCTTACGCTGTCCCTCGCCGCTCATCTCCTCAGTAGCTACCAACGGTAACCGCATTTCGCCTTGCAATCATAGGGACACCAGGGTGCTATATCGCTCCACCGGCCCAGTGTGCGCCACTTCTGCACTCCAGCACGGTAGGCCTGCACTCAACTGTGTCCCCTTCAATGGCTGCACCAGTTCCGTGACTGCGCCCCAGGTCGGTGCCAACACTCCGTGCCTCCCACCGCCGCCGGCTGGGTGGACCGGAGCGGCCCATACCTGTACCGCCAGGCGTCGTCCTCAAAACCGGTCACCGGTCGCCTTCCATAGCGGGCCACAGCTAGGCTCCGTCTTTGCTCTCTCGGCCTATCGTAGGCCCGCGGGGCTCTCCCTCTTCATTTTCACCCTCCGTTCGGCCAGTGGGCGCCACCTCACCACCGTTGCTGCTCCTCATGTGCCAGAACCGTCCCAGTTGTAGCCAACGCCCACAGCGCTCTCCGGAGCCTCGTGGCCGACACCCCTCACTGCCTCCAGCGTCCCGGGAACCAGCCCCCCTACTTGTCGACTCGCAGGCCACTATTCCGCAGGAGTACAGCTCGTGCAGGAGTCAGAACCAGGGAGCCGGGCCCAGTCGCAGGCACCTCGCCTGATCGATTACAGCCGCGGCCCTCCGGCCGCTCTCCAGCGCTCTGCTGCAGACGGCCAGAAACTCGCTGTCGAGGCACAATTTCGACCTCCGCAGGCCCCCCGGGGGTGTCACAGAGGCATCAGGCACAGCCCTGCGATATCCAATTGCGGCAATGCTGGATAAATGTGACGGATTAAGGGGATGGATGGCGGAGCGATGTTAAGACGCGTCCGCCATGCTGCCCCTGCAGGCCACACCCCCCCATAAGTGATATCTCTATAGTGCTAATGTAAGCAGTAGCAGACATAGCTAAAAAACCGTAATACTCTGTAGGATATTTAATTGGTAAATGATGCAGTCCCTTAAAGATGCATTTAGATAAGGCCAGAGCTTACAAAGAGATTTTCCCACAAACTTACATACACATGCAATCACAGCCCCAGATATGAGTGAAACATTCATTCACATATCTACTAATGAACTGACACTTTCAAGTGTAACATCCACAGAAGTTGCTGTTGCATTATGGGTTGAGCCTTGTAGAGTTTAGCGCCTGGATGCAGTTATTCAGCTAGTTCAACTTTCATATTTTAAACTGCTCCACAAGGCATAAACTGATCTTTTATTAGATATGTCACCACTGAGGTAGGCTGTAGCTATCCCATTGGGCAGGCTGGTATGTGCTTAAAAGGTAACATATGTAGTCTGAAGATTCACTGAGCTATATGCTTTATACAAACTCATGATCCCCATTAAATCCACTGTACCAACCAGAGTTTAATCTAACACATTAGTAAGAAAGCAGATCGGAACTAAAACACCCACTCACCCCCTTATCCAGTGAAGATCACAGAGCGCCTGGTGAGTAGGGCACTCTGCCAGTTTTTGGAGGTTAATAACAAGCTGGAGGATGTACAATTTGGTTTCCGCCCAGGACACGGGACGGAGACTGCTTTGGTAACCGTTCTGGATGATCTTCGAATGCTTGCAGACAGGGGACAATCAGCTATATTGATTTTGTTGGACCTGTCTGCCGCATTCGATACGGTTAACCACGCGGTCCTTTTAGCAAGGCTGGAGGGAGCAGGGGTGGTGGGCGTGGCTCTGAAATGGTTTCAATCTTATTTGGCCAATAGACGACAGGCAGTGGCTCTCCCCCCTTATCAATCAGATTTTGTTGATATTAGGCATGGTGTCCCTCAGGGGTCTGCGATCAGCCCGATATTATTTAATGCCTATATGAGCCCTTTGATCGCTGTCATTAAGTCACATAATGTCAGCCTTGTGAATTATGCTGATGACACACAGCTTATTCTGTTGCTGGAGGGGGATCATGCGGTTTCATTAGGAAATGTTCACGCCTGTAAGCAAGATACGGTACACTGGCTGAGAAATAACTCCTTGCAATTCAACGGAGACAAAACGGAGATCTTATGCTGTGCTGCAGGCAAAGTGCCATTCTCACTTCCAACGGGCTTTTGGCCTATCCCCATGGGTACACCTTTGATACCCGCCGAGACGGTACGCAACCTAGGAATTAGCTTCAATGACAAGCTGAACCTAGAAACTCAAGTTAACAAGATTGTGGGGAGCAGTTTCTCTCTCATTAGAGTACTTCGGAAGATTCTTCCGATGCTACTAACCCAGGCCCGAGCACAAGTAGTAAGGAGTGTTATTTTGAGTCGTTTGGATTATTGCAATGCTTTGCTGCTGGAGTCTCCAAGGTACTTGATCGGGAGACTCCAGAGAATCCAGACTGTGGCGGCAAAGCTTGCTTTAATGAGACCACGACGGTCATCAGCATCTCAGGCTCTGGCGGAGCTGCATTGGCTCCCTGTATTACAGAGGATACAATTTAAATCACACTGTATTGTTTTTAAGGCGCTGCACGGGTTTGGGCCTAAACCGCTGCAGAGCAAATTCGGCTGGTATGTCCCCACCCGTAGTCTTCGCTCTTCCTCGGCCAACCTGGTAAAAGTACCCAGGATTAAAAGAACAAAATTGGGTGGAAGAGCTTTCAGCATTGCAGCAGCGCGACTTTGGAATGGTCTTCCTAATGATCTGAGACAGATGCAGGACCTGTTGCTGTTCCGAAAGAAAATAAAGACCTGGCTCTTTCCCAGAGCATAAGCATTTTGAACGTAGCATGGCTCTCCTTCAGCACTTGTGGTGGTAGTGCACATGTATCTCAGCGCCAGGATGCCCGTAGGGTTACAGCGCGCTTTATAAGTACTGATAACAATAACAACAATATTGACAGAAGCATCTGAAGAGTATTTGATATAGACAGCCAGAAGTAATATCTATGTAGTGCTAATGAAGGCAGTTGCACACACACACCTAAAAATCTAGTACTTACTGAAACATCCAGGAGGCAAATCATACAGCTCTTTACAGACACATTAACATAACCATAGAGGTTACAAACAGAGACAGCTCTAGATATGACTGAGACATTCATTCACATATCTGCTGAAGAACTGGCACTTTCAAGACTAACATGCACAGAAGTAGCCCTTGCATCATCTTTTGGACCTTATACAGTTTAGTTGCTGGATTCAGTTTTACTGCTTGCCTAACCTTCATATTTTAAACACTTACACAAGGCATAGACTGATCTTTTATTAGATAAACGTGACCTCTGAGGGAGGCTGTAGCTACGCCATAGGGTAGGCTGCTATGTGCTTAAAAGGTAACACATGTACTGTGAAGATTCACTGCGCTATATGCGTTCATACAAACGTATATATCTAATTAAACATTCACCTTGCCAACCAGAGTTTAATCTGATACAGCTTAGTAGAAGTGCAGATAGGCACTAAAACACCCAGTGACATAGTGACTGAAGCATCTATGTATGTCACGCTAATGAAGGCAGTTGCACGCACACCTAAAAAACTTAATACGCACTAACACATCCAAGAGACAAACCATGCAGCTCCTTGCAGACATATTTAGATATTCTTAGATGTTAAAAACAGAGGTAGCACTTTACCCACAAATATACATGCACATGCAATGACAGGCCCACATATAACCAAGACCTTCATTCACATATCTGCTAAAGAATTGACACTTTCAAGTCTAACATGCACATAACAAGCCTTTGCATCATGTTTTGGGTCTTGTATAGTTTAGTATCTGGATGCAGTTTTAGTTGTGGCCCAATCTATATATTTTAAAGTCCTACAAAAAGGATAAACTGATCGTTCACTATATATAACTCAGTACTAAGGTGGGCTGTAGCTAGGCCATAAGGCAGGCTAAGTGCTTAAAAGGAAACTCACGTAGGCTGAAGATTTGCGGAGCTATATGCGCTCGTAGAAACTAATGTGCCCTATTAAACATCCATCCTGTCAACTAGACTTTAATTTGACCCCCCTTAGTAGGAAAGCAGACTGGTAGTAAAACACCCACTGACCTAGTGATAGAAGCACCTACATATTGATTGATTTAGAGAGGCACAAGTATCATCTATATAGTGCTAATTAAGGTAGTTGCACACACACCTCAAAAACCTAATACTCAGTAGCATATCCAATAGCCAAACCATGCATCCCATATAGACCTATTTTGAGAATCATATAGGTTATGAAAACATATATTCACTTACCATGAAATTTACATACACATGAAATTACAACTTATATAGGGACTGATACACTAATTCATATATCTGCTAAAAAAAGATATTTTTCAATCTAATGTCTAGAGAAGTACTCTTGTATTATGTTTTTGGCCTTGTACAGTTTAGCCTTTACCTATAGTTTTAGTTCTAGGCCAACCTTTACATTTCAAAGTCCTACACAATATATAAAGTGTTGTTGTACTGTATATAGTTTTCCTTTTAAGGCAGTTGTACACACACATAAACGTAATACTGACTAATACATCCATGCAGCTCCTTGGAGATACATTTAGAGAAATATAGAGGTTAGAAAAAGAGGCATTCATTTACCGAGAAACTTACATACATATGCAATGACAGCTGCAGGTTCAAAGTGAGAGATTTATTCACATATATGCGAAAGAATTGGCTCTTTCAAGTCTTACATGCAGAGAAGTGGCCCTTGTATCATGTTTTAGCCCTTGTACAGTTTAGCTCTATATATCTAGACATAAGGGAGGTAGTTGCACACACACTTCAAAAACCCAATATTCACTAACACACCCAGTAGGCAAACCATGCAGCCCATTTTATTCTCTTTTAGAGAACCAGAGAGGTGACAAACAGAGGCCGGTATTTATCCACAAACTTACATGCAGATGCAATCAGAGCCCAAAATATTGGTGAGACACTCATTCGGATATGGGCTAAAGAACTGACGTTTTCTGCTCTAACATGCACACAAGTTGCCCTTCTATCATGTTTTGAGGCCTGCTACACTTGAGCCACTGCATGTTGTTTTACAGCTAGGCCAACTGTCTGATTTAAAACTGCTACACAAGCCATAAACTACTCTTCTACCACATATAAGTTACCACTGAGGTACTCTGCAGCTAGGCCATAAGGGAGGTTGATATGTGCTTAAAAGGTAACACTTGTAGTCTGAAGATTGAGTGAGCTATATACACTCTTATAAACTAAATGTTTAAATAGTTACAAAATGTAATGTGATACTATATAATTAACTAGTGAATGTACTTCTGTTTTTTTTGCTTTCAGACATCAGTATCTACTTAGCTACAGAGAGTTACAATGCCATAAAAACCTCAGAGAAGAAAGCAGCAACAAACACACCATCCTCAGAACTGAGAAACAAAAAAGAGCAAAATGCAGAAAAGGTGGTCAAAGAGAAAAGAACTGCTGGTAAGAGGACAAAGACATTTCTCAAAATTGCATGTGTACAACTGGAAACAGTGCAAAAACAAGTAAACAAAAATAAAAGTATTACACCAACTATCAAAGAAAAAGGTCTCCGATATAAAAAGTAAGGAATTGTCAAAAAGGAGAGGCTTTAACCAGAAGGCAGAGGCAGTTCAAGGAAATCAGAGTTAGAATGTTCCGTACTAGAGTAATTTACAACTTATTAGCACCTACGAAGAAGTATAAAAGAAGAACACAAGCAATCAGACAAAAGGAATATGTTGAAGGTGTAGTTGATAGGGCGTTTGTTCTGAAGAGGAAGCTATTTATCTTGATTTTAAACAGAATGAACACACTGGACAAAGTAGTATTGTGTTTGAAGAGGCAGAGTCAAAAGAAGAAACTTGTTAATAGAAGTAACTTTTGCAAAGTTTTTAGTGGTGAATGGACACATACTTTGAGTACTGAGCCTTTCTTTAATGAAGAGGGCTACTTGCAAGACAACATATTAGTGTATGCAGTTGATGCATCTAGACAATGTTATGAGGTGAAAAATGGTACTGCTATTGCAAAAGAAATAATGGTACCTAGAAATGTAGAAGAAGTGATTGCTGAAGAGGTGCAAGGTTGGCATAGACAGGCCCCTGTGTACACATGGAATTGTAGTAGTGTTTGCAGTATTTGACAACAATCAACAGATATATTGAGAAATTCCCTATGTATCTTTCCTTGCAGAAGTTTAAAACAGAAAATACGTACTTTGCAAGGATTAGATCCATGAAAAGTAAGAAAGCATACTAATTTACAAGGGCACTCGCTAGCTTGCCTATCAAAAAAAGTGTGTTAAAGCACCTTTTATCATTTCAGAATGTTAGGTGTACACCACTCAAAAATGAGAACTTTCGTTAGAAGGCTTTACTATGTAAAAACTCTTGCTCTATGTTTAGGAGAAATGAATAGAGCTGTTTTGCATAGTAGTGTAGTAGAAGTAGAAAAGGTTTGTGATGATGTACAATTTTTGGTCCTGAACAGAAGTGTAGGGAAAACGAAGAGTTGGTAACAACAGGAGTTGTGGAAGAGGACATAGTTATTACTGTTGTTAGTTTTGAAAAAGAGATCAGAAACGTTAACACCTGGCGGGGCACCAGACAGGGATGCCCTCCTTCTCCACTGCTCTTTGCCCTGTTAGAGCCATTGGCGATGTGGATACGGAAAGACCCCATCATGAGGGGACTCAAGTGGGCCGAGGACTGGGAGGACCGTATCTCGTTATATGCTGACGACATTTTGTTATATATGGCGTCGCCAAGAACCTCACTGAATAGAGCACTGCATATTTTTACTAATTTTGGGAAATACTCTGGCTACAGTATAAATTGGTCCAAATCAGTCATTATGTTCTCAGTGGCAAGTCCCCTCCCTGCCCAGAGGGGCCATCATTAATGAAGCAGTAGAGGGATTCAAATACCTGGGGATCTATGTTTCTAAGGACTCGACCAAGTTCTATGAGCGCACCTCTTGCCCCCACTACAAAGACTTAGAAACGATGTCAACCACTGGAAATCACTCCCACTGTCCCTGTTGGGATGTGCAGCGCTTTTTAAAATGATGTCCCTACCGGGCTTTTTATATGTCCTGCAAAACTCTCCAGGCCCAGTAGGGGCAGAATATTTTAAGGGCATAGAAAGCGCCCAGAGAGAACTTTTGTGGGAAGGAAAACTGCCCAGAATATCAATTCAGAAGCTCACAAGGGGGTGGTACGATGTGGGAATTGGCCTCCCGGCTATCAAAAGATATTACTGGGCAGCGCAGCTTGCCGCGATTAACCAATGCATATACAGGCCACAGGGGGACCCTGGATACCAAATGGATAGGTGGCTGCTTCCGGGGGGCGATTTCGCAAGAGTACTTTACACCAAACCCACCAAATTGAAACTGACAGGCCCCACAATACACGTGGTCCAAGTATGGCGGACAGCTACGAAGAGCCTGGGCTGGGAGGGAAAAGTCACGCAGGCCACCCCACTCTGGGAAGCAGAAATGCTAGGCAATTTAAGAAATACCAAGGGCTTTGACCGATGGGACTTGATTGGCATCTCTAAGGTTGGAGATCTGTGGAGGGCGGGAGAGGTAGTTACATTCGCTCAATTACAAATTGAGTACGACCTCGCAAAAACAGAGCACTTCAGATACCACCAGATCAAACATGCACTGCAAGCGGCAATTAACAAAAGGGGAAACGCCACCAGAGTCCTCTCCACTGGAGAATAGGGTCTTAGATGAGTACATGCCAGAAAAATCCATCTCGATGACTTATAGGAAACTAATCAACAACATGTCTGACCCCCTCCTCCGGCTCCGAGCCAGATGGGAACACGATGTAGCAGAGATGGATGAGGAGGAATGGCTAGAGGCACTCGCTTCCCCCAGGGAGATTGCTATCTCCTCCAGGCTGAGATTCGTACTGCTAAAAATACTCCACAGAACGTATCTTGCGGGCCCGGTGTTGGTAAAGATGGGCTATAGAACTGATTCAGGATGCATGAGGCGATGCGGGCAAGAGGGCACCTTCGTGCATGTAGTCTGGCAATGTACACATTTTGTTTTCAAACAGAATTTTTATTGTTTTTGCATTACACAGTCAGAGTTGTCAATCATACAACTGGAATGAGGCATAGAAGGCAGTGTTACATAACATGGAGTTCAACATATAAAAATACAATCTACTGTACATGCTATTATCTATAGTAGTACTAACGACGTGCCTTGTATCGGCTAAGAATTTTACTCACTTAATGGACCTTATATGAGCCCCGTCCAAAAAAGATTAACATAGAAATTACAACTCAACCCATCCCACCCCCTCCCACACTTGTTCCGACATTGCCATCATTTATATACATGTTCTTGCAGCCTACTCCATGATTATGTTTCTGCATATCAACAGTGTGCATCTGCTAGCTAAGTCCATCCTACACCGTATCTCGGTTTATTAACAAACATGTTATGGGTTATTGTGTGTTCGGGGTATTATCCATTTGTTCCAGGTCCACTCCTTTTAGGGCTTCCAGCATTGTATCCCACTCCAGAGATATCGGATTCTTCCGCAACCCTCTAGCTTCCTCCCGCCATATCGCTGCGCTCTCGGTGCCACCCCAATGGAGCATTTCACTATGCCAACTGTGTATGGTAGGGGGTTTCAATTACTTATATCGCATAGTGATGGCTCTTTTTGTTATAATGAGGGCGAGGTCCATGAACCTATTCTGGACCTTTTGTTTCTTCGAGCGTTTATATAAGCCTAAGATACAATCCTCAAGCGTGTCGCCCAGTTTTAGTTGTGTAGCCGCCACTATATGGAGTCTAACTGACTCCCAAAAGCGTTGAAATCGAGGGCATGCCCAGATCATTTGAGTTAGGCCAGCGTCAGCCAGATGCCAGCGCGGACATTTGTGTTGTGTTTGCGGGAACATTCGTTGTAGTCTATGTGGAGTGAGATACGCTCTATGGAATATCATAGTTTGTATGAATTTAAACTTAGCATTTCTGGATACTCGTTTTGGGTATTCTACGAGGACATCCCACTCTTTGTCTGATAGCTCTAGCCCTATGTCCCCTGCCCACTGTTCACGTAATTCTGTAAGTTCTATTGTGGCGTGTGTCCGTATCCCCATGTATAGCCATTTTATAAGGTGCCTCCCTCTGCCCATATAATACAGGGTCTTAACCAGTTTGTGGTTTGGTGGTTCTTGTCGTTGCGGGGCCCAGTGTTTTTTGATGTAGTGCAGTAATGCGGCATGTAGCAGGTATAAGTGATCTGGCACCCCGTTTTCTCTCACAAAGTTGTCGTGACCCATCAGTAGGCCATTATTAAATAAGTCTCCCACTGTGCTGACTCCTTCCTCTAACCAGGCTCCTATCCTGTGCCTCGTGAGCTTTCCGCTATTCAGAGGGATCCCTATTAGTGGAGTGTTCCCGGCGTAGGGGCGGCAATGAGATGTGTATTGCAGTGCCGCTTTCCAGCACTGAAGTGCTGTATGCATTAGGGGTGGTATGTTCGGGGGAATTTTACTGTGTGGTAATAACAATGCATGTAAGGTACCCATGTCCATGTCACGTTGCGTGTATCCTATCTCCTGAAGGTTACGGCCCGCTGTCCAGTAGGACAGCCATTGCAATTGGCTGGCATAATAATATGCTCTGAGATCGGGTACACCCAATCCTCCTCTGCTTGTCCCCAATTGTAGTTTCCTAAGACTCAGCCTGCGCCTCCCGGTTCTCCAGATAAGGTCTGAAAGTATAGTGTTTAGTGTTCTGAATGTTGCTGTTGGCACCAGTATTGGTAAGTTAGCAAAATAGTACAGGAGTCTTGGTAAGACCACCATTTTCGTTATGGCCGCACGTCCCGTAGCAGAGAGTGGTAGCGTGATCCAAAAGGCGACACTAGAGCGTATGGATCGGATTGCTCTGGTAAGGTTACCCTCCAACATATCCGTGTGTGATCGGTATATTTGTATACCAAGATATGTGAAAGTGGACTGTGCCACTGGTAGGGAATATGTCCCAAAATCTATGGCGTCTGGATGTATATTCTCACGAAAGAAAAAGGCAGTAGATTTTGCTGCGTTAATGGCAAGGCCCGATATTTGTTCAAATCTTGTAAATATATCAGGAATGGGATCCAAAGCACCTATAAGGTCCCGCATGTATATTACTAAGTCATCTGCATAAGCAGAGATCAGATGTGTTACATCACCTATCTGGACTCCGATCTGTTGGGCCTCCAGACGCAGCCTGAGTGCCAGGGGCTCGAGCGCTAGTATAAATAATAGTGGGGACAATGGGCATTCCTGTCATGTGCCCCTGAATACCGAGTATTCGTTGGAGATATGCCCGCCCTGCAGGGCTCTAGCCGTAGGAGCTGCATACAGTAAATATAGCCATTTGAGATAATCTGGGGGTAAACCAAATTTCCCTATTGCCTTGAACATATGTGCCCAAGTTAGCGTGTCGAATGCTTGCCGTAGGTCTAGAGCGATGCAACCTGCATTTTGATAGTGTTCTGGGGTGGACTCCATAATGTGGTGCAATCTCCTGATACTTAGGGAAGTGCTACGGGCCGGGAGAAACCCACATTGATCTATGTGAATAAGTGTATGTAGGTATGGAATGAGCCTATTTGCCAGTATTTTACTTAGTATCTTATATTCTTTCGCTAGTAAGGACAGTGGGCGATATCCGGCCATGTCCGATTTATCTCTTCCAGGTTTTGGGAGCGAAACTACTAACGCCTGTGCCGTGGACATCGGTAATTTACCAAGCTCTAGTGACTTATTATATAGTATCTCCAGGTTGGGGACCAGGGCGTCGGAATATGTGTCAAAAAATTCAATCGGGAGTCCATCCAGTCCTGGTGCCTTGTTTCGGGGAAGCCCTTTCATAGCTACTTTTATCTCAGTCTTGGTAATGGGACCAGTTAAAGCTTTCTGGACCTCTGCGGTGAGTTGTGGATATGGTAAATTATCTAGAAATGCATCGATGTGGGCGTCATCTATAGGGTCTGGTCTGTCATACAGCGTTGCATAGTACTGGCTAAAGGCTTAATTATTGTCTTTTTGACTAGTGACAGTAGCACCACTAGGAGTAGTGATTTCACTCACTATAATAGTCGGGGGGTCATCCCTCAGTAATTTCGCTTGTAGCATCCCTGACTTATCTGCATGTGTGTGTTTTAGTTGTGTATATGTTCTGTGATCAATGACTCGAAGCAACTCAAGGAGTTCCGCGTGTTGGATACGCATCTCCTGCAGTGGAATCTGCCTTGTAGCGTCATTCGCAGCCTCTTGTTCAAGTATGCTCATCGTATTCTCTGTCTCTATTAGCTTTTTGTGTAGTTCCTGTCTGGCTCCCACTGTCGCACTAATCGCATTTCCGCGAATAACTGCCTTGAACGCATCCCATTCGACGGAGATGGAGGAGGCAGTGTTAGCGTTTTCTGTAAAATAGCAAGTTATTGTATTAGCCAGGATAGTGCGGAACACTGCGTCTTCTAATAACTACGGTTGTAATTTCCAGGTAGGTACTGGAGTGGGTATCCTACCCCAAGAGAAAGTGATTTCCAAGGGATTGTGATCAGAGAAAGTCTTTGCTAGATACGTGGTGTGTGTTATGTGAGCTGCTATCATTCGCGAACAGAAGAGCCTGTCAATTCTCATGTGTAATAAATGGACTGGGGAGTAAAATGAATATCCTTTGTGCGTTGGGTGTTTCAGCCTCCATACATCACTTAATTCCCATCCAGTAGCCCACCCGCATAGAGCCCTAGCCTGTATGGCCGATCCCGCTCCACGAAGGGGAGGGTGTGACCGGTCCAGTACCACATCCATGACTGCATTGCAGTCCCCTCCTACAATCCATGGGTACATTTCCCAGCCCATAAGGACCTGATTGAGTCCTGCAAAGAATTTATCTTGATCAAAGTTTGGAGCGTAAATATTCCCCAATATAATGTGCATGCTGTCTAGTGTCCCGTGTAATATTATGTATCTTCCCTGAGGGTCAACACGTCGCTCCAATTCTATAAATGGCACCCCGTGTCTTATCCATATCGTTGTTCCCCTGGCAAATGCTGAATAATTAGTGGTGAAAATTTGTCCTTTCCATTTTTTCCTCATTTTTTCCGCTTCCGACTCCGTTAGATGAGATTCCTGAATAAATACTATCTGGGCTTTACACCTGAGTAAATGTGCATGTACCCTATGGTGTTTCTGTATGGAACCTAGACCCCGAATATTCCATGTAAGTAATTTGTAGGTGTCAAACATGTATATCTCAGTGAGTTGGTATAGGGGAACATTGCGGATATAAGAGGAAGGCTGTCGTTCCAATCAGACAGACAATATCTGCTGGAACTACTACCCCCCCCCATACTTCCAATACTAGGCCCGGTTGGGGAACTATACCGGGCCGAACAAGAAACCACAACTCGTGTAACTGTAGTGTATGTACATGGTGCATTCGCTGACAGGGGGTCGTCGCTAACGCCTTCCACGGTGCTAAAACTACTCGTGATTGAGCTCGGGATGAGGAGCCCGGGACTAATAATCATTCTAAAGTATCGCCATTTGCAAAAGTCACAAAGAAGAAGGATACAAGGTTTAGCACCAACTTTGGTATCACAGTCGGCAAGCTAAGGGCTTGTCCAGGTAAACAGGATTGCACTGCAGCCCTCTTAGTCCAGTAGGCCATCCGCTGTTTGTGGTGTCACACTAGGGAATAAATTCAGGCTGCTTTCGGAGTCCCACCTATTCGTGTTGTCCTCTGAGGAAGCCGAGGAGATCACAGTCTCTAAACGTGGATGCTGCTTCAAGTGCTTGTTCCTTACTCTGTTGTACTTGTTGTTGCGTCGGGCCTTGCGTTTGCGACTTGCGGATTTCACCATTCGGCAAGGTCGCCTGTCGTTGGCACGTCCTGGGCTGTTGGGTAGGCTGTGGGAGGCGGACCCCGCTAGATTGCTGGGTCCATTACTTCTATCCATTCCTCGACGTCTTCAGGGCTCTCAAAGAAATACGTCTTATGATCGTGTATGATTTTCAGCCTTGCCGGGAATAACAATGCGTATTTCAGCTGCATGCCTTCCAGTTTCTTCTTGACAGCCATGAAGGAGGACCGCTGTTGCTGCACCATAGGAGTATAGTCTGAGTATAGCGATATTTGGCAATTTTCAAATCTTATTTGAGAGCACGCTCGTGCCTTCTGGAGTAAAGTGTCCTGGTCGCTGTAATTCGGGATCCTGGCAGTCTGGGAATGTACACATATCCAAAAATATTGGTCTGAGTTGACAAAGTGTACGGAAAAAGTGATGGGAAATAAAATAGAATATAGTATAAAGATGTGCATCCTGAATATATGGGGTCCTACTGACTTAAACAGTAAAGAGAGAGTATGGGTAACAATAGGAATGATAATTGCCAAACGGAACATTGCAAGACTGTGGGGAGCTCAGGAGACACCGACAGTTGCAGCATGGAAAAGAGACATGGACTTGTGCATGTTGACAGAAAGGACAATATATGAATCCAGAAGGTGTCCTAGAAAGTGGTCACAGATTTGGGAGGAATGGAACGAGTTCAGGGATGGACTCTGTGAGCCCCCGCAGCTGGGACAGGAACAGGATCCGGGTAGATTAAGTATAAGTTGGCCGAATAAGGAATCGTCAAAGAACATGTATAAGCTATGGTCAGAGGTAGAATATATCGATAAATATGCACCCTTGAGCGCTTATGTTTGTATAATGTTTGCAAAGTGTACACTTGTAATCAATAAAAAGAATTTTAAAAAAAAGAAACGTTAACACAGTCTGTTCTGAGCAACCAAACTGTGTTTGTATATGTTGTCGAGGCACTCACTACAATAGTCAAACTCATAATGTTGATTTGTACATTAAAAGTGAAAAAGAGACTAATAAGTGGCGTGAATTTGCGGTTTACCTATTTGTGGAGGAACGGTTTGACTTGACCACCCGAAAAGTTATATGTAAGTACTGCTTTAATAAGTTAGAGGAAAACAAAATACCTGCTAGAGCAGTACACAACAACTTATAAGTAGTACCTATTCTAGAAGTACTTAAAGATTTGAATGTTTATGAATCCATATTAATACAGTCTATACATCTGTTTCAAGCTATAGTTCGTATGGAGCCAAACACAAGGAAATTACCTCCAACTGAGCTCCAGAAAGGTCTCAAAGGTAGAGTTGTATAGTTGCCATTAGATATTAAGAAAAATATTGAAACTATATGGGTAAGGAGAAATTTGGAAGAGGGACTTATAATTTTAGTAAATGGTGTCCCTATGAAGAGTAAAAAGATATGACAAGAGTTGGTAGATGTTAGTAAAGTTAAAAAGGCAAGTTCATATCTGGAACAAAATGACATATACATCACAAAAAAGTAGATATTCTTCAAGATATCACACAGAACAACACTTCACCTTCGACAGGTCAGATAGAAAAAGTGGATCAATCTAGAGTAGAACAAATTTATGAACATTATAGCATTCATCCCCCACATTCTAAAGAAATTGTTGATGATGCTATTGATCTATATTAACTAAAACAAGCAAAAGGAGCTCCCTTAAGTGTATTGGGAAAAAAGTTTAGAAGCTAGCTGTTTCCCACATCTCTTTCCTACTGGAGTAGGTGGTAGGTATGATGATCAGCCTGTACAAATACCAGCAGCCGTGTAGAGGTCTACTAGACTTTATTTAGAGGACCCTAGATTTCGTCAATGTATTCCTTATTTGTTTCATCTACTATTTGAAAGTGACTTGTCTGCATTGTCTTATGCCGTAAATCACATTTTGAAAACAGGTGTAAATCTGCAAAAACCATCAGCAAGAGAATTTGTTGAGAAAATTCACGGAAAAGATGAACTGGAAAATAACTTGATTAATCTAATGGTATGTCAACGTAGTACAAACGAAAATTGATATCGTCATCATGGTGAGCTCAAATGCCTGTTGAGAAACTTACGAGCTCCTACATGGTTTCTAACACTCAGTTGTGCTGAGTATGCATGGGATGACCTAGAATTCTTGTGAAAGGCAAATTCAAATATAAAAGACATTAATCTGAAGACACCAGGAGAATTCTGCTCATTGGACCCTGCAAAAGTTTGCAGATATTTTAACCACAGATCTCAAGCCATGATGGCTTTTATCTGCAATAAAACGAATCCACCTCTCGGTGAAGTGACTGATTTCTTTGGGCGCAAAGTATACCAAGCAAGAGGTGCTCCACATATTCACATGCTTTTATTGGTTAAAAATGCCCCCAAGTTTGGAACAGAAACTGATGAGTTTGTGTTGTCTTTCATAGAGCAGTATGTAACTTGCGTTTTTCCCAAAGGAGAGTGGTGACAAAATGTTAAGACAAGTTCTACAATTCCAAAATCATAGATGTGGGAAGTACTGTAGCAGAAAATACAGATTGAAAGGAAAATTCTATACAAGATGTCGTTTTGGATTCCCACGAGATCTCAGAAGGAAGAGATAACAGTTTTTTGTTTGCAGTCAGACACACTCTTACATGGAAATCAACGAAGAACACATACAACCTCAGAAGAGCAGAAGCTTCAAAATACATCAATGACTACAATCCTGTGACTTTGAAGATGTGGAATGCGAATATGGAATACATTTGGTTGCAGATAACTCAATTGCTGTTGCTCATTACGTCCCTTCTTATATAACCAAGTCAGAGAAGACGGAGATGAAGGAGGAGAATTTGGCAGAAAAGAATCTTACAAAGAAATTGTAGTTTTAGTTTGAAAATGCTTTCCCACAGAGAAATAGGCTCTTATTAATGCGTAGACAGGCTAAGCTCAGCTAGCTCGTTTTCTAAATCCAGAGGAGTTCTGTGGGTGAGTTTAGGGTTTGCTAACAGTCGTAATAGAGATTTAAAGTATTTTCCTGAAATACAATATCTTGCAGAATTTCAGCCTGGGAGTACAGACATTCTGAAGACTAACAATACTGGAAACGTACTACCAAAGAAGGAGTCCTCATCTTGAAAGGATGTGCCTATATGAAGTACTTCAACATTATACATATAGAAGTAATGTCAGTGGAAACATAGAAGAAGGAAAATTTGCAGTCTTTGGATGTGAAGGATGTTTGGTCAGACATAACAAAGGAAATTGAAACAACCATAGAAAGCTAAGTTGTCAAAGTCCAGGCAAAAGAGAGTTTTTCTATTTAGCACTGTTGCAGTTGTTCAAGCCATGGCATGCTGAATCAGAGTTACTTGGACATTTTGAGTGTTATGAAGACTCGTTCAATGCTGTAAGAAACACCATTGGGTGTTCAGTGTTTCCAGTGTATCTTCAAATGTGAGAGAAGAGATTGGCATGAAGAAACAATTGCTGCAGAGATAGCAAGAGAGAGTTCTCAGAGCAGCCAAAGTTCAGTACCTGCAAGCCAGGATCCTCTTGGAGAGACAATCATTCAAAATGAAGCTGCTATAGCTATGAGTGAGGTGGAGAATGCAATGCAGCAAGCAAGACAAGAATCTGTGGATTTTGAACAAATAATACAACTGAATACAGATCAAAACATTTTTTTATCAAGTAAAAGATAATGTAAAACATGGATTTCTGTGTGTGAATGTTCTACATATAAGCCAGTTCTACTATACATAAGTGGTCAAGCTGGAACTGGTAAAAGCTTCTTGATTAAAGCACTTACATGTTATTTACAGAGTCTAATTTATCATGTGTAGTTACTGCACCAACAGGATTAGATGCACATAATCTTAAAGGAGTTGCTCTTCATCGATTATTAATGATACCTGTTGAATATGACAACAAATTAGGATACAATAAAATATCTGGTGATGCTTGTCATTAGGTAGCAAGGGTATTAAAGAAATTGAAGCTTTTAATTATTGATGAAGTGAGCATGGTGTCGAACCTAATGCTTGCTTTTATACATTTAAGGATGCAGCAGATATTAAAAACTGACTACGACGTACTTTTTGGTGGAAAACACTTGACAGTGTTTGGAGACCTGCTACAACTAACACCAGTCAAAGGACAACCTGTATTCAAGACACTACTACATAATGAAAGAAGGAATTCACTAGGAAGTATTGAAAATGTAAATGTTAGGGAAAACTTTCAATACAAAGATTCAGTAAAAAATATGCGCCAAGCATCAGATGTGCAATACGGAGATATACTCAAGGACATAAGGGTGGGAGTTCTAACAAAAAAAGGAAAAAGTGCATTAGAAAGCCGTCTTATCAAAAATCTATTTCCATGTATTGTTACAGCTGCCCAACTAATGCATAATGTCATTAAAGAAGACAAATCTATAGTTTGTTTGATGCCAACTCTTCAAGAGTGTTCTAAATTCAAGGAACAATTACTACAACTGAAAAAAAGAAGACAATATAGAAATTACAGCAACTGATAAAATAGAACATCAGGGAGTTACAGTAGTACTCACAGAAAAACTGCAATCAAAATTAGAGACTTTAGAGAAGTCTGTTTCCAAAACTGCAGGATTAGAGAAAGCGTTACATGTCTGTAGAAATTGTCATGTAATCTTATGTCAGAATTTGAATGTTGAAGAAGGGCTAGTAAATGGCGCAGTGGGTAAAGTTATAAAATGTATTCATTACGCAAACAGAAATGAGGTGGAATACTTAGTCATAAAATTTGATGAGGTTGATCAAGTTAAGCAGGTTGGTAGATGCATTGTACGTTTGTTACTCATGAAAGACTTGCATGTCCAGCGAAAGCAGTTCCCACCATCTCTAGCTTATGCTGTAACTATCCGCAATTCACAAGGTTTAAGTGTAGATGCAGCTTTCATTAATATTGGTTGTACTTTGTTCAAAGAAGGAATGCCATATGTAGCATTGTCGCGAATTAGAACATTGTCCGGTTTGTTTGTGATTGACTTTGATCTGGAAAAAATTTGTGCTGATGCTAGCTGTGCAAGGGAACACAATCGGTTAAGGGGTTTATTTGCTCCTCGTTTAGGCCAGTATCTAATTTATGAGAAACAAGTAGTCTGTCCAAAGTGAAAGAGAACAAAACAGAGAATAGATGATGAACAAAAGGAAGTACAGAAGAGAAATTCCCAGGAATCAAAGAAGAGGAAACTAAATGATGAAGTATTTGTAGTTTTCTAAATCAACAACACTACAGGGGTCAAGTGCTATGCAAATATTGTTGTCAATGTACTATTTCATTTGTCGATTTTGTTACCAAAATCTAACAAAAAAGAGATAGGAGAGTATGTAAAGCACTCTATTGTTTGCTGCACCATTTGCAAAGTGATAGAACTAGAATAAATTCTGTTTCAGGACTAAGACCTCTTATAGATATGCCTACTGGATCAATAGTATTTACTCCCAATATTCAACAAGATGCACAAGGATTTGCTATGGTGATGCTAGGAGTATTGGATGACGAAGAAGTAAATATTAATTACCTATTTGGATTAATATATAAATGGGACCATAATTGCGAAAATTATCAATGCGCCTCTACTTCTGTAATCAATTCAGAACGATTCTTGACATTACCAGATTGTAAAACTGTGTCTTTTCAGCAATTGGCCACAAACGCCAACAAAATATGACCTGCCCAAACTGTAGATCAGACATTATAGCTACATTGTATCTACAAAGGACAGAAAAAAACATTGTAATAATGTTACAACGACGCAGAACAGATGGTTCAAAATTGGATACTGAAATAAACTTTGTAGCTGGACAAATATCAATTTCAGGAAGGACTTTTACTACTTTGGCAATCATCTTTCATGAAGGAGTAAATACAATGTCTGGACATTATAAAGTTTATTTAAGATCCCAATCTGGATGGACTGAATGCAATGACACTAATCTAAAATTAATACCAAGACTACCTAGGAGATTTTCCAAACTATTATCTGTTATTTCTTCAACTAAAGTTCTGAGGATTATTTGCAGCTAAATACTGGTGTACGGTATTTTTTGTTACAGCATTTATGGTCTATTAGACATTATTCAGCCTATTGGGGGTAATGTCTTCAGAATATTGGAAACACAACAGTCCTTTTACGTTCAACAAAGAAGATTATACATCATCTAAATCCTACATTCTCTTATTACACTTACATACTGAGTGGATATACTGCAGTAACAGAACCCTTGACTTACCACATAAAACTGTTTTTAAAAATAAAAAAACCTTTTGTTTCACCAACAAGAACTTCAACAAACTACTGTATGATATTTCGTGTACATGGATCATCACCATTTTCCATATTATATTACCTACAGGAAACAATGTTTTAAACAGCATCTGCTTCATAATTGTATTGTACCAGATATAACAATATAAAAAACTCATACACTATTTCTAACATCCATTCACCACTGGTGCACTCATGCAATAATCTAGGCACCACTCATTTATTCATTCAATCATCTATGCACCACCCATGCAGTCATGCAATCATCCATGCACCACTCATGCAGCCATGCAATCATCCATACAGCAGTCATGCACTGATTCAATCATCCATGCACCATTCATGCACTCATTCAAACATGCACCACTCAAGCATTCATTCAATCAATACCCCACTCATTCATACATCCATGCACCACTAATTCAGTCATTCAATCTCCCATGCACCACTCATGCACTCATTCAATCATCCATACACCACTCATGCACTCATTCTAACATCAATGCACCTCCCGCACACTCATTCTAACATGCATGCATCACTCATGCACTCATTCTAACATCCATTCACCACTCATGCAGTAATCCATGCACCAATCATCCACTCATTCAACCATCTATGCACCACTCATACAGCCATGCAATCATCTATACAGCACTCATTCAATTATCCATGCACCACTCATGCACTCATTCAAATCAATCAATCAGGGGTTTGTTAAAGCCCGACTACTCACCCGTAAGGGTCTCAAGGCGCTAGGGGTGGGGGGGGGGGGTTGCAGGTTCCATTCCATCAAGGAGGGGGTCTGTCGAAGAGCCAGGTTTTGAGGTTTCTTGCGAAGATGGGGAGCGATGTTGTCTGTCTGAGGCGGAGCGGAAGGGCGTTCCATGCTTTGGCCGCGAGGAAGGAGAAGGAGCGGCCTCCCGATCTGGTCTTTCTGGTGCGGGGGACCACGGCGTAGGAGAGCTGGGCTGATCGTAGGGTCCTTTGGGGTGCGTGAAATTTGAGTCAGCTGTTCAAGTATGCTGGTCCGGTGCCGTGGAGGGCCTTGTGTGCGTGGGTGAGCATCTTGAAGGTGATTCTCGCCTCGACGGGGAGCCAGTGGAGTGTGCGCAGGTGCTGGGAGATGTGGCAGTGTTTTGGCAGGTTGAGGACCAGTCTTGCGGCGGCGTTCTGGATGTTCTGTAGCTTGCGGGTGAGGTTTTTGTTTATTCCGGCGTAGAGTGCGTTGCCTTAGTCGAGTCTGCTGGTGACCAGGGCGTGAGTCACGGTCTTTCGGTGTTCGAGGGGGATCCATTTGAAGGTCTTACGAAGGAGGCGGAGGGTGTGGAAGCAGGAAGACGAGACAGAGTTGATCTGGCGGTCCATTTTGAGCTCGGAGTCCAGGATGATTCCCAGGTTGCGTGCGTGGTCTCTGGGGGTTGGCGGGTTTCCGAGGGCGGGGGGCCACCAGGTGTCGCTCCAGGCGTCGGGGTTTGGGCCCATGATGAGTACTTCTGTTGTGTTGGTGTTTAGTTGTAGGCAGCTGTTTTTCATCCATTTGGCGATGGCTTCCATGCCTTCTCGAAAGTTGCGTCTGGCGGTGTTGGGCTCGTTGGATAGGGAGAGGATGAGCTGGGTGTCGTCTGCGTATGACACGATGTTGAGTCCGTAGGTTCTGACGATGGGGGCAAGTGGAGCCATGTAGACGTTGAAGAGAGTCGGGCTGAGGGAGGAGCCCTGGGGGACTCCGCAGGTGGTAGGTGTGGGGTCCGAGAGGAAAGGGGGAGTCTGACCCGCTGCGTCCTGCCGGAGAGGAAGGAGCGGATCCAGTCGAGGGCCTTGTCCTGGATTCCTGCATCGTAGAGTCTGCGTATTAGGGTGCGGTGGGAGACTGTGTCGAACGCCGCTGATAGGTCGAGGAGGATGAGGGCTACTGTTTCTCCTTTGTCCAGTAGGGTGCGGATGTCGTCTGTTGCGGCGAGGAGGGCGGTTTCCGTACTGTGGTTTTTTCTGAAGCCGGATTGGGAGGAGTCGAGGATGTTGTGTTCTTCAATGAATGTGGCGAGTTGGCTGTTGATGGCTTTCTCAATGACTTTCGCTGGGAACGGGAGCAGGGAGATGGGTCTGTAGTTTTTGAGGTCGGTGGGGTCCGCTGAGGGTTTCTTTAGGAGGGGGTTGACCTTGGCGTGTTTACAGTCGTCGGGCAACGAGGCGGTCACCAGGGAGCAGTTGATGGTGTGCCGGAGCATGGGTGCGATGGTGTCGGCGGCTCTGTTGAAGATGTGGTGGGGGCAGGGGTCCGTGGGGGCCCCTGAGTGGATTGACTTCATTGTTTTCAGTGTGTCTTTGGTGGTGAGGGCTGTCCAGTCGTCAATCGCTGGTTTCCGGGTGTCGGGGGTGGTTGGTGAGGGTTCAGTGTGTTGGTTGTCTTCATCGAAGTTGTCGTAGATGCTCTTGATTTTGTGGTGGAAAAAGGTACTGAGTTCATCGCAGAGGTCTTGTGAGGGAGGGATGTCGGTAGACTCGCTGGTGGGTTGGGCGAACTCCTTGATGATGCTGAAGAGTTCCTTGCTGTTGTGCGCGTGGGTGGAGATTCTGTCTTCAATCGCTTTTTTCCTCGTTTCTCTGATGAGTTGATGGTGGGCGTTGGTGGCGGCTGTGAAGTAGTTGTGGGCTTCTGTAGATTTGGTGTTCCTCCAGGCCTTTTCGAGGCGGCGGCATGTGCGTCTGGACTCTCAAAGTTTG
Organism: Calotriton arnoldi; assembly: GCA_963921515.1. Taxonomy (NCBI): domain Eukaryota; kingdom Metazoa; phylum Chordata; class Amphibia; order Caudata; family Salamandridae; genus Calotriton; species Calotriton arnoldi. Next base: position 866,771 of record CAWUFW010005998.1, on the reverse strand, counting down.
GTGGTAAACCATCTGGCTTTCTTGGCGCGGGTATTGTTGTTTTTCTTGAGGGGGGCTATGGTGTAGGTGCTCTCCGAGATCCATCTATGCAGGGTTCGGGCTGCGGTGTTGGGGTCGTCGTTTTCCACGATGGTTGGGCTGGAGTGGTTGAGTGAGGAGGTGAGCTGGTCGTTGGTGATTTTGGTCCAATTTCTTCGTGGAAGCAGGTGCTGGTGTCTGTGGATGGTGGGTGTTCTGAAGGTGAAGTGGACGCAACGATGGTCGGTCCATGGGAGTTCGGTGGTGTGGCTGAAGGTGATGGAGTTTCCTGTAGTGAAGAGGGGGTCGAGGGTGTGTCCTGCTGAGTGCGTGGGCTCGGTCACGATCTGGTGGAGTCCAATGTTGTGGAGGTTGTCCAGGAGGGATGTGGTGTTGGGGTCCAGTTGGTTGTCGAGGTGGAAGTTGAGGTCTCCCAGCAGGGTGTAGTTGGTGGATGCGATGGCCTGCGGGGAGATAATGTCTGTGATGGAGTTGGCGAAGGGTCCGCGGGGTCCAGGGGGTCGGTAGTTGAGGGTTCCTCGGAGGGTGGCGGTGGGGCTGGCCAGTATCTTGAAGTGAAGGTGTTCCATCAGTTCTGTGGGCTCGTCGGGGAGTGTGCTCAGGCGGAGGCTGGATTTGTGGACAATGGCGATTCCTCCTCCTGGGCGGGTGGGGCTGTCCTTCCTGGAGATCTTGTATCCTTGGGGGATGGCGATGTCCGGTCCCGAGGTGGTGTTGGTCCAGGTTTCGGTGAAGAACGCTACGTCCGGGGTGGTGCTGTCGAGGAGGTCCCAGATTTCTATGGCGTGTTTGTGGAGGGATCGGACGTTGAGGAGGATGCATTGCAGGGTCTTCGGTTCGGTTGTGTTCTTGTGGGCGGGTTGTGCTGGATCCGTGTTCTTGGTGGTGGTGCAGGTGTGCCGGCAGCGGTGACAGCTGAAGGGTCCGTGGGTGTCGGCTGGTGATGCTAGCTTGCAGTTGTTGTTGCGGCCTGGGTTGAGTGCATGGAGTGCTGCTGGGTCGTAGCGTTGGCGGGGCGGAGGTCCAGGGTTCCTGGCGCTGGTCGCGGACGGGTCGCAGACGGGCGCAGACGGGCTTGCCTTTGACGCGCCTTCGGTGCACCAGCGGCGCGCCCGCTGCCCGCGGCCGCCATTAAGTAGGGGTCGGGGAGGGCTGGACAGCTGGGAGGTGGGAGCGGGGAGGGGAGCTGGATTGGGCCGGTCTCGCTGGGTGGGGGAGGGGCCACGGGGGCAGCAGCGGCGGGGAAAGGTAAAGGGAGGAAATAAGGGATAAAGAAAAAAGGGAAAATAAGCAGAAATAAGGCACAAAAGAGCAGAGATGCAGAAAAGTGCAGAAAGGTGAAAGATAAAAGAGGGTAGAAAAACGAGTGAAAACGAGTGAAAGAGCAGAGCGAGAGGAAGGGAAAATGAGCAGAAATAAGGCACAAAAGAGCAGAGATGCAGAAAGGTGAAAGATAAAAAGGGTAGAAAAACGAGTGAAAGAGCAGAGTGAGAGGAAGGAGACAGAGATCCACTGGACCACCAGGGATGAGGCGCAGGGAAACCTGCGGGTGGAGGAGGGCCTCGATCACCAACACTCGAGACTGCAGGGGCAGGCCTCACTTAATGGTGGAGCTGCGAGGGTGGGAGAGCAATTTCACTGACAATGAATCAGTGGTCTTGCTCGCCTGTCCCCGCAGTGGCCGCCATTAAGTAGGGGTCGGGGAGGGCTGGACAGCTGGGAGGAGAGAGCGGAGAGGGGAGCTGGATTGGGCCGGTCGCCCTGGGGGGGAGGGGCCGCGGGGGCAGCAGCGGCAGGGAAAGGTAAAGGGAGGAAATAAGGGATAAAGAAAAAAGGGAAAATAAGCAGAAATAAGGCACAAAAGCGCAGAGATGCAGAAAAGTGCAGAAAGGTGAAAGATAAGAGGGTAGAAAAACGAGTGAAAGAGCAGAGCGAGAGGAAGGGAAAATGAGCAGAAATAAGGCACAAAAGAGCAAAGATGCAGAAAAGTGCACAAAGGTGAAAAATAAAAAGGGTAGAAAAACGAGTGAAAGAGCAGAGTGAGAGGAAGGAGACAGAGGTCCACTGGACCACCAGGGATGAGGCGCAGGGAAACCTGCGGGTGGAGGAGGGCCTCGATCACCAACACTCGAGACTGCAGGGGCAGGCCTCACTTAATGGTGGAGCTGCGAGGGTGGGAGAGCAATTTCACTGAGAATGAGTCAGTGGTCTTGCTCCACCACTCATGCACTCATTCTTACAACAATGCACGTCTCGCGCACTCATTCTAACATGCATGCATCACTCATGCACTCATTCTAACATCCATTCACCACTCATGCAATCATCCATGCACCAATCATCCACTCATTCAACCATCTATGCACCACTCATGCAATCATCTATACACCACTCATTCAATCAATCAATCAGTGGTTTATAGCGCGCACTACTCACCCGTGAGGGTCTCAAGGTGCTGGGGGGGTTGGGGGGGAGAACAGCTCCGGGTCAGTTGAAGAGCCAGGTCTTGAGGTCCTTCCTGAACGTGTGGAGGGTTGGGGAGCGTCTGATGTTGACCGGGAGCTCGTTCCAGGTTTTTGCTGCGATGTAGGAGAAAGCTCTCCCGCCGGCTCTGCTTCTGTGGATGCGGGGGACCTCAGCCAGGGCGAGGTCGGCGGAGCGGAGGTGTCTCTTGGGTACATGGAAACATACTCGGTCGGTTCAATCACCCATGCACTCATTCAATCATCCATGCATCACTCATGCATTCATTCATTCTTCCATACCCCACTCATCCACCCATTCTTACATTCAAGCAGCACCCATGCACTCATTCAATCACCCATGCACCATGCATGCACTCATTCAATCATCCATCCACCACTCATGCACTCAAGGAATCATCCATGAACCACTCATGTACTCATTCAATCATCCATATAGCACTAATACCCCCATTCAATCATCCAAACAGTTCTCATGCACTCATTCAAGCATCCATCCACCACTCATGCATTCATTCATCCATGCATTACTTATGCATTCATTCTAACATTCATACTGTACTTGAGCAACCATCGATACACCAGTCATTCACTATTGCAATCATTATAGATATACTTATACACTCATTCATTCAGTTTTTTTAAAATGTAAAAATGGTTGGGTTTTTTGGGGGGGAGGTTTTGAGGGGTTTTTCAACTTTTTTTTCTTTTTGATGGAAAAACTAACTGCAACTGGCAGTGGAAAAACTTCATGAAGCTCTCAAAAACATGAGAATAATGTCAAGCACCCAAAGACAAAATCAACATTCAACATTTGTGAGTCTTGCAAGTGTTGCAGAAAGCTGTGATACTTTGCTCACCAACACTAACCACAACGCCACAGTCCATACAATATGTTGCCATCCGGCTAAATTCGGGAGCCATATCTTCAGGCGGTCTTTGTACTTCTGAAGGCAGTATTTGTCCTGGTGTTGATGTACTTGCTAAAGAGGTAGATGGTTCTTCAGCCTCTCTTCATTTTTTTGCAACTTTGAATGAGGTGCTGTGGTATGTTTTGAGGTGGTAGAGCATTGAAGTTGTTCCACAACAGTACTTTTTACTTGTGCCTCTCGACAACGTTTTATCACAAATTGTGCATTGCACAATCTTAGCCACAGTTTTGGATTCCACAGATTGAATCGTGAAGAACTCTCATGCGATGCTGCTTTTTTTCTGGGGAGGCCCCTCATCTTCAGACTCCTCAGAATGTACTTCCTGGCCACCCTGCTGCTCTCCCACCAGTTGTTGTTCTGGTGGCTGAGTTGCCATTTGCAGGACAAAGTAGAGAAAATCACATCAGTAAATTGCAGACACCTCCTCACACTGAAGTGCTCCCAGAGAATGAACCAGAAAGGTGTAAGGGTGTGTTCTTCCCACTCTTATAGTTGAAAAGTGTATCATCCAATCATATTCCTTTCTTTCCCAGTCACATGATCATTGCAACGATTGGCGTCCTTGCGAAGACTGGAAATTGAACAGAATAACCTCTTATTTGAAAATAACTACTCAAACATAAGTCTTAATTGACTCATATTAAACCCCAAATGTGAATCATACAATGTAATATGTATAAATATGTATTATACACTTCACTAAAAACACACGTTCATCACCGTTAACGACGTAATCGCGAATTCCGGCATCGCTGCGATCATGCAAAACAAGTAAAAGGCAATTCTTACAAAAGTTAAGTTTGAAGAGTATATCAGTAACAACTGGTGTCAAATGTTAATTAAAATATGTGTAAGTATGTGTTCTTGAGTTTAAAAAAACACGTGCACTTCATGACTAAAGACAGCGCCGCAGTCTACAGTCACCGTGAACACATAAATCACTACAGTGAAGTGTTTTAAAACAAATAAAAAAATCACACAAACTCAAGTATAAACCCTACATCACTAAACAACTAGTCTCTCCTATGAATTAAAATCTGTCTATATATATATATGTTTCAGACTTCCTCAAAAACATGCGCTCCTTCTAATATAAAACAATATTAAAAAATTTAAGAAAAAACCTTAGAAATTCAATAAAAAAATCATAGGTTGCAGGGACGTTATATTTAGGAAATAGAATTCGAAAAACCTTAGAAATTCACTGAAAACAACAAAGGTTACAGTGATGTTATAGTTAGGAAATAGATTTTTTAAAAACTAAGAAATTCACTTAAAAAAACCAAAGTTACAGGGACGTTATAGTTAGGCTCAGGTTTCCCTTGTACAAAACCAGAGAAATTTAACAGTTTTAGTTACCTGAGCTAACTATAATTCCCCCCCGCAATGCACTGCTTATGACCGCACATATTACATCACTCATGACATGGTCAGTGACATCACTGATAAAATCTCAAATGACATCACTGATAACATCATCCACAGAACCAGCAACTCACACCCCCATTGAACCTTTCAAAGATTCACTCCCAGTCCCACAGAACCATTCACAAACCCATTCACAGACCCATACCAGTACTTACATATCTACTCACTGACTCATAGATCCAAACACACATCTCCTCACTCACCCATACAGTCACTCATACACTCACTGACTTGTTAATACAGCCACTAACATATCCACTTATACACCCACTCACACACTGAGTCAGTCACCCATAGAGCTACTCACACACCTACTCACTCACCCATACAGTCAATCTCACAGCCATTCACTCACCCATAGTTACTCATACACCCACTCACTTACTTATACAGATAGTAACACATACTCACTCACCTATACAGTCAGTGACACAAGGACAAACTCACAGACACAGTGACTCATACATTCACTCACTCACCTATACAGTCACTCATACCCCATCACTCACCTATTCTGCCTTTCACATACCCATTTACTCACTCGTATACTACTGACACATCCACTCATACACACACTCACTCACACAGCACCTCAAACACCGCATTCACTAATCCATACAGCCACTGACTCACACATTCCGCACAGCCACTGACTCACATATACGCAGTCACACACCCCCCTCATCCACCCACACAGACATTCAGAGACCCATACAGCTACTCACACATACATACAGCCACTTACACACCAACTCACAGACTGATAGACATTCACTCAACCAATCACTCACCCATACATTCACTCAGACATCTAACCCCCTCACTCATACAGTCACATACTCACTGAATCATTCATACAGGCACTTATATACCCACAAATTTGCCAATACATGTTGGTATATATGTTTTACACTCATGTTTTTAAAATACTCAGTAACAGGATGATGTCATCAGTGATGTCATTTGAGATTTCATCAGTGATGTCACTGAACATGTCATGAGTGATGTAATATGTGAGGTCATAAGTAGTGCAATGAGGGGCGCAGGTTATAGTTAGCTCAGGTAACTATAACTGCTGCATTTCTCTGGTTTTGTAAGAGGGAAGACTAAGCCTAACTATAACGTCCCTGTAACCTTTGGCCTTTTCAGTGAAAATATATATCTTGAATCCAAACATATATTAAGATTCAGTATAAAAATACCTGAAGGGTTGAACACTGAAGAAGAGCTGTATGTTCACCTATAATTGAGAATTTGCACTGTATTTATGGCTATTGAGTAATTTGCAAATATTGGACCTTGGCCATCTATTTCTGTGGAATGCTTATATATATATTTCAAATTGGATAGGGTTCCGTATAGATGCATGTAATCCCTTTTTAGAGTTTTTTTATTGAGTTTTCACTTGAGGCAGTAGATTGAGAATGTTACAGGACTCCACCCATATAACTTGGTTGGGAGTAAGGAAGAGGTGAATATGTATTTTACTATCAGGGCACTTGCCTAGAGTTCACCAATAGGTACATAATGGAAATATATTGCTGATGGGTGTTCCATAATCTATAGAATAAGGAAGCGAATTAATTCAATCATTCAGCATCGAGACCTGTGCGGATATATATCAAATACCTTGTTTAGAGATCAGGTTAACAGAGATCAGTTAAGCTCTGCAGAATTTAATATGTTGTCCCTATTGTAATGTTTTGTCCCAAGATATATATAAATGATTTGTATTTTGCATTATGCATTTACAGGAGTTAACTATGGAAAATGTTTAAGGACGATACGAGAATGTCAAATTCAAACGTTCTGCAGGAGAGTCTCAGTCTGATGCTATCATTAAGATCCTGACTGCCTAAGTTTAAACTGCACTGCCTTGAGGACAATGTGAAAGTTTAGAGATGAGTCTGTGCAGTGAGAGTAACAAATGTTTAATTGATGAATTGTCACAATTTGCACTGGTGTCACTTTGGAAATGAGTGTTTGCACCGTCACTTTAAAATTGCAATGTCACTTTAATCTTTCGGAACCCGCACTAAGTGTATTTAAAGATCAAAATGGCGGTTACTACTTGTTTCGAGAAAGACTGCGGCTGTGGTCAAAAGCGTCAACCAATAGCCACAATAAAAGCTTACCTTTGAAGCGAGCCAGAGTGTGCTGGAGCCTGTTTGGGATACGCAAAGCGGGCAAGTGGAAATATATATATATATATATATATATATATATATATAGATATATATATATTACCTACTGGCGGTTGCCAGTAGGTAGTTATAGTTAGGACCTTGTTTTTATTCAAGAAGCGTTTTTTCTTTTGCCAATATCTTGGCCGCCGTTTGACGAATCTTCGCACAATTTTCAAAACTAAAGGTTCACTCAGGTCAGCTCCTGTCTTGAAAGTGTCGGGGGAGGATTCGTCAAGCGGGGGCCGAGAAAAAAGGGGGGTCCCAAAACACGTTTTCTCGATGTTAATTTCCATAGGAACTTTAGACCTAACTGCTGAACGGAATTACACCAAATTTGGCAAAAAGGTAGCTCTTGGTTCAGAAAGCGACCTTTTTTTTAAATGGTGTAAATCCGTTCAGTAGTTCCTGAGAAATTCCAAAAATAAAATTATCGATATCTGAGGGACGAGGAGGATTTGCGAACCCTCCCGAGCACGAGCTTCATTCTGATTGGCTGCCAACACTCCAAACCAAAATGTGTTGGCAGCCATCTTGTGATTCGGTAGAACCGAGTCACAAGAAAACAGTAAAAAAAAAAGAAAAAAAAACAAGAAAAGGGGGCAGGGTAGAAAAACCCTGACCGCCTAGGCCTGCTCACGGGGTCCGGCCCAAAAAAGCATTTTTTAAAAATATTTTCGGCTGAATTCGCGCTGGGTGCGCGAATCCGGCCGAAAAAAATTAAAAATGAAGTGCGCTTCGTTTCTTTGAGCCCCCAGGTGGGCCAGGTCCCGGGGGCAATGAGCAAAATATATGCGGGGGCCCCGTGGACCGCCACCTCCCCGGGGCTTCTAAAAAAAATGCATGGGGGGCTCCTGCCCTCCCACGCTGCCCCGGGGACCTCCCCGGGGCATTTAATTATTTTAAGGGAGGGGGGCCTCGTGGGCCCCCCCAAGCCCCGCGGACCGCCACCTCCGCGGGGCTTCAAATTATTTTGGGTGGGTGGGCCTCGCGGGCCCCCCAAGCCCCGGGGACCACCACCTACCCGGGGCTACATGATTTAAATGCGGGGGGCCACGCAGCCCCCCGCAGCCCTGGGGACCGCTAACCCCCGGGGCTACTTAAAATAAAAATGTGGGGGGGCTCGAGCCCCCCCACACTGCCCCGGGGACCACCACCTCCCCGGGGCATTGTTGATTAAAATGCGGGGGGCTGTTGCGGACCCCCAGCCCTGGGGACCACCACCTCCCTGGGGCTTTCATCAGTTGGGAGGGGGGCCGCGCGGCCCCCCTCCTGGAGCCCTAGATGGCCCTGGGGACCGCCACCACCCAGGGCCGGCTCCTGCAATGTTCCGGGCTGCCCACTCCCGGGACCTTGCCGTTTGCTATAGCAGGGCGGGAGCACGGCTCCCGCCCTGCCATTGCAAACACTGCTTTGCCTGCTCTCGCTTCCAAGAAGAAAAGCAGAATTGCTTTTGGGCAAACGGAGCTGCATGTCAGCAGCTCCCCTTACCCAAAAGCAATGCCGGCTCCCGCAGGAGGTGGGGAGCCGGCAGGGACCACGGGGGTATTGGGGCTCCCCCCATGGTCCCCAACATAAGGCCAGGACCCGGGGGATGGGATCCTCGGGCCATAATTGGCCTGGGGGGGCACGTGGCCCCCCTCCAAAATAAAAAAATCAAGGTTGGCCAGGCCAGGGGGTCCCCGGGGCCATAATTGGCCTCAGGAGGGGAGGGTCACGTGGCCCCCCTCCAAAATAAAAAAAAAAATAAAGTCTGGCCAGATCCCGGGGGATGGGGTCCCTGGGGCCAATAGTGGCCCAGGGAAGGGGGGGCCACGCGGCCCCCTTCCCGTTTAAAAAAATAAGTGCTTAGGCCCTGGGGGATGGGGTCCTCAGGGCCCAAAAATAATTAAGGGAAGGGGCGGCCACACAGCCCCCCTTCCAAAAACCAAATTAAAAAAAAAGCAGGCATCTTGCCAGAGGCCCCGCCCCCTCCCTGCACCACTGTGCAAACGCGCCTCCTGGCAAGTTCTGAATTGGGGGATTAAGTCCCCTTCAATCCTAAGGGTCCTTAGGGGCCAACTAGACCACCAGGTACCTCCAATAATCCGCACACAGTGGGATTGCTGAGAGGTGGTCCGAGGCCACACCCCTTTTTACACCACTCTGCAAACGCGCCTCTTGGCGCACTGCTGGTGGGGCGATGAGGTCATCTTGTGTCCTGAAGACCTCAGGACTAAAGTGGACTTCATCCCCCGAGCAGCAGTGCGCCAGGAGGTGCGTTTGCAGAGTGGTGTAAAAAGGGGGCGTTGACTCGGACCACTCTCAGCAATCCAGCTGTGTGGGGCTTACTAGAGATAACAGGAGTCGTAGTTGGCCCACAGGGACCCGCAGGAGGCAAGGGGACTTCATCTCCCAACCAAAAGTGCGCCAGGAGGCGCATTTGCAGAGTGGTGGAGAAAGTGGGCATGGCCTGTGTCCACCTCTCAGCAATCCCACTGTGTGGGGCTTACTGGAGGTAACAGGTAGGCTAGTTGGCCCCTAAGGACCTCCACAAGTGAAGGGGACTTCATCCCCCAACCAAGAGCATGCCAGGAGGCACATTTGCAGAGTGGTGGGCAAAGGGGGCATGGCCTGCTATGAGAACTTAGCAATCCTGTTGTGTGGGACTTACTGGGGATAATAGGAGGGGTAGTTGGCCCCCAAAGATGTCCTTGGGGGCCGACTACCCCTCCTGTTACCACCAGTAAGTCCCACACAGTGGGATTGCTAAGAGGTCTTCGGAGGCCACGCCCCCCTTTCTCCACCACTCTGCAAACGCGCCTCCTGGCACACTACAGGTTGGGGGATGAAGTCCACTTTACTCCTGAGGGACTTTGGGGGCCAAGAAGCCCTCCTGGTACCTCCTGTAAGTCCTACGCAGCGGAATTTCTGAACGCTGGTCGGAGGCCCAGCCCCCTTCCTGCACCACTCTGCAAACGCAACTACTATGTTATAGTTATAAACTAGCATTTAAAAAACCTTAGAAATTCACCCAAAAATACCATAGGTTTCAGGGACTTTATAGTTAGTAATTAGCATTTAAAAAACCATAGAAATTCACTGAAAAAAAACATAGATTTCAGGGACGTTATAGTTAGAAATTAGCATTTAAAAAACCATAGAAACTCACTGAAAAAACCACAGATTTCAGGGACGTTATAGTTAGTTGGACATTTCACTCGTACAAAACCAGAGAAATTCGGCCGTTATAGTTAGTTGAGCTAACTATAACTCGCATCCCCGCAATGCACTGCTGATTACATCACATATTACATCACTCATGACATCACTGATGACATCTCAAATGACAACACTGATGACATCATCCACGTGATAATCTGATGCACCTCCTCACAGCCTAATATAACCCTTGATACACCCACTCTAAAATACAGACTGCCATTCTCGAAACCATAGACACACCAATACCAGTTACTACATACCCACTCACTGATTCCTAGGTCTACACACACATCCACTCTCTCATCCATACAGTCACTCATACATGCAGTCACTCATCAATACAGCCACTATCATATGCACTCATACACCCATACAGACACTCACACACCGCCACTCACCCAAAGTTACTCACACAGCTAGTCAGTCATGCAAAGAATCAATCACACTCCCATTTACTCACCTTCACAGTTATACACACACCACCTCACTTATTTATAGATACTAACACATACTAACTCTCTCATACAATCACTGACAAGCACGCACTCATCCATACAGCAACTCTCACAATCACTCACTCTCACATATAATCATTTATATACTCCAACACTCACATATACTGCCTTTCACATATGTAGTTACTCACACATGTACCACAGAGACATCCATTCACTCACCAACACAGCCATACACACACTCACCCACCCATACAGCCCCTCACAGTTGCACTCTTGAACCCATACACCCAGTGAATCACCCACTTACACATCCATGCAGGGAGTCACACACACCCCACCCACCCACACAGACACTCAGGCACCCATTCAGGTACTCAGACAACCAATCAAAAACCCATATAGACACTCATGTAGCTACTCACCAACCCAAGCAGCCACTTACACACCAACCGACAGACTGATACAGACATTCATACAGATTAGTCAGTCACCCATGTATTAGTAAGAAACGTTTAAGCAATCACTTATACAGTCAGTCATGCACCTATTAAATCATCCATTCAGACACTCATACACCCACTCATTCTTAAATACACCTTGGCATATATATATATAAAACATATTTAAACTCTTTAGAAACACTCAGTCACTGGATGATGTCATCAGTGATGTCATTTGAGCTGTCATCAGTGATGTCATCAGTGATGTCACTGACCATGTCATCAGCAGTGCATTGCGGGGGCGCGAATTATAGTTAACTCAACTAACTATAATGGCCGAATTTCTCTGGTTTTGTACGAATGAAATGTCCAACTAACTATAACGTCCCTGAAACCTGTGGTTTTTTCAGTGAATTTCTATGGTTTTTTTAAAAGCTAATTTCTAACTATAACGTCCCTGAAACCTATGGTTTTTTTCAGTGAATATATATATATATATATTTGAAGAGTTGCCCTTTCGTTGAGCTGCACTCCAGGGCGGCTTCCAGCTGCAAACACAAGCGCTCCAAGCCTGGACAACAGTCTCCTTCTGTAATGCCTACGCGTTTCGGGCCAACGCCCTTCTTCATGGGCAATGAACACAGAGAAAGGCAAGCGCATGGATCGACCAGAACATCTCCTTTTATTGTTAATTAGCATACAGGTGAGTAATACGCTATGATTTCTGGGACTGGTAGTCCGGATTATATTCCCCAAGTGGGTCGCCACCTTTCTCTGCATTTAAAAACAAACTTCTCCTGGGGAAATCGAGTGTCCTGCTAGAAATGCGCTTGTACGTAGCACAGCACCAACCTGCTCCGCACAACGCTGCCCCAATAAGCAGCAGCAGACCCCCTCAGGTCTCGGGGTGGTGCAAGACTCGTGGCCTGGGCAGACCACACTTTACAAATTTGAAGAGTTGCCCTTTCGTTGAGCTGCACTCCAGGGCGGCTTCCAGCTGCAAACACAAGCGCTCCAAGCCTGGACAACAGTCTCCTTCTGTAATGCCAAATTTGTAAATTGTGGTCTGCCCAGGCCACGAGTCTTGCACCACCCCGAGACCTGAGGGGATCTGCTGCTGCTTATTGGGGCAGCGTTGTGCGGAACTGGTTGGTGCTGTGCTACATACAAGCGCATTTCTAGCAGGACACTCCATTTCCCCAGGAGAACTTTGTTTTTAAATGCAGAGAAAGGTGGCGACCCACTTGGGGAATATAATCCAGACTACCAGTCCCAGAAATCATAGCGTATTACTCACCTGTATGATAATTAACAATAAAAGGGGATTTTCTGGTCGTCGATGCGCTTGCCTTTCTCTGTGTTCATTGCCCATGAAGAAGGGCGTTGGCCCAAAACGCGTAGTCATTACAGAAGGAGTCTGTTGTCCAGGCTTGGAGCGCTTGTGTTTGCAGCTGGAAGCCGCCCTGGAGTGCAGCTCAACGAAAGGGCAACTCTTCAAATTTGTAAATTGTGGTCTGCCCAGGCCACGAGTCTTGCACCACCCCGAGGCCTGAGGGGTCTGCTGCTGCTTATTGGGGCAGCGTTGTGCGGAGCAGGTTGGTGCTGTGCTACGTACAAGCGCATTTCTAGCAGGACACTCGATTTCCCCAGGAGAAGTTTGTTTTTAAATGCAGAGAAAGGTGGCGACCCACTTGGGGAATATAATCCGGACTACCAGTCCCAGAAATCATAGCGTATTACTCACCTGTATGCTAATTAACAATAAAAGGGGATGTTCTGGTTGTCCATGCGCTTGCCTTTCTCTGTGTTCATTGCCCATGAAGAAGGGCGTTGGCCCGAAACGCGTAGGCATTACAGAAGGAGACTGTTGTCAAGGCTTGGAGCGCTTGTGTTTGTAGCTGGAAGCCGCCCTGGAGTGCAGCTCAACGAAAGGGCAACTCTTCAAATTTGTAAATTGTGGTCTGCCCAGGCCACGAGTCTTGCACCACCCCGAGACCTGAGGGGGTCTGCTGCTGCTTATTGGGGCAGCGTTGTGCGGAGCAGGTTGGTGCTGTGCTACGTACAAGCGCATTTCTAGCAGGACACTCGATTTCCCCAGGAGAAGTTTGTTTTTAAATGCAGAGAAAGGTGGCGACCCACTTGGGGAATATAATCCGGACTACCAGTCCCAGAAATCATAGCGTATTACTCACCTGTATGCTAATTAACAATAAAAGGGGATGTTCTGGTCGTCCATGCGCTTGCCTTTCTCTGTGTTCATTGCCCATGAAGAAGGGCGTTGGCCCGAAACGCGTAGGCATTACAGAAGGAGACTGTTGTCCAGGCTTGGAGCGCTTGTGTTTGCAGCTGGAAGCCGCCCTGGAGTGCAGCTCAACGAAAGGGCAACTCTTCAAATTTGTAAATTGTGGTCTGCCCAGGCCACGAGTCTTGCACCACCCCGAGACCTGAGGGGGTCTGCTGCTGCTTATTGGGGCAGCGTTGTGCGGAGCAGGTTGGTGCTGTGCTACGTACAAGCGCATTTCTAGCAGGACACTCGATTTCCCCAGGAGAACTTTGTTTTTAAATGCAGAGAAAGGTGGCGACCAACTTGGGGAATATAATCCGGACTACCAGTCCCAGAAATCATAGCGTATTACTCACCTGTATGCTAATTAACAATAAAAGGGGATGTTCTGGTCGTCCATGCGCTTGCCTTTCTCTGTGTTCATTGCCCATGAAGAAGGGCGTTGGCCCGAAACGCGTAGGCATTACAGAAGGAGACTGTTGTCCAGGCTTGGAGCGCTTGTGTTTGCAGCTGGAAGCCGCCCTGGAGTGCAGCTCAACGAAAGGGCAACTCTTCAAATATATATATAATATATATATACACATATATGTAATATATATATACACACTTAAAAGAAAAATCACTGTATCTTCATAGTTGCATTGTGATGGTCCATCAGTAGTAGGGACTCCCATCATAATGCATGGTGGTAATGACTTGCGATGTAGTCCTGCATGGTAGAGAACTACAACCATGCCAGCTACTGGCCCATTACTCACCTACCATTCATCTGAAACATCGTCAAAAGTGTAACTTGTGTAGAACTCCAAGATTACGATGACACTCATCTCCTGCATGACTAACAATCCAGCTTCAGATAAGCTGCAGCACAGATAATATTACATTAAACACATTCTGGTGCATTCTGGGAGTTGTACTCATGGGGCCCGATATATAAAAAATGCTGTTTGCAAATACAGTGGAGTGGAATTTTGTGATCCGGCCTATGTACCAATAGGTTGGTTCACAAAATTCCCATGCAGTGTGACACAATCTGACACATCTCATGAATATTAAGGAGGTTGGTCGCATATTTCAACTTACTCTGACCGATGGCTGAGCTGTGTTTGGAAAAAAAGTTTACTTTTTTTTTTTAAAGTTTGTTTGAGAGTTGCAGTGGTCCAGCGGAGTGGTTGCCTGAGTCACTGTCTACTCCCCAACAAAGTTTTTTTTTTTTTTAATTCACAAACAGGGAGAACTCACGTAGGGATACCTTCGCTTTTACGAATGCATTACTACCCCAGCTTGGGATCGGTGAATTTTCAATGTTTTGCGACTGGATTACGGTCACAAAACAATGATACATCTCATACCGATTCGCAATTTGGAAGGGACATCTACAACATGACCCTTCAAAATTGCGAATCGATATCAATTAACAATTCAATTTTAGGAGTCAAAGTTTACTGACTCCTAAAATGGGATTAGTACATAGTAAAAACCTATTTTGCTGTTGTAAAGCCATCTATTTTGTGAATCGCAAAAATAGGTTTGTATGTCAGGCCCATGGTTCAAAGGAAATACTGGGACTGCAAGAATCAGAATACAATGGGTTGTAAACGAAAAGCTTAGAGCAGAAAGCCAGGTCTTCTTGTAACATGTTGTCATTTAGGAATGCTAGTATAATTGGATGTTTAGACCACATTTCTCTAAAATTAATTGCAAGAGCTTCATATGAGATATAGCACTAAATGATAATTTGCATGCAACACCCTCAAAGCGCTTCACATGACAAACCTGCCTATATGGCTGACAAGTAGATTTTATAACAAGAAAAAGAGGTAGTACAATATGCAAATCACATCATTATTGTACCAGCAACAGAGATGAGAAAATAACACATTGTGATGTCACCACAACGATATAAGAAATAGCCACATCAGTAAACCTCTTACTGCTGCTCCTGGCAACAACTAAGTCTTGCTCAGTGTTCTCTTTAAATGCTCTCTTATAGCTCCCAACTTCAGCTTCATTGAAAAGCTGACAACATTTTCGCTTCTCTAATGAGGTTTCCATCTTTTTGTTTTGGGTAGCCTTCTGTTTCTTTTTTACTGTGTGTGTCTGTATTTTCTTAATATTTTTCTTGATTACCATCTAGGTCTTTGGTTAGGCTGTCCTCTTTCCATTTGGAGTAGGTTTACATTGTGCACACCCTTCTTTTCTCTCACATCTTTTCTTTATTTTTGTCACCTGCTGCCTTACCAGGCCATATTCAAGATTCTTATCTACCAGGTCATTTTTGGCCCCAGCGCCTTTCTCGCACTCGTCACCAACAGTGTCTTCGGAATTTCCATACAGCTGCTCATCGTATTTTCTATGATGGGATGACATGGCAGCCATCTTGCTTCCCACGTCGCACTGGCAACCAGCCCATTTTGGCTGTCACATTGTAGCATTACCTGGCTAGGCTCTCTCTACCTGCCCGTGTCTCCTCTGCACTGCACTCTCACAAGAAAGCCTGAAAATCTCCCATATTAAAAAAAGACAACAAAACTAATGAGAGAAAGCTAAAGGACTGAAAACCATTAGGAAGCACCTTTTGGCAGGCCAAACCCCTGACACTCGAACGGTGTCGTCCTAAAGGGCACTGCCACTAAGAAAGACAATAACGATAAGGAAATATTAACACTGTATTGCATTAATTTTCCCTTTACCCAAAAAAGAGGGAGAAAGCAAGGGATTATTTTAGAGTTTTTAAGTGACAGGAAAGCTTTTAATACTCACTGTAGCACCATCGTACTTGTGCCTATCCTCAGCCCCACTAGGCACCATCACGTTTTGCATCATATCTAAATCTGATAGGGGCACTTCCATCTCTCCTTCCCTTGTCTCAGTGCCTGCTTCAGCAGGCAAATAATAACTCTAGTGCCCTTTTTCAAGCCTCCCTTGATAAAGCCCTGGACAAACTGCCATGCATTTAGCACTTGTCCTTTGCTGGCAGCCTCTCAAGATCAATCCCACAAAATGCATTCGGTCTTCCAAAAACACAAAGCTTAAAAACCACAAGCTCTCTGCAGACGCAAACACGTACATGAGACATTTCCCATGGAAAAGGTGTCAACGTATAGTACACTTCTCTGAAGAAACCATGATGCTACATAGTAGAAGTTAGTATGGTTAGGATGTATAAAGTACAAACGTTAACCCATAAAGGTCTCTTGGCGCTGCAAAACTACACCCTAGCCAACAAGTCTAGAAAGAAGAGAGACCACATTAAATAACCAAGGAAAAGGACAGATCTCCAGAGCCTTCCTAAACTGCAGGAGATTAGGGTCTTGGCATAAGGAAAGTAGCAGTAAATTAGTTTTGACAGAAGCCATCATGGAAAAGGTTTGACCACCCAGGGACTTTCAGTAATACCTGGGAACCTCAGCAAGAGACTTCCCCTTGGGTCATAAAGAGAGCCCAGAGGTGTGCCATTTAGAATGTTGGCATAGAGGAAGGGGTCTAGAAGCAAAAACAACTTTGTGTACAAGGCACATACATTTAAACACAATGCATTCCCTAACTGGCAACCAATACAAGGGACACAATAACTGGAAAGGCATGTTGAAGTCACCTGAGATTTTAAAAATAATTTGCACATCATCTGCATACATAAAGTCCAAAAGTGACCAATTTGATTAAATTAGCCAGTGGGACCATATAGATCTTCAGGATCTAGCAAGCGTTTTTTTTTTTTTTAAAAGAGGAGTCACACAGGCAAAATTAAGACTTTGGGAACACACCCCAAACTTAAAGCTTCACTAAGAGCAGTTGTGGGCTGGGACTGGTCCACTAACAGTGTGTCCTTATGCATCTTAATGTTAATGTTATCACTACTTGTAAAGCGCACAGTGACCCAACGGGTATCCTGGCGCTGAGAGACGTGTGTCCTGCCAACATAAATAACCAGATAGAAGACCATGGTGCCTTAGGAGCAGAATAAAGACAGATATTATACTCTAGGGTAGAGCCAGGTCTTTATTTTCTTTCTGAACTGCAGCAGGTCTTCCATCTGTCTCAGGTCCATGGGAAGGCTATTCCAAAGCCGTGCTGCTGCGATGCTAAAAGCTCGTCCCCCCAGTTTTGCTCTTCTAGTCCTTGGTACTTTCACCAAATTGGCCGAGGACGAGTGGAGATTACGGATGGGAGCATACCATCCAAATTTGTTCTGCAACGGTTTGAGCCCCATACCGTGCAGAGCCTTAAACACAATACAGAGCGATTTAAATTGTATCCTCTGTAATGTTGGGAGCCAGTGGAGCTCCGCAAGGGCTTGAGATGCAGAGGCACGTCGTGGTCTCATTAGAGCAAGCTTGGCCGCCACAGTCTGAATTCTCTGGAGTCTCCCAATCAAATACTTGGGGGACTCCAACAGCAGGGCATTACAGTAATCCAGCCTGCTCATAATGACACTCCTTACCACCAATGCTCGTGCCTGTGTTGGTAGCATCGGAAGGATCTTCCGGAGTACTCTAATAAGGGAGAAACTGCTCCCAACGATCTTATTGACTTGAGTTTCTAGGCTCATCTTTTCATTGAAACAGATTCCTAGGTTGCGAACCGTCTCAGAGAGTACCGGCGAATAGGCCAGAAATCAATTGGGAGTGGAAATGGCACTTTCCCAGCGGCACAGCATAGGATCTCCGTTTTGTCAGCATTAAATTGCTGGGAGTTATTTTTCAGCCAATGTACCGTGTCCTGCATACAGGCATGGAATTTACCTAATCGACTGATCTCCCTCCAGTGACAGGATAAGCTGTGTATCATCAGCATAGTTCACAAGGCCTATATTGTGGGACTTAATGACGGCGATCAGAGGGCGCATGTAAGCGTTGAACAATATAGGGCTAATCGCAGATCCCTGGGGGACCCCATGCCGAATATCAACAAACTTTGATTGATAGGGGGGCAGAGCTACTGCCTGTCGTCTATTGGACAGGTAGGATTGAAGCCATTTTAACGCCACGCCCACCACCCCAGCTCCCTCATCTTAGGTGATATAAGGTCCACCGGAGAGCCCAAAGGTCTCCTGCTGTGGACCAGCGAAGAAACATCTTCAGAGCTTAAAGGAGCAAAAATATTGAGTCAGAGACTTAGCAGGACAGGGCACAGAAACAGCAGGAGAAAAGAAGAGAGCAGGGATCTGTGGCAAGACAGAGTAGAAGAAATTGCAGTAATTTTCTGCTAGAAAAAAACCAAAATAAAATTGCATTTAAGATCATTCTGAACACTCCTAGAATGCTAGACCCCAAGGTGGTGCTGTTGGAAAAGATGGACGAATGGGTGAACTCAAGAGGCCAGGCTTACCACCGGGCCATGGGCTCTTGGTCGCCAAAAGAGACAAAGCCCATTGCTGGTGGGAGGCTCCCCCTCACCCTAATGTATTGGATTTGCGGCATGGACTACTGCGCTACTGCAGATAAGTTTGTGTATAAATGGAGGGGGTGTGCAGCAAAAAACATCAGGGTGTGGGGTCCATGACTCTTTAATTCAAAAGACATACGAGGCTCAGATGGATTCCCGGTGCATGGTTATTCTCGCAATACATATCCAAGTCTTGGCTGTATTGTAGTGCACGCTCTATATTAACTTCCTTCTGTGTCATCAGTATAGTTAAGATGGCTGTGTTGGTTTGCAAAAATAATAAAAAGATTTATAAAACATTTAAGATCCAAGAAGAGGGATCAGACCACCTAGAAGGATCTCCAAGTTCCCTAGTAAGCCCCCCGCTCAGGTTCAAACCAGGCAAGTCAAAGAGAATATTTCTGATGATGAAGCCAACACCTCCTCTTGCTACTACCTTACCAGCAAAGATAATGACAACTTTGGTGCTTACCCTCAAAATGCCCTTTGTAAACCCATATCTTCTCTTAGCCCATGGTTTACCTCCTGTCTCATCCTATAAGTCCACCATTCTACACGGCGGTGTTTCAACAGTGTATTCAAACGACCAAGCCTTCCTCCTCCCCCTTAAGGTAAGAGAGGTAAGCCCTTTTAATTCTTCCCTCCTCCCATCTATCATGGGTCACAGGGCCCAATTAATTTCCAAATGGTACTCCAGAACCTCCGACTCTTGGGTCCTACAAACCATTTCAAATTATCACTTAGATTTTTGGGCTGCCCTCCATCAATACCGACGCCTACCCTTTTCACCCCGTAAGACTCTGTGTTGGTGGGTCAAAGGTCTTAGAAACAGTGTGAAAGGTGGCTTAGTTCCAGCTCCTTTCGAAGGAGGCTTTATGAGTTCCATATTACTTGTACGCAGAAAGTGCTCCGATCGGTCATCAAACTTTATTCACTCAACCACTGGTTAAAACATCAGCATTTCATGATGGAGGACACCCATCTTCTATTATGTACTATTCTACCAGGGGATTGCCAATAGCAACACAGGGAAGGCGCCACCGCTGATTCAGTTGGCTGGCAGGCTCTACACTCACTGCTACGAGCAAGATGGAACTGCAGACCACGCGAAATGGCTGTGGCGGGTCAGCTGAGCCTAGTGTTGTGGGTAGGTAGAAGGCGCCAAAAAATTGATTTATTGTAATAAACATATAGAGCCCATCCAGAAGCTTCCTTCCAGCTCTGTGCACTTGCAACAACTGCTGAGGAAACTGTCAACCTTTACCAGAAAGAAATACACTTTACATCATACAGAATGGCCAAAGGAATACAGAACACAGATTGCCTTTGAACACATAAAGGAAACAGAATGTAGAATACTACACACAACCCACCATGGTAGTCGCTCGCGATCTCTCACGTCTCCCTCAAAGTGCGCCAGTGGCGTGAAGGCGCTAAAAATGCACAACTAATGCATTTAATTGCGGTGATGCGGACCACCACACTAAAATGAGTTAGTCTTGGCAGGACTGTTGGCAGGCCAGACTCCACCTAACAGATGCCTAATTTTCCAACCTTCCATCCCCATATGCGAACATCACAACTCTTCCTAAATTTCAAATGAAAACACCAGAACTACCTGGCAGTTTCGCTGCCTTCACTTTGGTCTCTTCTCTCTCCTGTAGTGTTTCACGAACGTTCTCCGCGTGGTGGTAGCTCAGCTTCACTCCTGAGGTATTTTTCTTATAATCTACCTTGACAACATCTTTCTATTACATCAGTCTCCCAAAACTCAATCTCACATAGACCTGGGCCTTACTCTCCTTCACAATGTAGGCTTTCTGGTCGATTTTGTAAAGCTGGCCGACTTTATGGGGTTCATCCTGAACATCACTTTGTGCATCTTAAAACTCCTTTCCAAGAAAACCAGCCCATATCAAACAGCACCTGAAATCTACTCTCTCTTCCCCTTCTCTTTCCCTAATGATTCAAACTCATCTTATCAGATTCTTGGCTGCCTCTATTCAAGCCATGTTTGCCAGCATTTTTGGGCCCTTGAAAATTAGTTAACCACTCTTCTTTGCAGAGGCCTCTGCTATTCAGATCACAATTCCCTAGATTTTGAGTGCTGCTCGGCATGCCGCTGATGACTACTGAACATAAATGGCTTGAATGGTGAGCCATTTTCTCTGGACTTCATCATTAACCAGATACTAGCAGATTCAGATGGGATGCCAACTGCGGGAATTGGTCTACCAGAGGTGTATGGTCCCCAACTGAAAAGGAGATGAACATCAACATCCTAACACTCCCTGTGAGCTATTTTCCTTCAAGAGTAAAACTGTGGTCTTACTACAGCATCCTTCTCTGGATAGAGAGTAACTCTGCAGTAAGATATGTCAACAAACTCTGGGATGTGAAGTCAAAGTCTCTTTCAGACTCTAAGAAGCCGGCCAAATGGAAAGTAATCTTCTTACAGCACTAAAATGTAATCAACACAAGCAACAACCCATATGGACCCAAAGAACGAGTTACTTACCTTCGGTAACGATGTATCTGGTAGAGACACAGTCTAGCTGCAGATTCCTTAACTTAGAATATCCCCAGGCGTCAGACTGGATCCGGAAAACTTTTTCTCCACCAGTACCTCTGCGTGCCGGGGACGGCGTCGCCCTGCTCCGTCCTGAAGTCGTCCACGGAAGTGACGTCAATTGAGCCATATAAGTCCCCCCGGCGCGCTGACGTCAGTTTTCTACTGTGAAACTTTTCCCCGCCACAACGCGGAGCCACTACAAAAACTGTGAGAGTACGGGAACAATGTGCCAAAAAAGATCAGAAATCTTGGAAACAACAACGACAAGAAATCATAGAATGATGAGAAACCTCACCATGTTGATAAAATAAATGGCATGACAAACAAAGGACAGTTTGCAACCACAGGATGGAACTGTATGAAAGACAGTCTGTAACCACGGGATGTAACAGTAAAGGACAACAAGACTGGAACAGCATGACTTAGGGCAAGTGACCACAAGTGTGCAACAACAGAGAATGTGCACCACACCCCCCATAATGACCTATGGACTCTAGCATAGTGAAATAGATCCCCAACCCAATCGACTGCAGCACAGACAAGGAGACCCCAAAGTAATGGGGAGAAACAGACGAGGGCGAAGAGAGGGTAGAATAACATGAGATCCCCCCTGCCGGACGGAAGAACCAGGGTGGAGCATGGAAGGGCACATAACCTAGCCACCCAAAAACGGGAATGGGTGGAGAGCCAACGTGCTAAATCAGAATGATACATCCTGCCCCGGAGGGAGGTGAACTAGAGCACCCCTCAGGAAGACCAAGGCCACCTGTAAGGAGGCAAGTGGGTAGAACCCAACCTGGAAAGGTCCTTGCAGAACGGGGAGGATGGGCGGGCGTTAAGGAATCTGCGGCTAGACTGTCTCTACCAAATACATCGTTACCGAAGGTAAGTAACTCGTTCATCTGATAGAGACATCTAGCCGCAGATTCCTTAACTTAGAATAGATACCAAAGCTATACCCCATAGGAGGAGGATCTGCGACTGAAAGCCACCAAGTTCCCAAGGGAAGTAATCCGTCAATAGCATTGCCTAGAACAAGGTGGGGACAGCAATGCCAGCGTGGCTGACACCAGACCCATGAAGCTCAGCAATGCCAGCATGGCTGACACCAGACCCATGAGCTCAGAGTGGAAGCATGAGCAGGGGAAGCAAGGTACCACAATCCGTCAGAGAAGCCCACTTTCGTCCAGACATGGAAAAAACTAAATCACAGAACCAGAATGTTCAGTGCATAATGGCAGAATGCCATAAACTTCTGCAAAAAGAAGTTAAACTGAGTATAGAATCCCAGGATCCGCAAGAGACAAAGTCCCAGAGAAGGGACGAAACAGTATGACAGAGTCAGAACATACAAATTGAGCGTGCACAACAGCGGATGCCAAGAAATGACATGTCAGGGGCAGATGTCATCATGCTGAGACATACAAACTATGACTACCAGGAGATACATAGATGTGGATTATAAGAACACACGTAAGCAGACATTGTGTACCGTGAGAACCACACCACACAAATACACAAGTCCCAATGAAATGTAACAGCAACAGCATGTGCTCGCCAGCAGAGAAAGACAGGCGCATCACCAGGTAGTCAACCAGCCAACCGTACCCACAGGTACAATGACCAAAGGTCACCGGCAAGCCGGACACACACGAAGCTATCTCCCATGAGGGGGAGAGAGAGAGAGAGAGAGAGAGGGAGAGAGGGAGAGAGAGAGAAAGAAAGAGAGAAAGAAAGAGAGAAAGAAAGAGAGAAAGAAAGAGAGAGAAAGAGAGAGAGAAAGAGAGAGAAAGAGAGAGAGAGAAAGAGAGAGAGAGAGAGAGAATCTGGGACAATCCCCAGAACCACAGCAGGGAAAACCCCGTATGCTTGCCCTCTCGTGTGTGTACACCTCATGACATATACAGAGCATATAGAAATATATGAAAAAGTCATGAAAGTGACAACCAAGGGGAAACTCGAAGAGCAGCCCTAGAGAATAGGAGGTCGCCCAATTGGTACCAACGGCATCGATGTGAAACATAGCAGGACATACAATGTCCATCCACTAAAAGGGGGGACACCAACCCCCCGATCGGGGAGGCAAAGACTGAGCTTCCGCGATACAGGCGGGGACACTGACCACCACATTAATGAAGAAGAAGTCAGTAATACCCAGACATAGAGTGTCAGAAAAAGTATATATACAGAGATCATCCGGAGACAGAATACGTCCACTGAAAATTGCAGCAGAGGCCAGGAGGAGAAACACCTGAGCCGTGTGCGGCAACGAACAGAAGAACTTGAGCCCCGGACGGGGAAGGGCAGAGGGAAGCAAAGGGCACAAGTCAAAACGCAGCAGAGACCTGTCTGGCGAAGTCTCCACTGCCCATAGGCAAACCACAGACAGGGTGCGAGCCATGCGAAAAGCCCAAGCCCTGCCCAACACCAGGGAAGAAGACATTACCACAGGAAGAGAACGCAGCCAAGACAATGGCGCAAGGAATACTATGGGCCCCCCGTGACAGCCCACACACCCAATGTGGATCCACATGTTGTGCCCGGCTAGAACACAGAAAGAAACCGTTCTGGAGTGGAACGCAACAATGCGCCCACATGGACGCGTACTCACGCCGAAGACAGCCAATGTTGCCAGCGGCATAACAAAGGCTGAAAGATTAGCCAAAGGCAAGACAGGAGGAAGGGAAACCCCCTGGGGAGAGCCGGATATGGCAGAACCCCAACAATACACTGGAGCAGGCTGCATCCACA
Organism: Calotriton arnoldi; assembly: GCA_963921515.1. Classification (NCBI taxonomy): domain Eukaryota; kingdom Metazoa; phylum Chordata; class Amphibia; order Caudata; family Salamandridae; genus Calotriton; species Calotriton arnoldi. The sequence continues at coordinate 842,609 of CAWUFW010005998.1, read as the reverse complement.
GACGCAGGAGAGTGCTACGGAAAAACCGTAGGCTGCAACACAGAAGCTCCCGGAGAGGGCCACACCAGTCCGTGGGTCTCCTCAGAGGAGGCATCCTACCACAGCAGGAACACGGAACGAAGTGAGGAGCCCACAGTATATCCCATAGGAAAAATTCCCAGAGGGACAGAAAATATACGAAGAAGACTCCACGGGAGCCTCCGAAACTTCCTGGGCAAGGAAGAGCAGCTACATAATAGCTAACGAATACCCCACATAGGGTACGTCACATCCCTATAAAAAGCAAGAGACATCTCGAGACAAGCTCATAGGCAGAGGTCAAAAATAAATGTATAAACAGGTGGCCCAGCTGTACCAAAGGAAGGGAAAAACACGGCTGATCAGCCATACAACCCGTCTGGGAAATAACGTCTTGAACCCAGAGACGGAACCCAGAAAAGCAGCGACAAGACTGCATACGAAATCAAAAGTCCGCCATGAGGACTAAAAACCATGGGAGTCTTGGGAACCCAGACATGAGGCGCTGGACCGCTGAGTCGGCATGTCCGTCAAACAGATTGACCCCATCAAAGAGCAGATCCCTGAGTCGCTCCCGAACATTCTCCGGGAAACTGCCATCGCGTAGCCACGCATGGCGACGCAGAGCAACTGACCAGGCCATAGCTCGACCCACGGAGTCAGTGGTGTCCATGGCCGACCGGATGGAAAACTGCGCCATGTCGGGGTCATCTCGAATAAGCCGGTCAAGGTCAGCACGAGGGCCCTCCAGCAAAGAGGGAAGGAGTTGCTCGACTGAGTTCCAAAGGGCAAAAGTAGCCCGAGCAAACATGCAGGATGTGTTCAGGGACCGAAGACCCGAGCTGGTGTACGCAAAGACATTGCGGCCACACGACTCCAACCACCTAGACTCCAGAGTGGGAGGAAGCAACGGAGGAGGAGAGGAAGGAAGCGCTGCCTGGACCACAAGTCCTTGAGCCCTAGGATGGAGGGAAAACAGGCAGGGTCATCTAGAGCGGGGCGATGTGCAATAGCACGACCCACGGGGTCCCCTGATGAGGGTCTGGCCCAAGTCCCCAGAAGGACATCATGTAATGACCCGGCAAAAGGCAACAAGGGCTCCACGTCCACCGTGCCCTGGTGGAGAAGATCCAACAAAGGATCCGAAGGCAGGGAGACAGAGGGTGGTTGCATCTGCAAAATATCCGCAGCCCTGCGAACTGCCCTCGCAAACGCTGCGCTAGCCTCCGTGGCCATCCGAGGCGGTGACAGCAAGTCGTCCGTAGGGGACGGCTGCAGGCTAAGTCGTCCACCAAACGACAGAGGTGCCTCAGAATGACAAGCCGGCCAGTGCCCCATGGGTACCTGCTTCGTGGAGCAGTGAAACAACCCGGGGGGGTGGAGAACCCTCTGGGGTCACATCCTCTACCAACAGAGGAACAGCCGGGGACAGAACCGGCGTCGACCGATGTTGAAACGGCGTCGGATCGACGTCGACGACCCCCGAAGAGGACTTGTCCGCCCGGCATCGGACCGGCATCGACTCGACCTCCACCGAGGTGGGAATCTGCGGGGAGGAACGAAGGCGACTCGGAGTCGAGCTCCGCGCTGCAGCCGCATCCAGCGACGACGCAGGGAGCCCCACAGGGCTGTGCGAAAACGCTGCAGGAGGGCCAGACGTCAGAGTGGGATGCCCCTCCGGGCCATGTCCCGACGTCGCAGCGACTTCGGAACCGGAGTCAAGGCACTTGGTTGGCGCAGAGGGCGAACCTGCCGGCGAACCCCCGACCTGAGTCCCTACCCCCACTGTGAGGTAACAACAGACGACAGGAAGGATGGTTGAGGCTGTAATGATATTGTCCCAAGCTCACCGCGTTTATTAGCGAGAGGAACCCTACAGTGTGTGGTCCCACATTTTTGTTACTGAAATCGACTGGGAATACAATTAATAAAGTTTCCAATTCGCATTTTAAACAAAGAAATATAAAACAGTAAGGGGGAGTAAGACTACGGAAATAGGCGAATCTCTTTCAGGATCCATATATATGAAAAGAGGAATGCGAAAGCTAGTTGTAAGCACGAACAAGAAAGCGAGGTGCATGGAAGTTTAGAGACATATTAAAGTAAAAAGAAGAGTCTGGGTCTTCTATACAGTCGATTCTAAGAACAGGAAATTTTTAATGGCCATAAAAAGAATGGCACAGAGATTAAAACATATTTTGGTCTTGAAAAAGATGGATTATCAATAGAAGCCATCGAAACGCGTCGACGCAAAATCAACTGCATAATCCAGGGGAACATTGGGCTCTTTAGATGTGGTTAATTTAAGGACATAAAGGCCTAGTGATCAATTGTCTCATGTGATATGCAATATTAATGATAAATTGTACTGTCATAATTCTTTTTCTTTTTCTCTCTTTTATCTTTTCTATGAAAATGTTTTTTGTATGATGTATTTGGGGTTTGTTTTTTATCGTATTTTTAAGCATATTATGTTTTTGTTATGAAAAGATTGTGTCACATGATTTGGGACCGTTTTTTAATTATGTATATTGGATACTAAGGTTTTAATAAAAATAGTAATTGTCATATATGTGTAGTTGGATTATTAATATTTTTAGACTTGGTGTGAAATAATAGGAGTGTATTTTCAAGACAATACCTGTTCCTAGGTATACATTAAGGGATAGTATATCTTTATCTATGAAATGGTACTCTAATCCCTTTGTGTTTGAAGGGGTCTCTCTCTATATCTATTGCCCGAAGGCACGCCAGGGAGAGGGGGTGACCCAAAAATGGCCTGCAGGGCCTTAGAATAGGCCTCCATCTGGGTCAGAGTCGCCCCATCACCAGGAAATGGTGGGTAGATGGGGGTCGACTCCTGAGAGCCCGTGTCCAGTGAAGACCGGGAGCAGTGGGCCCCGACGTCACGCTTCCGTAAGGTCGATGACCTCCGTGACTTCTTCCGGTGCTTACCTGAGACAGGCGAGCGACGTCCGCGGGAACGACTCCGGGACCTGTCCCGAACAGGAACCTCAGCGTGGGATGAAGAACTGTGCCGCTTGGATCCCTCCGTTGGAGACGGAGGCCGGCGCCGCGAGGATTCGGACCAGGACAACCGAGCGGACATCAACTTCATCCGTCGTTCCCGCAGGGACTTCGGCTTCTGCTGCCGACAGGCGTCACACTCCGTGGAGTCGTGGTGCTCATCCAAGCACCACATACAGATTTCGTGTGGAACCGTCGCCGACATCTGCCACGTACAGGTCTCACACGACTTGAAGCCCGCAGGCATCGGTACACTGTTCCGGATGCGAAAAGGCGTTGAGAAGGCCTGAAAAACAAAACAGGCCAGAGGAACTGCTTCTCCCGGATCCGCGTTGGGACGCGGAAAAGAAGAAAACGGACGTCAGCGCACCGGGGGGGGGGGGGTGGGGAGGGGTGGACTTATATGGCTCCATTGACGTCACTTCTGTGGACGACGTCAGGACGGAGCCGGGCGATGCCGTCCCCCGGCGCACAGAGGTACTGCTGGGGAAAAAGTTTTCCGAATCCAGTCTGACGCCTGGGGATATTCTAAGTTAAGGAATCTGTGGCTAGATGTCTCTAGAGAGATCTCACTATATCCTCATCCCAAAACTTTGGAGAACTGTCCAATTCCATATACATAAACGGTAACATCCTAATAAAAGCCTCTGAACAGACCCTCTCCATCTTCGACTGCCACTTCCTGACTCTTTGCCCCTTCATGCAATCTGCTCTTTCCTCTACCTCCTCCCCCTAAACCACATATTTCCACAATCCCGCCTCTCCCAGGAGAACCTAGCATGCAACAAACCACAAGTACCAACTACATCCACTCACCCTTTGCATCCCGTCCCATCCCTGAACACAGAGAAGCTAAAATCAAACTGCAAGAATTTCTGTTGCCTCCATTAAGGCTCACTTCCACTACACCTTATTCCTCATAGAACCTCCAAACACATTAGGCTAGTTCCTTCCTAGGTTTTAATGACCACCAGTCAACCCCATTCTCTCCAATTGATCCAACTGACTCCCGAGGCCCATACTATCCTGACTTAAACTCAAAATCAACACAATTTTAGAAGAAACCACTTCTATTTGGAATGACACCAAGATGTGCTCAATCTCGCACTCTAACCTCACAACTCTGGCAGACACTAATCTTGGCACAATAATGCACTACGACATGCCTCGCTCTACCCCCTGGTTGACTATTTCCGCACTCAGTACCACCTCCAGCCCAGGCGAACCACTAATGGAATGTCGCACCTTGAAGCAGAAGCGCTTAACTACTTATACAACAATGCTCCCAGGCAACCCTGCTATTCTAAGATTACGGTCTTCATTGGCACTAATAGGATGCCGCCAACCTATCACCCTTCTAGGCCATCCGCCCTGCTCACTTTCATCCAACCCGATAATTCTCAAAGGAGATCATCACCCAAGATAAACTGCATGTTCTTAAACTGCAGGTCAGAAGTCAAACATGCCACTGAAATGGCAGAATCTGTAATATTACATGAAACTGATATCTGCTTTCTGAGTGAATCCCAGCTTAACGACCACTCATCTCCCATTATTGACCTCCTCAATCAAGCAGTAGTTATATAGCGAGGCTTGACACCCGAGACGGTATCCAGGCGCTGTGCTGTGGGTCTTAGTCGAAGAGCCAGGTCTCGAGTCCCTTTCTGAATAGGGTCAGGGAGGGTTAAGTGCGGAGGGAGAGGGTGTTCCAGGCTTTGGCTGCGAGGTGGGATAAGGAGCATCCTCCGGAGTGGCAGATTTGTGGTATCTGTGCGAGGGCAGCGGAACGGAGGTTCCTGGGAGGTCAGTGGAAATTAAGGCAGTGGTTCATGTAGGTGGGTCCTTGGTCATGGAGGGCTTTGTAGGCGTGCGTCAGAAGCTTGAATTATCATCTCTTCTGGTTTGGGAGCCAGTGGAGGTCCTTCAGGCGCTGGGTGATGTGGGTCTCTTGGGTAGGTTGAGGATCATTCTGGCTGCTGTGTTCTGCATAGACTGGAGTATTTTCATGAGTTCAGTGGTGGTGCCTGCGTAGAGTGCATTTCTGTAGTCCAGGTGGCTGGTGATGAGGGTATGGGTCACAGTATTTCTGGTGCCGAAGGGGAGCCGCTCGAAGACTTTGCAGAGCATGCAGAGAGTGTGGAAACAGGCTGAGGAGACTGCATTGACCTGACGTTTCATGGAGAGTTTGCTGTCCAGGATGATGCCAAGGTTGCGGGCGTGGTCTTTCAGAGCGGGATGGGTCTGAGTTCCAATGGCCACCAGGAGTTGTTCCACAGTGCGGTGTGTCTGCCGAAGGTCAGAACGTCGGTTTTGTCCGTGTTTAGCTTCAGGCAGTTGTTCTCCATCCAGGCTGTGACATTCTTCATAGAGTTGTGTAAGTTGATCTTCATCGAGGTGGGGTCCACTGAGAGAGAGAGAGAGGACGAGTTGGTATCTTCGGCATAGGTGATGATGTTGATGTCGTGGGATCTGCCGATGTCTGCGAGTTGTGTCATGTAGATGTTGAATAGGGTTGAGCTGAATGATAATTCTTGAGGGATACCGCAGATGGTGTGCTTGGGTTGTGATGTGAAGGGGGGGGCGGGATCTCTGGATGCAACCCGTTAGAAAGGATGCCTCCCATCTTAGCACGCTGTCTGTGATTCAGATCTGGCGTAGTCAATCGATGAGTGTGTGGTAGGAGCCAGTGTTAAAAGTTGCGGAGAGGTCGAGAAGGATCAAGGCGGCTGATTCTCCTCTGTCGAGCAGGATGCGGATGTCATCTGTTGCGGCGATGAGGACTGTCTCAGTGCTGTGATTGGCTCTGAAACCTGACTGAGAGGGGTCCAGCAGGTTGTTTCTTTCCAGGTGTTCAGTGAGTTAGAGGTTTATGGCCTTCTCCAGGACTTTGGCGAGAAATTGGAGCAGCGAGATGGGATGGTAGTTTTGGAGCTCGCTGGGTTCTGCAGAGACCTTCTTGAGGAGGGGTCTAACCTCTGCGTTTTTCCAGGCGTCGGGAAAGGTGGCTGTGGTGATAGAGGCATTGAGGATGGAGGTGAGCTGGTGTCTGATCTCGTCTCTTTCGAGGGTAAAAAGTCAGTGGAGGTATGGGTCAGTAGGTGTTCCTGAGTGGATGGAGTTCATTACAGTAGCTGTGTTCGGTGTGTGCCGAGTTATTCCCATGCAGTGAACAGGTAGTCGGTGGCCACCTCACTCCACCAGGTTTCTCAATCGTTCGTCATGACCAGAAGGGCCAAATTGGTGGAGGAATCGCTATCATACACAAAAATGACCTGTTCCTAAAACCCTTCCGAACAACAGAATACCCCACCTTCGAATATCTTGGAGTCAAGCTCTCCTCTAAAGGCTCCAAACCTATCAAATTCCATGCCATCTATCACTCCCCAGGAGAAAAGAAACATTTCTTCGAAGATTTAACAGACTTAATAATGCTAAACTCCCTGAATGAATCCACAGACATACTTGGAGACATAAACCTACACTTGAACGATATTGAAGCAGGGGCGGCTTCTCCGTTTGAGCGAAGGAGCGTCGCCCCACAAGCTCTAGAGTTGAAAAATAAAACGGTAATAAAGTTAATTTATTACATTTTATTTTTCAGCAACGGAGCCATCCTGAACTAAGTGTCAGGATAGGGCGGGGCCAGTGCTGCCGAGTGGCAGCAGTAGTGAGCTGTGTGCTTTAAAATGTGCATCTCTCTTTGGCCGGCCGACTTGCGCCGGCCACCAGACATGCAGATTTTAAGGTTCTCCAACCTAGCTGTAGTAGACAGCTAGGTTAGAGAAAGCGCAGGCCTCTAGGGCTCTTAGGAGCACTGAGAGAGGCTGCTCAAACCAATCCTGGAGCTGCTCTCATGCTGTGAAAGCAGCGCCAGGATTGGTTAGTGCAATTTCCTGTTCCCGCATTGGCGTCTGCCTGCTGGACAAGGCTAGAGTGAAGAGGACATCGTGTAGGAAGGTGTTTTTTTAATTTCTTTGCATCCTCCCCGTCCTACCACCCTCAGAACATGGCAGCCGCTACAGTTTGAAGATAAAACAATACAAGCCCTTACACCCTCCTTGAAACAAATGGCCTCAAAGTTCTGCAAAGAGCAAACTGATAACATAGGCTCGACGCAATCGTCGCCAACCATCCTTATCCCTCTACTCTATCCCACCCATTGACTGGCCTGACCACCACCTAATTTTATTTGCACTCAATAACATCCAAACAAAGCACCCAAGATAAGCGCCTGAAGCAATGGGCAAGGAATTTACACCAAATCCCCCAATCGGAATTAGAATCCCTAATCAGCTCCCAATTTCCACCTCCTCCCGACTTCACTTCAACCGATGACCTTACCTTCCACTACAACAATAAAATGGCTTAAGTTCTTAAAACTGTTGCCCCGTTTAAACTCAAATATATGAGAAGCATTCCCTCTAGATCCAGGCTCGATAAAGACCATAATATGGAGAGATGACTTGTAGTCTGACTGAAAGAATCTGGAGACAACAACCCTTACTGAACCATCTCTCCCTCCTCCGAGCCGAATGCCTAAAATAGAAGAAACATATCTACAGAGAAAATCTTCTTTCTTTCAAGCTCAACTAGATTGCCATAGAAACAGACCTAAAGACCTTTTCAGCATTCCCACAGCATGCATATGAAGCCTCTGATACGCATTGTGTGAAGTTTGCCAAATTCTTCGCAGAAAAATAACAAATATCAAACTTTCTCACGACCCCTCCACCCCCTTTCTCTGCCTGTCCTCCTGTCAAAGATGGTCCCAACACTACCACATCGCTGACTAACGAAGGTCTCCTTAAACCCTCAGCGACTTGCCAGGAATGCCAACAACAATAACTTACAACTAAAAAATAATGCATCCTGGGAGAAGTTTGATAATGTTTCTGAAGAAGAGGTCATCAAAATTCTTTCATGCATAAAACCATTATCTCGCCTCTCGGATCCTCTTCCCTCCTCAAAAATCTTAGACATATCATCTCCCCTACATAGACTAGAATAATTAACTACTCATTATCCAGCGGCTCTACGCCGGCCTCCCTTGAACTCGGCCAAGTCTCCCCCCCTCGTCAAAAAGCCAGAAGCTGAACCACCTAAAGAACTATAGACCAATAACTAACCTCCCTCTCCTTGCCAAAACTATTGAAAAATATGTTCTATCACAATTAAACAACCACAGTGATAAATTCAACATTCATGACACCTTCCAATCTGTGTTCAGGAAAAGCTGTAGTACGGAGACTGCAATCCTGAACATAATCGACAACTTACATAGATCTCTTGATGATGGTAAGGCCTGCCTCCCCTCCTGGACCTCTAAGCATCTTTTGATACGATCAACCACCACACCCTGCTAAACACCCTCTCGCAGCATGCAGGCATCATAGGAACTGTCTTACAGTGGTTTGCCTCATTCCGTAACCAATGTTCTCACCTAATCAAACTAAATAAGGCCACCTCACAAGCAGTTTCAGTCCCACAAGGAGTCCCCCAAGGATCACTCCTATCCCCTGCCTTACTCAACGTCTACATGGAACCCCATAAAAACATCCCTCATACCACCTCTATGCACACGACACTAAACTCTACATCAAAATCTCATCAGCTAACGACATCCAGCACCGGAACAACACTCCCATCAAGGTGCAATCCTGGCTGGCCAATACAAATTTAAAACTCAACCCCAACAAAACTGTATGAGGTCTACACTCAACGCAGCGGCTGGACTTCTCTCTGGGGAAAGGCGTTTTGATCACATCACTCCCACGTTCAAAAGCCACAACTGGCTACCTATTGAAGAAAGAAGCATTTTCAAAACTGCTTGCATAACTTACAAAGTTCTTTACACAGAGAAACCGAACTACCTCGCAAACAAACTATCAAAAACTGTTCAAAAGAGGCCCCTGCGAAGTTCTAACACGCTACTCTTGATTCCTCAAAGCTTTATAAAAGAAAAATCACTTACACGTTCCTTCTGTGGGAATGCACCTAGAATTTGGAATTCCCTACCCAAGGATCTACGTGACAATCATTCATTCCTCTACTTCAGAAAAAAACGTAAATTATTTTTTAGCAACAAATACTTGAATACTCCCTCCTAAAACACTTGTCCTACTGCCTTACTTTCTCCCTCTGACCAATTTTAACCCGACCATCATTGCCGCTGGAACAAACGGACCAGTCATTCCCCCCATTTGTGGTAAAAACTACCATCTCTACCTCCAGAAATTATTAATCTTCTACTCCACAGTTCATTGTATATTGCAACGGTTTACTTTGTATTACCCTGTATGCACACAATTTTCTATGCTTTCCTTGTACATTGTATGCTGTCCAAACTTTGTATAGCGCTCTAATCCCCCTGGGTCAGGTCCACGCTCTATAAAACTCGAAAAAATAAATAAATAAATATCTAAAAGAATCTGGGTGCATTGCCCCTGCAACAACTTAAAGGTAGGTGTGGAGTTCCTCTTAGGCCTCTGCAACTCTATTGTAGATTGGTATTCCAGATATATCTGGGACTCCAGTGATTGGAGACATGGCGGGACCTTTTTGCTTCTTGCTTCAACAGCCAACTTCCTATCTTTGTGAGATTGCACCGAGAGCCAGAAGCCTGGATAAAAGATGCCTTTCGTCCTGACTTTTTTCAAATGCATTCCCTTATTTTTCTCTCCTTCCCAAAGTCGTCCTTTTCGTGAAGCACTTCCTCTGCAAAATGATCATGATAACACCGCTCTGGCCCTCCCATGCTTTGTTTTCTCATCTAACACAGTACGCAACAGATTACCCTCACCTTCTCTTCTCTTGTTGTGGAAAATCTCGATGGGATTCTGGTAATGGTCAGATATTTGGGGGGTCCCCGATTGAAAAGTGCTGGGCTCCAGGAAGCAGATATGCCTACAGCTCTGCCTGGGCAGCTTGGTTTCATAGCATCAGACAGGATTTTGATTCCCTTACATCGTCTTCCTACAGTCAAGCCAATTTACTCTCTTCTCTTTCTTCTGAAGGCCTTTCTCACAGAATGTTAGTATCCGCTGCTCAGTTATTACAGCTCACCTACCTGTTTAGGTTTCGCCGGCACAGCGCTTGCGCTGTGCTTGAGAAATCTATTGTTTTCAATATAAACTTAAAAGGGACTTCGATCCCGCCTCCCCTCTTTCCTGGCTTCTCATTGGTTCCTGTGCGTGCTACTTACTTTTCGTCCATTTCTATTGGCTGTAGCATATTTTCCTGCATTTATCAATGCTTGTTCCTCGTCTGCTTCTCTTAGCAGTTTCCAGGCGCTGAAATACTGTTAACATCTGCAGTTTTGCTTCTTTTCGCTTTTTACTCTTGCAGCACATTTATATATCAATTTATCACCAGGGAGATTAAGGATTGGCATGGAATCACAGGATGTTGCTGCTGCCAAAACAAGAACCAGGACCCCAGCTCTCGAGTCAGCAGCTCTGGCCGCTGCACATCCTCTCCACTCCTGTGTTATTTGTCAGGGAGCTCTTTCCTTCTCCCGGTCGATAATTGATAAAAACAGTACTTTATTCATCACATTGGCGAAACCAATGCATTACCAATGCTTGTTTTAATTATAACTCCTTGGACAAGGACTCATTTTTGCAGTGTCTCAAGAAAAGGATTTACCTCAAAGGAACTCCTCTTTCCACTGTTCCTCTATCTGGGATTTCTTCGAATTTCTTTCCTTTCTGTCGGTTTCCTAGTCTCCTTGCTCTCCCTGAAGAAACTCTCAATTAAGTTTGCCAGCCTGATGTGTCCCACTTCTGTAAGAGGCTCATCGAGATCTTTCGGTCTCTGGTCTGCTCTCTTGCCTGATGCCAGCCTCATACATATTTTCCTTCCTGTACCTTTCCTTAAATTGTCATCTTCCTTTAAGTGTAGAGATATTGTAATTCTCATCTGCATTCTTCTTCAAACCTGCTTCTTCTCTCTTTTAAGTGTTGCAGCTCTCTTGCACCACCCTAGCTCATAATATGACACCAGAGAGGACACCGCCTCTTTTGGTCATCATTTCATCCGCAGAGCCATGGCTTCAAAGAACTCCTTCACTGGTCTAAGACTGGAGGACATTTTTAAGGATGCATATTGGTCTCATGCAGCAACCTTTAGAACTTTCAACTTGAAGCCAGACGAAAACATGGGTGACAGAGCCCTTTCTGGGCTTTAAACTTGCATATTGTGTCACTTCATTGTCTTGTTATAAACCACAGATTTTCCTAGTTGCAGAGAAGAGGACATCTAAGATTTTAACAAATATAATGAAAAGAGCATAATATCCAACCCACCCATTGGTGTATATTTTTTGTTTGTATGAATTCTTGAAATTTTAGAATTCTTGATCTTTGTATGAGTATTTCTCGAGACCGCGTTGTATTCAAATACTCGCACTTTCTTTCAGACTCTTCTTAACCAGGGCATACTTCTTGATTAGACAGATGCTCAGATGGTGCAGTCATCTCCAAGCATCTTTATCAGCCTCATGCTTAAAGAACAAGTTACTTACCTTCGGTAACGATATATCTGTAAGAAACATTAGTAGTGATAGATTCTTTACCTTAGAATATCCCGAGGCGTCAGACTGGATCCGAAAAGTTTTCGTCAGCAGTACCCCTGCACGTCGGTAGGTGGCGTCATGCGGCTCCGCGTCCGTCGTTGGCTTCGTGGTCGACGAGATGACGTCGCGGGCGCTATTTAGACGCCGCCCACGCGAGCTGACGTCAGTTCTGTACACGACTTTCCGCGCCAGGAACGCAGAGCCATGCAAGATACTGACCACTGGTGCATTGAAACAAGGGCCCTGAAAGGGATGACCTTAACCCTAGAAATCAGTTCGCAGAGCGGGGAGGATGGGTGGGGCGGTAAGGAATCTATCACTACTAATGTTTCTTACAGATATATCGTTACCGAAGGTAAGTAACTTGTTCATCTGAAAAAAACACATAGTGATAGATTCCTTACCTTAGAATAGTTACCCCAGCAATACCAACCCCGGTGGTGGGTCTGCGAACCAAGATCACACCAGAAAGTCCTGGAGAACAGAACGGACAAAGAAGCCGTCTCTCCGGACTTGGCTGTCCAGGCAATAATGCTTGGTAAACGTGTGCAGCGAGGCCCACGTGGCTGCCTGACAGATGTCTTGCCGGGGGACACCACGTCCCAATGCAGTAGTGGCTGCAGTAGCTCTGGTGGAATGAGCACGCAGCCCCACCAGAGGTTCTTTTTTAGCCAAAGAGTAACAGGCTTTGATACATAAGACAACGCAGCGGGAGATAGTTCTCTTGTGTACCGCCCGACCTTTCTTGGTGCCAACGTAGCCAACAAAGAGCTGGTCATCCACCCGGAACTGCTGTGTGCGGTTGAGATAAAATGAGAGGGCACGTTTTGGGTCCAGACGGTGGAGCCTCTCTTCCTCTCTGGAAGCATGCGGAGGCGGAATGAAGGTGGGCAAGGTAATAGTCTGCCCAATGTGAAAGGCCGTAACCACTTTTGGCAAAAAGGAAGGACGGGGCCTGAGCACCACTTTGTCCGGATGGACTGAAAGGAAAGGAGGCTTACAAGAAAGAGCCTGGAGCTCACTGACCCGCCTAGCGGAGGTGATGGCCACCAGGAAGGCAGTCTTCAATGTCAAGAGACGAAGAGGACAGTTGTGAAGAGGCTCAAAGGGAGCGCACATCAAGTATGTAAGAACCAGATTCAAGTCCCACTGAGGCATCACAAAAGGAATAGGAGGAAAAAGGTGTGTAATGCCTTTGAGAAATCTATTTACAACAGGGGACTTGAAAAGAGAGGGCTGATCAGGTAGCCTGAGAAAGGCTGAAATTGCAAAAAGGTAGCCCTTGATAGTGCCCAGAGCAGAGCCCTGCCGGGCCAAAGAGAGAAGGAACAGTAGGACCTCAGAAAGAGGGGCAGAAAGGGGATCCACAGCCTTTGCTGTGCACCATGCCACAAACTTGTTCCACCTGCAGGCGTATACCACTTTAGTAGAGGGACGCCTGGCTGCCAGAATGACATCACAAACTTCAGGAGGCAAGTCGAAAGGAATCAACTGCCGCAGCTCAATCTCCACGCAAAGAGGTGGAGGCTGGACAGGTTCGGGTGGAGGACCGTCCCCTGCTGCTGCGACAGAAGATCCTCCCGAAGAGGCAGTCTGATCGGAGGATCGATGCTCATACTGAGTAGCTCGAGATACCATACTCTTCGAGCCCAGTCCGGGGCCACAAGGATGACTTGTGCCCGGTCGCGCCTGATCTTCTTCAGCACTCTGGGCAGAAGTGGTATAGGCGGAAAGGCGTACAACAGACCGCAACTCCACTCGCGACGAAAAGCGTCGCCGAGCGAGTGCCGCCTTGGAAATGCCAACGCACAGAACTGATGACATTGCGCGTTCTCTTTGGTGGCGAATAGATCTAACCAAGGATCTTCCCACTGCTGAAAGAGACCTTGCATCACCTCAGAGTGAAGACGCTATTCGTGATCGAGCATGCACCTGCGGCTGAGTTCGTCCGCCCTGGCGTTCAGAGAACCTGCCAGGTGTTGAACCACCAGGGACATGCCCTGATGTTCCAGCAATGTCCAGAGACGCAGAGCCTCCTGACATAGGGTCCACGACCCCACCCCGCCTTGTTTGTTGCAGTACCACATGGCGGCGGTGTTGTCTGTGAACACCTGCACTACTCTCCCCTTGACAGAGGGAAGGAATGCCTTCAGTGCAAGTCGGATCGCCCGAAGCTCCAGAATGTTGACATGGAGCCTGGACTCCGCCGGAGACCAGAGGCCTCTGATCTCCGCCTCGCCCATGTGGCCGCCCCATCCCAGGAGGGACGCGTCCGTCACCACTGTGTACTCCGGTTGGGGAAGGGAGAGGGATCTGCCGCTGACCCAATGTTGGTTCGTGAGCCACCACTGCAAGAGTTGTGCAGTGCCCTCCAAGATCTGGACGTAGTCGGACACGTTTCCCTGATGCTGCGCCCACTGGAACTTCAGGTCCCACTGCAGAGCCCGCATATGCCACCTGGCATGATTGATCAGCAGGATGCAGGAGGCCATGAGGCCCAGCAGCCTCAGGGTCATCCTGACGGAAACCCAGGATAAGGGCTGAAAGATTGGAATCATAGCCCGAATATCCCGGACTCGCTGTTCGGGAGGATAAACCCGAAACCGCGCCGTGTCCAGAACCGCTCCAATGAAGAGGAGCTTCTGAGAGGGGATCAGGTGTGACTTGGGCACGTTGATGGAGAACCCCAGCAAATGCAGGCGGTCGGCCGTAGTCTGGAGGTGGGAGACAACTGTCTGGGGCGAGCCCGCCTTCAACAACCAGTTGTCGAGATAGGTGGAAGACTGAAACCCCTGATCTGCGCAGATGAGCTGCCACCACCGCCATCACTTTCGTGAACACCCGAGGGGCGCTTGTAAGGCCAAAAGGGAGCACAGTGAACTGAAAATGCTCGTGGCCTACCGTGAACCGGAGGGAACGCCGGTGGGCCGGCAGGATGGGAATATGAAAGTAAGCATCCTGCAAGTCCAACGCTACCAGCCAGTCTTGTGGGTCTAGAGCAGACAGGACCTGAGCAAGTGTGAGCATCTTGAACTTCTCCTTCCGGAGGAAGAGATTCACGTCCCGAAGGTCCAAGATAGGACGCAGGCCATTGCTCTTCTTTGGAATCAGAAAGTAGTGGGAATAACAACCACGACCTACTTCTGGCATTGGAACGCGCTCTATGGCCCCCTTGGCCAAGAGGGCCGCAACTTCCTGCTGGAGAAGTGCCAAGAGATCCCCCGATACGCGGTGGTACTGAGGTGGCATGGCTGGAGGGGTAGTCTCGAAGGGGAGGGAGTAGCCCCTTCGGACTATCTGTAAAACCGACCTGTCCGACGTGATGGTGCGCCAGCGGGGGAGGTGATGGCGAAGCCTGCCACCCACTGGCGTTTGATGGGCCTGAAAGGTCGGACTAGGATGGTTTAGAGGCATTGGTGGCGGGGGTGGAGGTGGACTGACCCTTCCGCTGGCCCCCTGAACCGCCGCGGCGGTTCCCACGTCCGCGGCCGCACGTGGACTGTTGCGCTGACCTGTGGCTCTGTTGCGAACGTTGTGGGTTGCCCCTTCCGCGAGCACGAAAGGAGTGAAAGGCAGAAGGCGGAGGAGGGCACGTGGCCGAAAGGCCCAAGGACTTGGCCGTAGCCCGTGAGTCCTTAAAGCGCTCCAAAGCACTGTCTGCCTTATTGCCAAAGAGGCGAATGCCATCGAAGGGCATGTCCATCGAAGTGTTCTGGACATCCCCCGAAAAGCCAGTTGTCCTCAGCCAGGCGTGGAGGCGGAGCGCCACTGTCGTGGAAATCGCCCTGCCTAGTGAGTCGGCGGTGTCAAGGCCACAACGTATTGTGAACTTGTAACCGGACAGCTAGGCAGCACCTGCGCTACCGTATCCCACAAGGAGTGTGAATAACGGCCCAAGAGTCATGCAGTGTTCACAGCCCGCAGCCCTAGGCTGGCGGAAGAAAAAATCTTCTTCCCGTACAGTTCCAGCCTCTTGGATTCCCTATCCGGGGGTGCGGAAGGGAATGCGCTTGGGGAAGCAGAGGTTTGGACAACCAAGCTCTCAGGGGTGGGGTGTTGGGAGAGGAAAAGGGGGTCGCCCGGGGCCGGGCGATGGCAGCGGGCCACGTTCCTGTCCACAGGAGCCCCTGTGCTGGGCCTGGACCAGGAGCCCAGAAGAACGTCAGACAGTGCTTCATTAAAGGGCAGCAGTGGCTCCGCAGAGGAAACTGCTGGCTGAAGCACTTCTGTCAGGAGGTTAGTCCTGACGGCCACAGTAGGTAGCTGCAGGTGGAGTGCCCCACCAGCCCTACGCAACACCAAAGAAAAACTAGCGCCCTCCTCCGTAGCCACGGTAGGAGACATCATGCCAAGGTCTGGAGAGGTGTCCATACCACTGGCGTCCCCCAGCTCCTCAGCCCAGTCTGGGTTATACTCACATTGAGCTGTGAGAGGGTCCTCAGACCCCTCCCAGTCCTCCCCTTCCTCCTCCTGCTGTTGAAAAGGAGGAGGATGGATATAGGGAAACAGATTCCCAAACGGCGTCGGAATCGGCGTCGGTCGACACCGTTCCGGCACCGTATCCACGTTGGGGCTGAAACTGGGGCCGACGTCGTCCGGCGCGCCGGGCGACGTCCAATGTGGTGCCGGTGGGGTCGATGTCGGTGGAGGTGTTACTAGGTCAACCGGTGTCGACCGGGATCCATGGGAGTCCTGCGGTACCGAGGCCGGAGCCGACGGCGACGCCGGGGCCACCGGCGTCAAAGGGCGAGGACTCCCAGTCGGGCCCGCGGGGCCCGAAGGCACACCGGAGGGGCCCGACGACCCAAATAGGCGAGCCATAGCGGACAGGAATTCCTGTACCTGGGCCGGAGTCGCCGATGAACCCGGGAAGGGCGGGTAGGTCACCGACGACTGCGTAGGCTCCGCCGGAGCCGCGGGGGTGGCACCACCCGCTCCCTCAGCCGCGTCGCGCGACCGGAAGTCGAAGAACGAGGACGTTTCTTCGACTTCTTTTTGTGCTTCGCCTTACCTGACCCTGAGTGCGAAGACTTCGATTCGGACGACTTCCGATGAGGACGGCTCCGCGACCGGTCCCTCGACCTCCCTCTGGACCGGGACCTCTCACGGTGCGGAGCCGACTGCCGGGCTTCCAGCAACTTTCGGGACCACTCCCGCAAAGTCTTCGGCGCCATGGCCCAGCAGTCGGGGCACGACTTGGGGTCGTGGTCGCGCCCCAGGCAGAAGAGACACACGCGGTTCAGGTCCGTCACCGACATCATGCGATGACAGTCCTCTCAAGATTTAAACCCGGGCATCCCTGCTGCACCAGGAGTCGATCAACTCAAAAAGCTGAGACAAAAATCTAAAAAAACTCAGTCAAAAATTGACTGGGGTACCGCTCTCTCCAAATCTGCGCTTGCTAGCGCGGAAAAAGAAAGAACTGACGTCAGCGCACGTGGGCGGCGTCTAAGTAGCGCCCGCGAAGTCATCTCGGCGACCACGCCGCCAACGACGGACTCGGAGCCGCACAACGCCACCTACCGACGCGAAGGGGTACTGCTGACGAAAACTTTCCGGATCCAGTCGGACGCCTGGGGATATTCTAAGGTAAGGAATCTATCACTATGTGTTTCTTTCAGATACTGAACATCATGATCCAGCTGTCCCTGATTTCCAGTTTACCTTCATCATATTTCCCCTACCCCCATGTCATTCTACAAGTTCGGTTTCCACAGGGTACTTTTTTTGTTCCTGTTCTGCACACTTCCACTTGTTTTTACCCGTGGCAATAAGAGGGCATTACTGATGTGGCTACTCCTTACATCCCACGGTGACATTGCAATTTGTTTATTTTCTCATCAACTCAATTGCTGCTGCTAGGATAGTATTAAAGGGATTTGCATATTAAACTTGCCTTATTGTCTTTAATAGAATATTAGCTTTCCTCTTCACTGCAGCTAGAAAAATCCCTATTCCTTTTAGCAACTACTGAACCAAAGATTAGGGGCCTTATCACAAGTTTGGCGGTCTTGCAGCGGGCCGCCACGCCAGCACCCCGCTGCAAGAACCCCAAACCCTTAGTCAGACCACCTGCCGGATTTTGAGTTAATCCTGTGAGGGTAGTCCTGCTGCGGTGGGCCCACAGCGGTGCGTATCTAAGGCACATAGGTGTGCCTTAGACATGCACCGCCGTGAGACCGCTGCAGCCCGTTCCTGCACGGAAAGCAATGCACAATGTTGTGCATTTCTTTCTGTGCAGGAACAGAGGATGCAAAAATACAGGGGGGCACAACATGTGCCCCCCTGCATCCATTCCCAGGCCCGGAGGCAACAGGGGGCCCTCTAAAAGCACCCTGAGTTGCCTCACTGCCATCCTTTTGAAAGGATGGGGGTGAGGCAATTCGTAATATGGTTGGCGGTGCAACCGCCGCAGGATCACGGATACCTGGGGGTTGCAGCGGTCCTGTGGCAGTTCAACTGCCAAAAGTATTAGGGCTGGTGGATTGCCAGTCTGGCGGCCCATGGACGTGTCGTAATAAGGCATTAAGTAACAACCGAGCTACTAGCAATCCCTGAAGGCAAGAAAATCAGCTCATGTGCAGATCCTTTAGAACAACTGACCTTACCCTGTGGAACTCACTTCCATACCCATCTGAACTTATCACCACAACTCTCCACGCCAGCAGCCAAGCACATCATCATGTGCTTCAAAGCACCACCTTCCAGATGCACTTGTCTGCCTTCTGTAGCTTGGTCCATCAAAGATACAATCACTGTAATTGTGCTGTGGCTTGCATTTGTGTACATTCAAACTATGCAATGCAGTGGCATATCTAGTTGGTAATAGTGTAAGGTAAGTCATAAATACACAAATGATGTATCAGCACATTTTTTTGACGCCATTATGACATTTCTCTTTTTCAAACTGCTTGAGCTGTTTCTATTATGAATGCACCACCATCTACTACAAGTCTGTCAAGGTAAAAAAAAAATCAAAAGGGCATTTCACCTGTTCTCTAATTGAGACAGTAAAGTAGGCCAGAAGTCAACAAATATTGCTTCATTTCTTTTAAGAAAAAGGAGGTGCAGCTCAAAGAATTTCTAGATCCAGAACAATTTATCAAAAATTGTCTGCAGACCACTTCAGAAAGTTACATCACGATGTGCAGTTTCAAATTGCTGTAAGCCAACCATGACTTGGATCTCTGCCCCAAACAAAATGTTGACATATCTGGCTTGTAGAAGAATTAATATTTAAAATATGACGTAGACTAGACAGGATCTTATGAGTGATATTAGGTGGCGCCAAATTTTATTAGAGACAAAAAGTTCACACCCCATTAGAATTGGGAGATGAATTACAGAAAACACAACATTCACGCAACAGCTCTAACTACTGTGTTTCTGTATGTTCACCCTAAAATATGGTCTAACTGGCTATTTATATCGTAAATTACAACAGTTTTAATTCCAAATTACAATCATTTGTTTCAAGTTAAAATGTAGAAAGCAGTAAAAGTACATTATTTTAAAGTGTATTTTGTCTACACAAAATGCATTTTTAATCTTTCCCAGAGATCAAATTTCATGATTAATGACACAAAAAATAAAATTATACAGCCATGTAAAACAACCATTTTCAGCCTAAAACAAACGTTTCGCAGTCATCACGAATTCTCTTTAGTCCAGTTCCTCAGAATGGCCTCCGCTGAATCAAGTGTGCTGTCTTTCTGTAGGTGGAGGAGAGAACCGATATAACACATTACACAAAGGTAATAGTGATGGACTTTTTAAAGCTCATTTCTAAAACAAAAGCATTTCATTTACAAGGAGTTTATTTTCAAGTTTTAATATGCATATTACATATACAGTAAATTTTCTTAACCCTTTCCTTTTCTTCTTCAAGTACAACAATAACATGAACTTTGAGTACTCAAGGAATCACTTTGCACATGTGTATTTTATTTCGGACCTGCAATGTTAAAAATAACAAGAATTGGCATAGCCAATAGGTCTCGCCTTTGGGACCGTATAAGTGCTTAGCCATGCAACGGTTGATGTTGTTGCACCAAGGATATTGTGCTGCATAACTAAATACTTATAAGGTCCCAAAAGCGAGACCTATTGGCTATCCCCTCTCATGCACCCTCCTCTCTTTCACTACCTCCTTTCTGAAAATCTTCCCCTTTTCGCCTTTCTCTCACACAATGAACGAACCTAGCCCCACAGGGCAGTAGAACATAGCAACCAGACCCCTTGCCAACCCTAATCTACTTTTCCTTCTGCTTGCTATTTCACTCATGATATCCAATGGTGCTGGTACAATTTTGAGATTGCAGATGCCGTCATCAATGAGACGTCACAGAAGTCGTAGGGGTTTTGAAAAACACCCAAGCATTACGCAAAGCACAAGAGTAGCAAATGAACTACGCCCATTCAGCAGAATAGTTGTAGGGTAGTGATATGCAACAAAATGTAAGTTTTGGAGCACATTGTCCTGAATATAGGACTAAAGCATGGGGTAGTAGGGTAATGCCCTTTACAAAGTGCACATTTTCCCTTGAAATGGGCACAAATTTGCATCAGATCTGTAGTTTTACTGCTGAGCATATAGGGCGCACAAATGATATATGGGTATCAGTGCATGTTTATCATTTGCGTATCACACAAGTAAAGCGTCTCTGTTTTTTTAACTAATTAAAATCTTAGTTCCCATCACACTACAGAATTACATAAAACCAACATCCTTCATTTGAACTTAATTTGCTTCGCATGTATTTTGATATATTTGTGCAGTTCATTTAAAACTATTAAAATGTTGGTGTGTTTGAACACATTTGAGATCTTACAGCCTTTCCTTTCACACTCCTTGTACCACAGCCAGACTATCACTTGGTTCACAATATAAATTTCCCTCGATTTGCAGTAAGGGAAAAGAAAAGTAAACTCCAACCTCCATGTTAAAAGAATACGCAGCAATATGTCAGAAGACTAAGCCTGACATTTGACCTCTGCCTGAGGATACAGTAAATGAAACATGATAAAAAAACAATAAATAAAGGCCTCCTTATTGCTCATTCCTCTCCGGACTTCCTTCAAGGTTACTTTAGGGGTGCTGCAGCACCTCCCGCACCCCTACTTCCAGCGCCCCCGACATATCTTTCCCACTTCCTAGTTCTTTAACTCTCACTTACACACACCACCTCCCTTGCCTGCCTGCTAAGGTGATGGGGGTTTGAGGAAAGCCAATAATATTAAGCTTTATATGCATGGAACATAAGGAGGGGTTTCTCGAGCGAATTAAGCTGTACTAAAATGACAATGTGAAATTTGACCTTCCCACGGGAGAAATAAACAAGTGATTGCACACCAATGTGTTTACTTCTTTCAAAAAACATTTTTGGGCCACATTTATTTTCACTGCAATAAATATACATTCCAGAGCTGCTACTAATTTTGTATACAACGCTAGGGTCACATACAGGGCTGTCAAGTTCATGCGAACAAAAATGTAATATTCCAGTCTGTGAAACTTGTTTAACACCGTAATGCATTATGGGAGCTGTGGTCCCGGTTTACCCGAGCTGATCCGGACTAGCACGCCTGAAATGTTTTGAAAGAGAAAAGCACTGGACGGAAGCCTGTTATATGCCACACGGGTCACTTTCTCTACTTGTGCATTCTGTAAGCTCTGACCGGTAGGTGACAAAAACAGTGTTTAGGAGCGCTCGCGCCATTTTTATGCACTCTACTTCCACAATACCATGCCCAGGTGTTGATGTTTTCCGTAGAGCATCTCGTCGTCTTTCGCATCGCAGCCTGAGCGGGTATCCACCGACCGGGACCAAGAAAAACAAGCGCGCGCGCCTCGCACGGCAGCAGGGGGAGGGAGGGGAGGAGGGGGCCTGCGCGATTCCCTTGCGGGAGCGAGCGGCGCCAGGAGCGATAATTGCTACCATATGGCGCCAGCTGCTCGCTCCCGCAAGTGAAATCGCCAAACGTGCACGCGTTGCCATTGAAGGCAATGGAACGCGTGCACGTTTTTGGCTGAAAAGCCGAATCGATTGCAAAAGGTCTTTTTTCCTATGCAGCGCATGCGCGCTGCGTAGGCGAGACCTAAAAACGACAAAAAGACCTAAGAGTTTGCCATTTTGAGTTAGATTACATTGTGTAAAGATAATGATTAAGTGGGTTGTATCTTCATGAATAGGACAACGATGAGCATCAATAGTTAAGATAATTTATTGACGTTATCAGCTTGCAACTACAGCACACCACCGCAATACAAACAGGCGACAGCTCCACTGTTGGTCTTCAATACAAATACAGCAAGCATTCCCTGGACCTGTACAAATGCTTGGTCTCACCTAAAGGCTTCCCTTCAGCCTGCAGCTCCACACCTACGCACCCTTAGCATCTACAGAAAGGGCAGAGCTTCGGGGAATCTAATCAGCAGCCATTTGCTAACAAAAGGGTTCATTGAATTTGTAAAGGGAGTCCTTTCACCACAAGCTCACAGTCGGCTGCTCCATTTGTGAAGGTCATTTGGCTGCTCTTGTCACTTCACTAGAACCTGTGCCCAATGCACAGAAGGCAGAAAGGAGGGTGGGGAGAATAGGAAATACAAATCTGAGGGGGGCTGAAATAGCAACAAGGATGGAGGAAAAAGTGAACAAGTAAAGCAATTAAAAAGAGAGACAATGGGAGAGCAAATACGAATAAAAAACATACAGAGTGGAATGTGATAAAGAATTCATGTGGAAAAAGTGGACCATGCTAAATTGGTGGAAATTAATATATCGAAGTTTAAGAGAAGGAATGAGAGAAATCAGCAAAAGATAGCAACACAGGTGAAAGGAGAGGCTTCAGACAAAGGGCAGAAAAGGAAAGAAAAGTGAAAGTAATGAAAATAAAAAGAAAGCAGAGGGAAAATATAGAAGCCCTGGGCGATACAGGTAAAATATGAGAGATGCAAGCAGAGGGTAATGCAACTAATGCAGAGTAGTGTGTGTAATCTACCACCCTCCGACCCTAACCCTGGTGAAATAGTTCAGTGGTAAATATAATGACTAAGCCAGAAATGTGTAGGCTGCAGGTCATCGGTCCTAAAAACATTCACAAAGCCCGATGGGTTAATGCACATACTGTTGAGGTGTATGTTTCATACCTCCATCACAGCCTTCAATCATAGATAGATCATCGTGTTTAATGCCCCTGATGCAGAAATGTGCATGTTGTAGGCATCGGTCCTAGTGACAGGCCTCCGTCCCCGGTATAGGCACTTGCAGTGTGAGTTATGTATTAGAAGAGTCCTAGGGTTAAAAAGAAGTGGTTGAAAAAATGAAAGAAAGTGTGCATTATTGCAACACTGCAGAAACCAAGAAAATGCATGCCTTATGGTGCACCGTGAAAACTTAACAGTAGTGTGCATGATTTCATCATTGTGTGTTGGACTAATCTGTGGATTGCTGCATGCAAGCGTTTATCGTAGACATGGAGAAAAATGTGCATAGCTGCCAGTGTGCGAGTCTGGCACAGGTGCGTGTGTGTGTGTAAAGTATAAATCTGTTTTTAATATCAGGTCCAAACCCCCACTCTGCATTAGAAACTAATGCTATTTGAAAGGTGTCCCTGGTTAAATGTGCTTTGAAAGTTCCTCTGCTAGTAAATATTTTTAAAAGTTGAGGTGAGAAGCAATTAGTTTTAAATTGTCTCAATTATTCGACCAATATTGACGTAGTGTAAATGTGATTCTATGTCAGGACCGGAGGCTTCGGATTTTATCTTTCGTTGCTTTATTTGATTAGCAGCCATTTTAAAACTTTAGAATTAAACCACATTTCCCAAACACCCTCGGGAAATTGGTTAATAAAAGAAACAAAGAAGAGACAACATGTCCCTGAGTCCATTGAACCAATCACAACACAGCCATCACTGCATAGTCCCTCGTCGAACCCTTGCTCATCCTCTTTCTTTGCTGCTACGCAGCCATGAGATGAGTGTCTTTTTTATCTTCCCATATATTTCAGTCAGTAATTGGTGTAAACTTTGGTCGCTGTCGGGGGACCGCGTTTTCCGCCTCCCGCGACTGTGATGCTATGTTCTTGGGCTATTGTATTTAAATGCGCATGTTTTAGTGGCTCGCATTGCTTTGTTTGTTGTTGTTGCCGCGTAATAGCTTTTTGTTTCAGGCACATAGTGGAGCTGCTCTTCGCGCCCGGGCGCTTGTGAATTTTCGCTTACCTTTCACGGTTCCTTTTTCTGTTGACCGCGAGTTCGGTCTTTCCTCTCGGCTCGCTGGTCCGCTTGCGGGCCTACGCGGGACCGTCAGCCACTTCCCTGCCGCGGAGCGCGGCTTCGACCTCCGGCCGCCAGGGGCCACTGACGCGCGCGTCTAGCGCGTCAGTGTCTCGCTGGCAACGGCTCGCGGAATCGGAAAGCCGTTAATTGCTTTCATTCCGCCCGCCGTTGCCTGGTGCTCCGCGACCCCCTGGAGAGTTACGCCCTCTGCGGAGGGTCTGTAGAGCCCGTGTGCTCGTTGCCGGTGACACCCAGAGTGCTCTCTGAGTAGGTTTGTGTGAATTTCAAGTTGGACGCCCAGTGGGTGTATTAACTGTCTCGGCATTTAACTTGGTTTAGCAGGCTGAATTTGGGCTTGCAGGGGCACGCTCCCAGGGGTTTTGAAAGCCTGTCCAGTCCTTTTGCAAGCAGGGTGGTGTCCCAGAGGCTCTGACCTCGCTCCTTTGGTGGATTGGGGCTGTGCCCTAGCTGATTTTGCTGGTTTCCAGCGCCTAATTAATCAGTCCTTGCGGCTGTGGAGGTAGCCACTGGCACGTTATCTAGTGTTTTGTCCAGTGCGCAGTCTTCAGGCTTTTTAAAAAAAAAAAATGTTTGCCATGTCTGAACAGGCGGACATGCAGTGGGAGGAAGATCCCCTAGCCCAGCTGCCTTGGGATGAAGTGTTTTATGACGTGGTGGATGCGTCCATTTATAAGGCAGTTGAGGAAGTGATGGCTCCCATGGAGGAGCGGTTGGCGCAAAAGATTGTGCGTGAGTGCGCCAAGTGGGCTCCACCTGCTCCTAATGCCCCCATGGCTTCCCAGGGTGCGCAACGGGGAGACCCAGTGCCAGCTAAGCGTCCCAGGGTGGACGGCGTAGATCAGGACGCTTTCGAGAGGCTTTTCTGGCTCAAAGCCAACCACAGACAGCACCATTGGACCTCTCCCCCTCCCCTCCCCCTACTAACCCAGTAAGTCCTTCCCAGGGGTTTGGTGATGACACTAAGGGTGATACGGACGAAGAACCTGGGCCATCTCGCCCATGGCATCCGGCAGCACCATCTGGCTCCGCGGAGTCTCAAGGACCGGGTGGCGGTTCCGACATGTTGGATCCTGAGTTGCTCATGCACCTCCGGTCCTCTGAGTGGACTCCGTCAGGGAAGGTCGCCGGCTACGTGGCGAGTCGAATTCGCACCCCGATGGGCACAGAAGCCCGTAGCCGTCGGCACTCGGAATGCCCGTCTCTTGACGGGAAGGTTGCGCAGACCCCAGAGTTGGACCCCAGGATGGCGACGTTCCTGGCTAAGTTCATCAAGGACCCCAAGAAGGGTATAGATCGGTCCTGGAGGGCGTGCCAGGACAAGCTTCTGGATGCCCTAGGTCCCCTCACCATGATCCTAGACATGGCGGAGGACGCCAAGAGCTCAGGGGCCCTTATTTCACCAGACACACTGTCAGGCTGGGCTCAGCGTGCAGTGGTTTTTCTGGGAAATGCAAATTGTGCGCTCTCAACAGAGCGGAGACGGTCTTTCCTCATTAAGGTAGATCCGAAGTTAGAAGATCTGGCCGACTCCGAGGCGGGGGCGGTGGCCCAGGGAGGCTTGTTTGGTGAGCCATTCATTAAGGAACTGGGCAAGTTCGTTAACACCTTCACGTCGCTTGACAGGGCCCAGTCCTCCATTAAAAAAGTTTTTTCCTCCTGGGTTTTACGTGGGGCCGCTCGACCGGCCAAGCCCCCCCAAAACTCCAGGGGGCAATGCTCCAGGCAAGGGCAGTACCAGCAGCAGACCAGGTACAACAACTTTTACCCTTCCCGGGGAAGAAGGTCCAGAGGCCGTAGTTTCAGAGGAGGGGACAGCTCCTCTAATGCCGGTAAGTGTCTCTACCGAGTCTCTGGTGCGAGTGGGCGGCCGTTTGGCCGGATGTCTGAGTGTGTGGAGAACAATCATGTCAGATGCTTGGGTGTTGCAAATAGTCCAGGGCTTTCAGATAGAATTTTGCGGCGACCCCAAGCAACTATTCCAGCCCAGGCCTATTCAGTTTTCTCATCGCGAAGAGGAATTGATAGACGCAGAAGTGTCCGCGCTCTTAGAGAAGGGAGCTATATGTCACGCCGGTTTGCACCCACAGGGCTTCCTAAGCAACATGTTCTTGGTGGACAAACCGGATGGGGGGCACGGCCAGTCCTGAACCTTCGCGACTTCAACGAATGGCTCGTATACCGCCATTTAAAGATGGAGGGTATTCATCTCCTACGGGACGTTCTGTGGCCGGCAGATTGGATGGGCCGTTTGGATTTAAAAGATGCCTATTTGGCCATTCCTATTTTTCCTCCTCACAGAAGGTTCCGTCAGTTTCTCTGGCGCCGGCAAATGTGTCAGTTCACCACGCTCCCTTTCGGGCTCTCCTCCACCCCTTGGTGCTTCACGAAGGTGCTCAAGCCCGTCGTGGAGTTCCTGCGGTCGCGAGGAACGCGACTCATTGTTTATTTAGACGACATGCTGCTGTTAGCCCAGGATCCACAGCTGCTTCGGGATCAGTTACAGCAGGCAGTCAGTCTCTTGGAAAGTTTGGGGTTTGTAATAAACACCAAGAAATCCCTGTTGGTTCCGGCACAAAAAGTCACCTTCCTGGGTTTCGTAATCGACTCGACAGAAGCGACCCTCAGTCTTCCGTCTCGGAAGCTGGCCAACATCCGGCACGGGTTACGGCGCACTCTGACCAAAGCGTCGGTCCCGCTTCGGCAGATTGCACGCCTGGTGGGGTTGCTGTCGGCCTCCATCCAGGCCATATTTCCCGGTCTGTTGCATTATCGGGCCTTACAGCGCCTAAAGGCAAAACATTTGCGGAAGGGGCTTCCGTATCCCCATCCAGTTTCCTTGTCATTGGAGGCACAGGCGGAGATTCGTTGGTGGCTCTCTCACATGGAAGCCTGGAACAGGAGGGCGATTTTCGGCTCGGCCCCAGACCTGGTTATCGAGTCAGACGCCAGCAAGTCCGGGTGGGGCGCCAGGTGTGGAGAATTTTCCACGGGAGGTTCATGGTCTCCACAGGAGCAAACGGTGCACATCAACTGTCTGGAGCTCCTAGCGGGATCCTTTGCCGTGCAGTGCTGGACCAAAGAGCGAGTTCAGTCGTGTGTCCTCTTGAAAATGGTCAATATTTCGGCGGTCCGGTATATCAACCACCTGGGGGGCACTCGCTCAAAGGTGCTTTCGGACCTCGCGACGAGCCTGTGGCAGTTTTGCCTCGATCATCAAATCTCGGTGACTGCAGAGTATCTTCCCGGGCGGGAGAATCAGGTGGCAGATTGGAATCTCTGAAGTGACGGGAATGCCAGTCTGTGGAAGTTACATCCGGACGTTTTTTCTCTGGTGCAGGACCTGTGGGGTCCTATTTCAGTGGATCTTTTCGCCTCCAGACTGGATCATCAGGTTCCTCGATTTTTCAGCTGGAGGCCAGATCCACTAGCTGTAGCCACGGATGCTTTCCTGCAGGATTGGACGCAGGAACGGGCCTATGCCTTCCCGCCTTTTGCAATGATCATTCGGGTGTCAGCCCAGATCAGGCGGCAGCAAGCGAGCGTGGTTCTCGTCACTCCCATTTGGAGGTCGCAAGTCTGGTTTTGGGTTCTTCTGGAACTTTCTTGGGATTTTCAGATCCAACTCCCCCACTTTCCAGAGCTGCTTCTCAGTCCGGATCGCCTCCCTCATCTGATGGTGCTCGACGGGTCCCTACGTCTCATGGCGTGGAGGATTACAGGAGCAGATGGTCTATCCCGGGCCTTTCGGAATTCGCTGAGGGCCACTTGTCCAAGGCCTGGTTGGATAGCACCATCAAGAGACATCGATCGGCCTGGCACCGATGGTGTCGTTGGTGTGTGCGATGGGGTTGTGATCCCGTGGGCGCCGATATAGTCCATGTTCTGAATTTCTTGGCAAGTCTAGCCCAGCACGGCTTGGCATATCGGTCGGTCAACACCTTTCGATCCGCAATTTCAGCGGGGCATGTCCCATTGCAGGGCAAGCCGGTGGGGGAGCATCCTTTTGTTTGTCGTCTACTGAGAGGACTCCGTTTGTCGCTTCCCCCTGAGCCTCGGTATTCGGAGTTGTGGGATGTTAATAGAGTGCTCAATTTATTTCTGTCCTGGCACTCAAATGAACATCTGTCGCGAAAGGAATTGTCAGCGAAACTGGCAATGCTCCTTTGTCTCGTCTCCTGCAGAAGGGTGTCCGATGTTCGGGCCCTGGACATTACAGGCAGAGTTTTTTCCCCTTCAGGAGTGTCCTTTACCATCAGCCGTAGGACTAAAAGTCACACGCGTGTAATTGAGTACCCAGCATTTCCAGACTCTCCCAATCTATGTGTGGTTCGCTGCTTGAAAGCTTATGAGGAGATGTCTGTGGAGCTGAGACCCCCAGGGGAGAGGCAGCTTTTGATTGCTCTGCGGAAACCACACAAAGCGGTTTCATCTCCGACGATCGCACGTTGGGTGCGTTTTGTCATGCAAGAGGCAGGCATTAGCCTCCGCCAGTTCGGAGCTCATTCCGCACGGGGGGCAATGGCCTCAAAGGTGTTCACGCTTGGGGCGAGATTAGAGGACATAATGAATGCGGCGGATTGGTCCTCAGATTCCACCTTTAAGAGGTTTTATTTCAAGCCTATAATCGATATGGCAAATTTGGTGGTAAGTAAGCTTTAAACTAGCATAATCCGAAGCCTCCGGTCCTGACATAGAAAAATATCCTAGCTATCGTAACGGAAAGTTTCAATTCTATTAAGGACTCGGAGGCGAGGATTATCCCTCCCATGTATCTCTGCGAGATGACCCGCCCATTGGGAGTAAGTACATTCTTCTATGGTGATACTTTTCTGTTGTATTTGGCGCTTGTTGCGTTTCTTTAGTTCCTGTTATAGCTAAATGCTGCATGTATCGTAGTGTACGACATTCTCTAGTTTTATTACAGTCGTGTAATGTTTGGCTAACCTGGTTTGCAACGTGATTTTGCCTATGGACTCTGTTGGTTAGTTCTAGTCCTGATTTGTCTTTTGGTTCCGGGTGCGGATTCTGGGAAACAAGACGGCTAGATCAAGATGAATGGCGTGACTCGTGCAAAGAAAGAGGATGAGCAAGGGTTCTAAGAGGGACTATGCAGTGATGGCTGTGTTGTGATTGGTTCAATGGACTCAGGGACATGTTGTCTCTTCTTTGTTTCTTTTATTAACCAATTTCCCGAGGGTGTTTGGGAAATGTGGTTTAATTCTAGAGTTTTAAAATGGCTGCTAATCAAATAAAGCAAGGAAAGATAAGCATAATCCTCGCCTCCGAGTCCTTAATAGAATTGAAACTTTCCGTTACGATAGCTATGAAATTTTTAATTCATTTACAACAGTCTTTCTTAAACATGGCTTGGATTAGCAATAGTTATGCAGAGTTGTAGCTTTACTGTACTTATAAATATACCACTTACTACAACATTTCAGTTAAAAAGCATATTGTTGCGTTAGTCAAAGGAGGATTAACTCGACATTTGCCGCTGTATATCTTTGTTGGGTGTGTCTTACTCCATGTTGTTATGTTTGACAGTTTTTGTATGTTGTGCTGTTTGTCTGTGACTGTGGGTGCAGTTGTTGCAGCCTGCAGCATCTTCCTTGGGGTCGGTGTGAATAGATGTGTGTCGCGCTGGCGCATCAGTTGTGTTTTATTTTCTGCATGCTGCAGTCCTGGGGTGTGGTTGCGTGTGTGTATGATCTATTCCCATCTCTAATTGATGCTAGTGTTACCAGAACTTGTGCCCTGCTGCCTCTTTGCTTATACACGAGGCGTGCCCATATACAAAGAAAAAACCCTTTCACTCTCTCAGTAAGCAGCGCGCCAAAGGCTATCTTGAAAGCTATACTTTGGTTAATTGTTTTTAAACGCCGCTTTGGTTATAAATAAGGTTTACCTGTTGCACCTAGCACTTTCTATACTTTTGGTTAATTGTTTTTAAACGCCGCTCTGGTTTTAAGTAAGGGTTACCTGTTGCACTTTGCACTTTCTTGCTTTTCTGCTCTTCCTTGCCTGATTATCTTCCAGTCCCCGGTCCCCCGTGGCAGTTCCTGCCGATTGAGCGGAGGGACGTAGCTTCTCCCCCTGACCGCACCAACTTCCGGCAGGGAATCTACTGGACTACATAAGCAGCATGTGTAGGCGGACGCGCGCCACGGGCGCGCAAAAGCCAAGCCTATCTGCGCCCGTCCGTGCCTAGCGCCAGACCTCCTGCCAGTTCTGCCTTAGATTCCAGGACTGGAAATTCTTTCACTAGTAAGGAACTTTATGATTTAAATACTCTGGCTTCCAATTGCAATTGTCTTAACATGCTAGCTCTCTGTCAGGGTTCAGAGGGATTTTGCTCTTCCTGTGGCTTCCTTCTTCCTGGCCCTTTCGCCTTGGCCAGCTCACATGGTTCCAGTCAGGAATCACCTGGAAAACAGGATACTACGGGCATAATTAATGCTCGTTCACTAGTAAAACATTCACTTGAAGTAGCAGATCTCATCGAGTATCAAAAAACTGACATTTTATTTATTTCGGAAACTTGGGCTACTAATACTTCTATGCCAGAACTTCTCACAGCCACGCCATCCGGGTACCTGCTGCATAGGCAAGACCGTCCAACTAAAAGAGGAGGGGGATTGGCGGTCATCTACCGGGATAAATTTAGGGCCAATTTCACCACTATGCAGTCTAAGGACTGTGAAGCACTGTTTTTCAATCTTGGGCTCACTAACAATCACACCTTCCAAGGCTCTCTCATTTATCACCCTCCCGGTCCTAAAGCCGGCTTTCTAAACTCCATTAGCGCTTCTCTAGAGACAGATATCTGTAATGCCAATTTTACTGTCCTCTGGGATTTTAACTTTCACTTAGAACAAACTGAACACAAGGCTACGGCCTCATTAATTGAAATCATGGATGCCTTTGACCTAAAACTTCTTAGTACCGATCCCACCCACCGTGGGCGTCACACGCTTGATGCGCTATTCTCGAATAATAATGATATCGCTAGTCTTAAAGTGCTTCCTTTGGTCTGGTCCGACCACTTAGCCATCTTCTTTAAGATTAATTGCCCTTCAGCTAACACAGTCCCAAATAAGAGGTCTACAGCTGCCCAGTACAGATCCTGGGCAAAAGTTGATCATAATCAACTTGAGCAGCTACTGAGCATCTCGAGCCCCCCGGTGGTGGACAATCCTGAACTCGCAGCTGAGACTTACTCCACCTGGCTCAACTCCGCTTTTTCTCAATTAGTCCAGACAAAAAAAGGTGGACCAAGTAGGACACGTCCGTCCGCCCCCTGGTTCTCAGAGGCCCTTAGACTGGAAAAACAAGGTTGTAGACGCCAAGAGAGGAAATGGAGAGCCCAATATGACTCCCACGAGAGAGAAATTAAAAAACTCTCATTAACTAATATAAAGCCCTATTGATTACAGAAAAGGCAGCTTACTTTTCGTCGCTAATCGAATCTGCCAAAAACTCAGCTAAAGAACTCTACCAAGTCATTCATAAACTCACTAAACAACCGGAGTACAAAAGGGATTGGGTCAGCCAGTCCTTTAGCAACGAGATTGCATCACACTTCAAAGGAAAAATCGATCTAATTTTCAACTCATTCAGTCACAGTGGCAATCTGTGTCATCCACCAGTCAAGATAATGTGAACACCATTTCCGATAATGACTTGTTCGACTCATTCTCCCCTGTCTCAGGGTCGCAAATAAAAGATCTTATCTTGACCACCAAGTCAGGTTCTCTGGACGATCCTTGTCCGCCCTCAGTTATTAAACTGGTACCCGACATTATTGCAGTCCATCTTTCAAACTTGTTTAATAACATGTTCAGAACAGGCATCTTTCCATCCCAATGGAAGAGAGCCTCCATTTTGCCTTTATTGAAAAAAACTAATTTGGACCCCGAAGACCCTGCCAACTATCGGCCTATTTCCAGGCTTCCCTTCCCTGCGAAAATAGTCGAAAAAGTGATGATCACCCAATTAAATCAGTTCATTAAAGACTCTAATTGTTTGGATCCCACTCAATTCGGATTTAGATCCAAACATAGTACAGAGACTGCTTTGATCAAGGCCATCGATGAGCTTAAATTCATCCTGAATGGGGGGAGGGGGTCAACCGCCCTAATTCTGTTGGACCTGTCCGCGGCATTTGATACGGTGGATCATTCCACGTTGATCCACCGCCTGGAATCAAAAGGTATAAAAAAATCTGGCCTTGAAATTACTCTCATCCTTCCTATCAAACAGGGAAAACATAATAAACACTGATGCCTTCTCTTCAAGCTTGTTCCGCCGGCCTTGTGGCGTGCCGCAGGGATCCTCTCTGAGCCCAACTCTTTTTAATATATATGTTGCTGATCTGGCTCCTTTGGTCGAATCCTTCGGGTTTTCCCTTATGTCTAATGCAGATGATACGCAAATTGTGCTATCAGCCTCCAACAATGCCAATCACGCTTGTTTTCGCATCCACGACTGCATGAAATGTATTGATGGCTGGATGAACAAACACCACCTTAAGCTCAATGCTGGAAAGACCGAGGTGATCTTATTTGGCAACAATCCCAATTTTTGGTCTGCCCCTTGCTGGCCAGTCGGCATGGGCCCCCTCCCTACTCCTACAAGTAAAGCCAAGAGCTTAGGTGTTATCAAGTGGAGAGGTGTGGTGCAGCGGCCAGGGCAGCTGACTTCGGAGCACAGGGTTCACGGTTCAATCCCCGGCTCCGGCGGCAGCTCAGCTCAGCACCATGTGACTCTGGGCAATAGCTCACTTAATTTCCACTCCGGCCCCCAGCGCCTTGAGACCCGTAAGGGTGAGTAGCTGCGCTAAATAAAAACGGACTTACATTTTTACTGATGATCGTTTACTCCTAGACAAGCAAATCAACGCAGTGGTCTCCTCTTCGTATAA
Organism: Calotriton arnoldi; assembly: GCA_963921515.1. Lineage (NCBI taxonomy): Eukaryota > Metazoa > Chordata > Amphibia > Caudata > Salamandridae > Calotriton > Calotriton arnoldi. The sequence continues at coordinate 809,769 of CAWUFW010005998.1, read as the reverse complement.
TACCTTGAGAAAATCTTTCTGTCCATCTCAGTTAGAAAATCAGTTATTTCCACCTTGGTATTGTCCAAGATCGACTACTACAACGGCCTCTACATTGGCCTGCAAGCTCAATACCTTAACAAACTGCAAATTCTTCAAAATTCGGCAGCCAGACTTTTACTGGACTTGCGTAGGCACCTCTCCGTCTCATCTGCTCTCAAAGATCTTCACTGGTTGAAAGTCAAAAACAGAATCAAGTTTAAGATCCTCTGTTTGACATACAAAGCCCTCCACGATTCAGAACCTTCCTTTCTGAAGAAAGCTTTTTCATGGTACACTCAAACAAGAAACCTAAGATCAGCAGGCTCCTTCAGAATAAACTATCAGAATAAAAAAATCTAAATGGGGTGGTAGCAGCTTTGCGGTTAGAGCAGCCACATCCTGGAATCTCCTTCCACTCAATCTATGGTCAGCACCTTCCCATTCCCCAGTTCAGGAAGCTTTTGAAAAGCTGACTCTTCAATCAGTAGGTCCTCCCTTCCGCTTATCGTTGCATACTGAATCAGCGCCAAGACACCTTCGGGTATACGCTGTGCTTTACAAATAGTTTAACATAACAATGCACTGCTCTGTCCCACAATATACCTCTCTCATTGTATCCTCTGCACCCACTCTGACTCATCCCAAACCTCATTCTACTACTGCAGAAAAACACTGTGCCTCGGCACTCCTAATGTCCCTATTTTAGTCTTCAGCCAATAAGCAATAATCCTCAAAATAACCATAAAGCTGCTCACAGAAAATATATATCAATCTTAATAAATTGTTTCAAGAATTTTTTTGGGATCATTACAAGAATTTTTTTTTAATTGTCCAACGTCAATGCTTCACTTTGCAATCAACAATCCTATTTCAATGATTATGTATGTCAGTCCAGCATAGTAACACAAATAATATTTGAACAGATGACACGTGTTTCGTTACTTACTGTAACTTCTTCAAGGCTTCAGTTCTTAAGCTCTCCCGCTATTCTACGTAAGGAACAGCATATCAAATTTATAAAAAGAGTTCAAGGAATCCTGACACGTGTTTCGTTACTTACTGTAACTTCTTCAAGGCTGCAAACAATTTCAAAATATACATAAGTGTCACAGTCAATTTAAATTAAGCCTCCTTTGTTGCCCCAACAACAAGAAAGTTTCATTGTGCAAAGTAAAAAAGACGAGGAAAAACGTGAAGCATCTCAAGACTACAAAACACCAGTGTGCATACAAAAACGAAGGCCAAAGAAATAAAAACATAAGAAAAGTAAAGGAAAGATACCAATGAAATCAGTGAAACAAACCACATGCGTTTGTGTCGCTCATAGTGACAAACCTAATATGTGAGTATAGAAGATGAACACCATCTGACAAAACAATTTCCAAGTAATTCATACACCCATTCTGTGAAAACCTCCACACTTAGAAAACTCCAAAATTGGAGTAAGGAACAGCATATCAAATTTATAAAAAGAGTTCAAGGAATCCTATAAACAAGGATAAAATCAAGAATAATAAATATCCATACTACGACTTTTCAACTAAGATATTTCAATTCCTTATTCAAAAAGTAATAACCACCTTATTTAAAAAGCATCGGGATTTCAAGAAGTCGTTTGACAGATCCACGTGAGAATCAAATTGTTCCCAAGAGGGGTTCCTGGAAAAATATGTCCAGATCCCAGATCCAAAGTTCAATCTATATAAACGGGCCACTGGCATTATATTAAAAGAAAAAAGATTTTTTTTTTAAATTACTGATTACATTATGAAGAGCGGAAATCATAAATTATATGATCCTCACTACTATGTATCTATGTGAGTTACCTGTTGTAAGAGTAGTTGTCACGCCTAACGCGGGAAAGACGTGTCTATATTCAGACAACAAACTTATTTGGACGGCACCTTAAATCCTCAAAACAAAAAATAAGTAATATTATTATTTGTGACAATATTGTTAAAGCAGACTAAAAGGGTCAGGTTCTTGATTGTATTTCTGAACTCAACATAAGTTCAAACTATCACAGCATGGGTTATTAATGCATGTTAATAATGATCTTCATCCAAAATCTTTTCTATGTTGAATATCCATAGACGTTATTCAACCACTAAATTGCCTTTTCAGTATGTCCATTAAGTCGTTTATGGACAGAATGTACCCTAAATATAAGATTTCTTATGAAAATCTATCGAAGCACAACAGTCTATTGGGGCATACAAAAACATCACCCCCGAATATTAGTAAACATTATCCACGTTACCCAGGACCTGATTAAACAGACTCACATGAGTTAAAACTTAGTAGAAGTACCGGAATGATCCATAATCTTTGCAGAAAAACGAAGTTCTAGGCACTAAGCATGCTTGCAGCAAAATTAAAACAAGCGCATCGACTTACTCGCACTGTTTAAAGGTAAAGTGCACAAGGGCTGTGATATGCCCCTAAGGAAAAAAAGGAAACACAGACAACAATATTAAAAACACTCGACAAATAAGTCTGTCTAATAGCGGACTGCATTCAAAAGACACAGACGCTAGACCCCAGATTACTGACCTAGTCCTTGGCGATCCCGCCGTATGTTTCTCCGTCCAGTCCGGTCCCGCAAAGAAAAGTATCGACAATTCGCCATTTTTATCCTGGCGATTTAAATATCATCCACTCTCCGTGCACATGACATGGGGCGGTGTCTACGTATGAGAGGCACCTGGTCCCGAAGTACTAAAAATAGAAAAAGGGATTCCAAGCCGTAGCTCCCAATGCTAGGGTGCCATCCATATTGAAAGGGTGTCATGTACGTAAGAGTGTGATTACCCTTGGGGTTTAAAAATAACATGGTTTGTTTCGAAAATATCAAACCATGTAAATACTGCATTCCCCATCCCATTATGCCATTATGGACACTCCGTGTACCTAAAAGATGATAACAAGAGCTGCACCAGTTGTCATCTCGCTTATACGGCGGCCATATTTGAGAAAGTAGAAAGTGATGAGAAGATCTGGACACGAGTTAATATGGTGTTCTCGTGTTAAGATCATTAACAAACCGTCTGATTCTAGAAGTTTTTAACTTCAAATCTATTCTCCCATTTATCGATGTTAGAATTTAAGAGTAAGAAAAGTCCGAAAACCAACCACCATATATTAGTAGCAGTAGAAGTTAGAGTAAAAGAACAAATGTGACTTAATAATCACGAAGCACAATGTCATAGTTTAAATACACGGCAACTTGTCTCTTATATAAATAAATTATTGTAACCTTCAGTATATTGCATTATTTACAGTTCCAGCCATTAGTGAGCAAATAACTCACATTCGCTAATTTTGACATCATATATAAATTTACAGGAGAACAGTACACATAAATATGTTGATATCATTTAAATATCATCCACTAAGAACCACATATATTTTTATATTTTTGGGTTCAGCAAAACTCAAAACATTGAATAACTACGGCAATCGGAAGGTAGCTAAAAACAATTATTGCTACGCTGGTCAACATATTGCAAAAGATGTTATCTTACTCTTAAAGAAACAGTAATATAAAATTAATTAACATAGATCTGAAGCACAAATAATCAGGAAGAAAGAAAACACATCTTAGTCATTCAGTCAGTAAGAAATGCATGTAATTCTTTGTCAATGTTCAATCCCTTTTCCACAGCTCGGAGGCGTAAAATCCATTGGGACTCAGCTCTCCTAAGTGCCAAAGTCCTATCACCTCCCCTCGGATCACATCGTGCTTGTGCGATTCCATGGAAACTAATACTTGTCATAGTCATCTTCGGATGATTGGTGTTAAAGTGTACAGCCAAAGGGTAACTCGCATCATTATTGCGAATAGCCCTCATATGTTCCTGTATCCTTTCCTTCAAGGGCCATATAGTGCTTCCAACATAAATTAGTCCGCATTGACATCTTATGCAGTACACAACAAATTTGGTGTTGCAATTGATGAAGTCTAGGATCTTATAGGTAGTTGTGGTGTTATAGCTAAACTCCTGCATTTTGTTACAGGCATATGGACACATATTGCAATGGGCACACTTATACGAACCCTTTGGTTTGTCTGGTAACCATGTAGCAATTGGAGGCTTAGGAGGTAAATAACTTGAACAGAGAATGTCTCTAAGTGTTTTTCCTTTCCTATGTACTGTCCTAGGTCTTCTCGAGATGTACTTTTCCAATGACTTGTCTAAATTAAGAAGATGCCAGTGTTTAGACAAAATCTTATAAATAGAATGACTCTGGGTGTTGTATCCTATGACAAAACTCAATTTGTCCTCCTGTTTGAAGTTGGCTCTGTGTTTCTTTCTTAATAAAGTCTGCCTTGTCTTTTAATGATTTTTTTCTTAGATTTGTTGAGAACCCTAGGAGAATACCCCCTGCATTTGAAACGCTCCTGTAGATTATCTAGTTCTTGAAGAAAAATGGAATCCTCACTACAATTCCTCCTTATTCTCGTCATTTCCCCTAAGGGGACTGCATTTATCTGTGTAATGGGATGGACACTAGAGGCATGTAAGATGGCATTACATGCTGTGGGTTTTCTGTATAATCTGGACATGATTTTATTTTCCTTAGAATATATCACCACATCCAAAAACTCAATTTCTATTTTGCTGTAATTTGCGGTGAATTTCAGATTGTAACTATTGTTGTTAAGATAGTTTGTTAAAGCAGCAAATTCTACATCATTACCTGCCCAAATGATAAAGAGATGTCGTCTATAAAACGACCCCAATACACTATGGGGCCGATTCCGATTCGGAAATCTCTCCGACCGAGCCGGACCCGGAGAGATTTCCGACCGAATCGGACCCTAGCAGTCCGACCGAACGAGTACGATGCGCACGCATGCTATCGGACTCGATTCGGTTGGACTCCCATTGAAGTCAATGGGAGCCGGTCGTACAACACGTACGCGGGCTCCCATTGACTCAATGGGTGCGAGGCGAACAAGGGCGCCCCCTACAGCGGTTACGCGTCGAAGTGGGTCGCGCCGTACATGCACAGGTAGGGGGGACCCATGGGTCCCCCAGTGTGCGCGGCTACGCGTACAGGGGGGTCCGACACGGACCCCCAAAGTGCGGCTCCGACTGCTCTTTTGAGTCGGACGGCGCGAGTCGGTCGGACTGCTCGAGGCGCGCATCGTACTTACCCGGCCGGGGAACGTCTCCATTGCGCGGTGCGAGTCGTGTCCGTGCGAGTCGGTCGGAGCGGTCGGCTTTCGCGAACGAGTCGGTCGGTGCGGTTGGGTCTCGCGAACGAGTCGGTCGGAGATTTCGCATCGTACTCGCACGCCCGGACGCACGTACGAATCGGTCGGGAAACAGGGCTCCGAATCGGATCCGGTAAAGCCGAATCCGATTCGGAGCCCTACCGGCCGAGATCGGAATCGGCCCCTATGTGTCCCGTTAGTTCTGGAGGACCATAAGACCATAGATGTTTAAGTTCAAATCTGCCCATATACAGGTTGGCGTAGGACGGTGAAAATTTCGAACCCATCGCTACGCCCATCGCCTGTCTGAACCATGTTCCTTGATGTAAAAAGACATTATTTTCTAACACCATACGGGTCAAGTCTAGAACCATTTCCGTGTGTTCAAATAGGGTGGCGTCCCTCTGGGATAATGTGTCCCGTAAAGCCTGTAAACCTTGTTCTAGTGGTATACTAGTATACAATGAGCAGACATCCAAAGTTGCAAATGACAGCTCCCCTGTCCATTCAATGTCTTCAAGTTTGTTTAAGAGGTCACCCGTATCTCTAAGATATGACGGAAGATTGAGTACAAAAGGTTGTAAAACAATATCAACGTACTCGGACAAACGTTCTGTTGGTGACCCAATACCGGAGACAATCGGTCTCCTTGGAGGAAACGGACCTATTTTGTGTATTTTAGGGAGGATATATATACATGGCGCCCTAGGAGATGAGACAAAGAGATATCTGTACTCAGTGTCTGAAATGTGACCCTGCTGTTTCCAAAAAGTCAACCTGAGTTCAATTTGTTGTGTGATACCCTTAAGTGGGTTGGCCATAAGTTTGGTATAAGCCAAGTCATCCATAAGTTGTCTCTCTATTTCCTGTACATAGTTATTTGTGCTTCAGATCTATGTTAATTAATTTTATATTACTGTTTCTTTAAGAGTAAGATAACATCTTTTGCAATATGTTGACCAGCGTAGCAATAATTGTTTTTAGCTACCTTCCGATTGCCGTAGGTATTCAATGTTTTGAGTTCTGCTGAACCCAAAAATATATGTGGTTCTTAGTGGATGATATTTAAATGATATCAACATATTTATGTGTACTGTTCTCCTGTAAATTTATATATGATGTCAAAATTAGCGAATGTGAGTTATTTGCTCACTAATGGCTGGAACTGTAAATAATGCAATATACTGAAGGTTACAATAATTTATTTATATAAGAGACAAGTTGCCGTGTATTTACACTATGACATTGTTCTTCGTGATTATTAAGTCACATTTGTTCTTTTACTCTAACTTCTACTGCTACTAATATATGGTGGTTGGTTTTCGGACTTTTCTTACTCTTAAATTCTAACATCGATAAATGGGAGAATAGATTTGAAGTTGAAAACTTCTAGAATCAGACGGTTTGTTAATGATCTTAACACGAGAACACCGTATTAACTCGTGTCCAGATCTTCTCATCACTTTCTACTTTCTCAAATATGGCCGCCGTATAAGCGAGATGACAACTGGTGCAGCTCTTGTTATCATCTTTTAGATACACGGAGTGTCCATAATGGCATAATGGGATGGGGAACGAGTATTTACATGGTTTGATATTTTCGAAACAAACCATGTTATTTTTAAACCCCAAGGGTAATCACACTCTTACGTACATGACACCCTTTCAATATGGCTGGCACCCTAGCATTGGGAGCTACGGCTTGGAATCCCTTTTTCTATTTTTAGTACTTCGGGACCAGGTGCCTCTCATACGTAGACACCGCCCCATGTCATGTGCACGGAGAGTGGATGATATTTAAATCGCCAGGAAAAAAATGGCGAATTGTCGATACTTTTCTTTGCGGGACCGGACTGGACGGAGAAACATACGGCGGGATCGCCAAGGACTAGGTCAGTAATCTGGGGTCTAGCGTCTGTGTCTTTTGAATGCAGTCCGCTATTAGACAGACTTATTTGTTGAGTGTTTTTAATATTGTTGTCTGTGTTTCCTTTTTTTTCCTTAGGGGCATATCACAGCCCTTGTGCACTTTACCTTTAAACAGTGCGAGTAAGTCGATGCGCTTGTTTTAATTTTGCTGCAAGCATGCTTAGTGCCTAGAACTTCGTTTTTCTGCAAAGATTATGGATCATTCCGGTACTTCTACTAAGTTTTAACTCATGTGAGTCTGTTTAATCAGGTCCTGGGTAACGTGGATAATGTTTACTAATATTCGGGGGTGATGTTTTTGTATGCCCCAATAGACTGTTGTGCTTCGATAGATTTTCATAAGAAATCTTATATTTAGGGTACATTCTGTCCAAAAACGACTTAATGGACATACTGAAAAGGCTGTTTAGTGGTTGAATAACGTCTATGGATATTCAACATAGAAAAGATTTTGGATGAAGATCATTATTAACATGCATTAATAACCCATGCTGTGATAGTTTGAACTTATGTTGAGTTCAGAAATACAATCAAGAACCTGACCCTTTTAGTCTACTTTAACAATATTGTCACAAATAATAATATTACTTATTTTTTGTTTTGAGGATTTAAGGTGCCGTCCAAATAAGTTTGTTGTCTGAATATAGACACGTCTTTCCCGCGTTAGGCGTGACAACTACTCTTACAACAGGTAACTCACATAGATACATAGTAGTGAGGATCATATAATTTATGATTTCCGCTCTTCATAATGTAATCAGTAATTTAAAAAAAATTCTTTTTTCTTTTAATATAATGCCAGTGGCTCGTTTATATAGATTGAACTTTGGATCTGGGATCTGGACATATTTTTCCAGGAACCCCTCTTGGGAACAATTTGATTCTCACGTGGATCTGTCAAACGACTTCTTGAAATCCCGATGCTTTTTAAATAAGTTGTTTATTACTTTTTGAATAAGGAATTGAAATATCTTAGTTGAAAAGTCGTAGTATGGATATTTATTATTCTTGATTTTATCCTTGTTTATAGGATTCCTTGAACTCTTTTTATAAATTTGATATGCTGTTCCTTACGTAGAATAGCGGGAAAGCTTTAGAACTGAAGGTAGATTTTTCTATCCAATTTTGGAGTTTTCTAAGTGTGGAGGTTTTCACAGAATGGGTGTATGAATTTCTTGGAAATTGTTTTGTCAGATGGTGTTCATCTTCTATACTCACATATTAGGTTTGTCACTATGAGCGACACAAACACATGTGGTTTGTTTCACTGATTTCATTGGTATCTTTCCTTTACTTTTCTTATGTTTTTATTTCTTTGGCCTTCGTTTTTGTATGCACACTGGTGTTTTGTAGTCTTGAGATGCTTCACGTTTTTCCTCGTCTTTTTACTTTGCACGATGAAACTTTCTTGTTGTTGGGGCAACAAAGGAGGCTTAATTTAAATTGACTGTGACACTTATGTATATTTTGAAATTGTTTGCAGCCTTGAAGAAGTTACAGTAAATAACGAAACACGTGTCAGGATTCCTTGAACGCTTTTTATAAATTTGATATGCTGTTCCTTACGTAGAATAGCGGGAGAGCTTAAGAACTGAAGCCTTGAAGAAGTTACAGTAAGTAACGAAACACGTGTCATCTGTTCAAATATTATTTGTGTTACTATGCTGGACTGACATACATAATCATTGAAATATGATTGTTGATTGCAAAGTGGAGCATTGACGTTGGACAATTAAAAAAATTTCTTGTAATGATCCAAAAAAATTCTTGAAACAATTTATTAAGATTGATATACATTTTCTGTGAGCAGCTTTATGGTTATTTTGAGGATTATTGCTTACTGGCTGAAGACTAAAATAAGGACATTAGGAGTGCCGAGGCACAGTGTTTTTCGGCATTGAGAACACGGAAGTTCAGACGAATTACCGTGTAGTGACATCTTTGGTAGTGGGATGTCTTTGTGACCTTGAGAGGCACCAATACTGTGAATCTGTTATTTGTTGAAATATAGACTCTGGTTTTTATAGGATTTATGTGCTGCTGTTGATGCCACCACTGCCTTCTTGTTTTGTTTGTATAAAGCTCATTCTACTACTATCATCTCCAAAATAACCCTTTCTAGACTCTTTCATCCTCTGTCCCTCCTGGCTCACCCCAAACATCATTATAAAACCCTTTCTCAGTTCTTCCCTCATGTACCCCTCCTTTGACTCACCCCAAATGTCTTTTACTACTATGATCTCCCTAATCCCTTTTTAGAGACTCTTCCCTCCTCCATCTCTCCTTTTTACTCATCCCAAACTTCATCTTACTACTTTGATCTCACAAATAACACTTTCTAGGCTCTTCCTTCTTCTATCCCTCCATTATCCAATTCAATCCAACTAACAGACTCACATGTCCACCGCTCAGATTAACTCGTATTTCCATATACTAATCCACCACTAATTCTTTTGGGTTCTGGAGTAGCGTACTACGTGCTGAAAAGGGGTAGTAAGTGCTATATAAATACAATTCCAATACAATACCTCAACATTCCAAACCATTGGGAGCAACACCCACAACAAATATACATATGATACCACAAAGTGACACTTTGGAGTGCAGTGGTGTGAGAAAAAAAAAATTAATGTGTGAAGCTTCAGATGAGTCATTACTAAGGTGAAAGATACGTTTTAAGCAATGTCGGTAATTTGTTGTACTGTAAAGTGTACCTAAAGATTGAAAAGGTAGTTATAGGTTCAGGCTCTTGCTAGACTTGGCAGCCAATATACATACCTCTTGAAGCAACATGTATATACAGTAAGGTCTATATAAATCTGTCTTTAATGCATTTATGAAGCTTTTTATTGCAAAGTCCTCTGTCTCACAACAGCTGCTTGATTCCATCCAGTGTTAAAGTTTGCTTGCAATCTTTCGACTAGTAGTAAAAGAGGGACTTCTGTGTAACTGGCATTGGCATAATCCATCTACAGGAGTGCTGTGCTCAAATATATAATATTTAACTTACGGACTCTCAGGGCATTATTACAAGGTAAGCTTACGGTAAGGTTGTAATCATTTCTTTGTGGCCGAATAGGGATGCTGCATTTCGAGTTCCTCTCCTGAGCAGATTTGACCCTGGCACAAACCTAGTGAAACATGCTTAGGGGAACATGGCACAGAATTGTGAAGAACATCAGAGCAGAAACATCAGTACCCACTGTATTTATCCATTAGTGAGTAGAATTACCAACGCTGTTATATCAGTAGTTCTTGGTGCTGGATTGCTGATGCATTTTTTTTAGCCCCTCGAGTAAGGATAGTTTATTTAATTTGAAGTTTGAAAGATAGCACGTATGAAACGCCACTCTTAGCCTTTGTACTTTATTCACCCATTTTGGTTCACGTCCATCATCAGTGATCATCTGGTGCCAGGAGCTTTAGAATCAAAGACAAGCATTTCTGTCATTGCTGCAGTAACCAAAAACCCATCTGTCCTGCCCTGGGTACCAATGAAGCAGTCTTGGGCAGATATATACTTTAGCTTAGCCGACTAGGGCTGGTTTTTTGCAGGTTGATTAGCAGTTGGGTGCAACTGACAACTAACGGGTACATAATTTGAAGCCACTGTAGGATTGCTGTTTGATGAGAAACAGAAGTAAGGAAAGGGATTTTGCAAGACAGTGATTTCGAGGAGAATATATGGTTCACAGTCCCCTCCTGCCTTGGGCATCCATTGGTCTAGGGAAGCAAAACATTTGTGAGTTCTAGAGATCAGAGTCTTACAGGTTACAGCGTTGAATGGTTTGTGTAGATACAAAAGTATCAGAACCACTTGCAAACTGTCTAGACCACAACTAGTTTTTCTCAAATGACAACTGTTGTTTTCTCAGTTAATTTAATGCACTGAACCCCCAAAATTAAGTTTGACTTAATGTTATGTTGCAAATAGACTGTCAAACCATCCATTTATTTACAGGAAGTGAAGGCCGCCATCCAGGAGAGCACGGGAGGGAAAGCACCCGGGCCGGATGGTGTCCCAATTGGCATTATTAAGTGTAACATGGATCTTTGGGCCCCACTGTTGACAAACGTTTATAACAGCCTAAACAGGTCATTTATCCCCCCGCTCCTGGGCTTCCTCAGTCATAGTCCAGATCTTTAAAAAGGGCAGGGTGGAGCCTAAACGTTACCACTTGATTTCCCTGTTCGATATACCAGCCAAACTTTAGGCAGAGTCCTGTATAACAGAGTAGTAGATTGGGTCACTGAAAATAACGTGTTAAATAAATATCAATATGGATTCCGCAGTGGTATAGGGATCAATGCCTCAACTTAAACCTGATCATTGGGAAATATATACGATGGCCAAGCAGTCTGCACTATATCTAGCCTTTATGGATATGACAATGGCCTTTGATTTTGTTAATCGGGCTAAGCTGTGGCAATCTCTCATTAATCTGCAATTGGATCCATCCCTAGTCCACTTGTTGGCCTCCTTGCATATGGACATTAAGGCCAGAGTCAGGTTTGGGAACAAAGAAGTCACTGATGAATTTAGTATCGTCTGGGGGAGGGTGGGCTTGCCAGGGGTGCATTTTAGCCCCACTTCTTTTTATTTTGTACATAAATGATCTTAGTAAGGAGCTTATTAAGTGCACCCCAGACGTGCCCATGGTGAATGGTGCCCCCATCAGCATTATTGTATGTGGATGACACAGTACTAATTGCTCGCACCCCAAAGCCTTGCATCATCTAGTGCACTCCTTTGTCAATTTTATGGCCAATCTTGATTTATCAACTAACTTTACTAAGTCTTTTATAATGACGTGTGGCCCAAACAAAGCGCATGCAACCTTGACTATTACGATGGGTAAGGAAGTGCTATTAAGCACCAGCTCCGTCTCTTACCTGGGGGTCACTTTCAGCTTGTCTGAGACATGGTCTGTGCATATTGCACAAAGTAGGACTAAGTTTTCCAGGGCTGTTGGCTCACTGCTAAGTCTCTCATTACCCAAGTGAGAGAGGGTTCTAACACCCCTCTTGCAAATATATTCAACACAATGCGTCCCTATAGCAACTTATGGGGCAGGTATATGAGGCCTGGGTGACTCGGCTGCCCTCCAAAGGGAGGAAAATCTATTTTGTCAGAGAGTACTGTCAGTCCACGTGTCAACCTCCAGCTTCATTTGCCACAATGAACTAGGCTTAGACTTTCTGAGCGACTTTATCTGTAGCCGGCCAATCCTCTGGTCGCTTTCTATCTGGAGCCCAGTAGAAGCAAAATTAACTAGAGAGATAGTTTTAGACTGCTTGGCTTGCGATAAGAGTTTAACACCCTGGCTAGTGTACGTCAAAAATCTCTTAAAGCCATTGGATTGGCTGATATGTTTTTAGTTAGAACGCCGCGGGCAGCCTCTGTTAGAAAGCAAGTGCAAGTCTTGCTGCTAGAATGAGCAAACAAGCATTGGCATAGCCAATAGGTCTCGCCTTTGGGACCTTATAAGTGTTTAGCCATGCCACACTTGATGTTGTTGCACCAAGGATATTGTGCTGGATAACTAAACACTTATAAGGTCCCAAAGGCGAGACCTATTGGCTATGCCAATGCTTGTTATTATCTCGTAGATAAAAAGCAGATCTGTACTTGCTGTCTGAGTTTCTATGGCGCAAAGTGAGTTTTTAAAGTTGTGTAAATTCGAAAAGCTAAGGTATGCACAGTTTTCATAAAAAAGACAAGGTGTAATGAAACCACGAAGAACCCTTAGGGAAGCCATGGCGACCTTAGAGTTCATTCTTTTCTGAAGTTTGGCAAATGTTTGAAGGAAAAACAAATACTGAAGTCATCGTTCCTCTACCTACATTTGGCCAACATTTTGTTAGTTTTGGGCATGCAGAACAAGAACAAGGGACACGTCATGTAGTTGATACAATTTTGTTTTCTGAGGCAGATTTGCACTTGCAAAAGTCGACATACTCAGCTGCATGACTCTACACAGTAAAATATTCTTTGCGTCAAACTGATACTAATCTATCTCCTACACCCCAGCCACTCCCACAGCAACCAGCCTCTATTGGCCATAATGACCTTCTTTCTGACCTCCAGTTCAATTTAGCCACCCCCAGGTTCTTCTAGTAGAAAACGGTGAATGTAATAATTCAGTTTTAGAAGTAAAGTTGGCTGAGCAGAGAGAGAATACAGAGATGAAATGTCAGAGTAAGGTGAGGCTACAAATTGGTTGAAGATGAAAAAAAGGCTATACGATGTGGAGAGATGTAAAAGGGAATACATGTTTGGAAGTAGGGCTCTTAAGAAGAGAGAAAAGTGGAGTTATAGGGCCAAAATAGATATAAAAGAAAGACATTATCCAAAGAAAGCAAGCTTTAGATACCATGGGCTTACTGCATACAACATGCATGCAGTGAATCAAAGAAACAAAATATTAGTGCCTCAGTTTCGACCGCCTTGGTAAATTACTATCAAAGACCTATTCGAGAAGTGTTCATAAGTACAACTGTTGCTGCGGTATCACTGGTGATTAAGGTCACACCTTCAGATTTTCCCCTTGATCAATTTTGGCATGTCAAACCTACCAAAGTTTCACAGATGAAAATGCCTGGTAAATGGCGACAAAGAGGGAGAGAGCGCGCGAGAGAGATAAGCCCGGGAGTGGTGCGTGCGCGCGCTTGGGAGAGCAGTCTGCTCATTTTCAAGCACTGCACTCGTGCTTGTGGCGCGCCGCTGCTCGCTCCCGCAAGGTGGATGCTGCCACAAGCACGAGTGTGTGCTTGAAAATGAGCAGAGCAACGGCTTAAGGGCCTCCTATGCAGTGCATGCGCGCTGCGTAGGCGAGACCTAAAAAGAGAGGATCGGGGCTGAAAGACAAAACTAAAGTGTTAAGCATTATTTATATTTTAATCCCGGGGCTATCTCTACCAACACCTGCAGAACACTAATAAGAGTTGGGATAGTCCTTTATTGTTCAGCTTCCGGGCTGGTATTATGAAATATTTACTTTGTTTTCCGGCCGGACACCAAGCCCAGCTCGACTCTAGAGAATGCCCATGTACTAACTTGCATAAACAAACTATGGTACATTTCCTCTTCTTCTGTGAATATTATAAAATGTATACCAAAACGTTCCTCATACAATTTCTGAAGTTTAGGAATCTACGGGTTTGTATGCAAACATATCAGTTTTTACTGACATTACCAGATGACAAAACATGTAGTCACGTGATTCTGTTTCTTAAAGCTGCAGTCCACCCCAGGAGGTCAATGATTTTAGATTAATTTCAGGACATCGATGAATCAGTACTTTACTCTGTTTTAATTTCGGTTTTATTCATCTCAGCCTGTTTATATCCCGATTGTTCGTCATTAATATCCCAAACCTGATGATTGTATGTATTTTACTTGCATGTTTTATTAACTCGTATGTATTTTATTGCTACTTTTGCACGTCTTGCACGCTTTTATGGCTGTTCACAGCCGAATAAAGAGAATTCGGATTGTCAAACCCTTTCCTCGAAATTGTTCGGGAGTGGCAGTATCACAGATTGAAGCTTGAAGGTTCTATTGCATCCAGGAAGAGCTTTTTAAGCAGCAACAATAGCAGTACTTAAGGTTTTGGTCACCAAAAGCAGCACAGAACAGAAAAGAGTAACATGAAAATAATTAAACCATTTTGGTTTGAAAAGATCGCATAGAAAAGCTAAAGGTCCACAATTGTACTTGGCAATTGTGCCGCAGGTGCAGCAGCACTGGGGCCCAGGAATGTGAAAGCCCGCTGTCTCCTGCTTGTGGCTGTACTTTACTCATGATTACTGGAAGGGTGGCCCATGTACCTGCTTGCCTTAGGACCTAGGTCACCCTTGCTATGCAACTGTAAAGAATTTCCTTTAATTTGTTAATGATGGCTTCAATTTAATCTAGTGATGTGGTAAAATGGTGCACTAGCCCCTTTGCTACATTAAAAAGTAACGGGCAACAAGATAGGCCCACAGTCTGAGTACCAAAGACTTAGGGGATCTAAAATCACCTTTGGGAAAAAAAATACTGCACCTTGTTTTTCTTGGACAATTTTACTGCCCCATTTAGGGTTGGAATGTTGAGAAACTTGAGGATGTTCCTGAGAGCGGCTTGTTTTCCCAATTACTGATTTGTTTTCCATGTGTAAATACCTACAGGTACTAGTTGGAAAGATGGTACCACCTGGAGGAATCTGTGCCGGGAACAAGACACTGAAATGTAGCAAAGTTGCACAAATCGGAATCGTTGATCAGCTCCTACCAACTTGGAAATGCCCCTGGCACCTGAAATAAGGGCTTTAATGTCGAATGACATTCCTGTTCAGTATTCACACATTCACGATTCCTGTTAATTCATGTTGATTGAGGAGAGAAGGTTCTGAAAAAGCTACGATACACGAAATGAAGTGATGGGAGAGACTTTTGCAGGCAGATTCTCAAAACAATGTTATGCGACAAACCACCAGACTATGATTACGGTTCAAATAAATAAGTCTTGAGGTGAGTGCCTAAAACAAGTGAAACGATTTTCCACATCTGAATACCTAAACTGTCTAAGTTGTTGTATAGCAAGAAGTCCTGATGCTGCTTGGATACACCGTGCAGTCATGGCTACTTTTCTGATGAACCGTTGAAGCTTCTTCCATGTGACCGGGCTGTAAAGAACTTGGCCTCCTGCTGCTTCATGGCCTTGGGAGCATGCTTCTGCAGGAGGCACAGGCCTTGACGTCGTGGCCTGACCCCAGACACCACAAACAGATGTTGTGTGGATCCATGATGGATATTTGTCCATCACAGTCCCTGTAGGGTTTGAAACCTGAACGTTTAGGGGTACCCTCCCTGTACTGCACCTGTTAAGAAAATAAGTAAAGTGACGAACATCATGAAGAGAATTCCCAGAGGAGAGCAAAGCTCTAGATTGGCATTGATGGCACAGGAAAATGGGGACTGACGCCAGGTCCCAGTAGGGGAATTTTACGACTCCAGGGGCGTCCCAATGGTGTCACTTTCAACGCTAAAGTACAGCTGCCGCGCCTTACCAGAGTGGAGAGCTGTTGAAACATGTCCAGGTTCAGTCTGATGCATGGGTTATTGAAAAAGTGAGGAATCTGCAGGAAGAATTATCCACCAGAGTTTCTATTACTGCTGGCGTTAACAAGTTGGTGCCATTAAATTATGATCCATTCTAGTATCAAATCAAGCAAGAATCTGAAGAAGTGGGACTGAATACAAATTAGCCTCACAACTAGTTGTAATATTTTCAAAATGTTAATATTACCAACATTTTTATGTCTCTTTACGGCAATTCCACTTTTTGAATAGTGTTCTGTGCAGTTTTGTTTGGGAAACAAGTGCTCCAAGACAGCACTGAAATATGTTGTTTCCCCGTTTGAGTGGTGGGTGGGCCATGCCGAATTTTAAATATTATTCAGCTATGATCAGCCACATAGCTTTTCTGTATGCTAAGTCTGGGGTGCCCAAGTTGAGAGTTTTTTTACTTAGTTTCGCTGAGCAGAGCCATTATAAAAAGTCCACTTTAAGACAGTGCAATCAGCTATTAAAATCTGGTGAATTTAGGTTAGAGAGTTTATAATTACAAAATGTAATAACACTTTTCTTTGGCAGGTACCTTTACTTCCAGATATCTTTCGGGATCATTATTGTAAAATTTGGGAAAACTGTATTAAACAGCTCGGTCAAATTTCCCCCAAAATATTATATATACTTTAACTAAAATCCAGAATGATTTTAAGCTACCAAAAGAGTCATTTAAAAAAGTATTTGCCAATTAGGGATTTCTTTCAGAGGACAGCTAGAGATCAACTCAAAGTTAAAGCAGAATTAAATACTGGAAACTATTTGAAAGCCTTCAAATGTAAATATTAAGGCGCACTACACAACTTTGTATTCAGGGTTACCACAATGACTTAGATATTCATGCAAGCTATCGGGCACCAAGCTGAATTCAATTATTGATCTGAAACTATTTCAGCAGTCAATTGACTTTGGCAAAAGGCTACTGCTCTCATTAAATCTTGCAATTCAATATAGAAAAACCATCTTCTGACTCCAATATACACTGGAAAGATACTGAAGTGAGGGTACGTAGCAACTCCGATTGTCCTCGTTGCCAATATCAATGCTTACATCTTGTTCACAACTCCAGAAGTATAGGATGTATAGGTTTACAAATTATCAAAGATATTTAATATACAAGATTCACTTTCAACACAACTTGTAATGCTGGGCACTGATAATGGCAATCTTTTTTTTATTTTTATAAAAGGTGTATTCCAAACCCATTTTGGTGGCGATTATCATAGCTAGAGTCTATATTGTTCCAGACTGGCTAGTTTGATCCTGCAAACCTTTTGGCAATGATGGGAATTATGTGTGGCCTGTTCTCTTATAGAACATTCCTTGTATAAGAGTAAAGGGATAGAAGGTCTTAGGAGAGGCCAAGAGATCTGGAGCCCAGTAAAGATTTCATGTGATCAATATTTATCTATCCTCTCCGTAAGGAGGTACAAATCCTATGTAATGTGTTGTTGAACGCAATGTACGATATGCTTGTGTATTGCCTGCATCTGCAATAATGATTTAATTATTGATGTATCAACGTTTGCACCCTAAAAATAAAATGCTAGCAAATGAGTGACAAGAAAGATAACCAATGGTAAGCAATGATCTGACTCAAAGACCACTTTAATGTTGGTAAACAGTAGGTGAGATCTAAACATGGCAAGCAGTTGCTCTCTACTTCAGCATGCTACTCTCTACTTGGAGCAGGTCACAGAGATGTTTTATGTACTTTGCAATGTCTCGGGTGTGGCCCCCTTCACCTTTTTCTTTGGTTTGACATCGAAATACATTTAAGGATTAATGGTGTGCTTGATAACGTTGCATCTCTTTTGAGAGAATGTATGTCTTTCATTGAATCCAGCATGGCAAAAGACTGCCTTAAACTGAACTTCGACAAATCACAGGAAATGATCTTCGAAGGAAAATCCTACCTGTGAACTTATAAGAAAAAAAGTTACTTACCTGTAACTGCAGTTATCCAGTACTGGTATCGTTCATTGATTCACGTGCCTGAATTATTCCCCGTCGTCGTAGTGGGAGTCCCACGGTACATATAACAAAGTAGTAGATAGTAAATAGTACATTCCATAGGCTATCATGGTGGTAACCATGTATTCTATAGCCTATTAGCCTCCTTTTACAAAAAGGACCAAACTCAAAACACAACCAATCAGCAGCCAGCACCCTCTAGAACCTTCCCAAGAGAGGCTGAATCCCTCAGATTTTCCAGCACAAGTGTAGTTAGTACTGTATTGTAGAGGTGCTTCTCTGGGGAGGAGGGTGGGTTGCATGTGAATCTATGAAAGATACCAATACTGGATAACTGCAGTTACAGGTAAGTAACTTTTTCTTATCCAGTATTGGGGAATATTTCATAGATTCACATGCCTGAATCAGAATAGTAAGCAGTAATCAAAAACAAGTACCCTTAGTGGATGGTGGGTAGTACCAATAGCATATCAAAATGTATTCACAGAAAGGAATGTTCTGTGAAAGCGCTGGTGTATAACTATACGCATATAAATGCATGGACATGTAAAATAAACATTTCTACCATAAGCTTAAATATGTATACCATCTTCTATAAACAATTATGGCACATTTTAAAATGTAGGTCAATATTGAAAACAGAAAAGAAATCCTCTAATAAAAGAGGCTCACCATACTGAAACAAATGACGTAGCACTGCCTGTCCTACGGCTGCATCAGCATGTTGCGTTGACTTCAGACAGTAATGCTGCATGAACGTGTGCGTCGTTTTCCACGTCGCAACTCTGCAGATTTTTCTAGTGGCACCCCTGTGAACATGGCAGCCGATGTAGAGACTGCTCTTGTGGAGTGTGCTCTCACTGGTTGTTTCAAAAGCTTGCCTGCCTTATCGTGGCAAAACTGAATTGTGGCTGCTATCCATCTTGCGATGGTAGTTTTAGAAACAGTGCCCTGACGACCTTGCCCATAGGCTACAACCAGTTGATCTGTCTCACGGATAGACTCAGTCTTTCGTCGGTAGAATTTACGACACCTCTTGATGTCTAGAGTGTGTAAAGTTCACTCCGCAGGTGTAGCTGGATCAGGAAAGAAAGTTCTGAGAATGACAGATTTGTTTAAATGGAACTGTGAAGGAACCTTAGGGATGAATCTGGGATTCGATTCGTCCTGAGAATAACCATTTTTTTGAAAAAAGAAGAAAAGGATGTTTTATCGTGAACGCTTGAATTTCACTAACCCTTCTGGTTGATGTTAGGGTGAGTAGAAGAGCCAAACAAGCCTTACATGAATTGCTGTACAATTCTGGTAGAACAAAGAGACAGACGTTTAGGGGAGCGTTTATATCGAGATATAGCTGCTAGACGAACTCTAATTGAAGAATATACTAGTCCTGATTTTGCCAAGGACAGAAGGTATGGTAGGATTTGCCCTGGAGCAGAGATACACGGATGCACGTTGTTTTGACGGCACCAGAGACAGAATTGCTTACATTTCAGTCTGCAAGTCTTGTTGGTGCTATCCGCACGAGACCTGGCAATAATGTCTTTACACTCCTGTGTAATAGTCAAATCCTTAAATTGAAAGAATTCAGGAGCCACGCATTAAATTAGTGGGGGCTATTAAGATGAGAGGACCCCGCTCCGCTCTCCTGTTGCTGAGAACCTTATGTATTAAAGGTATCAGGGGAAAAAGTTAAACAGAGATCTTGGACATGTGTTCATGATCCTGGATGTGGATGACAAGTTGCATAGAATTGGCATTTGCGGGTTTCGTTTGTTGCAAAGAAATCTAGAGCCAGTTTGTCCCAGAACGAGAAGATCATATGCCGACCGATCAAACTTTTATTCGTGGAAGCTGCTTTAATGCATGCTGGTGGTATTGCCCGTGCGAACTAACACCGAAGACTCTGCTATCATTGGCAGGAAGCTTGGAGACAGAGTTAGATGGATTTGAGCTCCAGGTGATTGATTATGCATGCTCTTTTGGAGCGGAGACCACTTTCCTTGAATTTGTAGTGTCTGTAGATGACCACCCCAGCTCTCCAGGGAGGCATCCATAGTCATTACGAAGTGAGGTATTTAGGGTAAGAGCGTGAGGTCCTCAAATAGGTGGGAGATCTGGGACCACCAGTCTAGAGTTTTCATCATACATGCGCAAAGATCACCAGGCCCCTGAACGATTCTTTAGATTGAATCTATTGTTTTGAAGCTGTTCCTGTAAGAGTCTAATTTTCAGGTGCGCAAGAGGGATCATATTGATAGCTGAGGACATGATGTCCAGAAGCTAATTGAACCAACGCACTGATTTTTTTTTGGTTTAAGAGTCAGTTCCTACAGCGTTAGCTGCTTGGCTTAGGATAGAAAGTCTTTTGTCCTGGACAGTATCAAATGTTGCGGCCTAGCAACAAAATCTTCTGAGATGAATGAGTTGATGATCTTAGATAATTCACAAGGGGACCTAGTTTGTGAAACAACTTTAGGCCAGCTTCTGTGGCCGTGGACAATCAAAATGCCTTTGGTACTTTAATCAACCAGTTGCCGAGGTAGGGAAATACCTGATGACCCTTCATCCTGAAAAAACTGCCACAGGGCTATACAGTAGGTAAAAAGTAGGAAGTTGAATTGAAGCCAAATGGGAGGGCTTTAATGTGTGGGAGGGAATGTGGAAGTATGAATCCTGTGAATTCAGAGCGGTCATGCGGTGTCGGAGAGGGTGATCACGTAACAGTATTGGTTTCAGAAATACTTGTTTAATTTCCAGTGGTCTACGATGGATAGCCAATCCTTTATTTTCGTGTCTATGAAGAAACAAAAGAGAATAGAAGCCTGTTTGCTTAAAATGTACTCCTTTCTCCATGGAACCTCTGGTTAGCGTAGCCATCACTCCTTTTCGAAGCAGATGCAGATAAGGGGGACCCTCATTGGGGTGGAGTAATGGGCGGAATCTTGGCGAACTCTAACGTCTGACCATATGTTTTGAGAGCCAAAACTTATTTATCTGAAACTATTTTCCGCCATAGATGACACCATATTGGAACTGTTTCTCACACAGGATGGCGTAAGCAGCACTAGAACGTTGTCACTGTAGGTAAGCTAGCCTAAGGGCTACTGATAGCGTTGTTAAGTCTGATACCTTTGGCATCCTTCTCGATACAGATGAGTATCTCTTTCACGAGTGCCTCAAAAGGGTGTTTCTTTCGAATTGAATGTGACAAGAAATCTTGCGGTGTTAGAGTCATCCTTGAATGCTTGCAAGGCGTCGTCAACGTGTTGCCAAACAGAACATTGCCATGGTATAGTAAAAATATTAGATATATTTGCACCTCAGGTTCTATATTCAGTGGTCTTGAGCTAACATTGGCGTCTAAGGACCACTGGCCCTGCCAGTTGTGAAATACCTATTGAGGCTATATCTATAGCGCAATATATATTTACTGATGAGGAGGTTTCAACCCCTGCAGAATCTTTTTATTTATTTATTTTTATATTTATTTATTTATTTTTGTAATCTTTGCCCTATCTGTCTTCTGGCAGAAATTCTATGTATGTGGCAATGTTGGACTACATCTCGTGATTATACCAGCCCTATACTGCCAGTGATTGGGCAGCCCATATAGTAGCACCAGGCATAATTGAGAACGTCTCCTTACTGGAAAGACTGGCTTATACGTGACAGGGTTTTCCATGATTGCAATTCCTCCCGGATAATTCAACAATTGGAATAGTTCTCACAGTTTTTTTTTTTTTTTTAAATTTTATTTAAAATCAGAAGGAGAACAAACCATTACTTATTTGCTTTTGGAAGTTAGAAGCGTTTGGCTGCACGTTCCTTAAGGGTCTGGAAACCATCAAAAATCATCTGATGGGGAATCCAGCAGTTGTGGGCCTTCTCCCTATCATCACCAGATATGAATGGGTCGTTCCCGGGAAGAAAAGTAAAAATATTTTTTTTTGGACTCTGGGATCACTCTTTTCTTGTGGCAGGAGCAGCAGAGTATGCGGACATATCGGGCACAATGCGACCTTGCAATTTTGGGAAAGTGCTAGTAGTAATCCTATAACACGCTCTCTAGGTCTAGTACTAGAGCGACAGGCTGATGTTGCCAATTTTTGTCATCGACGAGGCTGTTGTAGTGGATGCAGTCATAGATGAGGCCATCGTAGACTAAGCCGTCATAGACATGGCTATCGTAGGCGAGGTTATCGCATACGAGGTCGTCGTCATAGATGACCGTCATAAACAACCGTCATAGATGAGGCTGTCGTAGACGCACCGTCATAGACAATGCCATCGTAGATGAGGCAATCATAGGTGAGGCAATCATAGGTGAGGCCATCATAGGTGAGGCACTTCGTAGATGAGGCCATTCGTAGATGAGGCCATTCGTAGATGAGGCCATTCGTAGATGAGGCCATTCGTAGAGGAGGCCAAACGTATATGAGGCCATCATTGATTAGGCTGTTGTTGCACTTGGCCCTTTTGCAGGGTCATCCCTAAACTTTTTTGCCTTTCTCCTAGCCTTTTCCCTGACATGGTGTTGGTGGTTTTAGGCCTCTGGGCACTTTAGCACTGCTGTCCAGTGTAAAGTGCGTGCGCTCTCTGTGTTACATTTGATAAGATTGGTCTACACCCGTTAGGCATATTTAATTTACCCGTCAGTCCCTTGTAAAATGGTATCTCATATACCCAGGGCGGGTAAATTAAATGCTCCTGGTGGGCTTGCAGCGCTGATTGCGCCACCCACCAAAGTGGCCTTTCAAACCTATCTCAGGCCTCTGCCACTGCAGGGCCTGTGCGCGCAGTGCTACTGCCACTGTGATGTGGCACCTAAAGTGTGTGCCATGTCTGTGACCCCATGATTTGTGTGCTGTTCCTGACTTGCTGGGGCTTGCTGCTGCTGGGGCCCAGGAGGAGCCGCCATGGGGGCTTGCCTCCCTGCTGGAGGGCCCGGTGTGCTGGTCTCCCTGGGCCCAGCGATGCCCCTTGGACCCTGTAAGACTCTTGCGCCCTGTGAGCGCTTTTCTTTAATTGTCCAGGACCTCAAGGACTCCTAGCGCCTAGGGAGCGCTATCTTAATCGCCCCAAGAAAGAGGAGAGCGTGGGCCTCGCAGCGCGGAGCTGCAGCCCCTTTGGGAGGGAATCCCGACGTGGGGATTCCCCCGCATTTTGCCGATCGAAGCGGGAGCCCACCCCGCTTTATGCATTCCTGATAGCGGGGGCCCACCCCGCATTTTGGCGGTTTCTAGCGGGTGCCCAGCCAGCGTTTGGAATTGTTGGCGGGTGCCCACCCCGCTTATGTGCTTTATGTAAAGCGGGTGCCCACCCCGCGTTGCGGCCGAAGAGAAAGTGAGCCGCCGGGCCGCTGTCAGCGCAACCCGGAAGCCAGGCGCGTCCGCCTGACTGTGGGCGGGGCCTGCCGTGTATGGCCGGAAGTGAGGCAGAGGTGCATCCGGCCCGACCTGGGCTCCCGTGAGCTGTTGGGAGCCCCGGTGCCCAAGGGAGAATCCAGGCGGGAGCCCACCCCGCACTGGACAGTGCCGGACGAAGAGCGGGAGCCCACCCCACCTCCGTGCACACAGAGGAGGGAGTCCCCGAGGGATGGGGGCTCTCCGGAGCATGCCGCCCAGGAGCCTGCCTTGCGAAGTGGGAGACCGGAGGTGCCTATGAGACGGCCCCCAGCGGGAGAGAAGCCTGCAAAGCCCCGGTGAGTGATCTATGTTGTTGGTGCCTTTCGAGGCACATTGCCGGTGCTTGGCTCCAACATGGGCCACATTGCTTTGAGGGCCACCGTGGGGCCCAGTGGGCCCTGGGGGCCCGTGCCCCTTCCAGTTTTTGCTATTCTTACAGCTGCCCCGCCTGCTAGAGGGCGGCTGCATCGTTGAAGGCAATTGAGATGGAGAGAGCCCCAGTGGGGGCCCCGAGGGCACAGTCGTGCCAGGGCCCCTTTTCTGTATTCACAGCTGCGCCGCACCAGCGTGGGCAGCTGCAACGTTTTGCGCACATTTGCTTTAGAGAGTCCCAGTGGGGACCCAACCAGAGGGCACAGTGAGTGCCCATGCCTACAGTACCTTCACAGCTGTACAGCAATTAGTGACAGCTGCAACGTTTAGGCCTGCGCAATTGCGCACTTTTGATGTTGCTGCATTGGCAGCCCAAGCCCTGACATTATGGACATAGGGCATTTGAGCCCTCTGAAAAGGCCAGTAGGCCAGGGGGACTGTGTTAGGTTGATAGGGCGCCAGGCCCTAATGTGATGTATGTGGTGCGCAGGGAATGTGATTTATGCACCGTGATTTATGCCTCTAATGTGATTTATGATTAGGAGGTTATGGTCTAATATGTTTAGGCTTATGAGGTTGGCGCATAATGTATTTTACGCCTGATGTGATGCTGATTGCATAATATGATTTATGTTGCAGGATATAATGCGGAGTACAGTGTTTTGCCAGTCATTACTGGTGTGTTCTACATTTATTATTTGTGCTTGTGATGGTTCTGACAGTGGCCCAATTGGCCCTGTCATGAGTATATAATCCCCTGTAAATATTGCCTAGTGCCAGTTGGCACAGTGTATATTGTGTGATTACTATTCTAATGTGTTTATGATAATACAAAGGCTATTTTTTATATATAACCTTGTGTGGAGTTCCTTTTGTGGTGTGCCTAGTGTGTTGCTGCTGTGTGTGTGTGTTGCGCAAACGCATTTCACATTGCCTCTGGGATAAGCCTGACTGCTCGTGCCAAGCTACTAAGGGGGTGAGCAGGGGTTATATTCAGCGTGTAACTCCCTTTGCCCTGACTAGAGTGGTGGTTTCTGCCTGGCTTAGGCGCAAGTCCTAGCCAACCAGAAATCCCATTTCTAACAGCTGTCATAGACAACCGTCGTGAGATGACCATTGTAGATGAGGCTGTCGTCGAGTTGAGGCTGTCATAGACAATGCCATTGTGGATGAGGCCATCGTAGATGAGGCCATTCGTAGGTGAGACCATCATAGATGAGGCCGCCATAGACAACCGTCGTAGATGAGGCCGTCGACGACGACTGTCATAGATGAGGCCGTCGACGACGACTGTCATAGATGAGGCCGTCGACGACGATCGTCGTAGATGAGGCCGTCGTCGACGACCGTCGTAGATGAGGCCGTCGTCGACGACCGTCGTAGATGAGGCCGTCGTCGTGAGACGAGGCCGTTGAAGACAACCGTCGTAGAGGAGTCCGTCGTCGACGACCGTCATAGATGAGTCCGTCGTCGACGACCGTCGTAGATGAGGGCAGTCGTCGACGACCGTCGTAGATGAGGCAGTCGTCGACGACCGTCGTAGATGAGGCAGTCGTCGACGACCGTCGTAGATGAGGCAGTCGTCGACGACCGTCGTAGATGAGGCAGTTGTCGACGACCGTCGTAGATGAGGCAGTCGTCGACGACCGTCGTAGATGAGGCAGGTCGTCGACGACCGTCGTAGATGAGGCAGTCGTCGACGACGACCGTCGTAGATGAGGCCGTCGTCGACGACCGTCGTGAGATGAGGCCGTCGTCGACGACCGTCGTCGACGACCGTCGTAGATGAGGCCGTCGTCGACGACCGTCGTAGATGAGGCAGTCGTCGACGACCGTTGTCGTCGACCTGTCGTAGATGAGGCCGTCGTCGACGAGGCTGTCGTAGATGAGGCCGTCCGTAGATGAGGCGGTCGTCGACGACCGTCGTAGATGAGGCAGTCGTCGACGACCGTCGTAGATGAGGCAGTCGTCGACGACCGTCGTAGATGAGGCAGTCGTCGACGACCGTCGTAGATGAGGCAGTCGTCGACGACCGTCGTAGATGAGGCAGTCGTCGACGACCGTCGTAGATGAGGCAGTCGTCGACGACCGTCGTGAGATGAGGCAGTCGTCGACGACCGTCGTAGATGAGGCAGTCGTCGACGACCGCCGTAGATGAGGCAGTCGTCGACGACCGTCGTAGATGAGGCCGTCGTCGTCGACCGTCGTAGATGAGGCCGTCGTCGTCGACCGTCGTAGATGAGGCCGTCGTCGTTGACCGTCGTAGATGAGGCCGTCGTCGTCGACCGTCGTCAATGACCATCGTAGACGACCGTCGTAGATGACCATCGTAGATGAGGCCATCGTAGACGAGGGCGTCATAGATGAGGTCAATATTGGTGAGGCAGTAATAGTAGGCATGGAGTTTTGTTATAGACTCCCCATTGTCAGGTTATGAGGATTTCCCTGATGTGGAGTCAGGGATGAATAGGGAGTTGGAGGATCTGCCTCTGAGGAAGTTTTTTCCCATTGCCTCTCTCTGTGAGAAGTGCCTTATCAAGACTCATGGTAAGTCTTTTTATGGCTTTCCTGCGCGCCCTCTGGAGACTCGGCGCGACCTCTCCCTTTGACCTCTCCATGAGGTGAAGGAATCCTCACTGTCCTCATAAGAAGTGACAGATTTAAGTTTCTGCAGTCCCAATAATAGCCTCATCTCTCAGAACGTGAGAGTTTTGAGGAAAAGGATAGACATATTTCATAGTCTATTACCTTGTTTTCTGTCACTCTGCCATATTACTGACATATTAGTGCCAGGGTCAGAGAAATGAAATATGAAGTATAATCTTGGATGATCCAAAAAGAAGTAATAGCTGAAGAAATTGAGCAGAACTCAGGGAGACTCCCTTCACACACGACGTGCGGTGAAAATCTGAGGGATTCAGCCTCTCTTGGGAAGGTTCTAGAGGGTGCTGGCTGCTGATTGGTTGTGTTTTGAGTTTGGTCCTTTTTGTAAAAGGAGGCTAATAGGCTATAGAATACATGGTTACCACCATGATAGCCTATGGAATGTACTATTTACTATCTACTACTTTGTTATATGTACCGTGGGATTCCCACTACGACGACGGGGAATGATTCAGGCATGTGAATCTATGAAAGATAGCCCAGTACTGGATAACTTCTGGCCACACAACACAGACACTCCTAGTCCAGTGACCACCATTCATGATTTGGGCTTCACGCATGATCCAGATTGATCCTTGTCAATCCTGGTTCAGTTGTGCCATTTTGGTGGCACATATGACAGAGAAAATATGAAATACAGTGTTCATGTAAATTTAACCGTAATTGAAAGGATAATGCTATTGGTATGAACAGGGATGATTTGAGGGTGGAAAGGCTTCTTAATCGGGCTTTAAATTATTCGGTTTACTTTTTAAAAGGAAACCTTTATCTTTGAGAGCATCACATCGGAATAAGAGCATTATGTATAAAAACACTCTGCAAAGGAAATCTAGAGAGATCACTTGGTCCAGGCACTATGCTGTTATTTTCTAAAACCATCTGTCAAAAATAGTCTACTTTGTGGTGGAATGAGCCATTTGTGAGGTGGGCTTAAAAGATAAATACTATTCTAGATATTAAAAACTGCAGCTAGATTGGAGAAACGTGCAGCTTTTTAAGTTAGCATTTTGCATTTTACTCTTTTCACAGACTCCGTGCAGGCATTTACAGAGATTTGCAAGATAAGATTATCAACAATTTCAAAAGTATCAACTTACTTTGATGAAGCAAAAACGTATATACTTTTCAAACTGAGTGGTAGTTTCTGGACCACAGAATGCGCTTATTGGAATTGCTGCCAATTTCTACAAAAATGAATAAAAAAAGATTACAATGATCAACATTCTAACAGCCCACAATAATTCTGTTATGCTAGATGTCCTTTGGCCTTTTTGTTGTACATGCATATATTATATACATTCTGAGTTTGGTGAATTACTTTGCTGGTAAAGCCTCAAGTGGTAAATATTTTTACCATGGTTGTTCCCACTGGTTGGTTTTACTAGGGTATTGATGCAAGTTTTGGATTGTTGGAACTGAGGATGGTTTTACTGATTGCTAAAACAGGTTTTAACCCTTTCCAGCATGTTTTGCACACAAAAATTCTTCTGAATTATATGTGGAAAGATTTCTGTGGGAAAACCGCTTGTGTAAGCAGCAATTTGTACTGAAGAACAAGTTACTTACCTTCAGTAAAACTCTTTCTGGTGGATACTGTATCAACCACAGATTCCGAACATTGTGAGTAACCCCCAAGCACTAGACAGGATCTGGAGATGTTCACAGCATTGCTCCTGTGCGCCAACAGGTGGCGTTGTGCAGCTCGGTGTTGGCTTCATCTTCTCCGCATGTATGATACATAAGAACCACTCCTGCATGCTGGCATCAATTTCTTTCTTGATTCTGTCCGCTCCATTGAACATAGAGCCAAACAATTGAAGAGATGTGACAGAGTGTGGATCTCTAGATTGTGATCTTTCTACAGACAGAACAAGAGACAATTCCACAGAACGGGGAGGTGGGAGGGTGGAGAGGAATCTGCAGTTAGAGTATCCACCAGAAGGAGCATTACCGGAGGTAAGTCATTTTTCCTTCTAATGGATACTAGTAACTGCAGATTTCTCACCTTGTGAATAGACACCAAAGCAGCACCTCCCAAGGCAAACCCAGGCGGTTCGATAAAGGGGTCCCACAAGGGTCATGCTTGAGCCCTACTTTATTTAACATTTATGTGCCTCCCCTCACTAAAGTCATCAGAGCATATGGGTTTGATATCCTGTCATATACGGACGATACTCAGCTGGTCAGGTCCTCTGGTGAAGATTTTGACAAAGTGAAGGACTGCTTCTCAGCTGGTATGAAGGCAATTGCCGAGTGGATGTCGGATAACTTCCTCCTGTTGAACTCAGGGAAAACAGAGATTACTGTTTGGGAAAGCCCAAACCCAGTGCACTCCAGATTGGTGGCTGCCGGAGTTAGGCAAGGCCTCCATCCCAAGCAAGGTAGTAAAAAACCTAGGAGTCAAGATAGATCAGGACCTTAACATGAAAACAAGTCCTAGCTACAGTGGTACCTGCTACTACATGTTACGCTTACTAAAGAAGGCATTACCATTTCTTCCTCTATCTGCCAGGAAGACCTTGGCACAAGCTCATGTTGCGAGCCGGCTGGATTATGGCAATGCTCTACTGGTTTCTGCCAATGAGTCATTATTGTAGAAAGTGCAGTTCGTGCAAAACACGGCAGCACGGTTGATTTGTAATCGACCGCCTAGAACAGCCTCCGCTCTCCTTTTAAAATCTCTACATTGGCTGCCAGTAAAGAATAGATGTGGTGGAAGATCTTTCTCCTATTTGGCCACCACCCTCTGGAACAAATTGCCATTTTCTGTTAGAACCTGTTCTTGACAACAGCAAGTTTAGGAAAGCACTAAAAACTATACAGTTTTACATTTTCTGTGCAGATTGTGCGCCGAGAAGAGGTGGAAGAGGTGTGGTGCAGTGGAAGAGGTGTGGTACAACAGCCAAGGAGGCTGACTACGGAACACGGGGGCTCACGGTTCGATCCCCGGCGGCAGGTTAGCCCAGCACCTTGTGACTCTGGGCAATAGCTCGCTTAATCTTCCCGACGGCCCCCAGCGCCGGGACACCTCGGTAGCTGCGCGCTTTAAAAAAAAGAGATACTGCGGTTGGGGTGATTCATGCATGTTATCAAATCATAACAAAAGGTGAAGAGTCTGTGGAATGGCTCAAAACAAAAAGACTTGCAGGACCGAATGAGCAAAGTGCCCCTACCTGGCTATTACGTATTCTATTTATTTACGGTTAGATCCAGTTTAGACACAGGGATTAATTAGACAAATAATCCATAGACAAGCACGACTCCACTTGCCATAAATTACCATAATGATTTAACGATTATGAACACACATAATGAATCCATTGTGTTCAGTTACATTACTTACAAGTGAACAATTTAACCTAATTTATTGTGCTAGCACCATCTATTAACACATGAATATGAAAAACCCATATAAAAAATGATCACAAATAACAATAGAATACTGAACAGTCTAATGTAGCCGTGTCCTGAACATGATTTATGGCATGGTACTGTTCGAGACAGGCTTATTTTGAATCTTGGGGACCGACATCAATAAAACTGGTCAGTTCACTGTCCAAGCCGCTGAGCCGCAGTCCATCCCCATTTGGGAGACACAATTTATCAGCACCACAATATTAGGCATCACTCACAGAGCCAGGTGCCCCCGACGTTATTGCTCCAACTAGTGCAGCACTTGTGCAGGGTCAGAGACTATGATCCACACTCACCAATAAGAGCAAGGCTTTCCTAAAGAGGCCCTACTGTAACTTTGGATTACTTCATGCCTTGGAGCACCACCCAGGAGAGTCATAGCTCAGGACACATTTAATATATTTGGTGATATGATGACCACAAGAAATTCCTGATTCTGGGACAAAATGACCATGGGTAGGCTTCGTATGAATCACTTCTTATCATGACAAACAGTAGATTAGGCCAAACTCATGTGAACAATGTTTGTCTAACTCACGAAAAGATACCGGTGTCCTGTAGTAATACTTTGGCTTTGCCCTTATGAAGCCCTCATTTGACTCAGGTCCCGTCACTTAGGTCGAACCGTGTCAGCACCTCACTTGTGAATGAGGAGCATACACCATTTATGGCACTTTTTAAACTGCTTACTGAATGTTGGGAAACTGTGGGTTTCATTCTATGACTTTGGTCCTCATCAAGGCACTACATGAACTGCAGCAACAAATCTTTAAAAGTAGTCCTTAAAACATGTACCGGGTGCAGACTACATAAGAGTGCTCAGTAGTTTTTTTTCATATTGTCAAGTATGTGTAAAAATGTGGTGCTATCATGTGGTGCTATCAAGATAAATGAGGTTAAATTGCTCACTTGTAAGTAATGTAACTGAACACAATTAATGAATCATGTGTGTTAATAATCATTAACTCATTGTGGCAATTTATGGCCATGGGAGTCATGCTCTTTGTCTATGGAGCTGGCTATCAAGGCATTACTGCTTCATGAACATCAGAATTGATGCCACATCATGGCTTGACAGATGTTCCGAACACACACTCTGCATGGCAACGCAGTGGAAGCATCCTTGATCTGGTCAAATGAGCCTCAGGCCCTCTGGAGACTGCTTCTTGGCCAATAGATAGCAGATCTCAACACAGAGGACCATGCACCTTGATATTGTCCTTTTGTACACTGCTTTACCCTTCTTTGTCCCAGAGTACCCCACAAAGAGGTGATCATCCATTCGATGGTCCTTGATATTATCACTGTAAAAACCGAAGGCTCCTTTGAGGTTCAAGCGATGAAGTCTCTGCTCTTCAAGCGATTAAGTCTCCCGACTCTTTCGAAGGGTGAGGCGGAGCAAAAAATGCTGGAAAAATAATGGATTGGCCAACGTGAAAGGAGTCACAAACTTTGGCAGGAAAGCCACTCTGATCCGAAGCACTCTGATCCGAAGCACTAGTCTGTTCAGAAAAAAGTGTGATGGGTCTGTATAGCGGGAACTACACCAGGCTACAAATACTGGCCAATAGAATCGCAGCCATGACTTTGGGAGGGAAATCTAAATAAGTCATTTCTTGCGGCTCAATCTCCACTCATGGAGGTGTTTAATGTGCAGGTGCACGACCGTGCCCTGCTGCTGCAACTGAAGATCCTCCCGAAGGGACTAGCCTGATTGGAGGACAGCTGCTCAAGCCTAGAAGTTCCAGGACCACAGTCTCCTGGCCCAATCCGGAGCCCCAGGGAGAATATGGGCCTGGTCATTCTTGATCTTTTTCAGAACTCAGGGTAAGAGGAGTAGCTGCATGAAGACATAAAGAATGTATCTAAGACAGAAAGCCTTCTTGGAGCTCCAGTGTGCAAAAGTGTAGACATTGCACATTCTCTGCAGTGGCGAAGAGATCGAGCCACGTTTCTCTACATTGCTGGAAGACGACCTGTACCACTTCCAGATGGAAGTGCCATCCGTGATTTGCTAGTCATCGGCAGCTGAGTTCGACTACCCTGGCATCCAAAGATCAGGCCAGGTGGATTACATCCAGGGAGATGCCCCGACAGCTCGGCCAGTTCAACACCAAATGAATGGCCCGTATCTCCAACAGACTGATATGGAGGCAGGTCTCCACCGAAGACCACAGTACTCTGATCACAACCTCTCCCAGGTGGCCTTCCTAATCCAGCAGTGACATCAATCACCACCATCCGCTCTGGGTAGTATTTATTTTCAGTAACAGAGATAACATAATGCAAACAAATCTGAAGATCAAGGCAATGCAGTTACAATAGACATTACACATTAGACATATTATAAGCAAATATGAATAACAGTAGAAAGCAAGTATTCTTATTGCAGCAGGGGAGTGTGTAATTCTATTAAAGTGGTGTAATGAGTCCACAAGGGTCCGCAAATCTTACTAAGCTTTTCTGCACTGCCTCTAGCAGCATGTACAGCCTTTTTGTTATGGGCGCATCCATCCATATCCCTTATGGCTTATTCAATTATCGATCAGAGGTGTTTCACCCAATCTCCAGTACCGTGAATATCATGCTTAGCTATAAAGGGACCAAAGCAAATCAAAGTTTTGGAGCCCAGGCAGCGAGCAATTCCTCCGAGGAAGGCTGACTTGGAATTCTGTTCCAGTAGCCTGCTAGGACCTCTGCTAAGACCTGATGTGCCTGCAACCAAAATGTGTGATCATTGGGAATTCCACATGTCGTGAGTAAGAAATCACCTGCTGCGGCCACACATCTGGTGACGAAAAAGCACTTTCCAATTTTCCAGAGTATAGTAGATTCTCTGGAGATAGTTCCACTGGATCAATCTCAATCTAGAGGAGATAGCAAATGTCCATACGGATGTCTTCAACACCCTTAATTGATCTTCTTCAAGTAACCATAAATCTTGTTCCCTAGTGGACTAAAGGAAACTTAGGGGATCTGAAGAGCTCATGATAGGGTTTAACATGGGCAGGAAATACCGTTCCCGTACAGGGGTTGAAGTAACATTTTAGCTTACAAAGAGGAAAATTATGGAAGACTCTGCAGTTCCAGGCAGCAGTGTTCCAGAGCGTGTCGCAACTGCAAATATTTGTGTAGGGAAATGCTACCTACCCAGTAAGCATCTGTTTGTAATGTGTAGTGCTGTAGATTCCCATTTAGCACAATCCTGCCATCTAGTGTTGGGCTAGGATATTTGCAATTTTTGTTTTTTAAAACAAGTCTTTTGAGTCACAAGATGTGCTGTGACTTCTCTTAGTGTACATTGCGCAAGGGCACCTACTCCAAGTTAGATTATTTTTCCCTCAGTGGGTCATAGTATAATTGGAGTAGAAATGTAAGTATAACCATAAGTAAGGTAAATGAAGTGCAATGTGTATAAAAAAGAAGAAAGCAGGGAACTGCAAAAACACAAGGCTTCCAGGGAGGTGGGAGAGTGCATCTACATCTACTGTACGCTACGAAAAGATGCTTACAGGGAAAGTAGCCTTTTCCGTTCGAACATGTGTAGCTGTAGACACACATGCTTAGCATAGACTGTAAAGCAGTGCCCTCCAGAAGTGATGGCTGGCATGTGGATGAGGCAGATGCTGAGGACTGGTGCTGACGAAGTGGCTGCCTTGCAAGATATTACTAGGCCTGGGCGGTAAATTCCGTTCCGCTCGCGGAATTTGCGGAATTTGGGTAATTTCGCGTTCCGCGGAATTGCCAAAATTCCGCGATCCGCGGCTTCGCGGAGTTTTTTGCTTGTTCGCGCTTTCAAAATACGTGTTCGCGAGATATTTCTCCCCGAGCACGCAAACAGCGTTCGCGAACAGGAAAAAAGCATCGCGAACGGGCAGAACAAGCAATTCCGCGTGTTCGCAGAACTTTTGCGTGCTCGCGGAGATTTTTACCGTTTCGCGGAGCTTTGCGTAGCGCGACTACGCAAATTCCGCCCACCCCTAGATATTACCTGGTAAGGCCATAGTTGTCCTTTTTACAGATGGAGTACGTACGCCCTGGGATTTACAGGAAGACATTTTTTGGTTTAAGGTAGCAGATTTGAATATACTTGACTATCCACCAAGCTATTTTTGATTTGGAGATGGGGTATCCACTCCACTCTAAGGCTTTGAAACGCCCACAAAGAACTGGTCTGATTTAAAGAAAGGGTTGGTCCTGTCAATGTAGTATATGAGAGCCTTCTTGACATCTAGTTTGTAGAGTACTCTCTAAGCAATGAAATTTGGTTGCGGGATAAGACTGGGAGATCTATGGTTTGGTTAAGGTGGAACGGTGATACCACTTTAGGGAGAAACTTAGGATTGGTTCGAAGGACGACCCTGTCCTTGTGGACAAGTATGAATGGCTCTTGTAGGGTGAGCATTTGCAACTCATTAATGCACCTGAGTGATGTAATGGTCACGAGGAAGGCCACCTTCTAAGAGAGGGACTGAAGGAGCATGAATGCATTGGTTCAAGGGGTGGTCTCATAAGCCTAGTGAGGACTATATTGAAATTCCATACAAGAACAGGAGGTACAATGGGGGTATCACCCTCTAGAGGCCTTCCATGAAAGCGTTGACCAAAGGAATTCTGAAGAGGGAGGAGTGTTCTCAGTTCTGCATGCAGGCTGGAACTGTAGCTAAGTACAGGAAAACAGAGGCAAAGGCAAAGTGCACATGGGAGGCAATAACACCCTAGGCAGTAGGTCTTATCGGGTCGAAGTTTTGGAGTAGTAGTGGTGAACAAATCCTTTCCATTTTGCCTGTGTTGTGGGCTCTCTGTCTTGCTTTAAGGTGGACATACTTTCCTGGGGAATGTGAAGGTACCCAAATTCTAGAATGTTAGGTGCCAAATCGCAAGGTTGAACTACCCGGGATCCGGATGCCTGAACTGACCATGCCTGTGTCTGAGAAGGTCCAGCTTGAGGGGGAACCTCTTCACAAGAGTGACATACCAGGCCTGTCTGGCCCAAATTGGTGTTAACAGAATGCCACCATGCTGCTGAAGGAAGTATACAGCAGTCATGGTGTCAATCCTGATGAGGACTACATTGCACTAAATGAGTTGCAGAAAGTCTTTCAGGGCTAAGAGAATGGTGAGCAGTTCCAAGAACCTGATGTGGCAACCTTGTTGCTGAGAGAGTCACATTCCCTGGATTGTGATGTTGAGATGTGCTCCCAATCCTGTGAGAGAGGTGTCTGTGGTAATGGTCACCTGTAGAACTGGGTCTGCAAATGCCTCACTAGCAACAGGTTGTAGCCGTTCCACCATTGTGGTGGAGAACAGTGTGCTTTGGCCTGTACCAACACTAGATTTTCCCAGTGACCCTTCACTTGAGACTATTGAGACAAGCATGACAGTCTGTATTGTGAGTTGATGATTGGGCTGAAAAAGAAGCAGGGGCTGAAAGGCAAACACTCTTTGTTGGATTGGGTAGGCTTTGCCCATGACCGCGTCCAGTACTGACCCTAGGAAAGGTTGGATTTGAAGAAGCTGCCAAAGGTAGTGCATGTCGGGGAGAAAATGGTGCCTGAACCCTTTGAAACTAATGCAATGGGATGTGCAAGTAACCAAACAGACCAGACGAAAAAAAGTGTTGCAGACACAATGACTTCAAAGCACACTCAATGAATGTTCAAACCCGAAGGCGAAAAAAACAATCTAGTATGGAGATGGTGCCCATGTACAATTTACACTAAGAGGAATCACACCACATCTTGTGACTCAAATGGCGTCTTCGAACAAAAACAACTTGCAAACATCCGAGCCCAACCAACACTAGATGGCAGGAGTATGCTAAGCATATGTAGCTATGCTAAGCATATGTATCTACACCCAGACATGCAACAATCATTACATTTGCTCAGTATTAATTATATTGTTGGATCATTTTGCCTTTCCAAGAGGTATAGACCCAAGTCTTAAATTATTAAGTCCTAGTACGGTTCCATAGAACACTAATTAAATGATTGCCAAGAGAGGTGAGAGAGGATGGCTTTCGGGTAGATTCAGATGAGCCATCCAATCACCATCTGCTGCAAACAGGTTCATTAGTAAAATGGGCAAAGAACCGAGGGGAAGGTAAATCCCCAAAGCAGTCAGCATTGACCTCAACTAGATTAGGCAAATGGGAATAAATTCCCAGTGAAAACACAACCAGGAAGAATCAATCCCCATTAAATCTTTGGGGATGATTGGCCACATTTTTAAAGGAGATAAACAACCTGGACGCAATGAAGCCAGCAATATTGGAAGCTCTCCAGCCCAGGTCCACAATGAGCTTCAAAACCCAATCTAGAGCTATAAAACAACAATTAAATAAAATCCTGAAAACCCCCAGATACAAGGGGGAGCATAATTGGCTACGATTGCAGATCACTATGCTAAGGAAAAAACACAGAAACGCCCTCTGTATCCAAAGAAAAGAGGAGGAAGCCAAAAAATGGGCTGAGTCATTCATGATATTAAAATCAAAAGATCAGAGGAAGTTCTGGAGGAGAATTAGTAAAAACCTTACCCCAAGCAGCAATGTTGCGCCCTCCGACCAGGAACCATATCTCACAACCGAAATAAAAGCAAGGCCCTCGGCATGATCAACAACTTGCCTCCAGGATCAGCTAATCCATCAAAATGTGACATGACCACAATAAGTCTGTCCCAAGTAACCACGGGAATCAAAGCAATGCGCTCAAGTGGTGCACCAGGCCCAAGTGGTATCCCGGCTGCAGTATATAAATGGGCCCGCCACATAGGCTACTGTTTTGGCCCCCATATTTCAGCAGTATCTGCTGGGGTCAGCTATCCCGAGTCATGGAGAGGGTCACTTTTGGTTCCAATACACAAAATAAGGTCTCCCGGTCAGCCCCCGAAAACTACAGACTAATTTCACAACTAGATACAGAAGGGATGTGCTTTGCTAGCATTTTAAACACAGACCTCCAAGCTTGGGCACATGGCATCAACCTAATCCAGATGAACCAAACAGGCTTTCATAGAGGATGCCACATTGAGGATAATATCCTCTGTCTGTCCCACCTGAGCTAAGTAACCATGACAGCCAGGCGGATGGCCTTGCACGCCAGTTTTACAGACTTTCAAACTGCATTCGATAGAGTATCAAGAGAGAGGCTCTGGCCAAAACTAAAAGCCTGGAGAATTCCACCTAATTTAGTAATAGACATTCATTCTCTCCATACAGATACGTGGGTTCAAATAAAAGTCAGCGCAGGATGTGCAACCACGGCAAAATCAAGACAGACAAAGGGCTTAAACAAGGATGCATATTGGCTCCACTATTGTTTAACTTGTATCTGGCTGATCTGCCAACCCACTTAGAGCCGACGAGAGCGTTTCCCCCAAAATGGCAGGCACCAGAATACAATTGCTACAACATGTAAACGACACTGTACTCCTCAACCGGACACCCATCGGGCTGCAACGCCTCTTCAGCGCACTAGCAGATTACTGTCAAAGCAATACCCTGAAGATAACTATCACAAAAACAAAAGTTTTGATAATTTCGTCAAAATTGAAAAAAACAGGTCCTGGTCCATTGAGGGGAGCTTGGTTGAAGTTGTGGAAGCATACACATATCTGAGAGTATGGCTGTACCACAGGAGTCGCATTTAAATAATAATATAAGTCCGTTTTTATATAGCGCAGCTACTCACCCTTACGGGTCTCAAGGCGCTGGGGGCCGTCGTGGAAATTAAGTGAGCTATTGCCCAGAGTCACATGGTGCTGAGCTGAGCTGCCGCCGGAGCCGGGGATCGAACCGTGAACATTGTGCTCCGAAGTCAGCTGCCCTGGCCGCTGCACCACACCTCTCCATTTCAGCCCACATCCATGCACAACAGGCAGCTGCTAATTCATTGGAATGGGCCTTCCGGAAATTACGTAAGTCACTGGTAAACCCTGATCTAAGGCTGCTGCTAAGGGTGATAGACAGTAAATTACTTCCAACAATAACACATGACGCAATCACCTTTAGAGAAAAAATGGCAAATTGGCTCAACAGAGTTCAATCAATGTGCTATTGAAGAGCTTTTTAGCTTCCGATTTGTGCAGCACATGCCCAAAGCCATGAAGAGTTTTGCTTGATGTCGCAGCTCTCAGCACTCAAAGCAAAATTCTTAATATACTGTGTGAAGGAAAAACAAGCAAAAGAAAATACCCTAAAAAGCTAAATCTGGGAAACGATAAAGAGCCCCTGGACCAATTGGCATGAGTATTTAACTTCTGCATAGGACTCATTAGAGGTTTGAGAGAATTGGTTTTGCAGCCTCCCAGTACCAATAGTCTCCAGACTAATAAACAAGCAAGCAAAAGCCATTTCAAGGGATCAGGATGTTCGGTCCATTAAGAATCTGACCCATGGTAACTGGGCGTCCGTTTTATATGAGCCGGGAGTTCTGCCGACTTATCTTTCCTGTCTTTTAACTTGGCTCTAAAACAGGAGCTAATAAGACTGCGACTGGGTTTAATTCCATTAAAATCATATTGGTATGGTCAAAGAACCTTGGACGAGCAGGATAGTCGCTGCAGATTCTGCGCAAAGCAGGAAGGATCATTAAATCACATCCTTTGAATCTGTGAAAAGCTGCTTCACCCTGGGATATTCTGTCTGCGCCCTATATGGCATGCCTTATATGTCAGAACTTGCTGTGCTGCAGTCGATTTATGTCTGAAAAGAAAATAAGTTACTTACCTGTAACTGTAGTTCTCCAGTATTGGAAGCTTGCATAGATTCACATGCTTGAATCATTCCCCGTCGAGTCCCCAGTACATCAAAAAAGCAATGCTAAACCAATACAAAGCAGGAACTAGGCCTAGGCCCATTTCAGTTTTGTAACCCATATCTCTCATTTTGTAAAAGAGACCAAAAGTAATTCTTGAACCAATCAGGACCCTTCACCCTCTAGAACACTCCTGAGAGAACCTTAGACCTTCAGATTTTCAGAGCACTTGTGCCAAAGATAACCCTGGAAAAACCAAAGGTGAGCCTCTCTGGGGAGGAGGGCGGGTCACATGTGAATCTATGAAAGCTTCCAATACTGGAGAACTACCGTTACAGGTAAGTAACTTATTTTCTTACTCCAGTATTGGAACTTTCATAGATTCACATGCTTGAATCAGAGTAGCTAGCAGTCAGTAGCACATTGTTTTCTCTACTTAAATAATTGTAAGGGTGTGCTTCAAATTGTCGATCTGTAGGAAAAAACAGATTCAAAGTCCCCAAACAGATCAAAACTCCATTCTTAAATCTACAAATTTAAAACAGCATAAAAACAAACCCTTATCAGGGTAAGCATCATATTATAAACATCTACACCAAAACACATTTATATGAAATAAAATGTGCGTAGTCTAACAGTAGAAAGGAAGGAGGGATGAAGGAGAGAGCTCACCATCACTGGAAAAGGTTCCTCAGCACCGCCTGTCCTACTGCCACATCATTGTTAGCGGCTGCGTCCAAGCAGTAATGTCTGGTGAAGGTGTGAGTACTCTTCCAGGTAGCAGCCCTGCATATATCCTGGATAGGTACTCCAGCAAAGCAGTGGATGTAGAAATTGCTCTCGTAGAGTGAGCACGTACCCGTGCTCGTAGAGATTTTCCTGCTGCCTGATGGCAATATTAGATTGCATTTGAGATCCATCGATCAATCCCCCTCTTGGAAAGAGGATAACCCCTTCTGGGCGCGCTGAATTATACAAAAAGCTGTGACGATTTGCGAAAAGTTTTTGTTCTTTGTAGATAGATTTTCAGACATCGCTGAATATCCAGCGAATGAAGAGCTCTTTCCGCTGCAGTAGTTGGTAGAGGGAAGAATGTCTTGAGGATAAGAGGTTCATTCAAATGAAAGTCTGTTGGCACCTTGGGGATAAACTTGTGTTTGGTACTAAGGACCACACGATCATCCCTAAACTGTAGAAACTGTTCCTGTATGGTATGTATGGTCGATGTCAGCGCCAAGAGAAGAGCCACCTTCCAAGAAGGGAATTTAAGGTCCGCCTTATGAATGGGTTCAAAAGGATGTTTCATGAGTTGTGATAATACTATATTAAGATGCCAGAGAGGTGGCGGAGGCTTAACCGGAGGGAAGGTACGGAATAGGCCTCTCATGAACTGCTTTATGATTCTTTCTGACCAGAACGATGGTGCTGAGGATGTCCTCCTAAAGCGAGATATAGCAGCTAGATGGACTTTAATTGACGCATGTGCTAGTCCAGATTTTGCCAATAGCAGAATGTAAGGAAGGATCTTAGAGGATGAACATTAGAATCCTGGCACCATATACAATCTCTTCCATTTCATCCTGTACGTCTTATTCGTACTCTGCGCGCAGGCATTTGAAAGAACATCCCTGCATTCAGATGGAATCTCTAGATGTTGAAATTCACAGTGTTCAGGAGCCATGCTGCTAAGTGAAGTGATTTGGGATCTGTATGTAGCACTTGTCCCTGCGACATCGTAGATGGAATGGGATGGAGAATAGGTTGTGTCTCCGAGAGAAGGAGACGTTCTGTGAACCAATGCTGTCTGGGACACGATGGGGCTATTAGGATCATCCTTACAGCTCTGCCTTGATCTTCATGAGCAGTCGTGGTAGGAGAGGAATCGTCGGAAAAGCGTAGGCAAAGATGCCTGACCATGCCATCAAAAATGCATTCCTCCAGGATCCCGGTTGGTGACGCCACCTTGCGAAGTACCAGCATTTCTTGTTCTGAGCTGTCGCAAAGAGGTCCACTGTTGGCCTGCCCCATTTTAGAAAAATGCTGTCTAGGGTTTTCTGATGGATTTCCCACTTGTGGCAGGTAGACTTGAGTCTGCTTAACGTGTCTGCTGTGACATTTTGATCCCCTGGAAGGTGTTCTGCCTTCAGCGAAATTCCGTTCTGCAAAGCCCATCTCCAGATGCACTGGGCTTCTTGAGATAGGGGAAAAGATCCGCGCACCCTTGTTTGTTGAGATAATGCATTGCCGTTGTGTTGTCTGTCCTGATCAGCACAGTCCAGTTCTTTATCTTCGGCTTGCAATGCTAATCTCACTGCTCTGAGCTCCAGCAAATTGATGTGAAGCTGCTGGTCTTGACACTGCCAACGCCCACTGACCTGGAGGTCTTGAAGGAAGGCTCCCCAACCTTCCAGGGAAGCCTCGGTGGTGATCACATGTGGAGCCGACATGGTGAGAAAGGAAAGACCGACGGAAATCTTTTGACGTCGGGTCCACCAAGACACGGCGTGGATCATGCCCGGCGTGACTGTCATGACATCCTCGAAGGAACCTACTGCTTGACGCCATTGCCAATCCAACTCCTCCTGTAATGGACGCCTCCTCAACCGGCAGAAGGGGATGAGAGAGATGCAAGATGACATTGTTCCCAGGAGTGACTTGTATCGGCGAACTGAAAGTGACTTTCTTTTGCGAATGATCGGGCCAGAGAAATTAGTTTCATTTGTCTCTCTCTCTGAGAGAGAGAGAGGGAAATGCCTTGTTTATTGTGGTGTCCAAAATTGCTCCTAAGAAGGTGATGTTCGTGGAAGGGTGCAGAGATGACTTTTCCTCGTTCAGAGTCAGGCCCAACTTGGCAAACAGTCTTGTACATGCCACCGTGGACGACTGAACAGCTGCGTGTGAAGGTGCTCTGATTAGCTAATCGACCAGGTAAGGAAACACCTGATGTCTTTGCTTCCTCAGAAAAGCTGCTACTGGAGCCATACATTTGGTGAAAATTCTTGGAGCCGACTTGAGGCCAAATGGCAGTACCTTAAACTGGTAGTGGCTTCCGGCTACGGCAAATCGAAGGTACTGCCTGTGGGATGGATGGGATGTGAAAATATGCATCTTTCAAGTCTAAAGTGGTCATATGATCCCCTTGGTTTAGAAGTAATAGGATGTACTCAAATCCAGGATCGGACGCCATTGTCGTAAGTTCTTGCGTACCAGAAAGAAACAGGAATAGAATCCCTTCCCTCTCTGGGAGTTTGGCACCGGTTCTATTGCTCCTTTTCGGAGCATTGTAAGAATTTCCAAACGCAAGAGATGTGGGTGTTTTACCTCTTGCCTTCCTGGAGGAGTACAGGGTGGTATATGGAGAAACTCCAACATATGGCTGAATTGTATTAGATTGAGGACCCATCGGTCCGTGGTTATCTTTGCCACTGGTGAAGGTGAAAAGAAATTTGCCCTCCTAGGGGAACTTGTGGAAGGGTGGGAATAAAAAGAGCCTGAGCCTGAAGTTCGTCATTGACGTCGCGAGGTGTCCTTTCCCTGACGTCCTGCTCTTCCTCTGGGGGCAAATTTAGAATACGCCCCTGACTGTGGCTGTCGTTGAACATATTGTTGTTGATACGGCTGGGAAGATGTAGCGTACGAGGGGTATCTAATACTGCTGAAATCCTCCTCTTTCTCTAGCTCCTCTAAAGGGAACCTTCCGATACTGAAGCGTCCCTAGAGCCTTCGCTGCGTCAGTATCTTTTTAATATCTTGCAGCGCATCGTCAATGTGCTTTCCAAATAAAGCTTCTCCATCGAATGGAAGGTCTAGGATCTTATTCTGAACTTCCGGTCTAAATGAAGTAGCTCGGAGTCCTCCTTGACGGCGTAAAACCGCTGCACCCCCAGCGATCTAAATGCCGTAGTTGCGATATCCATTGCACAATCTATCACCTCTGCAGATGCTCTCTCGCCTTCCTGGAGAATTTTCTTAACTTCAGGCTTGCTCTCTTCCGGAAGCTGATCCATATACGGAGCCAGGTCACACCACATCTGTCTGTCATATCTACCCAGTATGGCAAGGGCATTAGCTGCTCTGACCAACAGAGCTGACATTGATGAAAAACGCTTACTGGGGTTATCCAGACGCCTGCCTTCCTTATCAGAAGGTGTGGTAATGGGTGCCGATGGGTTTTTAGATTTTCGCTGAGCAGCCTGAGAAATAACCGAATCCGGTTTGGGATGGCCCACCAAACAAGCTGGAGTGCTGCAGCATATTCTGGGCTGATTTAGAGTCACATGGACAAGGATCCAGGAGGGAGTCGGAATATACTTTGGTGGGGTAGGAAACCAAGAAATATGCAATGCTGAACCTAAATCTAATAAGATAAAACCTTTTGGAATGACAACAAGAAAACAAAAGGTTAAGGTTCTACGCTTTCAGTGGTGACCAGAGGCAAATATTCAGCCACTCTCTTCTTGCCCAGCTCCATACGTTCCCTGTGTTCCCTTGACAGAGTTAAAAGGTCCTGTTTTAGCTGAGTTTGATACAGTTGCAATAAGTTGCAGGTTAGAAAAACAGTCTGCTCTCCCCAAAATTTCAAGTTGCTTTCTAACATGGGTAAGCCATGGTATTTTGTGCATGTGGTCAAGACCTAAGTAGTCCTGTATTATTGCTCGATGTGCAGGTTCCTCTTTTGATAGATAGATCGCCATAGCATAATTAGGGCAGTTTGGATACGATGTAATAAAGGCACCAAACCTAATTCCATGTGACATAGTATAATTGACAAACTAGTAGG
This sequence comes from Calotriton arnoldi, assembly GCA_963921515.1. Lineage (NCBI taxonomy): Eukaryota > Metazoa > Chordata > Amphibia > Caudata > Salamandridae > Calotriton > Calotriton arnoldi. The sequence continues at coordinate 766,116 of CAWUFW010005998.1, read as the reverse complement.
AACTGCCAAAAGCCTTCTAAGAAAAACAAAATCTATTATCTGCAAAGTTGACGCATTACAAAAGCCCCATTTGTCAAATCTAGTGCAGATCCATCGAATAATGTCAAAGTTAAAAGCAAATCAAATATGAATTTCTCAGTGGAACTGCAACCTTTCCACATGATTCAAAATTGCGAATCTGTGAAAACTTTTTTTAATATTAAGGGAGCTGGTGCACCACAAGAGACTAGAAGGGCAACAATAGACAGACCGGAAGAAAAACATTCCCTCATTTACCGTATTGCAAGGTCTGAAGTTAGCAGTGGAAGAATATAAGTAATTCAATTAAAACGTTGAGACCAAAAAGCTCCCTTATGCAGGACAAGCACAAGAATAAAGAAGGATTCAGACACACAGGAAATTCATCCAACCAAGAGCAAGAGGTGTGACCACAGCCCACTATAAAACTTTATTTGATCAAAATGTTAAGGATTGAGGTCACTGGTAGCGTATATGGGACTAGAAAGCCAGATAGGAAAAATATAGTACTGTACCTTAGTTTGAATCATCCACTTTACAAATTTGTAGTCATATGGCTCATTCGTTTTCACATGGGAGAGATCCACTTCTAAAAGAAAGAAACGTGTTTACCATATTGCATACAGGGCTTTTGACAATTTAGGAAAAGGTGACTTCTGTTTTAATTAACATTATCTAGATGAACAAGTTACTTCCATTCAATAATGCTCATTCTAGCGGATACTCCAGCTAACCACAGATTCCTCACCTTAGAATATCCCCCCCAGAAGCCACACTGGATCTGGAGATTTTTTCACATAATGCACCTACTCGCCGCTAGGTGGCATTGTGTGGTTTGCCGCATTTAAGTGTCACATCTGCATGCAAATATAAATTTCTTATCTTTACCCTTTCCGCACACACACAGACGCAAAGATTGAACAACTGTTGGAAACAGTGTGTAGAATACTAACTTGGAACCTTTTAGATGTTAAAAAGGCCACTCCAAAGAAATGGGAGGTCTGTAAAGAGTCTGAAGTTAGATACAGTTTTCACCTTCGATATCAGAGGAGTATCACCCAAAGATGGAGGGTGTGTGAAGTGGGTTCAGACAAAACGCTCTCTTGCTGGAGTGAGGAGATGAAATATCCTTCCCACTGGATCTGGGTGTCAAGGCAGTAGTGCTTTGTGAAAGTATTCACAGATGACCATGTCGGAGTTTGAGTCTGGCAGATGTCAAGGACAGGCACTCAGCATGCCAATGCAGTGGTAGCAGCCTTAACCCTAGTGAGATGGGCTCTCAGCCTTCTCGATGCTGTTTCTTGGCAGATCTTGATGCAGAGGGCTATCCACCTCACTATGGTCCTCTTCTGCACCACCTTCCCTTTCTTCGCTCCAGAACCCACAAACAGCTGATCGTCTACTTGATGGTCCTTTGGAGCAGGAGCAGGAGTGGGAGTGGAACCTACGCGAAGGCCACAACTTCTTGTGTTTTTCGACATTCAACGTTGCTTCCTGGTCTCAGGTCGTTTTCAGGTGTTAGAGGGCACATGTATCACATGACTTAGATCTGTGTCCTGAGCCCAGACCCCAAAGACACAACTCATGTGGGTCTGTGACCGACATCGGCTTCCTGCAGTCACAGCATAGCTTGAAAGCTGTTGTTTTCAGTGGAGGCACCTTTCTCTAGCACACAGTGAAAATGTTTTGAAAGTCATCTGAAAAATGACAAAATTAGGAGCAGAGCTCTGGATCTGTGTAAGAAGGCATAGAAAGAAAGGAACTGACATTAGCATGCAACGGTGATACTTATATGCAGCTCTGCTGCATCACTTCTGGGGTGGTGTGAACCAACGGAAAGCTGAACAGTAACTCCTAGTGGGACGTTGGATCACTGCTATGAAAGAATCTCTGCATCCATTCTGGCACCAGGGGGATAAGCTAAGGTGTGGAACCTGCAGTTAGAAGCAAACATCAGAAATAAAATTGCGATAGTCTTGAACCATTGCATCTACAAAAACACAAAGATGTTGCTTTAAAGTCAAAGACATCAGTCTAGAAATCTGTGTCCTCTTATGTTGTAATCCTAAAAGGAGGAGTTCGCCACACACTAGAGGGCGGAATAGATGCACTTGGTGCATTTGATGTATAACGGTTGATTGTAGCTCCTGCTTACAACAACACAGGTAACCCTATTAAACTATTAATATAATTATTAAAAGAATTCAAAGTAGGTGCTGATGTTCTGATTTAGCCCCTGGCAGACGGAGTACCTCCTGTCAGTGTGGCAGAGTTCTTAAAGAACTCCACCCTGACAAGCGGCGGTCAGTCCGATTTAGAGATAACCACCAGCCAAGCGGTAATCTCTGTACATTAAAAGAAAATGCTATCACATGGTTCCATTCAAGGTACAAAATGTTTGGTGGAAAGCCGCAGTCTGTTTGACGGCCATCCACCAAAACCAAAGTAAGAATTTGTTATTGAAAAACAAAAAATAATATCCCAGTAGTTGTGGGTCATTCCTTTCCTTTTTCTGTCCCTCACGTCCCCTGTTAATAGAGTTGGGGTGTAATGACTTTACACCGACGGCCCCTACATTGTTGGGTCATTGAAGGTAGTTTTCTGTTAAAATAGCTAATGGGGACTCAGTCAATGGAGAGCAAACAGTCATTCCGCCCCTAAATAGAATGGGAGGGCCGTCAGGTTGGCAGGCATAGTACCCTCATAGTTTGCAAAAGCAGCTAACTGATGCATATCCCTCTCACAAACAAATTACAACTTTAAGTTACTTTCCTTTGCCAACACTCTTTCTGGTGGATGTGTCATTTAAATGCAGATTCCTCACCTTTTGAATCCTTCCAGGAGCCACACTGGATCCAGAATATTAGATTCTATGGCAGCTCTGACTCGCCTCAGGAAGTGGCGACACAGAGCTACATGTAGGTACCATTGCTGCGCACTGACATCAATTCATTAACTTAATCATTATACACAAAATGTCTGACAAGTTGGGATGTTGACATTGTGCTTGTAACCTTATAACCTACCAGAAGCTCACTCCATAGAACAGGGAGGCTGGGCAGGCAGTGATGAATCTGCAGTTAGGCAGAGTATCCACCAGAATTAGCTTTACCAAAGGTAAGTAGCTTGTTCTTCTGATAAAACTGCAGATTCATCACCTTTGAATCAATCCTAAAGCAATATCCTCTCAAATTTTGTCGGGCTGAGGAATGGACTTTACACTGGGAAGTCCTACAGAACCGAGCAGGCAACATGCACATCCCTGAAAACCTGAAATTGAACGTAGTAGTGCCAGACAGATGCCCATGTAGCAGCATGGCAGATATCCAACACCAGAACGCCTATAGCCAGGGTTGTAGTTGAAGCTTTGGCCCTGGTAAAATGGATATGAAGGCATACAAGAGCCCCTTTTGGCCACAGCATAGCACAGCTTAATATAAAAGACAATACACCTCGGTAACTTAGTTCCTGGACTACCTTTCTTTCTTTCTTTGCACAAGTGAACGTAACAATGAGTTGATTATCAACCAGGTGTTCCTTGGTCCTGTATATGTAGAAACTAAGGGCCCAACTAGTATCAACCAGTGTGGACTTTCCTTCTTAGTGAAGTGGGTCAGGAAGCATGATGGACTGCCCCACATGTAAAGGCGATACCAAAGGGGGATGATGGACGGAGCGCTAGAGCAAATCAAACACTCACCCCCAGTCAACTGATCTGGGTTTAATCCATCATCATTCTTTAGCTCACTCCACCACCCCAGTTCAGACATGGCCATATGCAAATCAGTCTGACCCTGTGCCTCATGGGAACAGTCCAGCCCGAACTGCCAAGCCATGTCTTCCCTGGACCGGAAACAAGCATCCTGGGACCGGTTTCTGGCTATTCATCCGTCATCAGCCAGGCTCCCATGAGGCACAGGGTCAGACTGATTTGCATATGGCCATGTCTGAACTGGGGTGGTGGAGTGAGCTAAGGAATGATGATGGATTAAACCCAGATCAGTTGACTGGGGTGAGTGTTTGATTAGCTCAAGCGCTCCGTCCATTATCCCCTTTGGTATCACTTTGTTCGCCCTAAGTTGGCAGGGTATGCCCAGACGTGGGACCCTTGCTCACTTTGCCACTGGATTCAAGCTAGCCTGGCTGATGACGGCTGAATAGCCAGAAACCGGTCCCAGGATGCTTGATTCCGGTCCAGGGAAGACATGGCTTGGCAGTTCGGGCTGGACTGTTCCCATGAGGCACAGGGTCAGACTGATTTGCATATGGCCATGTCTGAACTGGGGTGGTGGAGTGAGCTAAGGAATGATGATGGATTAAACCCAGATCAGTTGACTGGGGGTGAGTGTTTGATTAGCTCAAGCGCTCCGTCCATCATCCCTTTGGTATCACATGTAAAGGCAGCAGCACTTTGGCGGAACGGATGCTAGAGTCTGAGGCACTAACTGGCCAGGAAGAAAAGGTGTTTTACAGTAGCTGAACAGACAAAGTCTGCTATTCACTGAGGCAGTGTGTGTGGAAGTGACAGCAATAAGGAAAAAATTGTCGTGCACCTAGGCTTAAATTGTGGACACATCATAATGGTAGACACCAAATTAGGGTCACTCTGTGGCATGATAACTGTAGTAAGTGGAAACCTACATTAAAGCTCTTAGGAAAATAATCACAACATGGAATTTCAATAAAGAGGACCGTATGAAATGGGGTCTCCAGTTGGCGATGGTTTGCACCTTGTCCAAGTAGGGACCCTTCAATCTAGACAGGGTAAGGAGGATACACTTCTAAAATAACCCCTGCTCACCCCCTTGGTAGCTTGGCACGAGCAGTCAGGCTTATCTTAGAGGCAATGTGTAAAGCATTTGCACATAACACACAGTAACAGAGTGAAAACACTACAAAAGGACACCACATTGGTTATAGAAAAATAGCCAATATTTATCTGTGCAAAACAAGACTAAAGCAATAAGTATCCAATATACAGTTATTCAAAAATATCAATGAAGCAAAAATAGACTTTAAAACAGTTCCTGGAAGTCAATAGCTCCGTCCAGGGCTATCACAGCATCGTGAACAAACAAATCCAATAGTTCTGGCTGACTGTGGCGTCGCGGGCCAGCTACGGTATCGGGAAGACCCGTAAACAGTACCTTTAGAAATGCAGGGCGTTGGGGGCCTCGCGATGAGCTACAAAGAGCCGGCGTCGGCAGGCGTCGGTTCCGGAGGTCGGTGCAGGAGTCATTGAGCCCTTTTAGGCGCACGAGTTGCAGATCGAACTGCTTGCGGTTGAAGTCGGGAGCGCTGGGGTCGGCGGGCGTCAGGGCTGCAGTGGGAAGTGCGGCGATGCGGTGCCCTCAAGTCGTGGTGCAGGCAGCAGCTCGGTGACGGTCATCCAGCGGCGTCGGTGAGACCAGAGTTGGGGTTCAATGTAGGGCGGTTCTCGTCGCAGTGTGTGCAGGCCACGGTGCAGGCAGCGGCGTCATTGTTGCTGGGGGCACTATCGTCGGTAGACCCAAGGCTGCGGTGCGAGACAGGGCAATGAGTGTGCAGGGCCCACAGGTCGCGGTGCAAGCAGAGGCATAATTTGCCGATTTGGAGTTGATGGCGCTGGCGTTGGTGGGCAAAGACTGTGGTGTGGGACGGGGCAGTGCGTCGTGTATTTGAGGAGCAGTGCCCCCAAACCACATGCAGGCAGCGGTGTCGATGTCAGCTTGGAGCGTCGTCGGTGAGACCAGGGCTGAGGTGCAAAGCGGGACGGTGCTCCGTGTTCTCCATGAGCGGTGTCCACAGGTCACAGTGCAGGCAGCGGCTCGGTGGAGGCATTGGATGGCGTCATCGGTGAGACCAGGGTTGCGGGTAAAGTGCGGAGATGCCCTCTGTGGATCCTTCAGGTCACGATGCCAGCAGCAGCGGCGACGTCGTGTTGCTTTTTCCTCTGTGGCAACTGAAACACCCAGTTCCAGAAGCTGGTACTCAGAGGATCTTGAAGTCTTTGTTGTTCCTGAGACTTCTTGAACAGGGGGCAAGCTCTACTTCAAGCCCTTGGAGACACTCAGAAAGAAGTTGCATAGAGTTCATTCTAGTCCTTTCTCTGCCCAAGACAGGAGCAGATACTGCAGGCCAACACAGCAAAGTGGTAGTCTCTCCTCACAGCTTCTCCAGCTCTTCTTGGCAGGTTCCTTGATTCAAAAGAGTTCTAAAGTCCTGGGGTCTGAGCCCCAATATTTATACCACATAGCCCCTTGACGTTCTGTGGTGTTGGCACAGCAAAGTTCTCCTGGCACACATAATCCAGTTCTGACCTGCTCAGGCCAGGTTCACTACAGGAGGTGGAGACAGCATGGTGGAAGGCAGACACAGTCCATTCAGGTGCATGTGGCAGCTCCTCCCACCACTCTAGATGCAGGACAGACCCATCATCCAGGATTTTAGTCACCCAGGAAAGACAGGACACACCTCAACTTCTTTTGTGTCCCTGTCTAGTGTGAATGCACTGTCACGATTGCGCGAGGAGCAACGGACTACAATCATGGCCGCCGACCTAGAACGCGCATGTGCGGGGACATGTCAGGCAAGCTAAAGCCCGGCCTCCCACAAGCAACAGCGCTTCGCGTTCCAGCAGCCTGAACTCTAGTTTCCTCCTTCCTGTTGTGCTTCCGGGTTATCGTGCTACTCGCATTTGGACTCGGCGTGGGGGCAGCGTTTTGGCCGTCGGGTCTTCTATTCTTCGTGTGCCTTAGAGTCCCCTGAGAAGAGAAAAAGATAGAGACAGTCAACACAGACGGCCTTATCGTGTTTACGGTAACAGCGCTTATGCGCTGACATTTATTTACAAGAATCATATTGTATCACTTACCTGATCCTGTGCTCTCGTTATTGTGGAAATCCGCTCCGTCTTTTGAAGAGTGAGAATCATTTAGTTACTCGAGTTGAAGGTTTATTTAATTTTGATTAAGAAGCTGTTGATCACAGTACTTGGGAATTGTCCAACGAGCTGTACTTGGGGGATAGGTAGGCACATGCACATACTCTTACTTATTGTGTCTCTTCATTTCCAAAAGAGTTCTCTCATTCACATCACTCTATTGTTTTCTTTTACCACCGGCACAAGCCCAAAGGATTCTGTTATTATTCTCACTACCCAGTCTTTGCTGAAGAAGGGATATTTAAGGTAGGGTTAAGAGACAGAAAAACAAGAAATACAGAAGAGCTGATATATGTTTTTGTGTTCTAACCTAAACACGGACTCTCTCCAGCCTACAGCCTATTGCCTATCCTGACGAATCCTGTGGTTACCTGGGGGATTACTACGTGAAGCTTCTTCCCTTTTTTTCCTTGTTTTGTTTCCCTTCTTCCCCGAGTTACCATTGTCACCTAGATAGTGTCAGGTGCAATAGGTGATTTGGAGAAGTTGTGGATATTACTACAAATCCATGACGTTCCTGCGGAAACATAGGTAAGAGTCTTACATGCACATATCAACCCGTCAGCCTAAAACCCAGACAGCGAATACACAAACAGGCAGAAGCACATAGATGGTTAGACAAGAAAATGCACACAATATAAAAATCATCTTTACTAAAATATGTATTTTTAAATCCTGAGTTCAGGCATACTAAACATTTTTCTATCAGCTCCCACTGGCAAGCTACATTTGTAAAATGTTACCAAGCAGCTCCCATGTTAACCTATGGGAGAGTTAGCCTTTCAACAGTGAAAACGAAATACACAGTATTTCACTATTAGGACCTGGAAAAATACACCACTACATGTCCTACCCTGCCCATGGGCTTGGACCGACCTTAGGGGTGACCCAGATGTAAGAAAAGGGAAGGGCCTGGCAAGTGGGTGCACTTGCCAGGTCAACAGCGCCCAGACACTGCAGTGGCAGGTCTGAGACACCTTTAAGAGGCTACTTGTGTGGGTGGCACAATCAGTGCTGCAGGCCCACTAGTAGCATTTGATTTACGGGCCCTTGGCACACCTGTGCACATTACTAGGGACTTATTAGTAAATCAATTAAGCCAATCAGAGAAACACCAACCCCATAACACAATTTACAGTAGGAGCACTTGCACTTCAGTACTGATCAGCAGTACTAACGCGCAGAAACACTAAACCAGCAAAAATGATGTCCAGCATACCACCAAAACCAGGAGGTCAGAAAGCAAAAAGATAGGGGAAACATGCAAAAGATTGCCAGATCTAACAAGGACTGATCAGGCAAACCAAGAAAGGCCAAAAGGGCTAAGTAACCCGTAACTAGGTCTACAGCAAAGCCTTGCTGGACAAGAGATAAAACAAACAAAAGAACATCAGAGAGTCTGGCTCAACAGGTCTATCCTCGCACCAGTTGACAAATTTAGATCAGTGACCTGAGGACTTATACTTCATAGATCGGCGGCACGTTGCCAATTTCACATCCACCACCTCCAGAGGGCGATAGAAGCCACTCAGGTGGATCCACTCAATCTTCACGCATGGAGGTGCTGCATGTGCAAATTTGGGTGCAGGACTCTTCCTTCTTATTGGGAAAGCAGACATTCCAGAAAAGGCAGCCAAAGTGGAAGGTAGATGCCCAGATCCAGCAGGTAGGCATACCAAACCGTCCACCTCCAATCCTAGCTTATCAAAATTAGTTGGGTTCAGTCACCCTGGAGCATCTTCAGAACTTATAGGTGCAGAGGCAGGAACATGTAAAACAAGTAGGAGTCGCACCAAATGCAGCACACGTTTTCTAGAGAGCCTTGATGAGGGTGCAAAGGTTTGACATTGAGCGTTCTGTGGCAGCGAACAGCTCTAGAAGTTGGCACACTCCACTGCACCAAGACGTCCTTGAGTCCATCTCTGGGAGTGTGCACCACTCATGATTGGCAAGATGGCACCTGCTGAGTTTGTCCGCTCTAATGTTTAGGGACCCTATCACGGAACTGACCACCAGAAATATTTAACGAGGGCACAGTCTCTGCCACAGACATAATGGCTTAATCTAGAGAACGCTGGCAACACCCTGCTTCTTTAGTATCACAATGTGTTTGTATTGTCCATCAGAACCCGAACTTACCTGACCTTGAAGGAAGGCAGAAAGGCCTGAAGGTCAGCCATATGGCACACAGCTCCAGAAGTATGAATTGGTGATCTCCACTGCCGCAAACCAAAGGCCTCCGATCTCTCGCTAAAGGTGGCGATTCAACTGCAAAGCCTGCATGCGTTAAAAGGCATGAGGCATAAGCAGTAAGCACAAGGCCAGGATATCAAGACTCGGAACAATTTGAACTTGAACCAAGCCTGAAACACTGGTATCATAACCTGAATGACCCACGCTCATTGCAAGGACGGAAAGGCCTTCAAAACAATTGTGTCCCAGATGGTCCCTTATAAAGTGAATCCACTGCACAAGATGAAGGTGGAATCTTGGCTCGTTGATAGAGTAACCCAGGGTGGTCAGAAACAAACCTGTTTTTAAGTGGTCTAAGAAGGACTATGCTAAGCCCAACTTTAGTTCGTCAAGCTGTGGGAATATATGTATTCTCTTCTTGGGTCTATAGGAATTCCATATTCAGGAAGCAAAAACACTCTCACACATCAGTGGCATGCTTCATCTCTGGGTCTCGCTCCTAGTTGGGCAGGTAAGAGTAATCTGTTTGTCTCAAGAGGCTTTAACTAAATTAAGCTGCTGATGGAGATCTTTTTGGTTTTGTCCACCTTATATGGTTGGAGAAGTAGCTATACTTGTGAGGCCCTCCTAAATGTATAAGGATGGCATTAAATGTATTAGGATGAAATAAATGAAGGTGAACTATGAATTTTATTACTGTTCCCTGGGGAAAATTTAAAAAGCAAAGAAGGGCATTCCAGATCACTACTGTCCCTTGACAACACTACATTCTGGTCCTCGTGTTTCTGTCTAACCTTTGCCCTAAAAGGTCTGTGGCATCCATCAGAACCAGTAAGGAAGTTAAATTTGGGCCCTATTCTACACCCACCTCCTACATTGACTAAGATGTATGGAGCAGGACTTTGTGGGCAGACTTTTGCACTGAGTCTAGCCTGTTTATATCTACATAATTTTGAGATAAAGAAGATTTACTGTGAGGCTTATCTCTATGGCATTCAATTCAACTATGGCGACAATGTACTGACAACATCCTGATCATATGGACAGGTAGTAAACAACAAGCACAAGAGTTTACCTGGATTAATGAACAAGATCTGTACTTACATTTCACATACATTTGCTCAAAAACAACCTCCCTTTCTTAGATCTAAATACTAACCAGAGGAAAGGCAAAATGCTCACGAAGGTATATCATAAATCCCCCAAACATAATTATTTTCTGAGGTATGACAGCTTCCAAAGTGACCAGAACTCCATTTACTTAGAGTTCGATGGGATGAACAGGTCTGTCTTATTTGCTAAATGAGGAATAAGACCAGAAGATGAAGCATGCCACTTACGTGGGTGTAGGTATTTGCATTCTGAATAATTAAATTATTTTAGAGCTAGGATGAGAACTACTCTGAATAATCTAGTGGAAACTCAGTTACTTGCCTATGGGAGAATGTGTAACGAACCTCTGTAATAACCCTCTCACTCATCTTTTGGTGATTAGTATCCCTTTCTTGAACACATGGACTGCTGAGGTAAGGCCGAAGGGTGGGATGGGAACTGGAACTGTTCCAACCCTATGACAAATGGGTGGAAATGCCTGTGTGACTGCAGGAGATATATATATATATATATATATATATGATACATATCAAACCTTTAAAAAACCTCATCACAACAGGTGATTTAAACAGGGAACTTGGCCCTGCAAATTTAAAAAGGATGAATGTTCCTACATATAATCTTTTACAGTGCCCACAGCAAGGATTTGCTGGGTTACAGACAAAATGAACAAAAGGATGTCTGACAGCTTTGCCTGTAAGGAGAATAGTCTCAGGACCCACACCAGTTCACAAGTTTGCACCAGTGATTGGCATAAATGGATTTCATTGAGAGGCGTCTGGTGGAGAGGATGACAATCACTTCAGGCAGCAAATCAAAGCAGTTAATGGCCACCTCTCAGTCTCCATGCATGAAGGTGTAAGCTGTGGAGAATCGGGTGGAGGACCCTGCCTTGCTGCTGAGACAGGAAGTCTTCCCGAAGTAGTAGCCTGATTGAAGGACAGATACTCGTGGAATTCTGGGTAGCTCCAAGTCTCTTGGCCTAATCTAGGACCACTAAGAATTGGGCCCAGTTGGTCCTGATCTTCTTCAGAACCCGAGCCAGGAGAGGTAGTGGCTGCAACGTGTATAGGCGTTCCTTGTTCCATTTTAGCCAGAATGGGTCTCCTAACAAATACCCTTGCAGAAACTCCATGCTTGTTCTCGAAGATGGTGAAAAGATCTAGCCAGGGCTCTCCCCACTGATGGAGGGCCCTGTGGCACCATGGGAGGTAGACACACTTGTCATCTGCCAGATGACATCTGCTCAGTTCGTCCACTCTGGCATTCAAGGATCCCGACAGGTGCCAGGAATGTGTACTGGCTCTCTAGCAACCTCCAGAGATGCAAGGCCTCCTGGCACAAATCTGAGACCCCACACCGCCCTGATTGATAAAGTACAACGCGGCGGTGGTGGGGTTTGCAAGAAACTTCACCAGCCTCCCCTTTATGGATGGCAAGAAGGACTTCAGGGCCAGCCAAATTGCCCATATCCCCAGAAGGTTTTTTATTAGGTTTCTATCAGAGAAAGAACAGCAAAGTAAAAACATGGAACAGCAGATCACACCCGGCACAGCATAAGTAAGACAATGAATAACATTTCAGGGGACACAGCCGCTAGTCAAAGGAAAAATTGCTGCAGTGGACACAAAGTCCATCAAACACGCACAGTGCACCTCAATACACTCTAGAGGCACAGAGAGCTGTGATGGTCATAGACCCCACTGTTATCCCCACAGGAGAGGAGAACCTGTTCAACTGCGTGAGGGCTGTTCAGCTCCGTTCCCAGTAGGACCTCGCACCAGCTTGGCTTGAGAGTCTGCTGCTGAATCATCAGTGTCCTGATGTCCGGGGCCAAATGAAGGGTCAGTCTGTTAATGGAGTACAAAAGAGCAGTGAGGTCCCATATGTCCTTCAGGTGCAGGCAGCTTGGTATCAATTCCCAGGAATTGTCTAGTTGTTCCTGGCAGTAGATTAGGTCCAGCAGCCAGTCTTTTGTAGTTGGACAGGGACCTTTCCCAGGCAATGGCAACCCACTGCTTAGCCACCAGAAATGCCATAGCAACTAGCCTCCGGTTTGCAGTAAGTAGGTCTTTAATGTAACCCAGTCTTTAATGTAACCTAGGAGCACCACCATTGGAGTCACAGGGATAATGAGGCCAGTCATTTCAGCAATAACCCACAGCATATCATGCCAGTAGGTCACCACCCCTGGGGCATGTCAATGCCAGATGCAGGAAATCTTCTGACAGAGCCCTGCATCTGGCATTCTCTCTAAACTCTACCTTCTGATCAGGTTTGTAATAGATTCTATGTAAAAAAAAGTGGAGTCTGTAGTTGGGAGATCTGTAACCTGTCAGGGCGCGGCAGAACTTCCTCTAGTCATCTCTTAGTGGTACATCTAGATCTGCAGACTACCTTGTCTTGGCAGTCGGAGTGTAAGCAGGAGCAGAGTTTTGCATAGCAGTATAAAGTTACAACTCTGTGTTGGGAGGACTGAGACTTCAGCAGGAGAACCAAAGTGGGGAGCGCTGGTGGGGGATTGGAGAAATTATGATTTATAGCTCTGCAAATGTCCTTTAGGAAGAAGTATAGAAAAATGTCAAGCAGCAGATGTTCTCGTATGTCTGTAATGCTATCTAAAATAAGGAATTAATTCGCCAGGTATATGTCAGCAAATTTATTGAGCTTTAGTGAGCAAGTTGTGTACGAGCCTTCTTCTCTGAGGTGAGCAGCAATAAGGAGTTGTCAGCTAGCGGGACACTACGTGAGTATAGCCGTTCCATGCGTGCTCTAGATTGGAGTCTGTCCCAAGCATATAGTGTACTGTGTTAATTTCCTGTGCGGGCCGCTTAACCTATGACCACAGTATTGTGTCCAATGGGAAAGTTCGGGCCATGTTGGCTTCTAATGCCAAGTGTAGCCAGAATGGGAAGGGATGGTATCAATAGTGTGCACAGTGTGTTTGTTCACATAAAAAGTATAGCTCAAGATCTGTGGCCATCCTGTCCCCCTGTGCTCATTCAAAAGCCTTCGTGAGCATCTCCCAGCCTAAGCTGTTTGCCAGCCAATGCCAATATTCCCATTCAGATCCGTAATCTACTTGAAAAGTGTCTGGTCAAGGGGATTGGAATGTTGAGTAATATGTATAGGAAGCGGACATTACAATAATTTTTGCTACTGCAATTTGGATCATTAGGGACAGCGGCAGCTTGATCCACTGTGCCAATTGATCTTCTAATTTATTAATAGCTGTGCCATAATTATCGCTCCATAGGGCTTCCATATCTCTGCTTACGCATATCCCAAGGTATCTTATTGATGATGTGCACTACTTAAGGGGAAGTCAGGTGTACACTTTGGCACTGATGCTGTAGGAAGAAAAATTGTTGACTTTGCCCAGTTAATGGTGATGCCAGATAGCCAGCTATATCTTACAAATTCTCGGACGATGGGTCAGTGTTTCACCTCAGGCTCCTACAAATAAAAAGTGACATCATCAGCATACAGAGATACCAAATATCACAGAGCTAGAAAATTGAAACCCCTTTCAGAATGTTGTTTGTGAAACCTTGCTCCCAAGGCCTTTACTGCTGTGACAAAAAGTATTGGAGATAGTAAGCAACTTGGTCTCGTGCCTCTGGTAATCTGTATTGGAGCAGATACACAGAAAATGAAAACTGACATGGGCCACTGGCTGGCTGTACAAGAGTTTCACCCACTTTACAAAGCCCCCACTGAAGCACATTTATCGAAGCTCCCCTGAAAGGTAATGCCTCTCCAGTAAATCCAAAGTATTGGTGGCATCCAGTAGGACTGCCACTGCTTTTAGATCCGAATTAATCCATTCAGTGCCCCAAATAGAGAGCAAAGTCTGTGCAAAGTTCGGAACCCAGGAATAATGCCAGAATGATCTGGGAGAATTATTATTATTTTTTTATTTTTTATTTATTTATTGAAGAGCTTACAACAAGGATACACAAAAGTCAGACTGATGGACTGGCACGTAGCACAATCAGCAATAGCAGAGTAAGCTGAATTTTTACATCAATAAAGTAATAAGAAGCATATCAAACAGCAATCTAATAGTACCAACCCTAGCCCACCACCCCCCCAGAACAAGTGACCCCCAACCCGAACCCAGGCAGAGCAGAGCACAAACAGGACACATTTCGAGAGATCTCGTGCAGTGGTAAAAAGACACATATATGGCAATAAAACAATGACCAGCACAAAGGCAGAGCTTCTGATATCTTAACCCGTTGTTGCACACCGAACAAGATGCGCAACTGTCACACCATTTACAGTATATCTGGATGGGACAACAAATATGCAGTGAGCGGGGCCCAGAAATCCTTGGGGCGCGAGGCCTCGGGTAGCTCCTCCGCATAAACCCCCAGCTGATCCCTACAGTATAGTAGATCTCGGAGCCACATTTTCATAGTAGGAATGGTTTTAGCTCCCCAGCACTTTGCGACAGCCCTCTTAGCAAATAATATGGATTCTGCAACTATGCGGCGGTTGCAAGGTTTGAGGCGCTGCACATACCCTAAAATGCAAAGCTCAGGAGTGCAATCTACTGGCTCCAGCACCACATCCGCAAGCATCTCTGCTACCCTGGACCAAAATGAGAAGACACCAGGACACAGCCACGCAACGTGCAGAAAGTCAGCATCAGCCTGCAAACACCGCACACAACTCGCAGACTCACGGAGACCATACCGACAGAGCTGCAGGGGTGTATAGTATAACTGGTGCAAGTATTTAAAATGAATTATACGAAGGTTGCAATTCGCCGTCAGACAGCCAGTAAGGCTACAACACGCATGCCAAATATCAAGCGTGAGAGTGGGACCCAGCAACCGCTGCCATCTGAGATAAGAGGGGGAGTCTTCAGGGTCGCGTTCTCGCAAAGAGGCGTTGTAGAGCCTAGTAATTAAACCCTTACGATCTTCTCGTGCGAGCATTGCCTGCAGAGCCCGCAAAGAAGTGGGTTCGTTCGGAAAGTTCGGGTAAATGGCCCTGACAGCTTGTCGGACTCGGACATAGGTGAATCCTAACATGAATCCATGAGCAGACTCTCCCTGAATTGCCTGCAAGGTCCTAAATCGGCCTTGCATGTACAGGTCCCCCATCCGGGAGATACCCAGCCCTGCCAGCACTCGGATGGCAGACGGCTCCCATGCAACAGACGCCAGGGTGCGAGGAGCATACAAGTACGGCAGCTTCGCACGTTTCGCTAACATGCGCCAGGCCCACGCAGTGCACTGCGCCGGATTTATCTCTGACCGGGGGCCTTCCGATCCACCAGAGAGTGTTGCGGCCTGCAATGGCATCGGCAAGACCGCATCCGCCTCAATAGCCGTATGTGGCTGAAACCGCTGCGGGAAATGCCAGTAGTGTGCAAATTGCGCCTGTGCGCATAAATAATATAGCCGGAAGTCAGGCGCCTCAAACCCCCCTCGTTCGAAGGGCTGGACCAGAATATCCCAGCTACATCTAGGTTTCTTTCCACCACACACAAATGTGAGTAATACCGATTGGAGCGTCGTGAACATTGCCATATTTAACTTTATCGGAATGTTAACAAAAAAATAGAGCAATTTGGGGAGAAAGGCCATTTTTAGAACAGCGATCCTGTCCGCAAGGGAAAGGGGCAGGCACGCCCATCGCTCAGCCAGTTCGGTGATACGTGTAATAGTGTGTCCATAATTCTCAGAGAGAACCTTCTCTGGATCCCTGTGGAGCCAAACACCCAGGTATTTCACAGGTTCTGATGTCCAGGTGAGGGGGAAGTCCAGCTCCACCTCTCGCGTGCCAGGTGTAAGCGGGAACACCACTGACTTAGCCCAATTGATCCCAAGGCCCGATAACCGCTCAAATTTAACATATTCCCGGAGCAATGCCGGCAGATATGCAGCGGGCTCGCGTACATACAATAGCATATCATCTGCGTATAGTGATACTGAAAGTGGCCTCTGCCGAAAGCGCAAGGCTGCCGACGCATGCCTCTGGCGAAGTGTGCAGGCCAGCGGCTCCAATGCGAGCGAAAAGAGCATAGGCGACAGTGGGCATCCCTGCCGAGTTCCCCTCGCTATAGGGAAGACGGAGGACACCCACCCGTTCATTCGTACCCGTGCGGCTGGATCCTCGTAGAGCACTCTTATCCATTTCATAAAAAATGGAGGAAGGCCCATTCTGGCTAAAACGGTAAACATATAGACCCAGCCAAGGGAGTCAAAGGCCTTCGCTGCGTCAAGCAGCACTTTAACAGCTTGGAAGTCTGACTCAAAGTAATGCAAGGTAGAAAAGACAGTACGCAAATTATGGGTCGTAAAGCGCTCAGATACGAATCCAGATTGGTCAGGTAAGACCAGGAGAGGGATCAGCGGCTGGAGCCTGGTGGCGATCATCTTCGCCAGGATCTTGGCATCTATATTAATAATAGAAAGAGGCCTGTACGACTCACACAGGTTAGGGGACTTGTCAGGTTTCAACAGAGTAACCAGCAGTGCCTCCCGTAGAGTAGGCGGAAGCCGACCCCTCTCGTAGGCCTCTGCATAGACTCGAGAAGTCTGGGGGTAAGCTCCGACACATACGCCTTATAGAACTCGCTGGGCAGCCCATCCATCCCAGCAGCTTTACAAGTAGGCAAGGACATGATGGCGAGTTTCACATCCTCGACATCAAACGGCTGCATAAGATATTCCCGATGGGAATTAGAGAGCCACCCCAGCGCGATATCTTCGAGATATGCATCCATCTCGTCAGAGGTGTGAGAATCCCTAGCTGCGTAGAGTTTAGTGTAGAATTGTATAACTATATCACACAGCTCCGGAGTAGAATGGTGTGCAATCCCCTCCTCGTCCAACAGTTCTTTAATAGACTCCTGGCTACGAGGAGCTGCCAATTTCTGCGCCAAGGAGCGGCCCGGGCGTCCCCCCTCCCCATAATATCGAGCAGAGCCGTGGCGGGAACGGTGCAGCATCTCCTGATCTGCCGTGTCGTTATGCTCCGTGACTAAGTCCCGTATACTAGCCAATTTATCAGGGGATGGATCAATTTCATAGGCACGCTCAAGTGCTGAAATGTCAGTTGCCAATTTGTGAATTCTGCGGCGGAGGTCCCGAAGCACGCCAAACTGCACCCCCATACAAGCCCCGCGGATAGTAACTTTAAATGCTTCCCACAGCAATCCAGCACTATCCACAGACCCCTCATTTTCTCGAAAGAAGTTATGAATGGCTTCTCCGATCGTATGCTTAAAAACCGGGTCAGTTAACTCAGTCGGCTGCAATCGCCATGCAAATGGTGGACGTGTACATGCGGGGACCTGCAACTCAAGAACCACTGGGGAATGATCGGAGAGCGTGCGAGCCATATGCACAACTTTCACAGCTCAGGTGCACACCACATCCGAGACAAGCCAGAAATCGATGCGTGACCATGTGCCATGTACAGACGATACAAACGTGCCCTCCTGACCAGCAGGATGCCGTATGCGCCAAACATCTTGTAAGTGGCCAGAGTCTAGCAGCCCCAATAGCACCTCCGTTGCCTGTTTAGGCCTAGTCATTCCAACCGCCGACCTGTCCAAAGTAGCCTCGCGACAAACATTAAAATCACCTTCCCAGATCACAGCAGCTGTAGGGAACAAAGATCCTACGCCACACGTCCGAGAAAAAGGAGGGCTCATCAGTGTTCGGACCATAAACGTTAACCAGCAGCACATTCACACCGCCCAGTTGCCCATATACCATCGCCACTCGCCCATGCTCATCTATATCAATCCGATCCACAGTAAAGGGGACACCCTTTTTAACAAGAATCAGCACACCACTAGAATATGTAGAGTAAGAAGAGGCAATCCGCACAGCCGCCCAACGCGCGCCCACTCTGCACTCTGATTCCTTAGTAAGATGGGTCTCCTGCAGGAAGGCTATGTGTATTTCCATCCTACAGACCGTATCTTTTTTGGATTATTGAGCCCACGCACATTCCAGGTGAGAAGGTTAACCTTACTACTCATACCAGCAAGTCATTGTCAAGGAGAATCCTATGCCACACAGTGCGCAATACATGTCTGAAGAGTCGTGTTGTTGATGTACATGAAATTCAATAGGTACTTGCAGCAGCAGTCTGCCTAGGCCTACAAAGAACACCCCACCCCCCACCCACTTCAGCGACCCAACCCCGCCAAAGCCATCTCGCCCCAGAGAACTCCCCCCCACAACAAAAGAACTATGCATTTGGGGTACACCCATGTAAGGGGCGCAGAGTGCTACTAACCTCCCAACTAGTAGGAGGTGGCCGAACAAAGCATAAATGGCGCCAAACAGCCAAACTTCTAGGAGCACAGCGTGAAGCATTTTAGCGTGAGTCACCCCTGAGAAGACGCAGGCACCCGATCAAAGCGCCAGCTCCGGTTAAACATAAAGCAGAATACTAAGGGTACATTAAGAGTACACTCCAGAGAGTAGTGAAGGAAAATGCAAGTTAAATGTGTAGGCAAAATAAGTGTAAAGGCAAGCAGTCTAACATTCAGTCTTCATCTTCCAGCGGCGAGCCAGCCCTGCTACGCCTACGTTTGAGCTGCTTCGCATGTTCAAGGGCTAACTTAGGGTTAGAAAATATCTTGGAGTCCCCCTCAGAACCTATGCGCAGTCGTGCCGGGTATAACATTGCATATGGGACCCCCTCAGATTGCAAGATTTTTTTTACTGCAGTGAATTCACGCCTGGCAGATTGCACAGCAACAGTAAAGTCGGGGAAAAAAAGCTAAGGTGTTGCCCTGGTGTACAATAGTCCCCTTGTCCCGGGCCAGACGTAAAATAGTATCCCGATCCCTATAGTTCAATAGTCTGGCTATTATGGGACGTGGTGGAGCGCCGGGCACGGGACGCGCCGCTAAAGAACGGTGGGCGCGCTCAATAACAAACATGTGGGAAAGATGTTCAGTGCCAAACAATTCCTTAATCAGGTTCTCGAGAAAGTGCTCCATTTTCCCCACATTGGTGGACTCCGGGAGCCCCGTAAGTCTAATGTTGTTGCGCCGGGACCGCGCCTCGAAGTCCTCATTCTTGGCCTGGATGAGGGACAACACTTTCTCCATATTGAGCGCCTTGCCAGCAACCTCGCTCAAACCATCCTCAGTTGCCGACACCCGCTGTTCAACCTCCCCCATGCAGGCATTTTGTTTCTCCAACTGAGATGAAAGGTGGTCCAGGCGGTGGTTCACTGCAGCCATGGTGCCCTCAATAGATTGAAGACTACGTTGCATCGCCTGGAGAGTGGTCTCTAATGTAGGGGGACTGTCGCCATGCGAATCTGCCTCAGAATCCGAGGCTGCCTTCTGAGAGGATTTAGCAGGCTTACGAGCCTCGAAGGTGAGGCGAGGCTGCGTCTTATCTGTTCTCCCCATGGTGGAGCAGGTAGAATACACCCCCCCTGGGACAGCAAGCACCAACCGGGACACGCTACCAAGGGCGCAAGCTGGACGAAGCAGGGGCAAGCGTACTAGGGGTCCGTGAGTTTAAGGGACACCCCCACGCCAGCGTAGTATAATGGCAAACCAGTGGCTGCTTCAGGCGAACCGTCCCAACAAAGATCACCCAAGTCCCCAGGCCGTCCGGTAATGTAGAGGCCCTTGAGTGTGCGCAGCGAAGCAGGACGGACCAAGGGGGCACACAGTGTAGCGTCAGGTCGCCCAATGAGTTCCGCGTTACAAACCCCTCATACAAGGTTAGGCCGCCCAGCAAATGCCGCCACCAGTGTCTCCAACAGTGAGGGCCAGACGCAGTGTAGCGTGAGTAAATGAGCACAGAGCACACTATCCAGGTGAGGGGCCCCAGCGGCCCAGCGAAGACACAGGCAAAGCGATGAAGGCGGCGACCCACAATCACGGCCTAAGCTGGAGCCTGGGCCCACGCACACATCAGAGCTGCGGCACCACCAGCTGCGCACCCCCACCGGACCCGGCAGCAACAATCAGAGCGCCGCACCCGCCATGGCCCAGCCCGCCTCCGCAGCCGCAGGCCCCCGCAGGCGCCGCACCCCACTCACCACCACCAGACCCAGGAGTAATGCGGTCCGCCGATGTCTTCCAGCAGCCCAGCTCCAGTCGCGGAAATCCACAGTAGGCGGCCGCCGCTCCCAATCCGCTCTCCGCTCTCCGCTCACCGAGGAACAGCAGTCCGCAGGCGCCTCGCTCCCAATACAGCTCCGGAGGGGGCCCAAATAGCTAACAGATCCCGGCAGCAGCGCCTTCAGGTCTGCAGGAGCGCCCGGAGGCCACCATCTTGAGAGCGCAGGCCGGGCAGCTCAACGAGGCAGTGTTCGCACGCTGTGCTGAAGCAAAGTGCGATTTAAGGCTTCCAGCACCAGCAGACCGGCACCGCAGCGCAGGCCGGCCCGGTTAGGGGCTGAGATGGCGCGATGTCAGGCAAATAATTGGCGGATGATGGCTCGGCCGGGCAGAGCAGCACTAAGGTGCGGCCATCTTGCCGTGCGCCCTCTAGCGCCCCCGATCTGGGAGAATTATGTTGGGGTGCAATGGAAGAATCTTATTTGCCAGTACTTTGGCCAAGATTTTATTGTTAAGGTTTATGATTGGTAATGGCCGATAGCTTTCAGAAGTTTGGTCAGGTTTCAGAATCTTAACAAGCGTAGCTTTATGTAGCGAGTGAAGTTGGGTAGCCTCCCCTAACCTCAACAAATATTGCCAGGAGTCTGGAGGGCAGCAACTCTTTATAAAATCGCAGATTCCTCACTTTTAGAATATTACCAGGTGCCAGACCGGATCCAGGAGATTTTTCAGCATAGCCCATGTGCGCCAAAAGGTGGAGTCACCCAGTTCTGAGTCAACTTCGCTCCGCCTGGACGTGATGGCTGGAGCTGCAAATAGCCCCCACTAAAGCGCACGGACGCCAATTTCTTTCTTGACACTGACCACGCTCTCAGACACACAGCCCAAAAATCTAATATTTATGCCAGTGTGCAGATCTCTAAAGTGGGACCTTTTTAGATGGCAGGAGCCCACTCCACAGAACGGGGAGCCGAGAGGTCAGTGAGGAAATTGCAGTTAAAGTATTCACCAGAAAGGATTATGTTACTTACCCTGTAAGCATATGTTTGTGGAATGTAGTGCTGTAGATTCACATACTCCTGTCATCTAGTGTTGGGTACAGGGTTGTGCAAGTTGTTTTTCATCAAAGAAGTCTTTCGAGTCACGAGATCTAGTGACTCCTCCTCTCAGGGATACTGCACATAGGCATCAACTCCTTTATCAGATTGTTTTCCCGCAGGCGGGTGGGAAAGGAGTGTAGAGACCAAAGATGTCCATGTTAAATGTAAATGTATCTTATAAGTATGTAATGCAACGACAACGGCCACAGACGTCCGGAGAGGAGGGAGGGCGCATGTGAATCTACAGTACTACATTTCACAAACAGATGCTTACAGGGTAAGTAACAATCCGTTTGATGGCATGTGCGGCGGTAGATACACATGCTCTCCATAGACTGTAAAGAAGTCCCTCCTTAGAAGCGGTGTCTAGTTTGTGGGAGTTGCAGTTGTTTGGAAAAGGGTACGTAGCACTGCCTGACCTACATTGGCTTGTTGACATGCTAAAACATCCACACAATAAGGTTTGGTAAATGTGTGTGGGGTAGACCATGTAGCTGCTTTACAAATGTCAACTATGGGAATCTTTCCTTAAAAGGCCATAGAACCTCCTTTTTTTACGAGTGGAGTGTGCTTAGAGAGTAACTGGTAAAGTTATTTTGGCCTTAATGTAGCAAGTTTGAATATATTTGACTATACATCTGGTTATGCCTGATCTGGAATCAGGGTTGCCTTTATGAGGTGGAGAAAAGGCTACAAAGGGTTGTTTTATGTTCCTGAAAGTTTTAGTTCTATCTATGTAGAACTTGAGTGTTCTTTTTACGTTTAGAGTATGAAGAGCTCTTTCCCCTACAGAATCTGGGTTAGGGAAAAAACTGGAGCTCAATGGATTGATTGCTATGAAACTGAGAGACTACCTTAGGTAGGAATTTAGAATAAGTACGAAGAACCAGCTTGTCGCTATGTATTTGGAAGAATGGTTCTTCTAAGGTTAAAGCCTGGAGCTCACGAATACTTCTGAGTGAGGTAATGGGAACTAAGAATGCCACTTTCCAATAAAGAAATTGAAGGAGGCATGAGTGAAGACGCTCAAAGTGGAGACCCACGAGTCTGGTTAGAACAATGTTAAGGTTCCAAGAGGGTGCTGAAGGAACCCGAGGAGGAATGACTCTTTTCAGACGTTCCATAAAAGCCATAATGACTGGGAATTTGAACAGTGACAGATGCTATCTGTTTTGGGGATAGGCAGCTATTGCAGCAAGGTGTAACCTAATGGAAGTGTAGGCTGAATTAGGCTTTTGCAGATGAAGTAGGTAGCAGATAATGTCTTGCACTGTGGCTTTCACTGGATCAATTTATTTAGGTTGGCAGTAGTAAACAAAACATTTCCACTTTGCAGCATAACATGCTCTAGTTGTGGGTTAGCGTGCTTGTTTAAGAATGTTCATACATTCTTCAGGTAAATTAAGATAACCAAACTCTATGACCTTCGGAGTCAAATTGCTAAATTGAGAGCTTTGGGGTCTGGGTGTCTGATTTGTCCTTGATTCTGAGTGAGAAGGTCATTCTCGGCCTGTTGGGGAGCTTTCGTGAGGAACCACTGAGAGATCTAGTAGTGTTGTGATTCAGGGCTGACGCACCCAAGTTGGAGCTACTAGGATCATGGTGAGAGATGTTTGCCTGAGTATCCAAACCAGAAATGGAATGAGAGGGAGAGGTAGAAAAGCTTCTGCAAATATCGCTTACCAACTCATCCATAGTGCGTTGCCCTTGGATAGTGGGTGTGGGTACCTGCAGGTGAAGTTTGGGCATTTTGTGTTTTCGGCTGTGGTGAAAAAGGTCTATTTGAGGAAAACCCCACTTTTTAAAGTAGGGAAGGAAGACTTGTAGCTGGAGTCCCCACTTATGGGTCTGTTGCTGCATCCTGCTGAGGAGGTCTGCAAAATCGTTGTCTACTCCTGGCAGATAATTTGCCAAGAGATGAATGTGGTGGTGAAGTTCCATATGGTCTGAGACAGCTGTGATAGTTGAGAGGACAGTGTCCCCCCCTGTTTTTGTAAATAATACATGGCTGTCATATTGTCCGTCTGGACTAGGACAACCTTGTGAGATAGATGAGAAGGAAAACCTTTAGTGCAAGGAAGATCGCCTGAAGCTCCAAGTAGTTGATGTGTGGGGATTGATGTTTGGCATCCCATAGACCTTGTACTGTGAGGTCCTGTAGATGGGCACCCCAACCTGTCTCAGATGCATCTGTTGTGAGAGTGAGGTGGGGAACAGGGTCCAGAAAAGGCTGCCCTTGTAGCAGGTTGTTGGTGTTACACCATTGCAGAGAACGGTGAATGCGGCGAGCTATTAGCACTAGATCCTTAAGGTGACCCCTGTGATTGAGACAACTGGTGAGCTAGACATTGCCGCATGTGCAACCTCGCGTGGGGAACTATGTCAAAACAAGAGGCCATCATTCCTAGCAGATGCATGACTGTCAGAACTGTGAGAGTTCAGTTTGGCTGGAAAGGGGGTAGAGTTACCTTAAAGTTCCGAACTCGAGCAGGATTGGGATAAGCTAGTCCTAACTGTGTTTTGAAGATTGCCCCTAAGTAAGGTTGAATTTGGAGAGGTTGAAGGTGAGACTTGGGAACGTTTATTGTGAACCCTAGTCTGTGAAGTAGATTCATTGTCAATTGAGTGTACTGTTGACACTGAAGGTGCGTACTGGCTTTGATGAGCCAATCATCCAGGTATGGAAATACATGAATGTTTTGTCAACGCAGATGTGCTGCAAATACTGCCAAGTATTTTGTGAAAATCTGAGATGCTGTGGTCACCCTGAATGGTAGAACTTTGAATTGGTAATGTTTGCCTGCTATGACAAATCTGAGGTATTTGCGGTGTGCAGGGTGTATTGGCATATGAAAATAGGCGTCTTTTAGGTCTAGTGTTGCCATAAAGTCGCCCTGTTGGAGAAATGGAATAACATCCTTTAGAGTAACCATATGGAATTGTTCTGACAGGATGTTTTGGTTCAGGGGTCGGAGATCTAAGATTGGTCTCAGTGACCTGTGGGAATGAGAAAATGGAGAGAATATACTCCTAGCCCCTGCTGTTAAAGTGGGACAGGTTCAGCAGCTGTATCCGCTGCATCTAGTGCACATTGGATGGAGTTGTTGGTGATGGCCTAAACTTCTGTGACAATTTGTTGTCCCCTTTTGCGGTGTTCCCCTGGGGTAAGTGTAGCAGTTCCTCCATCTCATCCCAATAGGCTTTGTCATAACGGGCCAGAAGGGCTTGAGGATTGTCAATACACCAATGATTACCTGGCTGCGCTGCAACTCTTTTCCCAGCTGCGTCTGTTTACTTGCTTTCTTTTTCAGGTAGTGGAGTGTCTCTAGTCGCCTGGCTATTAGCTTTTTTACGAGCTTTTGTCGCTACTTTGGAGACAGGTGGGACTTGACCCCTTATAAAAAAGGGGGTCAGAAGGAGCTGCCTTATATTTTTTGTCCACCTGTGGGGTGATAACTCAGGCACAGGCTGGCTCTTTAAAAATGTCATATGCATGCCTCATCATGCCAGGAAGCATGTGTAAATACTGTGTGTCTCTATGTGTGGAAGATAGGGTGTCAAACAAAAAATACTGTTCAAGGGATTCTTTGTGAAGCTCAACATTATGGAAAGCAGGTTCCCTAGCCAAGACTTGTTGGAAAGAAGTGACGTCTTCTGGAGGGGAGGGACGAGCAGGGTATAGATCTGAGTCGTTAGGGGTAAGTGGATCAGTGTTGTATACATCCCATGGGTCAGGATCTCCTAATGGCCCTCGTAACCACTCATCATTTGTACCTGGTGACCCTGGAGGTGTGGCATCATGTGGGTCATGTGCTGGAGATGTATGAGGTGAAGAAGTGGGTGGAGGGGGTGGAGATGGTGGTGCTAGTGGAGGAGGAGACTGATGTGTAGGACAGGTTGCTTTGTCCTTCATGTTCCTCTTTTGAAGGATAGGGCTGTCTAGTGCTTCTTGGAATGACCGCTTCCTCTTTGGTGGTGGAAAAGCAAGGATACGCCCTGCACCTTCCTGGATCTGAATTTTCCATTGTCGAATGTCCATTATCTCAAGAATGGGTTACACCAGAGGCATGGAAGCAGATGAAGATTTAGAGGCTTTCGTCTCTGTAATTTTTGGACCCAAGGGTTTCGGTGTGGAACCGAGTTTTTTGGTTGACACCGAGGTAGATGTGGTTGGTTGCCAGTTCGATCCTGAAAGTAGGTCTTGGTTCGAAGAGGTCGATGCCAAAGGCTTGACCTTGGTATCAGTTTTTGGTGCTGGGGCGTTCGAAACAGTCTTTTGCATCAGACCATGGCCCGAAGGCAGTGATGGTCCGGCAACCTCTGTGTGAGGATGTTTTGAGGTGTGCTTGGGTGTTGGAGCCAGGTCAGGGGCAATAATACTCACACACTGACCAGATGGAAGGCTATGCATCGTCATATCTATTTCGACATACGAGCCAGAGCTTTTATCAGGGGAGAAGAGCCTTGTTCATCTTCCGAAGCTGGCTCCTTCTGGGCATGTTCCTCGCTGAAAATGTTGGGGGTGTCATCTCCGCTTCTGCAAGACATTTCAAACTGATGCGCTCTTTGATCCTGAAGGGTTTTCTTAGACCGAAAGACTTACATTCGTCTCAGTCGGTCTGACAATGGTCCGGCAAAAGACACAAGTTGCACCCGATGGTGTTGGTCGGTGTGCGGATACTTCGCGTGGCACCCCGGCAAAATCTGAAGGCTGTGCGTTCCATCAGAAAAGCATCCTTGATGGAACTGAGCGCATGCAGGAGTAGGCCAGAGAAGGCGGTGCCCCAAACAGGGGTCGTTCGAACCCCGAACTGCCGAAATTCGATAGTAGCACAGAGGTAAAATGCGCGATCGAAACAATACCTTCAAAGACAGTAAAAAGAACCAAAGAGTCATACCGAACAGAATCTACACACGGAGCAAAGGCACAAATGTCCGAACCCTACGGCGGAGAAAAAACAATCCAACAAAGGAGTCAATGCCCATGCGTAGTGTCACAGAAAGGAGGAGTCACACAATCTCATGACTTGAAAGTCTTCTTCAAAGAACTCTGGACCCAACACAAGACGGCAGGAGTATGCAGAACATGTGCATCTACAGCCACACATGCCATTGAGCACAGCATTACCGATATTAAGTAATTTTGTCTTCTGTTGGATAAATCTAATTGCAGATTCCGGACCTTTAGAATAAATACCAAAGCAGTACCTCCCCTTTGGTGAGTCTGTGAAGTCATTCAAACTAAAAAGTCCTGCAGTGCCAAATAGCCAAAATGCCTTCCCTCAAACCTTGCTGTCAAGGTAATAATGCTTTGTTAACATGTGAAGATACCTTTGTTGCAGCTAGTCGAATACACAGGACAGGCACTCCACTTACCAGTGCAGTGGTAGGAGACTTGGCCTAGTGGAATGGACAAAAATATCATGAGGGGGAGTGAAGAGGAAAAAGGTAGAATCGTCCTCCTCTCAGTATCGCAATTCAACAAAGAGATTCTACTACAAAAACATATAAACGCACGTAAGTGTGTGCTTAATCTTACTTGCGGTGTTTTTAAAAAACGGTGGTGATTAGAAAAAGGAATACCTTCTCATGTTTGTAGGAAGGACAGTGTTCAAAAAGTTGTAAAATACCCCTCACACACTGAAACCTGATTCAGTGTCATGCTTCATCATTGGGGTCTTCCCGCCCCTCTACGGGACGGGGCGTGCTACTACCTACGTGGACGCGGGAGCACTTACTTTAGTGATTAGTGTATATGTGTAGTGCGTGGGATCGTGAAATATAAATATATGTGATGGTTTAAAAATTCCCTGGCTAGTGGAAAAGAATACACTTTATTAGCTTCCCTAGCTGAGAATGGTAAAAAAGGGGGAAAAAAGGTAGATGGTGTACTATAATGGGTCACTTTCTACAAGGTCGACATGTTTCAGAAGCCATCCCCTAGGCTTTCTTCTTCAGGACCGAAACGATCCCTATAACGCCTCACTGGGCTGTATAAATGTACATAGGCCTACTGATCACAAGTACTCTTCTCTGCGCCCCAATTGCGCATTTGAAAATTATATCATTAGTATATCATTCGTATATTGTGTCCTCTCCATGAGATGTCACGAGGGGTATAGGGGCGCCTTCATACAGACAATGCTGCCGGCTGCTAGAACACCTGGGAATACCTTCTCGTGGCTCTCCAGGAATGGCCCTCAATCTTTCTGGAGGCTGATTCGTGGCCAGCTCATAGCAGATCTTAATGCAGAGGACTATTCACCTGAATAAAGTCCTCTTCTGCACTGCCTTGCCCTTCTTTGCCCTTGAAAACCCTACAAAGAGTTGATCTTTCACCCAAAGTTCTTTGGTACGATCGATGTAAAAGCTTAGCGGTCTTCTGGCACCCAAATGATATAGTCACTCCTCTCTTCTTTGGAGGGGTGAGGTGGAGCAAAGAATTTCAGAAGCGAGATGGACTGTCCGACATGAAATGCACCTTTGGTAGTAAGTTCGCTCAAGTCCTCAGCACCAGTTTGTCTGGAAAGAAAGTGGGGTAGGGCAGCTGGACTGACTAAACTTGACGATCACTCACATGATGGACTGAAGCTATTGAGATAAGAAAGACCGTTTTCAGGGTCAGGAGACGCAGCTGTGCAGCAGTTCAAAAGGGGTGCATATGAGAAAAATAAGATCCAAATTAAGGTCCCATTGTGGCATCACGATGAGTTTAGGAGGAAACATGTTGAGTAAACCTTTGAGAAATCACATCACAATAAGTGATTGAAATAAGGAAGGTTGGTCTGGTAAACGCAAAAATGTCCGAAAGGGCATAGATATAACCATTAACTGTGCCCACTACCAGTCCTTGCTGGGTTCTGTTGGTGGTGGGCCCACTGAGACTTCAGATCCCACTACACAGACTGCATATGCCACATGGCATGGTCGAGGAGCAGGACGCCAAGAGTTTTAGAAGCCTCAGCACCACTCTCATTGAGACCCATGACCAAGGCTGAAACATCGGGATTGTAGCTTGCATGCTCTAGACTCTTTAATCCAGAAGAAAGTCTGGTAACACACCATATCCTGGACAGCTCCGATGAAAGGGAGTCTCTGCAAAGGAGACATGTGTGACTTCAGCATGTTGATAGTGAACCCAAACAATGTCAGGAGGTTTGCTGTTGTCTGGAGGTGGTCCACGATCGACTGTGGTGAGCCTTCAATAGCTAGTCATCGAGGTAGGTGAATACTGGTACACCTGACCTCCGAAGGTATGTTGCGACCACTGCCATCACATTCATGAACTCCCAAGGGGCACTGGTGAGACTGAATGGGACACAGCAAGCTGAAAATGCTCGTGGCCCACCCTGAACCACAAATAATGCCTATGGGCCTGCAAGACAGGAACAAGGAAATAGACGTTCTACAGGTTCAGCGCTACCATCCAGTCTCCTGGATGCCCAGCGCATAGAACCTAGGCCATCTTGAGCATTCAGAATTTGTCCTTCAGCATAAAGAAATTAAAAGGTAGAAGATCTAAAATAGGATGAAGGCCTCCGCCATTTTTCGGCACAAGGAAATAATTGGATATTTACTCTCTATGGCTCCTTTCACTAAAAGAGCCTAAACTTCCAGCAGTAAAATGGACAGATGATCCTCTGAAAGCTGCTTTGATGTAGTTGGAAGAGGTGGTGAGTCGGAAAGGAATGGCAGGGCCCTGATGAACTATCTACAGGACCCACGTGTTGGATGTTCTGGTCTGCCACCTGTGGAGCAAATGGTTGATTCGGTCTTCCACTGTGTGGTTGTGTGCCACTAAGGGCAAACTAAAGCAGCTTGGAGACTGCTGCCGCCGGGGCAGATGACTAGTCGGTTTGCTGTCTCTGCCTGTCTGAACACTGTTTGCTGGATTCCCTACCCTGACCCTGAAATAACTGGTCTTGCCTTTTGTTGGGATGGTGGGCTTTGCCGACAGGCGAAATCCCTGGCGATGCCTCAAAAGGCGTTAAACTGTTGGGGATTCTGCCTTGCAAGTGTGGAAAGACCGAGGGACTGCGCTGCGGTTCTGCTGTCTTTAAAGCACGCTAGAGCAGAGTAGGCCTCATCACCAAACAGGCAACACCCATCAAAACGCACATCCATCAGAGATGCTTGGACATGGGGGGGCGGGGGGCGTGGCCACGCAGGCAATGGAGTCGGACGTGCTCTGCTAGAGCTCCGCGATGACTCCCCTTCATCCGCTAAAAATATCCGTCTCAGCACATACCGGGGTGCCTAACCAGCTTCGCTGGATCGTGGCTGGACTCGGAACGACCTGCGAGCTTGGTGGGCTCCGGGGTTGCTGCGGACCGATGAGGGATCCATACGGCGGTGGCAAGGTCCAAGCGGAGGCGCGAGCGGAGCGGCTGCTGGCCTAACGATACATCAGTGATGAGCCACGCCCAGTAGGCGGCATCGCGCCGCAGCCACCAACGCGCCGCCGCCGCGGACTCCTCCTGGCCATCCTTTGAGTCGGCGTGTCCTTGGGGTCGGCCGGGGCCCTGGCGTCAACACACACGCAGTCATCGGCTTCCCGGGAGCGGATAACACACGAGACTGCGGCGCATACGCAGCCTTGCCGCGACAGAGCTGCATCGCGGATCAGTCGTCAGAGATCCTGGCAGTGAGGGCGGATCCCACCGGCAAAACCGTGGAGACATCGGGGGTGCCCCTGAACCAGGCAAGTGTCCTTCAACTGCGGAGCGAGGCTGGCTGGGACTGGGAGCACCCATTAAGTGCGCACAACAGACTGGGGAGTGCCCCTAATGTACGCGGCTGTTCTGTATGTGCAGTGCCGCTCCTACGAGAAACTCTGCCCGCACCCCTCCAGTGTTTCAGACCCCCAAAGAGACATCATGGACAGAGCAATGCGCGACATCTAGGGCGCCCTGTATCACGCATATGCCACCGTCGCTGTGGGGGTAGTGCAATCCTGCAGAGCCCAGGGCCCAGCACACGCAGTAGGACCGCTCCTGAGCCTGCTTATCATTTGGGCATACAGCGCGGCACGTCGCTCCACTCGACTGCAGGACTGAGAAGCAGAATCCACCAGTCAGCATAACACCAGCATAATTAGGTGGTCGTTGCCATACGCTCCGCAGTTGCCTTATGTCACACAGAGGCCGGCCACGGACAGGCAGCGGGGGCCCACTGACTCAGCCCCCCATAACTCGCGCCCAGTCCGACAAGATGTCCAGGGAGGGGCCATCCAAACAAATGTCCAACAAACTGGATGCTGTCCTGGCAGCGGTGGAGAAATTGAGTGCAAGCATGGACCAAAACCGCACCTCCCTCGAAAGCAAGATTGACAAGGTGGCAATTGACCTGAACCTTCTACATGCGGACCACCGCAAACTAACGGACAGGACATCCGTGATGGAGGCCACAATGGCGGAGATCTCCCCACAGACTAAGGCTGTGGAGAAACGCCTTAAAGATCTCGCAGCCCGGGTCAATTTTCTGGAAAACCGCGAAGACGCCGAAGGGCGGTCGAGGCGAAATAATGTGCGCATGGTGGGTCTTCCGGAAGGTGTGGAAGGGAAGGACAAAACAGCATACGCAAAGACCTGGAAACGCGATCTGCTGCCGGAGGGGACACTTTCTCACCACTTTGTCGTTGAGCGCGCGCACAGAGTACTGGCCAAGCCTCCACCCCCGGGCGCCAACCACAGACCATTTCTGATCCGCGTGCTGAATCACAGGGATGCCATCCTTCAAGAAACCAGAAAGCTAGAAAAAGTGCAAGTGGGAAATAACACAGTCATGTTCTTCCCTGACTTTACGGCAGTGATGCAGAGACAAAGATACTCCTCTATGGAAGTGAAACGTCGGCTCCGGCAACAAGATTTTAAATACTCCCTGTTGTTCCCAGCCCGTTTACAGGTGATAGCAAAGGGCAGAACGCACTTCATTGACACTCCCGGAGCGGCGGGTGAGTGGCTGAACATGCGGGGTTATGCAGGGGGAGCCTCATCAGTAACGGAAGTGGGGCAAAGCATTCCAGCGGCCCTTCCGGGAAAAGCAGGAAAGGGAAGAGGCACACCAAAATACAATTGTCCCAAAGCATTGGACCCAACCTGGAACAGATGTAGCAGGACCAGCGTAACGCCCTTCAGGCGGCAGCAGAAATTCGATGTGCGCAAGGCGAGATATCATCTCAATCCAGTTTGCAGGAGAGAGACAGTGAGGTGGAACTATCAGACGAGACTCTCAACTCACAAGACTCAGAAAATCCACCGGAGGTTACTCCTCAGACCGCCGACGGCATAATCTAGCATGCGGTGCAGAACTTTGAGAGTGGACCGGGGTGCCTGCGACGATGTCCACGCAAGTATAAATGGACTCCGTCGAGCTAGTCATACAATAATGGACCGTAATAATGCAAATGTGTCCCTTTGCATGGTGCGGGCGGTGGGTGCAGGGTGATGAGGTCCAAATAAATCGCCTGCCCGCATAGGCAGACATATAGCTTCCCTTACGGAGCCGGCTCTTGTTTAATATTATGTGGCCCTTGTATATGCTTCCTTTATCAGGCATGGGGATGTTATTATGAACCTGTGTACATTGCATTGTAGACGTGCTTCACCTGGGCGGACCCCCCCTGGTCACTGACAATATGTCGTTTGATATTAATGTTTGGACGATTGCCTGTTGCATTTGCGTCCTTCTGGCATTGAACGTTTTAGTTTGGTTTAGTTTTACCATCTGTCACGCGCTGGGTCGACACACTTTACTATCTGGATACATGGTTAGCCAGAAGCAGCTCCCACACATGGCTCACGGCCCTCCCATCAGCAAGGTCTCTAGGCCTTGCATGGGCCGCACACTCACCCACGAACTGGAACCATGGTGCCAATTAAGATATGTACATGGAATGTGAGAGGCATACATAGCCCCTCCTGCAGATACCTCATCTATTCATACTTAAGAGACATCACATACAGATTGCTCTCCTCCAAGAGACACATTTGGCAGGGTCTGAAGTAAAAAACCTTGGAGAGGAGATGGAGGGGGCATAGAAGAATCACTGGCTGACACAGAGGGTCGATATGTTATTGTGAGGGGCAGACTGGATGGCCAACCCATCATTATTGCGTCGATATACGCACCCAACACCGAACAGGCCTCATTCCTAGACACCCTGTCGAATAAGTTATCTACCTGGCATGGGGTCCCGATGTTTCCAGGGGGTGATTATAAAAGTGTATTGGACGTGACCTTGGATCGCTCCTCCCCCCCCCCCTTTCTGGAGCACCCACTGCCAACACCATGAGAGCTTTTAACTGCTGGGCTACACAGTGGCATCTAGTGGACGCATGGAGGCAAAGGAACCCACAAGACAGGGTATTCTCATTATTTTCAGGGGCACATGGGCTACATGTCCGACTTGATCGGATGCTGGTATCCTGACAAACTCCTGCCAGTTATTACGGATACCCAATACTTTGGGAGAACCCACTCGGACCATAAAACCCCATACACTACAACTAGACTGGAGTGCTGGCACACCGCCGATTCCAAGGTGGCATCTACAGCCGGACACACTGATGGATGCGGCCTTCCGGGAGTAGCTGGGGAAGGCCGTGACACACTATTTTGAGGAAAACACAGACTCTGCCTCGTCACCATTGATAGAATGGGACGCTTTCAAAACGGTCATTCGCGGGCACTGCATGGGTATGCAGGCTGGCATACGCAAAACATTGGGGGCGGATCTCACTGCCCTGGAAAGGAGACTGGCGTCCCACGAGAGACAGGCAGTCGGGGTTTGAACAGGAGACTGGACGACAGTAGGGACGAGCACTCCTGATTGCTAGAAAGACTCTGCTGCCTTAACTATGCAGCACATTCCGCGCGCACCCACCATTCGGGCAAAAAAGCTGGCAGACTCCTAGCATGGCTAATCCGGCAGGATGACGCCGCCTCGCCTGTCACTTCACTCCGCTCCATGCAGGGTACCACACTATATTCGCAACGGGACATACACCGGGAATTTATGGCCCATTACACTGCGCTGTATAAGTCCACAGCCTCAGCTACAACTGATGATATCCATAGGTATCTGGCAGGCATTACCCCACCACAGATCACACCCGAACAAAGAATTGAACTAGACGACCCCATCCTTCTGGATGAAATTAGGGGGGGGGGAATACATGCACTGGCAGCTGGTAAAACTCCTGGTCCAGATGGTCTGCCGGCGGAATTTATAAGGTTTACGCTGAATCATTGGCACCACAGCTCAAGAGGGCCTATGATGCCTCGCTAGCAGACTCCATGCTTTCGGCCTCGCAAAATGAAGCACTGCTGATCTCTCTCCCCAAGCCTGGCAGGGATCCAGATATGCTGGAGTCGTATAGACCGCTAGCGCTACTCAATGCAGACTACAAGGTCTTAGCGTCCATGATCGCTGCGAGACTGGCCCCATTGGTACGGACCCTGGTACACACGGACCAAAACGGGTTTGTCCCCACTAGGAGTACAGCGCTTAATATCCGTAGACTTTTTAGGGTGCATCACAATGCGACAGACGCCTGGCCCCACTCTGGCTGTTTGGTCTTAGACCTGGAAAAGGCCTTTGACTCATTGGAATGGCCATATCTTTTTGAGGTGTTACGAGGGTATGGGTTGGGAGACACATTTTGCCACATGGTCAGGTTACTTTACATGCAACCATCCGTTAGAGTACGGTCTGTCGGTTGATATCAGAGAACATAAAGATCAATAGAGGCACCAGGCAGGGCTGCCCTCTGTCACCGTTCCTCTTTTTGCTTGCCATGGAACCGCTGGCGGCGCAACTTCATAGAGGGGGCGTGGACTGGGGCATCTGGCTAGGGGATGGCCTGCATGCTGTCTCTCTATATGCAAATGATCTGCTACTATACCTTAGGGACCTGCATAATATACCTTCCACCATAGTGGACACGCTTCGGAATTTTTAGACGATATCAGGCCTTAGGGTAAACTGGAATAAGTCGTGCCTGTACCCCTTCCGTGAAGAGACCACTAATCCGAACCTGGGCATAAACGACTTTCCACTCCACTGGCAGCCATCTACTTTTAGATATCTGGGAATCTTTATATACCGGGAACCCGTTGATATCCTGGAGGGGAATCTGATTAGGGCCATGTCTGCCATTAGGGCGCTGATTAGGTTCTGGAAGACACTCCCTCTAAATGTAATGGGTAGAACTGCACTGACCAAGATGGTAGTGTTACCTAAACTATTATATTATTTTCCAACCTCCCGGTTTATGTCCCTGCCAGAATGTTACCGGGACTCGAACAACTGATCCGAGGCCTCATCTGGAACTCAGGCCGCCCCAGAATAGCACTATGGAAACTTCACGCACCCTCTTGTAAGGGGGGCTGGGGGTAGCAGTACCCAATATGGAATTGTATTACCTAGCAGCACAACTACAGTGGGTGACGAAATGGCTTGCCGGATTTGGCCTAGAGGACACAGCCACCGCGGTACCAATCGCAGATATACCATCTTTTCCATCTGTCACCCAACCCCCATGTCCACCACAGACCTGCTTTGCCCTAGCCCACCGCTGCAATAGGAGAAGCTTATACCTTACCAGGAACGCTGCCCCCTATGCCCCACTACTGCCGCTTCTGGGGATGCCCAGAGGCAGCGCGGGCACCTCTAGCGGGGCGCTTGCACGGTGGCACGCTGCCGAGCTACACACACTAGGTTATCTATATGCTGATGGCATTCTGATACCCTTCGAGAGTCTGGCGGAGGACTACGACTTACCAGCTGGACAATTCCTGCTACTTTACTCCATCACAAGATCACTCTCAGCAGTTTGGGGAGACATAACCACAGAGCCGGAGAAGCACCTCCTCATACAATACTTACATGTAATGGGTAAAGGGTTGCACATAGTCCATTGGTTAGCGGAGGCGTTACTAACCCACACGACACAACACAGCCTATGGTGGCTCTGCGTTCAAAATGGGAGGAGGACAGGAAAAACCCATGGACAGACCGCGAATGGGACATGATTTTAGCCAATCCCACATACATACCTTGAAACTCCAAATTCAGACTCATACAAATGTATATCACACACAGGGCGTACCTATCCCCAGATAAACTGAACAAGTATTTCCATATGACCACCTCGGCATGCCCTCGCTGCCAGCGGGCGGGTGCAGACCTCCTCCATATGTTGTGGTCGTGCACTTCCCTGCAGACATACTGGCATACGGTAATAGCGACAATCGCGGCATGTACCAGGAGGCCACCACTGCAAACATGGGAAGCATGCACACTAGGTTTCTACCCCAGATCGAAGAAATACAAGGTCACCTCTAGGTTTACTGACCTGGGTCTCGTAGTTGCCAAGAGACTGATTACCAAAAGATGGAAAAATACCAACCCACCAGCCCCTGACAGTTGGAAAAATTCACTGACCGTGTGGGCCCAGGCAGAAAGCGCATCACTGCACAGAGAGAAAATAGCTGGCCTGCGCAAATATTCCATTGCTCAGCACTGGGATATAATACTTGAAGAACTGAAACACATAGATAGAGAGACTGAGAGCAACTCCTCACAAACGACTGGAAGGCAGGACCCATACACAGATCTCCAGACGTACCACAACCCAGACTCGGGATAAGCCAAGTATTGGTGTGTGGGAGGGCGGCATTGCAAGGGGCACAAAACGTAAGGAAGGGAGAGGGCCGGCTGTTTCTCCTACCAGGAATTTGAGAGGGAGGGACGGTGAGCATGCCACAGCTTAGATGTGATAATAATCTGC
This sequence comes from Calotriton arnoldi, assembly GCA_963921515.1. Classification (NCBI taxonomy): domain Eukaryota; kingdom Metazoa; phylum Chordata; class Amphibia; order Caudata; family Salamandridae; genus Calotriton; species Calotriton arnoldi. The sequence continues at coordinate 729,915 of CAWUFW010005998.1, read as the reverse complement.
ATTCCTTATGTACAATGACCCAGGCGTGACGGATTGATGATGGTACCGTTTTTTAAATTTATTTTCTTCTTCTTTTGATTGTTTGGTTATTAACTGTGATACATTTGCATCAAACTGTATTCTCAAAATGGACAATGAGGTACGGAAGACCATGAGAAATGCCGGATGGGCACACAAATAAACGACAACATCGGGGCAGGGTGAGGCAAATATACGGTCATCCCAATGGACATTTGGATGCGACTCAAATAAAGCACAAGACTGTCACCATGTATGTAATCACAACACTATGTACACTAACATATTAGGTAGGACTGGTATTGGTTAGAATTTCTTATGTATGTACAGCATGTATGACTATGACTAGCGCACCTGTTGAAGCTAATTGATCCCTGGTTCATATGGGTACATTGTTACTTATATTAAAAATGCAAATAAAGAAATAAAAAAAATGAGAGATGCATGGACATCACCGAGAGGCTTCCACGTATTGTGCTGGAGCACCACATTAGTCCCCACTGCCCTTACTAAATCGTAAACAATGCTGAGGTCTGATTATATCACATATTTGCCACATCCTGGCCATTTTAAATGGTTTGGGACAAATTAGTACAGAATTCTTCTGTGACTGCTGGCAAGATCTCTGCAGCCATGTCCCATAAATGAAGGGCAAGCCTAGCTGATGACAACATTCTCTTTCCGAATGCCTCAATTTTTCGACTGTCTGGTGAGGCCGTGGGAAATCAATGAGATTAATCTTGCTACATGATGCCTGAAATACAAGGCTCTCAGGGGTAGGATGCTTTGTAAGGAAGGCAGGGTCACCTGGGGCAGTTCTATGGCATTGTACTACTTTTCTGTTCACAGATGGGCATGAACAGGGTTTTTCTTGTTATCTCTTTATTATGCATTCAACAGGTAGAGACAAAATCCTTATACAGAAGACAGGAATAAACACTCACAACTTGTACATCTGACTGGGTTTAGCCCAAATCCCCATGAAGGGGTCAGTCAGGATTTCGCTGAATGCCAGCAACGGCTGGGAAGTGGTCTGCCCACGTTGCAAGCCTTCAGTCAAAACGTTGGTTTTTACCTCAACAGATGCTAATTGTAGGTTCAGGACTTCAGGCGCACGTCGTAGGACTACTGCAGAGGAAGGAGGCCATCTCTTGCACAGGAGGGCCAGAGGGGGAAACCAACTCTGTGTCATGGCAAGTGTCAAACTATTGGCCTTTTATAGCTCCAAATAAAAACTGTCTCCCTTATACTGTGGGGGGAATTCATCCTTATCATGACCATTGTCACATAATGGCAAACTCAGGTCAGACTGATTGCTTCAGGTCGACTCCTAAGCAAAGGTACTGTTTTATCAGAGTCAGAATGAGAAGGGGCCAGGTGCGTCAAAACTGTTCTAGAGCATGACTTCAGCTGAGGCAGAATCGGTTCAGAGTTCCCCAGTGAATGAACGGGACTAAGACAGAGGAGCACCTTGGCGTCTTCACAACAACTCAGGAGAGTGGCGATGCTGGGACGAGGCCCCCTGGACTCATGGCCCAAAGACAGACATCATAGACATACCTCATGGGGATCCGTCGCAGACATCTGCTTGTGACAGTCCCTAAAAGGTTTAAACCCAATAGTTTTAGGAGAGGATATGTTCTTTTGCAGACTGGAGAAGAAGTTTGAGAGAAAGCTTGTCTAACGAGGTGAAAAAGCTAGGAGCTAGCTCTGGATCCACGTACAAAGGTGTGGAAAGAAAGGAACTAACAGCAACTCCAGTTGTCACTTCCATGGTAGAGCAAGGTCAATGTGGAGCCATACAATGCAACCCATCGGTGCTCATGGTCGAAGCTGAAAAATCTTCCAGATCCAATCTAGTGCTTGGGGATATTCTAAAGGGGAAGAATCTGCAGTTAGAAGTATCCATCTGAAGTCATATCTATTAGATTGCTGTCCTCAATTATAGAACACAGTTGTGTCGCAGTCAATGGGTATGGTCTATGAGTAGTGCTCGATCTATCCAAATCAGAGTGAGATGATGTTAAAATTGCCTACCCAGAGTACCGACTGGGGAGTAAGATTGGTAACTCTGGCCCATACTTCCCGGAAGAAGGAGGAAGGAAAGTCTGTGTTGGAGCCAGAGATGCATAAAAGATTATTTGTGTGCCATGTACGATGATGTAGCAGCCTGCTTGGTCTACTACACAATGCAATAGTCGAAAGGGGAGTGTCTTAAGCATCCAGATGGCTATTCCTATGGCATAGGTGGAGTATGATGACATGCAAGCAGAGTCAGGCCATCTTGTATTAAGTGTGTGTGTGTGTTTGTGTGTCTTTTGGTCTGAGGTGAGGTGCAGGGCAACATCAATGTTGTGTCTATTGATATAAGCCCGAAACCGTCTGGGCTTCTTCGGATTATTAAAACAGTGAGTGTTCCAGGTCTGCGCCCTAATTTCTCTCATCACGGACACCTGTGATAATCATGCGTGAAGATGCATGTCAGGGGCTCCCAGCCACTACACATTAGCATCTTGTGCCATAGAGAGTGTGCCCGCAGTGCAAGATTAGCATGTGCAATGCTTTTAAATCATACTTTGTGTGTCCACTATAGTGTGCATACCACCCCCGCTCACTCCGGCATCTCCAAATAGCCAGAAAAACTAGAGATCCAACAACCAACCACCAATAACCTTGCAGCATCATTTTAACAAAAACTGCGCAATAAGCTATAGGCATAGCTGTCAAAGACAGCAAGAGAAATCACCAGGATCAGTATCTCCCAATGCAGGGGATCTAAAATGACTCCTGACATACTGAACAGTAACAGTAATAAACAGGACTGAACAGGGGGATTTCTCTTGGACGGTCAGAGAGCAGAGCCAGGTATCCCCGCTAGGTCTAAGAGGGTGGCCAAAGGGGTCAAGTTATGCGCCATGGCTCTAATAGAAAGGAAATGCCTTTCTGAGTTTCTATTCTGCCAACGCAGGTTAACAGGGGGTTCTAGAGACGGATTCATGCTGCCTGGTTCTTCAGCCGCCCCCCCCCCCGGCACAGATGCCTCAGGTTTGGGTAAGTTCTGAAGCTGGCCGAGTAGCATCTCAACAGTGCTGTGTTGTCGATGTAGGAAGCCATGCGGCACGCAATCACAGCAAATCAGTTAAGGGTTCCATAGGCCATTTCACCTCTGATGTTGTCTGGGGGACAATCCCCATCCAGATTGCAGTGCCCCAGAGGAGTTTTTTTTAATTTTGCAACTGAATTTGACATCCTCATTAGGGTCGCTAAACATTTGTGATTTACCTTCAAGGGTGACATTGTAGGTCACGCTTGATGGAGATAAACACCCTCTGGCAGTTTGTACTGCGAGGGTGAAATCCGGCTGGGTTGACAATTTGCTCCTGTCATGTGTAATGTCTTGGTGTTCTCTGGCCAGAGGCAAAGCTGTGTATTTGTCCTTAAAGTTGAGAAGTTGTGCTATGATGGGTCAGTTCCACTTCAGGGCTTGCATGTGGTACCTGGCATAGTTGACAAGGAAGATGCACGATACTAAGATACTAAGAGGCAAGAAGCCTCAAAGCCGCCCTCACCTGGATCCATAAGTAGCCTGAATTGTTAGGATCATAGCCCAAATGTCCCAGACTTGTTGTGGCGAAAGAAAAGCCTTAAACCCCACCTTGTCCAGAATCAACCCAATGTTCCGCTATTGTTTCGAGGTGGTCAGTGACGGACTGTGGCAACCCTGATTTCAGCAGATAGTCATGGAGGTACGTGAATACAGGTATTCTCAACCTCCAAAGATAGATAGCAACCACTGCCATCACTTTTGTGAACAACCACTGGGCACTGGTGAGGCCGAAGGGAGAGCACGGCAAACTAGAAATGGTTTTGCCCCACCTTAAATAACAATAGTGGCAGTATGAGTATATGAAAATACGGGTCCTGCATGTCCAAGGTGACTATCCAGTCTCCCGGATCGAGAACAAAATGCATCTGAGCAAATTAGATTATTCTGAAATTGTCCTTCCGCAGGCCAGATATCCAAGATAGGAGTGAGACCCTGGCCCTTTTTGGAGACAACAAACTAGTAGAAATAACACCATCCCCACCCCCTCAGAGTCCCCCACTGTCTTTTTGGAGAATAACAGGTATACCTCCTGTAGCACGATGTCCCTATGTTCTCGCAAAATAAATTCTGGTGTTGGAGGGATATTGGGGGGGAGTAGAGAAAAGGTAGGACACAGTCTTCTGAATTATTTGCAAGACCCATCTGTCAGACATGATGTGTATGGAAATGCCTCTTTTTGCATAATCACCCCCAAAGTTTTGAACTGATGCGGCTGGTTTTTCGAATATGAAGGTGCACTGAGGCCTGCTAACCAGACCTTAGTGCCAGTGATCGGACCCTTAAAAGTATATGTCTGACTGGCTCACCCACAATTGGCATAAGGTGACTTACTTATAAGTCTCCAGTATATGGTACCAGGGGTACCCAGGGCCTGTAAGTTAAAGTGTTTCCTGAGGACTGCAGCACTTATTGTGCCACCACAAGTGTGCCAAAACAAAATATGACTCCCAGCCTGCCATTGCTGGCTGGCAAGGCAGTTCTCGAACTGCTAGTTCGATTTTGCCCTTCAAAATAATTAAAAGTGCAGACCTTTGCCTTTAATGTATATAAATCACCCCCTAAGGAAGGCCTATTGAGCCCCAAAGGCAGTGTGCTACACATTAAAAAGTGGAACATGTGCTTTACCTGTACCCCAAATTGTTTTTACTATAGAAAGACTAGTAGCTCCATTAGCGAGTACAGGGTTACACGCTCACAACTCAGCTGTGCTAACTTCTGAATGGGATTACTAAAGTTGGTACTTCAAGGTATCACAAGAATAGTTGCATTGAACAAGTTACTTAACTTCGTTAACGCCTTATCTGGTAGAGACTATCTAGCTGCAGATTCCTTATCTTGGAATTATCTCTAGTTGTCAGACTGGAACCGGAAACTTTGTCGTGAGCAGCACCCCTGTGTGCCAGTAGGTGGCGTTGTGCCGGCTCCGTGTGGCATCGTCCGCGCTGGAAGTGATGTAGGCGCCACCCCAACGCGCTGTCAGTTTCTTTTCGCAACTTTCCACGCCAGGAGCCTGGAGACACGAAGAACACTGACCACTTGTGTGGTAAACTAGGTCCCTAAAAGGGGAAAGCCCTGTCCCTAGAAATCCGTTAGCAGAGCAGGGATGATGGGTCGGTCAGTAAGGAATCTCCAGCTAGACGGAGTCTCTACCAAAAAAGGGTTACCAAAGGAAAGTAACCTGTTCATCTGATAGAGACTTCCAGCTGCAGATTGCTTACCTTAGATACCCAAGCAACACCTCCCCGGATGTGGGTCTGCAAAACTGATTCACACTTAAAAGTCCTGCAGGATCGACCGAGCAAAGTGCCCCTCCCGACAAACCTGACTGTCCAGGCAGTAATGCTTTGTGAATGTTTGTAGAGAAGCCCAGGTTGCTGTCAGGCAAATATCCAGGGATGGAACTCTGCATGCTAACACAGAGATCGCGGCCTGAGCTCTGGTGGAATAAGCACGCAAACCCTCAAGGGTTTGCTTCATGGTCAGTGTGTAGCAGATCTTAATGCAGAGGACCATCCATTGGGAGATGGGTCCATTTCTGAACAGCCTCTCTTCTTTGCTCCAACATACCCCACAAAGAGTTTGTCATCCACTCGGAACTCTTGTGCGGTCAAGGTAGAATGACAATACTCTGTTTGGGTCCAGTCAGTGAAGTGGCTCCTCTTCCTAAGAGCAATGTTGTGGAGCGTAAAAAGTAGGCAGGGTGATGGACTGGCCTACATGGAAAGGAGTGACAACTTTCAGCAGAAAGGAAGATCTAGTGGGAAGAACCAGCTTGTTTGGTAGATGTTCAGGTAAGAAAGCTTGGATGACAAAGCGTGAAGCTCACTGAACCTCCGGGCAGATGTGATCGTCACAAGGAAGGCAGTCTTGATGGTAAGGAGCCCGAGAGGACAATTGTGCAATGGCTCAAAGGGAGCGCACATCAGAAAAGTCAATTCCAGATTAAGGTCCCACTGAGGCATAATGAAGGGTGAAGGAGGAAACGTGTTGCAAACCTTTCAAGAACATATGTACAACAGAGGATTTGAAGAGGGAAGGCTGATCAGGCAACCACAGAAAGCCTGAGATGGCAGAAAGATAGTCCTTGAGGACAAGAGAAAGGATAAAGAGAAGGACCTGAAAGAGGGGAGCAGAAAGAGGGTCGCCTGGCTACCAAGATAACAGTGCAGACTTTGGGCGGAAGGTCCAAAGCAGTCAACTGTCGCTGCTCAGTCTCCATGCATGTAGGCGGAGCGTTGACAGGTTTTGGTAGAGCACTCTCCCCTTCTGTTGCAAGACAAGATCCTCTCAAAGAGGCAGCCGGATCGGACGATGGATGGCCATGCTCAACAGCTGGTGATACTAAACTCTCCACAAGAATGACTTGTGCCCGGCTGATCCTGATCTTCTTGAGAACTCTAGGCAGAAGTGGTATGGGTGGCAAGGCAAACAAGAGGCCTGAGCTCCACTCAAGACTAAAAGAGCCTCCGAACGAGAGCTGCCTTCGAAACTCCAGTGCGCAGAACTGCTGATATTGTGTGTTCTTGGCAGTGGTGAACAATCTAACCAAGGCTCTCCCCACCACTGAAAGAGACCTTACACCACCTCTGGATGGAGAGAGATGCCATTCGTGATCAGCTAGGCGTCTTCTGGCTGAAGTTGCCTTCCCTGGCATTCAGATTGCCCGCCAAGTGTTGAGCCACAAAGATATGCCTTGACGTTCCAGCCATGTCCAGAGATGCAGGACCTCTTTCAGAGGGTCCACGGCTCCACTTAGCCCAGTTTGTTCTAGTACCACAAGGCTGTGGTGTTGTCCGTGAACACCTACTCTAGCATTCCCTTGATGGAGGGTAGAAAGGCTTTCAAAGCCAGCCAATCACCATGAGTTCCAGTAGGTTGATGTGGAGTCTGGATTCCGCCAGAAACTTCTGAGGGGCCATGGAAAGGCCCAAGAACCTGGCTATAGCCCTGCAGTCCTTGAAGAGCTGCAGGGCTGAATCCGCCTTGGCTCCGAAGAGATGGGAGCCATGAAAGGGCATGTCCATAAGCGATGATTGGACAGCCCCTGAAAAGCTAGTCGTTCTCAGCCAGGCGTGGCACCATAAGTCCGGAGTCGATGAAACCGCTCTGCCAAGGGAGTTGGTGGCATCCAGTCCACATCTGATCGTGAACTTAGCTGCTTCTCTCCCGTCAGCAATAGCTTGGGAAAGTATGGTCCGGGCCTCCTCCAGAACCATGGGCAGCACCTGTGCAACCGAATCCCATAGCACATGGGAGTAGCAGCGCAATAGGCACGTGGTGTTCATGGATCGCAGCGCTAGGCTGGTGAAAGAAAATATTTTCTTGCCTAAGGGTTTGAGCCTCTTGGATTCCCTATCTGGTGGGGCAGTACAGAACGTGCCAGGATTTATACGAGAAGTAGAGGCTTGGACGACCAAGTTTTCCTAGGTAAGGTGATGCGTGAGAAACAGGAGGCCCCCTGGGCAGGGCGATGGCAGCGGGCAAATGTCCTGTTCACAGGAGCCCCTGAGCTGGGCTTGGACTAGGTCCCAATCAGGACGTCCATGAGGGCTTCACCTAATGGGAGAAGAGGTTCTGAGGGGTTCACTCCCAGCTGAAGGACCTCTGTCAAGACGTTAGTCTTGATTGCCACTGAGGGTAGGCTAAGATCCAGGACCTTCTCACCACCATAGCAAACAACGCTCTCTCCTCTGTAGCCGTGGTAAGGGGAGAAAGCATGACCGTATCTGGGGAAGTGTCCAGTCCACTGGCCTCCACCAGGTCCTCACCCCAGTCCAGGGTGGGATCTAAGGGCTGCTTTTCTTTAGGGTCCGGCGACCCCTCCCAATCCTCCCCAAGTTCTAGCCCATAGGACTCCAGCCTGGAAGGCATGGCTCCAGTCGGCGTCAGGATACAGCATCGCACAATGCCTCTCCGGCTCTGTGTTAGAGTCGGGGATTAGAATGGGAATGGGAGTGCCGGGAGCATCGGGTAAGGTCAAAATGGTGTCAGTCTGGATCAATCTGTGGACCCAAGGGGCCGGACTGGCGTGGAAAGAAAAGAACTGACGCTAGCATGCTGGGATGACGCCTATATAGGCGAGGTGCATATCAAACCTGCACAGACGACACACTGAGCCGAACGACGCCACCTACCGGTGCGCAGGGAAATTCACAAAAATGTTTCCGAATCCAGTCTGACACCTGGAGATAATTCTACGGTAAGGAATCTGCAGCTAGCAGTCTCTATCAGATAAACCTGACTCGATGCCCATGTCAAATTTAATGTACGTTTTATGTAAATGGCAACTTTAGAATGTTATGTCAAATGGGTATGCAGTTTAAGAAACTGCATACCCTTTTGACATAATGGAAATGTATTAGGGGCACGTATCCTGGACCTACAAGCGCACCTGGTCCCCTCACCCTTTTTGATACAACTTTAGAAAGTTGCCACTATCTTGTTTTCCAGTGACTGTTTACGGTTTTGGCTACAAGACATCAATCTGTCCTCCTAGGGGAATGTGTGAATATCTCTTAAGAAGGAACACAAAGGGCCTCCTTTGGAAAATGTGTTACCTCTTACTGTAAGGAAGGCCAGTCAGGGTTTGAACCCAAAAGGTGAGCTTCAAATAAAAGTCCCGTTTAAAGGGCAAATGGTGGACACACATGAGAGGGGCAGCTCTTTTGTTCTGGTTGTCATGGAGGGCACTGAAGGGTAAACAGCTGCCAAACCAGTTTTCCTGTGAGCGTGTAGCCCTCAGGAAGCTACACCTCTAGGGTGGGCTACCAAGCTCCAAACACCGAGCGAGAGGTTCTACCATTTTGGGAGTCAGCAGAATATTGCATTCTGGGATAGCTAGATGCCACACTTTGCAGGAAGTCATCATCAGGCATGAGGGGACCTGGTAGCCCATTGGCTAGTGGTCACCGCATCCCCAGAGTGCAATTTCAGGGCATACAAGTGGTACCCCTCGCACCCAGACCTCCGATCAAGGATGCACTGGAGAGGAAACTGAAGAAGGACTGCCCTGCTGTTCCCTGGACCTGGCAAAGAGGCTGCACCGAAGACTGGACTGTACCTGCTGATCCTTGGGATAGCAAAGAGAGGACTGTGCCTGTTGGGCCCTCCTCGAGGAAAAGTTGTCCCGAGCCCCAGAAAGAAGTGACTCCAAGAGTCAGTTGACTGACTTCTTCTTTCAGCTACAGGGCCACAAAAGCTGAAGAAGCCACCTTGGTGAGTTGGTAGCCGCCCCTGACCGCCAAAGCACATAGCCTGGGGGATCATGTCTCGGTGTTTAAAAGTTGCCCTCGAGTCTGCTGGAACCGGGAGAGTCAGAGTGCTGTTTAGTCACCGAAGATGGACACTAGCTGGGTGGCCCGAGGAATACCTCCTTCACAGGATCAGCATCCTATATCCCTTGCATCAGACCCACCCCATTGAAGCCTTATAGTAGTTCACTGATAGAACAAGGAATTGGACTGGAGGCTTCTTTGACTGCAAGGTAACTGTCCTCATTTGCCCTGTGACTCACCTCCCTGTCAGATTTGGTAACTCAGACCGGGACGGAGTAGTCGTACTCAACTTTAGAAAAGTTTTCAAAGGTTTTCCAAGTAACTACTAACCGTGATAGTTGCCAATGCTGGTTTGCGATTTGAATAAAAAGCAATGATTTACTATTTGCTTACTAATTTACATCTCCGGAACCCTTTTGTGTATTTTATTCATTTTAAGGTCTAAAAATTCATAAAAATAAAGGCTAGTTTTATAAATTGGTGTCAGATGTTCTTTGTGATGTGTTTCTTTCTTATTCAACTGCTAAGGTACTTCTAAATGCTTTGCACTTGTTCCTTTGACAAAGCCTGACTGCTTGAAGCCACAGCTACCCAGGAATGAGCTAAGGTTTGCAAACGAGCCTGGCTGGACCCAAGACCGGCTGGTGATTTATTACACGGTGAGGTCAAACAACCACACCATATAATAAACTGCTTTCCTCGCATGATGAATATCCAACCTCGGAGAAAGGGCTGTAAAAGGAGGGGTTGGTGGGTTTTCCATAGGAAAAACTAAACGATGATAAAGAGAAAATGGAACTTAACCAAATTTGGCAGAAAGCTAGATCTTAACCCAGATTGAAAAATTTACAAAACTAAGGTTCAAAATGTATATACCTATTGACAGTGGATCCCGTGAAACTCCCGCAGGATGCAAATTCAAACATTGGAGCGATCTGAATGGTTGCAATTGCTTTTTTGTTTTCCTTTTGCCCGGGTCACTCCTGAGAGTCATGGGGTGGCAAGTGATTGGATTGGTTGACTGCAACATGAAAGAAAATGTAACAACTGCCAGTAGAGGACGCATTGACTCGGTAGTGGTACTCTGACACCCTGACCCTTAGGGGACAAAGGCATCCCAGAGGGCCCCTCCCCATGGGGCCACAAAAAGAGCTCCTATGGAAATTTAAACATAAAGGAGGGTGGGGGAGGGTGTCTGTGGCCGGATGGCTGAAGGCTCTCCTGTGTGAATAGTTGTGCTTAGGATTGGGTGCAGAGTCTGGCTGCAGGTCAGGCCCTGTGGACAAGAGGACTTGCCCGCTAAAGTTTTGCAATATGATATTTACCTTAACAAAACCTCAGAAATTCACTGAAAAAATAAACGTTAAAGTGGAAGGTAGAAAGATTTTAACTTCAGTTAAAAAAACTTAGAAATTCACTGAAAAAGCACTACGGTTCAAAAAACAAAAATTCAAGTAAATTAGCCAGTTATACGTAACTAACATACGTATAATTTGTACCATCACTGATTTCAGATGTCATGTCATCAGTGCTGTAATATGTGAGGTCATAAGCACAGCATTTCAGCAGTGCAAGTTATACTTATGTGAGTTAAGCATAACTGCTGAATTTCCCTGTTTTTTGGGGGGGGAAGGGGATTTAAACAGTAGTGCTTTCTTAACCTTAACCTTTGTTTTAATCAGAGAAAATACATATATCTTAAAACTTGCAAAGGTAGATTTTCTAAAATATTATTCACAATAAAAAGAGCGAAACAGCCACTGCACTGAAATAAAAGTGAAGTCTTTATTAAACCCTGGAAAAAGACTATTCTCTTTATGCCAAAATGTGTAATCACTGATCGCCATTCTAATTAAAAATCACATCTCGAAAATCACAAACTCTAAAAACCGCTCAAACAGCTACTTACTAAGCACAGAAATGTCAGCTATCATGAAGTACCCTCCTTCAGGAACGACAGGATTCAATCCAGCTTCTTTGAGTAGACTTGCCATCCTGTCGCGCTTAATTTCAAGTTCCCGAGGCAGTGAATTAAAATAACACTCCGGATCATCCATACGGTCCACATCTTTCAAAATTGATTGAGCCAAGGCTTCCTGCAGATGACACGAATAAAATAAAAATAGATTCCATGGTTTTAAACTCATAGTGTTTTGTTACGCGAGTATAGTAAAATTTGGAAAGGATCACATCATTTGTACTGTAATACATAAAGATACAAACAGATATGGTATGTACATGCCACAGTCAAGCATGCTGTACGCCCTAAGTGGGATGGGTATGCCCAGATGTGGGTCCCTTGCTCGCTGTGCCATTGGATTCAAGCTAGCCTGGCTGATGAGGGGCGATACCCTGATACTGGTCCCAGGATGCTTGTTTCCGGTCCAGGGAGGACCTGGTTTGGCAGCTCGGGCTGGACTGTTCCCATGTGGAGCAGGGTAAAGACTGATTTGCAGATGGCTGGGTCTGGACTGGGGTGGCATGATGAGCAAAAGTACGATGGATTTAACCCAGATCTCTTGGCTGGTGGTGAATGTTTGATTTGGTCAGTATTCTGTCCATCATTTGTTTGTGCAGCTTTTTTCACCCTAAGGGGCCGATTACGATGTCGTTTGGAAAGGCTCCGAATGGGATTCGGAATCTCAGAATCCGATTCGGAAGCTCAGAATCCGATTCGGAAGCTATGTTTCCGATGGAATCGTACAACTTTCCAACCGACTGATTACTATGCCCGGAAACCATTCGGGCTGTCTGATTCGGTTCTGAAAGGCATTCGGACAGGCCAAGTCTTTCGGAGCCGATTATTACAGCTGTATGGACACAGTTTCCGAGCTTGCGATTACGATGACCGATTCAGACAGCCGTTCCGATTTGGTCTGCTCGACACAAAACGGCTGTCGGAATCTGACTTTGGGAGGCCGTTGCAGGCCCCTCTTTATCCATAGGCCTCTGGTTGGGGCCCGTGGGGGTACCCAAGGGACCACTCTGTCCAACCATGCACAGTGTGGCAGGCACCTTGGGGTGCCCGCCACAGGGTGCAAGGTTTTCCCCAACCACCCATTTTTTCAATGGGAGCCTGTGCTCTCGTTCGGAACACAAGCTCCCATTAAAATCAATGCGAGTCCGACCGAACGATGTTGGGAAGCATCGTAATCAGTCGGTCAAACACTATTCGGTCGAAAACGATTCCGAAAATGATTTGGTCAGAAGAGTTTCCGAAAGACATCGTAATTGACCCCTTAGTGGGACGGGGTATACGAATAAAATAAAAAAAAGATTCCATGGTTTTGAACTCATATTGTTTGGTTACGTGAGTACAGTAAAACTTAAAAAGGAACATATCATTTGAACTGTAATACAAAAAGATACAAACAGATATGGTTTGTACATGCCACAATCAAGTATGCTGTATGCCCTAAGTGGGATGCGTATGCCTAGATGTGGGTCCCTTGCTCGCTGTGCCATTGGGTTTAAGCTAGCCTGGCTGATGAGTGGTGATAACCCGAGACTGGTCCCAGGATGCTAGTTTACGGTCCAGGGAGGACCTGGCTGTCATGGTGGTGTCTGGAGGAAGGGTCATGCATGTGCGGGGGACACACAATCTGGCTATCCCCTCATTGCGCTACTGTGGTATGACTGGTAGACGAGGGAATATGCTGAACTACATGCCCCAGAAGCCACCGGGGCGGTTACAGGAAGTGGTGCTGGTAAACAGCTGCTGACGGAGGGCAGGATTTAAGCCCCTCCTCAATTCTCACTCAGTGCTTGACAATCACTTCCTTGAGCTTCTCCTGTGTGGAAGGATAATGCCTTGTCGTCTCGCCTTCGCATAACCCGTGGTCTTGAATCTTCCCGGCGCCCGACAAGAGCGTGTGTGTACGCTCTGTTTTCTTGGGCGCGTCTATCCTGCAGCGGCTGTGGAGCCGCGCTACTCTTTCCGGCAGCTTGTGTTGGGAGCTGCACCTCCTGACCTTGAGTGGGGCTGTGCTCATCGCCGGCTCCCGCTTCGTTGCAAACTCTCTCATTTCTGTCTGAAGGAGGTCGTGGGCAGTGCGGGGAGCGGATTCCCATGCTGCTGGTTATCTTCGGGACATCAACCTGCATCAGCGGCTCCTGTGGAGGAACAAGGAGCTACTGACATCAGAAACCCAGATAAGTGGGAAAGTCCTTTTTGTTTTTTTCTGTTTCTTTCCTTTGGAACATTCGTTCTGTGATATTTGGAATCTCTCCCTATACTTTTATTGTGGACTCTCCTGGAGGAGAGTAGTGACACTGAACTACAGTGGTATTTTCCTGAGGTGTGCCTCTTCACATGCTTCTGTGGACAACGACAAAGTAGGCTCAGCGGTGTGCCTGTTTCTCCAGTTATGGTGTGCTGCATGCAATAGTATGTGAGTACCAGAACCAAGGGGTGTAACAGAGATAGGGTGTATGTGTGTGAACACTTATATTAACTTGCCTCCTTTCTTGTATGTAGGGCTTTTTCACATGAGGCGGAGGTTCCCCTACAAACCGCTGGTGATCCACGTAATACAGAAGGTCTCTGGACATGTGCTGCTTCCTTATTTGGCAGCATTTGTTGTTTTCTCCCATTCCCCGTTCTCCCCAGTGTGCTTATATGCAGGGCAGTGATCTTGCTGCACTCCTTGTGTGGCAGCATATAGGGGAGTCGAGGACATCGCATCCTTCGATCATCCCCGCTGGATGACTCAGCAGGTCAGTGGCATTCCATATTGAACAGGCCTGACATTGGCTTGGCAGTTCGGGCTGGACTGTTCCCATGAAGGGCAGGGTCAAGACTGAATTGCATATGGCTGGGTCCAAACTGGGGTGGCATGGTGAGCAAAGGAACAATGGATGTAACTCAGATTTCTTGACTGGGGGTGAATGTTTGATTTGTTCAGCATTCCGTCCATCATTTGTCTGCACAGCATGGGAGTGTGCAGCATACTTCCAGGGTGACTGATTTACCTGGAAATCTGAGTTTGTGCTGCAGTTCTCCCTGACGTTTGCAAGGGTATCTTAAGGACCACACAAAAGTGATTGTGGCTCCAGGCCAGTAAAACCTTAAGGGGGACCTCAGGCCAGCTTTTAAAGGCACAAGTGTGTATGAGCAAATTGTGTTACCACAACACTTGCTCCAAGGTTTATTTTAGGGCACACCAGACCCTAACTTCAAGGAGGCAAGCTTCCCTATTCCACCTTCTCCATAGGCTGTGAAGTTTGTGGGATCATCCATGGCCCCTTTCAAAACCCCTTCCAACTTTACCTCTTCCTAAAGAAGCTGCATTCACATCTACCCTTCACTAGTGGCTAACATATTTAACGGCAAGGTAAAAATTGTGCTTCCACACAATCCATTAAATCCAGTGATACTGCTGATTGTGCTCTGTACTCTTCATCTGTAGTAGGGCTCTTAGTTAAAGGGTTGTAGGTAATTTATTGAACTGGGACAAAACCTCAATTTTCTTTCTTTTGAGCATTTATATGTGATTGCACTTAGTCTGAACGAAGTCAAGTAGACAGCAAAGTGATTTACAATTAGCAAAAGGCAATACAACAATTGCGACAATAAATCTATATATGATGACAGCTTCAGCACTTTACAAACATTTAGCAAGTCAGTACACTGCGTAGTACTATTATATGAGTCATGCATTATCATCTTCAAGTCCATCGTGTGAAATCTGTTAACACAATACCTGCCAGGTTTACTCGCTTTGTGAAGTAATATGGCGCTGTTCCCCCCTCGGAGGCTCGCAGATACCCCCTCTATACTCATTCCATTTTCCCCATATTTGTGGCTATTTTCTGGGACAGCCCCTTGATTCATATATTGTCCGCTCCATTAGCATGCACCAGTCCATGTCCCTCTTCCATGCAGTGGGTGTTGGTGCATCCTGCGCTCCCCACAATCTCGCAATGTTACGCTTAGCGATACTCATTCCCAGCGTCACCCATGTTCTCTCTTTGATATTTAGGTCTGTGGGTCCCCAGACATTCAATAGACATAGTCCCGGCCCAGGTTCTATTTTCGTCCCCGGTAGTTCCTCAATACATTGTGTTAATGCTAACCAATATCTTCTAATGTGTGCACATTCCCAGATGACATGGATGAATGTACCCTCCTGTCCACACTTTCTCCCACACCCGGGGTCGTCTCTGAAACCCATTTTCACTAGCGCTGGACCAGTTAGGTACGTTCTGTGCAGTACTTTTAGTTGCACTAATCTGAGCCTGGAGGAGATCGCGATTTCTCTGGGGGATGCCAAGACTTCCTGCCACTCCTCGTCCTCCAGATCCGTGACATCTTGTTCCCAGTATGTGCAGAGCTGTAGGAGGGGGTCGGGCATGTTATTAATTTGTTTCTGGTATGTCAAGGAGATAGCTCTGTTTGGCATGTGCTCATCCAGGATTTTGTCTTCGAGTGGGGAGAATTCAGGAAGCGACGTTCCTCTCGGGATATCTGTTCGCAGAGTGTGTCTTATCTGTAAGTATCTAAACTTCTCTTTTTCTGCCATTTCAAATTCCATTTGCAACTGTGCGAAGGGGATCACATCCCCCTTTTTCCACAAGTCCCCAACCCGGGAAAGACCAATCACATCCCAACGGTCAAAACCCTTAGTGTTGCGTAGGATGCCAAATCGTTCTTTGTCCCAGAGAGGGGTGGTTTGTGTGATTTTCCCTGCCCATCCCATGCTCTTGTTGACTGTGTGCCATATTTGGACCGCGTGTGCAGTTGGGCCTGTTAATTGCAACTTATTAGGGTTAGAATAGAGTATTCATGCAAAGTTTCCGTACGGAAGAAGCCACCTATCCATCTGGAATCCCGGGTCGTCTTGTGGCCGATATATACATTGGTTAATGGCTGCTAGTTGTGCCACCCAGTAGTATTTTTTGACATCTGGTAGTCCTATTCCTCCATCGTACACCCCCTTGTTAGTTTATCTATATAATTCTTAAAGTATCTTTACATGGCATTACGTATTTGTACTATTTTTGATGCTTTGCTTTTATGATGGTGTGAGTTTCTCCTGTGACATGAATTTTAAAGTTCATGATGCATAATTATATCATAGCATGATTTTCTTCAAGGGTCAAACGTTGCTCCTGGTTATGATTTACTTCTATCCTATAAATTGAGGTATGAGATCTAAAACAATAGTTAGTACAAAAGCAGCAGAGGTAAAAAAAAATAGAGCTGTTTTGCAACACTGATGCTGAAAAGAGTCCATCACTGGATATTTTCTGAGTACAGTAGGGGTGTTGTTCAGTATCTTAGGCACTGCCCCAAATTATCGTCTGAGCATTTTCTGCTTGCTGAAGTTTTATTTTTAAATAGCTGAATTTTGCAAATTCAACTGTCAACCATTCTTTACTTCGGAAGATTATGTATGTCTGAAGAGTAAGCAGAGGCTAGTTCATTATACATATATACAAATAATCTCCTATAATTCCAAGGGGCTGGCAGGGTGACTTGAGAGAAGATGCAATTGTGTGGCGTTCTTGTGCCCCGGAAGCAGGTTCCATCATCCTGCCTCAAACTGCCCTGTGTTGGCAGATACTGGCCGTAGGTTTCAACACCCTATCTCGAATGGAGGGGATGACGTATCATGGCCTTTTTGGTGTATGAACAAGATGAACTGTGAAAATACATGGCAATTACATTGCTACATCCAAAAGGACAGGTGGTGATATGTTGTGGAAGGGGATCCTGCCCCATTGGTTCAGGATAGGCTGAAGGATTTATAATATTACAACAACTGTATGGAAAACGAAGTGTATTTTCTCCCACAATCAGGCAAACCAAGACATATGGGTCTCTTTATGAATTTATTGAGTGAACCAAGACCAGCTCATCCACTTAAATTATTTGTGAAACGTTGAAGGGCATGGTGTGCCATAGAGATATTATGTAGCAGCCTGCAGAGAAAACACATAGCCGGAACCCAATGACTCACCAACAAAATGTACAGATGTGTATACTATGCTGCTCTCACACTGGGTTTCTACATAAACTTACTCCAAATACTTAGGCGTCTTGACCACTGTACCAGAATGTCAGCAAGTACACAACAGAGGAACGGTATAAATACATGTATTACGTTATACATTTCTTTGTATAAAATGAATAAAATAGTTGCTTCGTCTAGTTTTGCCTTGTTCAGTTCATGACAATAAAGAAGTTTCTGCCCATTAATTTTTTTCCCATGGCTGGTTTTAGTGCATTTCAATTGGAGATAGACTGCTTTAGCTTCTGTATCCTTTCTAACAATCTTGCGGATTTCTTCTCATCAACATAGTTGGAGAACCATGCAGCTGCTTTTTATTCTTTTCAGTCATTTGAAAATTTGAAGAGGCTTTTCTTATACAGCACAGATTCTTGTTTGTTGTTATATGATTATCGTCTGTTTTACCAGACTGTGAGGGTAGTTTAGCTGATATATATTTTGGCAGAGCCTTAGTATTTTGGCTGACTAGTGCTCTCCAAGGATAATCCCTACTGGCTTTGGTTGAAAGGTTGATCAGTATTCAAAATTTATGATAATCTGAGACAACTCAGGCTGGTATTTATGTAAGAAAATTATCTGGACATGTAGTTAGTTTGTCTTCTAATTTGGGTGCTGTAGACACAGCATGGAATAATTTTTTAAGACCATGCTTAACTTGTAGTTTCTGTTCTACCTTCAAATCATGTTCTGATATTAAACAAGATAGAAATAAAAAGAGGGTTAAGCTTGAACTATGCAAAAGCAACAGCACAATACACATTTTAACACCTAATATGAAACAAATACCATGAATTAAGAACAGGTAACACAATATAATGTAATTAGTACTTACTTGCAAAGGAGTTGCACAAGTATAAACTGAATTCTGCTGCACAGTTTGCAAATGTTTAAGAAGATGCGGTGGACCAACTGACCAGCCAAGCTTAAGAAAAAAATAGCATACAGAATATTACTTACACATCTAAATAAGGCATACAATCCTTATATTACTATACCGTCAAACTTAAGAGAAAACATCACACTTCACATCATTAATCTTAGTGATGACATCAAGTATCCTGCCAAAAGTGAATGAAGAGATGGTGTGTCCATAGAAAGGACAGAGTCAGGTTAGGTTGTAGGAGAGAAGAACTAGTTGTGTAAGGTTGGTATTAGTAGGTGAGAAGTGAGGGAAAGAAAAGAAAAGAGGAGGGTGGAGGCTAGACAGGGAAATAGGAGAAAGGGAAATATGAAGAAGGTGAAGAGGAAATGCCATGGAGAGAAAGAAAAGCACATCACCCATACCCTCTTTGCTCTAATTTTCCATCCCAAATATGATTGTGTTGTATCCAAGATCATCGGTAAATGGGTTGCGTCTCAATTTTCCATTTCCTAGCTCCGTAGCCTTAACATTTTAGATGGTTTCATCAACTCATACTGTTCCCTTATTACAAATGTGTAATTTCTATTTTCCCATGAAGGTGCAGTCCCTTTAGAATTTTAACTGCCAATCATATAATATAATGGAGCAATGTAACCTTTATTTGGTAGAAATGCCATGATATTACAAACAATGAAACGTTTACACCCTCATTATTAATGGCCCTA
The DNA here is from genome assembly GCA_963921515.1 of Calotriton arnoldi. Taxonomy (NCBI): domain Eukaryota; kingdom Metazoa; phylum Chordata; class Amphibia; order Caudata; family Salamandridae; genus Calotriton; species Calotriton arnoldi. The sequence continues at coordinate 710,917 of CAWUFW010005998.1, read as the reverse complement.
AGTTCTGATGGTCTCAGTAAAGAGGATTATAAGGTCTGTGGAAACACAAGGCAAATGTCTTGTTTCCCCCAGTGTATCTAGCTGTTCAAAACAGCGAAAGCTTCCGGAGGAAAGTGTAGGGAGGAATGTGGATCTACCAAGTGAGTCAGACCTGGAATTATGGGCTCACCTCGTAATTTCTGTTTGTAAGTGGAACCTCAATATTTCACTCAGAACACCCGCTAACTCTTCACCCTCGGAATTAAGAGAACTATAGATAGTGTTAACTCTGGGAGTGTGGAATTACTGGGTGTGTGTACAGGGCTCTCATATTGAGGCCCTTAGAATGGTAGTTAGATGGAGAAGGGAGAATGGAGATTTTTGTTGCTTCCATGCCTCTGCTGGAAGACAACAGTCAGGTGCTTGAAACATAGGACAGAATTCACGCCACTTATGTTATCCATTGTTTATTCATGATTTTGTGTGAATCACTGAGCCACAGTGTTCTGGAGAAATGTGTAGAAGGCTGTATATCAGTATGTAGTGATAAGTATCAACCTACAAAAATATGAAATCCACAGTAACGACTATCATTATATTCAAATGTTAAATTTATATTGGGAAGTATAAATTTACTAATATTAACATCTACTTACCTTGATGATATAGTAGATTTGGTATTTTTCTCCCCCTCTCTCTCATTTGACTATCATCGCTTCTTCACTGGTCTCCCCTCTATTTCTCCAAGATATATTACAGCTGTCTACCTCTTTGTCACCTCTGTCACACATCTGCATCCCTCTCTCTTCCCGTCTCTCCAAAAGTCTTTCTGTCCTGTCCACCTTCAGTTTCGTAACTGTATTTCTCATCCGTTTATCACTTCTTTCTAATACCTGACTCACCCTCTCTTTTTGTTGCTTGTACTGTCTTTTCCTCATCTGTTGTTAGTATGTCTTTCTCATCTCTCTCACGAGTCTCAACCTCTCTCACATCTGATTGGGGCGGGTGCTCGGGGTACCTCAGAAGGGAGTACCTCAGGAGTAGAACTCACAGGTCACGAATGGTGTTATTGTCAGGAAGTTACATTGTAGTGGGCATTCCACTCTGAAAGAATTTATTCTATTAAACATACAGTGCTACCTGTGGTAACTGCAGGCTACCAAAAGAAAACAAGGCTCATGAGAGCCTGGTTTAACTTTTGTTCCTGCCCCTAGTTTTAGAACATCTGAGGCCAGAGGGTCTTAAAGGCAGTGCCAGGGGTAGCAAGGGGCACGCAATAAATGACGTCCATGACAATAGAGCCTGCAACAGGCATCTGTTACATTTTAATGCCTTAATATCCGAGGCTTTTGTAAGGATGGTGGAATCACAAAAACAATATACTGTTCAGTCCATCAGACCCTTCTGGTCGCAGGGATATATAGGGTTATGTCGGTTTACCAAAACCATTTGATACCCAGAGCCAACAAATGAGCTGCAGCTTATTATGATTTTTCATCATGTACCGACAAAGCAGCAATTTATATCGTAAAATCTAATGTATCAAAACGGATTATGAAAGAAACCGATGTACTTCAAAAAATGTGCACAAGATACTGAGATCAGAAACCGTGCTTATTTGTACACCACTGAATTTGGTGTTAGCCATACTATTCTGTGATTCAGAGGGCATTTTGTAAAAGGTGCACTCTGTAAAAGGTGCACTCTGGCTTACAACTGGAAGTCAAACGCACAAAGAAATCCAATTGGTGATAACAAATGTTCAATTATTCTGTAGTTCCATGCTTCTCCCGATAAAAACAGTACCCCACTTGTGTGGCTGGCCAGGGTCTCCATGACAGAAAGCACCCTAAAACGAGACATGGAGACAGCCCTCACCACCAATCAAAATCTATTCTTTTTGGCAATGTAGGTACCTGTGGAATACCAGCATTTGTAAAGCGCACAGCTACCTCCGGAGAGGTGTCCCGGCGCTGGGGGCCCTCAGGAAGATTAAGCGAACTATTGCCCAGAGTCACATGGTGCTGGGCTAACCTGCCGCCGGCACTGGGGATCGAACCGTGAACCCCGTGGTCCGGAGTCAGGCACCCTGGCCGCTGCGCCACACCTCGGCCCGAGCTTGCCCACCACCTAGGGAAACTTAACAAAACCCAGATATTTCTGAAAAGTAGACTCTCACTGGAGTTCAAGGTGGTCTGACTCTTGGATTCCACAATTTATTTAAAAAATAAATTTTAACAGAGAAGGCCTTGCAAACCTCACTCATTTTCCTCATGTTTCTGTGAAAGAACATTCCAGAAGCTGTGTGGATTCACAAAATTTGTGCCACCCAGCGTTCCCCCAGGTCTTCCAATAAAAACAATACAGAATGATGTGGCTGGGCTTAGCACCTGCAGCTCAAAAAGCACCAAAAATGACATGGAGACATCACATCTCACTTAGTAAAATCCACACTTTTCTGCAATGTGGGGAGCTGTGGAATTTGGGCTTTAGCTCAGTTGCCACCCTGGGAAACGTACCAAACCAAGACATCTCTAAACAGTAGACACCCAGAGGAGTATGACTTGCATGGATCCCACAAGGTTTTGTTTATCCAGGTAGTCTTGCAAACCTCAAACGTTGGCTACATACACCCATTTTCCTCACATTTCTGAAACAAAACGTTCCAGAAGCTGGGGATCACAAAATTACTACAAACTATCATTTCCGCAGGTCTCCCGGTAAAAACGTTCGCTAGACCCGCTTCCATGGCTGGGTCTAGCGCCCGCTACAAGAATGGAACAAACCAGGGACCATGTGAAGACTATATAGACTTTGTAAGGACCAGGTTCGGATCTGTTCCTGAAGCAGGCGACAGGCATTATGGGTAGGAAAACGTGTGGGTTCCACAGGAGTCACACCACCCTGGACTCCCCTGGGAGTCTAGCTTCCAGAATTGTGTGGGTTTAGTAGCTTTTTCCGGTTGCCAGCTCACCCCCAGTCCGAACAGTGCAACCATTCAGCATGGCAAGTGACAAAACTGAGATTTACCCATACTCTGCTTACCCATATATGAAAACTAGACCCAGAGGAATATACATTTCCTCTTGTTTGCCATGGAAATGGGGATGCATTAGTGCCCAGGGGAGCAGCAAGACTGTTTACACTTCAGGGCGGGGGGGTGAAATTCCACCACCCCATTGTTTCTTTACAAAATACCCCAGGGGCAGATTGGAGGCAGATTCCGCCTATCCCTGAGGTGGTGGTGCAGAAAGACTGTTGGTGCTTTGCGGGCATGTACAATTGAATGCCTGGGTGGGGTACTCCACCCTTTTTTTTTGTACCCCACTGTAAAATCCCTGCTGTCTAATGTGATATCTGACCCCAGGGGCCAACTGGGGTAAAGCACCATAGGCCCCCAGAGGAGGCAGGAAGACTTTGTTGCTCCTTTTTTAGGTGGGGATATGGCCCTATGACGGGCGAACCCCCAATTCAGGCTAATTTCCTATCCACTGTCCAGAACTATTGCCCCTTCTGGGCTGGTGGTGTGGCCCAATGCCAGGACGGGCTCCTCCCATCTTTTTTCTCTTTTGGCGCCATTTCAAAATCACTGACGTCTAGTGGGCCCTGTGCCAGGGTGTGCCACACCCACCTTTCCCACAAAAATTGCCCATAAAATCCACATTATCCAGTGGGCTTTCTACCTATCCTGTGTTGGGGGTAAAAGTAAAATTGGAGCAAAACACCCCAACCTGCCTCCCGCGAGGAGGGGGCATAAAGAATGTATTGGCCCCTTTGGGGTGGGGGCATGGCCCTATGCCAGTGTGGACTGCTCCCATCCCTTTCTTTTTTCAGAAAAAAGTTTCCCTGGTGTCTAGTGGAGGACATGCTGTACTCTGCCTTTTACCGGTCAGGCATGAATCTGAGAGGGCAAACTAAAGCGGCTTGTTTGAGTTTGAGAACTGGAACTCAGACAGTGTACCACACAATATCCGCTTTCTTTACGCGGTCATTTGGTGAAGAGACAATACCATATGGTGGCAGGGAAGGCGAGCTGTAAATCATTGTACTGAATGAGTTTCCAGCTCCTCTCTGGTAGGTGAAGTCCATAAAGGAGTGTCAAAACACCTCAGGATATCAGCTGTAGCCTTATTTTTCTTTGGAGGTGGAAGAGGGTTGGTGGGTGTAGGGGGCATTAGTGCCTCTCAGGCAGTTCTCAAAAAGTTGGAGACCCCTCGACTAATAAATAATGTTCAGTAAACAGTGCAGCGTATGAGTCAACTGGACATTAATAGACTGTTAAAAAAATAAAAGAAAGGACCTCAATGTTTCCATAGAGAAAATGTCACTGTCCTGACAATTATGCAAGAATGCGGTTTCCTGGGCCCTTCATTCTTTTTCACTACAAATGTTTAATTTCTCAGCACTTCAACTCACATGAAAGTTATAAAATGTATATTTAAATCTGTTAATTATCAAACTTGTCCATTGTAACAGGAGTGAAATAGTTATTTTAGCTCTCACTAAAAAACTTCCCTACACACGACATCTGGACCACTGTAAAGGTTTACAGATATCTTTGTAAACAACCCTAACATACACATTATTTCTGGTTAAAGTCAACAACTGATAGACAAACGAGTCTTGCATAATGACTGCTGCGAGTGTAATTGACTTCTTGGAAAAATCATCGGCTCAGAAATATGTACACATCATTGTCAGGGCCATATATGCACATCTATGATTGCAGCATTTGAGTGCCCCTTACTAGCTCCATGCTTAGAAAGCCTTTGTGGTATCCTCGCCTGTCTATCTGTAGAGTGTAAAAAAAGCTGAAAACGTTTACGCAAATTCTACCACACACTAATATAGAAACGCACTGAATATTAAACCTGAAAATGCATAAGTTAAATGTTAGAAAATGTGCCTTTATTTAACATACAAACGTGAAAATGATGTTTATTGTCGGCAGAAAGTGTTCATTTTGTTGTTCTTCACTTGCTAGGCCGCACTGCTCATTTATTCTGCTCTATCCTTTAAGAAAAATAATGCTTTTTAATAAAATAGTGATTTAACGTTATAGTCGAACTCTAGGGCATGACTTTTTGTGAAATGTGCTGTGTCCAGAGAAAATGTATTCTTTCTTTCCTCACACCGTATGACTTGACTGTACTTAGATTTTTTTTAATCTTAAATATGCATAATGAACAAGTATTAAATGAAAGGAAAATGCTTTCTGTAGCTTACATTTCGTGATCTAACCAGGACATACCAGAATTTGAATGTTTCATTTTAGAGAACAGCTCATTGTTATAAGTTGAGAAACCAGACAGCTAACAGAGTAGGCTTGCAAAGGGTTCTCAAGGAAATCTTCATAGATGTAACTCCTAGTAATATGTTGTAGCCATTTCTAACGGACTTAAAGATGGCGTGAAAGTTTACTGTGGGAAACGAAGGCGAAGACAATGGACCATCGAAAGTCTTTTCAGCTGTATCAAAAGGTGCAGAGCTGATGCAATGGTTAGTCTGGAGCTGTAAAGCGGTCTTCAGCCGGGCAACCAAATACAAGGGTATCGCATTCTACATGCTTTAGCCTTGGACAGAACGTACGAATAACATGATAATAATGCCTGCTAAGAAATTAACAGCGTGTATAATAATTTCTCAGTACATTATCACGTGAGTATAAAGCATGTTAAAAGTCACCATTAGAAAATGGTGTCAAGCTAAAAACGTGAAAATAAAATGGAGACTCGGCACAGGCCCTGTCATACATCACAACAACTGTAGGACCTTTCAGTTTCTGAAGATATTATGAATCGAGTGACACAGTAAATATTGAAATACAATTGCACAAACTAACCATGATACTAAATGGACAAAAAGGGAGTATGTGTTGAGTTTGAGTAAAGAAGAGTCTGCATTTGTTAAAAAATATGAGAGTAGAGTTAAGATTTTGAAAGATTGGCAGGATAAAAAGAAAATGAGAACAGATTAAGGTTGACAAGGAATTTAGGATTTCAAATTTTCATCCAAGGTTGAGAATGGGTCATGAGAGAAATGGTGAAATGTGTATGGTGCATCACAAACCGACAAGAGAAACCTCAAGACTGACCTATATTGCTTTTAGTATGGCCATATATGGCTCAAGGCTAACCAACCCCAATGACACTGTCAAACAACACAATTGATCACAAATATAAATATTTTTATTTGATTTTTCTTTATACAAAATTATTTAATACTTTTTTATATATATAAAATTGTTTTATCATTGTGCAATTGTTTAGAAAGACAAATTCATCATTGTCTACACATATCCATAAACAAAAATTATATACAACCAACAGTTACCTAAAAAGCTATAGGATCACAAACAATGTTTTTCCTTTTTCAAAAGTTTGGGTGTGCAATAGTCACACATCATTTCATCCCTGAAATTATAGATTAACATGTAAGATATTTCATGTGTTTCTAATATACACACTAGGTAACATCAAAAACAGTCCATCTTATCTTATGCCCTTGTGGCTTAGGATATATAGGAGAGACAGGAAGGGAATTCCGGGTAAGATTTTCAGAACACAAGTCAGCCATTAGGACGTATAAGATGCAGGCACCCTTGGTCAGACATTGTATGGACTATAATCCCAGAGAGAATGAGCTTAAATGGCTCATCCTAGAGAGAGTTGTACGTAAACCAGGTCAAGACATAGAGAAGACTAGGAAAGAAAGGGAAACCTTTTGGATTTTTTTCCTTGAAACAGTCCGTAAAGGGCTTAATGAGGAAATTGTCTGGATAGTAACCTGAGACTTTCATACCTTTTATCTGTGGAGATAGATCGACAGCTTGTTTTAGCAATTTTGGCCCCCCTCCTTTTTTTAGGTGTGACTTATGGGATCAATCGTATATGACCCAGTAGTGTCACTATGGTTTATCTTTAAAATCTGTACCTTTGACTTTACCTAACCTTTCCTATGAGAGTATGGTTAGCATAGGAGAACTGATCAATGAGATCTTTAAGTGACTAATGAGATTCTTTTGGGGCGAACTAATTAGAAATCTTAATGGCACCTTTAGTATAGTCTGAGGTAATATGGGCTCGGCTGAGTTCCCATGTATTGTTCCTGCTGTATTTCAGATTATATACTTTACCATGAATTACATAGCGTTATACCATACAAGCATAAAGTACCTCACGTGTCTAGTTGGAAAGACACAACTCACCAAGATAAAAATGAATTTGTTAGTCCCATACTTATACATATGCTTTATGTGACACACAGAGCATGACATGCTGATGGTTGGAGCAATACAGTCTGGGACGTGCTTTGGGTGAATGCATGTGTCGGTTGTTTTGCATCGCACACCGCTATGCACAAGTTGGTAGCGCATTACTATTGTGGAACTCTTTTGACGGTATGTCTTTTACTATGCGAATGCGTTTGTCTGGCAGCACGTTCGTTCCTGGCAGGTTGGGTTTTCCTTCTGCCTACACTAGTAGGTTAATAAATTCTACATTTTTTCTATTGTAGTTTTAAAATACACTCAGCGCCGTTGTTTCTGCATGCCATGGCAACATGGCGGCGCTGAAAGAGGAGAAATACGGCAATACGCTCGTAACACGGGTCACGTGACTCATATGTGACGTGATCAACATACAGCGAGGCAATTCAGTGTGCTTCGCGTTTGGCGCCATATATAAGGATCCTAACTCCACGCATTCGAAAATTGCAGAAATCATTCGTGTATGCCAGGAGGAAGTTTTGTGTTTTTTCACCGGACCGCGTATTGCAAGGTAAGAATGGGATAGGTACTTTGAGGACTTTTAGAAGTAACCCCTACGCAGTAGGCACCTAAACACTCTAAAACAATGTTTTGTAGCGAGCAGTGCTTAATTAGTATAGCCTGACATACCGGTGGTGGTTTTTGTGAATGTAAAGAATCTTACGGTTTTGCAATCTTGGAATTGCTGCCAATAAGATATATGTAGGGATGCGTAATCAGTAGTGTTTATTGCTTCGTTTCTTTTAATAATGGGACCCAGTCGTGAGCCACGGTAAAGGTGTAGAGTCGTTCAGTTTTTTATGATAATTTCATCTTAACGACATGGGAAGGATACCCCATGAGAGGACGAGCTTTCCTGTGCAGTCAGTCAGACGCTAGACATAAGAAAGAGTTACAGCAAACAAATTAGAGACTATGGATTATGTGAAGTATATAAGTCTGTTTTTCTCTTTTTTGCCTTTTAGCATAATAGATGCCTAAGTAAGACATGGCATACTTCGCATCAATTTACTCCCCCTAGCAGGCATCTTTGGGGGAGCCCGTTTAATGGCTCTAATGAGGGTAAGAGGTTCCTCATACTATCATCTCAGTAGATAGACCATCAGAGTATACTTTCAAGATATCCGTTATACTTATGACTGTTCTCCGATTTCAGACAGATTCTACGTCTTGAATAACGGGAGATCAGATACCTGGTTCTAGGTGACACTGTCTTCAGTGGCCATCACTACTGTCCCACTTTAAATATGAATATTAGCAGGCATTGTTAGAAGGTATACAAACCACATTAGCCTTGCATGCGCCTTATGAGTATCAATTCCTTTTTTGTTGTTGTTAATTAACTGAATATACTGTGTTCTAGGCACACGGTGAAGGCTTTTCCTTTCCTTTTCTCAACATCCCTCACATTGGAGTTTTCTATATTCTTCACATCGATTTGTATTCTGGTAGTCTGTCTGGCTTCTATGTCGCATGGTGATCCGGCAAGAGGTACTGCGTTTATTCGTCACAATTACTTGGTGCATAAGGGAGGTCAGCATGTCAGTACCTGGCTTTGAATATGGTCGGTAGTATTGTTTGTTAAATAGTTTCATTAATTGTCTTACTGTCCCCGTGTTGTCACTGATCCATGTTATTATTTCACAGAGAACCCCCGGCCACTTCATTTGAGATTCCTTTTATCTTTTCTTGGTCCTGAGGAAGGTGGTTTTAATGCAGATCCACCGAAACGCGCATTGACCAACACTACATATGTGGAGATGTCCTTTAGTGACGGACACACCAGAGGCATCTGATGGTTGTGATGTACATCACCTACAACTACTAAGTCTGTAGTAACTAGTTTGTTACTGGATCTCCCATATGTTTGAATCTCTTTTTTATGTATGACTGTAGGTGCGAATGAGTAGGTTTGAGAGGGTAGAGAGATTTGCTGATGGTGTTTGTGGGGGTATCTATTTATGTATTGATTTGCATTCCTTGATTCAAGTACTGTTTTTGATGTTACATAGTGTGTATATTAGAAACCCATGAAATATCTCACATGTTAATCTATGATTTCAGGGATGAAATGATGTGTGACTATTGCACACCCAAACTTTTGAAAAAGGAAAAACATTGTTTGTGATCCTATAGCTTTTTAGGTAACTGTTGGTTGTATATAATTTTTGTTTATAGATATGTGTAGACAATGATGAATTTGTCTTTCTAAACAATTGCACAATGATAAAACAATTTTATATATATATAAAAAAGTATTACATAATTTTGTATAAAGAAAAATCAAATAAAAATATTTATATTTGTGATCAATTGTGTTGTTTGACAGTGACATTGGGGTTGGTTAGCCTTGAGCCATATATGGCCATACTAAAAGCAATAGAGGTCAGTCTTGAGGTTTCTCTTGTCAGTTTATTTTGCTTCCCCCTCCTCATAGACCTCAAAGTAATTAGGGGTACCTTTTTCTTATGGTTGGTGCATCACAAACCTACAGGAGTTAGGCAATATAATTTGTGGGACAGAGTCAGTGTGAAAGAAGTTATGTTGTCAGTGATTTCCCGGTTAATGAAGAACCAATATATATATTTTTTAAACTTGTTTTTATTAAACATTTGCACAGTACCATACATTACAGGCTATCACATATGGAAACTGTACAAAATGAAGGACATGTAGCATTCTACAGGTAGCAATACACTTTAACGAGGCCTTATATTCAACCTGTGCAATATGCCGATGGTCCCAGCTAAGCAGCACCATGACAGAATATACAGGTCCACATAAACAAAGTAGGTATACAGCACATTACATCTAGGAATGAACCACCCAAAGAAAAACATAGTAACCATCAACTGTGCTAGGAAGAACCAATATTGATAACAATTTATTGTGTGTGTGATAAGACCTGCCTCGTAATGGAGTGGGTTCTCATTATTTCGCTTAAGTATTTCCTAGAATCTATCATGTGAAAGAGATGAATAATCTGTTGGTTTCAAGAGAGTTGCTAGAAATTGGATTGTTGGAGGAGTTGGGTGCTAGCCCTGCTCAAGTAACAGCCCACAATCCCTGTCAGGGTGAACCACTAAAGTAAAGTCTTCTCCCAATTTGAGAGTCCTGATTCTTCTCCCAATTTGAGATTCCAGAGTTGGAACATTCATGTGTTTGAGTGCCTTAGTAAGAGTGGCGACTTGGAGAAAAGACTAAAGCCCTACCATGTGGTGTTCCTCCAGGAATCTTGGCTGAGAGAGGATAAATCAATAGAAGGCTTTGTAGTTATGAACAATAAAGGCTTAAAAAAGGCAGTGATGGGGAAGATGGAGATGGCTGGTCAAACTGGGTCCGCCTCTTGTACGAGAGTCCTAGGGCTAGGGTGCGTAAGGGCAACACGGTATCTGCCCAATATTCCATACATAGAGAGACCCGCCAGGGATGCCCCCTATCACCATTGCTTTTTGCTCTAGCCATGGAGCCTCTGGCGGAGCGACTGAGGCAGGAGGGTGAGAGGCTGGGAGTGGCTCTTGATGGGACTCACCATATCGTATCGTTATACGCAGACGACATACTGATCTATCTACGCAACGGATCTCGCGCGATCCCGACGGTGTTGCGCGTCTTGGAGGAGTTTGCTGAGTTCTCGGGACTACGCATAAACAAAAAGAAAACATATGTGTTCCCGTTGAATCCTGCCCTTAGCAGACCACCGTACTTTCCATAGGACCTGGAATGGGCGTCGACATCCTTCAGGTACCTGGGAATACAGATTTACCATTGTCAGGTGGATCTGCTTGAGGGGAACCTTGGAGGTGCCCTACGAACATTGCGGGCAAATGTGTCCTTCTGGCGCTCACTCAAATTGCCGGTTATGGCTAGGGTGGCATTGTCCAAGATGGTGGTGCTACTACGGCTCTTATACTTTTTCGTCAACCTGCCTGTGGTGATCCCGAAGAGCTGGTTTAAGACCCTGGACATACTGCTGAGAGATCTGGTGTGGGATGGCAGACGTAACGGTATCCCTGCAGACATTGCGACTCCCACTCACGGGGGGAGGACTGGGAGCTCCCGATTTTGAAGCTTATTACTTGGCGGCACAGCTCCAGTGGTTGGCTAGGTGGCTCGACGGACGGGGGCTTGACACACTATCATTGCCGGCTGGCACCGCTCCAGTTGTCCTGCTCCCTAGAATGCTTAACCGTGGCCAGAAGATTAAACACATGGGGACATTACTCTCAGTAGCGGTAACGTGCTGGGATAGGTGTACGGCAAGAGCCAAAGATGCACCGCTCTATACACCAAACATCCCACTCACAGGATTACCGCAGGCGGGGATGGGCCCACCTCTCACGCAGCGGCAGTTGCAGGGCTGGGAGGAAGCAGGAGTGTTGTCGGTTGGAGATTGCTACTGCGATGGTGAACTGCAGCCGTTAGCTGAGTTCCTGGAATATCCTGACCTGCCACAGGGACAGTTTTTGAATTATCATAAGATACGGGGGCGTTGACTGAGTTGTGGGGAGGTGACTTGAAAGAACCTGTCACTCATACAGCCCTTCAGGCGGTGACGACTTTGGGGTCGGCAGGACACCTGGTAAAATGGCTCTACCTGGCAATAACGGGGATGACCCACCGGCCTTTGCCTCGTGTAAGGGAACGATGGGAAGGCACCCTGAATAGGCAGTTAACTGAGAAGGAATGGGAGAAGGCCCTGGGAAGCCCCAAAAAAGTGTCCAGGAATGCAGCCTTTAAACTTATACAGTTTAACATACTCCATAGAACCTACCTCACCCCACACAGGTTGAATGTAGTGTACGGTAGCGATGACCAGGCCTGCGCCAGATGCTCGCAAAAAGACGCCGACTTTGATCATATGGTATGGTCCTGTCCTGGGCTTAACGATTACTGGACCAGGATCGTAGACACTGTAAATAGGGTTCTGGCTCGTACTATGATGTGCTCCCCAGACGTATGCCTTCTGGGACTATTCCCGAGACCCAAATCCAAAAGAATGGGCCATAGGTTTGTGGACCTGGCATTCCTCTTGGCAAAAAGAAGAATAGCCCTCAGGTTGAAGTCAAAGATAGATCCCTTAATAGTAGACTGGGAAAAAGATGTTTCCTGTTGGGCCAGAGCGGAGGAAAAGGCCTTTCTTAGGGAAGATAAGATTACGAAGAGGCGCAAACCCCTGGCAGAACCATGGGCAGACATATTAAGGGCATGGGACACGAGAAATGCACCTGACCAGGAGTCACGGACGAGCGCAGATGAACCTGAGGGACCAGGGGAGACACATGCCCCCTAGACGTCGGGTGACCATTGTAGAACTTTTCTGTGATTCTGGGAACTCGGGGAGAGGGTTGGATCAGCCTTGTCCTATCAGGCTACTACTTGGATGACCCCTTCAGTAGATTGGCTGCTGGTTCTTGCCCTCTCCCACCTAGGGCTCTCCTTGCTTTATCCTTGCATTTCCCCCCTTCCCCCTTGGGCCCCCTGAGCTGACGGAAGCACCAACTATGCTGTTTCAAATGTTCCCACTGACAGAGGACCCCTGGTAGACTTCTATAAGTTTTAATTGAGCATGTAGTTCATGGATGCACTGAGTTTGTATCTTTTCTTTTTGCTTTTCTTTATTATTTGAGTTTCTGTATGGCAGTCATGTACACATTTTCAATACAAGCACATACGAGACGGTTATTGCTGATGACAACCTAACCACTCCCTATCATACGCTCTCTCATAGCGGGGGTTTTATTTATTAATACTATAAGCTAGCAGAAAATGGACATCCTAGGGCAGAATAGTACTGCGTAAAACGATGTGGGGCAACAATGTTTTGACTCAGAGGCACATAAAAAGTGTAGCATGGAGAACGACGTTTGATAATGTCCTACGGATTGTCTCACTGCTGTGACTATGAAACTGTACTGATTGTAACAATGTTAATTTTACAAATGCCAATAAAACAGATATTTAAAATAAATAAATAAAGGCTTAAAAAGAGGCAAGGGTAGAGCCTCAGCTGGGGTATTAACCTTAATATCCACCAAAGTATTCAAAAAACCACTGGAGGTAATCAATTTGTCCAGCGGTACGCAGATTTCCGTGGTAGAACTTGGTTTGAATAATAATGTTTGTAAGTGTTTCATACTGATAAATGTACAAATTCATAGAGAACAATACTGTAGAATAAATGACTGGCTGGAGCCTCTCAATGAATCCTTACAGCTAGAATAGTGATGGCTGGAGATTTTAATGCTCGATAGTATCCAGGCCAGGTATACCCAGTTGGAAGATGTATCGGATTGTTATAATGTTCCTCTAGCCTCCTTACCTCCGGGCTCAATAAAGAGGGAGGCCAAGGCACTGAGTCAATGGCTGACGAATAACAGCCTGATATGTCTGAATGGTCGTTTTAAAGACGACATCCCTGCAGCCGCTACGTTTCGGCAGGGTTATCTGGAGGGCCTCATTGATTATATTTTCACTCCAGTCTGGCAGTTTGGTCTTTTTTTTAGATTATCACTGGGCTACGGCAGCCGCCCTATTTTTTCAGGAACTCGTTGCAGTAGAGAAGGTACTGCCCCTGAGGGTTTCGTTCTCCCGGATGCTTACTACTCGCCTTGACCCAGCCCACCTTCAGCTCCTGGGCGCATATCAATTGATAGATAACAGTAAGGTTTTATCCTTGAACCAATAGGATAGAATTGTGTAGTTTAATGAGATCTTGGCCAATGTGTGGGATTGCATATGTGTAAACATAAATAAATATGTGCCACAGACATCTTGTCATGCTAAGGGGAAAGGCTGGTTTGATCTTACTTGTCAGCAAATGAAAAGCCCGGTGAGAAAGGCATCCAAACAAGTTAGGCAGTCTCCAGAAGGTGATTTAAATCAAGAGCTGTATAGGTTAAAGGGTCTGTATAGGCAGCTGGTTAAGAAAAAAGCCTCTTTTTATCATAATAAGTGGGACGATATGATTAGGGTTATACAATTGGGGGACCAACGAGAGTTGTGGTCGAAAGTAAACAAATTCTCCAGCCCCCATGGGGGGATCCTTGCATGTATGATCGCTGAGGATATCTACGCAGCATACCGAGATGGTCTATATGGTAACCCTCCAACTTTCTCTAGTGTGAACTGTACACCCTCAACGAAGTTGCCTCTTTCCTGGTTTTCAATGAAAGAAGTAAAGGTGGTAATTGAGCGGATTAAACTATCAAGAGCCGCCGGTCCCGGTAATATCCTGGCAGGACTAAGTCCTATAGCGCCTGGTGGGCAAGGGTGCTTTCTCTCCGGTTCTGCTGGATAGCCTTAACGGGTAACTACCCCCGGTCCTGGAAGGGCTCAATAGTGAAACCCATCCTGAAAAAGGGGACTGGTTCGGACCCTTCACATTATAGATTAATTAGCCTTTTGGACATCTCAGTGAATGTATTCTCAAAGATCTTACTCTTGCGGCTGGATGAATGCGCCCCAAAACAACAACAACAATCCAATTAGTAGAGCCAGGGTTATGCATTTTTTAAGTTTAAGGTAAAAAGTAGCCCCGTAAAAGATCAAAGCGCCAGCCGTGGACATCTAGTCGCGCAAGACTGTCAAAGTTGAAAAATATGGCCGATGGCGATGGTTTGGGAGTTGGATACAAAAAGTGGAATGGGGCCGGTTGGCGCTTAAGTTCGAACTCAGAAGAAATGTCAGGAAAAAGTTGTCTCAGAAGGTAAAGTTCAGCAAGGCAAGGCTGCAGGCTGTCTCTGAGCAGGAGGTGAAGTTGTCAGGGAGCCGTTGGACGAAGTTGCAGAGAAGGTTTCCACGTTCGAACTATGGGCCTTATTACGAGTGCCTTAGTCGAGGTGGCGGTCTGTGGTCCGCTAGATTGGCGATCCACCCACCCTATTACGACTTGAGTGGTTGGACTGCACAGGACCGCTGCAACCGCCAGGGATCCGTGATCCTGCAGCAATTGCGCAGCGGTTGCGCAGCGGTCTAAGGTCACAATATGCTGGTGGTGCCTTAGCGGCACCTCCAAGCATATTACGAGTTTCCAGACCACCACAGTTTTCATGGCGGTGAGCCTGCCATGAAATGTATGGGGGTGACGAAACAGCCCCGTTGCCTCAGGGCCTGAGGGTGCATGCAAGGGGACATATGTTGTGCCCCCATCAGTATGCACCCCTTGTTCCTGCACGGCATGGACTGCACATGCAGATGCCATGCAGGAACGGGCTTAAGCACTCCCATTGCGGTGCCTTTTTAAGGCACAGATATGGCGGGCGGTGTGCGGACGAGTTTGGCGGTGTAGCAGCCGGGCGTGGAGGCCGGCTGCCACACCGCTAAACTTGTAATCAGGCCCTTAGGAGCTCACGCAAAGTCAGGCCAACAGGCGATGCACCTTGGGCAGCTAGCTGAGCAGGTTGGTCCTGGTCGCCTCTCGGTTCTCAGAGCAGTTTTTAGCCACAACCTTTGAAGTCTCAAGGTTTGGATTTTGGCTATCTGAGCCCCTTTAGCACCACCACCAAGGAACCAGGACTGAAAGAGCACCATTTGGGGTTTAGTACTCACCCAGGTTGGGTCCAGGTGCGGGTCCAAGATGGTTGAAGCCTTTTCTGTGCCTGAGGCTCTGATCAGGAGACTAGCCAACTAGCCTCTGGAGTCACTCTGGTAGGCCTAGGTTCAGCAGTAGAACCGGGCTCAGACAGCAGGCAGGCCTCTGAGGGTTCAAGAGAGCCTTCGGACAGCAAAGCAGTCCTTACAGGCGCAGCAAAGCAGTCTTCTAAAGTACACAGCAGCAGGCAGTCCTCTGAGAGTCCTTCTGCATATCGAGAAAGTGAACTGAAGAGTGTGTCCTATTGTTATACCCGACTCCTCATTTGAAGTAGGAGAACTTTCTAGAGAATTCCCTTTGGAGTGCTTGAAGTTTCCTTCTCCCCCTACCCTGGCTCCAGGCTGTTGCATGAACAATGCACTGGTGACAAGTCCTTGTGTGAAGGCAGAGTACAGCCTATTCAGTTGCAAGTGGGGCTGTGCCCAGCTCTGCCCCCTATGCTGCCATTGATGGCCCATCCAATAACACCTAATCCTCCTATTGTATGGCTGTCTGGAACCAATAAACAAGGTCAAACTGTCAACTACGCACAGTCATGTGACTCAGGAACAGGCTGCAGGCACCAAACAGTTAGGGCAAGAAAATGCCAACTTTCTAAAAGTGGTGTTTTCAAAATTGCAACTTAAAATCCGACTTTACCATTAAAGAGAATTTTTAATTACAATTTCTCAGACACCAATTACAAAATGATTACCTGTTCCCAATCAAAAGATAGCACTTATTAAATGTAATAAGGAAACCCAATGTTATCTTATAGGAGATGTAGACCTTGCAGTAGTGAAAAAGTTTTTTAGGGCCTACCTTAGGGGTGACGTATGTAATAAAAGGAGAGTTTAAGGCTTGGCAAGGGGGTTAGATTGCCAAGTTGAATTGGCAGTTTAAAACTTCATACAGGCTGCAATGACAGACAGGGACATGTTTTAAGGAACTACTTGAGTAGGTGGTAAAATAAGTGCTGCAGGCCCACTACTAGCATTTACAGGCCCTGGATATACAGTATACAACTTTAGTAGGGACTTATAAGTAAATTAAATATGCAAATCAGATGTAAGCCAATTTACCATGTTTTAGGGAGTGAGCACAAGCACTGTAGCACTGTTTAGCAGGGGTAATGAGCACAGAGTCCTAAAGACAACAAAAATAAATTCAGCAACATAGGAGGGTGAAGGCAAAACATTTTTTTTGGGGGGGGGGGAGTCCAACTTAAGGCTGACAGGTCTAACAAGAATGAAATGTGGTTTTGGTCACGTTGTGCTAGATATATTAGGAGCTGTGATTCCATCTACTGGAAGGGCTATGAATGATGTCAAAACAAAATGATTAACTACACTTATTGAATGACTTTCTTCTAACACAGCTGGTGCACTAACAGGAATAAATACAGAGTTAATTGCTATGGGATCGATGATTATGCAAAATCGCCTAGTGCTAGACATCTTTCTCGTGAAGAAAGGTAATGTTTACAGGGTTTTGAAGGTGAGAGAATGCAGTACCCTCACCCCAGGTAACAGTAGGGTTATTAATGCCTATGTGTTAAATATTAATAATATTTCTCATAAAGTCCAAGCTTTAGAAGAGTATGGCTTGTGCAAAACAGGAGGCTCCTGGGTTAGGCAGTGGTATAGAAAAGGATTCTATTAAAGTTGGTGACTTGATTGACAGCTTGGAATGCGACAGGGTTAGGACTAATAACCCCTGTAATTATTGTGTTGATTGTTGCAATTGTGCTTTCTTTTGCTCACATTTTCTGAACTAATATTTCAAATTAGGGTGTTATGAGGCAAAGACATCGTCTAACAGGAAGTGGGACAAAACTGAACTGGAAGATGCCAGAGATCAAGGATGTAATCAAATGAAGCTGATGGAAGAATCGAATCAAAAGAAGCAGAAAGTGATGGAGACTGTAGTATAACTGCATTAACTGTAATTTTAGTGATTGTAGAATAATCAGAGGGTAGAGTTTGTGCGAGTTTTTTGTGCATTTGTAAAACTGTGCATTATTAACAGCATTCAGAATATGGATTTACACTTGAATTTGCATGTGTACACTTATCTGATGGTATTGCTTTTGAAACTAGTTTGGTGTAATTTGTTAAAGTGCTATTTCTTTGCTTTTGCTAACTAGGCATCGGTTAGGCCACAGCGCCATCTTGTTCAAAACAGGGGCCGTATTATGCAATGCAGAGCATTTTCCTTTTTAGCGCCGGGCACACCTTTTAAAAGGTGCACCCGGCACGAACAAGGAGAGTGCGCCGTATTACACTGCATGCGCTGCCCACTGGGCAGCCGCGAACTCGTGCTGCCCACAGGGCAGCGTTTTCTAGTGAAATACGTAGCGGCTGCTTCTAAGCCACTCCGTTTTTTACTGTGCAGGCGACAATAAGCCTGCACTTTTAAGGGGGATTAGAGATGCCCTTGCAGGTGGGTGCAGTGATTGGCTTCACCCACCACAAGGGGATGTCTAGGGGGTCCATAGGACCCCATTTCCCCCTTTCAGAGGGCTATCAGGGCGCACTGAGAGTGCACCTCCTGACAGCTTCTTTGACTCTGTGCCCGCGTCTATAATACGGCATGGGGGCAGATGCAAAGGAATTCCTTCTTTTGCATGGGGCTGTGCCCTCATGAACATGAGAGCTCACCCTCTCGTGATAGCGCTGGTGCTATATGTGCACCAGCGCTATCTGTATTACAGAAAGGACAGCACAAGCATCTGCGGCCCTTTTTGTAATACCAGAGTGCCCCGGAGGCGTGCCAAGCAGGCGCACATGCCCTTTGCGGCCCCGGGGCACTTTCTATAATACGGCCCCAGAAGTCTCACCCTGAACGTTCTCGGTTTATTATTTTTTTCTGCACACAGTCAAGCAAACTCATGTTTATTTCCATTGACGTTGTTCTCGCTGCTCTCCAAGAAACACATTAAGTCTCTTCCGCTAGTTCACTGTACTGTAATCATTTACAATGTTTCAATGTTGTTTTCTAACTAGTTTGTTCTGCCATCTTTGGATGTCTTTAGCACCTCTAGCTGAATCAATATTCATGTGGTGGGATAGTGCTTAGTTAGTAAAGCACTCTGATGCTTAATTAAACTGTGCTCTTACTTTTCAAAATTTTAATTCTGCTCACACAATGATGAATTTGAAGTTTTAGTTATGTTCCATGAGAAGGTTTCTTATAGAAACCTCCGATATTGGGGGTGAGCCACAGACCTTTTCAAGGCTAGCAGGGATGCTCTTCGATTTCTTACTGATTTAGCTGCACATTTGGGACTATTTTTCTGTATTTCCCTATTCCCGGAAGCCTTCATTACAATGACTTTATGCATCTGCATTTGAAATTTTTATATTGTACCTTATGAATTTTTGTAATAAATCTTCCTAACATTTCTAATTCTGCCCTAGAACTTATTGAGTCGGTCCTGAATTAATTGACTGCATTTTGATATGCTGTATGGTCCCTTATCTTGTGGATACACTGCCTCATGAAATTGAGGTTTAACAACGTCCCTGACTCGTCTGCCCCTGAGGCGTGTAGTTGAGGTGCCTTGTGGGGTACTCAATTTTAGGAGTTCCCCCTCGTCCACAACTTGAAGGTAACATGAATTGCTCAGCTACCATGAGACGTTTGGGTTTGGAACTATACATACTAACTTTCTTATGTTTGCTGTCACTGAGAGCCAGTAGTGCGAACTATGGGTTTTGAATGCAGTTATTCACGGCCGCTACATCACAGTAATAGGAAACAAAAGTTTCTTCCTACTGCTGGAATATCAATGGTGTCAAGAGTCTTGGCAGACCTGCGCTGGCAGATGAATTTCAAAACTGCAGTTGCATGGCTCATGAAGATTATAAGCACAACGCCTAGGTTTGTCTCTTTGAGGACAGAGTTTTATTATATATTGTGGTTGTGAGACTTCACCATGTAATAAACTCACTACCTCTACGGTGCTCAGTCAGATTCATTTTTTTAAAAAACTATAGCTCACCCTGGTTAGCAGTGGCCCTGAGCAGTCAGGCTTTATCAAAGGAATATGTGAAAATCATCAAGAAGTACCACAACAGCTGAATAGGAAAGAAACAAGTCACAACAAAAATCCAAATTTACAAAAAATAGTTTGTATTTTTATCTTCAAATATACAGCCCAACAAAAAACAAATTACAGAAGGATTCAGGAGATATGAATTTTTTAAGGCACAATTAATCACTGCTTTGTCATGTAGCGCAATAAATAGTTCTAATAGAGGGTGCTCATGGTAAATTTTGCAAACTTTGGAAAACTTTTAAAACATTGTTAACTACTACTCCAGCCAGCTTCCGATGACCAACTCTGGCAAGGAGCGGCTAAGAGGCCCAAACATGCTTGGTTGAACAGTTACCTCACAGTCAAAGCAGTTTTCAGTCCAGTATCAGGCTCTATTGGCGAACCTCCATAGACTTCTATGGAGAGGTCCTGATGCAAGGGAATCATAATTCATAATGCAGAAAATGCTGAAGGGTGCAGATCTGGTGTTGGGGGTCTTCCTGGGGCTACTCCTCTGTCCACAAATACAGTGGGGAGACTTTGGCCACAGGGGTTGATGCCCCTCTAAGTCTACCTGGAGTCCAGTCAAAAACCAGTTACCGCTGGCCTATTGATCTCCGGTTACACTGAAACCAGCGGTTCCCTTTAACTGATGATAACTTCCTTGCCGGGTGACCAGCTCATTAAGGAAGGCTTCTTCAGCTTTTGTAGCCTTGTAACTGTAACAGGAGGTTTGCCAACTGACTCTTGTAGTCACTTCTTCTGTCCGACGCTCAGCGATGACGTTTCCGCAAGCAGGGTGCCACAGGCACAGTTCCTTCTTTGGTAGCCCAAGAGCCATCAGATGCAGTCTAGTCTTGGTGCAGCCCCTCTTTGCTGGATCTAGGGTACAGCAGGGCAGTCCTTCGGTCCATTCTTCAGCAGAGACGTGATCTGAGGTCTGGGTGCCAGGGGCGCCTCTTTCATGCCCATTACATGTCCAGGGGGATGCAGCACCTAATTAGCCAATCGGGCTACCAGGTCCCTCATGCCTGATGACAACTTCCTGTGAAGTGTGGCATCTAGCTATGTCAGGGAGCACTATTCTGCTCACTCTCAACATCGCAGAACCCTTCTCTTGATGTGTGGAGCTCCATAGTCCATCCCAGAGGTGTGGTTACTTAGGGCTCTACTCCCCTTGAAAAATCCAGTTTAACCAAGGCTTTTACCTCTCTGCCTGAGATGCGAGCCTGTCTGCAAAAACAAAAGAGCCCCTCCTCCTCTGTATGATCACCAATTACCCTTCAAAGGTGGTTCCCCTTTGAAGATTGCCTTTTGGGCTCACACCTTGTTTAGCCTTTCTGCCAGGGGGCAGTCACACCCCCTGCCCTGGTAGATCTTTTGTGATCCTACCTGAGAGTCGTTCACACTTCTCCGCCTGAGGGCAGAAGGCTGTCTCAAGGACATCAGCTTATGTGCAACCTTAAACAGTCACTGGAAAACTTGTGCAACAAAGTGACAAATTTCTAAAGTGCCATTTGTGCAAAAGCTAGATGATATTCACCTTGAGGAACAAGTCAGGTTTATTGTAATGATTCTTTTGATACCTTGAAGTATCATATTTAGTAGTCGCATTCAGATGTTAGCACTGCTGAGTTGTCAGTGTGTAATCCTGTATTTGTAATTTGGCTACAAGCCTTCCTATAGTAAAAACGACAATGTGGGGTTTTTACTGTCAGGACAGGTAAAACACATATCTTACTTTATTCTTTAGGGCTCGTTAGGGCTGCCTTGGGGTGACATATATATTAAAAAGGAAGGTTTGGGCTTTGCCATTCCTTTAAATGTCAAAGTTAAATTAGCAGTTTAAAACTGCTCTACCAGCCTGCAGTGCAGACTGGGAAACATGCTATACTTTGTCATACCTGTGGTGGCCCAATAAGTGCTGCAGTACATGACAGACACTTTAACTTACATGCCCTGGGTACCCCTGGTACCATATACTAGGATCTTATAAATAAGTTAACCTATGCAAATTGGGTATAAGCCAATTAAACATACACTCTAAAGGGTCAGAGCACATGCACTGAGGCCTGGTAGGGGCCAGTGCATTACAGAGTCATTACATCAGTACCCGATAGTCAAACAGTGGGGAAAAAAGTGAGGGTGAGGCTGCAAAAAGCCTAACAGTCTCTGCTTCATGAAGAGCAGAGAGCACAGCTTCAGCGGGTAGAGGAAAGATAGGTCAAGTATTTTTTATGTGGGCAAAGCGAGAGGGAGGACTGAAGAGAGAATGGAGTAACTGAACTGCGGAATACCATGTATTGTTTTTTCTAATTTGGGCGGAGGGTGGATGATAAACGAAGAGGGTGATGGGGGTAGGTGCCAAGAGGTCAGGCCTTATGTTTTTTAAATATTTTGCAGTGGAAGGAAGAGTAATGCTGAGGGGCAGTGTGGGAGGGTGGCATGATGCCAGATAGTTCTTTCAAAATTTGGGTGGTGGAAGAGTGACATTATCAGAAGGTGGTAGGGTGGTTGGCAGGACACCAGGTTTAATACAGGGCAGTGGCAGGATGCAGGTGTCTAGGGCTCCCCCATGACTCCTCTACTCCTGCACAGCTGACAACTACAGTGGAAAATGGAATACAAATGCCATAAATAACATAAAAATAAAGATGGGCAATTTAATAAAAATAATGTTTTTCGGTTCAGGGTGAGTTCATAGGCAAATCAAGTTTCTCACACTGTCTAGTTGATGTCACAAACAACCCGTCAATGAAAAACAACCCTGTTATTCATAGTTCTAAATCTATATTTCTATATTTTGTTAATTTACAAATGCGTATTTACACAATTTCAAGAACTGTAAAGTTAATACAAGAGCCCATTTTGTAAATCATTCCGATTTTCTAACTGTATGCGCACTCGGTAGATGCAGTTTGCCTTTAAGTACATTGATGGAATCTGAAAATAAAGTATATTGCTGATGAACCAAATGAGCCTTTTTCTGAAAGCTGAAAATGAACTCAGGCGCGACACATGCAATTTTTGAGACCCCAAACTTCTGCGTAAGGTGATTGAATTTATTCCAAAACTTAGCTATAGCCCTATAAATGAAAAGCTATCAGAGCTTTACATATCACAAATACCAATTGAGTATAAATTATTTTTCCACATACCTTCCAACCTGTAACACTGTATGCCTTCCCAGCACTTCCAATTGTTATTGTTCTTTCCCACATACCAGGCAATGTAGCTGCACATAAAGAAAATATGTTAATATTTTGTAAGTGAATAATACACTATTTTAGACTTTTTCTAAAGTTGGCTGTTCTTCAGAAAAATAGATCATCAAAATTAACTGCTCTTGTTTTCTGACAATTGTTAGGGTCCTGTTTACATGGCTCTAGTTTTTCCCAACCATTGTCATCATCGTAAAAGAGGATAATGTGTATGGGCTGTTGATAGACCCACCTTACAAAGGATGCTACCTATTTTCCATTATGAATAGAACAGTGTTTACAATGTGGGTTACTGGTGTTGGAGAAAACTGCGAGAAGGAGCCTACGTCCGTAACAGTGGGTGGACGGGTGTGTTCTGATTTGCAAGGGGCCATGCTTTTTTCAAGTGAGGTCCATCTCAACTAGGCATTACAGAGGAGGCAGTGAAGAACATATTGCTCCAAATAAGACCAGCATTATTGGTCTTCTTTGGAGAAGTTTATGACAGACACCAAAGGATCTCCCAGAATCCTGCAGAGCAGTGGTGTCACACTGAGGGGAAAGCCCTAGACCACCAAAGATTGGCCAGAGACATCCTTAACACAGATGAGGAATATTATACTTCTACCATCCGTGTTGGCGAAGACATTTCAGGTCAACAACTCAGTGAACCACTGCAAAAGAAAGGCCTGGACATGCAGGAAAACTGCTCTGACCTTTTTCTTAACCGCCAGCATGAGGAGAGACAGGTTATTTTTTAGTAATCCTTCTCCACCCAGGCATTACCGTCTGGTGAATACAGGGAAATAAATACACTACAATGAGGCCCAACATGTAAAGACATAGCAGTGACTTCATCCCTCTCCTTCCCCAACGAAGACTCAATAGACCACATCACAGTTCTCATGATTGAAGCCAGACGTTTGGATGGGAGTTCACTTACATTATAAAATGATTTAAGAAAAGTAATCTCGATAAAAGGCAACTAACCACTGAAATTCCTTTAATTCAAAAGAAATGTCTTGGTTCTAAACCAAGCTACAGAACCGAGAAACATTCATAGTAGGTAAGCCTAGGTTATGAAACCAAAGCAAACGCAAACGTTTATTTTGCTTATCAGACACTTCTGAGTCATGGGCAAAAAGACAAATTAATAGCTCGATAACCAAAAAATGTTAGCTGAAGCAAGAGGTGAGTGAGTGCTGTCTATAGAGTCCAGGGCCAGGCAAAAGATTGCGCAAAATAATGGCCAACTGGCCCACTGCAATTAGAGCATGTGGTTTCAGCCCATGTTCAATATTAAAAAATACAAGTAATCCATGTGTTATTAGCCAATTTTCATGTGAGAAAATGGGTGGTTGGTTGAGTGGGGTGTTAACCCACAGCCGCAATCCCTGTCAGGGTGAACCAATAAGGTCATTAAATTAATCTGTGCTTAACCCTCTGTCAGCTTGGCACAAAAGCAGTCATACTTAACTTAGCGGCAATATGTAAAGTATTTTAGCAGCACATAAACAGTAATAGAGTGAAAACACAACCCAAGAAAAATTTCACATCAATTTAGAAAAATGGAGTAAGTTTTAATAAATTATTTCACACCAAAACAATTTATAGCCAATCAGAGGAACCGGAGTTATTAATTTTTTAAGTTTAAGGTAAAAACGAGCACCCAAAAGATCAAAGTCGAAAAATATGGCAGACTGCAATGGAGCATTAGTCGGATACAAAAAGTGGTTAACGCATGGTCCGCGCTTACCTTTGGATTTTGAAAAAATTTCAGTAAAAAGTTGTCTGAGAAGGTTAAGTTGAGCAGGGCAAAGCTGCAGGCAGTTTCCGATGAGGAGTCGTTGTCAACAAGGACCAGCTGGACGAAGTTGCAGTGAAAGTTTCCACATTCTGATTTAGTCTTTTCTTTGGAAGTCGAAAATCTCTAGCGGGATGAAGCTGGAGGCTGTAACTGACGAGAGTTCCACGAGGCCCGATACCCCTTTGGCGAACGACTGCTGAACAGGATTTGCTGCTGCAGAGAAGAATGTATCGGGAGCTGCCGCAAAGCCGGGCTGAACTGCGATGCACCTTGGGTGGACAGACTAGCAGGTTGGTCCTGGTCGACTCTTGGAACTTGGAAAGTTTTTGGCTAAAAACCGCTCTGAGAACCAAGTTTTAGATTTTGGCTATCTGTGAACCTTTAAAACTACCACCAGGATTCCAGGACAAAGGGGCATCACTTGGGGAGTTAAGACTCACTCAGGCTTGGTCGAGGTGAGATTCAAGACGGTTGGAACCTTTTCTGTCCCTGAGGCTCTGACCAAGAGGCCTGAAAACTACCCCTCGGAGTCACTCTGGTAGTCCTGGGTTCAACACTGGAACAGGGCTCAAGCAGGAGGGCAGGACTCTGAGGGTTCAAGGTAGGTTTCAGGCAGCAGAGCAGTCCTTACAGGTGCAGCAAAACAGTATTCTGAAGAGCCCAGCAGGCCACAGCAGCAGGTAGCCCTCGGAGAGTCCTTTTGCAGGTCCAAAAAGTGAACTGAAGAGGGGGTCTGAGGGTCCTATTTTTATACCTGTTGCCTACTTTAAAGTGGGCAACGTTTCTAGAAAATTCCCTTAGCAGTGCTGCCTCGGCTCCAGGCTTGCTGCATGAACAAAGCAATGGCGACAAGTCCTTTGTGTGAAGGTTGGGCACAGCCTATTCAGTTGCAAGTGGGGCTGTGCCCAGCTCCGCCCCATCCTGTCAGTAATGGTCCAAACAAGCACACCTAATCCCTCTATTGTGTGGCTGTCTGGGACAAATAAATAAAGTCCATCTGCCAACTGCACCCAGTTATGTGACCTAGGAACAGGCTGTAAAAATGGTTGGGGGGTTAGCCCTAATCACCCCGCATCCCAAGGGCTATATTCAAAGCAAATCGCAACACAAGCTGAGATGTGGGGAAAGATACATGCACTGCAATTTCATCAAAATGATTACCTCAATTAATCATTGATAGAAAGACTAATTTCATACATTCTTTTATTTACTCATGTCAGGTTGTATTTATCAACTCTTCTGTACAAAAATACATATTGCTGTATGGTGATGGTGTCACATATTAAAACATTAAGACCAGACAATAAACAAAAACTATACAACAAATCACCAAACAATACATCAATTTTAAACAATCCTAAAAAGGACCATTGAAAGAAGGAGTACAAGAGAGCAAGAAACCATACATCCCAGCCAGCGGCTGGCCGTCAATCCAAGCGCTTGTGTATGGTATGTATCCCTTCAATTGCTGTAGTAATTCCAGGTCAAGACAAAGTCCAGGGATATGTTATCCTTTGCGCCTCAGAGGGCTTATTAATGACGCCTCACCGAGCGGAGGCGCAGCTCTCTAGGAATTCCAACGGGATCACAGGGCGGCGTGAAAGTCCGACACCATGGTCCTGAAGAGAACAAAAATATATGGCCGAAACGCGTCGACCTCCCTCTTAAGAAGTCTCCACAATTATAACAGCTGTGTATTCAGCATCAAGTACACATCATTAAGAAATTGAAGAAAATAACTATACTTCTTGTATGTGTATGGATACAAGAGACTATCTTTTAATATGATTGTGCGTAAAATCTATAGCACAGCCTTCACTGTATATTTAATGAAAGAAGAGGAGTTTTTTTAGGATTTTTTAAAAATTGATGTCTTTTTTGGTGATTTGTTGAATAGTTTTTGTTT
Organism: Calotriton arnoldi; assembly: GCA_963921515.1. Taxonomy (NCBI): domain Eukaryota; kingdom Metazoa; phylum Chordata; class Amphibia; order Caudata; family Salamandridae; genus Calotriton; species Calotriton arnoldi. The sequence continues at coordinate 684,147 of CAWUFW010005998.1, read as the reverse complement.
GTCTTGTCTTAGTGTTTTAATATGTGACACCATACAGCAATATGTATTTTTGTACAGAAGAGTAGATGAATACAACCAGATATGAGTAAATAAAAGAATGTATGAAATTAGCCTATCAATGATTAATTGAGGTAATCATTTTGATGAAGTTGCAGTGCATGTATCTTTCCCCGCATCTCAGCTTGTGTTGTGATTTGCCTAGGAACAGGCTGTAGGCACCAGAACATTATGGCAGGAAAATGGCAACTTTCTAAAAGTCACAATGCAAGATAACAGCTAGTAGCACTCAAGTAAACAACACGAAAATACAAAGTAACCAGTAGAAACAAAGTAAAACTGTACAGTGTGCACCCTCTGAGGAGGCTCGGACCAACCACCTAATTCAAAGTGAAAAAGAAAACTAGGACAAATGTCCTAGACATTAGGTGCACTACCAATATTCACTCAAAAGAGTGTAAACCATTTACATTCCAAAGTAATCAGACTTCAGTGTGTATTCAAAGTAAAAATCAAAAGCCACATTTCAATATGCAAAAGTCCATCATTAAGGCGATCATTGAGTCGTCGCTGAAACGCTGGCTGTAGCTCATTCAAATTTTATTGAGCAAACATATACACATCACGGGGAAAACTTGTTTCACATGCGTTGGATGATAGTTGCAGGAGTCTCACGAATATTAAACAATTCCCAATGCATTTCGGGCATGAACAGTTGCCCTTCGTCAGGGGAATCTACAAACAAATAAATCATTGTCAAAATAAGAATGCATACTTGCTTAAACTTTTATGAAACAAAAATCGCACAAACGGCCATGAGGTGAACATAGAGGAGTTAGACCGACTCTAGCCAGAACTCTTGGCGAATAACCTAAGGTTTCGCCTGAAGAAACAGACCCATAGAAAAGGTGAGAAGCACGAATAAAACATGAAGCCATCACCAAACGCAAACCGACGATAGTGAAAGCGAAAGGCATAAGTGCGATTGAGTGCAAAGAATAAAATCCAGGTGCACCTGAGAAGTATTATGAAGAAACCTGTGTGGACATGCGGTGATGGCATGATATACCAAAGTCATTAAATCAATGGTACATATCCAGACAGTGCTACTCCCGAAGATGACGTGCAACTCAAATAAAATGTCAAGCAACTCAAGTAAAATAAACTGTGCCAGAATCCAGTTATATGAGCTAAGCACAAACTGGTACCTCCAACCGGACAGGTAAACGGAACGAGAAGACGGCTGGGAATAGTCGAAACCAATCAGAGCGAGTTCCCTGTGTTGAACAAAGAAAAGCGCGACCCCTTTAGGGCAAAATAAACCAACTAAACAATTACTCAAAATAAAATATAAACGAAGCGTGGGCCTGAGCTTACCGGAACTGCGTACTGGAAACAAACACAAACTCAATACACAGCAAAGAGTGCTCGTAGTGTCTGGTGTTAGAATGGAGAGAGGAAGAAAGCCTCTCAATGCTGAATAACGGTGAAAAGACGCGTTCAGTAATCCGGCTCGTAGTCGAACAGGTGTGCGTGCAAACATGCAACCCGGGATTAAAGCCAGTAGCAAGGAAATACCCCCTTCGGTTTCGGTGAAATGAAAAAAAGGACATAGAAAGAGTACAAGAAGTGAACAATAAAGACAGATAAGGAAAAAAGCTGCCTCAAGTGACAGATTCGTCAAACTACAAGCGCTGATAACAACAAGTGTGACCTGCAATATCAGTGCAACTGAAAACAGCAATAAGGTTGCGTGGCCAACGATACTTATATGTCAAATAGACATGTGGTGACTCATACCGAGTACCAAACAGCGAAGTTAAGTAAACAAAACATGGCGGGGTGTGAAAATAACAGTATAAGAGCAACCAAAATTAGCATGATCATTGCGTGAAAACAGCAATTATACTACATCAAAGGTAAAACAAAATATCATGTGTTGACACTTAAATGTATAAAAAGTGCAACTCCCTCAGATTAGGATGGCAATATTAAAAACACATGGTACAAAATCTGAATGAGATTGAATGCAACATAGCTGAGCGCAGCATAATGTTAATCAAAAAACAAGTCATTGATCAACGGCACTTATCTGTCATAAAGACATGTGGTGACTCAACATAAGTGGGGAGGTGATAGAATACCGAATAGCAACAAGCAAAGATTGAACAAACATGACAGGATGTGAAAATGAGAACAACCAAAATTAGCATAAACATTGCATGAAAACAGCAATTATACAAAACCAAAGGCAAAACAAAACATCATGTGGTTGTATATATATGGAAGGAAAACAAGATCCTAGCTAGAAGTCCATGACAAGAAAGGGGAAATGTCAGTATATTACAGGAAACACGAAAATTCAAATTTATCATTAAGGCCTATCGGCATGAGGGAGTCCAGAAAGCGTATCCAATATGTTTCTCGTTGTGACAAAAGTTTGGACATAGCCCTTTCAGCCAGAATCTTCACCACTTCTAAAATGGTGAACCTCAATTGAGCTATGGGGTGGTGATTTTCGTGCCAGTGAACTGCAAGCGGTGAGCTGGTGGTTTTGGTTCTAATTCGGCTTTTGTGTTCAGTAATGCATGTGCGTAATGACCTCTCAGTTTTGCCCACATAATATAAGCCACACAGGCATCTAATCGCGTAGATAACATATTGGCCATTACAGTATGCCGTGAAATTTAGTTTAATGTTTTTTTCAGACCATGGGTGAGAGATGCTGTGACCAACCAGCACATTGTTGTAATGGGAACAGTTAAAACATTTACGCATGCCTTTGTATTCTACAGCTGCATTTATGTCAGGATTAGAAAGAAGTTCTCTTAAATTATGCGACCTCTTGTAAGCAAAAATAGGAGGATTCGAAAAAATGCCTTGAAAATCTGGTTCGGATTGCAGCAATTCCCAGCGTTTCAAACTCACTTGTTTAATAACTGGTGATTGAGTAGAGTAAGTGGACACGAAGACTTCTTTTTTAGCTGGCTCCTTCACCTGTTTCTCCAACAATTTTTCTCTTTGTAAAACTTGAACACGTCTCTCAGCTTCATCTACTACTTCAACAGGATAACCTCGATCAAGAAATTTTTGTCTCGATTCACTCAGTGTGATCACAAGCTGTGACATGTCCGAAATAATACGTTTGACCCGAAGAAATTGTGAGTAAGGAAGATGCTGCTTAAGGGACGGAGGATGAAAACTGGAGTACAGCAGGGAGTGGTTACGGTCAGTCGATTTCTTGAACAGTGAGGTCTTGATGTTGGTGCCCTCGATATCAATGTTGACATCCAAATAAGAAATACGCTGTTGATCCATGCTAAATGTGAACTGGATCCTTGGATGCCTGGTATTCAATAGCTTCAAGTTTTCTTCAAGATCATTCCGAGTGCCATGCCAAATAATAAGTATGTCGTCTATATATCTACGGTAGAGGATCAGATGGTCAGTTCATTTCGTATCCGTTAAGATGTGTTCTGATTCGAATTTCATGATAAAGATGTTGGCATAGCTGGGAGCCCCGGAAAAACCCATACAGGTACCGTTGGCTTGAACAAAATACTTATGTTTCCATTTGAAACAGCTGTGATAGCAAAAAGAAAACTGCAACATCTCCAATAGAAAAACCTTGTTGGCTTGTAGCTCATCCTGTTGGAGGAGTGCCCATTCAACCGCTTCAATCCCTTCTGAGTGAGGAATAGACGTGTACAGGGCTACCACATCCACTGCACACAACCAAATGACTGCCAGTTCTGGCAACTTGATATCCTGTAAAAGTTGTAGGAGATGGGTGGTGTCTTGTAGATAGGTCGTACCTGCTTGGACGATGATTTGTAAGAAAGAGTCTCAATAATGTCCCAGAGGTTCGTGCAATGAACCACACGCTGAGACAATGGGCCTAAGTGGTGGATCTCTCAAACTTTTATGTATTTTGGGAAGCATATACATTGAGGGGCGTCGGGGATGTCGAGTGTAAAGAAATTCCAAAGTTTTGTCAGAAATCCATGCCATGTCTTTGGCGTGTGTCAAAATGTTCATGAGAGTGCTTTGAAACTCCCCTGTGGGGTCTTGGGGCAGAGGGAAGTAGGTTTATTCATCCAGTAACATTGTTTCCACCTTATCTTCGTAAAATAGACGGTCCATGACAACCAACGCTCCTCCCTTGTCTGCTGGAGAAAAAAACAATGATGTATTCCTCCTAAGTGATTTAAGAGCCAATTTGTCAGTTTTTGACAGATTCTGGTGCTTAACTGACGGCACAGGTAGTTTCGATAGGTCTTTTTTGACAAGAGTCTCAAATGTGTCAATGACTTTATGAGATATTGGCGAGATAAAGTATTCTTTGGTTTGAATTCTCGGTAGACCGAGACTTCCTGTTCTGCATGTCTGCTCTCAAGGTTTGAAAAAAAGTAGCAAAGACGCAACTTCCTCGTAAATTTTTAGAAGGCAATTTCAGTCCCAAGGGACTTGGTGCAAAAATTCGGCACAAACGAGATCCCCTTGTCCAACACAGCCTGCTGCGATTTGGTCAGAGGAGTGGACGATGCACAAGTTACTAACTTGTGTAACGATATATCTGTAAGAGACAGTAGTTAGTGACAGATTCCTTACCTTAGAATATCCCCAGGCGTCAGGCTGGATCCGGAAAGTTTTTTGCGTAGCAGTACCCTTGCGCGTCGGTAGGCGGCGTCGTGCGGCTCCGCGTCCGTCGTCGGGATCGCCGGGATGACGTCGCGGGCAGTACTTAGACGCCGCCCTGCGCGCTGACGTCAGTTCTGTACACGACTTTCCGCGCCAGGAACGCAGAGCCATGCAAGAAGCTGACATTGGTGTCTGAAAAATACTAGGGCCCTGAAAGGGATGTCCTTAACCCTAGAAATCAGTTCGCAGAACGGGGAGGATGGGTGGGCGGTAGGGAATCTGTCACTAACTACTGTCTCTTACAGATATATCGTTACACAAGTTAGTAACTTGTGCATCTGAAAGAGACACGTTAGTGACAGATTCCTTACCTTAGAATAGATACCCCAGCAATACCAACCCCGGTGGTGGGTCTGCGAACAAAGATCAGACAAGGAAGTCTCGGAGAACAGAACGACCAAAGAAGCCGTCTCTCCGGACTTGGCTGTCAAGGCAGTAATGCTTGGTAAACGTGTGCAACGAGGCCCACGTAGCTGCCTGACAAATGTCCTGTAAAGGGACACCACGTCCTAAAGCCGTGGTGGCGGCTGTCGCCCTGGTGGAATGGGCACGCAACCCAACAGGGGGCTCGTTTTTAGCCAAAGAATAACAGGCCTTGATACACAAGACGACCCAGCGGGAGATGGTCCGCTTGTGTACCGCCCGACCTTTTTTGGCGCCCACGTATCCAACAAAGAGCTGGTCGTCCACCCGGAACTGTGGTGTGCGATTTAGATAAAAAGAAATCGCACGTTTTGGGTCCAGACGGTGGAGCCTCTCTTCCTCTCTAGAAGGATGCGGAGGCGGAAAGAAGGTGGGCAAAGTGATGGTCTGCCCAATGTGGAAAGCAGTAACCACCTTTGGCAAGAAGGACGGACGCGTCCTGAGAACAACCTTGTCTGGATGTACAGACAGAAAGGGAGGCTTGCAAGAAAGAGCCTGGAGCTCACTCACCCGCCGAGCGGAGGTGATGGCCACCAGAAAGGCTGTCTTCAGAGTCAGAAGACGAAGAGGACACTTATGCAGAGGCTCAAAGGCAGCGCACATTAAGAAGGTAAGAACCAAATTACAGTCCCACTGAGGCATTATAAACGGAACAGGAGGAAAGAGGTGAGTAATGCCTTTAAGAAACCTGTTAACAACAGGGGACTTAAAAAGAGAGGGCTGATCAGGAAGCCTGAGGAAGGCCGAGATTGCACAAAGATAGCCCAGGGCAGAACCCTGTTGGGCCAGAGAAAGAAGGAACAGAAGAACCTCAGAAAGAGGGGCAGAAAGGGGATTCACAGCCTTTGCTGTGCACCATGCCACAAACTTGTTCCACCTGCAGGCGTATACCACCTTAGTGGAGGGACGCCTGGCTGCCAGAATCACATCACAAACTTCGGGAGGCAAGTCGAAAGGAATCAACTGCCACCGCTCAATCTCCACGCAAGCAGGTGGAGACTGGACAGGTTCGGGTGGAGGACCGTCCCCTGCTGCTGCGAGAGAAGATCCTCCCGAAGAGGCAGACGGATCGGGGATCGACGCTCATACTGAGTAGCTAGGGATACCAAACTCTTCGAGCCCAGTCCGGAGCCACAAGGATGACTTGGGCCCGGTCGCGCCGAATCTTCTTCAACACTCTGGGTAGAAGTGGTATAGGCGGAAAAGCGTACAACAGACCGCAACTCCACTCGCGACGAAAAGCGTCGCCGAGCGAGTGCCGCCTTGGAAATTCCAACGCGCAGAACTGATGACATTGCGCGTTCTCTTCGGTGGCGAATAGATCTACCAAGGCTCTCCCCACTGTAGAAAGAGTCCTTGCGCCACCTCCGAGTGAAGACGCCATTCGTGATCCATCATGCACCTGCGGCTGAGTTCGTCCGCCCTGGCGTTCAGGGAACCTGCCAGGTGTTGAACCATCAGGAATATGCCCTGATGTTCCAGCCACGTCCAGAGGCGCAGAGCCTCCTGACATAGGGTCCACGACCCCACCCCGCCTTGTTTGTTGCAGTACCACATGGCGGTGATGTTGTCTGTGAACACCTGCACTACCGTCCCTTTGACAGAGGGAAGGAATGCCTTGAGTGCAAGTCGGATCGCCCGGAGCTCCAGAAGGTTGATATGGAGCCGGGACTCCGCCGGAGACCAGAGGCCTCTGATCTCCGCCTCTCCCATGTGACCGCCCCATCCCAGCAGGGACGCGTCCGTCACAACTGTGTGCTCTGGCTGGGGAAGGGAGAGGGATCTGCCCCTGACCCATTGCCGGTTCGAGAGCCACCACTGCAACTGTCTTGCAGTCCCCTCCGAGATCTGGACGTGATCGGACAGATTGCCCTGGTGCTGCGCCCACTGGAACTTCAGGTCCCACTGCAGAGCCCGCATATGCCATCTGGCATGATCGACAAGCAGGATGCAGGAGGCCATGAGGCCCAGCAGCCTCAGGGTCATCCGTACCGAAACCCAGGATAGAGGCTGAAAGATCGGAATCATAGCCTGAATATCCCGGACTCGCCGTTCGGGAGGATAGGCCCGAAACTGCGTCGTGTCCAGAACTGCTCCGATGAAAAGGAGCTGTGGAGAAGGAATCAGATGCGACTTCGGCACGTTAATGGAGAACCCCAGCGAGTGCAGGAGTTCGGCCGTAGTCTGGAGGTGGGAGACGACTGCCTGGGACGAGCCCGCCTTCAGCAGCCAGTCGTCGAGGTAGGGGAAGACTGGAACCCCTGCCCGGCGCAGATGAGCTGCGACCACCGCCATCACTTTCGTGAACACCCGAGGGGCGCTGGTAAGGCCAAAAGGGAGCACGGTGAACTGAAAATGCTCGAGGCCCACCGTGAACCGCAGGTAACGCCGGTGGGCCGGCAGGACGGGGATATGAAAATATGCGTCCTGCAAGTCCTACGCTACCAACCAATCTCCAGGGTCGAGGGCAGTCAAGACCTGAGCTAGGGTGAGCATCTTGAACTTCTCCTTCCGGAGGAAGCGATTTACGTTCCGGAGGTCCAAGATAGGACGCATGTCCTCCTTGTCCTTTTTGGGCACCAGAAAGTAGTGGGAGTAGCAACCACGACCTACTTCTGGGGTCGGAACGCGCTCGATGGCCCTCTTGGCCAAGAGGGCCGCAACTTCCTTCTGAAGAAGCACCAAGTGATCCCCTCATATGCGGTGGAATTGAGGTGGCATGGCTGGGGGGTTGGTCTCGAAGGGGAGGGAGTAGCCCCTTCGGACAATGTCCAAGACCCACCTGTCCGAGGTGATGGCACGCCAGTGGTGAAGGTGATGGCGGACCCTGCCCCCTACTGTCGTGCTGTGCACCTGAAGGAAGCACTAGGAGGGCTTGGAGGCCGCGGACGGGGCTGGGTTGGTGGCCTGACCCGCACGCTGGTTGCCTGACCCGCCACGGCGGGAGCCACGTCCTCGGCCACGCGAAGACGCTTGCTGCGCGGGCCGGTGGCTGGGCAGCGGATGTGACTGGGCGCCCCTTCCGTGGCCACGAAAGGGGCGAAAAGCAGATGGCTGCGGAGGGCGTACAGCAGAAAGGCCCAGGGACTTGGCCGTAGCCCGTGAGTCCTTAAAACGCTCCAGCGCATGGTCTGCCTTGTTCCCAAAAAGACCGACCCCATCAAAGGGCATGTCCATAAGAGTGTTTTGGACATCACCCGAGAAACCAGTGGTTCTCAGCCAGGCGTGACGGCGCAGCGCCACTGTCGTCGCAATCGATCTGCCCAGCGAGTCGGCGGTATCAAGGCCACATCTGATGGTGTATTTAGCCGCATCTCTTCCTTCCGCAATGGCGCGGGAAAGCAGTGTCTGGACCTCCTCAGGACACTGGGGCAAAGCTTGCGCCACCGAGTCCCACAGAGAGTGGGAATATCGGCCCAAAAGGCAAGCGGTGTTGACAGACCGCAAGCCAGCACTGGAGGAAGAAAAGACCTTCTTCCTAAATTGATCCAGGCGTTTGGATTCCCTATCCGGAGGAGCGGTAGGGAAGGCGGTTTGGGAAGCAGAGCCTTGGACAACCAAGCTCTCATGAGAGGGGTGTTGGGAGAGGAACAGGGAGTCGCCCTGAGCGGGGCGATGGCGTCGGGCCACGTTCCTATCCACAGGAGCCCCTGTGGCGGGCTTGGACCAGGTGCCCAAAAGAACGTCGGAAAGCGCGTCATTAAACGGCAGCAGTGGCTCCGAGGAGGTAGCCGCCGGCTGAAGCACTTCCGTCAGGAGGTTAGTCCTGACAGCCACCGTAGACAGTTGGAGGTGTAACGCCCCAGCTGCTCTACGCAACACCGTTGCAAATTTGCTCCCTCCTCCGTTGCCACGGAAGGAGGAGACAGCATGCCAGAGTCAGGGAGGTGTCCAGACCACTGGCATCCCCAAGTTCCTCAGCCCAGTCCTGTTCGAACTCACACTGCTGTGTGAGAGGGTCATCCGACCCTCCCAGTTCTCTTCGTCCTCCTCAGGTTCAAAATAAGGAGAAGGAGGGACACGCGGGACCCAAGGTCTCATCGGGCGTCGGAGCCGGCGTCGAGCGACGTCGGTCCGGCGCCGTGTCCGGATCCGGAGAGAATTGGGGAACGACGCCGCCCGGAGCCCCGGGCGGCGGCGGGAATGGCACCGGAGACATCGGCGCCGGCGGAGGTGTAGTTCGGTCAACCGGCGTCGATGGGGGTTGCGGCAGCACCGGAGCCAGGATCGAGGCCGGGGCCGAAGCCGGGGCCGAGGCTGGTGTGACAGGCGGCGCCGAGACCGGAGTCGCCGGCGGCGCCGGGGAAACCCCATCAGGGCCCGCGGGGCCCGAAGGCGCACCGGTGGGACCTTGAGGCCCGAAGAGGTGGGCCATGGCCGACAGGAATTCCTGTATCTCGGCCGGAGTCGCCCCCGAACTCGGGAAGGACGGGTACTGCGGGGGCGGCTCCACAGGCACTCCCGGAGCCGCGGGGGCGGGGACAGTGCCGACAGGAGCCTCAGCCGAGTCGCGAGACCGGCGAGGCGAAGCCGTCAAGCGATGACGCTTCTTAGACTTTTTATGCTTCGACTTACCGGAGGAGTGCGAAGACTTGGACCCCAACGACCGATGAGGACTCCGCGGCCGGCCCCTCGACCTCTCACGTGACCGGGGCTTGGTGTGGCGCGGAGCCGACTGCCGGACCTCGAGGAGCTTTCGAGACCGCTCTCGCAAAGCCTTCGGGTGCAAGGCCCGGCAGTCGGGGCACGACTTCGTGTCGTGGTCGCGGCCGAGGCAGTAGAGACACTAAGTGCGGGTCTGTGATCGACATCATGCGACCACAGGCGTCGCAGGGCTTGAAGCCGGGCATCCCTACCGACACCTTCGGAGTCGAGAGACTCGTTTAGAAAAACTGTGAAAAAATCACCAAAAATGTAGTCAAAAAATGACTAGGGCACTGCTCTTCCCGGATCTGCGCTTACTGGCGCGGAAGCACAAGTTACTAACTTGTGTAACGATATATCTGTAAGAGACAGTAGTTAGTGACAGATTCCTTACCTTAGAATATCCCCAGGCGTCAGGCTGGATCCGGAAAGTTTTTGCGTAGCAGTACCCTTGCGCGTCGGTAGGCGGCGTCGTGCGGCTTCGCGTCCGTCGTCGGCGTCGTGATTGCCGGGATGACGTCGCGGGCAGTACTTAGACGCCGCCCCTGCGCGCTGACGTCAGTTCTGTACACGACTTTCCGCGCCAGGAACGCAGAGCCATGCAAGAAGCTGACATAGGTGTCTGAAAAATACTAGGGCCCTGAAAGGGATGTCCTTAACCCTAGAAATCAGTTCGCAGAACGGGGAGGATGGGTGGGGCGGTAGGAATCTGTCACTAACTACTGTCTCTTACAGATATATCGTTACACAAGTTAGTAACTTGTGCATCTGAAAGAGACACGTTAGTGACAGATTCCTTACCTTAGAATAGATACCCCAGCAATACCCACCCCGGTGGTGGGTCTGCGAACAAAGATCAGACAAGGAAGTCCTGGAGGACAGAACGGCCAAAGAAGCCGTCCCTCCGGACCTGACTGTCAAGGCAGTAATGGTTTGTAAACGTGTGCAGCGAGGCCCACGTAGCTGCCTGACAGATAACCGGCAGCGGAACACCGCGGCCCAAGGCCGTGGTAGCAGCCGTTGCCCTGGTGGAATGGGCACGCAGCCCAACAGGAGGCTCCTTCTTAGCCAAAGAATAGCAGGTCTTGATGCACAAGGTAACCCAGCGGGAAATGGTTCGTTTGTGCACCGCCCGACCTTTTTTGGCGCCCACGTAGCCAACAAAGAGCTGGTCATCCACCCGGAAGTGTTTTGTGCGGTCGATATAGAAGGAGAGCGCACGTTTTGGGTACAGACGGTGGAGCCTCTCTTCCTCTCTGGAAGGATGCGGAGGCGGAAAGAAGGTAGGCAAAGTGATGGTCTGCCCAATGTGGAAGGCAGTAACCACCTTTGGCAAGAAGGACGGACGCGTCCGAAGAACAACCTTGTCTGGATGAACAGACAGAAAGGGAGGTTTGCAAGATAGAGCCTGGAGCTCACTCACCCGCCGAGCGGAGGTGATGGCCACCAGAAAGGCTGTCTTCAGAGTGAGAAGACGAAGAGGACAGTTATGTAGAGGCTCAAAGGGAGCGCACATTAAAAAGGTAAGAACCAAGTTCAAGTCCCACTGAGGCATTACAAACGGAACAGGAGGGAAGAGGTGTGTAATGCTCTTTAAGAACCTGTTAACAACAGGGGACTTGAAAAGGGAGGGCTGATCAGGGAGCCTGAGGAAGGCCGAGATAGCACAAAGATAACCCTTGATGGTACCCAGGGCAGAACCCTGTTGGGCCAGAGAAAGAAGGAACAGAAGGACCTCAGAAAGAGGGGCAGAAAGGGGATCCACAGCCTTTGCTGTGCACCATGCCACAAATTTGTTCCACCTGCAGGCGTATACCACCTTAGTGGAGGGTCGCCTGGCTGCCAGAATCACATCACAAACTTCGGGAGGCAAGTCGAAAGGAATCAACTGCCGCCGCTCAATCTCCACGCAAGCAGGTGTAGACTGGACAGGTTCGGGTGGAGGACCGTCCCCTGCTGCTGCGACAGAAGATCCTCCCGAAGAGGCAGACGGATCGGGGGATCTACGCTCATACTGAGTAGCTCGGGATACTAAACTCTTCGAGCCCAGTCCGGAGCCACAAGAATGACTTGGGCCCGGTCGTGCCGAATCTTCTTCAACACTCTGGGTAGAAGTGGTATAGGCGGAAAGGCGTACAATAGACCGCAACTCCACTCGTGACGAAAAGCGTCGCCGAGCGAGTACCGCCTTGGAAATTCCAACGCGCAGAACTGATGACATTGCGCGTTCTCTTCGGTGGCGAATAGATCTAACCAAGGCTCTCCCCACTGTAGAAAGAGTCCTTGCGCCACTTCCGAGTGAAGACGCCATTCGTGATCCATCATGCACCTGCGGCTGAGTTCGTCCGCCCTGGCGTTCAGGGAACCGGCCAGGTGTTGAACCATCAGGAACATGCCCTGATGTTCCAGCCATGTCCAGAGGCGCAGAGCCTCCTGACAGAGGGTCCACGACCCCACCCCGCCCTGTTTGTTGCAGTACCACATGGCGGTGGTGTTGTCTGTGAACACCTGCACTACCTTCCCTTTGACAGAGGGAAGGAATGCCTTGAGTGCAAGACGGATCGCCCGGAGCTCCAGAAGGTTGATATGGAGCCGGGACTCCGCCCGGAGACCAGAGGCCTCTGATCTCCGCCTCTCCCATGTGACCGCCCCATCCCAGAAGGGACGCGTCCGTCACAACTGTGTGCTCTGGCTGGGGAAGGGAGAGGGATCTGCCCATGACCCATTGCCGGTTCGAGAGCCACCACTGCAACTGTTTTGCAGGCCCCTCCGAGATCTGGACGTGATCGGACAGGTTGCCCTGGTGCTGCGCCCACTGGAACTTCAGGTCCCACTGCAGAGCCCGCATATGCCATCTGGCATGATTGACCAGCAGGATGCAGGAGGCCATGAGGCCCAGCAGCCTCAGGGTCATCCGTACCGAAACCCAGGATAAAGGCCGAAAGATCGGAATCATAGCCTGAATATCCCGGACTCGCCGTTCGGGAGGATAGGCCCGAAACTGCGTCGTATCCAGAACTGCTCCGATGAAAAGGAGCTGTGGAGAAGGAATCAGATGCGACTTCGGCACATTGATGGAGAACCCCAGCGAGTGCAGGAGTTCGGCCGTAGTCTGGAGGTGGGAGACGACTGCCTGGGACGAGCCCGCCTTCAGCAGCCAGTCGTCGAGGTAGGGGAAGACTGAAACCCCTGCCCGGCGCAGATGAGCTGCGACCACCGCCATCACTTTCGTGAACACCCGAGGGGCACTGGTAAGGCCAAAGGGGAGCACAATGAACTGAAAATGCTCGAGGCCTACCGTGAACCGAAGGTAACGCCGGTGGGCCGGCAGGACGGGGATGTGGAAATAGGCGTCCTGCAAGTCCAACGCTACCAACCAGTCTCCAGGGTCTAGGGCAGTCAAGACCTGAGCTAGGGTGAGCATCTTGAACTTCTCCTTCCGGAGGAAGCGATTGACGTTCCGGAGGTCCAAGATAGGACGCATGTCCTCCTTGTCCTTTTGGGCACCAGAAAGTAGTGGGAGTAGCAACCACGCCCTACTTCTGGGGTCGGAACAGGCTCGATGGCCCTCTTGGCCAAGAGGGCCGTGACTTCCTTCTGTAGAAGCACCAGTGATCCCCCGACATGCGGTGGAATTGAGGTGGCATGGCTGGGGGGTGGTCTCGAAGGGGAGGGAGTAGCCCCTTCGGACAATGTCCAAGACCCACCTGTCCGAGGTGATGGGACGCCAGTGGTGAAGGTGATGGCGGACCCTGCCCCCGACTGGCGTGCTGTGCACCTGAAAGGAGAGACTAGGAGGGCTTGGAGGCCGCGGACGGGTTGGAGGTGGTGGCCTGACCCGCACGCTGGTTGCCCGAACCGCCACGGCGGTATCCACGTCCTCGGCCACGCGAAGACGCCTGCTGCGCGGGCCGGTGGCTGGGCTGCTGACGTGACTGGGCGCCCCTTCCGTGGCCACGATAGGGGCGAAAAGCAGAAGTTAGCGGAGGGCATGTAGCAGCAAGGCCCAGGGACTTGGCAGTAGCCCGTGAGTCCTTAAAGCGCTCCAACGCATGGTCTGCTTTGGAACCAAAAAGACCGACTCCATCAAAGGGCATGTCCATGAGAGTATTCTGGACATCCCCTGAAAAACCAGTGGTTCTCAGCCAGGCGTGGCGACGCAGCGCCACCGTCGTTGCAATAGATCTGCCCAGCGAGTCGGCGGTATCAAGGCCACATCGTATGGTATATTTGGCCGCATCCCTTCCTTCCGCAATGGCGCGGGAAAGCAGTGTCTGGACCTCTCCAGAACACTGGGGCAAAACAGTCGCCACCGAATCCCACAGGGAGTGGGTATATCGGCCCAAAAGACAAGCGGTGTTGATGGACCGCAAGCCAGCACTGGAGGAAGAAAACCCTTCTTCCCAAATTGATCCAGGCGTTTGGATTCCCTATCCGGAGGGGCGGTAGGAAGGCGGTTTGGGAAGCGGAGGCTTGGACAACCAAGCTCTCAGGAGTGGGGTGGACAGAGAGAAACAAGGGGTCGCCCGGAGCTGGGCGATGGCGTCGGGACACGTTCCTATCCACAGGAGCCCCTGTGTTGGGCTTGGACCAGGCGCCCAAAAGAACGTCAGTAAGTGCATCGTTAAACGGCAGCACAGTCTCCAAGGAGGAGGCCGCCGGCTGAAGCACTTCTGTCAAGAGATTAGTCTGGACCGTCACCGTAGGGAGTCGGAGATGTAAGGCTCCAGCCGCCCTACGCAACACCGTTGCAAAGTGGCTCCCTCCTCCGTAGCCACGGGAGGAGACAGCATGCCAGTGTCAGGGGAAGTATCCAGACCACTGGCATCCCCTAGTTCCTCTGCCCAGTCCTCATCATACTGACACTGCCGTGCCAGAGGGTCCTCAGACCCCTCCCAGTCCTCCTGGTCCTCCTCCGGTTCAAAATAAGGAGGAGGAGGGACATCTGGGACCCAAGGTCCCATCGGGCGCCGGAACCGGCGTCGAGCAACGTCGGTCCGGCTCCATGTCCGGAGCCGGAGAGTACACGGGGACGACGCCGCCCGGAGCCCCGGGCGGCGTCAGAGACGGCACCGGAGACATCGGCGCCGGCGGAGGCGTGGTCAGGTCGACCGGCGTCGATGGGGGTTGCGGTACCACCGGAGCCGGGATCGAGGCCGGGGCCGAAGCCGGAGCCGGGATCGAGGCTGGAGGCACGAGCGACGCCGGGACCGGAGTCGGCGGCGACGCCGGGGCAACCCCATCAGGGCCCGCGGGGCCCGAAGGCGCACCGGAGGGACCTTGAGGCCCGAAGAGGCGGGCCATGGCCGACAGGAATTCCTGTATTTGGGCCGGATCCGCCCCCGAACCCGGGAAGGACGGGTATTGCGGGGGAGACTCCACAGGCAAGTCCGGGGCCGCGGGGACGGTGCCGGGAGGGGCCTCAGCCGAGTCGCGAGACCGGCGAGGCGAAGTCCTAGAGCGATGATGCTTTTTGGACTTCTTGTGCTTGAGACTTACCGGACGACGAAGACTTGGATCCCGACGACCGGTGAGGACTCCGCGACCGACCCCTCGACCTCTCACGCGACCGGGGCTTGGAATGGCGCGGAGCCGACTGCCGGGCCTCGAGGAGCTTTCGAGACCGCTCTCGCAAAGCTTTCGAGGTGAGGGCCCGGCAGTCGGAACACGACTTCGTGTCGTGGCCTCGGCCGAGGAGACACTCCAGATGCGGGTCTGTGATGGACATCATCCGAGCACAGGCGTCGCAACGTTTAAAGCCGGGCATCCCTACGACACCTTGGAGTCGATTCGAAGAAACAGTGAAAAAATTCACCAAAAAAGTTAGTCAAAAATGACTAGGGCACTGCTCTTCCCGGATCTGCGCTTGCTGGCGCGGAAAAAGAAGAACTGACGTCAGCGCGCAGGGGCGGCGTCTAAGTACTGCCCGCGACGTCATCCCGGCGATCACAACGCCGACGACGGACGCGGAGCCGCACGACGCCGCCTACCGACGCGCAAGGGTACTGCTACGCAAAAACTTTCCGGATCCAGCCTGACGCCTGGGGATATTCTAAGGTAAGGAATCTGTCACTAACGTGTCTCTTTCAGATAAAGAAGAACTGACGTCAGCACGCAGGGGCGGTGTCTAAGTACTGCCCGCGACGTCATCCCGGCGATGCCGACGACGGACGCGGAGCCTCACGACGCCGCCTACCGACGCGCAAGGGTACTGGTACGCAAAAAACTTTCCGGATCCAGCCTGACGCCTGGGGATATTCTAAGGTAAGGAATCTGTCACTAACGTGTCTCTTTCAGATATGTTAATCACTGCTGTTTCTTTTGTCTCCTGCCTGTCCCGGCAGGTTTTGCTGAATCTGTGGCCTCTATGGGTTTTACTGCATCTGTCTGTACCATTATTGCTCCCGTTGGTGGATTGTTGGCAGCAGGGCTTATATCTAAAAAACGAAACCTTAGGAGCAGAGTTGGTACCTGATACCACATCACTTACTACAGAGACGGACGTGGAAGAAAAAGGTGCTCGGGTTAATTGTGTGTCACTGATGGATGCTAAACTTTCTTCCGAAGATGTAGTTCTGGATTTTTTAAAGACTCAACTCTTTTTCACGGACCCCGAGGCAGCCCGCAATTGGGCGGACCATAATTGCAACGAACATCCTAGTTCGACCTTTCAAAACACTAAACGTCCTCCGACACTACGAGGCAACCAACACCGTCTCAAACGACAAAGTAACCACTCCAAATCTAAGCTCTGCACTCAGTCCTCAAGATCCCCAGACTTAGAGCAAATCATTGCAGAACAAAGGAAAGCCCTACAGGCAGCAGCAGAAATAAGGCCAACTTCACCAGCAACAGACGTTGACAAAGGACTGCATCTCTTCACATCAGAAGAAGAAGGCAGTGAAGACACTATATCTCAAGCGGGCTCGATGACTCCACCACTGCTGCCAGCCCGAAACCGGTCCCAGGATGCTTGTTTCCGGTCCAGGGAAGACATGGCTTGGCAGTTCGGGCTGGACTGTTCCCATGAGGCACAGGGTCAAGACTGATTTGCATATAGCTGTGTCTGAACTGGGGTGGCAAAGTGAGCTAAAGAACGATGATGGATTCAACCCAGATCTGTGACTGGGGGTGAGTGTCTGAAAAGTTTCAGCGCTCCGTCCATCATCTCCTTGTGTTTGCTTTGTCCACCACTAGTGACGCCACAATATGTTGATATAACCTGTTGTCCCCGCTGACCATGTACTCAGTAATAATGATGTTACACGATGCAACACTGCATGTGGCGAGCGTTGGGCCACTGATAGGCCCCCCCCATACACACAAAAATCCTGCAAGTGCTCCTTACGGAGCTTCCTTAGTTGCTCGATCTACCCACAATACATTAGAGTTTTTGTAACATTCTATGTTTGGAAGCACCGCCTACTGCGGTAGGTCCCCTGTATTGGGAATACCTCCCACCCCAGTTAACACCCCCTACCCTACTACCCTTCACTACACTGAAGATCTGCTTGCAGGTAGATGAGGAAATTAACCTAACCCACGACATCACGGTCAACCTCAGAAAGGCGCATATACCACAATACCGTCCCCCACCATCTCGGGTAAACCGAATCAAGACCCTCACAACACACCATGGCGCGAAAAGGCGATATTACCATCCTTACACTTAATGTGCGAGGCATGCACACAGCACGCAAGAGATACGCAGTAAACGCTTACATAAAATGACAAAATGCGCAAATTGCACTGCTGCATGAAACGCACTTAGTGGCAGGAGAGCTCGACAAGCTACGCAAATGCTAGCAAGGTACATTCAGGGCAACGACATTCTGCGTTTGCGCGGGGAACACTCATTTGGCTGCGACCAGGAGTTCCGTTCCAGGAACTGTCCAGAACGATAGATGTAGAGGGGCGTTATGCCCTATTGCAGGGGCTCCTAGACGGCCAACCAATTCTGCAGGGAAGAATCTATGCACCAAACACAGAACAGGGGAAGTTTTGGGACTCCCTCTCCCACCCACTGGCCCAACATACCCTGACGCCCTGGTTACTAGGGGGAGACTACAATTGTGCACAAAACATCCTCTTAGACAGATCCTACCCGCCACACCCAGCCTCCCCGGCAATTACACAAACAAAGCGCTTTAACACAATGATGGTTAGTAAGGAGGACAAGGGTGCCCCAATATGTGAACCGGGGGTAGTAAACTGTTTAAGGAAACAATGGCTCTGATGTGGCCTAAAGGTCCAAGTCGAAGTGACCCTGTGGGGGGCACTAAAGGTAGAGTTTAAGAACTTAATTCTTAAATGAGAGCAGTAAGCAATATAAGCAGGGACATGTAGGTCAGTATATGACAGGTTTTTATTCCACAACAATAGTATTCAGGTGCTCACACTTTAAGTGACAGTAGGCGTGACGTGATAAGTGAGGGTGAAGTTAAAATAAAGACATCGCATTGACAACAATGATAGAAGCTCCTTTAGAAAATTTTAACAGAGTAAAAGGAGTTCATGTTGTAGGGGGTTGACGGCGTTTCGAACTCAGTTATTTGAGTTCATCTTCAGGACATACAAAGGTGAGCAATCTGAATTAAAAGGAATCCTGTGAATGAAAGTATCCGGGGTTCCAAGGCGTTTCTAAGAACTCAGGGCTCCTAAGTGATTTAAGCCTCAGAGACTAATGTTTAGGGAGTGGATCGGAAAGGCAGCTGGCCGCCGTGTGGCATCGCGCAGTGCCGGGGAGTTGTTTCTGTTGATAACAGGGCAATGAATGGGAGCCTGTGAAGAGAGAGCAAAGCCAGTCCTGCTGCTTCTTTCGTCCGCGCTGAGACCTTTAACACAATGATGGAGCACTGGGCGCTAGTGGATGCGTGGCGCGCTAGATATCCCAATACTAAGCTATACTCATTTCACTCTATACCACATGATCTCAGTGTCTACCTGGACCACTTCTTATGCTCCCCTCCTACTATCCCTATGGTCCAGGAATCAGAATATCTGGGCCGGGTCCTATCGGATCATGACGCACATACGCTCACCCTAGCATGGCAGCCACCCCTACCACCAGTCCCCACCTGGCGCCCGCCATGTGAGTGCCTGAAAGACCAAGTGTTTAAACAAACGCAAAGAACACGCATCCAAAACTATTTCTGCGAAAATACAATACAGCAACAGCCAGGACAGTAGAGTGGGACACATTCAAGGTTGTGATAAGGGGCACGTGTATCCAACACATCCCCGGAGTGCGCAAAACCCTAGAGCGGCGTGTAGTTGAAGAGGAACAAAAACCAGCAACACTGACACAGGCGGCAGATAGAAATGAGGCCACGCTGGCACAAGTAGCAGACGCCAAAACTGCATACACGGAGCTGCTCGCAGACCTCTGAAGATATAACTTTAGAGCACAAGCAGCCAGGGTACACAGGGAAGGAAACAAAGCTGGCACACTGCTTGCATGGCTACTGAAACAGGGCACCACCCCACAACCGATCACTGAATTGCGCACCATCACAGGCACCCCAGTCCACTCCCAATCATCCATATTGTATGCGTTTCAGGAATACTACACAGCCCTATATACAGCCCCTAACCCGGTGCCTTCAGAAACTGAAAAAATTCTTAGATGCGCACCCCCTACCCTGTATAGCGGCAGCTGACAAAAGCACCCTAGACTAGTACATCGCTGCAAAAGAAGTGACACAAGCTATACAAACCCTGGCCCCACACAAGGCACCAGGTCTAGATGGCCTACCATTAGAGTTCTTCTCACTTATTCAGCCCGGCTAGTCCCCCGACTAATAGAACTCTATAAAGCAGCACTGGAGGAGGGCGCACTACCACACTCATGCGAGAATCAGTAATATTCTTATTTCTCAAGCCAGACCGAGACCCTTGCCACCTAGGCTCATACCGGCCTATTGCCCTGCTGCCCGCAGATTATAAAATGTATGGCAAAATACTAGCAGAACGGAACTCCTCAATTCTACCAACACTAATACACTTGGACCAGTGTGGATTTGTACCAGGGAGAAATACCTCTCACAATATCCGGCGACTGTTCCACATGCAGGATCAAGTTTGGGACAGTTTCCCCCGTGCTGCGTGCTTGGTCCCGGACCTGGAAAAGGCCTGCGATACCCTATCATGGCCATACCTCTTAAAGGTTCTTTGCAGGATAGGAGTGGAGCCTCGTTTAGAAGCCTACACTAAACTCATATACACTAGACCGACTTCCAGGGTCAGGCTTGGGCGCCATATATCTCCCTCGTTTCCAGTGCTGAGAGGAACAAGGCAGGGCTGCCCGCTCTCCCTGCTGCTATTTGCCCTAGCGATGGAGCCATTAGCAATCCGGCTTCTAAAAGAGGGTGAGCAGTGGGGAATCCCACTATCAGGAACCATACACAGTGTGTCACTTTATGCGGATGATCTGCTCCTCTATGTCTAAGACATTACCTTAGACTTCACTCCGATCTTTGCCACTCCGACAGACTTCGAGACCGTAGCGGGCCTAAAAGTCAACTGGGCCAAATCTACAATATACCCTTTATCAGCTGATCTTCCTCCCAAACAGGTGCGCGCTGGAGGAATTTACCTAGTCTGGAATGCTCAAGAAACGTAATACCTAGGTGTGCGCTTGTATCACACTCCACAAGACATTTACGAGGGTAACTACCGAAAAGAAATAACAGGCATACGTTCCTCTGTCAATTTCTGGAAAACTCTCCCCTTAGCCACCATCGGGAAAATAGCAGTGGCCAAAATGATCCTCGTCCCGCGACTGCTCTATTACTTTGCTAATCTCCCAGTTGTCCCCCCGCGCCTTCTTCCAGGAGTTAGACAGTCTCCTCAGCACTTTATTTGGGGGGAGGGTCGCATACAGGTAGCACTGGCCAAACTGCAACTACCGGTGAACCAAGGTGGACTAGGGGCCCCCTCATTTGAGGCATACTTCCTAGCAGCTCAATTACAATGGATGTCCCAATGGACGGCGGAGCGTGTATTGGGAGAGACCCACACAAGCACGGGGCCAATCTCCGCCCCAGTGATCCGACGCATGCTACTGCCGGGAGCCAAACTTACGCCGAACTGTCCATTACAAAGGACGGTGGCGCACACATGCATGAAGCGCATACATCGGATATCACGCACAACACCTCTTTATTCCCCCCTACTACTGCTAGTGGGCCTTCCCAAAGGTCGTAACCATTACACAACACGAAACCTACATACATGGACACAACATTCGCTTATGGAAACAATCTCATTGTTCGCAAAAGGTCACCTGCTTTCATTTGTAGAGTTAATAGGCGATACCGATGTACCAAGGGGGCAGTTTCTCACACAGACAGCTGGTGGCAGATTGCCGCCGCACTTGGTACATGACCGACACCGAGCCAACTACACACCCAGTCCTTCATACTATCCTACAGATGGGCTCCGGGCATCATATAGTGACCTGGTTATATAAGGCAATCCGAGAGCTCAGCGCGGTTACTCTCTCCCCCCTTCGGGAAAAATGGGAGACGGAATTTCAGAAACCACTCCAGAGAGTGGGAACAAGCACTGGAATTCCCCAAAAAAGTATCCCGTAATCAGAGATTCAAAAATATACAATACTTCCTTTTACATTGGGCATATCTAACACCAGAAAACCTTCAACAATACTACCCGAACACGCATTTCTCTTGTCCTAGATGTCAAGAACCGAACGCAACCTTTCTCCATATGTTCTGGAGTTGTCCGACACTACAATCCTACAGGAGTACGATATACACCACACTATGCGAGGTGACAGGGCTCACGGATATTGCAACATGGGAAGCCAGTGCGTTAGGCATATTTAAACATCGGAAGTCCCATAAAGTAGAAACACGATTTGCATCCCTAGCCCTCTTGATAGCCAAATGAAGCATTGCTATGCACTGGATGACCCCGGCGGGACCTCTACTGACTGCCTGGAGAGGAGCAGTTACTAAATGGGGAGCATCAGAGGAAGAAGCGCTAAGACACGAGGAGGTCAGCGGCACTCAGAATCATCACATCTCCATGCAGTGGGCGACAGTACTCCACACCTTCAAAAATACTATGCCACACGTAATATCCCCACAGTTAACACCAACTTCCTCTCTAGCCCTTCAGGAAGAATATCACTCAAGCAACAAGCTGTATAACCACCTTGCCGCACCTACCGCGCAGGGCACGGACGTGGAACAAATATAAACACTACAGCCCATACCGGGTTTATGCATACTCTCCTGAGACCGGACTCAAAATGACCAGAAACTAAATCTCACAACAATACTCATACACGCTAATCAACTGACATTTCCTCACACAAAGTGTATCCCAGTTAATTTTACCCTCAGTTCTAGTTATTCTCCCCATTGCAGCACATTGTCCGACATCTATTAAAACCAGAAACAGGCGACAACTACCGTTATGATACATACAATGAAGCTATATTTTTGTATTACAATCTGAACTAAGAACAATGTATAAGAGTAATATGGTGAACCATACCAATGCTTACAGCAGAAATGATAATGTGCTAAAATGCATGCACAAGCTCTTACGCAAGATTCCCTTGCTAACGATGTTGTCTATTATATGTGCGCAATGAAAAATCAAATAAAGAGAATATACAAAAAAATATATATATATGGTATAACACTTTTTTAGGGACCTATAAATAAATTGAATATATCAATCAGGTGTAAGCCAATTTTATCATGTTTTAGGGAGTGTGCACCAGCACTTTAGCATTGGTTAGCAGTGGTAAAGTACAGAGGCCTAAAGCCAACAAAAACAAATTCATCAAAATAGAAGGTTGACGGCAAAACGTTTGGGGGAAGACCACGCTAAGGCTGACAGGTTTAACAGTTCATAATTAATACACAACCATTTAAAGACAACAATCCACAATAGACCTACTCCAACCAAGCACAAATAATGAACACTACTCTAAACCTGGTGCTATTCCCTCTCTTGGCCTTTACTAGCTCAGCTGAGGCCTCACTACATGAATATAAAAAACAACAAGCACTGGCAAAGCAAAGCAAACAGGTTTTGTGCTGGCTTTCAGCCTTTTGGCTTTTTCAATGTTTTGGGAATCTTAATTGTTGCCGGGGCTTTCAGGCTCTCGCCAACATATAACAAATTGCCTTAAGATTATAATACAGTTAAATAAACAATCACATCAAAGCAATAATATATTTTAGCGTTAAAAAAACACACAATGCCATAGCAGTCTCTGTCACTTAAGGGTCTACTTTGTGTGCAGATGTGCTTCTTGTAAAAGAGCAGAATGCCATCACTCAAAGGAATTTAGTTACCCAAAGGCTTAAGTGTGCTGGGTCATTTCCCCTGGCTGTATGCTGATGTGGTCAGAAGAAATGTGAATGACAACAAGAGACCAGTGGATTTAGAAGGCTGGCTTAAAGCCACTATAAAAATATTGCATTATCTATATACATATAATTTTAGCAACATCCAAAGGCCTTAGCTAATTCCAGACCTCTAAATGGTATTTCCAAAGCTGTTCCTGGAGAAGAATATTAGCAGTTTATTCGTTTAAGCAGTAGCTAGTTTTGAATATAAAGCCAATTCTTCTTTCATTCCGTTTTGAAATCCAACACTGCTTTTCTGCATAATATTTATTCAGCAAAGCAGATGCTTGAAACCCCATTTTAGTTCTAACAGACAAATTTAGTTGTCTGGAAAGATTTCAAGTCACCACTCCACACATCACACAACATTCACTTATACAGAGGATACACAGAGAAAAAGGCTTTTGGCCATCCCTTTCAGCCATTGGCTTCCCTGGGTTCCATGAACAGTCCATCATGTTTTCAATCAGCCCGGGGCAGAGCTAGCCGTGCTAGGAAATGGCCGCGCTGTAGGCGAGCTCTCCCGATCGAGTCACGATCCTTCAAATATCCTGTGTGCACAGCCGATAATTGCACATGAAAACCGAGCGACTACACTAAGTTAAGCCTCCGGTACAAAACTAGCTGATTAAGGGTGAGCTAAATTGCCTGAAACGCGGAGGAAATTGTAAAATTGGCGGCGCCGGAACAGGGACTGGTGCTCGGGGGCGCGCACGCTCTGATACGTGTGCCACGAAAGTCCGAGGCGTAACATCAGAGGTGTAGGCCTGACGGAAAAGCGAGCGACGTGGTGCGGTTCAGACGCCCTGCGATGTGGGTTTTGAGGGCCGCTTAGCCACTTCTCAACACCTGCGGCCTCACCATACACCGTTAAGACCATCACGGCAGCTGGCGGCAAATGCGGCGGCCAAGATCACGGAGTGCGGTGAGGAAGCCGGCAGCAAGCGAGCCCTGACTGCGCCCTCAGTGCCATAATTTGCCGATGTAGCCGCGACTGGGAGACGAGCGGAATCGATGCAGTGGAGACAGCGCGTAACAAAGGGATCCAGCTGTCGGCCCAAAGTGAGCTAAAGAGCAGGGGGTGCATATAGGTGGCGAGGGAGGTGGATCCCAGATGACTGCACGCTCTAGAGGGAATGGAAGACCTGCGGTGACGGCTACTCCCCTAGGCCTGTGTCACCTGCCAGAGACATCCTATACTTGGACTGTGGCCCCTAGCAGGGTGTACTGCAGAGGCTCCGAAGCACGAGTGTGCACTCTCGCAGCGCGTGGAAGGACATGAGATCCCCGCTGTCCCACCTCTGAGATATATGATCTTGCGCACAGCCTACCCTATGAAACTGCATTAGAGAGTTGTGTAGCAGGAAGCCCTGTGTGTCTGTGCCCCCACAAGAATTCTGGGCCTCTTGAGACTCTGCGAGGCACATGGGCTGAGTGGGACCCCCCTCTGGATACGGCGCCATTTTGTTGGTTCAGACCACGCGGTTTTCAACCTCAGCTGTGGATGAACTGTGATTATACGCACCCCTGTTGAAGCGGTGCCTGGGGACTCCTAAACCTAGCTGTGCGACTGTATCTGCACCGTTGCAGCTACATCTACTCTCCAGACCCACCTGCAATCACTATAGAGCAATTGCTAGCTGCATATTTAAAACTTGCGCAAATGTGGGGATACCTCAGACACTGCTGATTTCGGCCTGGGCAATCATTGGGACACAGATTTTTTGGATAAAGCACACGAGTTACTGCTGATATTCATCAGAACCCTCATAGCCTACGTGCAGGATGGGGAAACCAGATAAAAATCAACCCAAACTGCACTTCGAACAACCACGGAAAGTGGTGGAGACAGGCACTGAGGCTCCCGAGCAAAGTCAGACACAAACGGCGACACCGGGCTCTGACACGGCAGTGGACTTTCACACCATGTTTGCTACCATACAATCAACGTTGTCCAATATAGATGGTAAGATTGACTCCCCGACGTATCATGTAGACCGTATGTCAGAGAGATTGGACAAACATACAGAACGTATTGACATGGTAGAACGCCGGATATCGGATGCAGAGGACGCTCAGCAACAATTCGAACAAAAACAAACCAAAGCCGACAAGACCTTACAATCCCTAATGGCCAAAACTGAAGATATTGAAGCTAGATCTCGATGCTGCAATCTACGCCTTATGGGGGTGGCGGAAACGACGAGAACGGGAAATATGGAGCACTATATTGAAACTCTCCTAATCGCTCTCCTCGGTCGAGAAACATTCTCTGAGGTGTTCATTGTTGAGAGGGCGCACAGGTACCTTGCGCCTCAGCCAGCACTAGGAGCGCGTCCACGCCCCATAATAGCCAAAATACTAAACTATAGAGATAGAGATGCAGCACTTCACAAAGCACGGGAATTGGGAACATTGAATCATGACGGAATGGATACATCCCTATATCCGGACTTTACATCCCAAGTGCAGGAAGCGCAAAAGAAGTTCCTCGATGTGAAAAAGAAATTAAGGGACAATAACATTTCATATGCGATGATATACCCCGCCCGCTTGAAGATCACGGATGGCGGGAAAAGTATAATCTGCAATGACCCCAAAGATGCCATTAAGTTCCTACAACATAACCACCCAAACGCCCTCAGGCGCAGATCCCCAAGAGGAGCACAAGCCGAACACGGAAGTACATCTGATGTAGAATGACAATTGCACCTCTTTCAAGCATGCCTACGGCTGTTTATAATCAGCCGGTAAATTTATGTAAAGCCCCCTCTGCGCTCCATGTACAGCATGGTGTACCCAAAATTTACCTTAGTTCTGTAAGTACTGCTGCATGGACATTCGTTGGAGATAACTATGTTAAGACATTGCAATATTGGAACCTCTAATGTGAAGGCAATTTATATGTCTTCCATAGGTTTTTGCACACTTAAAATATATGTTCATAATGTTACAGGATCGTGACTTGATCCCCCAACTGCTTGTTGTTGGGGCTGTAAGCCGGTGGCTGCCGCCCCCCCTGTGTATAACACAGCCTTTCGCTTTTAGTTAGGTGGGAAGTTTTGTTTGTCGTTGTAGGGAAGTGTCTTTACCATAATTGGGATGGTGAAGTGGGCGGGGGGAGGAATGGGACAACTTTACAGTACATCAGTGGTCACATGTATGTTGGACTTTAATGTCCATGTTTATGCTCAAACTTCACAGTCAGGCATGGCAATTGTGTCCAACAGTGGACAGATGGATGGGGGTATAACAGTTATCCAACTTCCTACATTTGTTATTACAGCACTTATGCAATATGGCTAGAGATACACCTTTGAGACTTATCACCTGGAATGTCAGGGGCCTAAATAATCCCAGAAAGATCCGACAAGTCTTCGCATATCTTGATAGACATTGCATAGATATAGCACTACTTCAAGAAATGCATCTACTTAAACACAAAGCAAACGTCTTGGGCAATAGATGGGCTGAACTAGAGGTATCGGCAACCTACTCATCCTATGCAAGGGGGGTGACAACTATTATACGTAGGGGCACTCACTTTATACTAGACCAAACAATCATCGACCCGCAGGGACGTTATGTCATACTCACAGGAATATTGCGAGGCACTAAAGTTGGTATCATTAATGTGTATGGTCCGAATACAGACGCCCCAGACTTTTTTTATGACCCTCTGGGCACAAATACGAAACCTGCCAGATCTAGAGCTGCTGTGGGGTGGCGACCTCAATGTTGCACTGAACTCTGCACAAGACAGATCACACAACACAACTGAACACCATCCAAATGCGGTCTCCATTATTTTAAATGGTCTGATAGAATTCCGTATACATGATGTTTGGCGATTGTGGAACCCAACTACACTAGAGAGCACCCATTCATCGACAGTACATAACAGCTGGTCACGGCTTGACTATTGGCTTCTCACAGACCAAGCATGCACGTGGACCGCAGATATAACTCACCTCCCAAAAACGCTCTCAGACCATAAACCCGTAATGTTAACCTTACAAATACCGACATACATTCCCCCGCCATTTATATGGCGCTTCAATGCTACTGCACTCTTAGACCCCCTCTATAAAGAAGCAATTCATACAGCAATAGTAGACTACTTTGCGAACAATAAACAGTCAGTCACCAGTGCGGGAATGCTTTGGGAGGCATTTAAAGCAACTATTAGGGGCATCTGTATAAGCACAAACGCTGGTATCTTACGTGATATCCGGACACAATTGAAGAAATCCGAAGAGTGCATAAAACTGCTAGAAGCGGAATATGACACCAGTCATAGTCCACTCACTCTCAGTAATTTGAGAGATGAGATAAATAAATACAATTCGCTAGCAGATGATGAAATTAAATACACTTATAGACGCCACACAGCACGCAAGATTGGTGAAGGAGGCAGGCCGGGCCGAATATTAGCACAAACAATACGCATAGAAAACAGACAGCACACCGTTATGCAGGTACAGGATGATAATGGAATAATGCATTATGATACTCAGGGTATACTGAATACATTCACGAAGGCATACGGTGATTTCTATAGGACACAACATACTGTACTGGAACCTGAAATTATGCATTACATTGATGACATAGCGCTGGTATGGTTGTCCGACACACACCGCGAATACCTGGCTCAACCCATAACGGAGGACGAAGTTCAGCTAGCTATAAAATCACTGCCCAATGGTAAGTCACCAGGTCCCGATGGATACACTGGAGAATTTTATAAAGCATACTCGGAATTGCTAACTCCGTATCTGCTTGAGATGTATGACAAAGCCTATCATGCCAAAATTCTCCCTCCAACACTGCGTGAGGCTCTTATAGTGGCACTATTGAAGCCTGATAAAAACCCAGATAAAGCAGAATCGTATAGGCCCCTCTGATTAATAAATACAGACGTTAAAATCTTGGCAAAGATAATCGCCACTAGACTACAACCACTCATGTCCACTATAGTCCTACCTGACCAATCTGGGTTTATTCCAGATCGTTCAACTGCGCATAATTTACGAACCATATTTGCCCTGTTACATCAACTAAATCCGGAGATCAAGGCTGTGGCGGTATTATTAGATGCGGCTAAGGCCTTTGACTCTGTCGAATGGACCTACATGTTCTCGATCCTGCAGAAAATTGGCTTACCACCTATGTTCATAAACTGGATAGCCCTCTTATACAATAAACCTACAGCCCGCATAAAAGTTAATCGACACATATCGGCGGCGATCCCAATACAACGTGGGACCAGACAGGGGTGCCCGTTGTCCCCACTATTGTTCTCTGTAGCATTAGAGCCACTTGCTTGTAAAATACGTCAAAAATATGCACACTCAGCGCTACGATTTAATCTGAGACCCATCAGCATATCGCTATATGCGAACGATATGGTATTGTACCTGAGAGATCCCGAGGTCAATCTCTCACCCCTGTTGAGAGAATACATAAAATTTGGGCGTTACTCGGGCCTGGAGATTAACTGGAGTAAGTCAGCAGTGATCCCGTTGACAGCGATTACAAAGGCACCACAATTGGAATTCCCCCTCATATGGCAGGAAGACCCCATTAAATATCTTGGAATCTGGATACATAGAGACCCTGAGCTAGTCCTCAGATATAATTATGGCACTGCAATAGACCGTATAGAAACACAAATAACCAGATGGATAACTTTGCCTCTATCTCTAGCCGATAGAATATCACTTATAAAGATGGTGCTGTTACCTAAACTATTATATCTCTTTATTAATATCCAATAACACCTCCCGCACCCATCTTCCAGAGGCTACCTTCGAACCTAATCAAGCTGATATGGGCTGGCAAGCAAGCTCGCATCAGTCTTCACACTATGTCGCTTCCATACATATCAGGCGGTTTCACGGTCCCTGATATTTATTTATATTATTTGTGCGCCCAAGCGCAATACGCATATTTTTGGTTTCACCCAGTAAAGTATCTACCACATCTTGCTATAGAGGATGGTGACGCTGACCCGGTGCCACTGTCCAGCATACTCACTCATATCAGGCCGCACCTGTCCCCGCGAGAAATAAATACGATACGCACGACATCACAGGCATGGAAAAGCATCGGTCACTTGGCGAACAAAACCCCCATATATGCCCCGAACATGCCATTGAATTGCCATCCGGGTTTGTCGGTCACACAAGAGCAAAACAGCATGCTGATATTAGAACAAGTAGGTATAGCACGAGTGACCTATATCTAAATGGTACTTTCATAACCCCCGATGACCTGTCATATATTAGCAACCAATCGCTCTTGTTTCGATTCATATATCATAGATTGAAAGCTGCAATCAAGGAACTCTACCCCTCATATCCTGCTGAACCTCCTGCATTGCAGTCATTGCAATTTTTGATAGCCACACCCACCCACACTAACATAGTGTCACGGCTATATAAGTTGATACAATCAGATATCGGTGCACAGACCCTAAAGGCCCGTGAAAAATGGAATAAACTATTGGACACTCCTCTGACGGACGACGACTGGGTATTGTGTTGTATGCTTACTACGCTACTTACACCCAACGGAAATCTACGTATTATTCATTATAAATTTATTCATCAAGCTTGTCACACACCAGCTAAATTACATAAATATGGTCTGCGTGACACTGCAAACTGCAGGAGATGTGGGTTTGATCAGGCAGACTTTGCACACCTTGCATGGACCTGTGATAAGATACGATTGTTCTGGGAGGCAGTAATTCACCATCTGAGTATTCTGATATCATGTAAACTGTGCTGCACACCACAATTATGTTTGTTAGGCCTTCATATACCTGTAAAGTCAACTAGGAAGAAACTGATTGCGGTGTTGCTACTGTTAGCCAAACGCAGGGTGGCAATGCATTGGGATAGCAGGCAAACCCCTACGATTGCTCGCTGGATATTAGATGCTGTCTATTGTAGAGACAATTTTGTAACATATGCAGAAGAATTACCAACTGCTTCCAAGCCATCGGATATCTGGGTGCCATTTACTGATTATTTACGGGAGAATCCTGACCTGTTCCAGAATTGTCATTAATTTCAATATTTGTGCTTTCATTATGAACACTGCTACGCTGTATGTATGAAAACTGTACACTATTTGGGGAGGTGGTGTATGTATACCTCTTTTTATTTTTATACTGTATTATGACTGATTGGATTGTTACAGCGGTGACTACTACTATGTACAATTATCAAAAAGTTTTTTTTTTTAAATGTTTTCAATCAGCCCAGGGCATTTAGCCTTTGTTTTCAAGGATATAAGAAAATATAAACATATTTGCACCGTTTATCCCACAAGCTATCGACCAAGGTGGGCCACTGTAGTTGTGTCTGACCCCTCACTCCCCCGCATACAGCTGCTTCAAGTACTCCCACTTCTACTTTTACAATCGCAGAGGGACTAACCACCACCCTAACCACTACCACAACCCTAAACTCCTACACCACCTTGACCACCACCACCCTACCAAGCCTACAACACCGTTACCAAACTACCACTCCCACCCTAAACACCACCACCCTACATACCATTATCTTCACCTCTCTCACCACCACTACTAGCCTACCAACACAACTTACTACCACCCTAAATATCATCACCTGAACCACCACCACCACCCTAGCAACAAGCATAACCCTACCATACGCACGCAGAGGCATGCAGAGGGCGGCGCGGCGCGTAATCGGAGCAGGAGCCGCCACCGCTGAATCACTCAACCGCAAATACCGCGAGACCCGAAAAACCCGCCGGCCAGGTTCGGGAGGCCGTGACCGCCGACCAGGGGCACCGTCCATCGACCGGTGGGGGAGGAGGGGGGTTAACAAACCCCAAGAGCACCCGCAAGTGCAGCCGCGAGTGCAGCCGCCGTCAGACGGTGCAGCTGCTGAGAGAGCGCCCAGAGCGACGCGGAGGCGGCCTGGTTAGTTCCGGGTGCGGCCTGCGTCTCCCCTGAGGCCCCACTCGCCCGCTCACAAGGAGATCAAGGAGGATTAAGGAGGCCCAAATAAATCAACCGTCGTGATTCCCTCAGTCACCCCACCCCCACCACCACTTCCTGGAGACTGGGCTACCGGGCCACTCGATCACCGGAAGCAAGAGGATGCAAGAGGAGGCGAGGAGACAGGGAGCAGGGGGCCTAAGACGCCTCCAAAACGCCTCCAAGCTGCCGCCCCGGCAGTGCCTTGTGTGGATCTCTGGTGGCACCCTGCGTCACCTGGGTCGCCGGTGTTGGAGCAAAGATTCCTCCGGTCAGAAGGGCGCGCCCCAAGGAAAGAGGTCTGGGGGAGTTGGTTTGATCTGGTAGGGCTCAGCAGGCCGTTTGACGGGCTAGTGTCACGGAGGAGGACCCCCCCCTTTGGTCGAAGCTCCTGCCCCTGTGGAAATCTGAAATAATTTCTGTTAGCATGAGCTGAAGCCATCTTGTTTGTGGCATCCATTTTGTTAGCTATGTAATTCTTCCGTCTTCACTGTTGCTTGCCCTTCTATTCTGCTTGTGTCATCAACTCTAGTTAACTCCTTCTGTACTGAGCTAAAAGCAATGTGCTGAGCAAAGGCCTGTAGCTGCTAGAATGCACCTGGCTAAAGATATAACTGTCAACTGTTTTCTGCTGATGTAAACAGTTCTGTTCCCCTCCCACTCTGCTGACTAAGTGATCACCCATCTGCCCATGATTGTTGGTAGTTATTCCTGTGTATGCTTGTACCTTCTATTTGTAACTACATGCTTACTCTGCAACAAACTCTGTATATAAGCACCATGGTCTGTGACTTCAGTGTACTACCTCAGGCAGCACTTGAGAGTGCTGTGTGGACGTAGTACCACTCATGAGTGATTAATAAACTTGTTATTTGAATTCCAGCTTCAGTGCCAATCTCTATTTTGTTGGTCTATGGACCAGTGGACAAGAGAAGTGTGACCCCTGCACCGGTGTGCTCATTAAAAAGCACATTTCCACACCCCTGCCCAGGACCTGACTCACCAGAAACATTCGGAATATTCAACATTCCCTAATATACATATCATGAGAGCAGGGAAAACCAGAGGCGGCGAAGAGAAGTCCCAGGGAAGAGTTAAGAAGGGAAGAGGGGGGGGTCACGGGACATGGACACGGACCCCCCCCCCGATTACTCACCAAGGCCAGTGATTGAGACAGAGACTGAGACAGAGATAGAGTTGACGACAGGCTGAGAAAGAGAAACCACAACCCATCTCAACAACACAAAGCAAGGGACGTCGAGCCCTGCCACCAATGCAGTTGAGGATGCTAGCGCTGCCGAAACAGACACACTTTCAGACAAAAACCAAAAACGGAGTAAAAGAGGAAGAAGAAGATCCTACCACACCCACTGCTCATGGCATCGGCATCAAAGCCAGCAAGCGGGCGCTGATCACAGACTTCCTAAAAGTCTGTCACAGACTCTCGTCCGGGAGCCACAAGGACCCCATAGAGAGCAAGGACCCCGAGGGCTCCAAGGAACTCAAACAAAGCAAAAACAAATCAGGCCCCCCTAGAAAAGGCATTGTGGCCTGCAGCAAGAACAGCAACAGCAACAAAAATGATAAAACACCGTGCTCAGTGAGCATCGACATCCGCCCTCCCGGATTGGAAGACCACAGCAGGCCATTACTTCCCAAAGCCCAAGATCCACCTTCATTTCCTCAAGCCCAACACCCCCAGGTAGCAGAGGCTTTAGTTCATAGGGCGCACGACACAAGCTGGGACTTCCTTTCCAACCAGCTATCACACCTGGAACCACCTCAAACTATTACGAAAGAACCAGAAGGAGGCTTCATGTATAACCATAACCAGGACCACAAGGATCAAATATTAAGTCCGTTCGCAACTGCCTATCTTCCTTTTTTAATGGCAGAACCACACGCATGGGAACAAGAGGGTTCGGCCTCCGAGTGGGTGGAAAATGATGAAAATTATGACAATTATGACAAGCTTGCATTATCACCTGAAGACAAAATCCCTAAAAACCTCAATCAGCAAAAGGACTACGAAGCATTTCATATCAAACTAAGCAGGTGCCCGTCACAAGAAACCATCGAGCCCAATCCCGCAATGCAAGGGCAACGGCACCCAATGCTCCACGTAGAAATGAACCACCAAGTGAGCATAATGATAACATGGAGCATTCGGAACAATTAAATCAACGAAATCAAACACAAATGGAAGCACCGACCAGTCATCCTACGTCCTTAATATGGCCCAAACTACTAAACACCATGGAAACCATTGGAAACGCGATGACATATCACACAGATAAGCTAGACACACAAGTCGAACTTTTAAACATCCTAGCTATTCATGTACAGGGGATAGAAGCAAATTTGATAGACTTGAACACCATGATAAAGAAGGTACAGCATGACAGGGACACCACATTTCACACTTGCCACTGCCCCCACATAAATCGACAAACTAGCAACGGTACCAACTTTAATGTCAGAGATGCTTAGGGCTGTTAGGGAACCTCCTATAGAGCCTGACAAAGACTCTAAGCAGGCATCAGACGACCAAGAAGGCCACCTAGGAAAAGGTAGGGCAAGTAGTACCCCGCGCGACAAGGAGACCTCAAAACCCCCAGAGCACCGAAGCGCTCATCACAGAAGATTCGAGGGGGCCAGAGGAATTGAGTGAACAAGCCCACGCTGGAGTGCAAGAGGCGGTGCCAATCAACCACGTCTTACAAACATTTTCAGATGCAAGCCCCAAACAGCCCACCTCGCCCACCTCCCTCACGAAGAAGGAAAGAAAACGCTTGAGGAAAGCAAGAAAAAGTAAATCAAATAATCGAGGGCTGAATGTAATGCCGTCCCAAAAAACAATGCTCAATGCTAAAGACAAGGAATTGACCAAGAGGGACAACACCGAAAATACTACTAGGCCTACGACTGAGGCAAGGGCACCCCAAAACTCCACCACAAATGAGGCAGTAACTTCAGAAAGCCCAAAACAACGAAACAGTGCGAATCAACAAACAAGGAAAATGTACAGTATATTTTATCCTCAGGTAGGGCAGGAAGCAACTAAACCATCCATCCTAGACACAAAAAACTGCATTAAACGTCCTGGGCAATACAGCAAACGCAAGCACCCTCAGCCCACAAGTGGTAATCACCAGTAGACAAGTGGACCCAGAGGAGAGCTGTCAGCTCAAAGGAAACAAGAAAAGAGATCTGTCGCAGGGAGGAACTGAGGCCGCATCGGCCGCGAACTCTCGTAGCATTGTAAGAAACAGTCCACATCATCACCTTAACCCAGCCCCACAGGTACGAGACTTAATCCGGGCATCAATTGATAGATCAAGTAATCGGGCAAAAAAACAATATACAGACTCTGCATGGCCAAACAAGTAAAAAAATAGAGCTAATTCCGCAATACAGCTCGAGGGGAGCACATGACATCCTTAACAGAAGGGCTATATTAAAACTACTAGAAGTACTCCCATCCCTGAGCCATATAAAATCCTGCGATCTGGACAGCATTGAGTTTAAATCAAATCCAAACCAAACAGGCCCAGAATCTACAATTGCAACCTGGACCGATCACAGTTTTATAGAACAGATTTTTCAGCACAGGGAAGAGTTCTCTAATTGGGGTATAGAGCTAAAAATGGTGGAACCCCCTCGGTATCCAAGCCCGTTACAACAGCCAACACAAACACAGGGCGTCCTAAAAGGAGCGAAAGGCCCGGACCAGACTAATATTAAGGTAGAAGAGGGACACATATTCAGACAATTTACTATCACGATAGCACTCCGAGAAGCAGCGAACCCCGAGGTGCACCCTCAAGTGACTGCAGAATCTGCTCCTGGAACGTAAACGGCTTAGGCACGAAGCTAGAAGAAGCCGACTTTGTAGAATTCATCCAACAGTACGACATACTCCTATTCCAAGAAACTTGGCAGACAAAAAATTCCCCATTAGTAGGCTACAAAGAAAACCTCATTCCAGCAAAAAAGGAGGCACAGTACGGAAAAGCAAAAGGTGGCTTATCGACCTTCATATCTACCGACTTTCTCTGGAAAGACGCAATCATCGACCTCGACTCCCCCTGGATGCAACGCACTAAACTAGAACTTCAGCCCTCAATGTGCCTGCTAATCCTGAACATCTACATCCATCCAGCAGGAAAGCAGAAGGGGCAAAGAATCAAGCAATTAATTGCAGTAATCAAAATGCTGAAACTCACCTATCCAAGCGAAAACATAATAATAACTGGAGACTTTAACATGAATTTAATTCAAGGACAGGAGAGAAATCTAGCGAGCTTCATACAGCCAAGACAGGGCAACACAAGCAGACAAGATACCTTGGGAAAGAAATGCGCAGAAAACTGGACGACCTCTTCTTGCACACGTTAAATGGCAGAGGTCCATTGGACAGTCCAGCCGCATTTACGAGGGTCACAAGGAAAACAGGCTCAACAATCGATTTCACCCTAGAGGACCCTGATCTTTTCCTCTACATAACGGAATTTCAAATACAAGAACGAGTCGAAAGCGACCACTACCCTCAGACCTTGACATTAACCATCACCCCAAATGGGTCTGAGTGAGCCAAGCCTCTCACACTACCAACGCAACTCTATAATTTAAAACGGTTAACTTGGAATGAAAACAACATCGACTCCATAATGGAGACATGCTGCTCATTATTAACATCCCCAGAAGCAGACCAAGACAGCATAGAGGCCTGGGAGTTATTTGTCACTAACAAACAAAAAATTTCAAATTAACTACAGCCGCCATAAAACCCCTAGAAACGGCGGGGCGCCGTGGTACACATCAAAAATACGGACAACAAAAACACGGCTAAATAAACAACTAAGGACACTTCGAACCAAGGGTTCCCAACCGACTCAACTGATCCTTACTGCAATAGAAATAATGAAAAAGGACCTAAAACAAGAACTAAAAGCCGGCCAATCAAAGATACAAGGAACAACTTGAGATCAACATGCTCCATGCTAGCAAGCAGAGAAACTCTAAACAGTTTTGGGCAAACATCAACCTTCTGCTAAACGGCAAACATCGCCACTTCAACTCGGATATAACGGAGCAAACCTGGAGAGCTCACATTGAAGCAACGTATAATACCACAGCCCCCTCGAGTGCAGCTAGCACTGCAGATGCTCCAAACAAGATTAGAATGCCTACTAGTTCGAGCATAAAATCCGAAGACCTGAACCAAAGCATTAAAGAGGAACCAGATTCTTTTCATAGACGACCATCTGCAGAGTCATTAGCCAACGACTCAAAAAATTTAACCAAAGTCAAACCTCAAAGAAATTAGAGACACCCAAAAAGAAAGTCGAGGGCTAACCAAGCACAAGCTAAGGGAAGAACAAGCACAGATTACTCAAAAGCAGGTCTCGAATATAATTAAACATTTGAGATCAGACGTGGCCCCAGGCCCTAACGGCCTACCGAATGCCTTGTTCAGGAACGATCCGGCGTTTTGGTCTAGCCACTTAGCTCCTCTGTTCTTACACAGCTTAGATACCAATATCATCCCTGACTCTTGGCAGGGCAGCATCCTTCAGCCCATATACAAATCAGGGACACGCTCAGACCCAAACAACTATAGACTGATAGCCCTCATTGATGTAGAGGCAAAGATATACGCATCAAACTTATTGGCAGATCTGGAGACCTGGGTCAGCAGCATAAATCTGATTCCGAAAACGCAGACCGGATTCCGGGCCGGCATGGGCACCTTAACAAATATATATCGTCAGTTACCCTTTTAGCCAATCAAGCAATTGTCAAGTCAAACATCCTCTATGCACGCTTCGTAGATCTCAAAGCAGCTTTCGACAAAGTGCCAAGATCCAAGCTATGGGCCAAAATGAAAGCCTGGGGAGCCCCTTCAAATTTACTGGGAGCAATCGTTAACCTGTACTCGCAAACATGGGTTCAAATAAAACAAGCATTGGCATAGCCAATAGGTCTCGCCTTTGGGGCCTTATAAGTGTTTAGCCAGAGCTATTGACTTTGCCAATGTCTTCAAGCTGTGCTGTAGAGAAGTGTGGCTGCTGTGCAGCATGCTGAAAAGTTATAATAAAAAAGTGTCAGAAGCATTTTTGTTACTTTATATATTACCAAGAAGGCATTATGTAAAACTGAACGACCATATTAAAAAAGTATTTACAATAAAAATGTCCTCAGTTTTCTTTTGTTCTTGCAATGCTGGCAACTTGTTTCTGCCTATTGCAATGGTTCTTGTTAAAGCTTTTTTTTTGAGGGGGCATAAACAATCGGAGGGTGAAGGTTGGGAACTAGTACCTGTATTATAACACTAGCAGCGGCCAGACGCTAGGGGAGAATCAACAGATGCCAGATTCCGAGAGCAGGCTGAGGTGGTGCTGAGTGATGCTGAGGTGGTAGTGGTGGTGGTGGTGGTGACTGTTGCGGAGACGATGCGGAGGTGATGCTGAATGATACTCAGGTCTTGCTGAGTGATACTGCTGTGGTGCTGAGTGATGCTGTGGTGGTGCTGAGTGATATTGTCTTGGCGCTGAGTGATGCTGAGTGATATTGTCTTGGCGCTGAGTGATGCTGTGGTGGCCCCGAGTGATGCTGTGGTGGCCCTGAGCGCTGCTGTGGCGGCGCTGAGCGATGCTGTGGCGGCGCTGAGCAATGCTGTGGCGGCGCTGGGCGATGCTGTGGCGGCGCTGGGCGATGCTGTGGTGGCGCTGAGTGATGCTGTGGTGACGCTGGGTGATGCTGTGGTAGTGCGGAGTGATATTGTTGTGGCACTGAGTGATGCTGTGGTGATGCTGTGGTGGCGCTGAGTGATGCTGTGGTGGCGCTGAGTGATGCTGTGGTGGCGCTGAGTGATGCTGTGGTGGCGCTGAGTGATGCTGTGGTTGCCCCGAGTGATGCTGTGGTTGCCCCGAGTGATGCTGTGGTTGCCCCGAGTGATGCTGTGGTGGCGCTGGGTGATGCTGTGGTGGTGCGGAGTGATATTGTTGTGGCACTGAGTGATGCTGTGGTGATGCTGTGGTGGCGCTGAGTGATGCTGTGGTGGCGCTGAGTGATGCTGTGGTGGCCCCGAGTGATGCTGTGGTGGCCCCGAGTGATGCTGTGGTGGCCCCGAGTGATGCTGTGGTGGCCCAGAGTGATGCTGTGGTGGCCCCGTTGTGGTTGCGCTGAGTGATGCTGTTGTGGTGCTGAGTAATGCTGTGGTTGCACTGAGTGATGCTGTGGTTGCACTGAGTGATGCTGTGATGGCGTTGAGTGATGCTGTGATGGCGTTGAGTGATGCTGTGATGGCGTTGAGTGATGCTGTGATGGCGTTGAGTGATGCTGTGATGGCGTTGAGAGATGTTGTGTTAGTGCTGAGTGATGCTGTGCTGGCTCTGATTGATGCTGTGCTGGCTCTGATTGATGCTGTGCTGGCTCTGATTGATGCCGTGGTTGCGCTGAGTGATGCTGTGGTTGCGCTGAGTGATGCTGTGGTTGCGCTGAGTGATGCTGTGGTGATGCTGAGTGATGCTGTGGTGCTGCTGAGTGATGCTGTGGTGCTGCTGAGTGATGCTGTGGTGTTGCCGAGTGAGAGATAGAGTGAAGATATAATGCCCAATTAGAGAGGGTGGTGAAAGAGAGAGAAAGGGTGTACATAGAATAAAGAGTGGAGCGGGATAGAGAGAGAAAGAAGGGGAGAGAGAGTGAATGAAGGAGTTTGAAAGAGAAACAGATAAAGGGGTGAGAGAATGAAAGGCTAAAAAAGATAGAGAGGGGAGAGTTAATTAAGTAGAGAGAGAATTAGAGAGGGGAGAGAGAGAGAAGGAGAGAGACAATAAGAGTGGGGGGGAGGGGGGTGGAGTTTAAATAGAGTGAAGAAGTGACGCGGAAAAAGTAACCTTAAATATAGCTTTGTGCTTTGCGCAAATAAATATAAAAAAAAAAAACAGAGTGAGACAAAAATACTGGTAATTAGGCTGTGACTCCCAATATAAAACAAATAGCGATTAAGGTGAAATCAACACACCGAAGCAATATTTCTAACTAGACAAAAAAAGCTTGCATTTCAATGCTAATCGCTGTTGTTTTTCATGTGACTGTAGTCCAGGGCCGTCAGTTGGTAATGTGAGCTGCTGCTGCGATTGAAACATCAGAGTCCAGAGAGTTAATGAGCCATGACGAGGAAATGAGGAAGAGATAGGAAACCCAGATGGCAGCTGCGCGCGTGCACGCAAGCTGGTGGTCAGCCGAAAGCCAGTGGGTTTGCACTTCCAAAACCCGCTTACTAAAACTCTCGGCCAGACCAGTGCAAGAGCTGGTGCAGGCCGAGACCTAAAAAGGGGACGGCCGGAGCTTAACTAAGAAACTCTTGACAACCAACGGGCTAAAGCAGGGATGTGTCCTGGCGCCCAGCTTATTCAACATCTACACCGCGGACTTAGAGAGCAACCTATGTTTAACCCAGGGCGACCCCCCAAGTTGGGAAATACCCCAATAGTTAGCCTGCAATATGCGGATGACATTGTGCAGCTCTCCCAAACGCCTCTTGGTTTGCAGCGGCTGATCTCTCAACTAGCACTATACACCTCAAAAGAACACCTAATAATCAACCTAAAAAATAAAAAAAGAACGTCTTATGCTTCTCCAGTACCCATAAAAAACGCCCCAAATTTGTTTGGAGGATAAATTCCAGCATCTTATCTCGGGTGGACGTATAGAAATATTTGGGGGTTCATTTAGATCGCCAACTCAGCTACAAACTACATCAAGACCATGGGCAAACAAAAGCAAAACAACTACAATTTGCCTTTAACCCCTTCGGTGCTGCGCACATTCCCCCGCTGTGCGGGCGAATTAATGAGTGGGCGGGGTTCGGACGGCACCCGGCCGTCCTCCGCACACATCCACCGTGGCGTCGGACGGCCGGACGCATGCAAGGGGTTAAAACTCTGCAGAAAAAACTAAGCAGTAGTTCAACAAACCACCTACTAAAGGTCGTAGCAGCCAAATTTTTGCCATCTATTACGTACGGCTCGGAAATGCTTAACACCAAGGACTCGACATCTTTAAACAGCCCAATCCAGATTATTTAAGAAACTGTTCACAATCCCACGTCACATCTCCCAGGCTCAGATATGCCTGGAATATGGTCTAAAAAACCAGATACCGGCTAGACACGGAGCCCTGGCCAAATACTACTGGAGGATGAGGGCAGCTGAAGAAAACACGCTAGCCTATCATTGCTGTGAGAAGGTTGAAAAGCAATCAAGACCGAACAAGTCCATATTTCGAATTTTAAAACAAGCCCATTCAACGTTAAAGCTCGAGGAAGCCTGGCACACATCAATGCCATACTCCGCATTTAAACAAACCACCAACAAAGCAATCAAACAACTATCGCTGCAAACAGATAAAGCCTTACTGGCCGGCCGAAGTCATGCATGGATGGTAATGCCTACCTACAAACTGCTGAAACCGCAACCATATTTACAAGAGGGCTTCACAGATCACTAGAAGCGGAAAATGACCCTATTGAGACTGGGGTCCTTCACTACAAAAGATCTTACTCAAAAATGGCTACGGACCTGGTCGACGACGGATTGCCGCCTCTGTGGAAATGGAGTAGAGTCTCTATTACACCTCCTATGCATCTGCCCGGCTCTACACAATACGAGGAAGATCCTTTTACGGACAATCTTGAGAGAAGAACAAATAAGGACTTGCAGAGCGGCAGTCATAAAATGCATCAGTGGTTCCTCTGTTCAACTGTCTTGCAAAACAATCAAATTCTTGAACAAAGCAGCAAAAGAACTTGAAAAGAAGGACTCAGTGATCAAAGAACTTGATAAGAAGGACAGATGACCAGTATTCCATCATGCAGTCGGGTTGAGTCCTCCCCAGAACTTTTAATCAGTTTTTTTCTCTCCCCTTCCCCTCTTCAGCACAAGAACTTTACCTGAAGCAGGAGGCATAGACATGTTTATAACTTAATTTTAAAGACCTCTGGTTGAGGTATTTTATTACAAAACTTTGGACCTTGGAATTAATTGCATTACTATTTATTAAAAAAAATGCTTTGCTGTAATTTTTAATCCAGTTTACTGCGTTACATTGTATATCCCATGGTGGTATGTTCCACCCTTTTATGATTTTAAGAAATCAAATAAAAGTATATCTTTATTATCACCCTACCATAATCACCACAAGCTAACAACACTACCCTAACCACCACCACTCTACCCTGACTACAACACTGGCCTTACCACCACCACCACCTTCACCATCACACTACCCTAACAACCAAAACCCTAACTACCATCACCTCCTGACCCTAACCACAACCACCAAAACCACTACCTTTACCACCCTTCCCTACCCACCACCACTCTACATTAACCACCTCTCTAACCATCATTATTTTACCCTATCCTCCACCCTCACCATTACTGCTACCATACCACTATCATGACCACAACCACCCTAACAAGCCTACCACACTGTTAGTACACTACCACTCCCATCTTGTCACCACCACCCTAACCATAACCCCCACTGTAGCCTAACCACTACACTCCCCTAACCACAACCACCAACCTCCCCTAACCACCAACCTACACACCATCCTAACCACAATTACCATCCTCAGCCTACCACCATCCCCACCACAGCTTACCACCACCGTAAACACGATCAGCCTAACCACAACAACCACCCTACCATAACCACCACTAAACACTAATCACCACACTAACCACGACACCCACCCTAACCATCACCTTTACCATCCTAACCTAACCACCAAAACCATACCATCTCCCAACCCTAACCAGAACCACCCTAACCACAATCACCACCCTACTATAACCACCACCATCACACTTTAACCAAGACACCCATCCTAACTACCACCACCATCCTACCCTAAGTACTACTCTACCATAACCACTACCCTACCCACCACTCTAAGCACCACCATAACCACTACCTTCACCAACACCACCACCACTATTGCTACCCTACGCCACCATAACCACCACCCTAACAACCACCACCACCCCACTAACTATAACCACCACAAACAGCCTCACTGCCACACTACCACTAGCCTAACCAAGACCACCACCCAAACCACCATCACCACACCCACCACCACTCTAACCACCACCCAACACTAACTACCACCACCCGACCCTAACTACCACCCTAACATCCACCACCACAACACCCTGACCTAACCATCACCACAGTACCATAACCACCATTAGGCTAAGTTAACCACCAGTCTTACCAACACGACCATCACCCTAACCACTAACCTAGCCACCACCCTACCACCACCTACATACCACAATTCCCCCAAACCCCTAACCACCACCACACTAACTACCACCACTACTCTGACCAACAGTCTAACCATCATCTCCATTTTGCTTTCTATTGTGGAGAACAAATGAGAAGAACATATTCTAACGCAGTATAGAATAAGAAACTCCACTAAATGTTTTGGAGTCCATCGATAAAATCGATTTAACTCCGGACTGGATATTCTGCCTGGGATAACTTGTGGCTTAAATAGCATTCAATGAAAAAATATACTAATTTTATATTTGAATTACCTTAAATAGCAACATACACACATCATGGAAAGGTGCTGTTATTAAACCAGCTTTGGCTCTGGTGGTCTGTCTGATGGCCAATACATAGCATATCTTAATACACAGGGCTATCCTCCTTAATATGGTCTTTTCTGCACTGCCTCACCTTTCTTTCCTCCACAGATCCCTAGAAAGATCCGATTGTCTACCCAACTTGGTATGATCAATGTAAAATCTCAAGCCTCTTTTGAGGTGCAAGCGATGGAGTCTCTTCCCTTCTTTCGAGGGGTGAGGCGGAACCTTTGGGCACAAGATCTGGGATCTCACCCTACCTTGCTTGTTGTAGTACAACATGGCAACAGTGTTGCCCATGAGAATCTAAACCAACCTTCCTTTGATGGTCGGCAGGAAGGCCTTCAACACCAAGCGAATGGCCCACAACTCAACAGATTTATTTGAAGCTGGGTCTCTGCTGGAGACCAGTATCCGGATCTCCACCTCTCGCAGTCGACTTCAACAACCCAGCAGGAATGCATCTGTCACTACTGTCAGCTCTGGTTGTGGTCAGGAGAGGGGTCTGCCGCCGGTCCAATTACGGTCAAGCAGCCACCACTAACTGCAGGTCTTTTGCAGTTTCCTAGGAAACCTGGATGGAATCTGATAGTTTCCCTAGGTGCTGAGCCCACTGCAACTTCAAATCCCACTGCAGAGCCTACATGTGCCGCAGCAGCAAGATGTAGGAGCCAAGAGTCTAAAGAGTCAGAGCCACTCTCACTGAGACCCAGGACCGAGACTGAAACTTCAGGATCATAACCTCAATGTCCTGGACTCATTGAGTCCGAGGGAAGGTTCAAAACTGTACTGTATCAGGACGGTTCAGGTGAATGGGAGCCTTTGTGATGGAGTCAGTTGTGACTTCAGCATGTTGATTGAGAACGCCAAAGATGTTAAGAGGTCTGCCATTGTCTGGAGGTGGTTCATAATTGTCTGCGGCAAGCCAGTCTTCAACAGCCAGGTATCGAGATAGGGGAAGACTAGTATACCCAACTTGTGCTGTGACCACTGCCATTAATTTTGTGAACACCCGAGGGACACTGGTGGGGTTAAAGGGGGGCACAGAAAACTGAAAATGGTTTTGGCCCACCTTGAGCCGTAGGCAATACCTGAGGGACTGAAGGACGAGGATGTGAAAATAGGTGTTCTCCATGTCCAGCACTACAATCCAGTCTCGTGGATCCAGGGCATAATGAATTTGGCCTTTTTCAAGAAGGAATTGAGACGGCTAAGGTCTAAAATAGAACAAAGGCCTCTATCTTTCTTCAAAAAATAATGGGATTAACATCCAGCCCCTATTTCCAAAGCCAGGACCCTCTCTATAGCTTCTTTGTCTAAAGAAGCCTGGACTTCCTGCTCCATAA
The DNA here is from genome assembly GCA_963921515.1 of Calotriton arnoldi. NCBI lineage: Eukaryota > Metazoa > Chordata > Amphibia > Caudata > Salamandridae > Calotriton > Calotriton arnoldi. The sequence continues at coordinate 639,959 of CAWUFW010005998.1, read as the reverse complement.
TGGACAAATGGTTTTCTGACAGCCGCTCTCATGTGGGTGGAATATGTGGCAGGTCTTACAGGAAAGGTAGAGCATATCCTTGTTTAACGATCAGGAGTATTCACTGGGCGGATGCAATGCTCTGCCACCCATGGAGGTAATAATTATCCTGCCTCCAACAGGGTGGCCAGAGCAAACTAAAGCAGCTCGGAAGCTGCAGCGAGAGAGGTGGGAGACTAGGCAGTATGCTGACGGCTAGATTCCTAACCCTGGACTCAAAATGACTGGGTGGTCTGTTACTTTGGAAGTCGGTCTTGGCATTGTCTTTTAGCCAAACCCCTTCTGAAGCCTTGAAAGGAGTGAAATTGCTGCGGATACTGCCGCAGGGGTGCAGAAAGGTAGAGGGAGCATGCCGTGCCCCTGCTTTCTTTGAAGCACTCCAGTGCTAGTCTACTTTGTCTCCAAAGAGCAGGATGGCATCAAATGACGTAACTGTTAACGATGCCTGGACGTCACCCGAAAATCTAGTACATCTCATCCAAACGTGCTATCAAAGCACCACTCGTGTACCAACTGCTCTGCCTAAGCAGTCAGTAGTGTCCAGCATGGAGTGGAGGACATATTTTGCTGTGTCTTGACCATCCTGGATAATTTGTGTCAAATTAGCATGGTACTCATCAGGGACTGTCGGCACGCTATTGCTAACCATATCCCACAAGACATGCAAATATTTACCTTATTGAATAAGGAAGGCATGGTCTACTGGGGCAGGTCTATATCATCAAGCCACTTGCCTAGTTACTAGAAGGGAAGAGAAAGGCTTGGCCCAAATGCCTATTAGGGTGCCCATTAAAGCTTTGTTAAAAAGGGAGGAGTGGTTCAGGAGGAGGCTTGCCCAAGTTGCAGGACCTCCATCTGTACATTTATCTTGACCTCAATAAATGGCAGTTATAAAGTAAGAACTTCAGCAGCATGCTGTGTAGCTACAGCAAAAGAGTCTGATTCTTGGAGACACCAAGGGGGTAACCAAGCCAATGGCCCTTAAGGCCCATGAAGAGGTTCTCATCATCCCAATAGTGGGATGCTTTATCCCAGTCATCTCGATTGTTGCCACCCACACAATTTATGCCCAGAATCACAGCCAAAAAGATTTTGAAGTGCTTGAAGGTGACTCCAGGGAAATGGAAGCATTTTGTCTAAATGAGGTTGGATCAGTGATTGAAGTGGGCGGGATCGGAGGGGCATGACGTGCCCATACTTTTTTATTTTACTAAAAACAGCTCCTCTACTTTTTCTGAAAAGACAACCGTCCTGGGACGGTTACTTTCGACAATGGAAATACTTCATCTGAACTGTGAGACAGGGAGTCTCCTGTGCTGTGAAACCAAGAGAGGGGCAGACAGCTAAACAAGCATTCTTGCCAGGGTGCCTGCAAAAAATCTAATGTGCGCAACTGGCCAATCAGCAAATGTAAAGGGTGCTTGAAAGCCGGGATTGGCTTTAATTAACAGAATCACTTCCTGATAACACAGACTTATTCTTTTTCAATGGTTTTGCAAGGGAGTTACCAGCGGAGTGGTGAAGTATGTGCTTTTATGTCAAACTTATTTTTATTGAATTTTGTCATCAAGGCTTGAGATACATTCAGAACATGAAGACCATCGTTTCGTCTTACATTGCTATTTTCAGAGACAGTTTTCGGAATCAGTTCCAATGGTCCCTTTTACACCCTATTCCTTATTGTATCCCTTAACAAGCACCATCCACTCCCTCCCCCTCCCCCTCCCTTCCTTATACAAACAGGAAACAACCCTGAAAATAAACAAGAGTAAAGCTAGGTACTCAGACGGAATTCCAGAAGCGTGTCAGGACTACATAGATCGGCTCGGGTGTTAGCATGCGTGTTAGGGACGAGGAGCTCCGGGGGTGTTTTTGGGTCCATTGTGAGGGGCTGTTCAAAATTGGAAAAGGTGCAAAGCCTGCGTTCGTGATGGGCAGGCTATTAGCGGTAGACCTTTCGAGAGATAGCTAATTAAGGATCCCCATGTGTACTCAAAATGTTTAAAGTCGGCCATGAATATGTCGCTCATCCGTTCCATTGTGATCGCTTGCCAAAGTCAGGCATGCCATTGAGTCAAAGTTGGGGCTTCGGGTTTCTTCCAGGCTGCAGCCACTGCCATCTTTGCTGCCCCCAGACATAGCCACAATATACCTTTATCTGCATTTGTTTGGTATTTCAGGGATTCAGATCTAAGCCCCAACAGTGCAAAAGTCGGTGTGTCTGGTACCGGGTACAACAGGACTTCTTTAATTTGTGCCAGAATTTCAGACCAATCGGCTGTTATCATTGCTGCAAGAGGTTCAATAATCAAAGAGAAGGGGGGAGAGCGGGCCTCCCTGTCTAGTACCCATTCCCAGTCGAAAAGGTTCCGCACTCACTCCATTTACCAAATCTCTAGAGCAAGGCGTGGCATTGTTCGCCTGGATCATAATGATAAGGTTCTCGCAAAAGCCAAACCGCCTCAGGGTAGCGAAGAGAAATGCCCAGTCTACTCGGTCAAACGCTTTCTCAGCATCCAGACCGAGCATGAGCGCAGGAATTTCCTTTTTGGTTGTTTTCTCTATCAGATGTATGACTCTTCTTCCGTTATCATGAGTCTGTCTCCCCTTAATAAACCCTGATTGGTCTGGGTGTACTAAATCGGCATTAGATCCTCCAATCGTGAGGCCGGAATCTTTGAGTAAAGCTTTGCGTCTAGGTTGAGGAGAGCTATGGGGCAGTAGGAGCTACAGAGTGTCGGATCCTTTCCAGACTTGGGAAGAATGTGGTAAAGGCCTCGCTCATAGATGCAGTTACCCTTCCAACTTCGGCTAAACAAGATCAGCCCTAAATGTTTTATAGAAGTGTGCCGTCAGCCCATCCAGACCAGGGGATATAAAGAGTTTGGCCGTAGCTCCTCTTCACTAATGGGGTCCCTTAACCTCTCATTCTGTGTGGATGTAATTTTTGGTAGGTCCACCTTGTCAAGATACTCTAATTGAGACTGGGGGTCCGTGGGTTCAGCTGTATATAGTGACTTATAAAATTGCCCAAAGATACCAGCCTTTCCGTGTTCTGTGGAGTTATAGGTATTAGCAATGTACTCCTTTTCCCTTCGTACCCTGAGTTGGTGTGCCAAATGCGCTCCCGCCTTATTGCCTTGTGTGTAGGATATTTGTTTTAGTCTTTAAAGCGTCAGTTCAGCCCTGTTTATATAGATTGCGTTAAATTTCCCCTTCACAGCCGTGACTTTACGCTGGAGGGCTAGAGTGGGGGTTCTCTTGTGTGCTTGTTCGAGAGTGTGAAGCTCTGTTTTCAGTGTCAGGCGTTCGGTGGTCCGTTGTTTGTTTAGCGCTGCTTTTGCCACCATACACTGGCCCCTCAGGACTGCTTTAAATGTATCCCAGTTGTTAGAGGATATGTATCTTGTGGGTCATTCATCTGAAAGTATTAGTTTATGGTTTTACGGAGGTCATCTCTCGCTAGTCTGTTGCGCAGCAGTGCATGGGGAAAGAACCAGCGTGCATATTTCGGGGCTGGGTCCCTCCATGCGAGAGGGGTAACCACTGGTGCATCGTCAGAAATAATAATGGGGCAGATCTCAGCTGTACACACATCGCGCGCTAAGGTGCGACTCAAATATGTAATCTAACCTCAAATATGAGCGATGTATGTGTGAGAAAAATGTGTAATCTCTGTCTGTCGGTGAGTCTCTCTCTAGGTGTCGATTAAGCCTAGGTCCTGTAGTGCATGTTTCACTGCCTCTGAAAAGCTGCCCGTATAGGACCTGTGTTGGTGTGTGCTATCTGAACCAGAGTGCCATGTGAGATTGAAATCGCCCATGAGGAGTATCTCCCCCTTCTGCAAAACCCGCAGGAGCGCCAGCATCTTTGTTTTGAAAGCCATCTGGTTGGTATTTGGGGCATAAATCGCTGCCACTGTGCACATTTTCCCCCGTATGCGGCCCTTTACCAGGACCAACCTCCACCACTTGTCTGTCTTATAGCCTTCAGGTTGAAATTTTAATGCTGTGTGAAACAGCAATGCCACCCCATTGTGCTTGGTGGGGCTGGATGATTTATATATGAAGGGGTAATGTTTATGTCTCAACCTTTGGTCCTCTGACCTTTTGAGATGCGTTTCTTGTAATGCAACAATATCATAATGTTAATCTAATAAGTATTCCACACTCTATGACGCTTGGCAGGAGCATTAAGCCCTCTCACCTTCCATGTTAAGGCCGTTACTACCATCACAAAAATCGGGGCAGTGCCCCACAAAACCTATGCAATTGGTAACTAGCCGTCATACCCTCTCCCCCTCAGCCTCCCAGCACCCCTCCCTCCTTCCCCTCTCCAGATCCCCCTGTAACGCATCCCCTGCAGTCATTTCATATAACCATTGGTTCCTGTGTCCTTCTTCCCACCGAGTACATAAAAGGAAAAAGAAAATAACCGCCAAAACCCCCCCAATCCAAACCTTCAGGGACAACGGGTCCCTGTGTTAGTCTAATGTGGTTGTTCATTAAGGTCTTATAGGGCGAGTCGGTCCCTCGTCGCCACCTTGGCTATGATATAGCGGTTGTTGCAAGGGTCAGTGTCTTGAGCCGGTGAGTTCAATGTCGTGCGCGCCCCCCTCGCGGTCCGATTGCCAATGTAGTTGGGGAAGATAGCGGTCTGCCCCCCCCAGCAGCCGTGTGCCTTTGTTGTCCAGGGGTGCTTTGGCTCTATGGACCATCAGCCTTCACGTCCACCAGTGCGCCGTATCCCCGACTCCAAGAGCCCACAGGACCTCCAACGCTGAAGAACAGAGTCATCAATGTCTGCTGTTTCAACGCCTCCTCTGCTATTTAGGAGGTCGCTGGGAGAGCCAGGGAGAGCTATCTCTGCCCCCCCGCCCCGGCCTTACTCCCGATGCCTCAGGACCGCCTGTCACCTGGCCGCCCTCCAGCCCCTCCAATACTAGGATTGTCATGGCTTCCTCTGTAAAGTGGTGTGCCCGGTTATGATATTCAAAGGCTAACACGAAGGGATATGTCCATCTGTATCGGATATTTTCCTGGCGAAGCTTGCCAGTGATTGGCCGGAACTGTTGGTGGCACGCCAGTGTCGCTGGTGCGACGTCTTGGAACAAAGTACAAGAAACTCCCTGGAAACACACCTTGAGGATGGCCTCTTTCAATGTAAAGGAGTGTAGTTTGGCCAGTTTGTCTTGTGGCTGCTGGTTGTCTCCTGTTGGCGGTCTCCCCACTCTATGCACTCGGTCTATTTTTATTTTGGCTGCACTTGAGCCTAATGTTTCGCTGAATAGACCCACTACAAATGCTTCAAAGTCCTGTCCCTCCACGCCTTCCTCCAGATTTTGGATTAGAATGTTTTCCCTTCGAGATCTGTTTTCCAGGTTTTCGGTTTTGAGGATAGCCGCCTGAAGCTGCATCTCGAGTGTTTGCTTCGTGATCTTCAGCTGGTCAGTGCATTGCTCTAGTTTCAACGCTTTCGTCTCCAGGTCAACCACTCTGCTCCACACCGAGTCCACATCCTGCCTAAGTGCTACCAGCTTTTCGTTTAGGTCCGCCTTGGGGGTCTCCAGGGATGTGCATATATCCGTTTTCAACTCTTTGCGTAGTTCCCTCTTGAATTCATGTAGCAAGGCAAGGAGATCCTCTTTTATGAGCGCAACTGTGTTTTCTCCCTCGTTGCCTGGCAGCTGCTGCCAACTTCTATACGGCCAAAGTAGTTAGATACTCTGTTGTTTTGTTGTTTCTTTGGCGGCATAGGGAAGACCTTTGCCCACTCCGCTGTCAGAGGAAAAAGCGATCTCCCCTGAGGCGCACTTGTTAGCGCCCTGTTTTGGGGGGACCCAAATGAGCTGATCCCCGGTTGTGGTAGGCCTTTATACTCTGGTTAGCTCCGGGGGGTTTAGCCCCCGTTTCTCCGCTTCAACCTTGTGCTCCTAAGATGTGGGGTCTCCCATGTGTCTCTCATGTACCTGGATTGAGTCGTAGCGGACAGTATGGTTCTTAATAGGATCGCAGTTTCAGCCTTGGTCCGCCTTATTGAGGTCAGACACCACTGTTTTTTTAACACAATTTTATTAGAGTTTTGCGATACACATCATGATACAGGATAAATGGTTCATTTTTAGTTACATGTAAGCGTTCAGATTGTGTGCATATCTTATCGGGTGCCTTCGTGACATTGCACTGTTAAGCACAAGCATTTGGTACGTAAGCTAATAGTCCATGACACCATTGTAAACCACTACAATTTGTTCAGAACAACATATTTCATATCTCCGCATGTCTACAGTTTCTTACCCCAACACCCACCCTCTTCATCCCACCCGCAACTCTTCCCTCCCTACTAACTGGTAACCATAAACCTAGCCGCTTTATTCCAATCTGTTTCAGACTCCCAAGGATCAATCAAGGTAATGTTGACCTAGTGTGTCCCGGGGTGGGGGTGGGGGGGGGGGGGGGAGGTAGGGAGCTGAATGGCATCCAAGATAGTGGCCGAGTGGTCGGGGGGGGGGGGAAGATAGGGTGGGGGGGGCTGTCCGGACCACCTTCCAAGCTGGGATCCGGTAGTTGTGGCTAAGGTAACAGTGGATCCAGGGACTCCTCTGCGTCTTCGTCTGTTTCCGCCTTAAACTGCTCTATTACTTGAGCCCATTCTAGGGAAATTAGTCTTTTCCTTAATCTCCTGTATTCCTCGCGATAAAGCGCCTCCCCCTCTGCCACCGCACAACTAATGACCTCCTCCCTCCATTTGCCCTTCCGCGGCGCCGTGCGAGACTTCCAACGCTGTGTTATTAATCGTTTTGCGAGCATCAAAGCTAACCATGTAAAGCGACGTAGTAGTTTCGCCTTCCTCGGGAGTGGAAGGAGACCTAGTAGGCACACCTCCATGGTGTCCCAACAGGTGCGTCCCGTGAGTTTAGATAACCCTTGGGTAACCTCCGACCAAAACCTCCCTAGAGTAGAGCATGACCAGAGCATATGAGTGAAATCGGCAGGGCGGTGGGTACATCTGGGACTTTGTGCAGTGGTTGAGGGATACATCTTGTGAATAGCCTGCGGTGTAAGATAGGCCGTGTGTAGTATTAGTAATTGTATTGTCTTCAGCCGAAAATTACGGGACACCCGTCAGGGATGTTCTAGGGCAGCGTCCCATTCCCTATCTTCTAACTCCCTCGCCAGTGCCAGTTCCCACTTCTGACGGAGAGGCAAGAGTGATACATGCAGGTGTTCTCGCAGTCCGCGGTACAACCAGCGTACAAGGTGGCGGCCATGGCCCATGATGTGGAGAGACCACAATAATTGAAATGTAGGGGGTTCCTTCTGTGCCACTAACCAATACCTCCGGACATAATGCACAACCGATGCATGCGTGAGGAATAGAGTCACCGGCACCGCATTAGTGCGGACAAATTCATCATGTGGCATCAGTGTACCGTCTAGGAAGAGATCTCCAACTGTGGACGTGCCCGCCTGTATCCAGTCCCGCACCTGAACAGTAGACAAAACACCACGGCAAGTAGGCAAACCACAAAGGGGGATGTTGGGAGCATATGGATTCAGGGCGTTTGCAGATTTCTGAGCTTGCTTCCAGTAGTGTAAGGCAATGGACAACAGAAAGGGAGGGTCACGTATCTTGTCGGCCCCGGGACATAGCTGCGCCTGCAACTTTCCTCGCTGCTATTGCGCTGGGGTGTAGCCTATTTCAATCAAGTTATGGCCCGCCAACCAATACGCCAGACACTGCAACTGCCCAACAATACAGTATGTTTTAAAATCAGGTGCCCCCATGCCGCCCGCCGTGCTCGGTAGCTGCATCTTGGATAGTGCTAGTCTATGTCTTCCTTGTCCCCATAACAAGGATGTTAGCAAAGTATTTAGTGTCCTAAAAATCCATGCCGGTAGAACCACAGGGATATTCACGAAATGGTATAAGAGTCTAGGTAGCATGACCATTTTGGACACTGCTAGACGGCCCGCCATTGACAACGGCAGGGTGTTCCAAAAGGACACTTGTGAACGGAGCGAGTTTATAGTCCGCACCACATTCCCGTCGACAGTGTCAGCGGAGGACCTATAAATCCGTATCCCAAGGTATTTAAATGTTGTAGGTTCTATTTTGAACTGCACTGGACCAAACTGCAAGTGGGTCCCCTCATATGCGTCAAAGAAGGAGTATGCTACTGACTTCGCGGCATTAAGATGCAGGCCAGAGATGTCTCCAAACTGCGGACCACTCTGCTGAGACGCTTGTTAGTTAAGTTATAGTTGCTGCTGCTGCTAACTGTCACGCACTATCCTCGCCAGAATTGCTTCATTGGTACTTATTTTTTATTGACTCTTAACTTTTTTAAACATTTTAAAATTGTTGTAAATTGTTTAATTGCGCTCCTTGCACTTTCTTGCCTCTTTGTACTTTCTGTTCTGGTCTTCCCCGGTCCGCCGCGGCGTCTGCCGATTGATGCGGAGGGAAGACCACAACTCTGCCATACTTCCGGGGCGTTTCTCGTTCGCCCTGTTAGCGCTCTAGACTCCAGGAGCACCTATTTAGGTGCAAGCTGGAGCGCACGCGCAGCGGACGCGCGCAGCGGGCGCGCCGCTGGCGCGCCGAAGGTGCGCCTAAGGCAAGCCCGTTTGCACCCGTCCGCGCTGAGTCCGGGCCTAGGGCTCCGACCCCTGACCAAAATATAGTTTCGTCCCCCAGAATAACCTATTCAAGGGAAAGTATTATTTCGTTGGGCCAATCTAGAGGCGTGCAATGCCATCAATATACCTGTGAGGAGCTCCTTAGCACAGAAAAGCCTCAGTGCTTAGAATGCGCTAGTAAAATTCCTAGGATGCATAGGGCTAGGCAGATAAATGGTAATCAACGAATCACAGAACTTCAGTTAGCTCTTGTCAATGCTAGGTCATTGATTAAACATAAATATGAAATTGCTGACTTTATTATTGATAACAATTTAGATATCCTGTTTATCACAGAAACCTGGGCCGAGGAAACATCCGACCCAGATTTTATTATAGCAGTGCCTTGCGGTTATAAAGTTTTCAGGCATGATAGACTGGTAAAAAAGGTGGGGGCTTGGCAATCATTTATAGGAGCGAGCTTGTATCTCATTTCTCTACACTCACCTCGTCTGATTGCGAAGCTCTACTTTTTAAGATTAGCGTTTCAGAATACGAAACCTTTAAAGGAATACTAATCTATCGCCCACCAGGCTCTAAAGCTAGCTTTTTAAATAATTTGCCTTTTTTGTTAGAGCTGGGTATACAATCAAGCTGTTTTACGATGCTGGGCGACATGAATTTTCATCTGGAAACTCTAGCCGACAAAAATACCCAGGAACTTCTTGATATTACAGCAGATCTAGGACTACAACAAATTATCAATGGTCCTACGCATCAAGCTGGACATACCCTGGATGGGCTGTTTACAAACAACCCAGCTATTTCATTCACAGCTGCTTTGCCCCTGATATGGTCCGATCATCACGCTGTGATTTTTCGGTATGACCTACCGGGTGTCAAAGTAACAAATACAGCTAGCACCAAGTTCAGGAAGAGAGCATGGTATAATATCGATACAGACGTGCTGGAAAGTCATCTAGTGCAAAGCCTACCAGATCTAGGGTCGGACGCGGAAGGATCAGCGGGAGACTATACTTCCTGGCTAGAATCCAATTTTGCTAGACTAGTACCGGTCTCGGTGGCTAATAAAAATAGGAAGACTCCATCAGCACCATGGTTCTCCGAGGCTCTTAGATTAGATAAACAAGCTTGTAGGAGGCAAGAAAGAACCTGGCGGAAAAACTATGATGCAGCCGCGAAAGAGCAATATAAATTAATGTTAGCTGATTATAAGAAAAAAATTATTACCGAAAAAAGTCAATATTATACATTAAAAATAGAAAAGGCAGGTAACTCAAGTAAAGAACTTTTTTCGGTTATAAACAATTTGACAACAGTTAAAAAAGAGGACACTGCCATCTGTACTCAAGATTTTTGTAATACCTTGGCACAGGCGTTTAAATCAAAAGTTGATCAAATTTATGACCAATTTGTCCTACATTTGCTAAATTCAAACTCCACAGAACAGGAAGTTATGATTACAACGCCCCTTTTAAACTTCTCCCTTACATCTCCAGTGCAAATTGCTACGCTTCTTGCAAATACCAAATCGGGTTCACCTGAGGACCCTTGCCCTCCAAGTATTCTCCATCTTGTTGGCCATCTTGCTAGTCCACGGTTATCGGACATATTTAATCAGATGCTTTTACAAGGAACATTTCCAATAAGGTGGAAACAAGCCTGCATTCTACCACTACTAAAGAAAACCAACTTAGAAATGACGGATCCCGCCAACTATCGACCCATTGCAAGGCTTCCCCTTCCAGCAAAAATTTTGGAGAAGATTGTTAATATAGAACTCTCCAAATTTATTTTAGAAAATAATATCCTAGATCACAGTCAGTTTGGCTTCAGGTCATGCCACAGTACTGAGACAGCTCTGATAAAGACCACAGAGGAAATCCGAACCGCTTTGGATGGGGGAGGATCGGCGGCCCTTATCCTATTAGATCTGTCCGCGGCATTTGATACCGTGGACCATACCTTGCTGCTAAAACGTTTAAAATGCATAGGTCTGGGAGGAAATGCCCTCATGCTTTTAACATCTTTTTTAACAGATAGAACCCAGACAGTGCAATTAGGCGATTTTAAATCAGCACCTTTTATTTTGCCATGTGGGGTACCGCAGGGCTCTTCTTTGAGCCCTACACTTTTTAATATTTATGTGTCCGAATTAGCACCTCTAATTAGAAGCTTTGATTTAATCCCGACCTCGTATGCCGACGACACCCAATTGGTGATCTCAACTATTGACAGGGATGTTAACTACTCCACTAAACTCCATGACTGTATGGTATCCTTGAGTAAGTGGATGAGTAGGCACTGCCTGAAGTTAAATTCTAGCAAGACTGAGGTGGTGCTGTTTGGCAAGCTCTCTCCTCTTTGGTCACCAGCCTGGTGGCCCAGTTGTTTGGGCCCCCTCCCTACTCCAGTGGTAAAAGCAAAAAATTTGGGGGTCATCATAGACGAGAAGCTTCATTTTAAATCTCAGATTTCAAAGGTGGTGTCTTCGGCGTTCTTTACAATCAAAATGATGCGTAAAATCCTTCCCTACATTCCTATAAAGGCTAGGAAAACTGTTTTAACCACTTTGGTTTTATCTAAATTGGACTATTGTAACGCTTTGTATATTAATTTGCAGTCCAACCAGCTCAGAAGGTTACAGTTAGTTCAGAATGCCGCTGCCAGATTGATTTTGGATGTCCCTAAGCACCAGTCCATTAGGACCGGGATTCAAGATCTGCATTGGCTTCCAGTTGGCCAGCGTGTAAAATTTAAGGCACTTTGCATTGCCCACAAGGCACTTCATGGTGACGGCCCACAATTTCTTCATCACATTTTTAATTGGTACTCTCCCAGTAGGTCATTACGATCAGCTAACGCCTTTTTAATGCTTACCCCCAGAGTTAAAACTATGAACTGGGGGGGTAGGAGTTTTAGACACAGCACCATTAGAATTTGGAATGCTCTTCTGCTCTCTCTTAGGAAGATTACATCCCTGCTTGAATTCAGGAAACATCTCAAGACCTGGCTTTTTAAAAACTAGTTTCCTGCGTCAGTGTGTGGTTCGCAACGCGCCTAGACACCTATGGGTAGTAGTGCGCTATACAAGTTGTTATAACATAACATAACATAACATAACATAACAAACACAGCGGCGATGAGCTGCATATCCATGCCAAGGTCTTTAAAAAATAACAGCATATCGTCCGCGTAAAGCGAAACGGAGTGTATTACTGGCTGCAACGGTATGCCATATGGGGCCATGACGCATCGCAATCGCTGGGCCATTGGCTCCAACGCCAGCACAAACAATAGGGGTGACAGGGGGCAACCTTGACGAGTCCCCCTATAAATATGATATGCAGGCGATATGATCGTTCCCGACTTGGCGCGGGCCGTGGGGTCAGTATAGAGTAATTGAATCCACTTGCAGTATTCCGGGGGTATACCAAACTTTACTAACACTGCAAGCATGTACGACCAACTTAACGTATCGAACGCTTGCCGTATATCTAGGGACAAGCATCCGGCCAACGGCAATAACCCCTTCACCGCATGCATCAGGGCGTGTAAGCGACGAATATTGAGAGAAGTACTCCGCTTGGGAATAAAACCACACTGGTCCGTGTGTATTAATTTAGGCAACAGGGGAAGTAATCTGGACGCTAAAACTTTACTTAGGATTTTATATTCCGTATTAAGTATTGATAACGGTCGGTATGACGCCAATTCAGTGGGGGCCTTATCCGGTTTCAATAGGGACGTGACTATCGCCTCCTTAGTAGTGGGGGGCAGCGTACCTTCCTCAAGGGAGGTGACATACAATTGTAACAGCTTCGGGGCCAATGCGTCCACATATGTGAAATAAAATTCAACAGGTAGGCCATCTGAGCCTGGGGTCTTATTGCGTGCCAGCGCTTTTATTGCAATCCGGATCTCTGCTATAGTAATCGGTGCCGCCAACAACTCAGCAGATGCGTCCGTTACCGTGGGAAGGTCTATGTTCGCAAGGAATTGCACCGTCTCTTCCGACCTCTCTGATGGTTGTGCAATATATAGATTAGTATAATGTTCTTGGAAAGTCTTATTGATTTCGCTCTGGGAGGTTCGTAACGTGCTGTGTGCATCATAGATCGCCAAGGTGGGAGTGGGAGTCAATGGGGGAGCAATCAGTCGCGCCAGCAACGTGCCAGCCCTATCCGCTTCGGCGTGAGAACGCAGCGTGTACGCATGGAAGTCTACCGTTCGGAGCCGCTCTAATAGCTCAACGTACCTAATCCTTGCCTCCTGCAATTGTTCCACTCCCGTTACCTGTCCCTGAGCCGCCACTTCTAGGGCCTGCAGTTTGTCTTCCAATTCCACCAAGTCTCTGGTCACCTCTCTCCTGACTCCCACCAAACTGCCCATAGCAACCCCCCGTATTGTGATTTTAAAAGCCTCCCACTCAACCGACCTAGTTGAAGCTGTGCCCTCGTTATCAGCAAAATACGTAGTAATAGTGTCAGCTAATTTAGCACGGAACACTTGATCTTCTAAGGCCACAGGTTGCAGCCGCCATGTTGGTATAGGCGTAGGGACCCGCCCCCAATGCAGTGTCAATTCTATAGGATTGTGGTCAGAGATGGTTTTACCCAGGAATGTACTCTGATGTATGGCAGAGGATAAATCTGTGGTGCAAAGAAAATGGTCTAATCGGGTATGGAGGTTATGTGGGTGAGAGTAGAAGGAATATTCCCGCATATTCGTGTGTTGGGACCTCCAGACATCTATAAGGTTCCACACCCGTGCCCACCTAGTCAGAGCGGCAGCTTGAGTCACAGCGTTGGTGTTCGATAGGGGGGGATGTGAGCGGTCCCAGTGTACATCAAACACAGCATTGAAGTCCCCACCCAATAACCATGGGTATTGTAGCCAGTCCGAGAGTGCCTGTGTTAACCTGGAGAGAAAGGCATCTTGATCGACGTTCGGAGCATAGATGGAGCCTAACACTACCTGCCTACCATCCAAGGTCCCGCGAATCAGGACATACCTGCCCAGTTCATCTATGCGGGACTCACTATGAGCAAATGGGATTCCCGCCCGTATCCATATTGCAGCCCCTCTAGAAAAGGCGGAGTACGCTGTAGCATAAAATTGGCCCCGCCATCTCCTCTGCAGTTTACTGGTTTCAGTTTGTAAGAGGTGCGTCTCCTGGAGACATACTATTTGAGCCTTGCGACGATGTAGCTGAGCTACGATTCTATGCCGTTTCTGGGCCGACCCCATCCCCCGAACATTCCAGGATATGACAGTATACAGTTTCTCAACCGACATTAGTAGCTGTAAAACCAAAAGCCCCCTCAGGCCCACCACCACCCCAGCCCCCCGAATCCCCTATCAGAATATGCGGCAACCATTAAACCAATACAAACAATCCCCAATACTGGGTCCGACGATAGAACCTCGTCCGACCAAACTGTGCAGAAAAGGGTCAACATCATACACTTAGAACTCTTGCTTTCACTTGTGGGGTTAAGCTACGTGTGTAACACACCAGTGTCTTGAGCAATAGTAGGAATACATGCCCTAGTCGGGCCGGGCCATTATACTAGCATATGATCCCCCTGGGTAAGCAGTGGCACCACTAATACATTATACAATAAAGATCAGTGAGGAATGGAGCAAAACATAACAAGTAGTATTTTGCTGAAGTGGGCGGACATGGTTCCGGTATTTTAGCGTCCGCATTCTTCCAAATAAGGACCCTCCGAGTTCAACCTAATGGGTCCCGGCTGAGTTGAGTAGAAGCAGACGGGAATAAGGCCATGCTACCCCCGGAGTCGGAGTCCGAGTTGGCCTCCTCAGAAGGGCTAGTATTGATCGCCGGCCTTGGGACTCAGTGTCTCGGCTGTCCGGAGGGCCTCTCGCCTCCCCTCCATCACTTGCTGGCGGGGCGGGGGAGAAGTCCCCGCACTCTGTGTGATCATGCCCTTCTTGCGCCGGCGGGGGGCCCGTTGTGATTTCGGCTGCATTGAATCCAATCTCCGTTCTGGCAGTATATCAGGGAAGTGTTGGTCCAGCCATTCCCACGCACTCTCGGGGGTATCGAAGAACAATGTCCGTTGGTTATGGTTGATCTTGAGCTTGGCCGGGAAAAGCAATGCAAATGTCAAGCCCGCCGCACGGACTCTTGCTTTGACTTCCATGAACGAGAAGCGCTTTCGCTGGACAGTTAGAGTATAGTCCGGGAATATAGAAACCCTCGCATTCTCCACTTGTAGCGGGGCCCGCTCCCTCGCCGCCTGCAGCACCCGGTCCCTATAATTCAATATTCGCGCCAGCATTGGACGTGGGTTCGATCCAGGCACGGGGCGTCGCGTAGGGACTCGGTGAGCTCGCTCTACAGTAAAGTGCGGAGAAAGACCCATGGGTGCCACCACTGTTTTCAGCCACTCCTCGATGTAGGTCGTCGGGTTGGGCCCCTCTGTTCCCTCAGGCAGACCCACTATTCTGAGGTTGTTTCACCTCGCCCGCCCTTCCGCATCGTCAGCCCGGGCGTACAAGGCCTCAATCTGCTGCTGCATCTCCTTCAGTTGGCTATTGTGATCAGTGATTTGAGGCCCCATTGTGTCCAGCAGGTGTTCAGTATTTTTAACTTTATCGGACAACTTTCGGTGGTCATCTTTAAGTAGGTTCAGGTCCACTGATATTGTGCCCAGCTGGCTCTCAAGTGCAGAGCGTGATTCCTGAATTTCCCTCAGGATCATGTCCAATTTATCCCCTGCTGGGGCGGGTGCGTGGTCTGTTTCCATCCGCGGCGATCTGCCAGACGAGGACTCCGAGGGCGGTGAGTGGGATCCCCTCCTGCCCGACCTCGAGGCGGTCCGAGTCTTCCCTCTGCCCATGGTCTGTGATAGCCCAGGTGGACCCGGTCTCCAGCAGGAAGGCGCTCGTTTCGCACGGTGTTCCCGAGCCCCAATCAGTCATGCAGGGGGGGGTCAAAGTACCTCCAGAAGTAACCGTACTGTATGAGTGGCTCGCCCCCTGCAGGACCAGGCTATCTCCCGGACCCAAGAGACACCTCAGACCCCCGTTCGGGGTCGCGACCAGGAGCTTCCACCCCAAGGCCTGTAAGCACTAGTCCGTCACCTTAAGGGGTAGAGGAGGGTGGGGTAACGCGGGGGTCAGTGCGTATCCTCGTCTCTCAGCTGGAGGCCCCACCCGAGCCCCAAGCAACGCAGGACCTGCACCCAGGTCCCAGCCCTTCGCAGACAGTCCGCCCCTAGGAAAGCCCGGGGCTTCAGCAGGCCGCTCACACCCAGTAGGCTCCCCGAGGCAGAACCAGGGTGTCACGTGGTCCCCGGCCCCGTACAGCGCCAGGCCTTGATGTAGCCAGTCCCTCAGGGGGGAGGTGGGGGTCTCTCTGCGCTTCAACTATTGCCGCGTTGCACCTGTTATCCGGACGAGCTCCAGTCCGATGCCTCTCACCATTGGGACTCGGCGTCCCCACCAGCCGCTTCAGCCCGGGGGGGGCCTCGACACCCAGCAGTCCGCACCAGAGCAGACAAGCGCCGCTCAAATCCAGGAGGCCCGGGCGTCAGTGTCCTTCCAGTGCGGCCGGGCAGGGGGAGGGCGGGGGGAAGAAGGGGAGAGTCCCTTCCCGATTCCGCCAGCCAGGGGGGAGGGGGGGTGGAAAATCCAGTCAGGCAGCCATCTCACGCACAATCCCTGCCCCTTTTACCGGCACTGGTGCGGTCCGAGATCTCCCGCCTCCAGGGGGGGGGGGGCCCGCCGGTGATGGCGACGGAGCACCCGGCCCCCGATGCGCAGGCCTCGTCCGATCCGCTGCGGAGTCTTTTCGGCTGCAGGCCGTGGGAGCCCGGACCTCGCGTGGGAGAGCTCCCATCTCGTGCGTTGACTCCAGCTAGTCCGCCTCCAGGAGAGTCCGCTGCGCAGGGTGTCACTCAACGCTTCCAGGCCTGTTGCACCACCAACACTTGCGGCGCGCCGCATCCGGACCAGGAACCACCTCCGCACTCCAGCTTTTCACCGGAAGCTAGGCGCTCCATTCCGCTGTGCCCACCGACTCTTCCGTTCACTCCAGTGTTGTAGGGGCCCTAGTTATTTTCACAGTTTGTGGCGGCCCGGCCCGGAGCTCGTCGCTTATGCGACCACCATCTTGGGCTGTTAGCCACGCCCCCAGACACCACTGTTCAACGTCAAATTGTGTCCCACATAAGAGCTGGCAAACTTACTTCATTTATTTCACAGGGCTCTTCGCCCAGACAGTCCAGACTCTTCCGGGGGGGGGGGGTAACTACTGCCCAAATCCAATTCACAGTACTCACTGCCGCCCCGCGGGGCCTCTGGTCGCCATCTTGAGGTCAGGCGGGGCCTCGGCACCCCCAATCGTGTCAGCTTTGGGGCAGCACTCCCCCAGCCTGTCTCCTCCGGCATGTTGTGTCCAGTGCCTCGAGGGGAACCATCACACAGTTCTCAGTGATGCTCACTCTTCTCCAGCGGCGAACAGCCGACTCTGTTCATTCGGGGCCATCTCGCTGCAGAGGCACGCAGCGGGACAGTCAGCTCGCGGTCTTCACCTCTCCCTGATGCTGGGAGCCATCCACTGTAATTCCGGTGAGTCTACGATTCAGTCTGCCAGTTGTCCGGCAGCTCAGCCTGCTCGCCGCAGGGCCCCACTTCTCCCCGTCTCAGTGGGCCCCAGCACCATCCAGCCGGATCTCTGTGCACCCGAGTCCCAGTAATGCCAGGGGTTATTGAATATTACCCCCTGAGGTCAGCCCCGCACATACGCTGGTGCCGGGAAGGTGCTTATGGCTGTTTTCCTCCCATATTCCCTTGTTGGCAGCGGAACCGATGTGGATTACCTCTGCTCAGCCATCTTGGCTGGACACACCCCCAAGTGTGTGCTTTTAAAGGGCAGTTCTAAAAAAAAATTGCGCTACATACAGTCTGGCTGTTACTAAAATCTAGGTTTTGGCAGCACTTTTGTATCATAAACCTTTTTGCACATTTTGTAGCAGCCTATCCTATAATGTGTGTAATGCAAGTTTAAAATAATGACTTGCATATTCACATTCACAGTGCTTTCTGTCACAGACTGACCTCCTAGCACTAAACATACACAATTCACTATTCTCCACTGCACCAGCCAGGTTTCAATTCTGTGGATCTCTGGCTACACACACAGATTTCTGCAGTATCTTAACGAATAAAGGTTTCCTAATGTACAGTATAGCATTTCCCACTGATTAATTAGCATTTTTCATTTAAGCTGGGCGTTATTTTATATGTAGTTACCTAAAAAAGAAAGACCGAAATAAGTTAGACTATTTTTGTTTTTCTAGACACGCCTTTAACCCCACCCGCGATGCTCACTCCCCCATCCCAATCGCACACAGCTTCACAGTTCCCATACTTTTTTTTTAATGCATTTTGACCGCTAGGTTAGACAATCGGTTGTGTTGGAACATGCTCATGACACGTCTTCGGTTGTGACAGATTCATCTCGGAGTGGGACAAGAAAATTGGGTACTCCTCCAGCATCAGAGCTGGCATCAATGTGGCAGGAACTGTGGTTCGTCGTGCCAGGTTTGAAGTCAGAATGGGTGTTGGTTGCAGGGTAAGGATGGACCCTGCTGCAGGGTAAGGCGACAGACTGCACCGAGGGCAGATCCGCCAATGGCAATCCAACTATAGGCCTCCTCTGATCCGTAAAGGTCCCAAAAATCATAGATTCCTGTAAGTCCTTTACCTGTTGCGGCGTTGCTAACAGATTTAGAAACTCGGGTTGCATTGGGACCAGTTGTGGAATCGGTTCAGTCGGAGATTGGGACCAAGACAAAAGGCACCTGGACGTCCCTGCAAATTCTCTGCTCTAGGTTGGTGGGATGAAGCAGAATACTGCTTGGTCTTCTTATGTTTTTTTCTTCAATTTGATTTACTTGAAGATTTGGAGTGGGAGGTGAACTTTCTGCGGTAACGTCCTTGGGAACAGGTTCACACCCTAGCATTTAACCGGGAGCGGGTCTTACACCCTCATCTACGAGATTCAGCAGCACTCCCCTAATTCGTCATGACTCTTGATTCTACCTCATCACCATCAGTGCACCCCCCAGCATTACTGTACTTGTGCTTCGCTTTAACGGCCCATCTCCCCGCCCTCTCTTCCCTGCTTTGTAGTTTTGTCTCCCCTCTCCATCTTTTTGTCCCTTCCTAATATTTTAGTATGGTTTGGTATTGGTGCATGTATTGCAAACAGCATCTGTATCTTAATATGGAATTATGTTGGACTTGCATTTGCTGTTATTTTTGGTACTTATCTTATGCCAATAAAATAATTGCCACACAAAAAAAGAGATTCAGCAACAGAGTTTTGCTTAACGTTACCGATGGCCTTCAGATTCATCTGGGTTTAGTTATCACACGACTGAGTCGGGCAATAACCGGACACCACATACCTTGAGTGCCTCTGTCATAGACATGTGTTTGTTAGAGTCCCTGGAAGGCTTAAACCCTGTAGTTTTTGGTGGGGACCTGTTAGTTGCACACATGAAAAAGAATTTTGAGAAAAAAAAGTTCATCATAAATGAGAAAAATGCTTTGGGATCGAGCTCAGGATCGGAGACTGAAGGAACGGAAAGAAAGGAACTGAAGTCAGGACGTGGGGGTGGCGCATATATGTGGCTCTGATGTCAAACATTCACAAAGTGAGGAGTCTGCAGTTAGAAGTATCCATCAGAAATCAATTTAGATAAAATTAACATTTTATATTCAGAAGCGGTATTGGTCATTTCAATACCCCTCCATCGTCGACCTCATAATTTTGCCAAGAAAACAAGAGGCATATTTCTGCACATTGCGCCAAGCCTTGGCAAAGTCAATAGATCTCGCCTATGCGAGAATTTTGGCGTTGCTAATGTCTTTCAGCAAGGTTATACAGCAGTGTGTCTGAGCAGCTTGGTTAAAAGTTATTAAAAAAAAGAGATATAATGCTGCTAGTGCCGCATCATAGCTCTTTTATCAGGCAGGATGGGGCGGGTGGGATAGGCAAGATAGGGTGGGTGAGAGGGGGTTTTCAGCAAGACAGAGGAGGGGTGGGGGGGAGGGGATTTTCAGCAAGATAGAGGAGGGGTGGGCGGGAGGGGATTTTCAGCAAGACAGAGGAGGGGTGGGCGGGAGGGTATTTTCAGCAAGACAGAGGAGGGGTGGGCGGGAGGGTATTTTCAGCATGACAGAGGAGGGGTGGGCGGGAGGGTATTTTCAGCATGACAGAGGAGGGGTGGGCGGGAGGGGATTTTCAGCATGACAGAGGAGGGGTGGGCGGGAGGGGATTTTCAGCAAGACAGAGGAGGGGTGGGCGGGAGGGGATTTTCAGCAAGACAGAGGAGGGGTGGGCGGGAGGGGATTTTCAGCAAGACAGAGGAGGGGTGGGCGGGAGGGGATTTTCAGCAAGACAGAGGAGGGGTGGTCGGGAGGGGATTTTCAGCAAGACAGAGGAGGGGTGGGCGGGAGGGGATTTTCAGCAAGACAGAGGAGGGGTGGGCGGGAGGGAGGATTCAGCAAGACAGAGGAGGGGTGGGCGGGAGGGAGGATTCAGCAAGACAGAGGAGGGGGTGGGAGGATTCCGCAACACAGAGAAAGCGATATAATGCTGCTAGTGCCGCAACATAGCTCTTTTATAAAGCAGGATGGGGCGGGTGGGATAGGCAAGATAGGGTGGGTGAGAGGGGGTTTTCAGCAAGACAGAGGAGGGGTGGGCGGGAGGGGATTTTCAGCAAGATAGAGGAGGGGTGGGCGGGAGGGGATTTTCAGCAAGACAGAGGAGGGGTGGGCGGGAGGGTATTTTCAGCAAGACAGAGGAGGGGTGGGCGGGAGGGTATTTTCAGCATGACAGAGGAGGGGTGGGCGGGAGGGGATTTTCAGCATGACAGAGGAGGGGTGGGCGGGAGGGGATTTTCAGCAAGACAGAGGAGGGGTGGGCGGGAGGGGATTTTCAGCAAGACAGAGGAGGGGTGGGCGGGAGGGGATTTCCAGCAAGACAGAGGAGGGGTGGGCGGGAGGGAGGATTCAGCAAGACAGAGGAGGGGTGGGCGGGAGGGAGGATTCAGCAAAACAGAGGAGGGGGTGGGAGGATTCCGCAACACAGAGAAAGCGATATAATGCTGCTAGTGCCGCATCATAGCTCTTTTATCAGGCAGGATGGGGCGGGTGGGATAGGCAAGATAGGGTGGGTGAGAGGGGGTTTTCAGCAAGACAGAGGAGGGGTGGGCGGGAGGGGATTTTCAGCAAGACAGAGGAGGGGTGGGCGGGAGGGGATTTTCAGCAAGACAGAGGAGGGGTGGGCGGGAGGGGATTTTCAGCAAGACAGAGGAGGGGTGGGCGGGAGGGAATTTTCAGCAAGACAGAGGAGGGGTGGGCGGGAGGGAATTTTCAGCAAGACAGAGGAGGGGTGGGCGGGAGGGAATTTTCAGCAAGACAGAGGAGGGGTGGGCGGGAGGGAATTTTCAGCAAGACAGAGGAGGGGTGGGCGGGAAGGGATTTTCAGCAAGACAGAGGAGGGGTGGGCGGGAGGGGATTTTCAGCAAGACAGAGGAGGGGTGGGCGGGAGGGGATTTTCAGCAAGACAGAGGGGTGGGCGGGAGGGAGGATTCAGCAAAACAGAGGAGGGGGTGGGAGGACTCCGCAACACAGAGAAGGGGTGGGCAGGTGGAGGGATTCCGCAACACAGTGATGGGATGGGCGGGTGGGGGTATTCCGCAAGACCGAGAAGGGGTGGGCGGGTGGAGGGATTCAGCAAGGTGGGACGGAGGGGTGGGCTAGCACCACAGAGAAGGGGCGGGAGGGAGTGGGCCAGCACCACAGAGAAGGGGCGGGAGGGAGGGGGGAGGATCAGCACCACAGAGAGGGAACGGGAGGGAGGGGGGAGGATCAGCACCATAGAGAAGGGGTGGGAGGGAGGGGGGGGGAATCAGCACCACAGAGAAGGGGCGGGAGGAAGGGGGGAATCAGCACCACAGAGAAGGGGCGGGAGGGAGGGGGGAATCAGCAACACAGAGAAGGGGCGGGAGGGAGGGGGATCAGCAACACAGAGAAGGGGCGGGAGGGAGGGGGATCAGCAACACAGAGAAGGGGCGGGAGGGAGGGGGGATCAGCAACACAGAGAAGGGGCGGGAGGGAGGGGGATCAGCAACACAGAGAAGGGGCGGGAGGGAGGGGGGATCAGCAACACAGAGAAGGGGCGGGAGGGAGGGGGATCAGCAACACAGAGAAGGGGCGGGAGGGAGGGGGGATCAGCAACACAGAGAAGGGGCGGGAGGGAGGGGGATCAGCAACACAGAGAAGGGGCGGGAGGGAGGGGGGATCAGCAACACAGAGAAGGGGCGGGAGGGAGGGGGGATCAGCAACACAGAAAAGGGGCGGGAGGGAGGGGGGATCAGCAACACAGAAAAGGGGCGGGAGGGAGGGGGGATCAGCAACACAGAAAAGGGGCGGGAGGGAGGGGGGATCAGCAACACAGAGAAGGGGCGGGAGGGAGGGGGATCAGCAACACAGAGAAGGGGTGGGAGGGAGGGGGGATCAGCAACACAGAGAAGGGGTGGGAGGGAGGGGGGATCTGCAACACAGAGAAGGGGTGGGAGGGAGGGGGAATCAGCAACACAGAGAAGGGGTGGGATGGAATTGGGGAGGATCAGCAACACAGAAAAGGGGTGGGATGGAATGGGGGGGAATCAGCAACACAGAGCAGGGGTGGGAGGGAATGGAAAGCACCACTGAGAAGGGGGAATGAGAGGGGAAGACGAAATAATACCTCAATCACAGTATGAGCACTGGAAGGTCACTAATCAAGATAAAGCAATCTGTGGTTGGTCCATGAGCCACAGAAAGAAGAGGAAGTGATGCTCGGAAGAGGCCGGCCAATTACGAGGTAGCAAAGAGTGACAATGAAGCCAATGAATAGTAAGCAAAGGGGTGGGGGTCCAAACCCTTTACTGTTAACTATACCCCTAGCAATGATAGCACGTGTTGTCGGCAGGCGAGACCTAAAAAGGATGCGTTTCCTCACCTACTATAATATTGGTCTGTCTCTATAGATCAGTCTATTTTTCAATCTCTCTCAGTGGTTCCCAACCTTTTGACTACTGTGAACCCCCACTTAATCATTACTGGACCCCGAGGACTCCGGCCTAAACATTTTTGAGATTTTGAACCTCAAAAGTACATTAAAAAAATACAGAAACAAGCATACATTAAACAAATATACAAATGATTAAATATTGTAACTAATCCACAAACAAATATAAACAGATCTAAATTTGAATGGAAGTTTGGAGCTTTTCTACATTCATTAAGGCCACTATGTTTGATGCATTTGCATTGCGCCCAGAAATCAATCTGAGGATACTACCTTAATATGTAGCTTCCAATTTCAAATTCCTTTACATTTACACAATGTTTTAAAAAAATGTATTGTGCATTTTGCGCCTGTATTTATATATCCTTTATTAATCTATTAACATTAAATCATTTTCTAAACAGTCGCGGACCCCCTTGAGTAGGCTTTGCAGACCCCCAGGGGTCCCCGGACCACAGGTCAAGAACTACTGATATAGCTTATCTGTCTAATCTCTTTGTGTTTCTCCACATACATTATTCTACAGTATGCTTAGAACATGTTTTACATACTAGTGGCTATGGATATTTAACGAGATGAGTTACTCTGTAGCCTGTAACACTATTCATAATTATGCAGATGCTTAATATATTGATCAATGGCTATTATTTAGCCTTACTGTAAAATATCTTTGATATTACTCAACAGAAGCATTACACAAGCCAAGCTTGACTGTCAGGAGTACTTCTTTCATAAATTTGCTCAAACCAAATCCGATGAGATGTTTAATTGTCTTTCTGTGATGTAACCATAATAATTCTGCAAATGGATACAGATTTAGAAAAAGTCTGATTGAAGCACACATTGTATGTATAAATCTAAGTGACATATCTGTACATGACATATGTAGCTGAAACCTAGCTACAAAGCATTGGAGTGCTGTAGATCATGGCTATTAGGTCATGCTTACTAGACAGCGCATGCACTGTGTGTCGCAAGACATATAGGATTACCAAGAACATACAGGGGCTTAAAGCCCGACATTCTTCACCATTAGATGGCTTTCCAGTCACTCATTTGCCTGCTTCTTATTTGTGTCCCAGTCCGTCGATCTTGTTTCTGTCCCTCCCATGGAGCATTGCCTCTTTACCATCACTTTTAATTGACTGACATATGTTTCCACTGCTTGCTTTTCAAGCACTACTTTTTCATTTTCGGTGAAGCACGTGGGAGTGCATATTTTTGCCAGCTGCCTCTCTCGTATACTTTTCTCCCCTTGCACTCAGTCATCTGCGTGCTTCTCCCCTCCTCCTCCATGCTGCACAAGCCAAGTTGCTGTCTGTGTACTTACCCATGCTGCTCTCTTGCCCGTTGATTCTCCTCTCCGGCCCGCCCTCCAGGGTCGGATTGGTAAGGTGGGCACTCAGGTGTTGGGCTGGTATTTGAGTTGCAGCTGTGGGCCGAGTTTTTTGGGCAGCGTGGTGGCCGATTTGGATCTGTGTGTGCTGTTCAGATGCCGCCAGCAGGGGCCGAAGCAGCCTGTCTAGAGGCCTCTGTTACACCCCTTTCACCAAGGGGCCGGAGGCGTCATTGCCGGTCGCCCATTGGGCTGGCCCATTGATATAAAAAGTGGACTTGGGCTGGCTCCCGACATGCTCCATGGTAGTCTCTTGCCAGCTGCTTCTCCCCCTCAACCACGCCCTCGATGCTGGTTCCATGTATGCTGTTGCTTTCCCCACTCAGCATGACTTAAAATCACTGGCAAAGCAAATAGATCCATAAGGCGAGTCCTAATGGCTTTATCAATAATTGAGCTTCTCTTGTAGTAGAATTATGTTGCTCAACAGTGGTTTTGTTTAAATCTCTTTTATTGAGTTTGTAAACAGAGGAAAAAATATTAACAACACCAGGCAATTGGCAGAATCAACAGTGGTTTTAAATATCCTTTATTGTGTTGACTCTTTGTCACTGTAGTTGTAATTATGTATTGTTCACATTTAAAACACTTTTGTCTGTATATGTGCATACACATTTATTGCAATACCGTATAACTTTTAAACAGTGTACACAGACTAAATAAATAACTCCCTTTTGCATCATTTTATCTGACAAATCAATATATTTACCAAAACTACGTTGTTTTTAGACTCATGAAAATTAAAAGTGTCATCTATATTGATAAACTGTGAATAACGATTCACCTAGAAGGCTAGAACTGGCTAATCGTCAACTGTTACTCTAACCTAAAGTATGATTTTCTCCTTCTAGTAATCTCTCTAGTGTAAGGTTTGGTACTCTTGTGGCTTCAAGTGTATCCTGTCATCTTGTTTTCTCATTCTATAAGGGTGAAAGCAAGGAAGGCACCTGCTCTAATCACCTGACAGGCTGGCCCACAAAACACGTACTCCGGTTGGCCATGGGATTTACTACAGTTGGCCGTGGGATTTACTACAGTTGGCCGTGGGATTTGTAAAATGGTCATGTTTTTGGATTAAGGAGTAGGTTCTTACTCAGTAGATTAGGTTTATACCACTTTTACCTTCTAGTGTTAAGAAAAGTTTGATCGATTTTTATCAAAGACCAAATTCCTTTCATATGAAAACTCCTATACAGGAAAGAATGATCTGGGTGAATTTAATAATAGCAGAGCAGGAGTCTTCTGCCTCACATCTTCCTGTTCTGCAAACCAGAAGGGGAATCTTATTAGAATAATTACGTTTTCTGGTAGTGATGGCATCTCAGTACTAAAGAGACCAGAGACTATGTAGTAGACTCTGCATTGTCAATAATCTTCAGTGAAAGTTAATAATGGCATCAGCAGGTCCAGGGCTCCGAGGGTCCCTTGCTCACTTTGCCACTGGATTCAAGCTAGCCTGGCTGATGAGGGGTGTTACCCCGAAACCGGTCCCAGGATGCTTGTTTCCGGTTCAGGGAAGACCAGCTGGACTGTTCCCATGAGACACAGAGTCAAGACTGATTTGCATATTGCTGGTTCTGAACTGAGGTGGCAAAGTGAGCTAAAGAACGATGATGGATTCAACCCAGATCTGTGACTGGGGTGAGTGTCTGAAAAGTTTCAGTGCTCCGTCCATCATCTCCTTGTGTTTGCTAAAGTATTTGTGCAACACACACACACAGTACCACAATGAATACACCACAGAAAGACTCCACAGAGGTTTAGTTAAATTGAGAATATTTATCTAAGCGAAACAAGACCAAACGACAAGAATCCATTCAGTAGAAGTCAAGATATGAATTTTTAAAGATTAAGTGCAAAAACAGTGCTTAGAAGTCACTAGCGGTCAAATGGTTACTTGAGGTTGTGAGGGACCGGCGCAAATCCAAAGTTCAGGCCGATCACGATGGAGGGCAGGCCAGACATAGAACCCACGCAGAGCAGTTGATAAAGTACCTTGGATGGAGCAAAGCGTTGATGCTGCGGGCACGATGCGTCGATCTTTTTTCCACGCAGTCTGGTTGCTGTGTCGCCGTTGAGCTTCGCTGAGGTGAAGGCAATGTGTCGTCGTCGAGCTACTCCATCAATGGCACTGCGCCTTCAAGTTTTATTTGATTCCAGTTTCACTTCTGGTTCCCTCTCACTTTGAGTGAGGCAATTACCTCTACGATGTTAAAACCTCATAAAACTTCGACCGACCTAGCTTCTTTTCGCCCATTTTCTATTTTCAATACGGATTTTAAGATACTTGCTAGTAGATTGTTACCAGAGTTGCCGGACTTGGTCCATAAGTATCAGTCAGGCTTCATCCCTGGGCGCAACACTTCCCCACAACCTTTTAAGGTTATGGCAGGAATCGGCAGATTTGTAGACCTCAGCAACATGTATTGCAGTAGATATGGAGAAAGATTTTGATTCCCTCCACTGGCAATACATGCACCAGGTGATCAGACTGCTTGGATTAGGTCCTTATAGACGGAAATGGGTGTGGCTTCTGTACTGTAACTCTGCAGCCCGGGTGAAAATCAGGACCTAAATCTCTTCTGCCTGGTCCGTGGTACCCCGCAAGGCTGCTCTCTGTATCCTTTTATTATTTGCCATGGCAATGGAATCCCGGAGGGCTGTCTGTTGCAGCATGGAAAGCGGCGGGGCATGTCGATACAAGGGGCTCTGCATGCCATGCCACTTTATGCTGATAACATGTTGGTGTATGTACCAGATGCTAGTTCCAATCTATCACCTATTGCACATCTGTTGGAGGATTTCACATCGATCTCAGGACTTCAAGTAAACTGGGCCAAATATTGCAATTTCCCTTTACGTGCAGACTATGATCCATGGTTGACATACGAATCGACCACCTTTAGATAGGTAGGAATTATTATGTAACATGCTCAGTCGGATCTCCGTGATGGTCATCTGAGTTAGGCAATCTGTGCCTTATGGTTCCAGTTCGCTTTTGGTCTTCTCTGCCATCGTCAGTGACGGCTCAGGTCTTCCTTGTTAAAATTGTAGTATTGGAGGGTGAGGTCAAGGTGGGGACGGGAGCAATCGCATAGAAGTGAACTCTGCCCTGAAGCTGCAATAATCCTGGTTTCTACTGGGATTTGAGACCCTCCATCACGCTGCAACTGTTGAACTGTGCAGTACCCAAGTCGCTGCTTTTTTGGGGAGACTGGGGCTGCCGGCGTGAGATCCCCGACATATTGAAGAAGGTGGTGCGGAGCTACGATGACCGCGCTAAAGGCTGCGAGGTGTACCGCCCTACGGGCTGATTGTAGGCCCTTCACCACGGACGACAAAGTGTAGGGCGCGTTGGTGGACTGGTGTGGTCCGAGACAGTGGGACAAGAGCTTGTGCCCCGCTGCTGCCGGGAAGGGTCTGCGGAATGATGCTGTGAGTCAGCCCCCCCCCTTCGTTGCGTTTGCCGAAGACCCAGCGGCCTACGTCTTTCCTGACTCCCCGTCCCAACTGCAACGGAGGTCCTCTGAAGTGGGCTTTACACGATCCTGATTGAACTCAATGGACCTTGGGGGTCCTCGCCCATGGACCATGCACAGTTGAAGTGTTGGGGAGCTTCCTCGTGTGTGACTCAATTGGAGAGACGCTCGGCCTGGAACGGTGAGCTCGGCCCCCGCTATGAGGTAAAGGAGGACACTGCGGACTGCCACCAATGGGGCGCTGCAGACAACCTCGTGGGGTTCTTTTCCCACACCTCAGCTGACAGCGTCATGCTGGTGAGACAGAAAGGTTCCAAGCCGGGGGACACCCATCAGAATCCCTGCCTGTCTGAGGCGTGGACTGCCACAGAGGGGCAACACTGACCTTGTGTTGCAGGACACTAATACTAAGTTCACAGAGCTCCTTGCTGCCATGCACGGCCTGAAGACGACTTTGGAACCGAAACTGTACACTCTAATTATTGACATGGGTCACATCCTCACATGTGCAAAGAGCACAATAAATTGAAACGAAGGTGACCACCAATGAGGCGACCATAGCGGAGATGCAGCCCGCTGTGTAAGAGACACAGACCCAAATAGCGCCCTTGCAACAGGAAGTGGACCTCCCGAAATGCAAAGCTGATGATGCGGAAGGGCGATCGCGTAGGAATAACACAATAGTAGGACTGCCCAAAAAGACTGAGGGCCCGAGTATGGACCTTTACCTGGAGCAATGGCTGGTGCAGACAGTTCCAGGGGGCAAAACCTCCATCTTCTTTTCAGTGGAACGGGCCCAACGAGTACAAGCCTGGCCGCTCCCATCCAGGGTACCCTCGCACCCAGTGGAGGCATGCCTGTTCAATTATCGGGGAAGGGACAATATCCTGCAGATAGCCTGCACCAAAGGTCCATGGCAGGTAGAAAACCAGGTGGTTACGATATTTCCGGACGACATTGCAGATGTGCAAAGAAAAAGGGCGTACTAAGATACGGGGAAGCATAGGCTTAGGCAGATGGGGCTCAAATATACGTTGATTTTCCCCCCGGGTAAACTCAAAGTCATGGAAGGTGATAGGGCACTCATTTTCCAAATGGCTCAAGAGACCTGGGACTGGCTGGAGTTTAAGGGGGAGCATCCTCCATCGGATCAACCGGACGCTAAGGAGGGTTGGACACTGGTACGGAACCAGCGTTGATCGACTCGCAGGACCTGCTCCCGCCCATCCTGGAAATAAGCAGCGCAGAAGAGAGCTCATGTGGTTGATGCACTGGTGCAATGGGGATCCCCGGCTTCGGCACAGGCACTGGCGCCTTGGATGCCTCAGAGACGCATTTATTGAGTGGCTCCCTACCAGACGAGGTTCCTGAAACATTGAGCGGGGGCCCAGAGGTTACCCGATGACAGCTGATCTCCTCTGAAGACTCTGTTATGATATCCTTTTCTTGGATGTGGGGAGGGGTTGCTGTTGGCATCGGAGAGAACTGGGTTTTGCACTGGTTGGGGCGCTAAGGGATGCTTTGGGTTTTCTTGACACACACTATGGTTGCCATGTACCACCCCACACCATCTACAGGACTTTTTCTCTGTATGTTTTACACCCTTTGTAGGGTTTGTGGCCGGATGTTGCGCTGTGGCCTGGTGAAGGGAGTTTGGGGTACTGTTGTGTTCTGGTACGCGTGTGTGTGTGGTTGCATGTGTTGTCCCTGCCCACATGGCTTCTACACTTGGGGCCACCCCAAGGATTCAGGTGTACTCGCCCATGGTATTACAGGAATATAGGCTCCTTACGTGGAACTTGAGAGGCATGGGCTCATAGGTCAAGCGACACCAGATTTATGCCTACTTAAGGAGGTGTCAGGTACACTTTGCGTGTCCAGTAGACACACCTCACAGCATTGGAACTCACCAGAATGGGAAGGCGATGGAGGAGTGGGATATATTGCATGACATACTCGAGCTATGCGAGGGGTGTGTTGGTGGCCCCGGAGGTGCCCTTTACGGTGTCCCACACTAAATTAGATCCAGAGGGCCACTAAGCAGTACAGACAGGGTTGTTAGATGGGTTGCAATTGACTCTGATGGCGATATATGCCCCCGGCCACGGGGCAGGCGGCCTTTTTTACGACACTGATGCCCACCTTGTTGGTGGACCCAGCTGATTTCACACTTTGGTGCGGGGACTTTAATGGGGTCCTGGATGATCCACACCCCTCCACCCCCCCCCCCACCAGGGGCACAATCCTGTGCTGTCCTCTGGCGACTCTTACATCCGGATTATATAGGGAGTACTCCCACTACTCAGCAGTACATGTGCTGCACTCTAGACTGGATATGATCTTTGGCCCATCAGGGTTGGTTACGCAGTGCACGCACGCAGAGCATCAGAGACATACAGTATCGGATCACCTCACCTTGCTGATATTGCTTGGATGGAGCAGGTCTAGGCAGAAGATTCCCACGTAGCACTTAACCACACCTGCTTTAGATGATGCAGGGTTTAGTTCCCAGATTGGTGAAGCTATAGACCAATGCTTCCAGGACAATGAAGGGACGACCTCGGATGCCCTGATTGAATGGGATGCATTCAAAGGGGTTTTACGGAGGGTTGTGTTTGAAGACAGCGTATGGTGTGCACACGTACTGGATATAGAAAACCGCCTTGGGAGGCTTGAAAGGGAATGTCTGACCGACCACAGTAGGCATGCAGTCCTGCTGGCCTTGTCGAGGGAGAAGGGGGTTAGTGGACAGACTGCCCAACTTTGACTATAAGATCCACTTGCAGCAACAACATGAACATGAGTTAAAGCTGGACAATTACTGGCATGGTTGTTGCACTCAGAGACCCGATCGAATTCTATGCACATTACTTTGCCCAGTTGTTTACTCGGTTGCTGAAGGTGTAGCAGAGGGCAGTGGCCAGTGGGACTTTGCCGACTTCCATGAGGGAAGGAATGATTGTTATCCTTTCTAAACCCGGGCGTCATCCTTAAAATGTGACATCCTATTGCCCTCTTGAACCTCAACTACAAGGTCCTGGCCAATCATCTGACTGCGGTCGTCTCCGCCTTGGTGCATTCAGACCAAAACGGTTTTATACCTGGGTGTAACACATTCATTAATCTGCGGCGGTTATTCCACACTATGGACTGGGCAAAGCGCATGGGGACAGCGGGCTGGGACATCTCCCTTTACATAGAAAAAGCGTTTGGCACCTTGGGATGGCCTTATCTTATGGTGTTCTTGACACACATGGGATTTGGATGACCCCTCCTTAGATGGGTGGCATAGCCGGTCGCCCATATAAGTAATGGGGGAATGATATCGTATTAGTTTCTGGTGGCTAGAGGTACTAGACAGGGCTGCCCTCTGTCTCCATTGCTGTTCACCCTGGTGATGGAACCCTTGCCGTGCATGCTGCAGGAACGTGCGCCGCAGTAGGTTATTGTGATACTGGGACACCCCTAGATCGTGTCCCTATATGCAGATGACGCACTGATTGATTTGAGGGCAGACCACACTCTGTGCTGCTGGGAGTTATGGCTGCGTTCAACGACTTCAGGATGATGTCGGGACTCCATATTAATTGGGATAAGTACTGCTAATTCCCCATGGCGCCAATACCTGAAGACCTGAGAGAGGCGCTGCCACATAAGGGGTTGGCCTGGCAGTGCAATTCCATCAAGTATTTGGGGGTGCAAGTATACTAAGAGGCACATGCCCTCATGGAGGGGAACCTGGGGAAAGGGATGGACTCCGTCCATTGCTCACTTTCCTACTGGACCGGGCTGCCATTGTCACTGATGGACAGGATCGCAATCGCCAAAATGTTGGTACTGCCCAGATTATTAAACTTCTTTGCAGCTATCCTGCTGATTATATGGAAGGCATTCTTTAGGGACCTGCAGGGTGTTTTGACGAGTTTGATATGGAGTGCCGGCCGGCGACAATGGGCTCTTAGTAAGGTATTTGCCCCCAACTACGAGCTCTACTATGCAGCGGCTCAGTTGCAGTGCCCGATGAGATGGTTAGATGATGCACCACTACTCGAATGTGTGGGAATTCTGGATGAGCTGGCGGGATGACCCCTCTTGAACAGGCTGTTAGACACTGTTCCCCCTACGAACTCGGACAGTGTGTTACTGCGAATGGCTTATATGTCTGGAGACAGTATGCCTGTGAAGGCATGCGATCCACGCCCTATGTGCCCAGTCTACCAAACTGGGCAATGCCGGAAAATGCAGGTCTAAGGGCAACATAGCGCATTAGGGACTGGGAGAAGCAGGGATTGGGTCCTGGGTAGATGTCATGTCAGAGTAGGGATTCTGGTCTTTTGAGGCCCTGGAACTAGATCGCGGGCTAGAACCGGAACAGTTCTTACTGTCCTCGGCCCTCAGAGATATGATGTGGAGGACGTGGGGTTCTGACCGGGATAAGCCCCCTCTAGGGATGCCATCAGAGGCGGTTCTAACAGTGGGGATTT
The DNA here is from genome assembly GCA_963921515.1 of Calotriton arnoldi. Classification (NCBI taxonomy): domain Eukaryota; kingdom Metazoa; phylum Chordata; class Amphibia; order Caudata; family Salamandridae; genus Calotriton; species Calotriton arnoldi. The sequence continues at coordinate 607,800 of CAWUFW010005998.1, read as the reverse complement.
CTACCAAGGCCATCACATGCTTATACTGCACTCTGCGGCAGCGGCCCGCTGAAGAGATTGAAAGACTGCGAGATTGGTGGAAACTGGCACATGGAACGGATATCCCGGACAAAGTGTGGGGCCGATGCCTCCAGTCGGTTAGGCAGGTGACATGCAATGCGCGGTTTCGCCTCATTTAGTTTCAATATCTCCATCATGCATATTTCACCACACAGAGGATTGGTAGAATGTTTCTGCGTGCAACTAGTAAATGTCCCAGGTGTGGAGCTGAGGAAGTAGATTTTCCCTACATGGTGTGGTAGTGCGTGGTGATGCACTGCTTTTGGCTGCAGGTTACACGAACGGTGTCGGAGGTGATAGCTGTCTGTTCCCGCTGGACCCTGTCCGGTGCCTACTCAATGTAGGGCATGTCACTAAGAAAACAAAGGGTTTGTTGTGATTCCAAAATATGGTGCTGATTTTGGCTAACCATTGTATTACTAAGGCCTGAAAGTCGGACAGGGCACCCCCACTGAAACGCTGGCAGACCAACATGCGTAGAAGGGCGCAGGCTCAGCTGGCGGTCCATAGACGATTACACACAAGGGGGGGGACAGGGCAGGCCCACTGGAACGCTGGGAAACCTATGTGGAGAAATTCGAGGCGAATACAGATGATTGCCCTCCTTGAGGGTGCTGTTGCTGGCCGTGTACGAACAGAGGTGGTGGGGACATCACTCAGTTTACAACACTGCTGACCATTTGGAAAGATCAAGGGACTGGGTGGACACATGTACTGGCCATTCCCCAAGGGACACCTATAGGGTACCCGACTGTGAGACATCCTGGCCAATGATTGAGTACTACATTGGGCCTACTGGCGATATAGGTAAGTAAGGGTACGTTGAGATTAGTCACACGTACACACACACACGTATTTGTATTTTTCCATTTTCTATTGTTCATTTTGGGATGTAAATGTACTTGCAGCAGTTGGCTTCTCTTTGTTGAGGAGATGTTATCTCTGCTTATTATTGGCAAGTGCTTCATGTTATCCTGGCCGGGTCCTCTGGCCCTCCCAGAATAATGAGTCTCAGTAGGATGGGGAGCGAACCCTGCACATTGTACTATAAGTTATTATGAACAAATATGATTGAAATGTATTTGACTTCCTTCCTCCGATATGGAGTGTTGCTATTGTATGCCAAACGTGGCTCTGTTGACTATGCTAAACAAAAAAATCAATAAAGATATATATTTTTTTAAATGGTTGTATTTCCACACTTGTTATATTACTTTACAAACCTTCCTTTATCCTTTACGCATTCCTTTTTCCAAGACTTTTATTCAAACCTTGTAGCCTTCATTTGGGGATCAGGCAGGCACCAAGCGGAGCTCTCAACAGTGTCACTGCTGTGTCGGCTGGAAGCATGGCCCTTTTGGATATCGAGAACTATTACTTAGCCTCACATCTCCAATGGGTGGCCTGATAACTCTCTGGCCGATCTCTGGCAGAAACAGTTGACATTCTGGTGGATTACCATACGTGTAATCCTTAATTACACTTTGTTCCCAGGTGCCACTTTACCTCTGCGACCTACAGGACTGTCGTGCACAACACTTACATGCCTCAGCAGGGCACGAAAACTCACTTCCACTGCAATACTGTCTGCAACCGCTGTTGCTCTGTTAGGGCTTTCTACCCACATGGGGCAACTCCAACATTGGCCAGTCTGCCACTGGTCCACAGTGGGCCTGTCCTCACTAGGTGATTTATCAACAACAAATTGCTTGATTTATGGGAGGTTGAGATTACGTATGGTCTCCCAACAGGACAATTTCTCACCTACGAACATATACGACAGTCCCTTATTACTCTTTTCAGCATGCACTGCTGTGCTTCGGCCACCCATGCTGTGATCCAAATTCTATATCTTGGGGACCGCCTGCTGCATGGTGAGGTGGCACTACAGGGAATTCCTGCAAAAGATGGCCCAAACTCAGACACATCTCCGATCCATTTGAGAAACAGATCTTGTCAATACACTACATGACACAGACTAGGTCAAAATATTGGAGTACTATCAAAAAATATCACGCCATGCCCGGTTTAAATATATTAAATTTAATATTCTCAATCACGTTTACCTAAAGCCCAGCTGCATTAGCACCGGCATAATGTCCTCGCTGTGCCCTTCTAATGCTAATATACTGCATATGCTTTGGTCTTACCCATCCCATGCTATTTATTGTCAGAGGGTCCTTGCATTGCTATCCAATACGACGGGTTGCACCTAGCCTGCCACCCCTGGGGCAATTCTGCTGGGCCTCTACCCATGACCTGATCTGGGCAGAGCCACCACAAGACTTCTCGATCTCACTTTGTGGTTGACGAAACATACTATTACAATGCATTGGAAAAACACAATACCCCCAGCCATTAACACCTTGTCTATGACTGCACTCTTGATTACAGTCGGAAAGCACACTGCTACATATGGAGGAAAGGGCTGGGTTATGGGAATAATTTATAACCAGTGATGGCTGTCACCCACTGGGAGTGGTGGGGCCGGCAAACGGGAGGTGGGTGCAACATTACATCAACAAAATTGCTGTCATGCATTACAGTATTTTAACTTTAAAACAGTGATGTAATGCATGTCAGCGGTTTTGTGTACATACATTATGATACAATACATACATTTAAAACCTTTTAAAAAAGAAAAGAAAACTCACTTACCTTGTAGCACATCAGCGCTCCCGTCCAGTGTCCTTCACTCCTCCAGCACGGGCCCCTGGCATCTCCCCTAACCAATCCTGGTGCTGTTCTCAACCAACATGAGAGCAGCTCCAAGATTGGATGGAGCAGGCTCTCTCAGCGCTCCAAAGAACACTGGAGGCCTTTGCTTGGTGTCAACCCAAATGTCCAAGACAGCTGGGTTGAGAGGTTTAAAGTGCGCATGTCTGGCTGGCCATCACAAGACGGCCAGCCAAAGGGACATGCGCACTTTAAACCCAAGTGCACTGCCCATGATTCTTTCTGCTGCAGCCAGTCAGCAGCTGCCCTGCCCCTGTCCTGACACTCGGTTCGGGACAGGGTTATAGAAAAATGAAATTATAATACATTAACTGTATCACCATTTTATTTTTCATCTCTGGGGCATAGGGGCATTTTAATAGGTGGGGCAATGCTCCTCTGCCTTAATGGTGGAGCCGCCGCTGTTTATAACCCAAACATGGGATACCTTAGTAGAGACATTCAGTGTGGCTACTAAAGATGATGAACGCCCACCGTAGAATACCCCTGATTTGACTCCTATCTATGTCTATGTGTGTTGTTCAAGATAAAGGTTGATATTTTATCTAACACTTTACCACTTTTTCTACGTAGGCGGACACCCAATTGAGATAGAGGGTGCTGACCTTTTGGGCCATTGGGCTTCTTTAAAGACTAAGGGTCTGCCTGACATCTTATGCTTTCACATCCATAGAGCACTGACGGCTGGATAAGGGGGAGGGTGGTTGGGAGTTAAATGTGATGATGTTTTTATTTTACGTTCTGTCATTAGTCATAAAACGAAAAAGTGACAGGCACTTGTGTTCTCCATATTGTATGAACCAATGCACCCGAATAGATATAAACTGTTTCGCTTTTATGTGCATAAGATAAATGTGCAGCATTGGACTGTATACCTCACTTGTCCCAATAAAAACTAGTTAAAAATATTTTTTTTTTTAAACTCCACTGAAAGTTTATTGGTAAACCACGTTTTAAAAGCAAGCATACACAAATCTGATCAATAGCCACAGCGACTAGATTTACAGGTAGCTGAAAAGTAAGCTTACCTATTTTTACGTGTTTATTACCAGAATACACAAGCCATTCGTACACCTCATCACTGATGCACAGGGTGTCATGTTTAACACAAAGGTCAGCAATAACCTGCAGTTCATTTTTGTGAAACACCTGAAACACAAATATTTAGGGAAAACATTGTTATTAGTGCAGCAAAAACCGAGCTTTTGACTATGTATGGAAATTCAGAAAAAAGTCTTACCTTGCCCATGGGATTATTGGGTGTATTCAGTATGATAGCTTTGGTCCTAGAATTAAATTTACCCGCAAGTTCTAGAGGGTCTAATTCCCAGTCCGCACTAGACAGTGAACCACTTCTATCCTTTTGTTTCTGCAGAAAGAAAAACATTCATTATTGTGGTTCAAGAGTAAAGATATCACCTTATCATGTACGCACCTTAACACATATTTCCAGTTAATCACAAGCGGATACATATTCTTCCTCCAAAGCAGGCTGCCAGAAACATATAATCACGCATAGCTTGTCAAAAAATATACTAATGTAAACCAAACATCAAGTGGCAGAAGGAACATGTTTTTGAATTCTATCTGAGGGGCTCAAAGCAATGCTGCTTTGTGGTTCAAGGCACAGCAAGGATGACTGTACTTACATTCTGATACTTAGAAACCTCATGAAAGCATGTTGCTCCTTTTCTTTACTTTTTTCCCATCCTTATATAGGGTTTATAAGCATGTTTTCGCAGTTGATCTAATTAGGTCTATTACATGGCCTGGAATCTGAGAGAGTTTCTGTCGCTGATTGGCAAAATGGGTGGCTCATACAAATCTTGGCCCACAAGTCTGTATCCGTAAGAGGACAAGGGCCAAACACCCAACGCTTCAGTCACCCAGTGCAAGGCGGAACTACAGGTACCTATGGCAAGAGATGGTACCAGGTGTGTAGGACAGTGGTCACAAAATGACCCAAGATGTTCCACACATCAAAAGAAGGTAATACAAAAACCTAAAGCTGCTATGTGTTCTCATGTCAGGTGTGGGATCTTCAGGCAGCCCTGGTGTCTATGCCAACAGCACTTTCCATGTTTAGGTTTTTGAGCCCCTATTTACAATGTGAATAACAATAGCACAAGTCCTGGAGTTTAACATCATGCTTTTTGAAGCGTCAGCGCTAGCTAAAGGGGTCACAAATGACAATGGAGTCGCCTGGCAGTTTTGAATAGCCACACAAAAGCACCAACGCTTTAAGGCTTGTGCAGAAATGAGGAACGTAGAGATGCATGCTGGTAGAATCTTGATTTGGGTGTTTAAGGAAGAAAAGCTACATTTAATATGGTGCTACTCAGGTTATTAGTTCCACATATTAGCATATTTTGGCAGGGGGTTATACCATTTCAAATGTTAGACTATTCAGAATCGTTCTATGAATCAATGTACAGGCGTTAGCGTCTTAAAGATGTGTTTAAAATGACAGTCATGGTTCACTAATCGCCATTTAAATCAACTTTGTCCTGTGAGTGAAAGAGTTAGAGGCATGGTTAAGTAAGAGAGCTAGAGACAGAGTGCAAATAGAAAACAAGGAAAAAGTCTGTGCTTAGCTACAGGAAGCCACTCAACCCATTGCCAATGGAGAGAATATTGTAGATTCTTCAATATTTATGCTTTAAATGAAATATTGTGTGTTTTATTGTAGTGTACGTAAAACATGCATACCTCTTGGACTGTGAAAAATGCTTTTTTATGAACTTTTTGGGGCATGGGTTTCATTACCACCAACCTACACGAATTCCCAAAATGCAGGTAGCTAATGGAAAAACCACCAGAATTAAGAAAAAAATAAAAGCTTGAGAAAAGGTAAACCCCAATATGAGTAACATGTGCAATAAGTGATGATATTACATAAGGGTTTTTGACCAGGAGTGGTATAATGAGATAGTCTATTGCTCGGGAGCGCGTTGTAGATCCAGGAAGACAGGATCCATGCCAGAATATCAGGATGACTACTATGTTAAGGAGGTCCATCAGGACCAACTGTACTTATTAATCTTATGTGCATTTCCCAAGCATCTGTCATGGATCTGGCCATGTTGCATCCCTGGTCTAAGGTAACACTATGCCCTACTATTTTCAGATCAACAACCACTTTGGGGAGAGAGGCAACTGCTGCAGTGAATTGGCTCCCATTCCCAGGAGATTCCTGAAGTCACGACTCGCACATGTGAGAACTTTAATTACCAAAACATGCAGACAGCCAGCAAGTTGATTCATTGCTGCTGGGAGGAATGATAACTTCCGGTGTGCACTGAAGATTTGTAGGCAGTGGTAGGGTATAACTCTATCCGCCATCAATCAAGAGCAGCAAATAATTCTGCCAGGGATGTTGATGAAATAGAGGTTTATGGCAACATAATCAGTAGGAACTTAAGCGCGATGATCATTATCTGGTAGGTAATGATTTCAAATTTAATCACGTCTGGCATTAAAAAATGAAGTGCTGAACGGATTTATAGAAGGGTAACATTTGAACGGCATCAGAAAAAAACATGCACTATGAACATTTGGGATAAAGATAATAACCAACTTGTGCAAAATAATTTTTAATGAAACATTCTGCATGTAGTTTTTAAAGCAAAAAAAGCATGCTTACACATCGCAAGGGAATATAGACAGGCGTTGCTCCCACCATCTTGACCATAGGCGCATAGCAGTCATAAAACGGTTCTATAATAATCACCTACAATAGAAGAATATTAAAAACACGATTGAAGCATTATGTTTTCAAATAAATTCTTGTTTTCCAATCATTCTCTTAAGCCTTACACTCCAGTATTGATATCTAAAGCTGGCCAGTAATAAAGTCATGGGGGTTTTAAAACATCACTAATTAACCATTAACACATTCTGCCATGCAATTGTCGCAAACAAGGAGAAAACCAGTACCATGAAAGCTGGAAATCAGGTGGAAAAGTAGGAGTGGGAGCGGAGGGGGGAGCGCAGAGGAAGGAAATAACTAGTGACAATAAATTACATACTACATTCCAGCTTGAACAGGTCCACATTATAGCTCCTGTACATGCAGGACCCAGGGAGCTTCTACATTAAACTAAAGATGTGTGGGCTATTTACTGTTCGTGGTTGATACAGAACTTAACTTTCTAAGCACATAATGGGGAATTCTGCTTCTTCGACACCCTGGCAGAGGTGATGGACTTCTGCAAACGCCACATTGTGGACGGGTCTGCTTCCGGGCGGGCCACTAAGGAACAGGCGAGACCACCCCACCCACCCCCCACCCCCCGTCCTCTTCGGCATAATTCCCCCAGTTTGACGCTGATGTTCTATCTCATCCCTTGTGCAGCTCTCCTCTCCCCTGTGGTTATGGTCGTGCTGGCGGTGGGGGACACCCTTACCCCTGTCACTCCTCTCTGCTAGTTGTACGTTACTGCCTGAGATCCACAAACCTATCCGCAAGTCTCCACCATCATGAGGTCAACATCTTCCGAGGCATTGGCTCCCCCCACTGGTGTATACAGACTTGTTACACGTGAGGTTATTTAGTTTTATGTTTCAGGGATTCACTGGATGCTTTACTGTCTGGTTGGGTGAGGGGACAAGTTCTTACAGAACGTTTCAGTTATGTCTGTTTTTCATTGCATATTGGATATTTGATCTGCTACATATTGACATGGTAGACATTAATATGTTTTGTGGTTCCAAATGCCTGCATGTTATTTTCTGGGGAGGGTGGTCGATATTCATTTTATCACTTGGAAAATTCGTGGAATCAACAACCCAAGCAAAGGCAAACAGGTTCTCGCAAACCTACTCCACCATGGCGTTAAAATTACTTTTCTACAGGAGACACACCACTCCCCTGGCGGTTCTCTGGTGTTTGCAATCCCTTGGGGTACACGTTGTTAATTCTCCTGCTATAGCTCCTACTCCAGGGGGGGAATGTATACTCATACATAAGAGCGTCCCCTTCTCTCCTCACTAGCTGTTCAGACCCAGATGGCAGTTATGCTATACTGACCAGCATGGTGGCGGGCAGGTGCGTACTGTTGGTAAATGTTTATGCCCGAACACTGATTCCCCTTTATTTTTCCAGGATTTATATGCCCCATATGGGTAGGGCGGAAGCGGATCTGGAAATCCTAGGGGGTGACTTCAATGTAGTTCTAAATCCCACAGCTGATTCCACCAGTATGGAACCGAATGGTAAGCTGAATGCCGGGAAGTCCTTTGTCACATTGTCAACACATATGCTCTTAGCGATGTCTGGTATGCACACTATCCCACCTCATGAGACTACACTTTCTACTCTTGCCCCCACGATGTGTGGACACGGCTTGACTGCTGGCTCTTATCTGCCAATGTCGCACTTTGGGCTATCGACTTCAGGCTTTTGCCACGCACCCTCTCAGACCACAGCCCAGTGCTGCTGACTCTGGGCAATCCGGAAGTGGGGGGCGACGCGCCTGGAGGTTCCTGGGGAGGCCCTACATAAGGTATTTTGCAGGGAACTGCATGATGTCATTATTGAAAATTTCGTCCTGAATACGGGCATTGTGTCAACTCAGGCCACCCTCTGGGAGGCCTTTACAGCCTTCACCCGGGGCATCTGCATGTCCAAATATGCAGGCATTCTTTGAGAAATCCACGCCCAATTGACCCGAAGTGAATCTGCACTGCACGACATTGATCGGACTGACTCCAGCCCAGGCTCTACCCCCCAACTACACGCCCACTTGGCCCTATTTTTGTATTATTGTTTTTATTGAAATGGTACAACGAATTTTCGTTTCAACCAGGTGTCTCAGTCACATATACATACATAGGTGGAGTCATACATCAAAATCATGTCTAGACAGTAGATCGAGGCCAGGCACAATGTGGTCAACTATGTTGTGATACTCATTACAGAAAGCTCGACAGCCGTTACCATTTTATGTACATGTAATGTATGAAATGTCTACTTCGATGTGCGGTTTCATACTTGGTGGTATCTGCATGCCCCTGCACGCTGAGATTAAAAGGAGTGTACCCACCGATCCTGCAGAGCCATCTGTCAGTGCTCGGCCCTCCTCCTCGCCCGTATCCTTACTTATCAGATATTACTGGTAAGGACCCCAGAAATTTCTGGATCTTCTCTCGGGTGGGAGTAGATCACTGTATGTGTCTGACTGGTTGTGACAGTAAACCATGTCTGCATGCCAGTCTTCTATGGTCGGCACTGGACCCCGGGCCCACCTCATTGCCACTCAGCACTTGGCTAGTAGGGGACCGATAGCTACCAGTTGTCTGTTTGTTTTATCAACGCCTAGATCGCATCCCAACAATGCCAATCTTGGGTCAGGGTCCAAATCAGTACCAGTTATAGCCTCCAATTCTTGAAATATTTTGCACCAGAAAACTTGCACCCCAGAGCATTGCCAGGCCACATGGAAAAACTCAGCAGCTTTCTCTCCACACCTCTGACACTTCAGGGAATCACTTAACCCATTGCGATGCACCCGCTCTGGTGTGTAATACACTCAATAAAGGTACATAAACTGTATCAATCTATACTGCCCATTCATAGAGACGGTTTTGGTTCTGGTACAGCAATATGGCCACTGTTTATCACCGATAGGTCTGCCTAATTCTCGTTTCCAATCCATACTGGCCTTTAACATCGCAGGCCTACGAGCCTCTTGCGCAGCTGTGTAAAATTTGGTTATAAGTTTCGCAGGCGTTTCCATCAGTAGCAGAGCTGTCAATGTCGGCATGGCCTGCGGTTCTAACATATCTGCTCCCAGTATTTCCTGCAACGTATGCCTGGCTCTATAATAATGGTATCGAGTTAACGCGGAGGGGGCTGGCGCCCTCTCCCGAACTACCTCCCACGTACATACTTTGCCATCTACATGAGCACCACTGCAGTGGGATAAGCATGAAAATAAAAGAGCTCCCGCCTGCCTATCTAGCAAAGTTGCCAAGCTTGTGTCGTGACAGCCAGGGAGTCTAAGACCCGTGGTATCTCGACGGGTTACAAAATAGGATCTGAGGGAGAGTAGAAGGATTGGCAACATCTTTTTCAAGATACAAATGTGGTAGAGACTGCGGGCCATGTATTCAGTAGTGTGCGAATGTACTCTGGACAGCTCTATAGTACATTTTTAGAATCTGGTGCATTTAGGCCACCGATGTTGTATGACAAAGTGGGGGTGTCCCATCTAACTCTAGGCTGTTTTCTGGCCCAGGCGAGCCTTATCATAAGAGAGCGCAGTTTGTCAAATATGGTTCGTGGCAGGAGCAACGGAATATTCTGAAATAAAAATAAAAATCTAGGTAGCACAACCATTTTCATTATGGCTACACGTCCTACCAGAGACAACGGTAGCTTAATCCATCTATCCACTTCATCAGTAAGTTTCTGTATTGCTACACCATAGTTATCGAGCAGCACCACTGTAGGGCCTGTGTGAATTAGTATCCTGAGATAGCGTACCAAATCATCCGTCCACTGCAGGGGATATTCCAGAGTCGGTGGGGTCATGGCGGGAGTGAGAGGGAAAATGATAGACTTGTCCCAATTAACTTTGAGGCCAGAGAGACAGCCAAAGCGCACTACTTCCCCAAGAATAGGGGAGAGGTTTATATCTGGGTCACAAATATATAAAAGTGCATCATCCGCGTAAGCCGATATGAGGAGATTGTAGCCTGGGAAGCGCAAGCCCCTATCACCATGGTATTCACGCAGCGCGCAAGCTAGAGGTTCGGCCACTAATGCGTACAATAATGGCTACAAAGGACAGCCCTGTTGGGTGCCTCTAGTGATGGCTATGGCGGAGGAGACCGCGTCGCCCACTCTTATTTTAGCCGCAGGGCATGTGTATAAGACTGATATAAAACATATAAAGAGCTTTCCAACATGTTTTCTACGGAGAACCGCCTACATGAACCCCCACTCAACAGAGTCAAATGCCTTTTCGGCGTCGAGGAACACGGCCGCTGCCTTAACCTCTGGTTTGACCTTTTGAATGGCACCGAAGAGTGTTCTAAGGTTATGTGCTATGCTGCGGCCAGGGACAAACCCCGCCTGCTCAGGGCGTACTACTCCCGGTAATATGGGCGCTAATCTGTTAACTAAAATGTTTGCATAAATTTTAGTGTCAACATTTAATAAAGACAGTGGTCTGTAGGAAGAGCAAAGGTTGGGTCGTTTCCCAGGTTTTAACAGTGTGACTATCAGCGCCTCCTGCATTGTTGGGGGCATCGTGCCTGACTTCACTTGTTTTATGTCTGCTAGGATGTGGGGATCTTTTGTGTTCTGAAATCTGTTTTCCATGTGGGCTATTTCCTTTTCTATCCTGGTCAGCAGCTCCTTAAGGAACGAATGACACCCGCATGTTTAGAAATCATGACCCCTGAATATAAACCTTAAAGGTTTCCCATACTATAGCGAAGGTATCAACCGACCCCACACTGCGCTGAAAAAATGGCTTGTGCTAGCTCGGTCCTGAAAACTGAGTCTAGTAGAGTAGGGTGGGAAACGCCAAGTGAAAGCTGGGATCCTTCATGCCCTATATTCTAATACCAGCAACACTGGGGAATGGTCTGAATAAGTCCTGGGAAGGGGGTCCACAACCCCAGGCACGGGTTGCCAGGCTTTTGGAGATCAGCCAGAAGTCTATGCGGATGTGCGTGTCGTATACTGAGGAATAATGAGAGTATCCGGCCCCCAAGGGGAATCTGTGCCTCTATACGTCCAATAGGTTCTCCCTTTCCATCACGTCTAGTATAGTGCGCGTCGCTGCAGAAGGATGCCTTGGGGTGCCCTTAGATCGGTCTAAATCAAGGTTCAGGATGCAATTAAAATCTCCTCTGCAGAGCTGCGGAATCCCAGACCATTGACAGAGACGCATCCCGAGGCAGTGACAAAACTCGGGATCGTCATAATTTGGGCCATACACTCCCACTAGCATAAAGGACAGATCTTGTTTATTACAATGGGCTACTACAAATCTACCTTCTGGGTCCACACATATCTCTTCAATCTTGACACCAGAGTCCCGGTTAACCCATATTAGGACGCCCCTTGCATGAGAAGTAAAACCAGCTGCACAACAATGGCTCTGCATTCGTCGCTGAGTCAGAATGCTATTCCCAGGTTTAAGGTGGGTTTCCTGTAGGATTGCTACATCTATTCTCGGTCTCTTCAGGTAAGCAACAACTTTGTGTCTTTCTGTTATCATTTAGGCCCCTGACATTCCAGGTGATGAATCGTGGAGCTTGGCAAGCTGTCTGGCCTGCCACTTAGCGTCTACGTCAGTAACTAGTCTCTTCGAGTCACAATGATTAGGTCACACCTGGTCTTGTAGCGATCTATATTTGCCCCTCTAATTAATCTATTTGTAAAACAACCAAATGCCCACCCACGCTATGTGTATCCCCAACTTCCATAGCTTCCATAAGTCCCACTCTCACCTCCCTGCCCAATCCCTCCGAAAACAACAACAACCCATAGTAGATAATAATAAGTGAAGCACACATAGGGGTGGATGTTACAGGCTTCTCAGCTCCCCTACAGCCCCATCCACCTGAGTGATCACAGGAAAAATAGTGGGTGCCCCCATACATCACCTAGACAAATTGGAGGGGTATATGTGACCCAACCACTGTCTCTCATGTTTTTGGTAACGTTCCATCAGCTAGGTAGTATAGTTCGGCTATGCTGATTAGAGCTCGCTAGATCACCTTGGCTGTACAGTAGATACGACCCAAATCCTAGTAAAATTAGAACATTCTTACCAACATCCTGACTTCGAATTCCCCCACTGGAATGGTACTGACAGAACTAATAGAGATGAAGCCACCATCGCTGAGCTCCTCTCCTCTTAGACCTCAGGGGCCCACTAGCTAAGAATGTCTATGCAAAATATCTCTGTTGCAGTTCTACAGTCAATGTAGTCACCTATGATTGGCATAGAAGAGTCATTGCTCCTCCGAATCTTGTGTGGGGTCGCCTTCCCCCTGAGTCTTTCTTAGGGAGCCTTTTCTACTGTTGACTAGGTGTTGCTTCTTAAACTGCATAGCCATTTTAGGATCAGTGAAGTAGTGTGCTTTGCCCTCCGACATTATCTGTAGTTTTTGCCTGGACAGAGCATACTATAATCCAGATTGAGGTCATGGAGTTTTCTTTTGACTGGGACAAACAAACGTCGTGCTTCCTGCACCTGCTGAGTGCAGTCTGGGTAAAGGGAGAGCTCAGACCCTTCCTCGTCGCAATGTTCCCAGTTTGCGAGCCTTGCGCAGGGCCACATCCTCAATCCCTATAGTTCAGCAGCCTCGCTAATATAGGCTGTGGATTGGCTCCAGGTCTAGGCCGCGGAACGATGGGCGCGCTCCACGATGAACATGTCTGAGAAGGTGTCTCTGCCTAGCAAATAGATCAGGACGCGTTCAATGTACTGCTCCATATAATTTATATTGGTCGTTTCCACAATGCCCACGATTCTGATACGGTTTCTTCGGGACAGGGCCTCTAAATCTTCCGCTTTTGCCTGAAGTGTATGGAGAAGTTTGCCCATCGATTTATGTGCCCCAGTGTCTGCTTGCAAGATATTCTACGTGTCGGAGACTCTTCTTTCGACAGTATTGAGCCTTTCTGAGTGTTTATCTATCCATTCGGACATCCTGTCCATTCAGAATGTGAGCGTATCAATTTTCCCATCGATTTTGCTGCATGGTGTGCAATATTGGTTTCAAATCCAACTCCGCCACAGCCTCCATATCATGTGATGCAGCACCTTGCTCGGAAGCGTCCAACTCACGAAGCCGGGGGGGTCCTGCGCAGATCGAACTGCAGCTTTGTTTGGGACCTGTAGGTCTGCCGATCATGTATTACCTCTGCTGGCTTCCAAAGACTGATGCCTGTATAGTGTGCCCAGATTTACCTTAAGGTGTTGAGAGACTACAGGTCTGGCGTGCCAACTTATTCTGTAGACTACTTTCTGCATACCGCTGCCTTGTGAAAGTACACCTGTGCCAGCGAGACATTCCTACAAGTCCAAGAGTAGCAGACAGAGGCGTGGCACACCACTCAATAATTGGATGTTGGGGCCCCCTCCGTCGTGCGACCAGAGTCTGCCGCTCCGCCGGTGGAGTACCCCATTGCTGGCTAGCGCTCCCGGTGGGTTGTCTTGTGCTCCCCCAATGCTGCACATGCAGATTATTTTATGGCTTCAGTTCCAGTCGGTTCAATCCAGTATTAACACAGGCTCTCCATTCGCTCAGCAGACTCTCACTCGTTGCGGACTGGAGGAAGTCACTATTATTTCTAGGCCTCAGTAAGGGTCACCAACAGCAAGTCATGCAGCACCTTCAGACAGCCAGGGCCCCCTCATCTGCTTCACAATTCTCCTGTTGCCTTAGAGCTCCAGGGACCGCCCGCTTCTCTCCCACGAGGTCTGCGTGGCGTGGATCCTCCAGCAAGGCACCAGAGTAGACACTGGCTGAAGGCTAAAGTGCGTCAGGCCAGCCACCACCTCCAGGAATGATAGGCTGGCCACGCACTCAATACCCAGGCCCCGCAGCACTCTCGTCCTCCAATTCCCTGCGGCTACTTCTTAAGCCGCGCACTTCCTACAGACCCCAAACATTGCCCGCATATTTCTCCTCTGATCTCCAACAACCGTGAGTCTTCATGCGACGTGGCTAGGCAGGATCAGGCAGCGAATCAGGGCTCAACTGTTCGGCCGCTACCACCAGCAGTACAGGGTCTGCTACGGTCACTTTGTCCAGTCTGCACACACAGAAAGTAGCCACAGGCCCAGCTCCTCTTGCAAGGGCTCTGGGCTCGGTGAAATCTCCCATCACGGAATTGCCCATGGATTCATGCCTTCCTGCGTATAATCGTAAGATGTACCGATTCGGTTAGGGAGTGCGGGCACCAAGGTTATGTCAATTGGTGGTGGCAGTTGCCGAAGCCCTCTTAGACTGCAGCCGTCTTCGAGCCAGGCAAGCTCCGCCCCCGCGTGGCACTATTGAATGGGTTCTGGGACTTCGCAGACAGGGAGGTGAAGTACATGGGGAGACATGCCACTTCCAGATGCTGTGGGGAGAGGGAGCAACCTGGCCTTACGCTTGCTTCGCCCTGAACATCTCAGTGGGCAAATTACCAAAATCCATACCACTGCTGGGACCAGCGTTTCTGATACAGAGAGCATATTATCTGAGTTCCAATCTTACTATGAACATTTATACACCTCCCGCTCTCTGGCTACCGAGTCTGAGATTACGGCATATCTTGCTGAGATTGCCATGGTGTGGGTGGCAGATGGTCAGCGAGGATTCCTGAGTGAGCCAATAACATCTGAGGATATTTTACAGGCCATGGATGCCTGGGTCTTGAGAGCCTTACTGGTGCCTTTTACAAGGCTTATAAACATCAAATTGTTCTACATTTACTCACTATGTATACTGAGGCACTGGATATGGGCTTCCTACCTTCCACACAGTGCTAGGCAGTGCTTACGCTCCTTCTGAAGCCTGGCAAAGACCTGCATCTCTGCTCCATCTACCAACCACTTTCCCTCTTTAATTTGGATAGTAAAAAATATTTTTTCTCTGCTAACGGAACAAATTACTTCCCCCCGTACAGTCCAGCTTTGTTCCCCACAGGTCCACCTCCCTTAATTTGAGGACACTATTTGCAGTACTGAATAGGATCTCCCCGACCATCCCTGTAGTGTTGGCCTTGTTGGATGCTGAGAAAGCATTCGACTCCCTTAAGTGGGTGTTCCTCTGGGTGACTCTGACAA
This sequence comes from Calotriton arnoldi, assembly GCA_963921515.1. Taxonomy (NCBI): domain Eukaryota; kingdom Metazoa; phylum Chordata; class Amphibia; order Caudata; family Salamandridae; genus Calotriton; species Calotriton arnoldi. The sequence goes on along the minus strand of CAWUFW010005998.1, from coordinate 592,204 downwards.
AGCTGGGCATTCCCCATGCTTTTATCTCCTCAATTATGCTTCTTTACATCAACCTGATGGCATGTCTTAGGGTCAATAGCTCCTTTACTGACTGTTTCCCTGTCACCAGGGGGACCAGGCAGGGTTGTCCCTAATCTACTCTGTTTCTCATTGCTATGGATCCTCTGGTCCGCCACCTCCAGGAGCGACACATGCACCGTGGCCTCCAACTCACCCATGATCCATTCCTCCTTTCATTATATGCCAATGACATTTTATTGTTTGTTCGTAATCCCTCAGATAACCTCCCCCCTTTGATTTGGGAGATTATACATTCTGGTAGTCTTTCGGGCCTCCTTTATAAACTGGGACAAATCTGAACTTTTCCCATTAACTGCTAGCACTCACTCCATAGATGTCAAATATCCTTTATCATGGACCACAGACTCTACCAAATATCTAGGCATTCATTTACACTTAGACAAAGATCAGATTCTTCGCTTCAATTATGGACCAGCTATCGACAAGTTGTCAAACCAGGTGGAATGCTGGATACGACTCCAAGTTTCCATGGCGGGACGGGTGGCAATAATCAAAATGGTTGTCCTCCTCCGTATTTCTCAATATCCCAATACCGCTCACGCAACATTTCTTCATCACCCTTCACAGCATTCTTCTGAGGTTCATCCGGGCCGGCTGCAAATCACGGATCAGATGGGACACGTTGACTATCCCTTATGTCCAGACCTCTAACTTTATTATCCTGCTACTCAGTGCCAGTATGTGTACCGCTGGTACCACCCGCGCGCTCACATCCCCTATCTCAAAATGGAGAGAGATCAACTCTGTGAACTACCCCTCTCATCTAAACTGCCGAAAGGCATCCTTATGGACCCCACTGATGTTCAAACTATCTACCACCTGTGGTGGAAACTTCGTTGTGTACTTGGTGGGGGTATCCTTTATTCTCAAGCTCTTCCACTGACAGATAATCCTTGGCTCCCCCTCACCCGTGAGAAACTCGTACAACGCACTCTATGGCGTTATGCTCTACATACCATGGGAGATGTGTTCCCTGATGGACATGTCCTCACACATGCCGAAGATGCCTGCTTCAGAATGCCTCCTATATGGATCATTTTGTTCTAAGGTGACTGCTTAACGCACAAGTTACTAACTTGTGTAACGATATATCTGTAAGAGACAGTAGTTAGTGACAGATTCCTTACCTTAGAATATCCCCAGGCGTCAGGCTGGATCCGGAAAGTTTTTGCGTAGCAGTACCCTTGCGCGTCGGTAGGCGGCGTCGTGCGGCTCCGCGTCCGTCGTCGGCACTGCCGGGATGACGTCGCTGGCAGTACTTAGACGCCGCCCCTGCGCGCTGACGTCAGTTCTGTACACGACTTTCCGCGCCAGGAACACAGAGCCATGCAAGAAGCTGACATAGGTGTCTGAAAAATACTAGGGCCCTGAAAGGGATGTCCTTAACCCTAGAAATCAGTTCGCAGAACGGGGAGGATGGGTGGGGCGGTAAGGAATCTGTCACTAACTACTGTCTCTTACAGATATATCGTTACACAAGTTAGTAACTTGTGCATCTGAAAGAGACAAGTTAGTGACAGATTCCTTACCTTAGAATAGATACCCCAGCAATACCAACCCCGGTGGTGGGTCTGCGAACAAAGATCAGACGAGGAAGTCCCGGAGAACAGAACGGCCAAAGAAGCCGTCTCTCCGGACTTGGCTGTCAAGGCAGTAATGTTTGGTAAACGTGTGCAGCGAGGCCCACGTAGCTGCCTGACATATATCCTGTAACGGAACCCCGCGGCCTAAAGCCGTGGTAGCCGCCGTTGCCCTGGTGGAATGGGCACGCAGCCCAACAGGAGGCTCCTTCTTAGCCAAAGAATAGCAGGCTTTGATACACAGTGACCCAGCGGGAAATGGTCCTTTTGTGTACCGCCCGACCTTTTTTGGCACCCACGTAGCCAACAAAGAGCTGGTCATCCACCCGGAACTGTTGTGTGCGGTTGATGTAAAAAGAAAGCGCACGTTTTGGGTCCAGACGGTGGAGCCTCTCTTCCTCTCTGGAAGGATGCGGAGGCGGAAAGAAGGTGGGTAAAGTGATGGTCTGCCCAATATGGAAGGCAGTAACCACCTTTGGCAAGAAGGACGGACGCGTCCGAAGAACAACCTTGTCTGGATGAACAGACAGAAAGGGAGGTTTGCATGAAAGAGCCTGGAGCTCACTCACCCGCCGAGCAGAGGTGATGGCCACCAGGAATGCTGTCTTCAGAGTAAGAAGACGAAGAGGACAATCATGTAGAGGCTCAAAGGGAGCGCACATTAAGAAGGTAAGAACCAAGTTCAAGTCCCACTGAGGCATTACAAGCGGAACAGGAGGAAAGAGTTGTGTAATGCCTTTAAGAAACCTGTTAACCACAGGGGACTTGAAAAGGGAGGGCTGATCAGGAAGCCTGAGGAAGGCTGATATCGCACAAAGATAGCCCTTGATGGTACCCAGGGCAGAACCCTGTTGGGCCAGAGAAAGAAGGAACAGAAGAACCTCAGAAAGAGGGGCAGAAAGGGGATTCACAGCCTTTGCTGTGCACCATGCCACAAACTTGTTCCACCTGCAGGCGTATACAACCTTAGTGGAGGGACGCCTGACTGCCAGAATCACATCACAAACTTCGGGAGGCAAGTCGAAAGGAATCATCTGCCGCCGCTCAATCTCCACGCAAGCAGGTGTAGACTGGACAGGTTCGGGTGGAGGACCGTCCCCTGCTGCTGCGACAGAAGATCCTCCCGAAGAGGGAGACGGATCGGGGGATCGACGCTCATACTGAGTAGCTCGGGATACCAAACTCTTCGAGCCCAGTCCGGAGCCACAAGAATGACTTGGGCCCGGTCGCGCCGAATCTTCTTTAACACTCTGGGTAGAAGTGGTATAGGCGGAAAGGCGTACAACAGACCGCAACTCCACTCGTGACGAAAAGCGTCGCCGAGCGAGTGCCGCCTTGGAAATTCCAACGCGCATACCTGCTGACATTGCGCGTTCTCTTCGGTGGCGAACAGATCTAACCAAGGCTCTCCCCACTGCTGAAAGAGACCTTGCGCCACCTCCGAGTGAAGACGCCATTCGTGATCCATCATGCACCTGCGGCTGAGTTTGTCCGCCCTGGCGTTCAGGGAACCTGCCAGGTGTTGAACCATCAGGAATATGCCCTGATGTTCCAGCCATGTCCAGAGGCGCAGAGCCTCCTGACATAGGGTCCACGACCCCACCCCGCCCTGTTTGTTGCAGTACCACATGGCGGTGGTGTTGTCTGTGAACACCTGCACTACCATCCCTTTGACAGAGGGAAGGAATGCCTTGAGTGCAAGTCGGATCGCCCGGAGCTCCAGAATGTTGATATGGAGCCGGGACTCCGCCGGAGACCAGAGGCCTCTGATCTCCGCCTCTCCCATGTGACCACCCCATCCCAGAAGGGACGCGTCCGTCACAACTGTGTGCTCTGGCTGGGGAAGGGAGAGGGATCTGCCCATGACCCATTGCCGGTTCGAGAGCCACCACTGCAACTGTTTTGCAGTCCCCTCCGAGATCTGGACGTGATCGGACAGGTTGCCCTGGTGCTGCGCCCACTGGAACTTCAGGTCCCACTGCAGAGCCCGCATATGCCATCTGGCATGATCGACCTGCAGGAGGCCATGAGGCCCAGCAGCCTCAGGGTCATCCGTACCGAAACCCAGGATAAAGGCCGAAAGATCGGAATCATAGCCTGAATATCCCGGACTCGCCGTTCGGGAGGTTAAACCCGAAACTGCGTCGTGTCCAGAACTGCTCCGATGAAAAGGAGCTGTGGAGAAGGAATCAGGTGCGACTTCGGCACATTGATGGAGAACCCCATCGAGTGCAGGAGCTCAGCCGTTGTCTGGAGGTGGGAGATGACTGCCTGGGACGAGCCCGCCTTCAGCAGCCAGTCGTCGAGGTAGGGGAAGACTGGAACCCCTGCCCGGCGCAGATGGGCTGCGACCACCGCCATCACTTTCGTGAACACCCGAGGGGCGCTGGTAAGGCCAAAAGGGAGCACAGTGAACTGAAAATGCTCAAGGCCTACCGTGAACCGCAGGTAACGCCGGTGGGCCGGCAGGACGGGGATGTGGAAATATGCGTCCTGCAAGTCCAACGCTACCATCCAGTCTCCAGGGTCGAGAGCAGTCAAGACCTGAGCTAGGGTGAGCATCTTGAACTTCTCCTTCCGGAGGAAGCGATTGACGTTCCGGAGGTCCAAGATAGGACGCATGTCCTCCTTGTCCTTTTTGGGCACCAGAAAGTAGTGGGAGTAGCAACCACGTCCTACTTCTGGGGTCGGAACGCGCTCGATGGCCCTCTTGGCCAAGAGGGACGAAACTTCCTTTTGAAGAAGCACCAAGTGATCCCCTGACATGCGGTGGAATTGAGGTGGCATGGCTTGGGGGATGGTCACGAAGGGGAGGGAGTAGCCCCTTCGGACAATGTCCAAGACCCACCTGTCCGAGGTGATGGCACGCCAGTGGTGAAGGTGATGGCGGACCCTACCCCCTACTGGCGTGCTGTGTACCTGAAAGGAAGGACTAGGAGGGCTTGGAGGCCGCGGACGGGGCGGGGTTGGTGGCCTGACCCGCACGCTGGTTGCCTGACCCGCCACGGCGGGAGCCACGTCCTTGGCCACGCGAAGACGCTTGCTGCGTGGGCCGGTGGCCAGTGGCTGGACAGCGGACGTGACTGGGCGCCCCTTCTGTGGCCACGAAAGGGGCGAAAAGCAGACTGTTGCTGAGGGCGCACAGCAGAAAGGCCTAGGGACTTGGCTGTAGCCCGCGAGTCCTTAAAGCGCTCCAGCGCATGGTCTGTCTTTGTCCCAAAAAGACCGACTCCATCAAAGGGCATGTCCATAAGAGAGTTTTGGACATCACCCGAGAAACCAGTGGTCCTCAGCCAGGCGTGACGGCGCAGCGCCACTGTCGTCGCAAGCGATCTGCCTAGCGAGTCGGCGGTATCAAGGTCACATCTGATGGTGTACTTTGCCGCATCTCTTCCCTCCGCAATGGTGCGGGAAAGCAGTGTCTGGACCTCCTCAGGACACTGGGGCAGAACTTGCGCCACCGAGTCCCACAAGGAGTGGGAATATCGGCCCAAGAGGCAAGTGGTGTTGACTGACCGCAAGCCAGCACTGGCAGAAGAAAAGACCTTCTTCCCAAATTGATCCAGGCGTTTGGATTCCCTATCCGGGGAGCAGTAGGGAAGGCGCTTTGGGAAGCAGAGGCTTGGACCACCAAGCTCTCAGGGGTGGGTTGTAGAGAGAGGAACGGGGGGTCGCCCGGAGCAGGGCGATGGCGTCGGGCCACGTTCCTATCCACAGGAGCCCCTGTGGTGGGCTTGGACCAGGTGCCCAAAAGAACGTCTGAAAGCGCCTCGTTGAACGGCAGCAGTGGCTCTGAGGAGGTAGCCGCTGGCTGAAGCACTTCCGTCAGGATGTTAGTCCTGACAGCCACTGTAGGCAACTGGAGGTTTAAGGCCCCAGCTGCTCTACGCAACACCGTTGCAAAGTTTGCTCCCTCCTCCGTTGCCACGGATGGAGGAGACAGCATGCCAGAGTCAGGGGAGGTGTCCAGACCACTGGCATCCCCAAGTTCCTCAGCCCAGTCCTGATCAAACTCACACTGCTGTGTGAGAGGGTCATCAGACCCCTCCCAGTTATCTACGTCCTCCAATTCAGGTTCAAAATAAGGAGGAGGGACATGTGGGACCCAAGGTCCCAGAGGCGTCGAAGCCGGCGTCGAGCGATGCCGGTCCGGCACCGTGTCCGGAGAGAACCGGGGAACGACGCCGCCTGGAGCCCCGGGCGGCGTCGGGAACGGCACCGGAGACATCGGCGCCGGCGGAGGTGTAGTTAGGTCAACCAGCGTCGATGGGGGTTGCGGCAGCACCGGAGCCGGGATCGAGGCCGGGGCCGAAGCCGGGGCCGGGACCGAGGCTGGTGTTACAGGCGGCGCCGGGACCGGAGTCGCCGGCGGCGCCGGGGAAACCCCATCAGGGCCCGCGGGGCCCGAAGGCGCACCGGGGGGACCTTGAGGCCCGAAGAGGCGGGCCATGGCCGACAGGAATTCCTGTATCTCGGCCGGAGTCGCCCCCGAACCCGGAAAGGACGGGTAATGCGGGGGCGGCTCCACAGGCACTCCCGGAGCCGCGGGGACGGTGCTGATAGGAGCCTCAGCCGAGTCGCGAGACCGGCGAGGCGAAGCCTTCGAGCGATGACGCTTCTTAGACTTTTTATGCTTCGACTTACCGGAGGAGTGCGAAGACTTGGACCCCGACGACCGATGAGGACTCCGCGACCGGCCCCTCGACCTCTCACGTGACCGGGGCTTGGTGTGGCGCGGAGCCGACTGCCGGACCTCGAGGAGCTTTCGAGACAGCTCTTGCAAAGCCTTCGGGTGCAAGGCCCGGCAGTCGGGGCACGACTTTGTGTCGTGGTCGCGGCCGAGGCAGTAGAGACACTAAGTGCGGGTCTGTGATCGACATCATGCGACCACAGGCGTCGCAGGGCTTGAAGCCGGGCATCCCTACCGACACCTTCGGAGTCGAGAGACTCGTTTAGAAAAACAGTGAAAAATGACCCAAAAATTTAGCCAAAAAATGACTAGGGCACTGCTCTTCCCGGATCTGCGCTTACTGGCGCGGAAAAAGAAAGAACTGACGTCAGCGCGCAGGGGCGGCGTCTAAGTACTGCCCGCGACGTCATCCCGGCGGTCCCGACGCCGCCCACCGACGCGCAAGGGTACTGCTACGCAAAAACTTTCCGGATCCAGCCTGACGCCTGGGGATATTCTAAGGTAAGGAATCTGTCACTAACGTGTCTCTTTCAGATACCCTGCACTCTTGTCTACCAAATACTCTCTCACCCCGGACGACTTTCCACCGTTAATGCTCATTATATCTGACTCCGACAGATGTAGACTAACTTCCAGGCTTTATCACACCTGCTTGTCCATTTCCACTAAACGCGTCAGGGAGGCCTGGAGTGCTGACAAAGGCTATCCGCTTTCCGACAAAGTGTGCTACTACTGCTGTTCCCAAACAAAACTAGTCTCTGTTAACCACAAACAAACCCATACACTAAGTTTCTACACCCAGCTTACATCTCCCCATGCGGATACTGCACGCTTTGACCCTTCCCGCTTGTCACAATGTCCCAAGTGTCATGCTTCAGATACCGACTTTGCCCATTTAACCTGGTCGTGCACAGACATAGGCCACTACTGGACCACTATTTTTTCTCTCATATGCACGATGATAGGCACCAGAATTCTTCCTGACCCTGCGATGGCATAACTTGGGTAGACTTACGATATCCCTAAAACTACAAGGCAGATTTGCATCTGTAGCATTACTACTCACTAAACGGGAACTGACTGTACATTGGGGCACCAGACATGTTCCCACAGATGCTGCCTGGCTCAAGTCAATGTCATATTGCGACAAAATCAGTGAAGATTTTGCACAACTACAACCCCTTACCTCTAGGCCTAGGGATGTTTGGCAGCCCTTGCAAGACTACCTTCTCACCTTAGAGACAGATGAACCCGATTGAACTGCTTAGCTGTTAAACTCACTGCTTTACCCCTGCGGGCTATCCCCTCTGAGCCTCCTGCACTGTTCTACCATCTGCTGGATTCCATGAGACCTGTGCATTACTTCCTCCCTTCCACCCCACTAACCCATTGCAGAGCGTGGTACTGTTTGTATGTCCTGACGTACCATGTATTGGATTTACAAAAGCTGTGCCTCTATGCAATGTGCTGTTCCCCTCATTGTGAAAACTCAATAAATAAATTTTAAAAAAGAAAATATTTTAAGCACATTATCTATCCGATTATATGAAACAGAAACACCAACCATATATTAAGAGCATTTCAAAATGCCATATCATGAGTGTAAAAAACAAATACTTAGATTTAATGTTACATCATGTGAAGCACTTGGCTAGTGGTTCCTAACCTGAGGTCCATAGCCCATGGGGGACCATGACTCTAACTGAGGGGGTTCACAACTTTTTGAGAAAATCAAATATTAGCAGACTATTAAGCTATATGTAGATGAGAAAAACCAAAAACGTCAAGCTGATTTTTAACATATTTTAACATATTTGAAATGCTCTTTACAATTAAGGAATGTGAAATTGGAGGCTAAAAATTTACTTGGTTGTGCAAGTACAGCAAACAAAATCTCGTATGGAGGATTAGTGGCCTCAATGCAAGCACGGGCATGCACTGAAAAAATAGAAAGCATGCATTAAGAGCACAAAAGACGAAGTGATGTGCTGGAATCAAGCATATCGCTTCATTTTCAGAAATAAAACCAAACTATGAAAAGCTTAAAACTATCCATTAAAATTTCGATTTTTGTATTGTCAATTAAAATATTTCACATTATGTGCAAGTTTTGATGTACACTTTGTTTCTTGTCTGTTTGTGGATTGTTTTGAAGTCCAACTGATAGAAACTGTTTAGGCCAGGGTCTGGGCCGCCCTGTAGTGATTCAGTGGGGGTTCACAGAAGTCAACAGGTTAAGAACCACTTCACTAGGCAGTACTTCAGACTCCTATCATATATAATTGGGAAAGCTTTATTCTGTGCAGCATGCGGTACAGAAACAGCTAAATGCGTGTCCAGACAAGTCATTGCTTTCATAGATTCTTATAAAGCACTACTATTGATTAAGAAGGTTTCATCACTTTATGGAGGGGGGCCAGTTTGAAAACAAGGTTTCTTGTGGATATTCTATCCAACCACAGATTCCTCACCTTTTGTATATTCCCAAAGGCATCAGACTGGATTTGGAGACTTTAAAGCAATACTCCTGCACGCCGGTAGATGGTATCACGCAGCCCTGTGCCAAAGCTGTTCCACTCTGGAAGTCACATCGGAGCCGCATATAAGTACCACCCATGCATGCGCACTGATGTCAGTTGCTTTCCTAGGCTGCCCGTGCCCTCTGACACAAAGCCTATCATCAGATTGGCATGACAAGTGTACAGATCTCTAGACTGGAACCGTTTTACATGGAAAAGGAGCCCAGTACAAATAACAGGGAGATGGGAGGGTTGGTGAGGAATCTGCAGTTAGATAAAATATCCCCCAGAAAGAGCGTGAAGTAACTTTTTTTCCCCAACATATTTTTATTGGCATTTATTAAAATCGCATACAGCTAGGTACATCCATTTCAAGCTTTACACCTTAACTAATATAGAATAGCACAGTATGTTTTAGTCCGTGTCTTCACATCCTGAACAAGCTATTCAGTGACTATACACATTTAGTATCAGCAACCTTCTTAATACTACAGTAATATATTGTTCTAGGATATTTTGTTGTAAGTGGGTTGTACCTCTTATTCACCGGGTGTAGTTCTTCAATCTATAATCTACATCTTGTGGTCTAGGCTGTCTCAGACAGGGACTCCAACAGGGAAGTCTCCAATATAATGGCATTCAAACAAACAAACAAAAATGGGAAAAGAAGAAAAAAACAAAAAAGGGAGAAAAAAAAAACTGATCGTGGGTGGTTCCTCGTCTCAGAATCCGGATATTTCCTCCCCAGGCATATGCCCATACAGCCAGGCAGGGGGTGGTGGGTCAGGCCGGACAATCTCCAGCCACCCCATGTAGTCCCGGGTTGTATACTTCTGTGGAAATCCAATTCATGCATGGGTTGTCCTGGGTCTGATCCATCGGATGGTTCCTGCAGGGGCCATCATCTCCATCTACAATCGACGGCATCAGATGTGTACCTGATTTCTGAGCAATTGAAGATGTTGCGATTCCCTGCCCTATTTCCTCATCAGCCACTCTCCCCCGTGGATATGTCCCGTTCCGGGTGCTCCCAGTTGTCAAGTGTGTCCCTCCATTGTGCTGCCATAGGACTCCTACGCAATCCTCTTGCCTCCTCTCTAATCAGTGCCCTGCTTTCTGCGCCGGCCCAGAATGTCACATATTGTCTCCAAGCACTCATTGTTGGGCCAACGGGCAATTTCCAGGCCATGGCAATTCGTCGTGTGGCGAGGACTAGGCTCAAATCTATAAACCTATTCCCAACTTTTCGTTTGGGTGGGCGAGGGAAGAGCCCCAGCAGGCAAGTATCAGCCGTAGGACTAATCTCCCATCCTAATGTCCTACCCAATGCTGCTTTCACCTCCTCCCAGAAAATCACTAATTTGGGACATGCCCACGTCATGTGTATGAAGGTTGCGTCTTCTTGGTTGCATCTGGGGCAACCTGCGTATCTCTCCGCCATAAGCAACATTCAGTCTATGGGGTGTCATACAAAGCCATATGCAAATGATTAAACTGTGTGTATTTGAATCTGGTGTGGCGGGATACTTTTTTTGGGTAGCCTAGAACCCGGTTCCATTCTGGGTCAGTGAACTCCTTCTCCAATGCCAACTCCCATCTTGCACGCAGTTGCGCTAGAGGGATAAGAGTCATTCCCGTCAAGGAGCAATATAATCATTTTACTACGTGACTGGCGGGCCCCAGGGTCAACAGAGAGTGCAACACCGGGTGGGTTGTTGGCTCCTCTCTGCCTCCTCCCCACAATTCCCCAAACATCCACATCAGACCTTCATATTGAAGGAATTGGCCAGGTGGGAGACCCATATCTTTGATCAAGGTCTCAAAAGGAACAAGGGTGCTCTGATGATAAAGATCCCCCACTGTGTCCAATCCGGCAGAGGACCATGCTGATAGTTGCTCAGGCGTAAAGACAGAGACAAGGTCCCCATGTGGTAATCCTACCAGAGGCAGAACCGGCGAATATCTAGGGGTATCCGTTGCTTTGGACACCCCCTGTCTCCAACATTTCAGGGCCGTCGTCTGTAGTGGCGACCGCTGTCGTGTATCCACCGCTGGGTTAAGCAGTCTGGCCAGCAGCCAGTGTTGGGTAGCATTTCCCGCCGTCCAACCCACATCCTCCAATCCTTTGCCATCTAACCAGTGTGCAACCCACTAAAGCTGCGCTGCCAAAAAGTATAATTTAAAGTTTGGTACCCCGAGGCCACCTTCTGTCATAGGTCTTTGCAAGGTAGTTAAGGACACCCTCTGCCTTCCCGTGTCCCAGATAAGGTCCCTCAGTAGTGAATCTAGTTGACAGAACCATCCCTTCGTCAACGTGACTGGAAGGTTAATTTAGTAATATAATAAACGCGGGATCATGACCATCTTTGATAGCGAAACTCTGGCCATTATGGGCAGCCGTTATGAACACCAGAAGTGGACACTAGACCGAAGAGATCGAAGAGCCCTCCCAAGATTACCTTCACATAAGTCCTCTAAGGTGTGGTAGACATGAATCCCTAGATATCTAAAAATGATATGTGCCCACTTGAGCTCCACGGGGATGTCCGGGGGTCGAAGGAGGGAGGCGGACACGGGAAACAAATAGGTCTTGCTCCTGTTGACCTTCAAACCTGACATGCCTTCAAATGTTGTTAGGCGTTCGAGGGCATGGCTGTGCCCCTCGCTACGTCGGTTAGATATATCAAAAGATCATCTGCGTACAGCGAGATAATGTGTGTGCGTCCCTGTAAATGTATTCCCGTACCTTCCCCGCCTGCTCTAAATACGACCGCTAATGGTTCAATCGCCAAGGCGAACAGGAGCGCCGACAGGGGGCATCCTTGCCTCGTCCCTCTGCAAATTCCATACTGTTGTGATACTATTTTACCTGTACGAACTCTCGCTGTGGGTTTTCCGTATAACATCTTCATCCATTTTAGCCACCCATCTCCCAGCCCCATCTGCCGTAGGGTCTCAAATAAATAATCCCACCTAACAGTGTCAAAGGCCTTTTCCAGGTCAAAATGCAGCCTAGGAAGCTGTCTACCCATCCAGGTGGAACAAAATCGAGTAGAGTCTCCGCAGATTAAGCAAAGTATTCCTGAATGGTAGGAACCCATTATGATCCGAATGGATTAGAGCTGTCATATGGAGAAGCAGCCGGAGCGCCATGATTTTACTAAGGATTTTAAAATCCATGTTCAACATGGAAAGTGGCCGATAATCTTTCGTGCCAGCGTCTGGGGTCGTGGGAAGTGGTATCACAACTGCGTCTCGCAGCGTGTCCAGGAGATGCTGGAGACGTAGTGACTCCGCGTAAAGTGCCATCAATCTAGGGGCCAATATTGGGGCATAAGCAGAAAAAACTTCCACAGGGAGGCCATCAGGGCCTGGGGTCTTCCCTTTAGCCATACTTTTAATGGTGATTCGAACTTCCTGCTCCGTCACCGGGCCCCCCAGTGTTTTTCTGTCCTGGGGGTCTAGTTTTCGAAATGGTAGTCTGTTCAGAAAATCTGTGTGTGTCTGCGGCCCAACCGGGGCGGGTGTGTCATATAAACCCTTAGAATAGTCATAAAATAGGGTGTTAATCATCTCTGGGTCATAGACAATGGTGCTATTCACACCCTTTAAGTGTGTGATCGGGGCCCTCTTGATTCTGGTCTAATCAGCCATGCTAGCAACTGCCCTGGCCTCCCTTCCTCTTCTTGAACCCTTGTAAGGTAACCTGTATAGTCGTGGCACTGTAGTCGTTCAAGGGCCTCATTATATTACACGCGCGTGCCACTCCATATCTTCAGTCTCTGTCCACTGCATGCTCTCCAACTGATGTAGTATGTCCTCTAGTGTCTTCAGTTCTAGGTGCAATTCTCTCTGGGCTCCTACTATCTGGCCTAAGCAATGTCCCCATAATACGATATTAAATGCTTCCCACTCCATTAATCTCGAGGATGCAGTCTGTGCATTCTCGGAGAAGTAGTTCTCGATGGCAGTCTTTAGGGTTTCCCTATAGCAAGCGTCATCTAGGGTCGATGGATTGAGTCGCCATAAGTGGACCAGAGGTCGATTCCTCAATGGTTTAAGCTCGAGTAATAACTGGCAGTGGTCCGATATCGTGCATCCTAGATACTCAGTATGGGATATAGTTGTCCCAAGGGAGTGCGAGCACAGAAAGCCATCTATTCTTGCGTGTAAGTGATAAATAGGTGAGTAATAAGAGTAATCCTTTACATTTGCGTGTTGCGTCCTGCTTATGTCCTCCATCCCCCAATTCACCATCCAATATCGCATCCCTGATGCGTTGCGGTGTGCTGAGGCTCCCGGCAATGGGGGTGTCGAGCGATCTAACAGGAAATCTGACACAGTATTAAAATCCCCCCTAATGAGCTTATCTCTTACAGCCATATCAGCTAATGAAGCCAAGAATCGATGCAAGAAGGGGATCTGATCCTGTTTAGGGGCATATACCGTCCCAAGTGTAATTTCCCTTTCCCATAGCCTTCCAGTAATCAAGACAAATCGTCCTTCCTTATCAATGAGTGTATTCTGTGGTTCAAACGAGACCCCTGCCCTAATCCATATCAACACTCCTTTTGCATACGCTGAATAGTAAGTGGCGAATATTTGACCCCTCCACCTCCTGCGTAAGCTGTCTACCTCGGCTTGGATAAGGTGTGTTTTTTGCAGCATAGCCTTTCTGCACTCCCCTTCTATGTAGATATCTATGAATATTATGTTGCTTAACTGCCTCTAATGTCCCAAGTTACAAATTTCCATGTGTAGTGCGATGCAGCCATTTGAAGTTATTCCGCATTGACCTGTCCGCCATCCCACCCCACCCTCCGCCCCACAAGCTGAGCATAATTGAACCACCCATGCATAAAGAACAGACCAATACTAAGCGAGGTCCAATGTGTAGAAGGAGGAGAGGCCCTCCAGGACCACCTCTGTCCTCAGCCAGTTCTCCAGGTAAGATACCATATCGGATTGTTCCAATTCTTCAGGTAGGCCTACTGCTCGAAAGTTATTGCGCCTATTGCACCCCTCCGGATCTTCTGCTCTTCGCTCAAGTACACGGACCCCGTCTGAGTTCCGTGAGCTGCAGGGATGTCGTTTTTTGTGCAGGCTGTAGCTCGGCAAGTGAGGACTCCGTATGTTTTACTCGTTCCGCCAGTTTATGGTGTTCTGCTCTAAGCAACCCCAACCCACTGACACTGTGCTTATGTCCTGGTGATGGGTGACTTTTGTGTCCGCAATGGCCTCCAATATTTTAGTGAGTTGTAATTTTACTGGATCACCCATGGGTTCCAGATCCATTCTCTGTGCTCCCGGTGATGGCTCCCGGTCTGGTGGCAGCGCCGACGGTCTCGCCCTTGTTTTATCCGTTTTTGTTAGAGTAGTACATATATGCTTCCCAGGGTGAGTCGTGCAACAATTCACTTAATGCCCTTCAGCAGTATATGTGCGGCAGAGCGGACAGCGAAATATTCCGGTTGGTGGGGGGGCACTGTGCACCAGTTGGAGGGTCCGCATTATGGGCTGTTTAATCTCACCTCCTCTAGTTCTTCCAAGACCCTTTTGTGCTCACGTTCATGTCAGGACCCGATTCTGGGTCACTCCCCGATTCCTTCCCTGCTGAAGCCAACAATCCAGGGTCCAACAATGCTGCACTCAGAGCCTACGGCTATAAGATCGGTGGCTGCCCAAGGTTCGTGATCTGTTTTCGTGCCTGGACCCAGGCCGCACTCCGCAAGGTGCCCAGGGGGCCAGGGCTCCCCTCAGCTGGCCAACAATCGCAAAGCAACAGGCCCCGATCTGGGCCAGAGCCTTCTCCGTGGTTGCCGGCCCCAACAAATCCAGTTGGCCAACCTGACTGGGCTTCCGTGTCCAATCGTGCCACCCCCCGCCACCCCCTCAACGGGGTGCAGTGCTCCCTATCAACTAGGAGAGAGCCCAGCTCCTCACCAGCTCCGCGCAGCATCTCTCTGCACTGTTCTGCCCTTCACTTCAGGTCTGCACAGTTGTCCAACAATCATCGGGCACTGGGCCCCGAGTCCGCACTCTCCACCCAGGGGTCCCCCGTTCTCTCACCCGCAGCTGCACACTTGCTGGGGGCCGTGGATCTGTGTGATTAGTGCCAGCTTTGTATATGAGCCAAGTCTATGCGTCAACCCCCGCTACCTGCGGGGTGGGCATAGTGCACATTTCTCTCCCTTGATCCATCGAGCACCACCGCTCCAGCCTGGCTGGCCGCATCTCACACAGCTCGGCCTCGCGGCTCACCTCAGGTCCGCGATATCACCACCACCATCTGCCTCAGGCCGCGACCCGGTTTCTCTGTCTCCGCCAATCCGACAGCCCTCCGTTTCCTCTTCAGCGCCCAGCAGTTCTCACCCCGGGCGGCAAGCTGATGCAGGCAGTTCCTTTCTGCGCCCAGCCGGTGCAGTCCTTTGGCTCGTTTATCAGCACGGGGGCCTTCCTAGGCTAGGAGCCGCACCTCTAGCTTACTCAGTAATGTGTTGGTGTCCATCTTCAGATTGAGGTGCTGCTGAGCTAGTCTTTTCTGTGCCAGCCCCCTCTCTATCTGGCGATCATCTTTCCTTGCCAGGAAATGCAGGGATTCGACCCGAAACTTCAGGATAATACTAGGGCCGGCGCAGAGCTGTAAGGTCACAGCTCCGCCATCTTCAGCGGTCAAGCCACGCCCCGAGCGTTAAGTAACTTATTCTTCTGATTGATACTTCTAACCGCAGATTCCTCACCTTGTCAATAGATGCTATAGCTTTATTTCCCCAGGTAGTGGGTCTATGAACGGACTCAAATGAAAAAGCCCTCTAGGACCAAGCTGGCAAGATGCTTCTCTTGATGGACCAGACTGTCCAAGCAGTAGTGCTTCATGAATTTACCTACTGACACCCAAGTAGCCACCTGAATAATATCCAGGACAGGTAGTCCGTGTGCAAGCGCAGAGGAAGAAGCCTTAGCCCTGATGGAATGAGCCCGTATGCCATCTGGAGGCTGCTTCTTCGCCAGTGGCTAGCAGATCTTTATGCAGAGAACAATTCATTTGGAGATGTCTGATTTTTCAATGCCTTGCCCTGGAGAAACCAACAAATAGCTGATCGTTCACCTGATGTGCTTTGCTGCAATCAATATAAAAGTTAGGTGCCCTTTTGTTGGGTCCAAACAATGAAGTCTCTCTTCCTCCTTAGACTGGTGAGGTAGGGCAATGAATGGACAGAAGGGTTATAGCCTCCACGACATGAAATGGAGTGACCACTTTCAGCAGAAAAGAAGCTCGAGTCCTCGCAATCATTTTCTGTGGAAAAAATGTAGTATAAGGTGGTTTGACAGAAAGAGCCTGCAGCTCGCTCACATGCCTTGCTAATGCAATGGCAATGAGAAACACTGTTTGCTACAGGAATCTTAATGGACAACTGTACAGTGGCTCGAAAGGGGTGCACATTAAAAAAGTGAGGACTAAATTCAAGTCCCACTGAGGCATCACAAAGGGTGTTGGCGGAAACAAATGGTGCAAAGTTTTCAAATATCTCATCAAAACAAGTGACTTAAAGAAGGCTGATCCAGTAACCATAAAAAGCTGAAAGAGACGATAAATAGCCTTTAATTGAACCCAAGGTAAGTCCCTGCTGGGCCAGGGACAAAGCAATTAACACAATTTCAGAAACCTGGCTTGTAGTGGATCAATTTGTCGGGTGCTGAATCAAACCACAAATTTATACCAACAAATGGCATACACCGATTTTGTGGAGGGATACCTTGCTACTAATCAACGACCTCAAGAGAAGGGCGTAACTGGTCAACTGCTTCCACTCAATCCCCAAGCATGGAGATGCAAATTGTGCAGTTCCGGGTCCAGTGCTCTGCCCTGCTAAAGTGACAGAGGATCCTCCCGAAGCAGCAGCTTGATCGGAGGACAGATGCCCATGTCCAGGAGTTCTGGGTACCACACTCTCCTGACCCAATCTAGTGCTGCTAAGATGACTTGGGCAGAGTCATTCCTGATTTGCTTCACCTTCAACAACCTGAACTTGGGGTAGGAGGCTGTGTCAGGAGGCATACAGGAGTTCCGAGCTCCACTCTAAAGTGGAGTAAAGCTTCCACCGGAAACCTCTGATCTCCACCTCTTCCAGATGGCCTCCCCAACCTAGAAGCAATGCTTCTGTCAGAACTGTCAAATCTGGATGGGGAAGGAAGAGAGGTCTGGCACTGCCCCAATCGTGGTTGGGTAGCCACCACTGCAGATCTTTTTACATTCTCCTCTGAAATCGGAATAAAGTCCGGCAAATTTCCCTGGTGCTGTGCCCACTGGAACATGATGTCCCAATGCAGAGCTCGCGTATGCCCACTGGTGTGTTTGACCAGCAGGATAAGGAGACCAACAGTCCCAGCGCCTCAGAACCATCCACGCCGAGCTCCAGGACAGAGGCTGAAACCTCTGGATCATAGCCTGAATGTTCTGCACTCTCTGCTACTGGGAAAACGCACACAACCATACTGTATTCAGAATATCTCTAATGAATGGGAGCATCTGTCCAGTAAGGTGTGACTTTGGCTTGTTGATAGTGAACCCCAACAATGATAGTAGGTTTGCGTTGTCTGGAGGTGGTATACGGCTCAAGGGGCGAGCCCGCCTCTAGCAGCAAGACCCAGAGGAAGGGGAAGATTGGTACCCCCTACCTCCAATGTTGGGCTACTACCACCATCATCATCATCATCATCACCCTAGGGGCGCTGGGAAGATCAAAGGGGAGCACTGCAAACTGAAAATGCTCCTGGAAAACTGTGAACCCAGGAAACAACTGTGGACCTGCAGGACGGAAATATGGAAGTAAGCGTCCTACAGGTCGCTTGTACACAACAATAATGAATATGAATACATTTGTAAGTGCCCTCTTAAGAATCCTTCCTGTTCCTTCATAGAGACTTTTATTAGACAATATAACACTCAAGTCTCTCAAAGTTTAGATAATTAAAACCTAGTCTTATAGCTCAAATAAGATTCAAGAAACCTTTCAAATGTTTGTTTTTAACACCACAAGGCTTCAGAGTACTTCTCTGTAATCCAAAATGTCCATAGCACAATCCTTTAGGAAGCAACAGGTCTTGGACAATGAAATCCTAAGCGGTAAGCAGTACCTCTAACTCAATTACCCGGCAACCTGGCTCATACTTATTTTTGAATAAAAAATTTGTCAAGCAAAGGTGGCATTTTGCATAAAAGTCTCAAAAACAGAAAACACAGCAGTATCAATTAATCAATAAACTTTATTTGGTCTTTGAAATAAAAACCATAAAAGTAAAGCAAGCCATGACACTTTAAAGTCATCCTTGATACCAACAATTTAAAAATACAAGGAATAAATACACAGTTAAAAAGGTCCTACAAAATTAAAAAGGTGACAAATGTCATATACTCCGAGGGATTTAATCACAACTGTTTCTGAACCGAACAGCAACTTTTAAAAAGATAAGAGAGCAGTATCTAATAAACAAGATGCAAGAGGTAAGAAGGAGCATATCTGAATTTTAAGAAATGCAATTTCTAAAGTATTCTAACAAGAGAAAAATGTAGTGAACTCGAATAGTGAGGCTTAAATTACAATGTCAAGGTTGACTAATAGTTTTGATTTTCGTCTGAATAAAAATAAAACGGTCTACCAACTTTGCATTTTGCCAGCATAATAGATCAAAGTCATTTGCTTTTTTTCTTCTAATGCTACATTTCAATGCACTCATTTATTTCAATAGGAGACATGACTCAATAGGACTTACTTCATCGCCTTCATCAATGAGCCCCTGTATTGAATTAAAAAGGGATCCATAAGCACCGACTGTAACAAGAATTTCTTTGTATGGATCAATCTCTCTGCCACAGACTTTACCATATACTTGAGACAAAGCTTTCACTAAGCGTGGATGTCCCTGTGCAAAAGAGAAACACACATGTAACAAACAAGGAGACATAGATAATTAAATACAAAAATAGCTTCACACGAGTCAGCTCTGTTTCTCACATACAATTTACTGGGAGTAAACTCATTCTCTACAGCTCAGAACATAGTTATACGTGTTCAGACTTGCCCTCTCATTTGCTGGAAGACTCAGGATGCCACATTAATCACTAATTCCACAGACCAGCAAGTTATCAGAGACAAACTCACCTTGGGCAAGATGTATCAAGTTTGTGGTAGCAAAAAGAGGTCACAATTTGTGACCAAGGTGAAATGAGGCTTCAGTTCTCACAGGTGAGAAGGCCTTCACATCTTCACCTCAGAGTACTTTATAAACAGCTTCTAAACAACTTGGGCTATAATATGGTAGTCTAATACATGTAGAGCTAGTCGTTCGTTCACACACCCCTTCAAATACTGACTCGGTATCCATTTCTATACCCATTTCAGGAGTCAGTAAAACTTTAGTGACTCCTAAGATGGTTTAGTAAATTATAAATAACTTCTTTGAAGTTGCCGAATCACAGTGTTTGTACCAGAAAAAAAAGAAAATTGTACATCTGGCTCCTTCTGGGCATGAGCTAGGAAAGGAAGCAAACAAAAAAAAAAACACAAAATCAAGAAAAGCTGCAAAATAAATGTTTTACATATGTACCTTTTGTTGCTTGTTAGAGGCTGTTGAACACATGGAATCTTAAACAGTTGGTATTATTTTGGAATACTAGAACGAAACGTTTAGTTTCAATTCTCTTTCAGGGAGACCTTCCCTGGCGCGCCACACAAACATTATTCCCCTTGCCATGCCAGTCCTGGAGTTAAAGACAAGTGGGAAAACCAAAATAGAAGTACAAAAAATTGTGAACTAAAAAACAGTTGAACATACACAAATACAATGGTTACATAAACAATTCTTTTTTTTCAGGGTATCCCAACAAAGCAAATGCCTGGCCAAGCAGATGTCCTTTCTATATTTACAAGTGGAAATAGCTTGGCAGGGTACGGGAATACCAAAGATTATCTTCGACGTTTCTACCCCTTATTTATGTAATTCACAACCATCACGTCGGGTCTTCATCAGGACTGGGCCAGAAAACTGCCTGTGTGTTAGAGAATATGTGTTGGTGTCAAGTGGTGGAAAAACTAATTTAGACAAAGAGATTGGATAATACTCCATGTATGGCTCACCTGTAGTGATAGTTAGTAGTAGCCTCTATAGTTCTCATCTGTAACGCACCTTTGATAAGGTGTCGGCTGGTCCACAAGGGAACCAATAATTCTCGCCTGGAAGCAGAGAAAAGGAGAGGAAGGAAGAAACGGGAGGAAATCTATCAATCCCATGTAGATTAGCAAAAATTGATTAAAGAGCTCATTCCAGCAAAGGTTCTTACCTGAGACGCCTGGGAATCGATTTACCAGGGATGTATACACAATAAGCACATGAAGTAGCTCTAATTTGAAGCAATGATTTTCGGAGATCCGATTAGGATTCTCTGTGGGAAAACCGGTACATAATCAAGACGGAGGCCACATATCAGTACTTCACTGGCCATAAAAATAGTGAAGCACCATTGGTATAATTGCAGTGTGTATATACAAAAAGTGGTGCCGTGGTGAAAAGAGCACCATTAACTTAAAAAATGGGGGCGCAACAATTGGTATATACCAAAAAGAGATTGGTCTTTGTGAGCCCAAAAGGCATAATGCTCAAGTTTAATCATGACAAATGTATTTAGAGTTTTGGTGAAAACCAAACTCTAAATACATTTGTCATGATGTTGCGCCCCTATTTTTTAAGTTAATGGTACTCTTTTCATCACGGCAACACTTTTTGTATATACACACTGCAATTATACCAATGGTGTTTCACTATTTTTATGGCCAGTGAAGTATTGATATGTGGCCTCCGTCTTGATTATGTACCGGTTTTCCCACAGAGAATCCTAATCGGATCTCC
Organism: Calotriton arnoldi; assembly: GCA_963921515.1. Classification (NCBI taxonomy): domain Eukaryota; kingdom Metazoa; phylum Chordata; class Amphibia; order Caudata; family Salamandridae; genus Calotriton; species Calotriton arnoldi. The sequence continues at coordinate 571,427 of CAWUFW010005998.1, read as the reverse complement.
GAAAATCATTGCTTCAAATTAGAGCTACTTCATGAGCTCATTATGTATACATCCCTGGTAAATCGATTCCCAGGCGTCTCAGGTAAGATTCCTTGCTGGACTGAGCTCTTTAATGAATTTATCTAATCCACATTGGATTGATAGATTTCCTCCCGTTCCTTCCTTCCTCTCCTTTTCTACGCTTCCAGGCGAGAATTATTGGTTACCTTGTGGACCAGCCGACACCTCAAAGGTGCGTTACAGATAAGAACTATAGAGGCTACTACTATCACTACAGGTGAGCCATACATGGAGTATTATCCAATCTCTTTGTCTAAATTAGTTTTTCCACCACTTGACACCAACACATATTCTCTAACAAAAAGGCGGTTTTCCTGTCCCAGTCCTGATGAAGACCCGACGTGATGATTGTGAATTACACACATAAGGGGTCGAAACGTCGACGATATTCTTTGGTATTCCTGTAACCTGCCAAGCTATTCCAACTTGCAAATATAGAAAGGACATCTGCTTGGACAGGCATTTGCTTCGTTGGGATACCCTGAGAAAAGAATTGTTTATGTAACCATTGTATTTGTGTACGTACAACTGTTGTTTAGTCCACCATTTTTTTGCACTTTTATTTTGGTATATGTCTTCATTCCGTGTCTATCAATGTTTATGTCCCCCAACAGTCCTGTGTTATTATGTAATTCATTATGATTATTCAGTCTATCACTTTATGATATATGATTATCAATATACCATATTTCCATACTCTTGTGTGTTGTCCGTGGTCTGTACCAAGGCGTGATTGAGTTACCAGACCTACATAAAATATTTGTGAATGAATTAATGTTCTGGTTAAAGAAATACAATTCCCCACAGAACCAATTGTTGTTGCATACTAGTTGTTTATATGAGCCAGAAATAAAACATTACCCGTTAAAAAAATAGAAGTCATCTCCCAAGATAATTTGTGCATCTTCCACTATGAACACTCCTTTGCCTGCACTTTTGAAGAATTGTCGTTTGCTACCACTCTAACCTTTGGAAATAATAACTAAGCTATTCACTAGCTTATTCTTTTGGAATAAACTGATGTTTTTAGTTTGTTTCAGGCCTCGGTTACTTTTGACTCCTCGACCACGGCCAAACGGCAGCCCTCATCCTCCTGGACCCCTCAGCAGCCTTCGACACTGTCTCCCACCGCACACTAGCCACCAGACTCCACGACGCCGGCATTCAAGGAAAGGCCCTTGACTGGATACGATCATTCCTCATGGGCAGAACACAGAGAATAAGACTCCCGCCCTTCCTCTCAGAACCAACAGAAAACAGATGCGGAGTACCTCAAGGATCCTCCTTCAGCCCCACCCTCTTCAACGTCTACACGGTCCCCCTCGCAACCATCATCAGAAACTATAGGCTCAACATTGTCTCCTACGCCGATGACACCAAACTCATCCTCTCCTTCACCAAGGAACCTGACATCACCAGGCACAACTTTCAAGAAGGGATGGAGGCCGTTGCAACCTAGATGAAGAACAGCTGCCTGAAACTCAACTCAGAGAAAACTGAATTCCTCATCCTCGGCTTCACCCCCTTCGCAAGGGACGACACCTGGTGGCCCCCAGCCCTCGGAAACCCACCCACCCTGACAGACCATGCACGTAACCTCGGCATCACACTGGACTTACCGCTCACTATGAATCACCAGATTAAAGCTGTCTCCTCCGCATGCTTCAACACCCTCCGCATACCACGTAAAACATTCAAATGGATACCCTCTGACTCCAGGAAAACGGTCACTCACGCCCTCATCACCAGCGGACTGGACTACGGCAACCCCCTCTATGCTGGCATCAACAAAGAACTCCTCCGCAAACTTCAGACCAACCAGAACGCCACAGCCAGACTAATCCTCGATATCCCAAAGCACAACCACATCACCCAACACCTCTGCGACCTTTGCTGGCTCCCTGTCGAAAGAAGATTAACTTTCAAGCTGCTCACGCACGCCTACAAGGCCCTCCACAACATCTGACCACAATACCTCAACAACCGCCTCTCCTTCCACGCCCCCAAGAGAAACCTCCGCTTAGCCGACCTCTCCCTAGCCGCCGTCCCATGCTTCTACAGGAACAGAGCAGGTGAAAGGTCCTTCTCCTATCTCGCAGCCAAGACCTGGAACGATCACCCCCTTCACCTCCGGCGAAGCCAGACACTGAACCAATTCAGGAAAGACCTCAAGACCTGGTTCTTCGAATGACCCCATCGGAGCTGCGCACTACCCCCTCACCCCCAGCTCCTTGAGACCTTACGGGTGAGTAGTGCGCTCTATAAACTACTGATTGATTGATTGGGTTTGATAGAGCTTACATGGCCAAGAACAATTTGTTTACTACTTACCTTCATCCTACTCAAGGGAATATTTTTTTGCTATATACATTGTGATTACCGGTATCAGCACATCTAAATTTTTATATTCCAAGGTAAATAAAACTGCAAATTTGTCCAGAACAATGTGCAAAATACATGCATTCAGATATACATATTTTACTTTTCCTGCATTTGTCAAGGAAAGCCCTCTGAATCGTAGTATACAGATGAATCCTCATTTGACACTGGTACGACGAATGATAAAGAGGAATACACGAGACATAAACAAGAATGCTTCGTTGACATACATGTGTCACATTTTTAAACAGGCATTGGCAAAGCCAATAGGCCTCACACTTGGGACCTATTGGCTTTGCCAATGGAGTTTAGCCACACTGAACAACATCCCCGATGCTTTTCAAAAAAAGAAGAACGGAAGGTGCACTCGCAGGGAAGTCAAACACGTAAGCAATAATTCCAAAAATATTTCCTTTATTCGTTTAATCTTTAAAACTGGCACACAGCCAACGCGTTTCGTTCCCAAAAGTGCCAAGAGGGAACTTCATCAGGGCTGTAACAATCATAAACAAAACATAACATTATAAAAACATAAACAACATTTAAAAACTACATATTTTATATTTTATACAATGACCCACAAACTCATACAAAAATAGATACGTGACACATTCATATTACAAACATATAAACATAACATTGAACATAACATAAATTACACGAAACTCTAAATATAACACATTAACACACATAAATTAAGAATACGAAATTCCTACGTATAAAAAATAACATAAGAAGGAAGTATATTTAAGTGAAAAAAACACTAAATATAGCGTGACAATATCATAAACAATCTTAAAGAGAAGGGAAAAAAGAAAAGAAGAAAAAGAAAAACATAAAGAACATAAATCTTAAATAGATAGATATATCTTAGAAAAGGACAGCACCATAAAATAAATGGTGCCATTAAATACAAAGAGATTTAAAAAGGACACAGATATCATCTTAAGTGAGAAATTATCACTATATCTCACCTCTTCAATATCCAATTAATCCTTAATGAGTTACCAGAAATATTTTGAAAAATAGTAATACCTCAAAGGGCACGATCCGCCCAGGGCAAAATGTATAAAACTCTAAAAATTGGAAAAAAACTACAGTTAACATAATAAGAAGAGAAGTTTTGCTCTGAACATCTCCTATATTTAGTAGTAGAAGTAGAACTCACCCAGCACAAATCGATAATTTATGTACAAGAATCGGAATAACTCAAAGCCTTAGTGATAAAGAACATAATTCACAAAAGCTGCTCATTTGCAGTAAAAATCTTGGCATATCTCCTATGAGAAGAAAAGAATGGATTTATTAAGGGCATCGTAGCCGGTGCTAAAATACAGCACAAACAATTACACTGAAAATACAATTACATCCCGACCCCTATCTAAAATAACCTATGGCGAACAGTGATATTGGATGACTGATAAACATGAAAGACCAAAGAACTTTGCCATAGTATATCCTAGCTCTAAACAAACCAATAATTACAAGGCAAGCAGGTCACCTGCTCCCAGTATGCTCTACTTCATGAATAAAAACGATACCAACTATTTTCCAAAAAGTCGAAAAATGGAATACACAACATTCAAGAAGGTCATCACGTCCTAAGATTTAATAAATGCGCAAGAAACAGGAGTATAATATTCTCCTCCCTATGCGCTCCCATAGTACATAAATAGACAACCAGCCACAAGAAATTGATAATTGTGTGCTGGGGATCACGTCACTAACTACAAAAAGACTGTGTGATCAATCTCTCTATGAAAATTAGAAAAACAAAGGTGTACCCAAATAACCATAATACAATTGCATGAACAACCAATAAATGGCCGAACAATCACGAAACGAATGCCTAAATGCGCATCAATCTCAGCGAGTATTTTAGTAAATATTCAAAAAACAGGCGGTCCGCTTACCTCTGAAACATATAAAAGCGAAGCGGCATGATAACCGGCAGAGTTGATCTGTACGGGAATGGCGCCATTATTTAAAGCCCAAAAGGGTTTGCTGCGTCATCCTGTAAATTGCAGTCACGTGGACATACCACATGAGCCAATCAGAAGAACCCGTAAAGAGCAACAAGGAGAAAAAGAACCCCAATCGTTAAGTTTAGAAACTATGTAATTGCGGCGGCCATCTCCCAGCGGCTAGAAAATGCCAAAGGTCCCACAAAGAAACTCGGAAAATGATCCGAAAACAGTCAACCGCACCAACACATGCAACCCAAAACCCATGCTCGGCCACAGAACACCCATCCTAAAATTTAAAGTTAAACGTGCCCATATACGCATCAAACCTAACAAGTATTTAAAAAAATTATTAATCACAAAGCAGGCGGTCCGCTTACCTCTAAAACATAAAAACAAAGCGGCATGATAACCAACAGAGTTAATCTGTACGGGAATGGCGCCATTTATCAAAAAACTCAAGAGGGTTTACTGCGTAAAAGCAGCGGCCATCATATAACGGCTAGAAAGTGCCGATGTGCTTATAAAGAGGCTCAAAAGGGAATCTAAATACAATAAGTCGCACAGGCACGTGCAGCTTAAATTCGCATTTGGCTAAAAGGGAACTTCTCCTAAAATTTAAAAATAGAAAAAATAATAAATAAAAAAATGAAACTACGAATAATTAAAATCCAAAGTTAAGAAAAATAATAATTCAAATCAAAAGAAAAAACAACAAACATATTATATTGATATCCAAAAAGGCCAAAGATCTATTGCAGAGACAAAGAAGGCCAAGAGGAGGATGTTTCTAAATATAGAGACATATATAGATGGTATAACACGAGGAACTGCAAAAAAGGGGGAAGAGACAGATACATAATTGGAAAAGAAAGTGATGTAACTATGATGTAAAAGGGGGGAACAACAAACTTATAACCTGAAATTCAAAAAAGGGATTTGCTCAAAAATACAGATCAGATATTATTATCATGCATTATTCTAGAAAATAATGCAATTCCCTATCTGTGTTATGTCCCATTAAGGTAGCTTGAAGGCGACAAATCCATTTTGCTTCCCTCTTTCTGACCATCAGTTCCCGATTCCCACCCCTGTTTCCACTAGGGACATGGTCAATACCATGAAACCAAAAATTATTATTATCAGGATGTATGTCCCTATAATGTTCACTAAGGGGTAGCGACTATCCTTGTTGATTATTGCCCTACGATGTTCCTGTACACGTGTTTTTAAAGAACGTACCGTACTACCCACATAAATAATGCCACAGTCACATCCTAAAACATAAACTACATGGGTAGTATTGCAATTTATAAAATATGCAATATCGTAGGATTTAGATTTGTTGTAAGTGAAACTGCTGATTTTATTGCGGCCAAAAGGACAGATATTACAACAAGCACAAGTAAAAAAGCCCAAAGGTTTGGGGGGTAACCAGGTATTTTGACCCTGTTTGTTAAAGACATAACTAGGACAAAGATTATCACGTAGTGTCTTTCCCTTACGGTACGTTACTATAGGGGTATCTGAAATACTTTTTCTCAGTCCCGGTACATCCATTAACAATCCCCAATTCTTTTTCAAGATATTTCGGACTTTTCCACAATTTAAATTATATTGTGTGACTAGACTAACTTGCCTATCTGGTATAGTGCCTTTTTTCTTCTTATTGGGAGTCTCACGAAGAGTATCTTCCCTAGTTAAGTTCTTTGCTTTAATCACTGCTTTGGATAGAATCTCTTTTTATATCCCCTTTTAAAAATCTCTGCTCACATTCATGTATATTCGTCAAAAACGTCTCCTCCCTACTGCAGTTCCTACGAATTCTAGTCATCTCCCCAAAGGGAATATTGTCAATTACTGATCTCGAATGGGCACTCCCAGCATGGAGGACCCCATTGCACGCTGTATCCTTCCTAAATAGTGTACTTTCAACTACCTGATCCTTGACATAGAACTGTATGTCAAGGAAATTAATTCTCTCTTTATCACAGTTCATAGTGAACCTAACGTTGAAAGTATTGGAATTTAGATACAAGAAGTATTGCTGCAAATGCTCTCTAGATCCTGACCAAAGACAAATAATATCGTCTATGTACCTCCCCAGTACACGATGTATTCCGTCCAGGGGAGGCACGTCGGCTCCAGGCATACTCCCTCTCAAACCAACCCATAAAAAGGCAGGCATACGAGGGAGCAAACCTGGAGCCCATAGCAATCCCAAGTATCTGCTGATACCAACATTTGTTATGCAAGAAAAAGCTATTATCCAAGATCAGGTTAATCATTTCTACCACCATCTCATTGAATTCAAACAAATTTGCATTTTCTTTGTCTAGAAAAGTCCTTACTGCGCGCAACCCAAAATCCTTGACTATGCAGGTGTATAAACCCACAACGTCAAAAGTTACAAAAGTAAGATCATCCGACCATTGGAAATCCCTTAATTTCACTAGGATATCCTTACTATCCTTGATAAATGATGGAAGATTTACAACATATTTCTGGAGCCTGAGGTCCACAAATTCTGAAATCCTTTCTGTGGGTGATCCCACCCCTGAAATAATAGGACGCCCTGGGGAAAGCGACCCCCTTGTGGACTTTGGGCAACACATAAATACATGGATGCGTTGGACAATACACCCTAAGGTAATTAAATTCGTCCTCCGTCAGGAGGCCAATCTCTTTCCATTCACTCAATTTTCCATTAATCAATGATGTCAAATCCTGAATAGGATCCACCAACACCTTTCTATAGCACTGTACGTCATTGAGTTGACGTTCAATTTCCGTCATATAATCACAAAAATTCATTATCACAACATTACCAGATGTAAAAGTCTTCTTTGTCATCTCCATTTTATACAGATCCCTTGTCACTCTGTCATAAAAAGTGTCGATGTTTTGGTGATAATTAAAAGTGGGTACAAATTTAGGCATCGCAGGGGCAGAGTTCCCATCTAAGCTAAGTAAAAATTCAAACCTCTACTAAGGATAGAATTTTTGTCCATCTCAGAGTGGGGATCCAACTGATGTCCATATCGATATGTATAAATTTGTTAGGGCTCTTAAATTGCGGGATTATTTTTCACAACATGCTAAAAAGGATATGGAGCGAAATGGGAATGAATGTGCCACTGGACAGACAATTGGAGAAATTCGCAATGTTCAATTGTTACTTAGCTTAGATGGGAACTCTGCCCCTGCGATGCCCAGTCTGCTTAGCGATTTGGAAATTGAACAAGAGACAAATACAGATAGTGGTTTACGACCTAGGTCTAAATTTGTACCCACTTTTAATTATCACCAAAACATCGACACTTTTTATGACAGAGTGACAAGGGATCTGTATAAAATGGAGATGACAAAGAAGACTTTTACATCTGTCAATCACAACATTACCGCCAAAGAAAGAGAAGCCTTGAACAGACTCAAGTCTGACGATAGTATTGTAATCAGAGAGGCAGACAAAGGCGGTAATGTTGTGATAATGAATTTTTGTGATTATATGACGGAAATTGAACGTCAACTCAATGACGTACAGTGCTATAGAAAGGTGTTGGTGGATCCTATTCAGGATTTGACATCATTGATTAATGGAAAATTGAGTGAATGGAAAGAGATTGGCCTCCTGACGGAGGACGAATTTAATTACCTTAGGTGTATTGTCCAACGCATCCATGTATTTATGTGTTGCCCAAAGTCCACAAGGGGGTCGCTTTCCCCAGGGCGTCCTATTATTTCAGGGGTGGGATCACCCACAGAAAGGATTTCAGAATTTGTGGACCTCAGGCTCCAGAAATATGTTGTAAATCTTCCATCATTTATCAAGGATAGTAAGGATATCCTAGTGAAATTAAGGGATTTCCAATGGTCGGATGATCTTACTTTTGTAACTTTTGACGTTGTGGGTTTATACACCTGCATAGTCAAGGATTTTGGGTTGCGCGCAGTAAGGACTTTTCTAGACAAAGAAAATGCAAATTTGTTTGAATTCAATGAGATGGTGGTAGAAATGATTAACCTGATCTTGGATAATAGCTTTTTCTTGCATAACAAATGTTGGTATCAGCAGATACTTGGGATTGCTATGGGCTCCAGGTTTGCTCCCTCGTATGCCTGCCTTTTTATGGGTTGGTTTGAGAGGGAGTATGCCTGGAGCCGACGTGCCTCCCCCTGGACGGAATACATCGTGTACTGGGGGAGGTACATAGACGATATTATTTGTCTTTGGTCAGGATCTAGAGAGCATTTGCAGCAATACTTCTTGTATCTAAATTCCAATACTTTCAACGTTAGGTTCACTATGAACTGTGATAAAGAGAGAATTAATTTCCTTGACATACAGTTCTATGTCAAGGATCAGGTAGTTGAAAGTACACTATTTAGGAAGGATACAGCGTGCAATGGGGTCCTCCATGCTGGGAGTGCCCATTCGAGATCAGTAATTGACAATATTCCCTTTGGGGAGATGACTAGAATTCGTAGGAACTGCAGTAGGGAGGAGACGTTTTTGACGAATATACATGAATGTGAGCAGAGATTTTTAAAAAGGGGATATAAAAAGAGATTCTATCCAAAGCAGTGATTAAAGCAAAGAACTTAACTAGGGAAGATACTCTTCGTGAGACTCCCAATAAGAAGAAAAAAGGCACTATACCAGATAGGCAAGTTAGTCTAGTCACACAATATAATTTAAATTGTGGAAAAGTCCGAAATATCTTGAAAAAGAATTGGGGATTGTTAATGGATGTACCGGGACTGAGAAAAAGTATTTCAGATACCCCTATAGTAACGTACCGTAAGGGAAAGACACTACGTGATAATCTTTGTCCTAGTTATGTCTTTAACAAACAGGGTCAAAATACCTGGTTACCCCCCAAACCTTTGGGCTTTTTTACTTGTGCTTGTTGTAATATCTGTCCTTTTGGCCGCAATAAAATCAGCAGTTTCACTTACAACAAATCTAAATCCTACGATATTGCATATTTTATAAATTGCAATACTACCCATGTAGTTTATGTTTTAGGATGTGACTGTGGCATTATTTATGTGGGTAGTACGGTACGTTCTTTAAAAACACGTGTACAGGAACATCGTAGGGCAATAATCAACAAGGATAGTCGCTACCCCTTAGTGAACATTATAGGGACATACATCCTGATAATAATAATTTTTGGTTTCATGGTATTGACCATGTCCCTAGTGGAAACAGGGGTGGGAATCGGGAACTGATGGTCAGAAAGAGGGAAGCAAAATGGATTTGTCGCCTTCAAGCTACCTTAATGGGACATAACACAGATAGGGAATTGCATTATTTTCTAGAATAATGCATGATAATAATATCTGATCTGTATTTTTGAGCAAATCCCTTTTTGAATTTCAGGTTATAAGTTTGTTGTTCCCCCCTTTTACATCATAGTTACATCACTTTCTTTTCCAATTATGTATCTGTCTCTTCCCCTTTTTTTGCAGTTCCTCGTGTTATACCATCTATATATGTCTCTATATTTAGAAACATCCTCCTCTTGGCCTTCTTTGTCTCTGCAATAGATCTTTGGCCTTTTTGGATATCAATATAATATGTTTGTTGTTTTTTCTTTTGATTTGAATTATTATTTTTTCTTAACTTTGGATTTTAATTATTCGTAGTTTCATTTTTTTATTTATTATTTTTTCTATTTTTAAATTTTAGGAGAAGTTCCCTTTTAGCCAAATGCGAATTTAAGCTGCACGTGCCTGTGCGACTTATTGTATTTAGATTCCCTTTTGAGCCTCTTTATAAGCACATCGGCACTTTCTAGCCGTTATATGATGGCCGCTGCTTTTACGCAGTAAACCCTCTTGAGTTTTTTGATAAATGGCGCCATTCCCGTACAGATTAACTCTGTTGGTTATCATGCCGCTTTGTTTTTATGTTTTAGAGGTAAGCGGACCGCCTGCTTTGTGATTAATAATTTTTTTAAATACTTGTTAGGTTTGATGCGTATATGGGCACGTTTAACTTTAAATTTTAGGATGGGTGTTCTGTGGCCGAGCATGGGTTTTGGGTTGCATGTGTTGGTGCGGTTGACTGTTTTCGGATCATTTTCCGAGTTTCTTTGTGGGACCTTTGGCATTTTCTAGCCGCTGGGAGATGGCCGCCGCAATTACATAGTTTCTAAACTTAACGATTGGGGTTCTTTTTCTCCTTGTTGCTCTTTACGGGTTCTTCTGATTGGCTCATGTGGTATGTCCACGTGACTGCAATTTACAGGATGACGCAGCAAACCCTTTTGGGCTTTAAATAATGGCGCCATTCCCGTACAGATCAACTCTGCCGGTTATCATGCCGCTTCGCTTTTATATGTTTCAGAGGTAAGCGGACCGCCTGTTTTTTGAATATTTACTAAAATACTCGCTGAGATTGATGCGCATTTAGGCATTCGTTTCGTGATTGTTCGGCCATTTATTGGTTGTTCATGCAATTGTATTATGGTTATTTGGGTACACCTTTGTTTTTCTAATTTTCATAGAGAGATTGATCACACAGTCTTTTTGTAGTTAGTGACGTGATCCCCAGCACACAATTATCAATTTCTTGTGGCTGGTTGTCTATTTATGTACTATGGGAGCGCATAGGGAGGAGAATATTATACTCCTGTTTCTTGCGCATTTATTAAATCTTAGGACGTGATGACCTTCTTGAATGTTGTGTATTCCATTTTTCGACTTTTTGGAAAATAGTTGGTATCGTTTTTATTCATGAAGTAGAGCATACTGGGAGCAGGTGACCTGCTTGCCTTGTAATTATTGGTTTGTTTAGAGCTAGGATATACTATGGCAAAGTTCTTTGGTCTTTCATGTTTATCAGTCATCCAATATCACTGTTCGCCATAGGTTATTTTAGATAGGGGTCGGGATGTAATTGTATTTTCAGTGTAATTGTTTGTGCTGTATTTTAGCACCGGCTACGATGCCCTTAATAAATCCATTCTTTTCTTCTCATAGGAGATATGCCAAGATTTTTACTGCAAATGAGCAGCTTTTGTGAATTATGTTCTTTATCACTAAGGCTTTGAGTTATTCCGATTCTTGTACATAAATTATCGATTTGTGCTGGGTGAGTTCTACTTCTACTACTAAATATAGGAGATGTTCAGAGCAAAACTTCTCTTCTTATTATGTTAACTGTAGTTTTTTTCCAATTTTTAGAGTTTTATACATTTTGCCCTGGGCGGATCGTGCCCTTTGAGGTATTACTATTTTTCAAAATATTTCTGGTAACTCATTAAGGATTAATTGGATATTGAAGAGGTGAGATATAGTGATAATTTCTCACTTAAGATGATATCTGTGTCCTTTTTAAATCTCTTTGTATTTAATGGCACCATTTATTTTATGGTGCTGTCCTTTTCTAAGATATATCTATCTATTTAAGATTTATGTTCTTTATGTTTTTCTTTTTCTTCTTTTCTTTTTTCCCTTCTCTTTAAGATCGTTTATGATATTGTCACGCTATATTTAGTGTTTTTTTCACTTAAATATACTTCCTTCTTATGTTATTTTTTATACGTAGGAATTTCGTATTCTTAATTTATGTGTGTTAATGTGTTATATTTAGAGTTTCGTGTAATTTATGTTATGTTCAATGTTATGTTTATATGTTTGTAATATGAATGTGTCACGTATCTATTTTTGTATGAGTTTGTGGGTCATTGTATAAAATATAAAATATGTAGTTTTTAAATGTTGTTTATGTTTTTATAATGTTATGTTTTGTTTATGATTGTTACAGCCCTGATGAAGTTCCCTCTTGGCACTTTTGGGAACGAAACGCGTTGGCTGTGTGCCAGTTTTAAAGATTAAACGAATAAAGGAAATATTTTTGGAATTATTGCTTACGTGTTTGACTTCCCTGCGAGTGCACCTTCCGTTCTTCTTTTTTTGAAAAACTTTGGCTGTGATTTGCACCTTTGGATGACGGGTGTAGGAAGTGTTTATGCACCATCTTTCAATTGACTGTACATGTGGATTAGTTGAGCTGGACCTTGGTCTGTCATCTGTTTTCTGTTTTACTAAACATCCCCGATGCTGTGCAGCATGGCTAAAGTTACATTTTAAAAAATGCTTTTATTGGGGCCACAAATGTCATTTTGTAGGCTTGAGGTTCTTACCCACAAAATAAAGCTGGATTTTTTTTTCTTTTTAGTAACTGATGCAAGTTGGATCCGTAAAAAAAAACAATCAAATGTGCAAAAGCATTTTTTTTTTTTAAAGCTGGCTCCCCGTCGAAAAGAGAGTAACCTTCAAGATACTCACCCATGCCTACAAATGCCTCCACAACACCGGACCCTAATACCTCAACGAGAGAATCACCCTCCACGTACCCAAGAGAAACCTCTGATCCGCCGACCTCGCCGAAACCCCGCGCATTCGCAGAGCCAGAACGGGTGGACGAGCCTTTTCCTACATCGCAGCCAAGACCTGGAACGAGCTCCCGATCGACATCAGACGCGCCCCCTCTCTGAACATCTTCAGGAAGACCCTCAAGACCTGGCTCTTCGACTGAACGGAGCTGCTGACCCCTCCCCCCAGCGCCTTGAGACCCTCACGGGTGAGTAGCGCGCTTACAATTCCCTGATGCACAAGTTACTAACTTGTGTAACGATATATCTGTAAGAGACAGTAGTTAGTGACAGATTCCTTACCTTAGAATATCCCCAGGCGTCAGGCTGGATCCGGAAAGTTTTTGCGTAGCAGTACCCTTGCGCGTCGGTAGGCGGCGTCGTGCGGCTTCGCGTCCGTCGTCGGCGTCGTGATCGCCGGGATGACGTCGCGGGCAGTACTTAGACGCCGCCCCTGCGCGCTGACGTCAGTTCTGTACACGACTTTCCGCGCCAGGAACGCAGAGCCATGCAAGAAGCTGACATAGGTGTCTGAAAAATACTAGGGCCCTGAAAGGGATGTCCTTAACCCTAGAAATCAGTTCGCAGAACGGGGAGGATGGGTGGGGCGGTAAGGAATTTGTTTTGTCACTAACTACTGTCTCTTACAGATATATCGTTACACAAGTTAGTAACTTGTGCATCTGAAAGAGACACGTTAGTGACAGATTCCTTACCTTAGAATAGATACCCCAGCAATACCAACCCCGGTGGTGGGACTGCGAACAAAGATCAGACAAGGAAGTCCCGGAGGACAGAACGGCCAAAGAAGCCGTCCCTCCGGACCTGACTGTCAAGGCAGTAATCCTTTGTAAATGTGTGCAGCGAGGCCCACGTAGCTGCCTGACAGATATCCTGCAGCGGAACACCGCGGCCTAAAGCCGTGGTAGCAGCCGTTGCCCTGGTGGAATGGCTCCTTCTTAGCCAAAGAATAGCAGGTTTTGATACACAAGGTTACCCAGCGGGAGATGGTTCTCTTGTGCACCGCCCGACCTTTTTTGGCGCCCACGTAGCCAACAAAGAGTTGGTCATCCACCCGGAAGTGTTGTGTGCGGTTGATATAAAAGGAAAGCGCACGTTTTGGGTCCAGATGGTGGAGCCTCTCTTCCTCTCTGGAAGGATGCGGAGGCGGAAAGAAGGTGGACAAAGTGATGGTCTGCCCAATGTGGAAGGCAGTAACCACCTTTGGCAAGAAGGACGGACGCGTCCTAAGAACAACCTTGTCTGGATGGACAGACAGAAAGGGAGGTTTGCATGATAGAGCCTGGAGCTCACTCACCCGCCGAGCAGAGGTGATGGCCACCAGAAAGGCTGTCTTCAGAGTCAGAAGACGAAGAGGACAGTTATGTAGAGGCTCAAAGGGAGCGCACATGAGAAAGGTAAGAACCAAGTTCAAGTCCCACTGAGGCATCACAAACGGAACAGGAGGGAAGAGGTGTGTAATGCCTTTTAGGAACCTGTTAACAACAGGGGACTTGAAAAGGGAGGGCTGATCAGGAAGCCTGAGGAAGGCCGAGATGGCACAAAGATAGCCCTTGATGGTACCCAGGGCAGAACCCTGTTGGGCCAGGGAGAGAAGGAACAGAAGAACCTCGGAAAGAGGGGCAGAGAGGGGATTCACAGCCTTTGCTGTGCACCATGCCACAAACTTGTTCCACCTGCAGGAGTATACCACCTTAGTGGAGGGACGCCTGGCTGCCAGAATCACATCACAAACTTCGGGAGGCAAGTCGAAAGGAATCAACTGCCACCGCTCAATCTCCACGCAAGCAGGTGGAGACTGGACAGGTTCGGGTGGAGGACCGTCCCCTGCTGCTGCGACAGAAGATCCTCCCGAAGAGGCAGACGGATCGGGGATCGACGTTCATACTGAGTAGCTCGGGATACCAAACTCTTCGAGCCCAGTCCGGAGCCACAAGGATGACTTGGGCCCGGTCGCGCCGAATCTTCTTCAACACTCTGGGTAGAAGTGGTATAGGCGGAAAAGCGTACAACAGACCGCAACTCCACTCGCGACGAAAAGCGTCGCCGAGCGAGTGCCGCCTTGGAAATTCCAACGCGCAGAACTGATGACATTGCGCGTTCTCTTCGGTGGCGCATAGATCTAACCAAGGCTCTCCCCACTGTAGAAAGAGTCTTGGCGCCACTTCCAAGTGAAGACGCCATTCGTGATCCATCATGCACCTGCGGCTGAGTTCGTCCGCCCTGGCGTTCAGGGAACCGGCCAGGTGTTGAACCATCAGGAATATGCCCTGATGTTCCAGCCATGTCCAGAGGCGCAGAGCCTCCTGACATAGGGTCCACGACCCCACCCCGCCTTGTTTGTTGCAGTACCACATGGCGGTGCTGTTGTCTGTGAACACCTGCACTACCTTCCCTTTGACAGAGGGAAGGAATGCCTTGAGTGCAAGCCCGGAGCTCCAGAAGGTTGATATGGAGCCGGGACTCCGCCGGAGACCAGAGGCCTCTGATCTCCGCCTCTCCCATGTGACCGCCCCATCCCAGAAGGGACGCGTCCGTCACAACTGTGTGCTCTGGCTGGGGAAGGGAGAGGGATCTGCCCATGACCCATTGCCGGTTCGAGAGCCACCACTGCAACTGTTTTGCAGTCCCCTCCGAGACCTGGACGTCATCGGACAGGTTGCCCTGGTGCTGCGCCCACTGGAACTTCAGGTCCCACTGCAGAGCCCGCATATGCCATCTGGCATGATGGACCAGCAGGATGCAGGAGGCCATGAGGCCCAGCAGCCTCAGGGTCATCCGTACCGAAACCCAGGATAAAAGCTGAAAGATCGGAATCCTAGCCTGAATATCCCGGACTCGCCGTTCGGGAGGATAGGCCCGAAACTGCGTCGTGTCCAGAACTGCTCAGATGAAAAGGAGCTGTGGAGAAGGAATCAGATGCGACTTCGGCACATTGATGGAGAACCCCAGCGAGTGCAGGAGTTCGGCCGTAGTCTGGAGGTGGGAGACGACTGCCTGGGACGAGCCCGCCTTCAGCAGCCAGTCGTCGAGGTAGGGGAAGACTGGAACCCCTGCCCGGCGCAGATGAGCTGCAACCACCGCCATCACTTTCGTGAACACCCGAGGGGCACTTGTAAGGCCAAAGGGGAGCACGGTGAACTGAAAATGCTCGAGGCCTACCGTGAACCGCAGGGAACGCCGGTAGGACGGGGATGTGAAAATAAGCGTCCTGCAAGTCCAACGCTACCAACCAGTCTCCAGGGTCGAGGGCAGTCAAGACCTGAGCTAGGGTGAGCATCTTGAACTTCTCCTTCCGGAGGAAGCGATTGACGTTCCGGAGGTCCAATATAGGACGCATGTCCTCCTTGTCCTTTTTGGGCACCAGAAAGTAGTGGGAGTAGCAACCACGTTCTACTTCTGGGGTCGGAACATGCTCTATGGCCCTCTTGGCCAAGAGGGCCGTGACTTCCTTCTGCAGAAGCACCAAGTGATCCCCTGACATGCGGTGGAATTGAGGTGGCATGGCTGGGGGGGTGGTCTCGAAGGGGAGGGAGTAGCCCCTTCGGACAATGTCCAAGACCCACCTGTCCGAGGTGATGGCACGCCAGTGGTGAAGGTGATGGCGGACCCTGCCCCCTACTGGCGTGCTGTGCACCTGAAAGGAGGGACTAGGAGGGCTTGGAGGCCGCGGACGGGGCGGAGTTGGTGGCCTGACCCGCACGCTGGTTGCCCGAACTGCCACGGCGGTACCCACGTCCTCGGCCACGCGAAGACGCTTGCTGCGCGGGCCGGTGGCTGGGCAGCGGACGTAACTGGGCGCCCCATCCGTGGCCACGAAAGGGGCGAAAAGCAGAGGTTAGCGGAGGGCGCACAATAGAAAGGCCCAGGGACTTGGCAGTAGCCCGTGAGTCCTTAAAACGCTCCAACGCATGGTCTGCTTTGGAACCAAAAAGACCGACTCCATCAAAGGGCATGTCCATGAGTGTATTCTGGACATCACCCGAGAAACCAGTTGTTCTCAGCCAGGCGTGGCGACGCAGCGCCACCGTCGTTGCAAGCGATCTGCCCAGCGAGTCGGCGGTATCAAGGCCACAACGTATGGTGTACTTTGCCGCATCCCTACCTTCCGCAATGGCGCGGGTAAGCAGTGTCTGGACCTCCTCAGAACACTGGGGCAAAACAGCCGCCACCGAATCCCACAGGGAGTGGGTATATCGGCCCAAAAGGCAATCGGTGTTGACGGACCGCAAGCCAGCACTGGAGGAAGAAAAAGCCTTCTTCCCAAACTGGTCCAGGCGTTTGGATTCCCTATCCGGAGGGGCGGTAGGGAAGGCGGTTTGGGAGGCAGAGGCTTGGACAACCAAGCTCTCGGGGGTGGGATGTTGAGAGAGAAACAAGGGGTCGCCGGAGCAGGGTGATGGCGTCGGGCCACGTTCCTATCCACAGGAGCCCCTGTGGTGGGCTTGGACCAGGTGCCCAAAAGAACGTCAGACAGTGCATCATTAAACGGCAGCACAGTCTCCGAGGAGGAAGCTGCCGGCTGAAGCACTTCTGTCAGGAGATTAGTCCTGACAGCCACAGTAGGCAATTGGAGGTTCAAGGCTCCAGCTGCTCTACGCAACACCGTTGCGAAATTTTCTCCCTCCTCCGTAGCCACGGGAGGAGACAGCATGCCAGCGTCAGGGGAAGTGTCTAGACCACTGGCATCCCCAAGTTCCTCTGCCCAGTCCTGATCATACTCACACTGCTGTGTGAGAGGGTCTTCCGACCCCTCCCAGCTCTCCTGGTCCTCCTCTGGTTCAAAATATGGACGAGGAGGGACATATGGGACGCAAGGTCTCATCGGCGCCGGAGCCGGCGTCGAGCGACGTCGGTCCGGCTCCGTGTCCGGAACCGGAGAGAACCGGGGGACGACGCCGCCCGGAGCCCCGGGCGGCGTCAGGAACGGCACCGGGGACATCGGCGCCGGCGGAGGCGTGGTTAGGTCAACCGGCGTCGATCGGGGTTGCGGTACCACCGGAGCCGGGATCGAGGCCGGGGCCAGAGCCGAGGCCGGGATCAAGGCTGGCGGGACAGGCGACGCCGGGACCGGAGTCGTCGGCGACGCCGGAGCAACCCCATCAGGGCCCACGGGGCCCGAAGGCGCACCGGAGGGACCTTGAGGCCCGAAGAGGCGGGCCATGGCCGACAGGAATTCCTGTATCTCGGCCTGAGTCGCCCCCGAACCCGGGAAGGACGGGTAATGCGGGGGCGGTGCCACAGGCACATCCGGAGCCGCCGGGACGGTGCCGACAGGGGCCTCAGCCGAGTCGCGAGACCGGCGAGGCGAAGTCTTAGAGCGATGGTGCTTCTTAGACTTCTTGTGCTTCGACTTACCCGAGGAGTGCGAAGACTTGGACTCCGACGACCGGCGGGGGCTCCGCGACCGGCCCCTCGACCTCTCACGGGACCGGGGCTTGGTGCGGCGCGGAGCCGACTGCCGGACCTCGAGGAGCTTTCGAGACCGCTCTCGCAAAGCCTTCGGGTGTAAGGCCCGGCAGTCAGGGCACGACTTCGTGTCGTGGTCTCGGCCGAGACAGTAGAGACACTCTAAGTGCGGGTCTGTGATCGACATCATTCGACCACAGACGTCGCATGGCTTGAAGCCGGACATCCCTCCCGACACCTAGGAGTCGAGAAGACTCGAAAAGAAACAGTGAAAAAATCACCAAAAATGTAGTCAAAAATTGACTAGGGCACTGCTCTTCCCGGATCTGCGCTTACTGGCGCGGAAAAAGAAGAACTGACGTCAGCGCGCAGGGGCGGCGTCTAAGTACTGCCCGCGACGTCATCCCGGCGATCACGATGCCGACGACGGACGCGGAGCCGCACGACGCCGCCTACCGACGCGCAAGGGTACTGCTACGCAAAAACTTTCCGGATCCAGCCTGACGCCTGGGGATATTCTAAGGTAAGGAATCTGTCACTAACGTGTCTCTTTCAGATTGATTGAGTTGTTCTAAATGACGGGGGAAACAGAATACAAAATTGTGGAAAAAATGCTCAGGGAGGTCTGAAAATCTAAACCAAAAACATCCAGAAAGGAGGTAACATATGTATACACCTCTGCAGAAGACATTTTGTGTGTTCCTCTATACTGCCAAATGCCTCTTGGTGAGCTATGAGCTGACAAATCTTGACTACATGCACGCAATACCTGTCTTTTGGAAGGGATGGTCCAGTTGATGGCTTCAGCAGTACACAAGAGAAAGCAACTCGGCGGGCTGGGGGAGAAGCACACAATGGCATGTGCAACACTGGGTGGGGAAGAAGCAACAAGAGAGCAGCACACAAAGAGAGCAGTACAGTGCGGGGTAGATGTGACAAGGGAGACAGCACTGTGGAATGTGGGGGTGGAGGGGAGCAGGTGAGTTTAAGTGGAGAAGCACACGAGAGAGAGAGCAGCACACTAGAGATACAACAACTTAGTGGTGGGGGCTGGTATGTAGCAGTGAGAAGCATACAAGAGCACTGGAAAACACATGCCATCACAGAGTACTTAACAAAAAAGAAAAAACAAATTCCCTAAAAGCGATCACTGGAGGGATTCAAATCAGCCAATCAAGAGGGTGGTAACAATACTATGCACCGGGGAAGGACAAACACAAGAACAGGAAATCAAGCCATGAAACTAGGAGTAAGAAAATGAAAATAACAATAAAGCCAACCAATGGTAAGCAGTGGGTGGGCTGTAAGCCCGCTGTAAGTTCACAATAGGTCGTTTGCAACCAGCCAGCTTAGGCAGCTGGAATGCAAGAGCCAAAAAATAGGTAAAAAAAAGAAAACTGACAGGAAGGAACAGTTAAGATGGTAGACTAAAGGGAAGTGTAGCTAGAAAGACAAAAATGAGAAAAAGCAAACGGTTGTGAGGTGAGAGGGAAGAAAACCCTCAAGGGAACTAGGAAACATATGTGGAGGAGATGGAGGATGGGGCTATGGAAACTACAATCATAGAGGCAGATACTTCCTCAGTTGGGTCTAAAAAATGCAGCTATAGCCACCACAGGGCTGGAGCGCTATAACGGTTCACCTGACCCACAGACTACTGTCTGGCAACATCAGTTGTTTCAACTCCATTAGCTTTTCGTACCAGTTAACACCTGAATTTCAATCACTCACTTTTGTTGCTTTCCCTTGTCAGCCGCTTTCCCTTGTCAGCCTCCTCAGTTTTCCTTGACCGGATTCTTGTGTCCTTGTTTAACCAGTGTATTGAACTTTTGCTTTGGACCCCCTTCTGTGTATGTGTATGTAGCACAAAATCACTTCCCAGTGCTATGGAGTGTCACATGGCCCGTGGGGACATTGCCGTCTTCTCCAAGTTAGCATGAACACGCTGCAGCTTGCCCGCTGCTTTGCGCACGTTACTACATGACTTTATTTTTGTAATAATTTCTATGGCTGTTTTCACATGAGAACTCATCGCTGTGTTCACACTCTGCAGGTTCCTGGAATTTTGACTGAACATTGTGAGCAAGGTCGAACAACAATGCCCCTTGTTATTTTGTTCTTGCCAGGCCTTAGCCCTTAGACAAAACATACTGATGCAGCTGTTTGGACAACGTACTTTGGTCTTATTGGAATACACGAATAGGTAGCACACACTTTGAGAGGGACCTTTCCAGGGAGAAGAGTGAGACAGCACCTATGATGTAGATCTACTCTCTATAGGCTAAGGTATGGGGTCTGCTGACAAAGCCAAGAGATCTTCTAATATAAGATAATACTGCTTCTTAGCAAGGGGAGGGAGGTAAGGCTCTATTGTCTTTTCATGATGACATCTCCCATCATGGTTTATGGACTAGCTGCTATGCTGACTATTTGTACTATGCATTTTCCTGCTTCTTGTGGCACGTATACTGCATGTTAGTTAAAATAAATATTTTAAACTGTTTCGTGTCTCTGTCAGATCTAATTGTGGACAAGTACAAGAGTGCGAGCAAAAGGGTGTGTCTTGTTACTGCGATTCCTGAGAGATCTGGGAGTGTTGTGGTCTGGGGTGTCTAATCATTGGTTTCTCTGAGTGAATAGGAGAGCAAGTGAGACACTATAGCTAGTCGGTCCTGGGCTCATGGGTACTAAGGTGGTAGGATAAGTCCGTCCCTATACACCAAGGTCCCGTAATCCTGTGCATAGTTCTGTTTTTGGACAGAATCCCTGCAACAGGATCTCTTCCCTACTTAGGTTCCCAGGCAATGTTCTGGGTTTGCCTGGGGATAAGTTACAGTGCAACTCCTTACTTCACTGGGTAAGCATTTCATGTGTTTACTGATAATCTCTATTACTTGTGAAACTCGTGTTTCTCACCAAATACTTACTGGGTTCCGTCTTTCTATCTGGACAGGTAAGTGATACTTCTTACCTCGCTTCTGTGATGCTGTGCCATCCTGTAACTGCGAAAGTCCATACCAGGTCATCCACCACCCAGCCTGCTGGAACGAGTGCCGCTCTCTCACGCTTCCATACCCCCCTTTCAAATAGGTTCTATTCACTGTTCTGAGATGCATCAAGGAAGCGGTTTAACCTACAAAGGGAGTAGGTGGGATTGACCTCTCTGTCAGACAACAATAGATCCAAGGGTCTAAGTAAGATCCATTGTCCCAGACCATGTGCTTCTAGCAACTTCTAAAAAGACGTCCCAAACATGATCTGTGTAGTATGATTCATGTAATTCCTGGTTTACATCATAAGTAAAAGTCAGAAATACATACAGAGTTGTTTCTCCATAAGTGTAGAGTCTTTATAAGCAATTATGCTCCAGAGAAGAAGAGCAAAAACTATTTTTCTGATGTAAATCTACTGTGGCACCATTTAGCAGTAAATATCAGATACATGCAGAATAAAATGCTGCAAAAGTCACATTTCATGGGGAAGTTCAGAAGTGATAATTTTTATAATATCATGAAGGTTTTCCATTATCCTACGCAGAAGTTATGAAGAGCAACAACTTTCCAATTTTGCATAAACCTTATTGTAACACACATCAATGGCATACCGTCTGAGCCCACAATAACATTATGAAATTCTCAGAATAATTTTTCAGTAAGTATTTCAGACACAAGTAGTAGTAGTACTTTTTTTTTTTAATTAAAGACTTTGTTTCCTTCATTGAAGGTGTGAATCCCTTCTGCCGAAGAAGTATTGAGCAGTAGCATACCTGTGGGTAGTAATTCTTGCCCCTAAGTAAATGCAATCTATCTGTGAGGTTCTGAATTATTAACTTAGGGGAAGAGTTCCAAAAGGTTAGGAATCTTGCAAGGCAAAATGCAGATTCAATGAGTTTTGCAGAAGTAAGTAATATTAAAGTCAAGAAACAAAATAATAAAATTCCAAAGCAATTTTGTAAAAAGGAGAACAAACACTTTAAAAGCCAAAATGACACAAAAATGGTCGAAGTTGGGTTAACAGACTCAGAAATATGATTTTTTTAAAGTTTAAATTAAGAATTGCAGAGAAACCACAAAGCTCTGCTGGTTCTAGGATCTATGCTCAATTTCAGGATGACCTTTGTGGAGCTTGAGTCAGATAAGCGTAGCTGGTCGCACTGGTACAAAGGTTTTTCTAAGCACTAAGGGATATTAATAAAGAACAAGTTTCTTATTTTCTGTAACACTCTTTCTAGTGGATGCGGAAATTTCTAACCGCAGATTCCTCACCTTAGAAAAGATACACAAGCAGTACCTTCAAAAGGTGGAGTGTCTGAGAAAAGTCCTGCAGGACTGAGCAGACAAAATGGGCCTCTTTGCGGACCAGACTGTTGAGGCAGTAGTACTTAAAAAATATATGCACGTATTCCCTTTTTGCAGCCTTACAGATGTCTAGGACAGGAACACCACTCACCAATGCCGCTGATGCAGCCCTGGCTCTGGTGTAATGAGCCCGTAGGCCCCAGTGGGATTCCTTCTTGGTCAGGGCATAGCTAGTTTCCATGCGCAGAATGATCAATCTGGACAGTGTTTCTTTCTGTACTACCTTACTGTTTTTAGCACCAACAAGTCCCACAAAAGCTGGCTAACGCTCTATGGAGAAGCTGAGAGCTCTCGTTTGTTCTAACTGATGAAACCTCTTCTCTTCTTTAGAGGGAAGAAGTGGCAAGAAAGATGGAGTAAAGGTGATTGGTTAATCCACGTGTCAGTCCTTTTAGTAATCTCATCACAACAGGAGAGTTGAACAAATAACGCTGATCAGGGAAACGTAAAAATACAGCGGGAACTGCATTTTGTAGTACGTTTATTAGTACTACTCATGTTCTACAAAATAATATTCACTAACCTACGTGCAGAGGTCTCTGGCTCTCCTCCTACGTGCAGAGATCTCTGACCCAACTGTGTGGATTTCCGCACATGTATGCCTACATTTTAGTAGTAAATGTGAGAGGGGCAGGGGGAGTGGCTGGAAAATGGAGAATACAATGCATACATTTTAATAGTAAATGTGGGAGGGAGAGTGGCTGAAAAGCTGGGAATACTTACTAAAAAAGGAGCGGGGCTTATAGAGGTGAAAGAAGGGGTTCAAACAGGGGCAAGGAGGGGTTTAGGGAAGGACATGCAATTACCCACAAAGAGTAAGCCAATTCCTATTCACAAACTGCACTTCTAAAGTTACTACAGAAAAAAAGGAACCAAAACAAAACATCTTATATTCTACGACATACAGCTTTGCTTCTCAGTCCTGGATCACCTTTAGGTGCATGAGAGCACATTTATCTCCTTTAAATCGTGTCCAGAATCCAAACACCAAAGACACACTTCATGCAGATCTGTGAATAGCATCTACTTTCTTCAGTCACAGCATGGTTTGAGGCAAGGAGAAACCTGTTGCACCATCTTACCAAAGTACACAATTTAAAGTCCCCTATAAGGGGTACTAGAGTGCCAGAAACACATGTAGGAATGCCTTTAAGGCATATACACGAAGGCAACAGTGCTTCTGCGCAATGCAAGCAAACTACCCCAATCAGAACCTGGGTAGAAAAGCAAAAGACACCTTGCATCAACAGGTGTTATAGCCCAATACGGCCATAAAACAATATAAGTCCCAAATAACAGAGACCATAACCTGTCATTGACAGTTTAAGAAGTAAAACAAAATACCTGTAGGAGCACCTAACCGGGTGCAACCCGTAGGTGAAGTTTGAAAGAAAAAATCCAATGGGCACTGCCCTAGAACGGCTCACATGTGAAAGAAATCAAGGAGACCATAACCCGTACAAGCTCAGTAGGGGAGAAAGTAGAGGAGCAGATGGTATAGCAAAACAGGGTTTAAGATTCTGCTCCACCCAGACTGTCTCGAAAACGGTGTAAAGAGGAATCAGCGTGATCGCTGAACAGATGTTGACCATCGAAATGAATGTTCACAAAGATGGATTGAACAGCCTCCGAAAAACCAGTGGTGCGTAGCCAGGCACGACAGCGAAATGCCACTGAAAGAGCCATGGGTCGCCCGACAGAATAGGTTTTATCCATGCCACATCAAATGAGCAATTTAGCTGCTTGTCGGCCTTCATGGGGTAACTGAGTAAGATTGTTCTGGGTCTCATCCGGGAGCAAGGGGAGTAGGCGCAAGATCGAATCCCACAACACGTGAGAAAACCGTCTCAGAACATAATCGGCATTAAGTGACCGCAAAGCGGAACTGGTGGCACAAAAAATGTGGTGCCCAAAAGTATTAAGACCCCTAGACTCCCTGTCTGGAGGGACGTAAAGAAGGGTGCTGATGTCAGGGGAGGCTGTAGCAGACTGAATCACAAAGCTGCGCGGCCTATGCTTCCGGAGAAGGCAGGCCAGGTATCCAGAGGCAGGACGGCGTCTATGAGCTATAGACTGGTCCACTAGGGCCCCCGAAACAAGTTTAGCCCAAGAGCCCAACAACATATCAAATAGGGCTTCACTGACTCACATTACTCAACCCCCGTTTGGCCCTGATGAAGCACCCTAATTAACCCCTTCGCTGCTAGGCCTTTTCCCCCCTGTGCTAAGCCTTTTTTGGGCTATTTGGGGTAGTGCGCGCTTAGGCCCCTGTAACTTTTTGACCACATAAGGTATCCACGCCAAATTTGCGTCCTTTTTTTCTAACATCATGGGGATTGTAAAGGTACCCAGGGTTTGTGGATTCCCCTGGAGGGGACCCAGAAATTAGCCAAAATACAGCAAAATGCGAAAAAAGGGCTACAGATGAAAGCGTCTTGTTTTTTCCCTGCAAATGGCATCAAAAAAGGGGTTGTGGTGCTGAAATCACCATCTTCCCAGCTTTCAGGGACAAGCAGACTTTTGTCAGAAAACCAACTTTTTTTACACAGTTTTGGCATTTTTCTGGGACATTGCCTATTTTTGCTATTTTTTGTGCTTTCAACCTCCTTCCAGTTAATGGTAGAAATGGGTATGAAACCAATAATGGATCCTGGATAGCCATACATTTCTGAAAAGTAGACAAAATTCTGAATTCAGCAAGGGGTCATTTGTGTAGATCCTTAAAATTTTCCTTATAGAAACTAACAGTTAAATAAAGGACAAATTGAAAATTAGTTGAAAAAAACAGCCATTTGTGTCAACGTTTTCACCTGTAACTTCTTCTAATTATGACAGCTATTTGAAAGCAATATACCGTTATATCCGCTGGACATTTCTGGTTGTGGGGATATATAGGACTTGTAGGTTCACCAAGAACCCGACGAACCCAGAGCCAATAACTGAGCAGCATCTTGCAATGGTTTTTTATTATGTACCGGGTACATAGCAATTATTTTGGGAAAATGTATACATGGAAAAATTGTTATGAAAGACACCTATGTATTCTGAAATGGGAACAAAATGTAGATTTTAGAAACAGTAGATATTTGCACATTTCCGAAATTGGGAGTACCCATACTAGCATGAGAAATATAGGTCATTTTTCAAAATGACTTATTTTTTACACATTGTCTTTCATTTGGAAGGCAGAAATGCATCGAAAGTCAATAGGTAATAACAGTTGCTCTACAATTCTGTGTTACCCTAAGTCTCCCGATAAAAATGGTACCTCACTTGTGTGGGTAGGCCTTGTGCCCACAACAGGAAATGGCTCAAAATGCAACGTGGACGTACCACATTTTCACAATGAAAAATGACCCTTTTTTTGCAAAGTGCCTAGCTGTAG
This sequence comes from Calotriton arnoldi, assembly GCA_963921515.1. NCBI lineage: Eukaryota > Metazoa > Chordata > Amphibia > Caudata > Salamandridae > Calotriton > Calotriton arnoldi. Next base: position 545,464 of record CAWUFW010005998.1, on the reverse strand, counting down.
TTTTTGAACCCTAGCTCTGCGGGCACTTAGGGAAACCTAGCAAACCTATACATTTTTGAAAAGTAGACACCTAGGGGAATCCAGGATGGGGTGACTTGACTGGCTCTCACCAGGTTCTGTTACCCAGAATCCCTTGCAAACCTAAAAAATTGGCCAAAAAAACCCACATTTTCCTCACTTTTCTGTGGTGGAAAGTTCTGGAATCTGTGTGGATCCACAAAATTCCACCCACCCCGCGTTCCCCAAGGTCTTCCGAAAAAAATGGTACCTCACTTGTGTGGGTAGGCCTAGTGCCCGCGACAGGAAGCAGCGCAAAACGCAACGTGGACGCACCACATTTTCACAGTGAAAAATGACCCTTTTTTTGCAAAGTGCCGAGCTGTAGTTTTTGAACCCTAGCTCTGCCGACACTTAGGGAAACCTAGCAAACCTATACATTTTTGAAAAGTAGACACCCAGGGGAATCCAGGATGGGGTGACTTGACTGGCTCTTACTAGGTTCTGTTACCCAGAATCCCTTGCAAACCTAAAAAATTGGCAAAAAAACACATTTTCCTCACTTTTCTGTGCTGGAAAGTTCTGGAATCTGCGTGGATCCACAAAATTCCACCCACCCCGCGTTCCCCAAGGTCTTCCGAAAAAAATGGTAGCTCACTTGTGTGGGTAGGCCTAGTGCCCGCGACAGGAAGCAACGCAATACGCAACGTGGACGCACCACATTTTCACAGTGAAAAATGACCCTTTTTTTTGCAAAGTGCCTAGCTGTAGTTTTTAACCCTAGCTCTGCCGGCACTTAGGGAAACATAGCAAACCTATACATTTTTGAAAAGTAGACACCCAGGGGAATCCAGGATGGGGTGACTTGACTGGCTCTCACCAGGTTCTGTTACCCAGAATCCCTTGCAAACATAAAAAATTGGCACAAAAAAACCCACATTTTTCCACTTTTCTGTGGTGGAAAGTTCTGGAATCTGCGTGGATCCACAAAATTCCACCCACCCCGCGTTCCCCAAGGTCTTCCGAAAAAAATGGTGCCTCACTCGGGTGGGAGGCCCAAGTACCCGTGACAGGCAAGGGCCCACAACGTATTGAGGCGACCTCAAAATGGCCTATCACAAAACGACCTGGTTTTGCAAGGGGGTCCCATGACATTTTGGCCCGGGGCTCGGCAGCCACCTAGGAAACCTACCAAACCCACACATTTCTGAAAAGTAGACACACGGGGATTCCAGGGAGGTATGGCTTGCGTGGATCCCCCAACGTTTTCTAACCCAGAATCCCCTGCAAACCTGACATTTTGCTGAAAAAAATCCCTTTTTCACACATTTTGTGTGGTAAAGTTGTGGCATCACGGGGCTGACACAAATTTCCTACCACTAAGCGTTCCCCCAGGTCTCCCGATAAAATTGGTGCCTCACTCGGATGGAAGGCCCAAGTACCCGCGACAGGCAAGGGCCCACAACGTATTGAGGCGACATCAAAATTGCCTATCACAAAATGTTTTGGGCCCTTGCCTGTCGCGGGTACTTGGGCCTCCTACCCGAGTGAGGCACCATTTTTATCGGGAGACCTGGGGGAACGCTGGGTGGTAGGAAATTTGTGTCAGCCCCGTGATGCCACAACTTTACCACACACAAATGTGTGAAAAAAGTGATTTTTTCAGCCACATTTCAGGTTTGCAGGGGATTCTGGGTAAGAAAACGTTGGGGGATCCACGCAAGCCATACCTCCCTGGAATCCCCCGGGTGTCTACTTTTCAGAAATGTGTGGGTTTGGTAGGTTTCCCTAGGTGGCCGCCGAGCCCCGGGCCAAAACGTCATGGGACCCCCCTTGCAAAACCAGGTCGTTTTGTGATAGGCCATTTTGAGGTCGCCTCATTACGTTGTGGGCCCTTGCCTGTCCCGGGTACTTGGGCCTCCCACCCGAGTGAGGCACCATTTTTATCGGGAGACCTGGGGGAACGCTGGGTGGTAGAAAATTTGTGTCAGCCCCGTGATGCCACAACTTTACCACACAAAAATGTGTGAAAAAAGTGATTTTTCAGCCAAATTTCAGGTTTGCAGGGGATTCTGGGTAAGAAAACGTTGGGGGATCCACGCAAGCCATACCTCCCTGGAATCCCCCGGGTGTCTGCTTTTCAGAAATGTGTGGGTTTGGTAGGTTTCCCTATGTGGCTGCCGAGCCCCGGGCCAAAAAGTCATGGGACCCCCATTGCAAAACCAGGTCGTTTTGTGATAGGCAATTTTGATGTCGCCTCAATACGTTTTGGGCCCTTGCCTGTCGCGCGTACTTGGACCTCCCACCCGAGTGATGCACCATTTTTATCAGGAGACCTGGGGAACGCTGGGTGGTAGGAAATTTGTGTCAGCCCGGTGATGCCATAACTTTCCCACACAAAAATGTGTGAAAAAAGTGAATTTTTTCAGCAAAATTTTAGGTTTGCAGGGGATTCTGGGCAGGAAAACATTGGGGGACCCACGCAAGCCATACCTCGCTGGACTCCCCCGAGTGTCTAGTTTTCAGAAATGAGTGGGTTTGGTAGGTTTCCTAAGATGGCCGCCGAGCCCAGGGCCAAAAACCTCACTGGTGTGGGTGGTTCAAGTACCCGCAACAGGCAAGGGCCCAAAACGTATTGAGGAGACATCAAAATGATCTATCACAAAACGACCTGGTTTTGCAATGGGGGTCCCATGACTTTTTGGCCCGGGGCTCGGCAGCCACATAGGGAAACCTACCAAACCCACACATTTCTGAAAAGCAGACACCCGGGATTCCAGGAGGTATGGCTTGCGTGGATCCCCCAACGTTTTCTTGCAGAATCCCTGCAAACCTGAAATTTGGCTGAAAAATCACTTTTTCACACATTTTTGTGTGGTAAAGTTGTGGCATCACGGGGCTGACACAAATTTTCTACCCAGCGTTCCCCAGGTCTCCCGATAAAAATGGTGCCTCACTCGGGTGGGAGGCCCAAGTAGCCGGGACAGGCAAGGGCCCACAACGTAATGAGGCGACCTCAAAATGGCCTATCACAAAGCGACCTGGTTTTGCAAGGGAAGTCACCTGGGTTTTGGCCCCGGGCTCGGCGGCCATCTTGGGAAACCTACCAAGCCCACACATTTCTGAAAACTAGACACCGGGGAGTCCAGCGAGGTATGGCTTGCGTCGGTCCCCTAACGTTTTCCTACCCAGAATGCCCTGCAAACCTCAAATTTAGCTGGAAAAAATCACTTTTTCTCAAATTTCTGTGTGGGAAAGTTCTGGAATCTACGTGGATCCACAAATTTCCTCCCACCCAGCGTTCCCCCGGGTCTCCTGATAAAAATGATACCTCACTCGCGTGGGTGGGTCAAGTACCCGCGACAGAAAAGGGCCCAAAACCTATTGAGGCGACATCAAAATTACCTATCACAAAACAACCTGGTTTTGCAAGAGGGGTCACCTGGGTTTTTGTCCCCGGGCTCAGCAGCCATCTTGGGAAACTACCAAACCCAAACATTTCTGAAAGCTAGACACCCGGGGGAGTCCAGCGAGGTATGGTTTGCGGGGGCCCACAACGTTTTCCTACCCAGAATCTCCTGCAAACCTCAAATTTAGCTGAAAAAACTCACTTTTTCCATACATTTTTGCGTGGGATCACCGTGCCGGCACAAATGTCCTACCACCCAGCGTTCCCCTTGTTCTCTCGAGTAAAATGATACCTCACTTGTGTGGGTGGGCCAAATGCCTGTGACTGGGAAGAGCCCAAAACATAGGGATTTAGGGTATAGCACCGAGAATTCTAAGCGCTACATTTTTTTAAAAATACGTTTTTAGCCAGTTCTGCTTTGGACACCCACACAAGTGAGGTATCATTTTACTCGGGGGAACAAGGGCAACGCTGGGTGGTAGGACATTTGTGCCAGCACGGTGATTCCACGCAAAAATATGGTTTTTTCAGCTAAATTTGAGGGTTGCAGGGGATTCTGGGTAGGGAAACGTTGGGGGATCCACGCAAGCCATACCTCATTGGACTCCCCAGGGTGTCTAGTTTTCAGAAACGTGTGGGATTGGTAGATTTCCCTAGATGGCGGCGAGCCCAGGGCCAAAGAAACCAGGTGGCCCCCCCAAAACCAGGTAGTTTTGTTATAGGTAATTTTGAAGTCTCCACAATACGATTTGGACCATTTCCTGTTTCAGCCACTATGCCTACCCACACAAGTGAGGTACCATTTTTATAGGGAGCCCTGGGGGAACGCAGGGTGGTAGGAAATTTGTGCATCCACGCAGATTCCAGAACTTTCCACACAGAAATTTGAGTAAAAAGTGATTTTTTCAGCTAAATTTGAGGTTTGCAGGGCATTCTGGGTAGGAAAACGTTTGGGGACCCATGCAAGCCATACCTCGCTGGACTCCCCCGGGTATCTAGTTTTCAGAAATGTGTGGGTTTGGTAGGTTCCCAAGATGGCCGCTGAGCCCGGGGCCAAAAACCCAGGTGACCCCCCTTGCAAAACCAGGTTGTTTTGTGATAGGTAATTTTGATGTCTCCTCAATACGTTTTGGGCCCTTGCCTGTCGCAGGTACTTGACCCACCCACGCGAGTGAGGTATCATTTTTATCGGGAGACCTGGGGGAAAGCTGGGTGGTAGGAAATTTGTGGATCCACGTAGATTCCAGAACTTTCCCACACAGAAATTTGAGAAAAACGTGATTTGTCAGCTAAATTTGAGGTTTGCAGGGGATTCTGGGTAAGAAAATTTTGGAGGACCCACGCAAGCCATACCTCGCTGGACTCCTCCGGGTGTCTAGTTTTCAGAAATGTGTGGGTTGGGTAGGTTTCCCTAGATGGCCGTCGAGCCCGGGGCCAAAAACTCATGGGACCCCCCCTTGCAAAACCAGGTTGGTTTGTGATAGGTAATTTTGATGTCGCCTCAATAGGTTTTGGGCCCTTGCCTGTCGCGGGTACTTGACCCATCCACACAAGTGAGGTACCATTTTTCACGGATGACTTTGGGGGACGCAGGGTGGGTGGAATTTTGTACATCCACGCAGATTCCAGAACTTTCCACCACAGAAATGTGAGGAAAATGTGTTTTTTTGGACATATTTTTAGGTTTGCAAGGGATTTCTGGGTAACAGGTCCTGGTGAGAGCCAGTCAAGTCACCCCATCCTGGATTCCCCTGGGTGTCTAGTTTTCAAAAATGTATAGGTTTGCTAGGTTTCCCTAGGTGCTGGCAGTGTTAGGGTTCAAAATCTACAGCTAGGCACTTTGCAAAAAAGGGTCCGTTTTCACTGTGAAAATGTGATGTGTCCACGTTGCGTTTGGGCCGTTTCCTGTCGCGGGCACTAGGCCTACCCACACATGTGAGGTGCCATTTTTCTCGGAAGACTTTGGGGAACGCGGGATGGGTGGAAATTTGTGGATCCACGCAGATTCCGGAACTTTCCACCACAGAAATGTGAGGAAAATGTGTTTTTTTTACAAATGTTTCGGTTTGCAAGGGATTCTGGGTAACAGAACCTGGTGAGAGCCAGTCAAGTCACCCCATCCTGGATTCCCCTGGGTATCTAGTTTTCAAAAATGTATAGGTTTGCTAGGTTTCCCTAGGTGCCGGCAGAGTTAGGGTTCAAAATCTACAGCTAGGCACTTTGCAAAAAAGGGTCCGTTTTCACTGTGAAAATGTGGTGTGTCCATGTTGCGTTTTGGGCCGTTTCCTGTCGCGGCCACTAGTCCTACCCACACAAGCGAGGTACCATTTTTCTCGGAAGACTTTGGGGAACGCGGGGTGGGTGGAATTTTGTGGATCCACGCAGATTCCAGAACTTTCCACCACAGAAATGTGAGGAAAATGTGTTTTTTTGGACAAAGTTTTAGGTTTGCAAGGGATTCTGGGTAACAGAACCTGGTGAGAGCCAGTCAAGTCAGCCCATCCTGGATTCCCCTGGGTGTCTAGTTTTAAAAAATGTATAGGTTTGCTAGGTTTCCCTAGGTGCCGGCAGAACTAGGAACCAAATTCAACAGGTAGGCACATTCCGAAAAAAGTCATTGCCTAGTGGGCTTTCTGCCGCCCTGGGGAGGGGGAAATCAGGGGCTATTGCCCCGATATGCCCCCGAGGGGGGCAGAAAGACTGTGGCTATTCTTTTGGGGAGTCGGGGGCATTGGGATGCCCATTCTGGTCAGCCCCCACCCCTGCGTATAAAAAAGCCAGCATAATCGCTGGCACATAGTGGGCTTTCTGCCCCCCCGGGGGGCAGATCAGGGGCTACTGCCCCCATCTGCCTCCTGGGAGGGGCAGAAAGACAGTGGCATCTTTTTTGGGGTGGGTGGGGGCATTGGCATGTCCATTCTTGGCAGCCCCCACCCTGAACTTTGTAAAAAAAAATCCCTGGTGGCTAGTGGGCTTTCTGCCCCCCCGGGGGGTGCAGATAAGGTGCTATTGCCCCATCTGACTCCCAGGGGGGGTGGGGGGCAGAAAGACTGTAGCATTTTTTTTGGGGTGGGGGCATTGACATGTCCATTCTGGGCAGCCCCCACCCCTACCTATATAAAAAAAAATCCCTGGTGCTTAGTGGGCTTTCTGCCCCCTCCCCGGGGGGGGGGGCAGATCAGGGGCTATTGCCCCCATCTGCCTCCTGGGGGGGCAGAAATTCTTTTTTTTTTCTTTGGGGGGTAGGGTGGGGGCATTTGCATGCCCATTCTGGGCAGCCCCCACCCCGGACCTATAAAAAAAATAATCACTGGCATCTAGGGTGTTTCTGAACCCCCGGGGGGGCAGAAAGACTGGAATTTCGTGGGGGGAGGGGTGGGGGCATTGGCATGCCCATCTTGGGCAACCCCCACCCCTAAATTTATCGAGGGAAAAAAAAACCCTGGTGTCTAGTGGGCTTTCTGCCCCCCGGGGGGGGCAGATTGGGGGCTACTGCCCCCATCTGCCCCCCAGGAGGGGCAGAAAGACTGTACCTCTGCGTCGGGCGGTGGGGGCATTGGCATGCCCATATTGGGCAGCCCCTACCCCAAATTATAATTTAAAAAAAAATCCCTGGTATCTAGTGGGCTTTCTGCCCCCCAGGAGGGGCAGAAAGACTGTACCTTTGCGGCGGGGGGGGGGGCATGCCATATTGGGCAGCCCCCACCCCTAACTATAATTTTTTTTTTTAAATCCCTGGTATCTAGTGGGCTTTCTGCCCCCCCGGGGGGGCATATTGGGGGTTCTGCCCCATCTGCCCCCCAGGGGGGCAGAAAGACTAATTTTGTGGCCGGGGGGGTGGGGGCATCGGCATGCCCGTTTTGGGCAGCCCCCACCCCTAATAAATATCCCATAAAAAATCCCTGGTGTCTAGTGGGCTTTCTACCACCCCGGGGGGGCAGAAAGACTAATCATGCCAACATTTTTATGGGGGGAGCAAAGGCCCTTGCCCAAGGGGCCGCTCCCCCCTCCCTGGTGCCTAGTGGGTGGATCCCTGCTTGGGGATCGCCCTCCTGGGGCAATCCCAAAGCAGGGATCCACTAGGGAGGGGTACCATTGGAAAGGGGAGATTCTCCCCTTTCCAACGATACCTCTCCTGAGTTTCTACGTGCTCAGGGGGCTGAGATAGCCCCCTGAGCACGTAGAAACTGAAACTGAAATGAGCCTCTTGGCTCATTTCAGTTTCGGTTTCACTGAAATGACATCAGCGCGACGTGCGCGCCGATCGTCATTTCAGGGAAACCAGGGGGGCCTCGGGAGCTGGGGAAGCTTTTCCCCAGCTCCCGAGGGTTTTGGGGAGAAATGGGAATCCCTCTGGTGCCCGCACCAGAGGGATTTCCGATGCTGGGTGTCATGACGAGCTGGACTCGTCATGAGCACACGACCACTGTGTGCCATGACGAGTCCAGCTCGTCATGAGCATGGAAGGGGTTAAGGAGTCGCAGCTCCAGAACCACAGCTACCATCCTCAGAAGCTCAGCAAAAGCAGAGCTAAACTTAGTAGCGAGGCCAGGAGGAGAAAACAAGCCAGAGGAAGGGGAGGACTCAAGGCCACTTGCTTCACCTAGCTCAGATATCCAATTAACCTCAAGAGGAGGCTGAGCAATGTCAGTCATGGGCGGAATAAACCCCATTTATTCTCCATTTCCACACAAAAAACATGTTCTCCTGAAGGAGAAACAATAGGGGCCTCCTCTGAAGAAGGAAGAAAATAGCCCACGGTGAACTGCTCTACCGACACTGCCCCGATGTCATCCGGCGTCGGAGAGATGTCATAGCGCCAATCGGTGCCGTCGAAGTCGAACCCAGCTGATCAGACACAGGTGTCGCAGGTGGGAACCCCGAACGGCTGTGCACCGGAGCCGACACGGATCGGACTAAGAAATCCAGAGAGCTTCGCGGACGCCATGGGAGACCCCGCCGGCATGGATTCAGTCAAAGCTCCTCTGGCCTCCTTGGGGCTGAGATGCGCACCAGAGGGAGGCGGTAGTCTGAAGATGGCATGAAGGGATTAATAATATTTCCTCATATGGTCTAGAGTCGCACCAGCTCCAGTTAACACTAAAAGGCGCGGGGTAGACTCTTGCCCCAACTCCTCAACTGGAGAATGGGGAGAGGCGTCAGAGACAGTGCGCGTACGGAGCTAAGTCAGGGAATGCCGCGACTTCGACCCCGTACGTCGCAACTTACCTTTGGACATTGAGGTCGAAGGACGCCCTCAGGAAGGACTTCTGGAGCGAGAAGGTGACCGTGAACAACATGGAGCCTACAACAACTGGGCCCCCAAGGGCTTTATGCGGCATTCCCATAACTCCTTCGGCCGAAGTTGGCGACATGAATCGCACTCCTCAGAGTCATAGTGTTTGCCAAGACATCACATACAAATACTATGAGGGTCTGTGGCCGACACCTGCCGTCCACAGGACCCACAGGGCTTGAACCCCGAGAACATCCAGAAAAAAGCACACTGTTCATCAACAAAAAATTTCAAGATAGGCCTTAGAACTGGCCAGAGGAACTGCTCTCCGGATCCGCATTGGAAGCACAGAAAGAAAGAAACTGACGTTAGCGTGTCAGGTGAGGGCTTATATGGACTCTGTCGATGTCACATCCGGTGGAAAACGGGGCACAGAGGTAATATTTTCCAGATCCAGTCTGGCGCCTGGGGATAAGTCAAAGGTAAGGAATCTGCGGCTAGATGGCTCCATCAGATTTTTTTTTATATATAAATAACAGTGTAGGTTTTTTCTAGGCCTTACCTTTGGAAAATAGATCTTTATTCACCACACAGCTTTTACAAGAACTTTAAGTATCCTTTCACTGCAACAGCATACAAATATAATGTTGGGCATGTCCAATTTTAGATTTTATTTATCTACACCTTGCACGCTTTAAGGTACTACTTCTAAGTAACATAGCAAATGTCAAAAATTAGGTTGTTATACATTTCAAAGCCTGCCTACTCAAACAATTATCTATTACGGCCCTGCTCACAACAGTGCAGGACTGCATTTGGAGTCATGACAATATACTTCTAATATCACTCAAAACTACACTGCAGTCTTATGTCACAGCTAACTTTTGTGCCACTGTTTCTATTTCCACACCACTATATGTTGGTCTTACCTTAAAGGTATACAAGTAATTTGGTGGTTAACCAATCTGATCCTATGTTTTAAAGCACATGCATGGTTTCCCAGTACCCACAGTCAAGATATAGCAGTAGATCTAGACTAATGATAAACAACCTCTCGAAAAGATGCTGTTTCTGATACCAGCCATTAAGTATGTTTAATATATGTGGCTGATACACGGCATAGCGCTTTGCAGCTGTAGAATTATGCTGGATTTCCAAGTAGCTGAAAAAAAATTAATTTGCAATGCAGAAAACGTCACTATATTATACCACCAGTAGTAGGATATATTTTAGTATTACAACTCTTTATTACTGTTTTTTGCATGCACATTCATATACATTTATGGTCATACATTGCCTCTACTGTCGCCTGGTATTTGTTTCTCAAGAGTGACATACAAGTTCAGAGTCTGATTCCTTCAGTTCTCACAGGCTGAAACAGTCTGTGGTCATATGCAACTTTGCACAAAATATCAATTCCACCACTTCTTTACTCCAAACAATCCTCTCAATAAAGGTAGCAATAGCCACTCCTTTATGACTCTCCCCCTCCATTACTTTCCACTTGTGTCCTGTGCTTGCAAACCCATCCCCACGCCCCAGTTTCAGTTGCAGGGACCAGCAGAGGGTCTAAAGACCCCCTTGATCCCTCAATCCCTCTCATTAGTCACTGGCTCCCAGCGCCTGAAAGCATTTCTTTATGTTGTTATTAAGTAATGTATTCAAAGATGTGTATAACGCTTAACAAAAACTCAGTCATTAACAATTAATAAGTCCCTTTTCTGTAAAGACATATTCCTGCCCTGGAATTGGTGGCAATTAAAGGAAAGGTTCCCATATCGTGCCAAAATAACCCATTCACACTTTGCAATTCTGGCAAGTTCGAACAATCACTCCGAGTGTTTGTGAAGAGAAAACCTCCTTCAAACTCAGAGACTACACATTTTTGCAGCTGAAAGTGCTGTCGCCAGCCAGTGTTGACTAGGTTTACTGGGCACTCCACAGTCCCCTATGTGTGGAGGAGGGCCAGTTTTATCAAATGTGTTACCTGTATTCCCATCATACCTGTTAGAGTGGACAAGACAGGCATCCAGTAGGAGTCGAGGGCATTGCCATAGTATGTGTGGAAGATCAAACCCCGCATCTCCAGCACATACTCTTTAGTAACAGACTTGCCCTGTGCAACCTCTGGAGAGTCCAGTACCAGTTGTGTAATATTTTAAAGTAACTGAATTTCAATTTAGACTCCCTGAGTAATTTGTTGTGTGCTCATCAGACCTCTAGAGTATATTTGTGATGTATTTTTGTCTGCTAGAATTCTTGCAACCTCTCCCTTATGGGACTGGAGTACAAGTAGTCTATCAGGAGCCTATAGACGCCAGATACCAACTCCTTAAACCTAGCCCAGGTCTGCAGATAGACATATTGTGGCATATTGTCGAAAGTGGCAAGAGTATGTGACCCTACTCAGGCTGCCAATAGACAGTGCAGGTAGTAAAAGCCTTGCCTGAAGCAGAGTGTGTGTCATATTTTATGTGGAATTGTGGTTTCATTGAATCTAGTGTTAGGGTTCTTTTTTTATTTAAAATTTTAACTTTTCTAATGTTAAGGTTGGTTGAACAAGGGGGGGGATAGGGGACTTACTTGGGCACTGGTCTGTCTTTCTAGTCCGCCACGTGTGTTCCCGTTTGAGCGGAGGTTGACAGACGAAGCGTCCTCACTTCCGCTCTCATACTAAGGAGGAAGTAAGAAGCGGGCTAGTCTACCCCTCCTCCTACGTCATCTCACCTAGTGCTTTAAAACAGATGAGGCTGCGTGGGCGCCGCTGGTGCGCCAGAGGCAAGCCCGTCTGAGCTCAGACTGCGCTCAGCGCCAACCATGCGGCCCGGCACGAACCGGAGTTCGAGACTCCCTGCAGCTATTCACGAGAAGCACTCATGGCCTGGAGTCAGGAGGGTAAGGTTCAATGTAATGCCGTAAAAGTCCTGTTGGATTTGGAGCATGAATGGTCTTGCAACTGCTGTGACTTCTCCGTTAAACTGCAACGGACGGAAATAACCGAGAAAGCTTTAAAACTAGGCGATACGAAGAGAATCATTAATAACAGTTTGCGCTGTGCTCTTATTAATGCTAGATCACAAATAAAAAATTAATTGGACATTTTTGAATTTATACAGTCACACAAATTAGAGTTCATTTTTATCACTGAGACTTGGGCAGATGATAGCTCTGGACCACATTTAGTGCACGCCATTCCAGATGACTTTGCTCTTCTGAGGCTAGACAGAATCGGGAAAAGGGGCAAGGGACTAGTCCTAGTTTAAAAAAAAAACAATTAAGTGCACCTCTCTAAAGGTATGTTCATCCAATGATCTTGAGGTATGATGTTCAAGTGTCGCTACAATGACAATGGTTAGTTCAACGGACTGCTAATATACCGGCCCCCATGTCCGAGAGCAAATTTTCCTGAAATCATAGGACAGGTGTTAGAAACAAAGGTTAATTTTGAGGATTTCACAGTACTTGGTGATTTTAATTTTAATTTGGAAAACTCCGAATATAGGGATACCTGCAAACTGATAGATATGATGAGTAGCCTGGGCCTAGGTCAAAAAGAAACAGTTCCTTCCCATTCAGCTGGTGTAGTGTGGATTGTGGCCTCATTGTCGACATTGCTAAGTTAGCTTAGGCCTAGCTGCTATGATGCCTCTTTTGCACACGTTATTCCGTGACTTTGTTTTTCTAGACTCTGCTTTTGCCTATGTTCATGAGAACTGTCTACATTTCTGTCTTTCACGTTTTCTGCTGTTCTCTGTGGTTTTCATCTGTACATGATGTACAAGGTCGAAAAACAACATCCCTTGTTATTCTGTTCTGGTCAGCCCCCCGCACTTAGACATAACACAAAGCACAGCTGCACTGCTGAAATTCGAGTGCTTTTAATATTGCAATATACCTGTTAGAGGCACTTGGAGAAAAATCTTTCCAGGGAGAAGAGCTGTGCTTGTCCGATGATGTAAACCTTGCATCTAGTTCTTGAGGTATGGGGGTCCCCCTGACAAAGCCCAGAGGTCTTCTATTTTTATAATAAACTGGTTACTAGCACGGGGAGGGTGGCAAGGCATCCTAGTCCTTTACCCACCGTCTTTATAAAATGCTGTCCCAGTTTGTATTCTATGGAATTGTAACAATGCTTACTATTTTGTCTTTATGCATTATGCTGCTAGTACTGGCACGTGTACTGTGTCTTAGAGCACGTTAGTTGAAATAAACATTTTAAACTATACTGTCTCTTTTAATACGCACATTGTGGACAAGTATGAGTGAGTAATGAGTGAGTAATGAAAGAGTGTTCTTGCTCCCGCGATTCCTGAAAGAGTCCGTGTTCTGGGATGTCTAATCATTGGTAACTTCGCTGTAGTACGGAGAACGAATGAGACACTATAGCTAGTCGGATTGGGATTTTGGGCACTAAGGTGGATGGTTGGTACACCACCATACACCGAGGTCCTGTTTTCCTGCGCATAGTTCTGTATATGTGCAGAATCCCCGCAACATGGCGCCACCAACGTTTGGTCTGCTTCTTATCTGCGAGACACTTGAGTAGTGCTTGTGCACAATACCCCTCACTTCTGTTTCCGGAAACAGATGTGTGGGCGTAACCTCCTATATTGATGTTTTTATAGGTTCTTTCAAGCTTGAAGTTATTAAAAGGTATTCTCTTTATTGTACACCCTATATTGCGCTGCCACACACTAGGTTGTTATGATTTGATTTAGCATTTATATAGCGCACAACTGCCAAACGGCGTCTAGGCGCTTGAGCCGGATGGAAAAAGAAGGTTGCCACGTAATCCAGAACTGAACTTAATTTACAAACAGCCAGGTTTTTAAAGCTTTTCTGAAGGCCAGGATAGTGGGACAATTCGTTATCTCACCGGGAAGCACGTTCCAGGTTTTAACGGTTCCTGAAATAAAACTTCTTCCGCCCCAGCAAACTCTTTTGAATCTGGGCATTTGGAGGAGTTTGCAATGAGCCGACCTTAAATTTCTGGATGGTGTATACCATTTCAATTGCTTTTTCAGGAAGTCAGGGCCTGCCCCATGGAGTGCCTTAAAAGCTAAACATTGTGCTTTGAATAAAATTCTCTTCTCCACCGGAAGCCAATGTAGGCTCTTTAACTTCTGTGAGACCGGCTGGAATTTTGGAATATCCAGCAGCAATCTAGCTGCTGCATTCTGAAGCCGTTGTAGCTTTTGAAGATGCTGCTTTTGGATCCCTACATAAAGCGCGTTTCCATAGTCCAGTTTGAACAATGCCAGTGCTGTCACCAGAATTTTTACTGACTCCGGTGGAATGAAGGGGTGTATTTTTCTAATCATCTTCAGGATGAAAAAAATGGAGGAAGACAGGGAGGTGATCTGATATTTGAAGGTCAGTTTGTCATCGAAGACAATGCCTAAATTATTGGCCTTGTTTACTGGCTTAGGGGTGTCACCTAGGCACGTTGGCCACCATCTGGGTGTCCAGAAAGAGGGGTCGGAGCCCAATAAGAGGACCTCTGTCTTCCCGCCATTCAGTTTCAGGCAGTTTAGACTCACCCATTGATGTACCCGAGACATACAAAGATTGAAACGATCTGCAGTCTCTTCAATATTGCTGGAAACTGACACCACCAATTGGGTGTCTTCAGCGTACGAGACCACTGAGAACCCACATTGCCTGATGATCTTGGCCAGAGGGGAGACATACAAATTGAACAGCGTGGGGCAGAGCCCTGAGGCACCCCGCACGGGAGTGAGTACTGTTCTGAAGCAAAAGCCCCCGCTTCAACTGATTGGACTCTATCAGAGAGGAAGGAGGTCAACAATTTAAGGGCCGGTCCTCTAATACCCAGTTCTGATAATCTATTGATTAAAATAGTATGGTTCACGGTATCGAAGGCCGCTGATAGATCTAATAATATCAATGCGGCCCTCCCCCCATCATCCAACATAGATCTCAGTTCCTCGGTGGCCATAATCAAGGCCGTTTCTGTACTATGTTCCTCCCGGAACCCATATTGCGATGGATCCAAGAGGTTCTCAGAGGAGATGAAGGATGAGAGTTGCAAATTAAGTATTTTCTCCAATATTTTTGTGGGGAAGGGTAGTCTTGAAATGGGTCTGTAATTGCTCGGCTCAGCTGGGTCCAGCTCAGATTTCTTCAAAAGTGGTAAAATTGAAGCATTTTTCCATGCAGCAGGAAAAATACCTGACTCAATTATCCCTTTAAACAGGACCCACAGTTGCTCACTAATCACTTCCGGGACCAAATGCAATATGTTCGGGGGACAGGGATCTTGCGGTGCCCCGGATTTAGAAGTTTTAACCACTTGGATAATCTGCTCTATGGGAGGAGGCAAGAAACAGGTCAGAAGGTGGGCAGGGGAGGCTGTCAAGCCAACTGGGGGCATGTCAATCAATGTATTGCCATATCCACTAAGCTCTTTATACACTGCCTCCACTTTGTCCCTAAAAAATTCAGCCAATATATTGCAGAATTCCTTACTGCCAGCCATCTTCGGAGGCTCTGGGAGTTTGGCTAGGCTTTTCACTGTTTGAAACAATTCCTTAGTTGAGTTCTTTGCCTGTTGTATTTTTGAAGTAAAATATTCCCTTTTTTCATCCCGTACTAATTTTTTATACTCCATCAATGATTGCTTATACAGAGTTTTGTCAGCTGAGTCATACTTCAGTCTCCACCGCCTTTCCTTCCTTCTACTGATCTGTCTTTGAATTCTTAATTTCTCCGAGAACCAAGGTTCAGACGGCTTGTTTCGCCTGTTAGAGAAGATCTTGAAGGGGGCCAGGGGATTCAATGCATTTTTAATCCAGGTGGAAAATCTGTGCGCTGCCGTATTTGCGTCTGTAGCCAGGTCTGGCTGGGATCTAACTAGGGAATTATGTAGAGAGGAGGTATCTATACTATTCCAGTCCCGCCATTTGGCAGCAGCCCCTGAGCTGCATGGTAGTGAGGTGACCATGGGACAGGTAGTATTTCTGACACCTTTAAGTTGTGGTTAGATGTAAATATACCGTCTAATGTGTGTCCTGCCTTGTGCGTGGCTTGTTCAACAATCTGTCTGAGGGAAAAGCCAGCCAAGGCATCCACCAGGATGGCTGTGTCCCTTTCCTCCTGTTTTTCTAAATGATAATCAAAATCTCCCAGCACAGAGAAATCCGCTGCGGCGTAGCTTGATTCAATGAATGGACTGATAACATCTATAAAAGTAGCTCTGCCCCCCGGTGGCCTATATACCAGTAAGCCCTTGAATGTATAGGCTGGGCGGAGTGTGATCCGAAAGGATAGAACTTTACAATCTATTGTGCTTCCTACTGCAGAGCCTGAGACCTCAAAATGCTCTCTGTATATAATTGCTAAGCCCCCACCCCTTTTGTCAGCCCTGTCGGCATTAAGAATAGCATATCCCGCCGGGATGGCCTGCCCTATATCTACATTTGTGGATTTATCCGCCCACGTTTCGGTCACAAATGCTAGATCCAGTTTGTGGGACCCTACCATCTCTGCGAATTCCAAATTATGTTTGACCAGGGACCTTGCATTAATGAGCATGGCCGAAATCAGCTTTGTGACTCTTGATTGAGGCTGTTTCTCCCCTCTTTTTGCCGACAATTTTTTAATTTTGTCAAAGCTGAAGGTAAGCTTGCACTGTTTACAGTGACTAGGTTCGCTCTGTAGGTCAAGCAGCGCACACTTAGCTTTATTATGTGCCCTATTGCCTTCCCTATTAAGCAGCAGCAGTGACTCTCTAGAGTATAGGCGACCGGGGGCATCACCCCTTAAAGAACGAACATGGCCGAGCGCGGACGGGCGCAGACAGGCTTGCCTTAGGCGCGGCATCGGCGCGCCCGCTGCGAGTGTCCGCTGCGCGTCCGCTCAGGCATCTCACCTAAATAGGTGTATGCGGTGGGAAACAGCGCCCTGCCCCACCCGGAACTGTGTGCGTAGGGCAGTACGTAGCAGGAAGAGGCAGCTTTAGATCTGATACGCCCTCCGCTCAACCGGCACCAGCCGTGACGGACCGGGGCTCAGATCGAGACTGCCAGCAGGTAGCAAAAACGAAAGTGAGCAATTTAATACCAAAGGGTTAAAAAAACGAGAGTATTAGGCAATGCTGGTATCCAAAGCAAAGTTGTGCGAATGAGCAGTTAAAATCCCGGACAACAAGAAGGTTAAAAGCTGAGAACTCAGTAATAGGGGCAGAAAGCTCTGATTAAAGCTCTTCAGATTAAAGTAAAAGCACCTTAGTAGAATAGAAAACAATTTTAAATGAGGCAACCTCACCATCAGTGGCTGGTCTTGGTCTTAATGGCTGTGAATATAAATATCCCGGCACATAGCCGCGCTGCGCTCCGAGCTCATTTGACAGCGTATGGAGTGCCTGAAGTGGGTGTCGCTCTAATCTTTGTGGTGCAAGCTGATCCGGCTTACCACTTTGAGGTGTTTTATTCCTGGGTCACTTTTCCGGCGGTGGATGGGGCTGATAATTTGTTCCATGTATACACCTCCACGGCCCTTCCTAATGCTTATCGGCCTTATCAGGCTCTTGAAGTTCCACTCACGGCATGGCAACACCGAATTTGGTTTAACGGCGCCCTCCCACACCCGGTCACCCTGATTCGTTTAGGCCCTTTATCGATAGATGGGGCCGCTTGGCCTGTTTTGGCCGGATACACCCCGCATCCACGTTATTTAGCGGTTCCGGTGGATGAACTGCGAGTGCTGCATACGTCTTTGGTCCGTGTGCACAGAGCTTTAGTACAATATGTCACAGGCAACGTCCAGATGGCCCCCCCTGGGGTTGCAGCGCATCCAGCTGGGCCTGGCGGTGTAACTATAAGTCCCGTCATGGTTAATTCGGTGATGGGCAAGCGCCCGCAGAATAAGGATGATTTACCTTATTGGCTTTCTGAGAAATTTGACCAGCTGTAGGCGGTGTTTCCAAATACCTCTCCTGTGGAAAAACACAGGATTTTGACTATCAGTTTGCCGAAAGACTTAATTCCCGAGTTGACCGAATGCAACAACTGGGGTAAGGTATTTGCGGCAGTGTATGCGAAGTGTTTTGGCACTCCCTCAATGACGGTCCTCCCCGCCGTGATTAAGCGTGTTCAAGACGAACATGGCCCTGAAGCAGCTGTAGAATTGGGGATGAGACTAGTGGGAGAGTTCGATGTAGTGGCTGATCTAATCCTTGCAAATGTCAAGGGTGATGCAGTTAACTTTCAAGGAGCTAACGCTTTGGCTTTGGTCCCAGAACTGGACAAGCCTCGCGAATTACCGAAAATTATTGCACAGGCTTATAAAACCATTGGCCGCAATAGTTTGGGAGTTAAGCCTTTTGCTAAAACGCAAACTCAGACAGAAACAGCACAAAAATCTCAGTCTGATAAAGACGAGAAACCGTTCTTTTTTAAAAAAAGAACTGGAAACTAAAGAGGCAGGGAAAGCAACAACCAAAACCGGGGTCGCGTGCTGCGTCACCGGCTTCGGAGTCTTCTGAACGCACTTATGATTTGCGCGACCGAGCGAGAATTAAGTCTCTTGACAGATTTCAGGTCCCTGAACAGCGTTCTCCTCGTTCTTCACAGGCACCATTGGGCTCACAAGCTGGTGGAGGAGATCGCCAGGATCGAGGCAAGGGTCGAGACGCCCCCAAGGACGGGACCAACCTCGTCAGCCGGGAGGAAAGGGGAAACAAGAAGAATTTCCACGTTCTCGCCCTCAGTTTCAGAAGAAAAAAGTTGCAGCTTTAACAGCGAGATATGCCACAGACTGTGAGAACGAGACTCCTGAATTGGACGTCGGCAGTGACGCTGCTAGACAGCGCCGAGGAAGTTACCATAGTGCGGGAGGCACTACATCCTCATGTGGAGGCGACAGCAACTGACACTTTCATTACTGTCAAGGCAGCGGACACCCGAGTGGCACCCCCTGACAGACTATTTAATATAGTCCTTCAAATTGAAGGTGACATTGAGCGTGTTATTAAAGGGATTTTTTGGGAAAATCTGACCTCTTCTTACGACATATTATTGGCGGAGGCGGATTGGCCACCACCATTTGTTCTCGCTGCTCCGAGAGGGGAGGAAGTAATCCTTCCGAGTTTTTCTCGTCATGTCCCCAAGGAGCATGCGGAGGCTTTCGCAGCTGAATGGGCTGTAGCCCAAGCCCCGGCACTGTACCGTAATCACGTGGGTTGGGATGAGGATTCTCCCCCCCATGATATACCATTGCGGTCTATGCCACAGGCACAATCCCACTATCCCCTCCGGAGGGAAGCTAAAGGTCCCGTTTCAGAAATTCTGACAGTTAGAATATCAAGGAGTGATTGAGACATGCGTGTCACCAATGAATAACCCCCTTTTTGCGGTTTCTAAACCCGATGGGTCGTACCGCTTAGTTTTAGATTACCGGCATTTGAACTCTCATTTTCGAACCTTTGCGGTACAGAATACCCATAGTTCTGCTCTAGTAGACAGTCTTGTTCGTAAAAAATATAAAAGGACACTTGACCTTTCCAATGGATTTTACACACACAATTTGTCCCCTGAATGCAGTCAATGGACCCCGTTCACTTCCGGTGGAAAACAAATAAAATTCCGGTGATTGCCAATGGGCTACAAGAACAGCCCGGGGGTCTTCGCCGCACGTGTTGTCTCTTTGTTGGACAGCATAGACCCAGATGCGTATTCGTACGTGGAAGATATATATCTGACAGACGACGAACTATGGCCGCATCTTTCCCGAGTAGACCGCATTATTCTTGAATTTGCGGTCTTCGGTTACAAATTTAATTTTGCCAAATCACACATCACTGTGTTGTTTTTGGGCTACGAGCTCAACAATGAAGGTAGGGGCTTGGCTCCCCACTTCCTGGAGAAATGCGCACTTCTGCGCCCTCCGACAACCCTGAAAAAACTTCAGTCTTTGCTGGGATTTTTGAACTTCGGGCGTTCTTACATTCCAGAGTATGCCCAGCGTATCAAGCCTCTTTATGCCTTGATACAACCAACCTTTTCGAAGTCATGCTGGCTTCCGGAACACTCAACTATTCTACAATCTTTACAGTCTGATCTACTTGAATCTAAGTTCTTGTTGACTCGTGATAACCACACAAACCTGGTGATTCGAATCGTGCCAGGCGCCGTGGGTTTCACATACTTGACGTTTAACGAAGGTGACACAGTACCTATTGCATACAAGTCGCATCTTTACACTTCTGCCGTGTTGCGCTTTTCAACTGTGGAGAAAGTTTTGACTGCAGTGCAAATGGCGATTCTTAAAGAACGCGCACTGGCACAGGGAAAACGCATTTTGGTGGTAACACCATATCCTGCCCTTGAGGCAGTGACAAAGGCAAGTGTACCGAACTCCAAGGCTTTGCACCCCCGTTGGATACAATGGGCTACTTCTTTGACGTCTCCTGATGTCACCTTTATCTTTGATTCCTCTCTTCAGACACAGGAGTTCTTGCAGTATGAATTTGTTCATCCTCCTCCTCTGTCTTTACTGCCGCTTGAGGAGTACAAATGTATCATTTACACCGATGGTTCGACGCAACTGGCCACGGGTTCTAAGCATGCTTATTCAGCAGCATGTGCTATTGTGACAGGTACCATGGTGAACGGTGAGTTCAAGTCGAGTGTTGTGCACACGCAGGCACTGGGAGACAGTACCGCACAATTGGCGGAGCTGTGTGCTTTGGTGCTCGCACTTGAGTTTGCAGACCCAGATGTGACCACTCTCATTGTATGCGATTCTTACTACTGTGTTCAGTCTTCTAATGACAACTTATTCTTTTGGTCTCAGAAAGACTATAGAGATTCTACAGGCAGCGCAATTAAGCATAAAATGCTTTGGGTTCGAGTGCAGATCTTAAACAACGTCTGCCTCTCACACAGGTGATAAACACTCTTGGCCAACAGCGCGTGGGCGCACACGCAGTCGGCAACAGTTTGGCGGACGAAGCTGCCAAATCAGCAGTAGCCACGTGCACAGTAGCAGCCGTTACAAGATCCATGACAAAAATAGATAGAGATTTTGGCAGCTATTGCTGCAACTATGGAAGGTTCTAATTACCCACAGGGTTTCCCTTCCAAGTACTCTTATCACTTAAGTCCCGACCAGGTTCCTTATGTAAGAATTCCAGACGTTGGTGATCGGCTAATTCCCAACGCGGACCGCAGAAATTCTTTGATAACAGCCACTCACGAAGGCTTGGCTTCGGCCCATGCTGGCGTGTCTGCAATTGTTTCAATCTTGCAGCAGCGTTATTGGTGGTGTGGTTTATATAAACAGGCCCGTAATTATGTCCTTTCTTGTGACATCTGTCAGCAAATTAAGCCCTCTACGGTTACACGTCCGCCACAAACACAGCTCTGCATTTCTAATAAACCTTTTGGTTGTGTATATCTTGATCACTGCGGTCCATTTTCTTCTGATACTGCATATAAATACATCTTAGTTGCAGTTGATTCGTGCACACGTTTCATCTGGGTTTGGCCACAACGAAGTGCTGATGCTCGAAATGTCATCAGGGATTTGCGTGTCTTTGTGGGAATTTTTGCCTGTGGCACCTTCCATTCCGACCAAGGTCCAGCGTTCGCCTCTAAGGCGTACAAGGATGCGATGAGGTCTTTAAGGGTGCTGGTGCAATTTTCGTCTCCATACAGGCCTGAGGGCAACTAAATTGTGGAGCGAATGAACCATGACTTAAAGCAATCCTTGACAGGTAGAGTCTTGGGTACTGGCAGGAACTGGCTGGCCCACTTGTATGGCGTGCAACGTGCACTTAATAATCTCCCTAGAAGATCTCTGGGTGGGCGGACCCCATACGAAATGCTCTTTGTCATACAGATGTTTGTGCCAGACCTTGATGGTGTAGACATGGCGGCAGCTGCCGCAACCTTTGACGTAGATAATCATTCTACTATGTTACAGGACTTACAAGAGACCAGTGACAGACTTGCAAGTGAACACTTACCCTCAGCCACTGACGCTGCGCTGCAGATTCCGGTTGCCGGCTGGCTTCCGAAGTTTGGAGATATGGTCCGAGAGAAGGTGGAGAACAAAAAAGAATTTGGCCCCTCTTATCGTGCACCGGTTCCAGTCCTAGGCCTGAAGGGTACTCGTACAGTCATTTTACCACCGCTTCCTGGTCGCAAGGACAACAGATACATTTCAGTGGACAATATCAAGCTACAACATCTGGCCGATTCTGAATAGTGTAACACCTGCTGTATCATGTCCGGCAATTTCAAGGAATCCGCGCAACATGGCTCCAGCTGGTGACCCTCCGGTCACCACGTGTAACGATGTTGCCATTGGATTGGTCTCTCCACCAGATCGCCTGCTCGACCCACCAGCTTCCTCCAGCAACGAGGAAACTGAGTATGCTTATCCCACAAGCGAATCATTGGCTGGTCTGCCTACAACACCACTGAACCAGTCCCGCTTTTCTTTTGACTCGATTTCCACTTCATCATTTGTCCCAACCAAATTCATGGTTTTTGTATCCTGGTTTAGAGACAATTTTTGGTCCCTCCATGGACATACATCTGGTTGGTGCTATTTCTGATTTTCCTATTCATGTCCATTGGATTTGTGACAGTTTTTTTCTTACTCATCAATGGCCACTACTTGCCAGAGCGCACTGCGGTGAACTCTGTTGCTGGAACTTTGGCTCCGCACTCTTCTTCACACATCATGAAGCGTGACTAGACATTTGTGAACATTTCCGCCTTTCCAGTGGCAGATGGCATCGTATGGGCAGTGAATTTCCAAATTCATGGACCAACAGAAATTATTAATGTACCAAATGAACTTCGTGTTTCCATGGGTGATGTGGTAAAAAGAAACATACGTTCAGATGATTGGGATGTGCATGCAATTCAATCCTTGTTTTCCGATTTGAAATATTATGCTGCTTTTAATGCTGAGGATTTGTATTTAAATTCTGCTAATTATGCCGATTTGTATTGTTACCAACATTATGGTAACCATTTCCTGCATAAATCTAGTACACTTTGAGGTAGTTTTAATTATACCCAGTGGGAACATTGCCCCACCCCTCTGCAAGGGAGCTCCCAAACTCTAATAAATAAATGTACTTATTTTACAGACTTTGATAGGTCAAACCCAGGGTCCTATTATTTTAAATTGAACATTTCTTCAAATCCAAAGGTGATGTTAACCCACACCAAATTGCTGTATTCCAGTTCCTTTATGGACGCATTAGCTGTTGGTGGCTATGAGCACTGGAAAGCCACCATTGATTTGAAATCTATTTGGGGCACTAAATCCTGGCAGGTACGCGATACCGAGGCCTTACATCTAACCCTGGGCGAAGTACTACGCTACGCTCGCGTAGTTTGCGAAGTTTGCGCTACTTCGCACAACGCGAATTGCACGTAGCACAGTGCAAACACGCGTAGCGTAGCGTAGTGCAGCGGTCATTTTTGCTTGCTCGCGGTCCTCAACGTCAAGTTGGCGACCGCGAGCAAGCAAAATGACTATCCGGCGAGACTTTCCTCGTTCGCGATCAGCAACATCAAGTTGCCGATCGCGAGCGTGGAAAATAAACCTCCCGGCGAGATTCTCAACGCGGGGAGGTCAGGTTTCTCACTGCGAGTGGTCGCGTATGCTCGCGACCGCTCGCGATGAGAAACTACCAGTCCGCGTTGAGAAAGCTGCCGCTCGAGTAAAAATCTACTCGAGCGGCAGTAAAGACAGCTCGCACTGTGCAAGATGCCGTTTTCAATGATTGCACAGTGCGGACAAGCATCCGGCACTGTGCAATCATTGCGAACAGCGCACTACGCAGTTCGCGTAGTGCTATGCGTAGCTCGCGTAGTGCGAACTGCACTTCACGTAGCTTCGCGTAGCGCTACTTCGCGAACTACGCCCAGGCTTACTTACATCGCGCTTGCCTCATCCCGACCCAAATATTATTTTTAAATAGTACTATATACCAAACAACTTGTTTTGGTTTGGTGGCTTCCAAACAATTGAATGCACCTACCGTTCCTGCACTGTCTTCATGGCCAAACTGCAGCTTGCATTTAAATTATTCCCTTGATGAGTTGCAAGCTTGGTTTCAAAATAATTCATTTAATGTCTCTGCATTAGATTCCTCACAATGGTTGGTATGGCCGATAGCTTCTAATGCCTGTCAACTACGTTTTCATAACTCTGCTCCTGGTTACAAACAGGATAGACCTGATCCACGTTTTTCTAATTCACGTTCAATTACAACATATTCAGTTGGTAAACTATGCAAACAGTGGTTGCAGCACTCTACACTGGAGTCCGTCAAACATCATTTATCCCTGTTATCCGGTAACATTGATCTGACCGATTTTGTTTTGGGACCTAGAGGTCCGAGACCAAAAAGATTAATTTATGCGACTTACAATGAAATCTGGAAGCTTTCACAAATAGAAGCTGCTTCCCGTTTACGGGAAATAGACCAAGCAAATCTAGAAAAAGTACTTGCCGTTGTTGACAATAGTATTAACACGCTGTCTTCCCGCATTTACACATTAGATAATATTGTTTCTTCTGTTGTTGATATTGTACAGGATGAAGTGTGTGTTATATCATGGTCAGAATCAATTGCGTTCAGTGATGCAGTTTGCATGGACTTTACAAACTCTGAAAATGGGGAAGGTACCATGGGATTACTTAAACGCTTCTGCATTGTTTCTGCCGTCTAATTTGACTGAAAAACAGCAGTTCATGTCCATGAAAGATGCAACATACACTCTTCTACATATCGAAAAAATAGATCCTTTACCTTTCTCTGTGGCGGAAACTGACTCTGCAGTTTGGCTGATACACGGGGTTATCACTTTGTCTTTCTCTTTGTTTGAATTCAGTTCCTGCATGAAACATTACCCGATTGGCCGTTTTGAGCCTTTGGGCAGTACCTTTCTGCATGAAGTGTAGTCCTTGCCTTTCACATACAAATGCCTTAGAGATGACAAAGAGGTGTATCTCACAGGGGAGTCTTGCGATTCTACAGTGGGTCGTTCCCTTGTTTGTAAAAACATTAAATTGCACGGGGCTTGTAATGTTTCCGCCCCGAATCTTGCATGTGTTTTAAAGGGTATGCCTGTTCTAGCTATATCACCTACTTTCACTATGCTTTCTAATGGAAGCTATCTGCTTTTAAATAATCAAGATTGCTGCGGGTTGCAGGCTAGCATACCTTACATTGTAACAGTTTCGCAACACGTAGTATGCTGCAAAAATGTGCTTTTTCCACCCCCGCGTGGGAAGTTAGATAGTTCCATTTGGCCTTACATACCGACTTTGAAGGCAGATTTCAATAAATTGAGCAGAATAAAGGCGCTATTATTAAACCAGGTTATGCTAACTTCCGCACGGGAGACCTTCGTCCTCCAGGTGGCCAGCGCCCACAGTGAAATACAGGCCCTTTTAAACACTAACCTCCCCCAACATTTCGGTGAACTGATTCACTGTATATTTAATGCATCTAATACCAACGGCCTTGTACACTTTTTTAAAGTTGTGGGCTCTGGCCATCTGACGTCCTTTCAGACAATATTTGGTGTAATACCGGCTTTTATTCATTCCATTTTTTCCAGCGTCTTTGGTGGCTTCCCATTGATCCTGGCCTTAGCTGCTGGAATATTGATTTTGCTCTGCCTGCTGCGCAATGGCTGCACCTCTTGTGGGCCTACACAGCCCAGAGCGACTGCGGATGCTCCGTGACCGTATGCATGAAAGCTTCGGTACACTGCCACTGGCAACACTCAGCGTGGCTTATGGATTATCTTTTCGCTTTGCGTATTTCACTTGCGTGCAACCTGTGCTGTCCTGTTTACGATGTCCGTTCTCATGGTCCTTGGATGTTTGCCTCTCCAATACGTCTTGTTCGGAACCGGATTTCGACCAGTTGATGGGCCCCTTAATGGCCCATGAACGGGAATGTTCCGGTGATGGATTAATGGCGCGTGCGGCTGCACTTGGAGTCTTGGCACAATGGGATATCTGTGCGGCTGCTCAGAATCTCCTACAACACAGTTATATTGAATATCACGCAAGTTGTCCCGCAATGCTGATCGCTGCTCCCTATTATGAGGAGCATGAATGCAGTTTTGATTTGTTGAACTGGATGGCAGCTCTTTTTTCAAACGATGACAATGATGTCTTTTTGGAAGGTGTTGCAGTCTTCTGCGCATACACTCTGATGGATTAGTTGTGTTTGCTCTCAACAAACTGCAAACCCGGATTTTTATTCTCTTTTAGTGACCATTTACTTTATTTTTTTGGCCCTATTTAGAATTTTCCCCCCCCCCCATTTTTTCCCAAAAACTTTTACCACATATATACGTTTGCATTCTGCTCCATCTGTTTGAACTCTGTTTTCGTCCTATGTCTTGAACTGTGGAGTGACCAGGGGAGGGTGTAGTGTGGATTGTGGCCTCATTGTCGACATTGCTAAGTTAGCTTAGGCCTAGCTGCTATGATGCCTCTTTTGCACACGTTACTCCGTGACTTTGTTTTTCTAGACTCTGCTTTTGCCTATGTTCGTGAGAACTGTCTACATTTCTGTCTTTCACGTTTTCTGCTGTTCTCTGTGGTTTTCATCTGTACACGATGTACAAGGTCGAAAAACAACATCCCTTGTTATTCTGTTCTGGTCAGCCCCCCGCACTTAGACATAACACAAAGCACAGCTGCACTGCTGAAATTCAAGTGCTTTTAATATTGCAATATACCTGTTAGAGGCACTTGGAGAAAACCTTTCCAAGGAGAAGAGCTGTGCTTGTCCGATGATGTAAACCTTGCATCTAGTTCTTGAGGTATGGGGGTCCCCCTGACAAAGCCCAGAGGTCTTCTATTTTTTATAATAAACTGGTTACTAGCACGGGAGGGTGGCAAGGCATCCTAGTCCTTTACCCACCGTCTTTATAAAATGCTGTCCCCGTTTGTATTCTATGGAATTGTAGCAATGCTTACTATTTTGTCTTTATGCATTATGCTGCTAGTACTGGCACGTGTACTGTGTCTTAGAGCACGTTAGTTGAAATAAACATTTTAAACTATACTGTGTCTCTTAATACGCACATTGTGGACAAGTATGAGTGAGTAATGAAAGTGTTCTTGCTCCCGCGATTCCTGAAAGAGTCCGTGTTCTGGGATGTCTAATCATTGGTAGCTTCGCTGTAGTACGGAGAACGAATGAGACACTATAGCTAGTCGGATTGGGATTTTGGGCACTAAGGTGGATGGTTGGTACACCACCATACACCGAGGTCCTGTTTTCCTGCGCATAGTTCTGTATACGTGCAGAATCCCCACAACACTGGTCATACTTTGGATGGGATCTTTACGGATAACCCTGCATTAACCTTTTTAGAATCTGTACCGTTGACCTGGTCTGATCATGTAGCAGTGTTTTTTCATTTGTCCATTGGTGCTAAGGATGCCAAACATCGGAATCCCAGGTTACCTCAATACTATCGTCTCTTGCACAAAATTGAACCCGTTAAACTAGAAAGTACGTTACAAATCCCCCCCACCCAAAGTGAATGGCAATCTAGAGCAAGATATAGGCAATTACAATACATGGCTTACTTCAGCCTTAGACCTGTTAGCCCCACTTAAAAGGTCTGGTGATAACAATAGATTATCACCTTCACAACCTTGGTTCTCCTCAAACTGAAGGGAATTGAAGCAGACCTGTAGACGTCTGGAGCGTCTTTGGAGACTAAAGTATGACCCTTTAGAAAAAGATAAATATAAACAAAAAATTGCGGAATCCAAGGCTCAGATTATGAAGGAAAAATCGGCCTATTTCTCTAAGGCAGCAAAAAACTCCAGTAAAGAACTGTACTCTACAATTGAAAAACTAGCTAACTATTCTGATCAAAAGATAGTGCAAAGCAGTCAGTCGCTCCGTGACGAGATTGCGCTTGCATTCCAAAACAAAAGTTCCTAATATTATGGAATCCTTCACCAGCTCCTCGTACACAGTTTTTGCAGCCGCAAAAACCAATGAATGGGGTGAACCGGGGCTGGCATACTCGGCTACTCCAACTTTCAGCACTGCCAATCTTACTCTTCCACCTTTCTCAGCTTTTTCGTTGCTACTGATGGAATAAGTGTTTGAATTAATTCTTAATACCCGCTCGGGATCTCCATCGGATCCCTGTCTTCTAGATATCCTACACATGGTCCCTGGAACATTAGAGGGTGTATTAACTCCACTTATTAATGAAATGTTTAGGCAGGGCTTTTTTCCGCCAAATTTGAAAGTTGCCTCAGTACTCCGACTGTTAAAAAAAAAAAAAACCCAGCTAGACCCTCTAGATGCTAGTAATTATCAGCCTATCTCTAGGCTTCCCTTCATAGCCAAAACTGCAGAAAAGGCAATGAATAAAGAACTTACCACGTTCCTGGAATCAAATGATCTTTTGGATCACTCACAGTATGGGTTTCGTTCCCAACACAGTACGGAACTGGCACTAATCACTGCCACAGAGGAACTAAGGACCGCGTTGGATGGTGGGAACTCGGCAGTGCTCATCCTTCTCGACCTCTTGGCGGCTTTCGACATGGTCAATCATGAGATTCAGATTGACAGTGTTGAATCTCTGGGTATTCGTGGCTCAGCTCTATCATTATTAGCCTCCTTTCTCAAAGACAGAGTGCAGGCAGTGTTGTTGGATGACTACTGTTCAGACTCTTTTTCTCTCCAGTGTGGGGTTCCGCAGGGATCATCGTTGAGCCCGACCCCGTTTGAGCTTTACGTGGCTCCGTTGGAAACATTGAAAAGAAATTTGGGTTTTTCAGTGGTCTGCTATGCTGATGACACACAAATTATTGTCTATGTTGCTGGCAACCATAAGTGTCAGCGGCCACCTTTAGAAATTGCATGCAACAAGTTAACAACTGGATGTCATGCAACTTTCTGAAGTTGAATTCAGATAAAACTGAGGTGTTATTGCTGGGAAATAATACCTCTTTCTGGTCACCAGATTGGTGGCCAGAGGAGCTAGGCTTTATCCCAAATCCGGTGACTAAGGTGAAAAATCTGGGGGTGATTTTCGACAACTATCTGTCGTTTGACAAACAGGTGAATGCCATTACTTCTAGCGCTTTTTTTACGTTAAAGTTTTTAAGAAAGGTTCTACCTTTTATTCCTTTGGAGCTGAAGAATCTTGCAGAATTCGGCAGCTCGTTTATTGATGGGAATACCTAGACAAAGCTCAGTGGCCAAGGCTCTAGTGGAGCTTCACTGGCTGCCAGTCAATAAGAGGATAGACTTTAAGACGCTGTGCATTACCTATAAGGCCCTACATGGAGATGGCCTTGAATATTTAAAAAATAAACTGACTAGATATACCACCGCTAGGACACTTTGATCATCCTCTGCAGCCAACCTTACAGTGCCCAAGTTCAGAAGATTGCGGTGGGGGAGGGGGGGAAGAAGCTTCATTTATGGTACAACCAAACAATGGAATGCTCTACCCCTTAACCTAAAGACCAGCTCTTCCCTGCTAATCTTTAGGAGGAACCTTAAAACCTGGCTTTTTAATCTATAGCCTCTGCTTTTTTGGCCATAAACATCCTCTGCTGTGCTACCAGCGGCAAGACACCCTAGGGCATTGGAGTGTTTATAAAACTTATTTTCATTTCATTTTTATGTGTTTGCCTTCATTATGCCAATATATTTTGGTATTACAATGCAGGCTTTGGAAGGGGAAACAATGCCCAGAATAAGCTCAGTCATTTGCAAGTTTCTTTCTGAACGGTGTTACTGAGCACTAAGGGAGGTTTTCTAGAAACGCTAAAGGAATATGTGGTTCACTGAAGAGAATGCTACAGAAGTTCTGGCCTGCCAGGGGAAGTACCACACAGCCCACACCGCACTTCATTGGTGGTACTGTAGATGACAAGAAGGCAATGGTCAGGCAGATATTAAAATGGTACACTCTCCTCTATTTCCTGCCTGATGTCCAAAGAGGGATTTTTGTATGTAACCTTCGTCTGCTGTAAAATACTACCTGATAGAAACACTTGATGTTTATTTTGGCAAGTAACAACAAAGAGCACGATGTTAATGTTCATCCTTATTCAATGTACACCATCATACATCAATAAACAGGGTAATGTTTGTCAGATCAAAGTACATATGTAGGTAGTGGTGAAGTCAAATTCTTACAGACTTCAAGGTGCATTTCCACACATTTATTTCATGGTGTCAGATGTTGCATGTTTTCATAAATGCCTCATATAACAAAGTTATTGGCAGATACAGTTAGATACATTTTGACTCAGTTGAAGGATTGTAAAAAGATTCATATAGCAGGAATAGCAGAGAACATGCCAACATATTTCAGTATCCACTTTTATTAAAAATGTATCACTTACAAAACCTCGGGTATATTGATTCATCATGTCAACCGCTGCAGCTTTCATCAAACCTTCTTTCACATAACTTGGAGGAGATATATCAGGAAAACCCTGGCCCAGATTCACAACTCTGCTGTCAGCAGCAAGAGAAGTAAATTCAACCCTGGAAGAAAAGGCATAGTTTAACACTGTATTTTGCGTATCTAGTGATCTTCGCCATTCCAACATTTACAGCACATGAATCCCCAATTTGCAAGTTACAATACATTATTCAATGGCTCTCTGCCTTTCCGTGACATAATATTTCCTTGAATGTATGACAGAAATAAAATGCCAAAGAAGATGCAACATTTAATGTATAGAGGACACAAGGCAAGTCATATTGCATGCCTGCGTAGTTTGGGCTTTAAATGTCATACCGGGAAATCTCGGTCTGAGGTTTCCTTATAAGGAAAATGCAACTTACCAGTATGCATCTGTTCTTGGCATGTAGAGCTGCAGATCCTCACACTCTGCATTAGATCGCCATCTGGTGTTGGGCTCGGATGCTTGCACTTTGTTGTTGTCTTCGAAGAAGTCTTTGTAGTCATGTGATAGGTGACTCCTCCTTTGGACAATAGTGCGCATGAGCATCGACTCCATCCTCAGATTGTTTTTCGCCATATTGGGGAGTGATGGAGTTAGTAGAAAAGGAAAGAGATGTCCATGTGTGTGTATCTAATTAAGATAGGACTGGAACACATACAGGTCCCGGGGAGGTGGGTGGGCGTGAGGATCTGCAGCTCTACATGCCAAGAACAGATGCATACTGGTAAGTAGCATTTTCCATTCGAGGCATGTGAGCTGCAGAGCTCACACTGTGCATAGACTGTACAGCAGTATCTCCCCTAGCGGTGGTCACCTGTATGTGTTGCAGTAGTTTGAAAAAGGGTTTTAAGGACAGCTTGGCCCACTGAAGCTTGTTGCTTGGCTTGCACATCAACACAATAGTGTTTAGTGAAGGTGTGTATTGTAGACCATGTGGCTGCCTTACATATGTCTTCTAGGGGAATGTTCCCTAAGAATCCCATGGAAGCCGCTAGTTTGCATGTTGAGTGCGCTCTAGGAGGAACTGATAATGTGCGTTTGGCTTTTTGGTAGCAGATTTGGATACATTTAACAATCCACCTTGCAACCCCGGCTTTTGAGATGGGCATACCCTTGTGTGGTGGAGAGAAAGCTACAAACAATTGTTTGGTTTTGCGAAAAGACTTGGTTCTGTCAATGTAATACATAAGAGCTCTCTTGACATCTAGGGTGTGGAGAGCTCTTTCTGCCACGGATACTGGGTTTTGGAAGAACACGGGTAGTTCTACCGATTGGTTAAGGTAGAAAGGCGAAATGACTTTGGGAAGGAATTTTGGGTTTGTCCTGAGAACTATTTTATTATGATGTATTTGTAAGAAGGGCTCTTGTATAGTTAAAGCCTGTATCTCACTGACTCTCCTGAGAGAAGTGATTGCAATCAGGAACGCAACTTTCCATGAAAGGAATTGAAGTTCACATTTATGTAGGGGTTCAAAAGGTGGTCCCATGAGCCTGGTAAGTACTATATTAAGATTCCACACTGGGGAAGGTGGTAATCTGGGAGGTATGATCCGCTTAAGGCCTTCCATAAAGGCTTTAATGGCGGGGACTCTAAAGAGTGATAAGTGTTGCCTGTTTTGTAAGTAAGCAGCAAGGGCTGCGAGGTGCAGACATATGGATGAGTATGCAAGATTACATCTTTGCAAATGTAGCAAGTAGCAAATGATGTTTTGCGTGGAGGCCTGTAATGGTTGGATATGATTGTTAGTGCAGTAAATAGCTAATCTTTTCCATTTTGCTGCATAGCAGGCTCTGGTAGTTGGGCGTCTAGCCTCTTTAATAATGTTCATACAGTCTGGCGGTAGGTTAAGGTAACCGAATTCTAGGACTTCAGTAGCCAAATCGCAAGGTTCAGTTGAGATGGATCTGGGTGCCTTATCTCTCCATGGCTCTGCGTTAGCATTGATGGGGAGAGGTGTAGTCTTTGGTATGGGACTACCGATAGTTCTAATAGTGTGGTGAACCACGGTTGGCGTGCCCATGTGGGAGCTACTAGTATCATTTTTAGAGACTGTTGTCGGAGCTTGCGTACTACAAGTGGGATCAGTGGTAGTGGTGGAAAAGCGTACACAAATCTGCCGGACCAGTTCATCCATATCGCATTGCCCTGGGACTGCGGGTGTGGAAACCTGGCGTCGAAGGTTGGGCATTTTGCGTTTTGGTGTGTGGCGAACAGATCTATGTCTGGCTGGCCCCACATCTGGAAAAAAGGTAGAAGAACTTGTGGATGTAGTTCCCACTCGTGAATCTGTTGTATCTGTCGACTTAACAGATCGGCAATCTGATTGTGAACCCCTGGTAGGTGTTCTGCTAGAAGGTATATGTTTTGTGGAATGGCCCACCTCCAAATGTCTTGTGCCAGTTGGGACAGTTGTGGAGAGTGTCCCCCCCCCCTGTTTTTGTATATAGTACATGGCTGTGATGTTGTCTGTTCGGATCAGGACAGCCTTGTTCTGTACGTGGAGTTGAAAAGATTTGAGAGCTAGGAATATAGCTAGTAACTCTAGGTGGTTGATGTGGAGCAGCTTCTGTTGAGTGGTCCACCTGCCTTGTGTTGTATGATCTAACAGGTGTGCTCCCCATCCTGTGAGTGATGCATCCGTGGTTAGTACTATTTGTGGAACCGGCTCTAGGAACGGCCGCCCTTTGGACAAATTTTTGGTGTTCCACCACTGCAGAGAGCGATGTGTGCGGCTGTCCACCAACACCAGATCTGTAAGATGTCCGTGAGCCTGGTTCCATTGGCGTGCTAGGCACTCCTGTAGAGGACGCATTTGAAGTTTGGCATAAGGGACGATGAAAATGCAAGATGCCATCATGCCGATTAGCTGCATAAACACTCTGGTTGGGAGAGAGTGTTGTATTTGAAACCTGGGGATAAGGGTTTGTATACTGGCTATCCTGGCTGGGCTGGGGTAAGCTAGAGCAGTGGAAGTGTTTATTGTGGCTCCCAGATATTGAAGTATATGGGAGGGCTGAAGGTGCGACTTGGTGTAGTTTACTGTGAACCCCAAGTTGTGTAATGTTTGTATTGTTTGGTGAGTGTGTTGGACACACTGGTTGAATGATCTGGCTTTGATGAGCCAGTCGTCCAGGTATGGGAAGACATGCATTTGTTGTCTTCGTAGGTGCGCTGCTACTACTGCAAGGCATTTGGTAAACACTCTTGGAGCAGTGGTGACTCCGAATGGAAGTACTTTGAACTGGTAGTGCTGTCCATTGAGTACGAACCTTAGATACTTCCTGTGAGCAGGATGTATGGGAATGTGGAAATAGGCGTCCTTGAGGTCTAATGTGGCAAGGAAGTCTTGTTATTGTAGTAAGGGAAGCACTTGCTGGAGAGTGATCATGTGAAAATGATCTGAATGTATATACTGATTGAGGGGTCTGAGGTCTAAAATAGGCCTTAGAGTGCCATCCTTTTGGGGATTAGGAAATACAGGGAGTAAACCCCTGTGCTCCGCTGTAGTAGGGGAACTGGCTCTATGGCGTGCTTTTGAAGCAGGGAAAGTACCTCTTGCTGTAAAAGCGTAAGATGGTCTGCGGACATTGGACGCTGCTTGGGTGGTATGTTGGGGGGGGTAGCTGTTAGTTCCAGGCAGTAGCCATGTTGGATAATTTGTCTTACCCACCTGTCTGTTGTAATGGAGTTCCAGACAGGTAGGAACTGTGATAGCCGTCCCCCGACAGGGGTGGTGTGGTCGGGGGGAAGTGGAGGGAAGTCACTGTTTAGGAGTGGTGGAGGTACAGGTGTTGTTATTACCTCGACCTCTGCCCTTAGTGTTGTTGCCTCTGTAACCACCTCTAAAGTATCCTCTATTGGGAGAGGTTTGGGTGGTGCTTTTATATGAAGAGGAATTGTCTGTGGTGTTCCTAGAGCCCCCTCTGTAGAAGGAGCGGCGAAAGGAGCCACGTTGTTGTGGGGACTGCAATGCTCCCATTGACTTGTCAGTGTCCTTTTTCATTTTTTCCAGTGCTGTGTCAACAGCAGGACCAAACAGTTGGCTTTGGTTAAATGGCTGATTTAAGATGGTAGTTTGGACTTCTGGCTTAAAACCTGAAATACGGAGCCAGGCGTGCCGTCTGATGAGTACGCTAGTGTTGACGGACCTAGCGGCGGTGTCGGCTGCATCCAGGGCGCACTTAATGGAGGCATTTGAAATAAGTTTGCCCTCCTGAATGAGGTCATTGGCCTGTGTCTTGTACTGATCAGGTAGGTGTTGCAATAGGGTCTCTAGCTGATCATAGTGGGCCCTATCGTACCTAGC
Source organism: Calotriton arnoldi (assembly GCA_963921515.1). Taxonomy (NCBI): domain Eukaryota; kingdom Metazoa; phylum Chordata; class Amphibia; order Caudata; family Salamandridae; genus Calotriton; species Calotriton arnoldi. The sequence goes on along the minus strand of CAWUFW010005998.1, from coordinate 511,038 downwards.
TAGTAGTGCCTGGGTGTTAGCTATGCGCCAGATGTTGGTGGCCTGCGCAGCTACACGTTTGCCAGATGAATCCAATAATTTTGACTCTTTGTCAGGGGGCGGAGCATCCCCTGAAGTTTGGGAATTAGCTTGTTTACGAGCATTAGAGACGACCAGGGAGTCAAGAGGGAGCTGACCTTTGATGTAGGCGGGGTCATCAGGGGCAGGTCTATACTTTATCTATTCTAGGGTTAAGGATCCTGGCCCTTACAGGGTCGTTGAATATTTCAGGGGCATGTTTAATGACACCTTTGATTATGGGTAAAGTTTGAACAGTTTTTTGAGACTGTTCAAAGGTGTCTAGAAGGAAATCTTCCTCTGGTTGGTTGGTGTTTATATGCACCCCGTGAAAGACAGCAGCCCTTTGGATAAGTTGTCCAAAACCAATGTGATCATCTGGTGGAGATGGTTTTGTGGGATAAGGTGGAGGGCTGGGGAGGTCTGTAGGATCTAGGGGGTCGTTGTAGCCCCAGTCTTCCTGTGGTGGGTTATCTGGGTCTAGAAGTAGATTATCAGGGTCATCACCATACCCCATGTCGTCCTGATATTCATGTGGTGGAGAAGTTACAGGCTGAGGCGGTGTCACAGGGATGTGGAGAGGAGGGGTGTTAGATAGAGGTATAGGAGAAGAAGGAGGCATAGGGGAAGTAGAAGAGTCCTTCTTGTTTGGAGGGACAGGCTTGTGGCGTGGCACAGAGGAGATATGTCCAGTGTTAGGATTAATATGTATTTTCTGTTGATTAGGATCGATGGGATCGGGTCGAAACAGTTCCTCCTCCTGAATATTTGGCTTCGGCGCCGACTTTTCGGTTCCGAGCGCGGTGATGGCTTTTTTGGATGTTCTTTTGTCTTAGAAGGCGTAGGGGAGTCCTTCGGCTTAGCTATCGGCTCGAACAGCTTCGGTTTAGGGGCTGTGTCGTGGAGCCTGGGTTTCGGCGCCGAGTGATCCGCATGCTTGGAGGCGGATTTTGGGACCGAACCGGATTTCGGCGCCGGGTGTTCTTTCGGTTTCGGCGCCGAAGGTGCCTGTGGAACGGACACGTGTGGTTTGGTCGGTGCCGAGGAGCCGGAAGGCTTTATTTTCTTCTTCGGCGCCGAGCCGGAAGGCGGGGCGTCCGAAGCACGTTTACGGTCGCGACTGGGGCCCGCAGGCGAAGTGTTGACCGGTGCCTTCGTTTTTGCAGGTGGGGTTGGGGCAGGGGCGGTAGTACTCACTCGTTGCCCTGGAGTGATGGAACCGTCTGAGTCCTCTGAGTCCTCTGCCTCCGAGATGATAGTGAGGTCTTCGGAATCTTCCTCCGGAACATCGGGACCCTCATCGAAGATATTGACGGGTTCCGGAGCGGACCGTTGCGCCATGATGTGCCATCGGGCTCGACGATCGCGAATGGTCTTTTTGGAGCGGAAGGAAGCGCAGGCTGGACAGGTGGCCTCGTTATGGTCAGGTGAGAGGCACAGGTTACAGACCTCGTGGTGGTCACTGTGGGGGAACTTTGCTCCACACTGGGGGCATTTCCGGAAGGGCGTCCTTTCCATGGGCAGTAGGCCTTACGGCGTCGATGGGCCCAACGGCCCGCGTCGACGGCTGGAAAGGAGATCGAGGAAGGGACGTCGAGATGTTGATATCAAGTCGTGAAAAAATGCTGAAAATGAAGTTTCGAACCGGAGGGTCGAAGTTGCATCCGAACCCGATGGCGGAAAAAAACAATCTGAGGATGGAGTCGATGCCCATGCGCACTATTGTCCAAAGGAGGAGTCACCTATCACATGACTACAAAGACTTCTTCGAAGACAACAACAAAGTGCAAGCATCCGAGCCCAACACCAGATGGCGATCTAATGCACAGTGTGAGCTCTGCAGCTCACATGCCTCGAACGTAAAGGTTTCTTTCAAACACATTTTTTGAAAAATAATGCATAGTAAATAACTGCCCTGGGACGTCAGCTGGTGTATGCTTGATAAACACACTGGTCACAAATATGCATAGCTTTCAATAACACCCCATATACCCCCTCACTGCCTTGCTCCATGTCATATCTACCAGCCTGAAGCCGAAGTTTAGTATCGCTCCATGGTATACGTTCGATCTCCCGCATACAACAAGCTATATGGAGGTATCAAAGTTAAGTTTCTCTATTCCCCACTCACTGAAGGGCGTGTAAACAATGCGTCACTGATCGCTGTGAAGATATCATGGGTGCAGTGGAAGGTGTGTGAAATCTTTTTCCTCAGCTTTGAAACCCCCCTCCCCCATCTTTGAATGCCAATCACTTATTGAGGAAGACTGGGCGTAACTCTATTCAAGCAACTGTCTGACTTCTAGCAACATGTGAATACACAACATCACAGTGGAACAATGAAGAAGGTATGAACTTGTAAAATATGTCAAGATATAAATGTATATCAATCCTTTTACCACTTTCATCTACATACCATTGCATTAAAAAGTCCACAGCTTCAAAGCTATCTCTCTGCTCAACCACAACTCCAAAAGCCTATGCCTTCCTCCAACATATGCATACCCTTAATTAACTTCATTCTTATCACATCTACACGAACCCTCAACCTACCCTTATCAGACACCTAATGATGCCCAAAACATCACACACATTATCCCTAATTGTACCCCTAACTCTAATTTTCTCAAAAGCTAAAACCTTAGCAAGTGATTCCTGGATTCTTTCTGTTTCAAAGTACATATTTTATATTATTAAAATGTACCATTTTGTTTAGTTTTTACCTTTAAAGTAGCCTCCAATCTGTGTTTATTCAAATAATGTAAAAGTTGAAGTCAGGTGGTATGGTTGAAGTAACAGTATAATTTGAAATAAGGAGTTTTGATTTTAACACATACGGCATTGGCAAGGCTACTGCAACATCACTCTCCAGCAAAAAACTTTCCCACAAGTTCACAATATTCTGATAACTCATCAAGACAGTTTCCTCATTCGACAGCCAGATTTACTACCTTCTATCTTTCCAAGCAGGAGTGTAGTACCATCAGAGTGAGTTTTGAAAATGGATGTATGGTTTTTGGCAACCCGCGACCAAACTATCCTCTCTGTGTCATACCGAGCAACTTGGACAAAGCCTATTGGTATCACCAGAGAACAGTCGGCCTCTGGAATGCTAGGATCTTATTAATGACTGAGATTAAATTGTGGTAAACAAGTAAGTGTTGCATAAAGCCACAGGTTTGCATCTACAAACCAGGGCCTCAGTTTCAGAAAAACTGTATCCTTCAAGTAAGAGTCTAATTTGCAATGCTGAGAGAATTCTTCACACCTTTTTCGAAAAGTTATTCATCCTAAAGCATGCCCTTTCAGTGAAGTCCCAAATAACCCCCTTCATATGCCTGGTGTGAAATCAGGATTAATAAAAGTTGGGGAAAGGTAGTGACATTTTTTTTGAAATTTATTAAATTGTGTCCCATATTTCAAGCACAGCTCTTATCACTGGTGAAAGAACCAGAATCCAGCCTCTTTTTCTTACGTTTCCAGCAAACGTTTCACAGCGATGACTTAGACAGGTTGTGTTCTAAAAAAGGCTATTATTTTTCAATCATGAGCCTATTGCATTCAATCACACCTTTAACTCAGGCTGCATGTGATAAGCCACTCTATAAAACGTGCCTGTTGCCAAAAAGGTATACCAGGCTTCTTCCCATTCTATAGGGCCTTTGACAGGTTTGTGGTGTCTAAGGGCCAGGTTTGAGATTCTTTACATGAAATCTGAACCCAAAATTCCTGTTACGGATGCGATTTGAGGTGGCAAATCAGTCATTGCTTGGCAGAGAGGTCCTTCTTGTGAAAGCTCGGCCACAATTTTCATCGAATTTGTCAGGCCATTGTTGTGGTAAGAATTCAAAACTAACATTGGCTAAGGTAACAGGTCTTGCCTTGGCAAGATAGTGCAATGTTTATTTTTTTATTGCGAGTATATGCAACCAAAAAAAAGGAAGGAAATACAATGCTGCTGTCTAAACGTGGTGGCCATATGCTTGCAATAAAATATGCTAAATTAAAAAAAATATTAATAACCATAGCATGTAATTTTATTACAACAATATAGGTGCTTTTTAAGAGGCAAGTGTACTTCGAAATGGTACATAAACTCAGAGGAAAATATTAATCCTATCGGTACAGTGAAAATAAATGACCTAATTTAAACACAAGGATGACTAAAAACTAAATTAAAGCCAGGCATGCTTGCTTTTCCAGCATTATAATTATGGGGTGAAAAACCTCAGCATGCCATATGATGCTGAATAAAAAGCGAGGAAAGTCAAAAGTTGTGACACATTATATGCAGATATCTGTTGATAGTGAGTGTGCATGTAAATGAGTATGTGGGAGAGAACAAGTTTGTGTAAATGTGTGCTATCGTGTTCACATTTGTCTTTGTTATTATTAAAGAGACAGAAGCTAGGGCATGTTCTCTATTTCTCACCCTTTTTAAAGATCTTAAAGACGTAAAACACTAAAATGTAATTTCTAAATCAAACTGAACAAGCATTGGCAATGTCGATAGGTCTGGCTTTAAAGGAATGTTGTATGATAGTGTGAAGTCTTACAAGTAGATAGCATGGGATAGATAGATACATATTTGCGCAGAAGCAAAGAACAGCACAATATCGCTGTAGCTCAAAAGGTAAGGTGACAGCTGCACTGTCAAGCCAGACCTAAAACTCCATGTAGCTTAATAACCTCCTCCCATCTGTGCTGCTGCCAGATAAAGACCACAAAAATTATCTACTTATCTAAGACACTTTAATCACATTACAATGTCATATGCCCCCGAACATTCAAGCTCAGGCAGCTAGATAAACAAAATTATTACATACTGTGCAGAGGGCGAGCACTTTTTTTGTGGAAGCACATAACTTCAGCCAATCAAAACATGTATTCCTGGCAACATTTGGGTAGAGCCAAACCTTTCCCACAAATGCTCACATAATTGTCTGACAAAAGCAGCGCTGTCAGGCCAGACCATAAAAATATTTCACTGAAAAAGTTTTGGTTGTATTTTTCAAGTGTTTCATAAGATGTTCCAAGTGGAGCTTCGATCTGGCTGGGAAGAGAAAAGTAATATGATTCTACCAGCTGGGTGACAAAATGTTCCTTTGAGTGGTAATTATCTCCAGCTATGCAGACCAGGACTTGGCATTCACCTTTCAGCGGATACTAGGGATTCCTTCTACTTTCCTTATAAAATGAAGTATGCTGATAAGGACCATTTATGATTGAAAACGAACAGCAGATCTTGCCTTCAAAAAGGTCACACACTTTTATCCTCGCAGACCACGGTCACTCGTTACCTTCCCTCTTGTCAGATGGTTTACATACTTCAGACCAGAGGGTCCTAGTGGGTGGCGACCTCAACCAAGGTCTTAGCCAACGACCTGAATCGCTCGACATATAGACAGGGCCAGGCAGGGGCATTAACAAAAGAGGGGCATCAGTGGCTAAGGGACTCTGGGCTTTTAGATATCTGGAGGACACTTCATCTCCGTACACATGACTATTCTTACTTTTCCCACGCACACAAGACTTACGCCCGACTGGATCACTTCCTGGGCACGAAAGACATTCTCACACTCATCTCCGCAGCAGAGATTCTCCCAGCTGCACTCTCAGACCATGCAGCAGTGATGCTGGAGATGAGGTTTCCCCCCCCATGACCCGCCTGGCCCGGACTTGGCGATTGAGTGACACCCTATTACAACGCCCTGAGGTTGTGCAGCAAATTCACTGGGCTATCACTGACTATCTTGCTGTTAACAACACCCCTGACATTTCCATTGCGACACTCTGGGAGGCCCTTAAAGCCATCATTCACGGGGAATTTCTCGCTATTTCGGCTGCAGACAATAAAACAACGCAGAGAAAAGAGGGACCAGCTTTCTAGGCAGGTGAAAGAGCTGGAAGGTATACATCAGCGTACAGGTGCCCCGAGAATCTGGCATCAATTAACGGCTTCTCGCGCCCAATTGGCCAGCATTGATCTTAACAGAGCAGATATGCAGCGCTGCGTCTGACTTTTAATAGGGGGCGATAAGGGATGGCGGTCTATTGGCAAACAAGCTGCTCGTTCAGCAACAGAAAATGGGCGTACACTCCCTATATGATGCCACAGGGACTCAAGTCTCGGATGACATAACTGTCGTAGACACCTTTAGGGATTACTATGCAGAGCTGTACTCTGGCCAACACTTGGACCCTGCCCAACAGCGCCTCCTACCTTGCGGACTCCCACACGTCCTCCCTATCTCTACGCCAGACTGACTCCCTGGACGCAGAGATCCGGGTGGAGGAGGTCATCTCGGTGATCTCCCGTCAAAAGACCCTGAAGTCCCCGGGCACAGACTGATTCCTGTCCATATTCTATAAAACATTTTGCCACATCCTAGCCCCACTCCTGACACGACTGTTCAACTCTTTTTCAGCTCCAGGGACTATTCCCCCGTCGATGTGGACAGCCTTGCTGACGGTAATCCCCAAGCCTGGCATAGATAAGCACCAATCCAGCTCATACCGCCCAACATTTCTATTGAATGTAGACCTCAAACTATTCACCAGCATCTTGGCGTCCCGTCTGGGTTCGCATATGCTGGCTATCATAGACCCAGATCAGGCGGGTTTTATTCCTCAGCGTCAGACTAGTGACAATACTAAACGGGTGTTGCATATCATAGAAAAGGCCTCGCGAATGCAGGGAGAGCATATACTCCTCGCAATCGACGCTGAGAAAGCCTTTGATAGGGTTCACTGGCACTTCTTAGGACAGGTCCTGACCCATTTTGGGATAGCCGGGAGATTTCGATCTTGAGTATTGAATTGCTATCGCTCTCCCACAGCATCAGTCAGAGTAAACGGATGCGTCTCTACCCCTTTCTCCATTGGTAGAGGTACCCGACAGGGTTGCCCTCTGTCACCTCTGCTGTTCGCCCTCTATATGGAGCCTTTAGCTCAAAGGGTCCGAGTTAACCCTGAGATCATCAGGACCACGATCGGGGGGAACAACATAAACTTATCCTCTATGCTGACGATGTGTTGGCGACATTAGACAATCCAGTATTGGCCCTTCTGGCATTTATGATGGAGCTGGAGGCATTCGGCCTTGCTTTGGGATTTCAAATCCATATCGCCACATCTCAGGCACTGAATCTCTCCATGCCTCCTGCTTTGGAAACACAACTCGCTGAACAATACCCGATTATATGGGCGACGGCAGCAGTCCCATACCTGGGGATCCAACTAGCCTCTACCGTACAAGCAACCTCTTTGCTCAACAATCAATCCCTATACAGACATATCAAGTCCGAACTGGCCCGCTGGAAACAGCACACAATCTCCTGGTTGGGAAGAGTTGCGGCGATTGAGATGAAAATTGTGCCCAAAATTCTGTACCTCTTCCAAACGCTGCCCCGGACGCCGCCAAAAGAGATAATTTCTAAACTGCAATCTGACTTTGCACCAATTTGTCTGGGCTGGGAAGCGCCCACAAATAAGGAGAGAAATCAGCTATCTTCCGCCAGGTGATGAGGGCTCGGGATACCGAACCTCCAAATATACTTTCAGGCCACCCAACTATGATACTTAGTAGAATGGAACAAAGAGGAGTCAGAACGGCACTGGCTCTTTCAGGAACAGGCTGTGGCGGGTACTTCCTTGTGGAAGATTCTCTTCCTGAAAAAGCTGCATAGACCCCAGAATCTTTACCTCTCCCAAATTATGAAAGTCACAATGGAGGCCTGGGACCGGTATGGCAATCTATATGGGTTTTCCTCCTTTCCTTCTCCGCCGACACCCCTGCTTGATAATCCAGATTTCCTGCCAGGGAACAGCCCTGGGGCATTCCATAGATGGAGACAGATTCCCTGCCGCTCAGCGGGACATAAGATGGATGAGGAGGGGGCGATCCCCTTCACACAGGTGTGAGCAGACTACGCTATCCCAGAGACGGAACGGTTGCATTATTGGCTTCTTCACCCTGATAAGGAGGCAGTGCAGAGACGCCTTACCCCTTATGAACGATGGTTGGTCTCCAAGACCTCTGACAGACGGTTAATATCTGATCTCTACACCTTCCTAACCCAACACTCTAAACATATCTACAAACCGAATCAGATCCGCTGGGAAAAGGAACGAGGGAGACACCTGACCAGTAAGCAGTGGGAGAATATACATTACAGAGCACGTCACATGGCCCGCAACACTGCCCTCAACGAAACACTTTCTAAGGTGGCCACATATTGGTACCTAACCCCAGAAAGCTTACACAGGATTGACCCGAATAAAAGCGCAACCTGTTGGAGGGGGTGTGGAGAGGGTTGGACCCTGGTGCACCTCCTGTGGAATTGCCCACATTTCCAGCCATACTGGGACAAGTGCTAGATGATATTGATAAGACACACATATTCCCAGATTTCCCTCATACACACTTCTGGCTCTGCCAAACCCGGTGACTTAGCCCTTGAAGTCTATACGAGGACGGCAGATTGGTCTGGCTCTGGCGATCCAGAATATAATATTACACTGGGGAACGACACATTTACCCACACATTTGGGTTGGCTTCACCACCTCTGGCTTTTACTCGGTATGGAAAAGATCACTTTGTCTATTACCAATCAAGGGGAATCCTTTGGAAAGCTATGGCGTCCCTACTTATCGCTCCTTTCACAAGACTTCCAAGAATTATCCTATCCAAAAGACCTTCGTATTCTACGGCTGTCCGAATTGGCCCCCACAAATGGAACTGTGTCCACCATATCAACCGAGAACTGATCACACTGCTGAAGCAATTAGCAGTATCATCCTGAACGTTTTGGGAGACAGGGGGAGAGGGAGGAGGAGGGGTGTGTGAAAAACTGTTTTGTTTTATTTGTTGATTACTTAAACCAAGAATTATGGCTTCTCACCTAGGTGATGCATATTATGTCATTTACAATGAACTTCTTGGAACACTGAATAAAGAGATTTAAACCTAAATTTGATCAGATCGAACGCAACTTATTTATTTTGAAATTTGATTTAGCGCCTTATCTCAATTTCTGTCCATGTGCTCCTCTTCACAGTACCTTTCCCATTCTTGTCTTACCAAGAGTAGATCTATCCTCGAATAGTATCTTAGAAAGACTTGTAGTTGAACCCTTTGATAGTAATGAATATAACTGTTGTGAGCGGGTGTGAAGGAGTGGAACCCCTTGAAAGGAACGTGAGAAATTTCTTAGTGCCTTGGATATCCTACTGTACTACAGGAACGGCCCCTGTCCCATCTCAAAGGTCGTCCAGGCTTTCATCAAAGGGAGAAATCCATCATTCAAAACCATTTTTCCGGTTTTGGGCATCCTCCCTCTATGCACTTGACATTACTATGTCTTTGGCCACTTGTCTAAATTTTGACATCTCCCATAGCGATTCTTGTTACACTAATAGAGTCCTTGCTCTATGCATATGTTCATACATTGCTAATGTATAATCCTTGTTGGGGGGCGTGGCCACCAGGCAACCATGGCGGACACACAGTAAGGGAGCTCCGTGCCCGGACCAGGGAAATCCTGCTTAAAATCCTGAACAAAGGATCCTCATCCGCAGCAATAATTGCGGAGACGGACCGGATAAGTGCCCAGCTGTGAGGATACCGCAACTGAACTGACTGGAGCCCCATGGGCTGCCAAACAGGGAGCAGTGCTTAAATGCCGGGAGGGGACTGTGTGTGAGGCCTAGCCTGTGAGGCGGGAGACGAGGGCTGGCGACGGAGACAACGCGCTGCAGCCGCAGCAACATATGCTGGCGAAGTGTTTGCCTGGATCTCTGCCCCCTCGATACCACGACTGTGGACTGGGGCGTGCCCGGGACCAGGAGCGTGGAGGCTCATCCCTTGACCCTGCTCTGGAACATTGCCGCCGGCCGAGCGCTGGAGGGCCGCGCTGGTCCCTCCCCCCTTCTCCCACCCGCCCGTGAGCGGACTGACTATGAGCCTCCTGAGTTGCCGATCGGGTGCTCTCCCGGAGGTGCAGCGGTGAGTGGGGAGCGCCTGGGGGGGTGACTATCCAGTGAGCCTGTTGCGGTGGGGCTGGGGAGCAGGAGACCGCGGAACACAGTGGTGTGCTGGGAGACCTACCGATATTGCCTGCAGTGCGTCTGGGGTCGGAAGCGCTCCTCTTCTTTGAAAGGCCTGCCCGCATTGCCTGCAGTGCGTCTGGGGCCGAGAGCGCTCCGCTTCTCTGGTAGACCTGACGCTGCCGTGGTGAATCCAGCTGAGCACGGAGAAGAGCGGTGGTGTACAACCGCTATTGCGGTCTGCGTGCGATCCCCTCCCCTCCCCTCATCTGAGTCACAAAGGATACGGCAGTCCAAGAGGGCCTGGCGTGCGAATGGGGGCCGTTTCCATATGCGGATCAAACAGCAGCTGATAGGGAGCGAGGCTGCGGAGCGGTGCAGGAGGTGTGGGGCACCGTTAATGTGATCAGAGGAGCCTGGGAGCCGGCAGATACTGCTGGCAACGCAATATTGCTGACGAGGACACCTGGGCCTGTCCCAGGCCTCTATACTGACAACGAAGAAGGATGAGAATAAATATGCCATAAGGAAGCAATGCACAAACTTTCCCTGGGTGTGGTGACTGCATCTGTGATGTGTTGGCCAGAGGTGTCACTCAAACTACTGTATGTGCTTGGCCTCATTACAGCGGCGTAAATGGCTGGGCCTGCCTGATGGGATTGCAGGCTCTGGATCCTGAAGGTGTATGACAAGGGGGACATTGATAATGGCAGGGGCGCTTAGATCCACTGGGGGTGCACTGCAGCACCAGACGCAATACCTGCACAGCACCCATTCTAGGGGGTGCTCGTAATCTGAACACAAGCCCCTGACCTCCCGACGCACAAACACAGGCTGCACCATAGGGAGTGCACAATAAACTTTGTGAGGAGTTGTCTCCATCTGGCCGGCGTAGCAGAACACCCTGTAAGCGACACCGGACACCATCACAAAATGGGGCGCCCCAAAGGGAAAATGCCGGACGCAAGCACCACAGGCACTTAACAAACGGAGGAAATAGACACTCTTAACCCAACTGACAAATTGTATCCCACCCACTAACCTGGAAGCGCCCCAGGATAAATTAGACTTAATTCTACAAGAGGTGAGGGACTCAAGACGATCAATCGAACAGCAAATTGGTTCCCTAACCACCGGCTTCACCCTCCTGAAGGCTGATCATGTCAAGCTAGCAGACACAGTAAAGACTAACACTGTTACCCTGGCAGAAATCACACCGCAGCACAAGGAGCACACAGTACAAATCGTACAGCTACAGCGCAAGGTGTCCGGGCTCCAGGATAGGGTCGATGACGCCGAAGGAAGAACACGACGAAACAATGTTCGAGTTATAGGTTTGCCAGAACGCTGTGAAGGGCCAAATGCGACCAAATTCATGGAACAATGGTTCAGAGACCATGTGGCCCCGGAGGGCCTATCGTCCTTTTTCTGCGTGGAGAGAGCGCATAGAATTCCCACGGGGAGACCGACAGCTGGAGCTCCCCCGCGCCCTATGATTGCTAGAATACTAAACTTTAGGGACCGGGACACTCTGTTGCAGAAAGCTAGAGAAAGATCGCAAATCCAGTACGAGAACCACCGAGTGTCCCTATATCCGGACTACACTATGATAGTGCAACGTAGGCGGTCCTCATACTTAGAGGTCAATAAGAAAATGAGGGCCCTGGACATTAAATACGCCCTGCTGTTCCCGGCTCGACTGAAGGTCATCCATGACCAAAAAACGCAGTTCTTTGACACTCCAGAAGAAGCAGAAGAATGGCTGGAAATCATGTTCCCTCCAACGGAATCCGGGCCCTCTTCGCAGAGCATCCCCCGGACACCGAAAACTACACGAAATCGACGATCCCGCCGTAACATCTTAAACAACAAGTCCAGGGCCGGGAACCCTACGCCGGAGCAAGCACAGGAAGGACGCACGGAGGCAATAGCAGCGGCAAACACATTTCGAGAGAGTAACCATCACACAACTACGGACTCCTCGGATGAGAACACAGTCCAGTCTGACTCAGAAGGTAGCTTAGCGCTATTTCGAACTGTGACGCCCCAAACTGCAGATCGTTTCCTGGGATGAGGTGGTACCAGGTGGGACAGCCAAACAATACAGACAGAACACTTTATAAGGTACCCAGAGACAACCTGCTGATAGCAGCATGTACATCCTCTCCCATATTTGTACTGGTTTCCCTTTTTTCTCTAGTAAACACCCCTGGTCCGGGACGAGGCGAGCTCATTCGTCACTCACCTCAATAGCCGGGACACCAGGGATCACCCCCCAATTATGGCGAAAGCAACTAAGTACTTGTTAAATGTTTACAATGTTGTGTATCTGTTTTGGACCAGCACATTTCTAGTGCTGGACCGTGTATTCAATGTTATAGTTAGGGATCCCATTGACTCTGGCTCACCCAACATGCTATACTGTAGTTCTTATACACTGACACACCCAGCGCATAGGCGCAATAGACATCGTATCTTGGACACATGCAGGGCACCTATAATATGATTACCTGGAATGTGCGGGGACTGGGGTCCATACATAAACGCCATAGAATATATGCACAGCTGAATCGGCGTAAGGCGCATGTAGTGTTCATGCAGGAATCGCACCTCATCAACACGGAAGTGACCAAATTGCGGAAAAAATGGGGAGGCCAGGTATTCTCCACATCATATTCAGCATTTGCTAGAGGGGCAACAATCTGGGTCAGGAATGGAGTTCCATTTAAACCAATAGAACAACGGGTGGACCAACTTGGGAGGTACATCTTAGTGCGGGGCACATTAGATGGTACACAGGTGGTACTGGGTAGCCTTTATGCCCCAAATTTCGATCAAGATAGGTTCCTTATGGGTCTCAAATCAGATTTAGCGGGGTGGTCTGATCACCTGTGGATCCTAGGCGGAGATTACAACGCTGTCATGTACCTTGACTGGTAGGTCGCTCCCCCACCACACAGCTCCGTCTGTGTGCCCTGCTGCTGCCCCTGATTGTGCTCGTTTTTCCTTTCTGTGCCCCCTTGCTGCCCCTGATTGTGCTCGTTTTTCCTCTCTGTGCCCCCTTGCTGCCCCTGATTGTGCTCGCTTTTTCCTTTCTGTGCCCACCTTGCTGCCCCTGATTGTGCTCGTTTTTCCTTTCTGTGCCCCCTTGCTGCCCCTGATTGTGCTCATTTTTTCCTTTCTGTGCCCCCTTGCTGCCCCTGATTGTGCTCGTTTTTCCTTTCTGTGCCCCCTTGCTGCCCCTGATTGTGCTCGTTTTTCCTTTCTGTGCCCCCTTGCTGCCCCTGATTGTGCTCGTTTTTTCCTTTCTGTGCCCCCTTGCTGCCCCTGATTGTGCTCGTTTTCTTTTCCTTTCTGTGCCCCCTTGATGCCCTGATTGTGCTCGTTTTCCCTTCTGTGCCTGTTTCCCGCCGCTGCGCCCTGCGGCCCTGCCCCCTCACTGCCCATTCGCTGCCCCATTCCCTGCTCCTCCCTCCCACCTCCCCATTTATGGCGGCCGCTGCGTGGTGAAGAGAGCGACCCCTGACCTTGACTGGTAGGTCGCTCCCCACCACACAGCTCCGTCTGTGTGCCCTGCTGCTGCCCCTGATTGTGCTCGTTTTTCCTTTCTGTGCCCCCTTGCTGCCCCTGATTGTGCTCGTTTTTCCTTTCTGTGCCCCCCTTGCTGCCCCTGATTGTGCTCGTTATTTCCTTTCTGTGCCCCCCTTGCTGCCCCTGATTGTGCTCGTTTTTCCTTTCTGTGCCCCCCTTGCTGCCCCTGATTGTGCTCGCTTTTTCCTTTCTGTGCCCCCCTTGCTGCCCGATTGTGCTCGTTTTTCCTTTCTGTGCCCCCCTTGCTGCCCCTGATTGTGCTCGTTTTTCCTTTCTGTGCCCCCTTGCTGCCCCTGATTGTGCTCGCTTTTCCTTTTTGTGCCCCCTTGCTGCCCCCGATTGTGCTCGTTTTTTCCTTTCTGTGCCCCCTTGCTGCCCCTGATTGTGCTCGTTTTCTTTTCCTTTCTGTGCCCCCTTGATGCCCTGATTGTGCTCGTTTTCCCTTCTGTGCCTGTTTCCCGCCGCTGCGCCCTGCGGCCCCGCCCCTCACTGCCCATTCGCTGCCCCATTCCCTGCTCCTCCCTCCCACCTCCCCATTTATGGCGGCCAAAGGCGCGCCTAAGGCAAGCCCGTCTGCGCCCGTCTGCGCCGTGACCGCGCCCAGCGCCAGACCCCCTGGTCCGGGCATCCCCCGCGCCCGCCACATCAACAGACGCCGATACGATGCCAGCACCCTCCACGCACTCAACCCCGGAAAAGATCACGCCTGCTACCAGGCCACCCCGAAGCGCACCCAAGGGCCCTTCACCTGCCGGAACTGCAGCTTCGCCAGCACCCGCCCCGCCAAACCACCGCCCAGGAAAGAACCCAACTACCTCAGATGCATCCTCCTCAACACCCGCTCCGCCCGCAAACACGCCATCGAACTCTGGGACCTTCTCGACTCAACCTCCCCAGACGTCGCATTCCTGACGGAGACCTGGCTGAATCCCGCTTCAGCCCCCGACATCGCCATTGCCATCCCGGACGGATACAAGATCACCCGCAGGGACCGCACCAACGGAGTCGGAGGAGGCATCGCCATCGTCCACAGGAACACCCTCAGAGTCTCAACCAACACCGACGACACCCTCAGCACCGCCGAACACATGCACTTCCAGATCCACACCGATCCCAACACCACCCTCAGAGGAACCCTCATCTACAGACCCCCGGACCCCGACCACAGTTCAGCGATTCCATCGCTGACTTCGTCAGCACACACGCCATCGCCTCCACGGACTACATCCTCCTCGGGGACCTGAACTTCCACCTCGAGAACAACAAGGACACCAACTCCACCACCCTGATCGACAACCTCGCCACCCTCGGACTCAGACAGCTCGTGACTACACCCACCCACACCGCCGGCCACACGCTAGACTCCATCTTTTCCGCAAGCCCACACGTCTCCTTCAACCACACCTCCGAACCCCACTGGACTGACCACCACTGCATCCACTTCACCTACAGGAAGCCCACCACGCACCACCGCACCGAACAAATGCCTCGCCGCTGCTGGAGCAGAGTCACGGAAGACCAGCTAACCACAACCCTCGCCCTGAGCCCACCCGCCGAACCCTCCGACCCCGACACCGCCGCCCGCAACCTCAGACAGTGGATCGACGACTGCGCCAACACCCTCGCCCCGCTCAAGAATCCGCCCAACAGCCACACCAGCAAGAAAGCCACCTGGTTCACCAAAGACCTCCAGGCCTCCAAACGAACATGCCGAAAACTGGAGAAGATCTGGCTCCACGAACGGACAGCGGACAGCTACGCCGCCCACAAGAGCGCCACCCGCAGTCACCATCACCTCATCAGATCCGCCAAAAGGGCCTCACTCAAAGACCGCCTAGACAACAACGCACACAACAGCAAAGAGCTCTTCAACATCGTGAAGGAACTCTCCAACCCCAGCTCCAACACCAACGACATCCAGCCGTCGCGAGACCTGTGCGACTCACTGGCCACCTTCTTCCACCGCAAAATCGCCGACATCCACGACAGCTTCAACACCACGACCGCCCCGGCAACCACCGAGACCACTGCCCCCACAACCACCAACCGCCTGCTCTCCTGGACCAACATCAACGACGAGGACACCAGCGAGATCATGAACACCATCCACTCCGGTTCACCGCTAGACCCGTGCCCTCACCACATCTTCAACAAAGCCAGTACAGCCATCGCGCCCCATCTCCGGAAAATAATCAACATCTCCTTCGAGACAGCAACCTTCCCGGAAAGCTGGCAGCACGCCGAGATCACCGCCTTACTCAAGAAACCCAAGGCAGACCCCAAGGACCTCAAGAACTTCCGACCCATCTCTCTGCTCCCGTTCCCCGCGAAGGTCACCGAGAAAATCGTCAACAAACAACTGACCCGCTACCTTGAGGAGAACAACATCCTGGACCCTTCCCAGTCCGGCTTCCGCAGCAACCACAGCACCGAAACCGCCCTCATCGCCGCCACCGATGACATCAGGACCCTGCTAGACAACGGAGAAACAGCAGCCCTCATCCTCCTGGACCTATCAGCCGCCTTCGACACGGTCTGCCACCACACACTACGAACACGCCTTCACGACGCCGGGATCCAAGAGAAGGCCCTGGACTGGACCACATCCTTCCTTTCCGGCAGAACACAAAGCGTCCGCCTCGCCCCTTCCGATCCAAGGCCACCAAGATCATCTGCGGCGTACCCCAAGGCTCCTCCCTCAGCCCAACACTGTTCAACATCTACATGGCACCCCTCGCCCACGTCGCCCGACAGCACAACCTCAACATCATCTCCTACGCCGACGACACCCAGCTGATCCTCTCCCTCACCAAAGACCCTCACACCGCCAAAGCCCACCTCCACGAAGGAATGAAGGCCGTCGCCGAATGGATGAGGACCAGCCGCCTGAAGCTGAACTCGGACAAGACGGAGGTCCTCATCCTTGGTTCCAACCCTTCAGCCTGGGACGACTCCTGGTGGCCAACATCACTGGGAACAGCCCCGCCACCCACCGACCACGTACGCAACCTAGGGGTCATCCTCGACCCCACCCTCTCCATGACTAAGCAGGTCAACGCCGTTTCCTCATCCTGCTTCAACATCCTCCGAATGCTCCGCAGGATCTTCAAGTGGATCCCCACCGAAACAAGAAAAACAGTCACCCAGGCCCTCGTCACCAGCAGGCTGGACTACGGAAACGCCCTCTACGCAGGAACGACGGCTAAGCTCCTGAGACGGCTGCAACGCATCCAGAACGCCTCTGCACGTCTTATCCTCGACATCCCCCGATGCAGCCACATCACACCCCACCTGAGAGACCTGCACTGGCTCCCTGTCAACAAGAGGATAACCTTCAAGCTCCTCACCCACGCACACAAAGCACTCCACAACTCCGGACCAGCCTACCTCAACAGACGACTCAGCTTCTACACCCCCACCCGCCAGCTCCGCTCGACCAGCCTCGCCCTCGCCACAGTCCCCCGCATCCGGAAAACGACCGCCGGCGGCAGATCCTTCTCCCACCTCGCCGCCAAGACCTGGAAAACCCTCCCCACCAACCTCCGACAGACCCAAGACCTACTGGCCTTCAGAAGACTCCTCAAGACCTGGCTCTTCGATCAGTAGCAGCACCACCCCCCTCTTCCCCCAGCGCCTTGAGACCCTCGCGGGTATGTAGTGCGCTTTATAAGTGACATGATTGATTGATTGATTGATTGATTGATTGATAAGCCTGGATCGCTCCCATCCCCCACTTCAAGGAGCAGGGTCTATAAAACAATCAGAAGCGCTACGCAACTGGGCGAGCAACTGGACACTAGGGGATGCATGGCGCTTAAAAAACCCGACCAATAGAGAGTATTCTTTCTTCTCCGCAACACACCAGCTCCATACTCGGATAGACAAGAGTGCTCTGCTCGGCCCTTCTCACTGCACAGGTTACACACACCACATACCTTAGTAAGACCTTCTCGGATCACAATCCATTAGAGATCACCCTAACTTGGGGCAGAATCCCCACCCCAATCCCTACCTGGAAACTATGGCCAGCAATGCTGGAGGACTCTGTTTTTCATAGTACACTGGCAACAGGTATCACAAATTATTTTACAGAAAATGTTGGCACGGCCTCAACGCGCCAAATAGAGTGGGACGGGTTTAAAACAGCGATAAGGGGCATAGCCATAAGTACCACAGCCGGAGCCAGACAAGAAATACACAACAATCTCAAAACCGTAGAAAATGACATGAATAAATTAGAACAGGAAGCGGTAGGTGACCCCACGAAGACAACACCACTGCAGGAGGCTCGAGTTAGGCACGCCGAACTGCTGGAAACCCTCAGACAAATAGACTATAAATCATTTACCCAAACAAAGCATACTGAGGCAGATAAGGCAGGAACACTCCTGGCGCGTATAATACGAGATGCGCCTCCTCCCATAACGATACATGAAATAACCACTCTCGATGGGGATACGGTGCATACACAACTGGACATCAATGAGGCGTTCTGCGCATATTATGAATCATTATATAAATCCCCCTCGCACATAGCGGATGACTCCTTCACCACATTCCTAAGCGATCTAACATTCCCCCAACTGAACCCGAGCAGCACAAGAAGCTCTATCTGGCCCTATCACAAAATCTGAAATAAAGGAAGCAATCCGAGAACTACCACGAAATAAGGCCCCAGGCCTCGATGGTCTGCCAATAGAATTCTTTGATACCTTCTCCAATGCCGTGATCCCACAACTAGAACAACTGTACAAATCTGCTATGCACACTGGGGTGTTACCCTCAACTACAATGCAAGCCTTAGTAGTCTCTCTGCCAAGCCGGGTCGTTCGGCTACTGACATATCGGGCTACAGACCCCTCTCGCTCCTTACTACCGAGTATAAAATACTGAGCAAAATTCTAGCAAAACGCCTACTCCCGTATCTACATAAATTAATCCATATAGATCAGTGCGGCTTCGTACCAGCACGCAGTACTTCCCTAAATATCAGAAGACTTTATCAAGTAATGGAAACAATTTCCATAGATCAACAGGATGCCGGTTGCATCACACTAGACCTGCGACAAGCATTTGACACCCTCAGGTGGGACTACATGATCAGGGCCCTGGAAAAATTCGGCATACCACCGACATACATGAAATGGGTGCAGCTATTATACTCTGCCCCTACGGCAAGGGCTCGCACCGGAAGTCACATATCGCGCGCCTATCCGGTTGGCAGAGGTACAAGGCAGGGATGCCCCCTATCCCCCATTCTATTCATATTAGCATTAGAACCCCTGGCCATTAAGTTGAGGACAGCTGCAGGACAGATGGGTATCAGGTTGGGTAACACCACACACGTGCTGTCTGCTTACGCGGACGACATAATTATCTATGCGAAGGATCTGGTCACTACCCTAGAACCGGTACCAGAGATTTTTTCACAATTTGCGCAGATCTCGGGCCTCGCTATAAATGAGGCAAAGTCCAAGGCCTTTTTCTTCCGCCCTGGAGACCGCCCAGAAGTTATACGATTTGAGCAAATGTCCCTGTCTGTGGTGCCGCACACATTCAGGCACTTAGGAATCCAGATATATAGGAGCGCACCAGACCTAATAGAGGGTAACATCACCAAAGCAATACGGGCTCTTAGATCACAAATAACCTTCTGGACATCGCTGCCATTATCGGTGATGGGGCGAGTGGCCATTTCAAAGATGGTGGTCCTCCCCCGGCTTTTATATTACTTCACAAACCTGCCGGTAACAATCCCTACCTCTATTTTTAGATTGCTAGACACTTTAGTATCTGAACTGATCTGGGGAAATGGGCGCCGAAGGATAAGCCTAGCTAAACTGCAACTGGACACCGACAAGGGAGGACTGGGTGCACCCGATCTCCGAGCGTACTGCTATGCGAGCCAACTACAGTGGCTGTCATATTGGCTTGCGGGACGTAATCTGTATGAACTAGGCTACACAGTCCGAGACACTGAACGAGGCACTCTGCACACACTGCTGCTACCCCGGGCCACAATACCACCGGGAGCCCCGACACTACTACGCACGGCACTCGCATACTGGAGGAAGACATTGCAATGTACGCATGACTGTCCCCCGTATGCTGATAACACACCACTCCTCGGTATTCCCACACCAACGGGCCTAATTACCAAACGCAGAATCCTCGAGTGGTTGGAGGGGGGGGGGGGGTTGCCACAGTGGGGGCGTTATTTAGCGATGGAGCCCTAATAGATCATGAGAACTTTGTCAGAGAACACGGGGTACCAGGTAACCTATATTTAACTCATGCTGCAATACAACACTATGTCAAGAAGCACTGGGCTCCAATGAGGGTAGAACATCCAACTCATGCTCTGGTACATGCAATTTATTTAATGGGGGAGGGCCGTCATCTTACGAAATGGCTGTATAGAGGTATTAGGGCACATGCAGGGACCCCACTCTCTGTGGTGCGCAATAAATGGGCTGAGGATCTTGAGAGGGATCTTACCGATAAAGAATGGGCGGGGATGTTAGAATACCCCAAAAAGGGGTCCCGCAACGCCAAATTTAAATTCATCCAATACATGGTATTACATAAAGCCTATCTCACCCCGCACCGCCTGCAGCATATGTTTCCCAATTCGCAACAATCCTGCCCGAGATGCAAACTGGCGGAAGCAGATCTCCTCCATATGCTATGGTTGTGCCCGGTAATCACTGAATTTTGGAATAAGATAACCACAAGCATTAAAACGGCGACAGGCCAGCCCATCCGGGAAACGGCTGGCATCTGCCTGGTGGGTATGACTAAACGCCCGAAAACACAGAAAGTACAATTACGCTTTGTTGACCTGGCGCTACTAATAGCGAAACGCTGCATAACAATGCGGTGGAAATCAGCCAGATCCCCCACTGAGTATACTTGGCATGGAGAGGTGGTAAGGTGGGGAAGTGCCGAAAGCGCGGCCATAAGACGAGAAGAAGCCCGGGGTCTCCGCAAACGACCTATTTCAATGGAATGGGACCTTATAATGGAAGCATTTAAGTCCCTTGCACCTGCACCGGTCCACACAGCCCAAGAAGAATAGGTGTGTACTACATCTCAGTCTCTGCACATATGAATAAGACAACTTTAAATATGGTAATGCTGCGTATAAGCACTACATAAGCATGGACAGCCCTTACAAGTATGACTGGGTGTGATATGGCAGAATTCAGTGAAAATGACATGTACAGGGGTGAGACCAGTAGAGGTGGGAGGGATGGGAGGGGGGGGAAAGTTACTTAAGGTTCGGAATAATGTTGAAACACTTGCATATGAATCTAGACAATATACTGCAATCGTAACAGGAACATCTGTTAAATGTATAATAAATCACAAGAATGCTATGTCTCGCGAAATACATTCTGGATAGAAGTGTCAATGTAATAGTTCTGATTACCACTGTTCCAAACTGCATCATGGACTAATGGTGGCGTGAGATGTACTGCTTGTACGATGTATAAAACTTGAAAAACCCAATAAAGTGTGTTTAAAAAAAAATGTATAATCCTTGTTGCTAGCTTCAATTTAGTACACCCTTTTTCAAGGAGGAAATCAGCACAAAGCAGGCCTAGAGTAAAGCTGGAGGCCATTTATCTTTTGGAAATCCACCAGCCACATAGTTACAATATTCCAAAATTGGTTTGCAGTTTGATACACAGAAGAAAAACATGAAAGATATGAATATTGCTTCTCAGGAATTGGGAAGCAAAGTCTCTGTCTTCAAGGTAACCCACTCTAAGTTTTACCTTCTTCCTCATTGGTGCCATTAAATGGGGTCATATGACTGCTGAAACGTGCTTGCAGTTTATTTTTTCAAGATGCTATAAATATCGAGGGCCTATTTTAATGACAATAGAGTAATAAAATTTGAAAAACAATGTTTTTGTCCTCGCTTACCATATATTACTATCAATGCCTTCAATTCGTTTCGCATTTTTGTGCTTTTGGGACATGATCTAAAAAATAAATGAATATGGTCAAAATAAATCCGCAAAGTGAACAAATGCATTAAACACTGGACCCCTACTAGAAAACCCAACATATTCTGCTTTTCTTGTCAACTGACATTCTATTCTCACCTCTTAGGTATGGATCTATTTTACTAACTTCTATAGTATCAACCTAACATTGCTGTAAAGAACAAAAAATACATTCATAACACAAAATGATCAAAAGCGGAGAACATTGTAGAAGGTTCCACCATCAGTAAATGGGTGAGCTTTCAATTGAAATGGGGGTGGCTAAAGAAACAAGTTCTATAAATGCTACAGACCATGTATTTTGTATACCAAGTGAGTTATTTGCATTACTTATGCAGAGGGTCGCAACAGGAAGTGATTTTTGGTTGCCTGTGAAGTAAAGCTACTAATACAGCCATAACATAGTGACGTTAATGGGTAGTTTCTGGGGTTATACCACATTAAAACAATTAAAGCATTGCATTGTTTTCTACTTTGTGTATGTAAAACATTTTACATATTTTTAGCCTCTTAACTGTTTCATAACTTTTTTACCACAAAGGTATCCAGGCCAAATTTGCATCTTTTTTCCTTACACATATTGGGGATAGTTAAGTTACCCAGGGTTTGTGGAGTCCCCTGGAAGGAAACCAAGAAAATAGCCAAAATATAACATTTATTTATAATGGGTAAAACATGCTGTGCAATTAGCATATTTTTCTTCTTTAAAAATGGAATCAACAAAGGATTTGCTGAGCTAGGATCACAATCTTCTCAGCTTTCAGAAACAAGCAGGGATGGAAAACAATATCAATTTATTTTACTGCAATTTCTGCATTTTTCTAAGCGGTAGTCGTTTTTTCCAATTTTTTTGGCGTTCCTACTTACTTACAGTTTGTGATGGAAAAAGGTGTAAAACCCATGGGTGAACCCAAAAAGCTATATATTTCTCGAAACTAGACAAAATTCCAAATTCTGCAAAGATTAATTTCTGTACATCTGTTTTCCCAAAGAAATTAATCATTGAAATAGAAACAATAAAAAATAGAAAAAAATAGAACTAGGTGACGTTTGAATTTTCATCAGTATTTCTTTTGCTCCAATTGCAGATTTGCAAAAGTGATATACTGTTATGCCCACCAGACTCTTCTGGTCTCAGGGTATATAATGTTTGTTGGTTGTCCAAAAACACATGATACACCCAGAACCAACAACTGATCCGAAGCTTATTATGACATTTATTGTATACAGAACATGCAGCAATTCATATGGTAAAATCTAATGCATGAAAAATGGGTATGAAGTAAAACTATGCATTTTTTAAATGTGCCAAAGATACTGAGTTTAGAAATATTGGTTATCTGAATTTGGTGCGATTCATAGGAAATTTCACAAAATGTGCACTTTCTTGCACACTCGCCTATATTTAGAAGCAAAAAATGCAGAGAAATTCAATTGAAAATAAGAAATAAGTTCTGCAACTCTGTATTCCTACACTTCTCTCCTGATAAAGACGGTACCTCACTTGTGTGGATGGGACTATCATATGCGACAGGAAAGGTCCAAAAAGGCAAGGTACACACATTTAATTTTTGCCATTAAAATCAACACACTTTCGTTACTGAACCGCCACCTCGGGGGACAGGCATCCGAACGTCATCATGACGAAGGACAAAACAGCGGGAGGATCTGCCAAGCAGAGCACGCTGGACCGCTTTGCCGGACCGGGGGCCTCTACTACGGACCAGGGAGGTGCACATGGGGGCATTCCAGACAATGCCGCACTTATGGCAGACATCACACAGTCTAGGGCCGCCTTGGAAGCAAAGATTGGAGAGGTGGGCTCCGACGTTACGCTCCTAAGACAAGATCTTCGAAATGCGGTGGAGCGCATTACGGAGGCTGAAACCAGAGTCTCGGGAGTGGAGGACTCAGTCGCCACCTTGCAGAAAAAGGTTGCGTCGCTGGAGTCGATCACCAGAGGCTTGGCCTCGCAGGTGGAGGAGGCGGAGGGCAGGGCCAGGAGAAACAACCTACGCTTCGTTGGTTTCCCCGAAGGATGTGAATGGGGGGGGGACATGGAACAGTTCCTAACTGGGTGGCTGGTGAGCTGGCTCCCTCCGGAGTCCCTGTCCTGTTGCTTTGTAGTTGAAAGGGCACACAGGGCCCTGATGCAGAAACCGCCCCCGGGTGCCAGACCGAGACCGGTCATTGCTAAGATTCTAAATTACCATGACAGGGATGTGATCTTAAAACAGGCTAGACTCAAGGAACCTCTGCTATACGAAAACACTCGCATCCTCATATTCCCGGACTATACAAGACTAGTCCAGCAGAAACGACAATCGTTTATGGCAGCCAAGGCCCGCCTCCGTGAGCTGAAACTTCCTTACGCATTGCTGTATCCCGCCAAGCTGCGGGTGGTGTACCAATCCCGTACTCTCTTCTTCGAATCGCCAGAGGACGTTTTCAACTGGACAGATGAAACTGTGAAGATTCGGCTCCGCACGCCGCCCAGGTTAGAGTCCGACTCCTCGTCCAGTGAGGTCGTCCGCAGGCCACCCAAACTCGAGATCAAAGGTTCCAGGAGGTCGAGATCGAGACGCCGCTCCAAATCCTGCAGTGATCCTAACAGATCTACATCGGTGCCCCGGCAGGGGTCTGCGGCATCATAGCCACGTCAGGACGTTCTCGGATGGGGGACTGATGGTGTCCTATGTTTAGACAGACGAAACGTGAGCAGGGGCTAGTACCTCTGTTCGAATCTCAATAGTTAAAGGGAACGTCCGTTGATTATGGGCAGGTTATTGGGGATCCATTGGGGGGGGCGGGGGGCCCCCGTTGGGGTCCGCAAGTCACATCCGCCGCAACAGATACTTCAGCTGTTTTGAGGTATGGGGGGGCTTGGGGGAAGTTGTGGTACACATGTTATATGTTTGCACTGTGCTTTTGCCACACATGGTCACCGTTCGCACACTGGTTTATAGTTGTCCCACACACCGAGGCCCAGAGACCCTTCGATAGCAAGCCACACAGATAGGGCGCGACTCCACGCAGGAGATCTTCGAATAGTGAGCTGGAATGTCAGAGGGGCTTTGGATAAAGTCAAAAGAGGGGCTATACTCCAACAGGCCAAACGGTACTGAGTGGATGTCCTGATGCTTCAGGAGACGCATTTAATGGGTACTAAAGCATTGCGTCTCCTCCGCTATGGTTATATTCAAGTGTTTCATTCTGGCTTCACCAGGGGGTCTCGAGGAGTTGCGATTTTGCTTCATCGTAGGGTCCCATACAAACATATCAAGACATGGACAGACACTATGAGGAGATACGTATTTATTGAGGGCACCATATATGAGGAACAGGTGGTACTGGGTTGTGTTTATGCCCCCCCGCCGCTACAATGGGCATTAGTTGAGCGTCTCACGACCCTGTGGGCCGATATACCGGAGGGGTTGGCAATAATAGGGGGAGATTGGAACGACGTAATGGACTCGGCCGTAGATAGATGGAGGGCAGGGGGATATTCCACTGTCCACCATAGTACCAAACTGAGCTCCTTAGCGACGGGACTGGGATGGGTAGATTCATGGCGACGGCTGCATGGAGCGGAACTAGGTTACACGTATTTCTTGACATCTCATGATTCGTACTCCCGTCTTGATCATATTTTTGTACCCCTAAGAGCTGTCGGGAGGGTGAGGGCCGTGGAGATTCTCCCAAAGGGTCTATCCGACCACTCTCCAGTGGTTCTGACGGCGCAGTTGGGTCCTGAGAAACCGCCCTTTCGTTGGCGTCTTTCCCCATGGCATCTACAGGACGAGAAGTATCGAGAGCATATGGGGCAGGCAATTGAACACTATCTGGATACGAATGAGGAAACAGTGGCCGAGGCCGCGACTTTGTGGGAGGCCATGAAGCCCACCCTGCGGGGGGTGGACATTTCATTCTGAGCGGCAGCATGTCGCACCCGGCGGGAATCTCTTCTGTGGTCGGAGGCCCATTTAATTGAGTTAGAGTAGAGTAGTAGGGGGGAGGGAGGGAATCTGGTGCGCCGACAGTTGGTGTTGGCGCGACAATCCTATGCAGATACCCTGATGGATGAAGCCCGCCTCGCGTGGCTAGCGTCCTGTAGCAGAATTTACCAATGGGGCGACAAGTCCAGTAAACTACTGCATAGACTATGCCAAGGGGCCTTGCAGTCCCAGGTTCTCCCAAACATACCAGGTCCAGATGGACGGGTTCTGAGTGACCCCTCCCTCGTAGCTGAGAGTTTCGCACATTATTTTGCAGAACTCTATACCCCTAGGGAACTCCTGCAGGAAGACGTGATCCATTGCTTTATAGCCGACTTACCGCCTCGTGCCCTTTCAGATGACGTACGAGCAGACCTTGAACTTCCGTTCACTGAGGAGGAGATTTGCACTGCGCTGGGAGAATTGAATTCGGGAAAGGCGCTAGGTCCGAATGGGTTCCCATGTGAATTCTTTAAGAAATATTTTACCAAATTAGGGCCGCACTATCTTCAAGTTATCGACGAAGCTAGAGATCGGGGCTGCCTGCCGCGGGATTGGAGGCACGCGGAAGTGGTTGTATTTCATACGCCAGGCCGGCCTCCGGACCAACACGCCTCATATCGCCCCATCTCACTACTAAATGTCGAGGCAAAAATTCTGGCCAAAATGTTGGCCAATCGCCTTCAATCTCACATAACTACCTTGATTCATCCAGATCAGGCTGGCTTTATGCCTCAGCGGGCTACGCGTCACAATATCCGACGTGCGCACAACGCTATTGCTACCATCCAGGGAAGAGGAGTGCCGGCTGCCCTTTTGCTGGCTGACATGGATAGGGCGTTTGACTCCCTCAGTTGGGTATACTTGTTCGCACTTCTAGACCGTCTTAATATAGGCCCGCGATTCTTGTCATATCTAAAACTGTTATATACGGATCTCACGGGGTCGGTGCAGGTTGCGGGATCCATATCCTTTACGTTTTCAATTGGCAGAGGCACCCGCCAGGGGTGTACTCTGTCGCCATGTCTCTTTGCTCTAGCAATGGAGCCCTTGGCGGCGTGGGTGCGAATGGATGCGCAAGTGGTGGGATTTGAGTGGGATCATGGGCTCTCGGCCCGCATTGCCTTGTATGCGGATGATGTCCTCTTCTTCTTAACGGACATGAATAGGACGGGGCCAAGGCTGCTCCGCATTATGCAAATTTTTGGTGAATCATCGGGGCGGTTTATGAACCCGAGTAAATCCACCCTGTGAGTGCTAGGGGGAACTGCGGAACTGGGGTCTTGGGCCACGGCAGTACGGGTGACGACAGAGGGAGTGAAATATCTGGGAGTTTTTCTATCAGATCTGCCGAGAGTAGCGTGGGACAGAAATATTGTACCAATATGGACACGGGTAAGGGAGGAAATGAAAACTTGGTCGCACATGCCCCTTTCTATCTATGGCAGATCAGCAATTTTTAAAATGGTGTAATTGCCGCGCCTGCTCTGTCAACTGCAGAACCATCCATACCCGGTACCCCCTTCGTGGTTTCGCCAGGTAAATGCGGCGCTGGGACAATTCCTGTGGGCAGGGGGGGCTTCCAGGGTGGCGTTGCGGACTTGCTTTCAGTCAACATATTGCGCGGGGCTGGCCACGTCAGATGTCCAATCGTACTACATGGCTTCGCATCTCCTGGTGCTGAATGAATGGTGGTATGGAGACCGGGAAGACCCCGCTTACGCAGTGGAGCGGAGGTGTATGGGGGAGTCCACCCTGCATATCATTTTGTACTCGGCGGCGTTACATAATTCTCTACCGCCGGCCACTCTGGTGGTATTTCGGGTGTGGAAACAGTCCCTCCGCAGGATGGGATGGTGGAATAAGCTAACTAGGGAAACCCCACTGTGGCATAATGGTCGTCTGCCGCAGCTGGCGGCGTTATCTGGATTTCGAGGGTGGGATAATATAGGAATTTCCACATTAGGGGATGTAATGCGGGGCCCGGGGCTCAAATCATTTCAAGATCTTCAGCAAGAGTATCAGATGCCAAGAACCCAGTTTTATAAATACCTCCAATTTCGGCATGCTATTTGTCCGAGTATCTCGGGGTTAGAGGCTCTCCCTGAATTCAGTCCGATTGAGCCAAGGTCGTCATGGGTGATTTGCAGGATCATAAAATATCAAAGATCTATCAATCATTGGTGACCCATAGCTCCACTACACTGGATAAACTCAGAGAGGCTGGGGATGTTGGCCAATTAGATGGAGATGATTGGATGGACGCACTGGCCTCTCCTAGAGGAGCAGCGATAGCAACGCGGTTGCGTCTCATTCAATTTAAATACCTTCACCGGGTTTATTATACCAGGCTCAGGCTGTGGAGGGCAGGTCTGGTGACATCCCCGATATGTCTGCGTTGTGGTCGGGAGGAGGGGTCCCTAATTCATACCATTTGGCACTGTACAGCACTCACGAAATTTTGGAGAGGGGTGTTGGCCTGCTTGGCGGAGGTGTTGGGATGGGAGCTTCCCTCCTCACCGACACTGGCAATTCTGCATATCATGGAGGGTATAGGAGGTAACATATACAAGAGGCATCTACTACTGCTGGGGCTGACCTTGGCTAAAAGAGATATAGCAAGGCTGTGGAAGGCGACGCCCCCCCCCTTCTCTCTCGGCATGGAAAAATGGGCTGGATTTTAGCATGGGGTTAGAGATCCTGATATTCAAGGCTAGGGGCTGCCCGCAAAAGCACCCCAAAATCTGGAAACGATGGGCAGATTATCGAGGCCTGGACTTAGACCCGGTGCCCCCGGTGGATGCATCTGTTTCTACCTTGATGTGCGGGCCCCTAGGGTAAGGGACCGGACACGTGGTGAGGGAATTGATTTGCTGGAATGGGGGATGTGGTGGCAACCGAATCGCAGCAATGTGTTAGTGCAATGGGGGGGGGAGGGGTTCAATGTGTTTACGTTATATTGCATTTCATGACTATGATGATAATAATGTATAAACTAATTGTCAAAGACAATAATCTGCAATGCCTGATGTGGCAGGTATTTCCTGGGTTAAGGAGCACTGCACTGTATATGACTTCTGACATAATAAAATTTGTTTAAAAAAAAAAATCTACACACTTTCGTGATGTGAATAGGAGCATTTTTATATTTTGATTTAAAGCACTGACTAAACAGACATTTCAGAAAACTAGTCATATATCAAAGGGGGGGGGAGAATGAACCACAAAGGTCTTGATTCCATAGTCTCAGGAGAAAAATCATCTCGGAGACCCTCAACCACACATTCACAGTCAGTGGTGTATATAATCTCTGCTTAGTGTGGTTTGCTGGTTAGTGTCATCACGGAGTCTGTCACTTTAGTGTCTTGTTCTCCAAGTGACCTCCAAAACCTCTGCCAGGAGGGAGACTGTCTGGATCTTGACAGTGGTGAGTGAATTAAAATGACCTCCTATTCTGTAGGTAAATCTTTATTGAGGGAAGAGAATTAGGAAAGGGGTAAGACTAAAAACAAAATCGGTGTTATGTGAATGGGTCACTGATCCACAGCACCCAATGGTCGGGTCGACATGTGTCAGCCTGGAACAGCCCATAAGGGTCTATGGCCTTCGTCAGGACTGGAATTGGGAAAGCCTTATATTTTAGGGCTATCCGTTAATTGTGTGGACTCACTCACCAGTCTTCGTCAAAGAACACACTTTGCCCAAGACGGAACGTGGTTATAGACGCGGTCTTTGGCCTATAACTTAAGCAGGCATTCATAGAACATAACGTGGATTGGAGGAATAAGGACAAGTGAGTTTTAGCTTGGCTTAAAGCTGTCCTCTGCAGAACTGCTGCATGATTCTCTGAATTTCAGAAAACTAGACACCCACAAATGTCAAGGGTAGTGTAATTTGCATAGATCCCACACCATTTTTTTACCCAGAATGCTCTACTAAAATCACACATTTCTGTGATGGATAGTTATGGGATCGGCAGGGTTCCACTAAATTCCTACCACCCACTGTTCCCACACTTCTCCTGATAAAAAAATACTCCACTTCTGTGGAGAGGAACTTTACCCCAACACAATAGGCTAAAACATTCAACAAGAAGACAACCAATTTTCACCATGAAAATAGACCCATTTTTTAAGATGTGGGTAACTGTGGTATGTGGGCCTAGATGCAAAGCAGAGAAACCTTCAAACCTAGAATTTTCTGAAAACTAGACTTCCAGGGTGGTCTGCCTTGCATGGATCTCAACATTTTTGTACAGCAAATGCCCCGCAAACCTCATAAAATCATTCATTTTTCCTAAATTTCTGTGAGGGAAAATTCCAGAATCCACATGGATCCACAAAATTGCTATCACCCAGTTTCCCCACACTTTTTCGCACTAAAATCTGAACCGTGTTCAAAGGTGTGAATTTTTTCACATGGGTTACAGTTGATAAACAAATTCACATATCAAGTGTAGAAATGATTAAAAGAGTAAATGGAAAAGTGAAGATTAAACGCATCTTGTCATTTAACATATCCATTATTCCTCAAAGAGAATCACTAACAGATTGCATCTGCATTCTCATCAGGTCAAGCTAAACCATAAAAGCCACTTCAGACCTGGTTACACTAACTACTTTGGTACGCATGGCTTTGAAGTTCATACACCAATTCTATGTCAGGACCCGGAGGCGAGGATCTTTCTACTTTAATTTAGCCAGCAGCCTTAAACAACAACAATAATCATCAAAAGGACTTCAATTCCCATGAAGCCTATAGAAAAAACCATCAAGTTCGTAATACAGTCCATCAGCCAATCAGGCGCCTCCTGGGACGATAATAGACCATGATCCCTGCTGCACATCCTCTTTCTTCGCTGTTAGAAGCCTCCTTCAGATAAGTTCCACTTCCCTCAGTATTATTTTTATGCTGGGTGGGTTTGGTTCGTTTTGATCTGCATTAAAAGTTGTTATAGGAGCCTCCGCTCCT
The DNA here is from genome assembly GCA_963921515.1 of Calotriton arnoldi. Classification (NCBI taxonomy): domain Eukaryota; kingdom Metazoa; phylum Chordata; class Amphibia; order Caudata; family Salamandridae; genus Calotriton; species Calotriton arnoldi. The sequence continues at coordinate 480,361 of CAWUFW010005998.1, read as the reverse complement.
TTTTTGCGCGGTTGCTCCATAACGTTGGGCTTGTATTTATGTAATTTTGTGTGTTTCCATTGCAGGTTATCGGTACTTTTTCGGAGCCTCCGCTCCGCGGTCGTATACATATTTATAATATTGCTCGATTTATTGTTTATTCAACTTGCTGGAGCTTCCGCTCCTCAGACACGGCCGCGGGAACGCTTCGTTCGCTCCTACGCGGCCGCGAGTGTCGTGCAATTACCGGCTGGAGTGCGCGGCGGTCCACCGACCGCCAGAGGGTGCGCCTCCCTTCTTCCCTCAGGCGTATTCTCCTCAGTGGGACGGGGGCAGAGGTCGCGTCAGTTGCGGCCATTGCAGAGCGCCTCCGCCCGCGTCTGTGGTGTCGCGCATAGTTTGCCGGCATACCTGGAGAGCGAACATCCCCCTGGGGGTAAGATCAGTTGGTTTTCGGTGCTGAGCAGCACAGTTCTCCCAGATTATTACTACTTGGGTGCCCGTGTACAAAATAAGGGCGTTTGGTGCTGCTCCGAGTGTTGGGCCTACTAGAGGAGACCTAGATGCTTAGGTCTGGCCCTCTTTTGAAATCCCGCCTGGCCTGGGGTTAGTTTTTTCCCCCTGTTTACACTATCTGGGCTCTGTCCCAATACTGATCAGCCCTATCACCTGGTGGGTGGCCACCTAGCTACTTACCATACTCACCTGACACCTACCTCAGGTCCTCAGCTTCTCCTGTTTTAGGGGCATGGAGGAGTTTGCCGATTATTACGAGGAGGAAGAGGAGCGGCAATATTTCCCGCTCACAGACGACTTCTGCGAGGCGGCTGATGCCTCCATCGTCAGGGCGGTCTCAGAGGCGGTGGCTCCTTTGGAGAAGAGGTTAATTGACCTGGCGCAGAGATGCTTTCAACCCCTCCCCGCGAGGGAAGCGACTCCGGGACCTTCGGGCCCCAAACCTCCAGAGTCGAGCCTCGCTATCCCTCCTGAGGAACCGCGCAAACGCCCCCATCCCGGAGGGGTGGATTTGGATGCGTTTGATAGGTTGAAGCAGGCATTTTTGGACACCAAGCCTCCACCTGCGCCATCGGGTCCATCCTCTTCAGATCCTCCGCCTGCAGGAACCCTGGGACCAGTGGCTTCCCTGCAACCTTCAGAGGACTCCCAGGGCGCTCCGGACGGGGATTCCGATCATGGAAGGTCTTGGCGCCCCTCCCCCTCTCAGTCCTTGGACCCCCCCAGGCCCCGGCTCCCCGGAGCGACTCACAGTCTGACCTCCTAGAGCCGGAGGACTTGTTGTACCCCCGCTCCTCAGAGTGGGTGCCCTGTGAAAAGGTGGCCTAATATGTGGCGAGTCGTCTGCGGAAATCCCTAGACCAGGAGGTCCGCTCCCGCCTTAGGGCGGAATGCCCTCGCCCGTCCCTTGAGGGCAAGGTAGCTGTAACGCCTGAGACAGACGCTAAAATGGCGACCTTCCTCACCAAATATATCAAAGTCCCGAAGAAGGGCATTGACAGGTCCTGGCGTGCATGCCAGGACAAGTTACTGGACATCACAGGACCATTAGTCAAGATTTTTGACATGGCCGAGAACGCCAAGGCGTCAGGAGCCCTAATTCCACCAGACGTCTTATCTAGTTGGGCCCAAAGGGCGATTATTTTTCTAGGGAACGCAAACTGCGCCATCTCTACGGAGAGGCGCAGGTCACTTCTCAAACTGGATCCAAAACTTGGCGAGCTTGCCACCTCGGAGGCGGGTCAGGTGGTTCAGGGCGGCCTGTTCGGGGACCCGTTTGTTAAGAAATTGAGCAAATTTGTCTCCACGTTCAATTTCCTGGACAAAGCTCAGTCCACCGTCAAGCGCATTTTTAATGCGCGGGTTTTCAGCAGGGCCGGTCGTGGCAGGGGGCGCTCGGCTGGCCGTTTCTCCCGGACAGCCTCTAGTAGAGTACAGCAGTCGCAGAGGGGACAGTACCAAGACTCCTCGCGCTTCGGTGGATTCTACCCAACCAGAGGTTCCAGCTGCAGAGGCCAGCGAAACGGGGCACGTGGTAGAGGTGCTCCCCCCGCTCACAGTGAGTTCAGTCCTCATCTCATGTCATTGCTTGGGGAGCAGGCTGGCCCACTTTATCGACAATTGGCGGGCCCTTACATCAGATGCTTGGGTGCTCCAAACCGTACAGGGTTTTCACATAGTGTTTTTTGGTTCTCCCGTCCAGGCCTCTCCCCCGACACCGATCAGGTTTTCCGACAGGGAAGCTGCTTTGATACAGCAGGAGATCCAGGAACTCCTGGACAAACGGGCAATTTGCTATGCGTCTCCCCACCCAGGAGCTTTTTTAAGCAATCTTTTCCTGGTTCAGAAACAGGATGGAGGTCAGCGCCCGGTGATAAACCTCTGAGACTTCAACAAGTGGCTGGCCTACTGCCATTTTAAAATGGAGGGCATTCACCTTCTTCGAGACCTGTTGCGTCCCAACGACTAGATGGTCCTACTGGATCTCAAGGACGCCTACCTGACAGTCCCCATTTTTCCGTCCCACCGTCGTTTCCTGCAGCTCCAGTGGCAGGGCAAAATTTTCGAATTCACCTCTCTTCCCTTTGGCCTGTCGTCAGCACCCTGGTGTTTCACCAAGGTCCTGCATCCGGTGGTGGAGAATTTGAGATCGCAGGGAGTCAGGATGATTGTATATCTGGACGACATGCTTTTCATGCATCAGTGTCCACGAACGTTGTCGCATCAGCTTCAGTCGGCTGTGCTTCTTCTGCAGTCTCTGGGGTTTGTAATCAACCAGACAAAGTCTTGCCTCCTTCCCACTCGCTCGATCACTTTCCTAGGTTTTGTGGTCAATTCAGTGGAAGCGACCCCAAGTCTCCCTTCAAGGAAGGTGCCGAAGATTCGCCACGAGATTCGGCAGATTCTTGGTAAACCTCAGACTTCTCTGCGAAGCATCGCCAGGGTGGTCGGGCTATTGTCAGCCTCGATCCAGGCCATCTTTCCGGGTCCGTTACACTTCCGGGCCCTTCAGAGACTCAAGGCGTTTCACTTGCGCAGGGGCTTGTCCTACTCTCAGAGATTTCCTCTTTCCGAGGAGGTCAGGGAAGAGCTGCAGTTGTGGCTGTCCCACATGGAGGCCTGGAACGGGCGGGCCATCTTCGGCTCCCTCCCGGACATGGTGATCGAGTCCGATGCCAGCGGCTCAGGCTGGGGTGCACGTTGTGGGGAGTTCACCACAGGAGGAAGTTTGTCCGCCGCGGAGCGCTCCCTTCACATCAACTTCCTAGAGCTCATGGCGGGCTCCTTTGCGGCCCGTTGTTGGACCAGAGACAAAGCTCACTCATGCGTCCTCCTGAAGATGGACAATGTGGTCGCAGTGCGCTACATCAATCATCTGGGTGGGACACGTTCCAAGGCTCTAGCGGATTTAGCCAAGGACTTCTGGGAATACTGCCTGTCCCACCAGGTGTCAGTGATAGCGGAACACCTTCTGGGAGTAGCCAACCAAGTGGCAGATTGGCAATCCAGACACCTGCGGGACTCATCTGTGGAAACTGTTTCCTCCGGTGTTTGACCCTCTAGGACCTGTGGGGTCCCTTCTCTGTCGATCTCTTTGCTTCTCGCCTCGACCACCAGCTTCCCAGATACGGGAGACAGCCACTGATGCATTCCTTCAGGACTGGTCACTGGAGCAGGGTTATGCCTTTCCCCCCTTCGCTATGATAATGCGGTTGACAACGCAAGTCCGAAGGCATAGTGCGGAGTTGGTGGTGATCAACCCGGTCTGGAGAGCGCAAGCTTGGTTTCCAGTTGTGATAGAACTTTCCTGGGCTTCTCCAATCCGTCTACCTCTGCTCCCTCATCTCCTGCTCGATCCAGCGGGCAACCCTCATCCCCCGATAGTGAACGAGTCACTATCCCTGATGGCATGGAGGATTACCGGACTCGATGGCAGGTCCCGGGACTTTCGAGACACGCTGCAGAGCTCCTCTCGGGCATGGGCAGACGGTACAGTTAAACACTACAGGTCAGCCTGGTATCAGCCTGGTATCAGTGGATGGGTTGGTGTCTGCAACGGAGTCTGGATCCCGTGGAGGCAGATGTTGTCCACATCCTTAACTTCATAGCCTCTCTGGCTTCGGAGGTCTTGGCATACAGAACGATTAACACCTTCCGTTCTGCTATTTCGGAAGGCCATACAGTGGCAGCGGATCATCCTGTGGGAGATCACCCGCTGGTGAGAAAGCTCCTCCGGGGCATTCGCCTTTCCCTCCCCCCAGAACCTCGATATTCAATTCTTTGGGATGCAAACAAGGTCTTGCGCCTTCTTTCAGAATGGCTCAACAACAAGTACTTGACGCGCAAGCAGCTTTCTTCGAAGCTGGCGATGTTGCTATGTTTGGTGTCCTGTAGACTAATCTCGGATGTCAGGGCTCTGGACATTTCCGGGAGGTCCTTCACCCCGGATGGGGTCACCTTCCATGTGTCCAGACGTACCAAATGCCAGTCTCGGATTATTTCCTGACTGTCCCAAGCTCTGCTTCATTAGATGCATCAAGGCTTACGAAGCCATGACGGAGGATGTCCGCCCGCACGGGGAACGTCAATTCCTAATTGCCTTGCGGAAACCGTTTCGAGCGGTCTCTTCCCCAACAATTGCACGATGGGTCTGTTGGATGATGATGGAAGCCGGCATTGATACCATGGTTTTCGGAGCACACTCAGCGAGAGGTGCCATGGCATCCAAGGCTTTCATGCTAGGAGCCCGCTTGGAGGACATCTTGAATGCGGCAGACTGGTCTTCAGACTCAACCTTTAAGACGTTTTACCTCAAACCAGTCTCCTCCATAGCGGCCCTAGTGGTAGATAAGCTTTGAACTAGCCGAATCCTCACCTCCAGGTCCTGACATAGAATGAAAAATTTCCTAACTTTCGTAACGGAAAATTTCAATTCTATTAAGGACACGGAGGAGAGGATTAGCCCTCCCTCAGGATGTACCTGGACCCGCCCAGGTTGATCAGATGTCCGTCAGACGCAAGTAAAGCGTTTTCCTGCTCGGTTATGAGTGTTGCAATAACGATATGCTCGATAGCCTCGTCTCACACAGGTTGTTACGACTCCTTTTTCTGCCCGCAGGGACAGAGTCTTCGAAGCAGGATTGAAGAGATTCCGCAGTCGGCTTTGTCGCAGGAAGAAAGAGGATGTGCAGCAGGGATCATGGTCTATTATCGTCCCAGGAGGTGCCTGATTGGCTGATGGACTGTATTACGAACTTGATGGTTTTTTCTAAAGGCCTCATGGGAAATGAAGCCCTATTGATGTTTATTGCTGTTGTTGTTTAAGGCTGCTGGCTAAATTAAAGTAGAAAGAAAAGCCTAATCCTCGCCTCCGTGTCCTTAATAGAATTGAAACTTTCTGTTACGAAAGCTAGGAAATTTTTCATTTACCCTCCGTTTTCACTTAACAATAGAGAGTGCCCTCTGCAGTGCCCTATGCATGCAATATCCCTTCAACAACCTCCACCCCATGGCTAAGAGGACTTTTAAATTTGAAGTTATTTCCAGGTCTAACCAAATGCCAAGCATGATCAGCTTTGAAACTAAATATACTGACCGCAATCAATGTAATTTCAATAAGCCTGTAAGTTTTAGCAAGAGTATGTAATTTAGAAACTAGATGCTCAACATTTGACTTATTGTCAAGGTTAGCTGATGAAGAAATAGTTCTCCTTAAATGCAACAATAAAAGCGGATTATATTTTCACGCCATAAAGCTGCAGACTACTTTCTGCGCGTGCTGCTCCTCCACTGAAGCTACCGTACTCGCAATACTCGTACGAACCGCGTTGCTTGCTCTGCTGCCATGTTGCTTCCATTTCTTCAACTCAGCCGGATCGGAGTGCAATCCTGCCTGCCTTAGACCGCAGCAACGTGTACGCCTGTAAACTCACTGACATTTGCCGCTTTGTCGTTCTGCGGCCATTAACGCCTAGATGCAGGGTAAAGTCTCTGGCATGCAATTGCAGCTGCCAGGATTTGACAGCTGTTGGGAGTGGGCTGGTGTATTGCCCCAACAAGCCTTGCAAACCTCAATTCCCCCCTCCACTAACCCCTACCGGGCCCAGCCCCCCTGGGGAGCTAGGGGAGTTAGGGTGTATTGAGGAGCAGTAACCCAGTGCTGGGTGCAAGGAGGGTGAGGAAGCTGCTAGGTGTCACTGGAAGGCGCATCGGATGAAAAAAAGGGGGTGTCAGAAACTAATTCTTCTGAGAACGAAGCACAGGCTGGTGGAGGCCGCTGTAACATCAAGGCAGAGCGGGAGGTAAGCCTTTTGCACTTGTAGCACTTCTTTGTTTAAATCCCCACGGTCAGACTTAAGGTGCAGCTGATTAACTGTTGCAGGGAAGCATAAAGGAAAAATGCCACTGTGTAAAGTGAAGACATGAGGGGGCAATGGACTAAAGAAGGGCGGAAAGACACCTCAGCAAAAAAGTAACATACAATGGAAGGGACAGCTTATGGGTGTACCTGGACCCTTGGGGAATTGGGATAGGTATAAAGCATCAGAGGAAGCTCAAGCCTCTGAATTGCTCCTATTTGTTACAAGTATTGGCCAAATGTTCTAGTCTAGCAAGATCACATCGGGTGATCTAAAGCAAATAGGGTTTACAACAAACGTGGAAGGAAAAGAGGTGAAAAGGCCCTTTTCTACTAGGAATGTGTAAAACAGATGATAATGAGGGCTAAGAAAGAATTAGAGAAGGAGGGTATAAGATTGGTACAGATGGGTGAGTTGGGAATGGAGGGGAGGAGCCTTATGAACCTTAAGGCCATGACCTGCCATGCAGGACTATGTCTAGATCAAGTACAGTATTGCTCATCAGGGTTTCAGCATGGAAAAACATTCATTGATAGAAGCAAGGGCGGTCTACGTGTAACCATAGCAAGTGCAGCCAAAGAACGGATGCTGAAGAATCGATTTGAGCCCCTATCTGATTCAATGTTAAGGTATGACGATAATAGAAGGGGGAGATGAGTGACTTGGATTAGGAATCGGAGTCTTCGCACAGCCAGTTGGCCTTGACTTGGAACATAGGGGGATAAAGGAAACACTTAACCCAAGACAGCTTTATAGAGAAACATGGAAGGTATGAAATCATGTTTTTTTAGGAGACTTGGCTGTACAAAGTACCTGAGCCAGCTGATGGATTTTTAATGCTCTAAAGATGCTGTGCGATTGGGCCCAGGTCGGCCCTCGGGCAGATTGATCACCTTAGTAGCGATTAAAATAGCCAATAAAGTAACAATGTTGAGAGTCAAAAGTCAATGAAAGTAAAAGTCAATGGTTATTGGTCAGTCAGATAGAGCTCTATAGTGGCCCTTAGGTAAAAAGACATATCATTGTAGTTAATATATATGCATTCAAAAAGGGAATATAGTAGATTATGAAGCTCAGTTGGGACTGTTAGAAAAAGATCTGGAGTCTATCTGAAAAGCAAGGGCAACTCAATTGATAATGATATTTGAGGATTTTAATCATAAACTAGATCCATCCTTCAGCGACAAGATGTATAAAGATTTGTTAGCTGCCGCACAGGTGCCTATGGCTATTTTCCCTAGATCAGGCAGTACTGCGCAAGATGAAACCTTTGTAAAGTTCCTAGGGTCTATTGTGCTGTTTTGTGTTAATGGACGGGTAGATACAGACCACCCCGCAAGCCAGACTTTGAGCAGGTAATCAGATCTGCCCAATTTATTATGTTTATATAAATTCCTTTCACTTTTCCGAAGTAGAGGGGTTTGAAGTGCTGCAAATTGAGGGCAGTGATCACTGACTCCTACATGTAACACTTAGGGTAGAGCAAGGGGTGCAAAGATTCAAAGTTGTCCCGCTGCAGGTAGAGTATCGCCGACGTATAACTACCCGTATAACAGAGGACAGTTTAAAACTGCTTAGTGACCTGATGGTAGATTATACATTACTCAGCATGTCTGAGGACCAGCATAATGTTCTAGTATGAAATGAAATGAATGAAATGAAATTTGTACTTGTAAAGCGCACCCATACCCCCAAAGGGGTGTCCAGGCGCTGTACGCATACCGCTGTGGAACCCTTCCTGGCTTTTTCCCTGTGAAATGTCCACTCCTGGGCACCCCCAGGTTGAAGCCAGGCATCCCAGCGCTGTTGGGGCCGTTGTGGAGATTAAGCAAGCTATTGCCCAGAGTTGCAGAGTGGGACCCATGATTAGAATAGGCACCGAGGCGAGAATTATCAGGTCCGAGGAAATTGAGCCCAAGACCCGCCGAGGCGGGAATTGAACCCTGGTCCCGGGCCAGATCTCTGCATCAGGGTCTGCCGCTCTAACCATTGAGCCACACTTCTCCACGTAGTATGGTATGAAGGTGGTTGAGCAGGTGGTAAACTGTTTGAGGGTAAAGCTCAAATCAGGGCCTGTGACTAAGGATTGTGAACATGATGGGGGGGGGGTGTAAAAGAAATGGCTGGTTTAATAATGAGTGTAGAAGTTTAAAATTAAGGGTATAAAGATGGAAAAGATTATTTAGGAAAAGGCACGATAAGGTAACATTGGAAAGCCTCCACCTGGCAAAACGTGAGTATAAAAATAAGTTCAGGGAAAGGAATTTAAAGCATACAAACAAAAATTGGTAAACTATGCTTGAAGTGATAGGTACAAATAACATTAGGAAGTGTTGGCAGCTGGTGCGTGACGGGAACGTGCAAGGAGAAATTAGGTGTTTAGCAGGAGAAGATGATTGGATCAACCACCTCAGTAACCTATATGGTAGTAACAATGTAGATGATAACTTGAAGAATCCTGTCACGGTTGGTGCGGATATCAAGTCTTATTTCTCTTTTTAGAAGATAAAATAAACCATTCAGTCTCTTAAATTAACTTAAGTGGCTGGCCCGGACAACCTACCGACAGTTATAATTAAAAGAAATGCGGACTAGTGGGCAAGCTTCTTTTATGTCATCTTCCAAAAAATGTTGGCCTCTGGGTATTTTCCTGAGAGTTGGAATGGGGTAATAATTAGGTCAATACATACGAAGGATGACGCCACACAGCCCAAGAATTATCGCCTAATAAGTTTGCTGGATGTGGGGGAAAAGTATTTTCCAAAGTATGTTAGGCTTAACGAAGTCTTGGGGAGAGCAAAACAATTTAATCCCGATGGAGCAAGGTGGCTTTAAGGAAGGCCATTCAACAATAGATCATTGCCTTAGCTTATGGACAATGGCAAAGAAGTAAATCGAGTTGCGAGGCAGATTATTTTGTTGCTTTGTTAATTTCCAGGCTGCCTTTGACTTGGTTGATCGTAAATTACTATGAGATATGCTGAGGCGGCTCGGTATCAACAAGGCGTTGCTCTTACTTATTCAGGAATTGCACAGCCAGACTGGGCCCGTGTGATCTTAGATAACCTGGTCTCTTATTAAAGAGTGTACAAATAAAGAATGGCCTACGGCAGGGCTGTGTTCTGGCCCCCCTACTGTTCTCTTTATTCTTGTCTGACCTCCCAAATACACTACACAAAGCTGGCGGCCTATGCCCCATATTGGGCAGAATCCATATCCCTTGCCTACTATATGTCAATTATTTGGTGATAGTACACATGACCGAATTGGGTCTGCAAAGAAAACTGGATATTTTCCACGATTTTTGCTTAAAGTGAAAACTTACGGTTAATTTGGAGAAGACCAAAATAATTGTGCTGGTGAAAGGAAAGGGGGGTTTAAATTGGCAGTTGGGAGGGGACAAAGTTGATGTGGTTGACAAATATAAATACCTGGGTATGTGGCTTGATACCAAGTTAAACTGGAGAGGCGACAAAGAATTGTTAAAATTAACTGCACTATCCTCATTTTGGGGCCTAAAACAGTTGAGTCCGTCCTTAAGCCCCATATTGTCAGCCTTTAATGCAATGGTTCGCCCACAATTTCAATACAGGGTGGAAGTGATAACCTTAAGTGCTAAATTGGATTGTACCCAGGCCATAAGGGCAGAATACCATCTTACAGTTTGGAGTTATCAAGGGCTGCAGGCTGCGCTGAACTTTTGGCAGATTGAATGGAGAGGGTAACCCTAAAATATCCCTCCTATGTAAAATGGAGATAGAGAAAAGTGAACTGAACTGGGCCTTCCAAGTTAGACGCATGCTACGTTTTGCTTTAAATTGTCATTAGTGCCAAATCAGTGGAAGATAGGGCAACCGACCACCGAGCAGGAGCTATGCGCTATTGCAAGCCGCAAGACAGGAGTACCTGCTTTACTAGGGGAGCAAATCGTCTACCCAGTTTTTGGTAAAAGGCTGGAGAAATGAGGATGTGTTCCCCTATATCTAGGCCCTGCCAATCTCCACGCTTATGAAGGCTGTGCTAAAAATTAGGGTTGGGCTAAACCCATGTTACGCAGACACGAAGATAAAAGCAGCAATGAGAGATGAGTAGGGCTTATGTACATGTGGACTTAATCCAATAAAAAATGTAGCCCACTACATTTTACTTTGTCTTTGGTTCCTATATTAACGGCAAGAGTTTTTAAAGACTGTTTTTATTGCTTATAAGATTATCAATCAGAATCAAGCCCTCATTTTGTTGATAAATATGAGATTCTTAAATATTGTCTTTGCGATCGATAGATTTTTAAATGCAATAAGGGAGCCCCTAAAGGGGCTGAAAGATAAACTGTAAGGGATTGGGGGGTGGGTATGAGATCTTTTATTAATTGATGTACACTGATATGCTCTTTTTTTCTTAAAGTTATGATTTTAGGATGTATTTGTGGATGTATTATGGTAATGTTTATAGGCCATGGTCTAAATAAACAAACATTTCTTGAACTGAAAATAAAAGCAGATTGACGTTTTACTGCTCCGCTGCTCCGCTGGTGATCTGAACTGTAACTTAACTTAGACACCAAGATCTTTTCTTCCCAATTGCTTTCTAACAAATACTGTACCTTTAAACACAGTACCAATGGGTAAATAAAAACAAAACACAAATTGAAACATAAATTAGCAAAGATCAACAGATCTGACCTACTTTTGGGATAAAAACTGACCCATTTTATGGTGAAAAGAACTAACTACCCAGTAAAAACGAGGAAGCACAATATTATAGCCCACATGCACACCACAAGATGTGTACTACTTAGTTTTTTCAGTCCTGTGCATAAGTTGCTTTTCTTTGCCCAACAGGAATTTACTTCTAAAATACATATTTGGTGGCTCTTATGAATGATTTTAAAAACATTCTCGACTTGACATTCCCTCCAGAGCAGCCCTGCCTTTTCTGATCACTGACTTGGACACTCAAAGCGTTTACATTGGAGCTGCTCTCAACGTAATATTTTTTATTGGTAATCATACACAATAGTCTCTCTTAATCTGGCTTGATTTTATGGGTTGCCTGACAATGAGATTGCAAGCCCCAATGAGGCTCTAAACGCTCAGAGCTTAAAACGAAACAAAAGCAAAGACACAAACTTGATTCTGGGGAACTCCACAGGTAAACATTTTGCGATATTGCTCTTGAGCCATTAATGCGGTGTGCTCACTGGAACAGAACTGGGGTACACCAGGGGTAGTTTCTTGGTCTACATGTACTCTTAACAAATTACTATATTAGGCAGTGTGCAATAGGTTTTCAGTGATCCGAAGATGCTCTGTCTATAGGAAAGATTGGAGACACCTGCTGTAGCCTTTTTACAAAGCCCAATATATCAAATAAACTCCTCTTCTCACATGCTCATGTGTCACAAGCTATGTCTAAACATGGCAATAAATGTGTTCTAAGGGAATTTCAGGGAGGGGGTTCTTTGTTTATTGCCTTGATGTGGGTCGTAAAACGCTTTGTAATTTAATTTTTACTTTTTTTTTTTTTTTTTTAAATGGTGCAAATTGTAAGCACTTTAAAACAGCACCAGACTACATTACACATCTTTTTTAGGCAAAGGGAGATTCAGTGATTGGTCCAGAATCATAGAATTTTGAGACCAGGATTTCAACCTTGTTTTCCCATGTTCACAGAATGACAGCTCTACCTGCTAGGCCACATCACATCCAAGAATGGAAGTTCAGTTTTCTACAATATACATACTCAAATATTTATACAATCGAAGTTGTTGCAATGGAAAAACAGAGACAAAACAGAACAGCTTTTGTTTCACTTAAAAGTTTCCTAAATGCAAGAGTTATTCTGTAATACTAGGTGAAATTAATTTTAAATATTGCTAGTCACAGCCTGGATCAGCAATGTGACTAGACCAAAATAAATAATATCTACTGCAAAGATGCAGAAATAAGGATAGTTTGTGCCATACTACAACCTCGCAAAATGAATCATTCTTTGTAAGATGTGATTACCCGCATAAATACAACTGGACTGTCAAACTTACATAAGGAAAGGCTGGTACCCGTAAATTGTAACTAACATTTGGATAGTCCACTGGATAATAAATCATGCTAGAAGTGAGCCCTTTTCTTCGCACTTGAGTGAAGAGAGCAAATTCCAGCCATCTGAACCTTACAAAATGACATGTCAAATGCCAGTTGAGAGCCCATCTACGGAAAGCTGTATGTGATTTCAAAGAAAAACGATTATATGGAATACCAATACTGAGAAACCATTTCTCCTGACCGGTTTAATGGAAATTTAAAGGATGAATGAGATTTAGCATTTCACAGAAAGCAATTCATAGAACGTCTTTTTCAGAATTGTCCTTTGCATACTTATTTTTATGTTGTAAATGCAATGATTGCAGGTCTGACTTTCAGAAACCTTTTTGTTGGAGGTATTTATTTTAGTGCTTTTCTGCATGGAACATCGTTTCGAATTTATATCTTTTACATTGTCAAACAATTACTGTGGATGCTTTTAATTCACTGACCCCTCACAGCTCCTAAACAACATCCATTCATGACCCTCTCACAGCCTCTAAAAACCATTCCTCCCGGCCCCTAAAAACATTCACAACCCCTAAACTCCACCTATGCCTGACCCCTAAAAGCCCTTTCTACCACTAAACACCACCCATTACTGAACCCTAAAAACCCCTCACTGTACCTAAACTACTCCCATCCCTGATCCCTAAACTTCACCCATTCCTGAACTGTCAAAGCTCTTTCTACGCCTAATCCCTAGACATCAAAGAACCCATAAAACCCTTTACCACCCTAAACTCCACCACCCCAAACTCCATCCATCCCGACCTCTAAAAAAAGAAAAAAAACCCTCACCACTGCTAGCCTCCACCCAGCCCTGAACCATAAAAACCCTTTCAACATCTAAACTCCATCAATCCCTGAACCCTTAAAACCCCTCAATACCCTAAACTCCACTCATCTGTGGCCCTTAAAACCCCTCTCCATCCCTAAACACCTATTCCTGATCCCAAAAAACCTTCACCACCCCCTGGACCTTAGGAACCCCTCATCACCTCTAAATATCAACCATCTCTAAACCTAAAAACCCTCAGTACCCTAAACTCCACCCAAGTTCAATGTAATTTTGCCCTTTTCCTTAAAAGTATCTTTCCTTTAATTTTCAATTTATTGGTAGATCCTTAAAATGGTCTTTCCTCAAAATAGTTTCCATTGATTGGGGTTCCTCCTATGTGTTTTTTCAGTTTTTGTTTTTCCATTAATTCACATACATCATCTACGGAAGCGCAGTGTTGAACTTGAATAACCGAAATGCCAAACATGGCAGCATATACTTAAATTGCAGCAATTAACCGGTCCTTTCTAGAATCACAAGAGGGCTGGGCTACCCTGGCCACACGCTCAGTGACGTAACGCTAAATGATGGGCCCTCGTTGCGGATTGCAATAAGGGCTCCCCTGTATTAAACATCTCAAAGAACCTGATAGGTCTTGGGCTGAATGGGGACGCCCTGAAGGGTTAAGGCCCCCCTCCCTGCGCAGCAGGGAAGGTTGTTATGGTACACCTTTAAAAAATAAAATATTTCAGTTAATTAAAACCATTGCAATCTATAGCAAGATAATAAAATATTCAAATACATAGTAATCTGTTCACTATGTCAATGTTAAAGTGCAAGTGTGATCATCAATTGTGAATGCTTTTTGCATTAGCGTTACATCCCTGTATGCACTACGAAGCATGATGCTTCGGCAGGCATGATAAACAGTTGAGCAAAGACCAGCAACAAACCCATAATATATTATGTGCTACCTTAGAAAAAAATAGGCTTCAGGGTAACAGATTATGTGCCCTGAACACACCTCGACACTTGGAATATACCAGCATGAATTTTCGTCTGACACGTTTAAACAATAAACAAACACAATATACAGTGGACTCTACGGAAGAAAGGGAAATGGAGGGAAAAAAATGCTCCTATTGCGCCACGATACTTTAAAAGTATTGCACAGAAATTAGCTGCAATACCAAAAGAACAATGTGATAGAGCGTGAAATTTGATAAACATAATATGTGAACAAAACAGAACTGACAACACTAATTCGGAAATTACACATTGCACACACTAGATAGAAGTTTATGAAAAAGAAATGAGTAGTAGAAGCACCGTAAAAGTGTGCTTTAAAGAGTAAATATAAGAGTACATGCAAATGTATACAATTAGATATAAAAAGGAATAAAAACTGCAAGATGAAAAATGGCCCAGTGTCACCGAAGAATATTATGGAGAAATTGCAATGCATAGAATTCTAGGTGTTGTAGCAGTTAAACAATGAATTATAAGGTTCACACTCTGAAGAATAATATTAGGAGTAATACAGAGTATAAAAATGTTGAAACGATTTAGATGACATGCAAGTAGAACAAGCATTTGCAATGCAATAGGTCTCGCATTATTAAAGTTTGAGCTATTGGCATTGCTAAATAATGCAACACCAATAGCTCAAACTTTAATAATGTTATGTGGTATAGACTGGTAGTATGTTGGGTGTATTTATGTGGTAGTGAGCAGTGTTATTATTTGTTGAATGAAGTTGTGCTGAGTGGTATTATGTGTAGTGTAATTGTGATGGGTGGTTTTGAATTGTGTGGTGTGGTGTGGAATTGTGTCTTTAGCGTTGAAGCTGGAGCCTTAAACACAAAAGCACACATTAATGCAAGCACAGTGTAAGAGCTTAAATAGGGAACTGGGTGGAGTATGCCTGTTTTTGAAGGAAGCCTCAAGTGACCAGTATAATATACTGGATAAAGCCAAAGGTGTTTGCCTGAATCATTAAAATGAGAGCTGGGAACATTCCATACACAGGAAAACATTATGCACTGACACAGCCAATCGTTGGCGAGTGGTTATAGTGAAGAACACGTTACCACAAACGAGAATATATGAAGAAGGGGAAGAGAGCAGAGAGGGATGCAGTTTTAAAATCTGAAGAGGGTCCAGAAGAGGAGGGACCGGAAGAGGGAAGATTGGGTTTGACCTGATGGAGGAGAAGAAGGTGCTGGAACAGGACCCACAGCAGACAGAGGTAAACAAACTGGGAAGGGCACCTAGCCTGGAATCCATAAAGCTGATAAAGCGGGACTGGCAACGGGTTTAATTAACTTAAGTAGCATCCACTTCACAGAGATGACAGAATCTCTGGTCCCTGACGGTTACCAACAAAAAGCTGCACCAAACGAGCATCGTATTTCACAAATGTCATTATTTCAATGCTGGCTGCAGAATAATGAAATAGTTAGATCATGCAAGGAGATTTCTCTGGAATGTCGGTGGAGCTCGGTCAGTCAGTCACAGGTGCAGTTCGTATAATATAGATGGGCCTTAGAATTTAACCTTCCTCTCTGTGTTATGGAGCAAAGCTTTTTTAGGGTTCTGGCTGCAGAGGTTTAAAATGCAGGTTGCCATAGTAAAACACGGCGCAGCTATCTAAAATCCTGCATTTTGAAGCTTCATTGCAGTGTTTCATTAAATCCATCGCGCAGAAAATGAAGCACCGTTTTCATTTGGGAGAAACATATATATTTAGAAAACTATCCCCCGTGGCCCAATTAGCAAAAGGTTCAGAGCTCATACCGGTGTTTTTGTCTTCTTTAGCGACTGGTGTGTGCGTGAGAGCAAAGGGTCTTTAGTAAGTAACTAGCAGGAAACCAACCTGTGAAAAGTGAGCTGCTGGTCAGCTGCGGCGCCAGGGGATTACTGCAGGGAGGAGTGCCAGCCTCGGAGATCGACCGGTCCTTGAGAGGGTGCATGGTGGCCTAAGAATTCCCTGACACCCTGAGACCAAATGTGCCTCAATCACACAATCTCTGGGGGCATATTTTTGTCACTTTGAAGAGGCACACAGTCTCTAGTAGCACTCATGCTGAATAATAACTTTTCTCTCTGGGATCTCAGCCTCATTACTGATAAGGGAAGGCAAACAACAAATGACCATGCTTCCTAAAAGGGAACAAGGCATGGCTTAGATTAGAACAAGGTCTTGGAGGGGGGGGGGGGGGACACACACACACACACACACACACACTTCATCTATCTCAACCTCTGCTCTGATAACTGAAGGCTGCACAACTGCCTGTCCTGCACCCCCCCCAGAAACCAAATACTAAACAATTAGGGAAAACACCCACCTGGTAAAAAGTCAAGCAAGAGCTTCTTGTGACTGCGACTTCACTTCCTGTGAGACAGCTTTCTGCAATGCCATCGCACACTGCCTATGCTAATTTGACCCCAGTGGTATGCCCACACATCGTCTTAAATCATCGTCCTGCCATCAGCCCTCTCCCATCCTCACACCCGGGAAACAACAGCTTTCTAAGTCTCTAGGGAATATATATATATATATATATATATATATATATATATATATATATATATATATATATATATATATATATATATATATATATATATATATATATTCACTGAAAAAACCATAGGTTTCAGGGACGTTATAGTTACAAATTAGCATTTAAAAAACCTTTGAAATTCACTGAAAAAACCATAGGTTTTAGGGACAGTTATAGTTAGTTGGACATTGCACTCGTACAAAACCCGTGAAATTCCCCCGTTATAGTTAGTCCAGCTAACTATAACTCGCGCCCCGCAATGCACTGCTGATGACGTCACATATTACATCACTCATGACATGGTCAGTGACATCACTGATGACATCACTGATGACATCTCAAATGACATCACTGTTGACATCATCCAGTGACTGTGTGTTTCTGTAAAGTTTAAATATTTTTAATATATATAGGAAAAGACGTATTGAAGAATGAGTGGGTGTGTAAGTGTCTGTATGGATGATTTAGTAGGTGCGTGACTGACTGTATAAGTGAGTGATTTAACGTATCTTACTGAATGCATGGGTTAGTGACTAAACTGGGTGAATGTCTGTATCCATCTGTCTGTTGCTGTGTAAGTGGCTGCATGTGTTTGTGAATAGCTACATGAGTGTCTATATGAGTTAATGAATGCTTGTGTGAGTATCTGTATGGGTGCCTGAGTGTTTGTGTGGGAGGGGTGTGTGCGACTCTGTGCATAAATGCGTGAGTGGGTGATTCACTGGGTGGATGGTTTCAAGAGTGCATCTGTGATAGACTGTATGGGTGGGTAAGTGTGTGTAAGAGTGTGTTAGTGAGTGAATGTATGTCCCAGTGGTACATGTGTGAGTAACTACATATGTGAAAGGCAGTATATATGTGTGTTGGAGTATATAAATAGCTATAAGCGAGAGTGAGTGATTGTGATAGTGGCCGTATGGATGAGTGTGTGCTTGTATCAGTGATTGTATAAGAGCGTAAGAATGTGCTAGTATTTGTATGAGTAAGTGAGCTGGTATGTGTATAACTGTATAGGTGAGTAAATGGTAGTGTGTTTAATTATTTGCATGACTGACTAGGTGTGTGAGTACCTCTATGGATGAGTGGCGGTGTTTGAGTGTCTATATAGGAGTATGAGTGCATATGATAGTCCTGTACTGAGTGACCGTAAGTATGAGTGACTGTACGGGTGAGTGAGTTGATGTGTGCGTAGACCTAAGAATCAGTGAGTGGGTATGTAGTTATTGGTGTTGGAGTGTCTATGGTTTTGCGAATGGCAGTCTGTAATTTAGAGTGGGTGTATCAAAGGTTATATTAGGGTGTGAGAAGATGCATGAAATTATCACATGGATGATGTCACCAGTGATGTCATCAGTGATGTCATTTGAGATGTCATCAGTGATGTCACTGACCATGTCATGAGTGATGTAATATGTGACGTCATCAGCAGTGCATTATGGGGCGCGAGTTATAGTTAGATGGACTAACTATAACGGGGGAATTTCACGGGTTTTGTACGAGTGCAATGTCCAACTAACTATAACTGTCCCTAAAACCTATGGTTTTTTCAGTGAATTTCAAAGGTTTTTTAAATGCTAATTTGTAACTATAACGTCCCTGAAACCTATGGTTTTTTCAGTGAATTTCAAAGGTTTTTTAAATGCTAATTTGTAACTATAACATGTCTGAAACCTACGGTTTTTTCAGTGAATTTCAAAGGTTTTGTAAATGACAATTTTTAAATGTATTAATTGTTATATAAATTTTTTTAATACTAATTTACTCCATTTTTAGAAACAATTTTTTTTTACATATTTTATTTTTAAATTACATTGTAATTACATTATACATTACAAAAAATACTTTCTCAGAATGAATTACTTTAGTTTAAATACTTTGCACATAGGCAATAGACTTTTAAGTACAGTAGTTACAGTTGTTGCAATGGGCAACACATTTTCAAACACAATGCAACATTCAGCTCAATGTGAATTTCTAGTTAAATGCAATTAGTTACTTTATGGATTACTTTTCTAACCACAGGACTGGATCCTAGATTCAGTCCTGGCACATCTCCTGTAAACAGTTGAGTAAAAGCGTTTTGGTTACAGTCGTGATTTTTAAGGAATATTATTGTACTTTAAAAGTTGACACTTAGAAACTTTTTCTCATAGAATCACCAATGTTATCCTATGGAAGGAAATTCACTTAGAAGGTAAAAACTGTTATCGTTACTTTTTCTTACTCAGTGTTGGATCCTGGATCCAGCACTGGTGCATCTCCTGTAAACAGTTGAAAGAATGCGTTTAAGTCATACAGGCGATTTTTTAGGAATATTTGTAGTTTGTGAAAATCGACACTTTGAAACTTTTCTGCTGAAAAGCAGACAATGGATTCCTATGGAAGAAAATATAAGTTACTGGTAAGTACGGTTAAAATTACTTTTCAGGGTCAGTGCTGGGCTAAAAGATGCAGCACTGGGTTCTCTCCTGATAACAGGTGAGTAAATTGGAATTCGTACTTTGGTTGATTTTAGAGGAATATTATAAAGTTCCAAAACTCCACACTTAGAAGAATTTCCAAGTGAAACCAGTCAATGTTAGCCTATGAAGGAAATTCAAGTTACCGGTAAGTACGGTTAAAATTACTTTTCAGGACCAGTACTGGGCTGAAAGATGCAGCACTGAGGTCTCTCCTGATAACAGGTGAGTAAATCGGAATTCGGATTTCGGCTGATTTTAGAGGAATATTTGTATGTTTCAAAAATCAACACTTAGAAACTTTTTCAGCAAAAAGCAGGCAATGATATCCTATGGAAGGAAACTCAAGTTACTGGTAAGTACGGTTAAAATTACTTTTGAGGATCAGTACTGGGCTGAAAGATGCAGCACTGAGGTCTCTCCTGATAACAGGTGAGTAAATCGGAATTCGTATTTCGGCTGATTTTAGAGGAATATTTTAAAGTTCCAAAACTCCACACTTAGAAGAATTTCCAAGTGAAACCAGTCAATGTTAGCCTACGGAAGGAAATTCAAGTTACTGGTAAGTACAGTTAAAATTACTTTTCAGGACCAGTACTGGGCTGAAAGATACAGCACTGAGGTCTCCCCTGATAACAGGTGAGTAAATCGGAATTCGTATTTCGGCTGATTTTAGAGGAATATTTTAAAGTTCCAAAACTCCACACTTAGAAGAATTTCCAAGTGAAACCAGTCAATGTTAGCCTATGGAAGGAAATTCAAGTTACTGGTAAGTACGGTTAAAATTACTTTTCAGGATTAGTACTGGGCTGAAAGATGCAGCACTGAGGTCTCTCCTGATAACAGGTGAGTAAATCAGAATTCGTATTTCGGCTGATTTTAGAGGAATATTTGCACAATGGTGAAGGGAGGGGGCGGGGCCTGAGGTGACATCTGTGCAAACGCGCCCCGTGGCGCGTTTTAAGTAGGGGGATTAAGTCCCCTTGAATCATGAGGGTCCCTACGGGCCAACTAGCCCACCAGGAACCTCCAGTATGCGCCAGGGGCTGCGTTGCAGAGACATGTACAGAGGCCACACCCCTTTTACACCTCTCTGCAACGCAGCTCTGTGGCGCTTTCTGGACGTACCTGTTGGGCTAGTTGGCCTCAGGGTCCCTCAGGATTGAAGGGGATTTAATTCCCCATCTTAAAACGCGCCACGGGGCCTGTTTGCACACATGTCACCTGAAGCCCCGCCCCTCCCTTCACCACTGTGCAAACGCGCCCCGTGGCGCGTTTTAAGTCGGGGGATTAACTCCCCTTGAATCCTGAGGGTCCCTGGGGTGCAACTAGCCCACCATATACCTCCAGGGGGCGCGTTTGCAGAGTGGTGAAGGAAGGGGGCGGGGCCTGCGGGCCGATCGTTTTTTTTTTTTTTTGTCCCCTGAAGGGGGGCTGTGTGGCCCCCCTTCCTTTTTTCTGTTTTTGGGCCCTGGGGACCCCATCCCCCAGGGCCTTACCCCTTTTTTTAATTACAAATTTAAAAAAAAAACGGGAAGGGGGCCGCGTGGCCCCCTTCCCTGGGCCTGTATCCCCCGGGGCATGGCCTCGATTTTTTTTTTTCAATGGAGGGGGCTGCGTGGCCCCCTCCTCAGGCCATTTAAGGCCCCGGGGACCCCATCCCCCGGGGCCGGCCTTTCCTTTTTTTTCTTTTTTTTTCTTTGGGGAGGGGGGCTGCGTGGCCCCCCTCCCGGGCCACTACTTGCCCCGGGGACCCCATCCCTCGGGGCTGGCCCTCTCCGTTGGGGACTGTGGGGGGTCCCCAATCCCCCACAGTCCCGCCGGCTCCCCGCGTCCCTTGGGAGCCGGCATTGCTTACACATGGGGAGCAGCTAACATGCTGCTCCCCATGTGGAAAGCAATCAGCTTTGGATATTGGAAGAGAGAGCAGGTTTCCTGCTCTCTCTTCCAATATCCAAAGCAGTTTGCAATGACAGGACGGGAGCCGCGAGGCTCCCGTCCTGTCATTGCAAACAGCAGTGTCCCGGGGTAGGCACCCCGGGACACTGCAGGAGCCGGCCCTGGGGGTGGCGGTCCCCAGGGCCACCACAGGCTCCAGGAGGGGGGCCGCGCGGCCCCCTCCTTACATTTTGAAAGCCCCGGGGAGGTGGTGGTCCCCGGGGCTTGGGGGTCCAAAACGGACCCCCATTGTAATTCTTCTTAGTGCCCCGGGAGGTGGTGGTCCCGGGGCGTGTGGGGGCTGGAGCCCCCCACACAGGTTTTTCATAAATAAAAAAAGAAGCCCCGGGGAGGTGGCGGTCCCCGGGGCTGCGGGAGGGCTCAGAGCCCTCCCGCACCATTCTACATAAAGCCCCGGGGGTGGTGGTCCCCGGGGCTTGGGGGCCCTTAGAGGCCCCCACACATAAAATTAACCCCCCCCAGCATGCCCCCGGGACTTGGCCCACCCGGGGCCAGTTAACATCGAGCGCGGGAGACCGCGCTTCGATTTTTTTCGGCAGGATTTGCGCACCCTGAGCGCATCCTGCCGATTTAAAAAAATATATATATTTTTTGCCCAGGGGGTCCTTGTGGGACCCCTGAGCAGACCTAGGGGTCAGGGTGTTTCTACCCTGCCCCCTTTGTGCGCTTTGCGCACTTGTTTCTGTCCCTCGGTTCGACCGAGGGACAAAATGGCTGCCAACACTTCCTGATTTGGAGTGTTGACAGCCAATTAGCATGCAGCTCGTGATAGGGAGGGTGCGCGAATCCGACGCGGCCATAGATATCACTATCTTTTTTACTTTTCATTTTCTCAGCAACTACTGAACGGATTTACACCATTTAACAAAAAGGGTTCTTTCTGAACCAAGAACTACCTCTTTGCCAAATTTGGTGTAATTCCGTTCAGCAGTTCGGGCTGTAGCCGTGTCTAAAGTTTCCTATGGAAAAATGCATGGGGAAAACGCGTTTTGGGACCCCCCTTTTTTCTCGGCCCCCGTTTGACGAATCTCCCCGAGACTTTCAGGGAAGGAGCGGACCGGAGCGGGCCACAAAGTTTGAAAATTTCGCGAAGATACGTCAACCGGCAAGAGAGTTATCTCAAATAGAATGTCGCGGATTTCCTATGGATAATAGGTTGTAACTATAACTATCTACTGGCGACCGCCAGTAGATAATATATATATATATATATATATATATATATATATATATATATAAAAAATCTGCTTATATGGAAAGAAAGCGAAACAGCATACAAAAACAAATACAAATAGAAAACGGAAGTGACTGATGTGAGCATTCTAAATCAAGAACGAACTTAGACATGCAGTGATTATAAATAAATAAACTTGGCAGCTATGTGGTCGTGCGCGGAGTAGAGATTAAACAAACAAAGGGATAGGCTGGGAGACGAGGGAGGTCGGAAGTTTGAACTTATCTCCACACTGTAACGCTGGTAGGAAAAGTTACAGTAAAACTACTATTTGGCGATATGCAAACATTTACAAACATACGACGCTGCGTGTAACAAGAGAGACTTCCTAAACCAGTTTCTTGGGGGTGGAGCAGGTTTTGGGCGGGCAACGACGTAATATCAACAGCAAAAGAGCCCGTCTGGCACTCAGTTTCTGTAGGAAGCAAAGTAGATTACTGAATATTTATGTATCTTCGCTGCAAAAGTCCCCTTAAACCCTATCGTTCAATTAATTCCGAAAAATACTGGACGTCCCAACATTCTGAAAGGTGCTGAACATGCCGCGCCGCACGGACTGCGATTATTCGTGTCTGTGCCCAAGAGCTCGCGCTACCTACCGGATGGAAGACAGGCGGCTGCAGGAGGAAGCTGGCCGGGACAGGCTACATGGCTCCCTTGACAGTCACCCACAAAGCCCTCGGCTAGTGCCACGGACTGTTCCTCGCGCGCGCACCAGGATGACCTGATGCGCGGCTCAAGTGAACAGCAGCAGCTGCTGCAAGTCACATGAGCGGGTCACGTTGCCTCGAAGAGCATAAATGGCGGCCGCGCGGTTAAAAAAATAAAAAAATAAACAGTGGTGCGCGCGCACCACAGAGGAGCAGGGGGAGGGAGCGCGGCAGCAAAAGCGAGACCAACGCGCGCTGCTGCGCGTTCTGGCCACCGTCGGGAATGGGCGCGGCAAAGGCGGGACATGCGCCCGCCTTTGACCAATCGCGTGCCGTCTCCATAAAAAAAACCGTACGCTCCAGCCAATGTGGGCTTCCGAAAACAAAACCACACGCACGAGCGTGTGGGTCGTTTTCAGAAGCCCTTTCTAAACGTCTCGCGCTGCGCGAGCAGTGGTGCGCACTGCAACGCTAGGCGCGAGACCTAAAAACGTGCATTGTATAGAATTAATGTCTTTTTGCCGTAATTGAACATCTCTAGGAAAAATTTGAATGTTATGTTGATAATTAATGAATATTAATATTGAATTTTGATAGTTATGATTCTATCTCATTTAAGTAAAGTCCTATAATACAGTAAATTAAGTGAATGTGAAGTCAAGTTAAATGTTTCATGTTACCATGTCTGGTTTAGGGCACAAGTTAATGTTACTTGAGTACCCAGAGGCAATGGGTAATTATAGTTAGGACCACGCTTCCATAGGAAATTGATTTTTTGGTTTGCCAATAACTGACGCCATTTGACAAATGTTAAGAAGATAAAAAAAAAAAAAAAAAGTCTTATCCACCTTATCTCTTTCATGGAAAGTTGCGGAGTGATCCATCAAGTAGGGGCCAAGAAAAATGGGGGCTCCCAAAAACTGTCTTCCCCATTCAATTTTCCATACAAATATTAGACACAAATATAGTCAAAACAGCTGAACAGAATTCCAAAAGATCAGAAAGCTAGATCTTGGTCAAGGAAGCATGGTGTTTGTGATTTGGCGTAAATCCGCTCAGTAGATTTTGAGAAACTAAGGTTAAAAAATAACCGATGTATCACGCAGCAAAGAATCCGCGGATTCAACAGATCAAAAGATTAGATTTGATTGGCTGCCACCACATCAAGAAAGATGTGGCAGCAGCCATTTTAGGTCTTGTGCGGCACCCCTCCCCGAGACTCATTGAGGCCCTGGGGACCCCCATCACCCAGGGCGATAATTAGGTAAAGGGGAAGGGGGAATCGCCGCCCCTCACTGCGTGCCATTGTATGGTCTCAAGGACCCCTATCCCCGGGGGCCGGCTCTTGAATGGTGTCCCAGGGACCCCAATCCCTGGGGCACCGTTGTTTCCCTTCCTGTGCTCTAATGTGCTAGAAAACTGCTCCTGCCTGGTGGATGGGAGAACAAAAGGTGTTGCTGGCTCCTGTGTACACCAGGTTAAAAAAAAAATATATATATGAATAAATAAAGAAAAAGGTTGCCAGCCCTTGTGCTGCCAATTGGGCCGCTTGCAGGGAGCAGACGGGGCCTTGGGGGAACTGTGGCGGCCCCCACAGCCTCCAACAAAAGAAAACATATTGGTGGCCCAGGTGGGCACCAGGACCCTTAATTCCTCCCCCACAATAAATGAATAATAAATTAGCAGCAGGAGCCACACATTTATTATTCACTGCTCCAAGCAAGAAGCACCCCATAAAGCCCTGGGAGGGCTTTTAATGATTTTTTTGGAGCCTGCTTGTGCCCTATGAGCGGCACTACCAAGCATTTTTTTAAATGTTGTGGGGGGCTCCAGGGAGTGCAGCAGCCCCCCAGCAACAATAAAACAAAATCAGCACCTGGGATGGGGAGATAAATTGATAGCCGAAACCCCGCTGTGGGACAGCGACCGCTTTAGGGAGGTGAAAATACTGCGAAACCACATAAAATGGAGTCTGATAGGGGTGGACAGTCTGTGAGACATCTGGAGAGGGGGTTAAATACTTACTTTCACTGAGCTCCAGAGAGAATATGCCCTGGAGCAGAGGGAGATGTTTCAATACCTGCAACTGAGACATGCACTGAGGTACCACCTGCCCAAGGTGGAACAACTGCCAGACTACTTGCCCATGGAGGATCGGCTGCTCCAGGATCCCGTGCCGACTAAGGCAGTCTCCCTAATACACAAGAAAATAATGAACAATTCACCTGACATTCTACGCCCACTACGAGAGGCATGGGAGGGAGATGTGGGCCCCATGGAGGATAAGGATTGGGGGGGCTCTGCAGAGCTCCAGGGAGATAGCCATGAGGGCCCGATTCCTCCTGGTGCAACTCCACATACTGTATAGATCTCAAGGTTACACCGGATGGGGAGATGCGTTTCTGCCGAATGTACCCAATGGTGTGGTGAACCAGGTATCTATCACACGATCTGGGACTGCCCCATAATTCAGCACTTTTGGAGGGAGGTCACGGCGGTGATGACTGCGGCTACAGGACTTATAGTCCCAATGGAGGCGAAATGGCTGATGCTGGGTATCACCGGGGTAGAGAAATGGTTCAAATACTCTACTCTGTAGCAAAGATAAACTTAGCCAGACTGTGGGGAGCGAGTAGACCCCCAACTGTCCAGGAATGGCAAATTGATCTTGACTGATGCCAGAATGCAAGTTCTATCAAGGTCGAGGATGCCCCCGTAAATTTGCCAAGATTTGGGGAGCCTGGATACAATACAGGGGGACCTAAGGAAGGGGTCAGGTGGGTACAGAGGGAGGATACAGGGCTGTGCGTTGTCGAATGCCTTCGCAGGTATATACTACATGATAGGTACTGTGCATGCCAAGGTTGATCAGTATTGGCAGAGGTTGATCAGTATTGAGGCGAGAAATGTACAGGCTCCCTGCGAGTGGCCCATTATGCTGGTCTTTCTTTCGAACTGTACTGCTGTGAATCTGAACAACTGCCTAATAAAAAGTTTTTAATAAAAAAAAATTAAAAAAATCAGCAAGCCTCATGGGTCATTAAATCCATGACCCCTGGAGAGCTTACCAAATTTTAAAAGCACACTAAGCTGCACCGGTATGCACTTCAGCTGAGTGCAGGGCCCCTTTGTGATTGGTTTCTATCGCTGCACTTTGTGGCATAAAAAATGTTAAAACAAGACTCAAAGACATGCTTAATGTTTTTTTTAAATGCTGTATTAAAAATAATTTGAGACAATAACTATTATTAAACATTGCAATGTGTCAATCAATGAAATATACATTTGATTACAATTATTTGTGATTTTTTTGACAAAGACCAAAGTTCAGCTTTATATATGTTGATATGCTGACCCTTGGTAAGGCCAATAGGCCAACTTTTTATATCTTGGTGTTCTGACCCTTTGACAAAGCCAGTAGATCTGCTTTACTCAAAATGACATATATAACATTGAAACATCATATAGTCAGCCATGGAGGCCCGCAGGGTTTGGCGAAGTGTGCCAAACCCGACAAAGCGCACGGCAGGGGGCGTTGGGTGCCTGCTGGGGTTGGGGGTAGGACCTGGCTAAAGGCGGTGCGCAGTGGGGGCGACTGGACGTCAGTAGGGCTTGGGTGCAAAGGTTAGACCCTGCGCTAAACCTCAAAGGCTGTGCGCAGTGGGGGAGGTTGGGTGCCAGTGGTCGGTTAGGTGCAGGGCCTGGCCGCAGGCCCAACCCCACGCTGTGCACAGCAATCAACATATTACTTTAAAAAAAATTTAAAACATAGAAATTAACTGAAAAAACAATGGTTAAAGTGGCATTCTAGTTGGGAATAGTCATAATATATTACTTTACATTTTTTTTTAAAACCTTCGAAATTCTATAAGTAACTTGCGCACTCGCCATGCACTGCTAATTATCTTTAATACTGCATCACTCATGACTTAATCAATGACATCATTGATAAAATCACTGCAACATCTGAAATTAAATGAAAACAACACTGCATGGTGGGGGTTCGCGAGTTACAGTCCCTCTAGGGCATGAGTTATAATTACTTGAGATAACTAAAACTGCTGAATTTCAGTAGTTTTGTTTATTGACAACGGTATATTTTAATTGACATTTTCACTAACAATAACGTCCTTTTAACCCTTTCTGTGCATCGGACGGCCGGGAGCCGTCCGACGTCACGGTGGGCATGTGCGTCGGACAGCTCCCGGCCGTCCTAGCACCCACCCACGGGGGAAGCGCTGGCGCTCCCCCTGTGGGCCGCCCTTCAAGCTGCCCCCACCGGAGAAGGCAGGGGAAGCCCTTACCCTGCCTCCCCCCGCCCCCCTTCCACGTCATCAAAAGACGTCAACGCGCAAGGCGCGCTGACGTCATTAGAGGATACCGGACGCGCTGGAAGCCATTTTCTTCCAGCGCGTCCTTTTAACTGGAGATAAGTAACTCCTCCGGGGAGGGGGGCATTTTACCAGAAGAGGCA
The DNA here is from genome assembly GCA_963921515.1 of Calotriton arnoldi. Taxonomy (NCBI): domain Eukaryota; kingdom Metazoa; phylum Chordata; class Amphibia; order Caudata; family Salamandridae; genus Calotriton; species Calotriton arnoldi. Next base: position 452,802 of record CAWUFW010005998.1, on the reverse strand, counting down.
TCGGGGTTTCCTTTCCCCCGATGCCTCTTTTGAGGATTCCTGCTGCACGATCGTGCGATCGTACAGCAGGAATGCCCACTAGACACCAGGGAATTTTTTTTCATTTTTATTTTGAAGGTGATTAACTGTTTGCGGGGAGCGGCCCCTTAGGCAAGGGTCGCTCCCCTTTTGGGGGCAATGTTTTTTTTTTTTTTTTTTTTAATAAATCGGGCCCGCTAGACCACCAGGGATTTATTTGTGGGGAGTGGCCCCTTGGGCAAGGGTCGCTCCCCTTTAGGGGCAATATTTGTGGCTGTGGCTGCCCCCAAGAGGGGCAGATCTCGCCATTTATTTTAAAATCGGGCCCACTAGACCACCAGGGATTTATTTGTGGGGAGTGGCCCCTTGGGCAAGGGTCACTCCCCTTTGGGGGCAATGTTTTTGGCTGTGTCTGCCCCCCAGGGGGGCAGATCTCGCCATTTATTTTAAAATCGGGCCCACTAGACCACCAGGGATTTATTTGTGGGGAGTGGCCCCTTGGGCAAGGGTCGCTCCCCTTTGGGGGCAATGTTTTTGGCTGTGTCTACCCCTCAGGGGGGCAGATCTCGCTTTTAAAAAAAAAAAATCTTTTTTAAATCTGGCCCACTAGACCGCCAGGGATTTGTTTGTGGGGAGTGGCCCCTTGGGCAAGGGTCGCTCCCCTTTGGAGAGCATTATTTTGGCTGTTTCTGCCCCCCTGGGGGGCAGATCGTCTGATTTTTTTTTGTATGGCCACTAGGCCACCAGGGATTTATTTTTTTTGATGTTGGGGAGCGGCCCCTTGGACAAGGGTCGCTCCCCTTTATGGGAGGATGATTGTGGCCATTTCTGCCCTCTTTGGGTGGCAGATCAGCAGTTTGTTTTAGGCCCATCTGTCCCCAAGGGGGGACAGAAGCCACTAGACACCAGGGTTTTTTAAATTTTGGTGTTGGGGAGTGGCCTCTTGGGCAAGGGTTGCTCCCCTTTTACGGGGGTGAATATTTTGGCTGTTTCTGCCCCTCTTGGGGGCAGATCAGCCTTATACTCTTAGGCTCACCTACCCCTTAGCTTGGCTGGTGGATTGTGTGTGGACTGGTGCATTATTTGCATATGTGATTGTAATGTTTTATTTCTCCTTTTTATTCTAGTGCAAAGCTTTTGATTCTTGTTTGCGGTTTCGGCAGTGGTTGTTCTGCAGTTTTGCGTAGTTGCATTTATTTGGTAAGGAAAACATTTTTGTTGTGTTTACTCCAAATGAGTATTATTGTCATGCATAAATGAATCTTTTTGTAAGTGGTGTCATAATGGCAGCATATTTAGGGGCCTATTACGATGGCGGGCAACGGAGCACGGGACCGACCGCCGATGTTGCGGCGGTCCCGCCATGCAAATTAGGATGCGCTCGCAACACTGGTGGGCGCATCCTGGCCCTTTTACATTGCAGGTGGATCTGCTGGCTGCAGCCCCGCTCGCAATGTAAAAGGATTGTGCACAGCATTGCCATGCACAACATGGCAGGCACCACGTGGTGCCTGCCACGTAGTGCATTGCAATGAGGGGGGGTACCATGGGTACCCCCCAAGTGCAGCCCCCCACCCCCTCACCCCCCCCAGGGGCCCACAACGGGCCCCCAAAATGATTCCCGCATGCCTTTCCATGGCGGAGTCTCCGCCATGGAAAGGCATAACACCGCCCACATCATGATATGGATGGCGGTGCCTGCAAGGCACCGCCACCATATCATAGGCCTTTTCTGCCCGGTAGGCAATCGTGACGATTGCCTACAGGCGGAAAAGCGGCGGACGGTCTTTCCGTCTGCCGTGGTACCCCCCGCCACGGGGGGTAAAAGGCCGTCCGGCGGGGTGTTTTGGCGGCGGACCGCCACCACCGGTCGGGCGGTGGCGATCCGCCCGACATGCTAATAGGCCCCTTAGTTAGTGTTTTGAGCATTGAAATTCTTTGCGATGTGTTTTGCATGGTCTTATGTGTAATTTTCTTTTTTCGCCGGATATTGTTGATCCGTACTGTGTCTGTGCAGAGTAGGTGGTGGTGAGTCTAGCTGCTTCTGGCAAGTGAGTGGTATAGTTTTGGAGTATATAGGTCTTTGTGATAAAGCCACATTTTGTTTATTACTTATTTTACAAAGTGTTTGTTGTTGTTGACTTGTTTGACAAGTTACCTTTATTAGTAAGGATTATGGGTAGCCGTAGAATTACTGCTCAGCAGGTGGTTGGTATGCTTTTTGAATCTTCCTCTGAGCAGGATTATGAGACTGACAGTGCGTCTGAGGGAGAGGAGGGAGGGCAAGATTCTGGCAGTGAGTTTTCTGTCCACGAGGAATCATCTCATGATGAAGCTACTCTCAGTGCGGATGAAGTGCCTGTTTTAGAGGAGGACACTGATGTGTCGATGGTGCAGCAAGAGACATGGGGATTGCAGCCTGAGGCTGCAAGGCTTCCTACTGGAAGTGCTGGACTCTGGGTTGATCCAAACATGGTGCAGCCGGTGTTGCCTGCCTTTAGTGGTGATGCAGGGTGTAGAGTGGATTGTGAAAGTTTTTTGCCTATACAGTTTTTTCAGTTCTTTGTGGATGATGTATTTTTGGCTGAGATAGTTGAGCAGACTAATTTGTATGCTGAACAGTTTTTGAGGGACAACAGTGCCAGACTTATGCCCCGCTCTAGAGCTACCCGGTGGACTCCCACAAATCTGGGTGAGATGAAGAAGTTTTTGGGTTGACTTTTTTTGATGGGCTTGATAAGGAAGCCGTCCCTGGCTTCATATTGGTCTACCAGTCCCTTGATGGCAACGGCCATATTTTCTGCAATTATGAGTCGTGATCGGTATTTACTTTTGCTTCAGATGCTGCATTTTGTTGATAATGCTATGGCGTTGCCACGAGATCACCCTGACTGTGACCGTCTTTTTAAGATTCAGTCTGTTCTTGATCATTTTGTAGATCGATTTTCAGAGATCTATACTCCAGGGAAAGAAATAGCTGTTGATGAGTCTTTGGTCCTGTTCAAGGGCCGTTTGGTTTTTAGGCAGTACATTCCTAGCAAGAGGGCAATTATGGAATTAAGATGTATATGTTGTCTGAGAGTAGGACAGGATATGTCTATAATTTCCGGGTGTACACTGGTAGGGATTCCACTATTGACCTCCCCTGGTTATCCGGAGTTTCAGAGAACATTTTGTGGGAACTTGCTAGAGGACTGTTTAACAGAGGTCACCATTTGTACCTTGATAACTTCTACACTGCTGTGCAATTGTATAAGGATTTGTTCAAAGTGGACACTTTTGCTTGTGGCACAATCCGCTCTAACCGTAAAGGTTACCCAAAAGAGCTTGTTTGCAAAAAGCTTCAGAGGGGACAGTGCAGTGCCTTGCGTAGTGAGGAACTGCCAGCTGTGAAATTTGTGGACAGGAGGGATGTGTACATGCTGACTACCATCCATGATGAGAGTACTTTACCTGTGACTGTTTGGGGTCAGGTTGCTGAAGTGCGCAAACATGTGTGCATTGTAGACTACAATAAGCACATGGGTGGTGTCGATAGAGTAGATCAGAGGTTGGAACCTTACACTGCGGTTTGTAAGGCTTACATTTGGTATAAGAAGTTGGCCATCTATCTCTTCAATTTAGCAACTTTTAATGCTTTTGTTGTGTTCAAGGAGTGTTCTCCCGCGTCAAAGATGACTTTTGTTCAGTTTCAGGAGTCTGTGATAGGCAGCCTTGTTGTAGTGGAACATGCAAGTGTTCCTAGAGTTGGAGTGGTGGAGGATGTGGCTAGATTGAAAGATCGCCACTTTCCTGATTTAATTCCTCCCAAGCCCAAAAAAACCCAATCCCTGTAAGAGATGTAGAGTCTGTTTGCGAAGAGGTATGCGGAAGGAGAGTCGTATGCACTGTGCTGATTGTCCTTCTAATCCTGGTCTGTGTGTGCCCACATGTTTCAGATTGTATCACACTCAAAAGAGTTTTTAGGAGCAACCGTGAGTCTAATAGTGTACTGCCTGGTCTGTATGGTTTTATATAGTTGTTGTTCAGTTTCACTGTTGGCATTAGAATGATGTCTTTAGTTACTGCTGTTGTTTTTGTAGTTAAAGTTTTGCATCTAGTTGCAATTGGTTTGTGTTTTCTTTCTTGTTAAAAAGAATTTGATGACTGTGCGTGGACTGGCGCTTGGCTGACAGTGTGCATGGACTGGCGCTTGGCTGGCGGTGTGCTTGGACTGGCGCTTGGCTGGCGGCGTGCGAGGACTGGCGCTTGGCTGGCGGCATGCGTGGACTGGCGCTTGGCTGGCAGTGTGGGCTGGCGCTTGGCTGGCGGTATGCGTGGGCTGGAGGTGTGGGTGGGCTGGCAGTGTGTGTGGGCTGGCGGTGTGGGTGGGCTGGTGCTTGGCTGGCAGTGTGCGTGGGCTGGCGCTTGGCTGGCGGTGTGCGTAGGCTGGTGCTTGGCTGGCAGTGTGCGTGGGCTGGTGCTTGGCTGGCAGTGTGCGTGGGCTGGCGCTTGGCTGGCAGTGTGGGCTGGCGCTTGGCTGGCGGTATGCGTGGGCTGGAGGTGTGGGTGGGCTGGCATTTGGCTGGCAGTGTGTGTGGGCTGGCAGTGTGGGTGGGCTGGTGCTTGGCTGGCGGTGTGCGTGGGCTGGCATTTGGCTGGCAGTGTGTGAGTAGTGACTTGCTGCTGGTCATTACACACTCTGCTAGTCAAACGCCACTGCAGACACTGTCAGCCACCAGCCGGTGTGATTGTGGGGCAGGCATGTGGGCGTATGAAAGTGATGGGCCCTTGAATGGCACGGTCTGTTGATGTGAATGTTGTAATGAGCTGGGCCCACGGCTGGCGGTGTGAATGGTCTTGTGTGTCACGTATGAAAGGAGTTTGAATGGCCTGTAAAGAGGTTGGTGCCATGCCGTGGCTTTACAGCTCACAAGCTGCGAGTCATTGGTTCACCTTATACATATTAACAGTGCATTTCTTTTTTCTGAAATCTCTTGTTAATAGAATTTTACACTCTGAACCTTCACTCACCCTCGTGCCAAATCCAACCAGTATGTGTGAGTACTTAAGGAATTGTTCATTTTGAAGTAATATTTGTCTTTTCTGTCTCTCTCTGCCAGGGTGTACATTGTCTCAACATTGTCTGTGGATGTGAGTGTTGTAATGTGCTGGGGCCGCAGCTGGTGGTGTGAAAGTGTGTGTCAAGTATGAAAGGTGTGTGAATGGCCTGTGAAGAGGTTGGTGCCTTGTCGTGGCTTTACAGCTCACGAGCTGCGAGTCATTGGTTCAGGTTCTTAACCTTTTAATTATTAACAGGGCATTTCCTTTTCGTGAAATCACTTGTTTACAAAATCTACATTTTGAACCTTTCACTCACCCTCGTGCCAAATCCAACCAGTATGTGTGGGTACTTGAGGAACAGATGGATAGGCAGTCATATTTGTCTCATCTGTCTTTCTGTGCTAAGGTGTAGTCTGTCTCTAGGGAAAATTTACCAACTTTAGATATTTCTGTAAAGCAAAAAAAATGGGGAGTGCTGGGTGGTGTGCCTCTCATGGATCCCAATAAGTTTTTTCACTCACAATGCCATGCAAAACTCAAAATGTGACTATAGTCACGCATTTTCCTTGCATTACTGTGTCATAATATTCTGGTGTCAGAAAAACCACAATTTTTCTACCACCCAGCATTCCCCCAGGTCTCCAGATAAAAATGGTACCTCATTCGCGTGGGTGGGTCAAGTACCCGCGAAGGGAAGGGCCCAAAACGTATTGAGGCGACATCAAAATTACCTATCACAAAACAACCTGGTTTTGCAAGGGGTGTCACCTGGGTTTTTAGCCCCGGGCTCGGCGGCCGTTTTGGGAAACCTACCAAACCCACACATTTCTGAAAACTAGACACCCGGGGGAGTCCAGCGAAGTATGGCTTGCGTGGACCCCCCAACGTTTTCCTACCCAGAATCCCCTGCAAACCTCAAATGTAGCTGAAAAAACCACATTATTCTCATATTTCTGTGTGGGAAAGTTGTGGGATCACCGGGCTGACACAAATGTCCTACCCCACAGCGTTCCCCTCAGTCTCCCGAGTAAAATCATACCTCACTTGTGTGGGTGTCCAATGCAGAATTGGCTAAAAACGTATTTTTAAAAAAAATGTAGCGCTTCGAATTCTCGGTACTATACCCTTTATCCCTATGTTTTGGGCTCTTCCCAGTCACAGGCCCTTGTCCCACCCACACAAGTGAGGTATCATTTTACTCGGGAGACTGAGGGGAACGCTGTGGGGTAGGACATTTGTGCCGGCACGGTGATTCCACGCAAAAATATGTGAAAAATTTGGTTTTTTCAGCTAAATTTGAGGTTTGCAGGGCATTCTGGGTTGGAAAACGTTGGGGGATCCACACAAGCCATACCTCGCTGGACTCCCCCGGGTGTCTAGTTTTCAGAAATGTGTGGGTTTGGTAGTTTCCCAAGATGGCCGCCGAGCCCGGGGTCAAAAACCCAGATGACCCCCTTTGCAAAACCAGGTTGTTTTCTGATAGGTAATTTTGATGTCGCCTCAATACGTTTTGGGCCCTTGCCTGTCGCGGGTACTTGACCCACCCATGCGAGTGAGGTACCATTTTTATCGGGAGGCCTGGGGGAACGCTGGGTGGTAGGAAATTTGTGGATCCATGCAGATTACAGAACCTTCCCACACAGAAATTTGAGAAAATTGTGATTTTTTTGACAAAGTTGGAGGTTTGCAAGGGATTCTGGGAAACAGTCACCCCAGCCTGGATTCCCCTGGGTGTCTAGTTTTCAAAAATGTATAGGTTTGCTAGGTTTCCCTAGGAGCCGGCAGAGCTAGGGTTCAAAATCTACAGCTAGGCACTTTGCAAAAAAAGGGTCCATTTTCACTGTGAAAATGTAGTGTGTCCATGTTGCGTTTTGGGCCGTTTCCTGTCGCGGGCACTAGGCCTGCCCACACAAGTGAGGTACCATTTTTCTCGGAAGAGTTTGGGGAATGCGGGGTGGGTGGAATTTTGTGGATCCACGCAGATTCCAGAACTTTCCAGTACACATAAATGTGAGGGAAATGTGTTGGTTTTTTTTACAAAGTTTGAGGTTTACAAGGAATTCTGGGAAACAGAACCTGGTGAGAGCCAGACAAGTCACCCCAGCCTGGATTCCCCTGGGTGTCTAGTTTTCAAAAATGTATATGTTTGCTAGGTTTCCCTAGGAGCCGGCAGAGCTAGGGTTCAAAATCTACAGCTAGGCACTTTGCAAAAAAGGGTCCATTTTCACTGTAAAAAAAGAAGTGTGTTCACGTTGCGTTTTGAGCCGGTTCCGGTCACGGGCACTAGTCCTACCCACACAAGTGAGGTACCATTTTTATCGGGAGACTTAGGGTAACACAGAATTGTAGACCAACTGTTATTACCTATTGACTTTCGATGCATTTCTGCCTTCCAAATGAAAGACAATGTGTAAAAAAGAAGTCACTTTGAAAAATGTCCTATAATTCTCATGCTATTATGGGTACTCACAATTTCGGAAATGTGCAAATAGCTACTGTTTCTAAACTCTATATTTTGTTACTATTTCAGAAATACATAGGTGTCTTTCAATCCGATTTTTCACTGTATATATTTTCCCAAATGAATTGCTATATACCCGGTACATAATAAAAAACCATTGCAAGACGCTGCTTAGTTATTGGCTCTGGGTTTGTCGGGTTCTTGGTGAACCTACAAGTCCTATATATCCCCACAACCAGAAAGGACCAGCGGATGTAACGGTATATTGCTTTCAAACATATGTCTGGCCTGAAAGCAAGTGGCCTTTTTTTCTGGCTCCCCTATTAACGGGAGAAGCCCAGGCCGCTTATCAAGCGGCCAATCCTACAGGCACTGCCAGCTATACTGAAATAAAAGAGGTCATCTTGGACCACCTGGGGCTTGATGCCGACGCTTACCGGGTGCGTTTTAGGAAGGAGAAGGGTAACTCCGGAGATACACCTAAAACTCTCTTTCATAAATTGAAGACAGCCGCTGACAAATGGCTTAAACCTCAAGAACATACCAAAGAGGAAATAATGTCATTTATTTACCTCGAGCAGTTTCTAGAAGCCCTGCCTTACCCCACCCAGAGATGGCTAAAACAGCACACCGGCCTTTCTGTGGAACAGACCGTAGAAATGGCCACTACTTATTCTAGGGCACAACCAAGTACCTCCATATGGGAAGAAGAGAATAAACCACGCCCCGCGACTGGTAAACAAGACAAGAGAATTATTAGCAGACCCCCGGTAGAAGTCGCTAGAACATGTCCATCAAGACCCGCAGCACCTACTACAAAAGGACCTCAGTGTTTTGAATGCGGTGCATGGGGGCATATAGCCCACTTCTGTCCCCAGAAACGGAACACTGACGAACCTATGGACGTTAGCTACCTTCCACGACATGTCATGTACACCGAAGAAATGGGCACAGGTTTCTATGTAAGTTTGGTCATTGACGGGGTGCACATTAGGGCTCTCTTAGACTCAGGGTGCAGACAATCAGTCATCCAGAGTTCCTTGGTCAAACCCGAGAATGTCATAATCCAACGTCAAATACCCATTAGGTGCGTACATGGGGACGTTAGAATTTATCCAGCAGCTTCCATAAAAGTCAGAATGCCCGACGGGAGGGATCTCCAGGCTATCGTAGGGGTCCTGCCGAATTTATCCGAGAAGCTCATATTAGGAATCGACCATCCCGAGTTTATGAAATACCTTAGTATGAAGGTTAAAAAGTACACCCATAAAACCTCTGTTTTTCTCACCCAGGCTCCATGGCAAGGGGATAAAAACTTCCATTATGCCCAAAGAAACGACCCTACACTCCAAGTAGCATGGCAGCAGGCAACCCTTCCTATTACTACCTACCCAGCTTTCTTAAAAGAAAATGATCTGCTATACAGAAAACGTAGTCCGACGGGTCCCACGCAACTTCTGGTTCCCCAAAGCTTTAGGGAACAGGTCATGTTTTTCGCGCACACCCATCTCCTAGCAGGCCATACAGGCGCGCAGAAAACTAGCCAGACTATCCTGGAACATTTTTATTGGCCCGGTATACACGCACAAATAGCCAAATATTGTCAGGAATGTGAAGTGTGCCAGCGGAAAAACAGAGCAGTCTGGGTTGTTCTCCATTCGAACTCCTGTACGGAAGACAGCCTCGTACTCTCCTCGAGATGACCAAGGAAGCTTGGGAAAAAGAAACCCCAGAGGAAACCCAGGCATTGCTTGACTATTCCAGAGGACTGAGGACAAGGTTGTCCAAATTACGGGAGTTCGCACATAGCAACCTGGAGAAAGCTCAGCGGAAGCAGCAGGTGTTCTATGACAAAGGCAAAAAGTGGCGACATCTGCAAATACATGATTGGGTCTTGGTATTATTACCCTCCGCTCTCCCTAAGGGCCGGTCCGAATGGAAGGGACCCTATGAAATAATAGAGAAACTGGGTCTCACTACATACAAACTTCGCCTCTCCAAGACTAAAACAAAGATCTTCCACATAAATCTGTTGAAGAAATGGCTGGGTCCTCTCCCTAAACCAAACATGGTCACGATAACAACTGAATCCACACTACCACTACTCGACATAAATAAGGACCTACAAAGAGACAAAAGGGAGACCCTGGACACCTTGCTTTCCTCCTTCTCTGACATCTTCTCTGACACCCCCGGGCAAACCTCCCTAGTCGAGCATTCCATCCCTTCCGTGCCCGGGAAGGTCATACGACAACGACCTTATAGGATTCCGGCTGCCCGGCGAGCAGCTGTTGAAAATGAGGTACAGCACATGCTTGCTTCCGGCATTATAAAACCCTCCAAGAGCGAATGGTCCTCGCCTATTGTCTTGGTCCCGAAACCCGACGGTACCATAAGATTCTGTATTGACTTTAGGGCAGTAAATTCAATCACCCAGTTTGATTCCTACCCCCTACCACGAGTAGACAAACTAGTTGAGCGATTGGGAGAAGCCAGATACATTACGACCTTAGATTTGACCAAAGGTTATTGGCAAGTACCCCTTTCCCCACAGGACCAACACAAAACAGCCTTCTCTACACCATCCGGCCTTTATGAATTTACGGTTCTACCATTTGGCCTGCATGGCGCACCCGCCACTTTTCAGCGCCTCATGGACATTGTCCTAAGAGAACTTCAGGGGTACACATCTGCATACCTCGATGACATCATTGTTTTCAGCCCTAACTGGGAACAACATCTGTTACACTGCCAGAACGTTCTTCAGGCCCTCCAAACTGCTGGATTACACATTAACTCAAAAAAATCCAGAGTCGCATACCAGAAAGTCCGGTATCTGGGTTATCTCTTAGGGAATGGGCTGATAGAACCCCAACATGAAAAAGTCGAGGCCATCACCAATACCCCGTTTCCCACAACAAAAAAAGTGATCCGGGCATTCCTGGGGTTACTTGGATACTATCGCAGGTTCATCCCCCATTATTCCCAGATAGCCGCACCCTTAACCGATCTGCTCCGGAAGGGAATTAGAGAAAAAGACCTCCTATCACCTCCCTCCCAGGCCCTCCAGGCTTTCTGCGAGCTGAAAAGAACCATTACCTCTAGTCCTGTGTTGATATCCCCTAATTTCAATCGTCCATTTATTCTCCAGACCGATGCCTCCGACACGGGTCTGGGTGCTGTACTTTCTCAAGAGACAGAGAACGGGGTTGAGCGCCCGGTTGCCTTCATCAGTCGCAAATTGTTTCCACGTGAGAAAAACTATCCAACTATTGAGAAGGAGTGCCTAGCGGTCAAGTGGGCGATTGATAAAATGAGATACTACCTGGAAGGGACTTCTTTTCTTTTATATACCGACCATGCACCCCTCCAATGGTTATGTCGCAACAAAGGGAACAATGCCAGGGTTCTTAGGTGGATCCTCTCCCTTCAACCCTACTCCTTTGAGATCCGACATCGGAAGGGTAGTTGCAATGCAAATGCTGACTTTTTGTCCCGTGTTCCTCAGTTCCCCGAGCGGGAACTGCCTAGGGGAGGGATGTGTCACGATATGCTCACCCGGGACACGATACGAGAAGAGGAGGATGACCAGTTACCTCCTTACGTCTCTCCTGTGCTTTTCTTACAGTCGCCATGGGATACACTTAGCCAGGATTGCAGCGGTCCCTTTAACCCAACATCTTCCCACTTCCTGGAGGAGCAGACGTCCCACGTGACGGGGTCACATGCACCTATAGGATTACCGGATGACGAAGAGGCGGCCTTTTTAACCAATACGGAAAACGAGGAGGTTGTCACGTATTGGGACCACGGAAGCTGCGAGTCCAGAAGGAGCCGGAGAGGAATCGCGGAACAGAGGGAAGACGCTGACCAAGCCCCGCTGCGCTACGAAGAGCAGGGGACACCGAAGCCTCAGCACAGCCATCGAGGGAGGAACCACGAGCGGGAGCCGGACCCGATCCGGTACCACAAGACCGCCAGCCACGCTCACGAGGGAGCGTGGCTTCCAGAGGTACGTGCTCGAGTGCGTGGTTGGTTCCGCAAGGGGTCTCCCACAAGTGCCCATAACCCAGGGGAGGGAGGAGAGCCCTGAGTCCTTAACTCCCAGGACGAACGTTTTTTTGTTTTCTTCTTTTGTTGTATTACACAAACGTTTCGTACGGCGTTGGTGACGGTTCGGGTGTTCTTCCCTCACTCCTTACCCTTATCACGCGAGTATTACAAGATCCCAGAGTGACGGCTGTTTCTCTCTTTGTTTCTTTTTCCCATTCGGTAACCTGACCTCAACCTGCCGGAAGCGGAGGATAAACCATTGAGTCTATTTCAAAATCCTGACGATAAGGAGCCACGAAACTAGATGGACTGGTCTTGACTTATGTTTTCTTACTTTCGTTTTGGCTTAAAAAAAGATTGAATAAAAGTCTTCCTAGCCCACTTATTGTGTCTGTCTCTGGCTGAATACCCACACCATCCTTCCCTAAAACCAACATGACTGAACCCTTCTTCCCCAGATCAGAGCTCCCTGTGCCCACCCAGGGAAGTGGCTACGGAAACAGGCAGCTCCTCCCTTGTGCTCAGTCTAAACCAGTTCTGGGGCCGTTCCCCCTTCCCACTGGGTTTGGACCCAAGCTGACTAGGAAAAAGTAGGTAGGCAAGCCTAGGTGTAAGCTACACCTGCCGGTGACAGGGTAGGTATCCCCTGAAGCGCAGGAAGGGACTAAGCACAGCCCAACAGGCCATCCTGCTCAAGGAAGAAAAGCATCTCTCCATACCCAAGCCTTTTGTCCATTGTCTAAAAACAATCAACAGTCAGGTGACACTGGATCCTGGTAGAAAGGCCAGTTAGGCTTAGGCAGAGAAATGACAACTTTCTAAAAGTGTCATTTCATAAATAATAATATAAAATCAGACTTCACCATTAAGTTGGATATTAAAGTACTACTAAAATGAGTCCTAGAATAATTTTTCTAGCTGCTATCAAACTGAAACTAAGCATTAGAAGTCGTTAAATTGTAACCCAGTGTTTTCCTATAGGACAGACAGCCTTGCTACAGTGAAAACATTTGGGATTGTTTCACTGCCAGAAAATGTAAAACATTAAATATACATGTCCTACTTTTTAAATGTCATGCACCTTGCCCTATGGGCAATTAGGGTCTTCCTAATGGGTGACGTATCCTAAAAAGGAAGGTTTAGGCCTGGAAATTGTTTTATTTTGCCAGGTCCAAATGAAATGGAAGTTTAAAACCCAGGGGCATGCTTTACAGTGCTACTTTAGTGGATTCCACAATGAGTGCTGCAGCACACTAGTAGCATATCATTTACTCGCCCTGAATACATGTAGTGTCACACATTGGGGCTTATAAGTAAATTAAATATGCCAATTAGAAATATGTCAATTTTACAATGTTTAAAGGGAGAGCACAAGCATGTTAGCACTGGAAAGCAGGAGAAAAGTGCACAGAGTCCTTTAGCCAACAAAAACAAATTCAGCAAAAGAAGGTAAAAATCTGGGGTGATCCTGCTGAAAGGGCAGATTTGCAACACACACACTGGGTACACAGCATACAAAACAGGACATAACACACACCTCTCTTAAAACTGACTGTTGGACTTGGCCCTTTTTGCAGTGTAATCCCTAAACTTTTTGCCTTTCTCGTAGCCTTTTTTCTGAGATGGTGTTGGTGGTTTTAAGACTCTGGGCACTTTAGCACTGCTGTTCAGTGTAAAGTGCGTGTGCTCTCTGTGATAAATATGGTAAGATTGGTCTACACCTGTTTGGCCTATTTAATTTACCTGTCAGTCCCTTGTAAAGTGGTATCCCATATACCCAGGGCTGGTAAATTAAATGCTACTGGCGGGCTTGCAGCGCTGATTGAGCCACCCACCAAAGTAGCCTTTCAAACCTATCTCAGGCCTCTGCCATTGCAGGGCCTGTGCGCACAGTGTTACTGCCGCTGTGAAGTGGCACCTAAAGTGTGTGCCATGTCCGTGACCCCCCTTTTTACTGCATGTCAGTCACCCCTAAGGTAGGCCCTAGCTAGCCCTATGGGCAGGGTGCATTATAGGTAAAAGATAGGACATGTACCTTAAGTGTGTGACATGTCCTGGTAGTGACAAACAGCCATTTTGGTTTCTCACTACTGTGGGGCTGCCCTCCCATAGGAATGCATTGGGGATTCCCTGATAAGTGTTTCAGTGGTAATTCCCGATATGAAAGGCGCAGCGTGGTCAAGTTTGGTATATTTGGAATAGTGATAATAAATGCTGCGCAATGGTGTGCGCAGATTTATTATAACTATTTTAGAAATGCCACTTTTAGAAGTTGGCATTTCTGTGTGCTATGTGTCTGCCTGCCTGATGTGAATTGCATGTCTGGCTTGTGAGTGACCGGGGCTGGTGAGGTGTGTGTGGCTCCAGGAGGGGCAGGGTGAGTCAGCGCTAGGCTGAATGGGACATCTGCATCTGGAGTGGTGGGAGGAGAAATCCCTGGTCCCTGAATAGGATGGTGCCTGCCCTAGTGAATGCTGGCTCCGCCCCCCTGTGGTGTGTCTAATGACGAGCCCCCACCTGACAAAGGGGAAGAGGAGCCTGGTAAACAGAGTGCTCCAGAACCAGTTCTAACTGGTTTCCCCAAGCCCTGTGCCAGGGCAGACAAAGGAAAACTAACTATAAATGTAGGGGCTGTGACCCCATGTTTGGTGTGCTGTTCCTGGACCTTTGGGGGGCTTGCTGTTGCTGGGGCCCAGGAGGAACCGCCATGGGGGCTTGCCTCCCTGCTGGAGGGCCCTGTGTGCTGGCCTCCCTGGGCCCAGCTGTGCCCCTTGGATCTTTTGCTTCTAGCGCCTCGTGAGCGCTTTTCTTTTAGTCCCCCCAGGAAGAAGGACTTCAGCCTTGCCAGGGAAAGAGGAGAGTCTTTGCTTTGCAGCACTGCGCTGCACACTGTCCAGAAGGGAACTCCCGGCGTTGGGATTCCCCCGTATCGTGGTGCGCTGTTTGGCAGGAGCCCACCCCGCCTTATGCTGGTGCTTTCGCCGATCTAGCGGGTGCCCACCCGCTCTATGCTTTTATTTCTCGGCGGGAGCCCACCCCGCTTTTCGTGCTGATTCCGGAGAGCGGGTGCCCACCCCGCTTCATGCATACCTAGAAAGCGGGTGCCTACCCCGCTGTGGTGCTGGCTGTACGGCGGGAGCCCACCCCGCACTTGCTTAGCGCCGAGCGAAGTTGCCGCCGGGCCGCTGCTAGGCGACCCGGAAGTCAGGCAGAGCTGCCTGTTTGTGGGCGGGGCGCCCCTACGAGTGGAAGGAAGCGGACGGGAGCCTACCCCGCACTCCGGTGCCCAAAGAAGAGCCCGAGGCCGCCGGAACGAAGGAGAGGGACTGCAGCTGAGCAGCGGGGCTCCCGTGGTGAAGGGAGAGCCCCGCGTGTGCTGCACCGGCCAGAGTGAGGAGGTGGCTGCCGGCTCGAGCGGGGCTCCCGTGTTGTTGGGAGGAGCCCCGCGGGCAGCCCAGGACGTCCGGAGCCTCGCAGGCTCCTTGCCGAAGTCCCGGTCCCAGGAGAGGGACCGGGTGAAGAGCAGAGAGACCGCACGTGGCCGCCAGAGGAGACCAGAGCCAATCTGGAGAGGTCCTGTGGGAGACCGGAGGAGTCCCCGTGCAGCCCGGTGAGTGGGGCTGTGTTGCGAGTCTGGGGGGGTTGGTCGAGGCACATTGTCGGTGCCTTTCCCCTGTATTTCAAAGCCCCAGAGAGGAGCTCCAACTTGCCCAGTTCTTGTTTACTTTGCTCAGCTGTACCACCGTCGCGGACAGCTGCAACGTGTGGGCAATTTTTCTGTGAGAGCCCCAGTGGGGCTCACGAGGCACTGTGGTGCCAGTGCTTCATTTGGTCACAGCTGCCCCGCCGTACAGTGGGCAGCTGCAACGTTGGGGGCAAAGCTTTATTTACAGAGTCCCAGAGTGGGACTCCAGAAGGCACATTGAGTGCCAGTGCTCATTGCTTTGGGGGCATTGTTGTATGCTCGTTTGGCCATAATTGTGGTTAAAAGTCCCGGAGTGGGACTTGGGGGGCATTTCCTTTTGAGGTCAGAGGGCACAGTGAGTGCCAGTGCCTACAGCTTTTCTTCACAGCTGCACCGCAATTAGCGGCAGCTGCAACGTTTAGGCCAGAGCATTTTTAGAGGAGTCCCAGTGGGGACCCAGGAGGCACAGTGGTGCCAGCGCAATTGCGCACTTTGGGGATTCTGCTGCATTGGCTGCAAGCCCTGACACTTTGGGACAGAGGGCATTCGAACCCCAGCGAAAGGCCAGTTGACCTGGGGTCAGTTGTAAGTTGGTAGGGCGCAGGGCCCTAATGTGATTTATGTCTAAAGTACCAAATGTGATGTATGCACCCTGGTTTATGCCCCTAATGATGTCTATGCTTCTAATGAGGTTATTGCATAATGTGTTTATGCTGCTGAGGTCCTAGTGCGTAATGTGTTTATGCTAATGAGGTTTGGGCCTAATGCGGATATGCCTAATGTCATGCTATGATATTTTAGGATGGGGTTTAATGCCAATATGATAATGCTTAGGTCATTATGGTACCAGTAGTTACTGGTTGTGTTTTGCATTTACTTACCTGCATTTTGATGGTTCTGACCGTGGCCTGATTGGCCCGGTCCTGTATATAATCCCCTGTGAATATTGCCTAGTGCCAGTTGGCACAGTGTAAATGTGTGATTATGTTTCTAATGTGTTTATGATAATACAAAGGCTATTTTTTATATAACCTTGTGTGGAGTTCCTTTTGTGGTGTGCCTAGTGTGTCACTGCTGTGTGAGTGTGTTGCGCAAACGCTTTACACATTGCCTCTGGGATAAGCCTGACTGCTCGTGCCAAGCTACCAAGGGGGTGAGCAGGGGTTATCTTCAGCATGTAACTCCCTTGCCCTGACTAGAGTGGTGGTTTCTGCCTGGCTTTGGCGTGAGCCTTAGCCAACCAGAAATCCCATTTCTAACACTGACCAACCTGAGAAAGAGGGCAAGCTGATAACTGTGAAGATTACGTGAGTAACGGAACTGGCCCCAAATGTGGCCCCTCAAGAGAAGTTGATAGATTTCCACACTCTACTGACCCAAGAACCTTGGAATCAATTTGAAGCCATCTGGCCCACATCACCTACAACTGTCAACTGGCCATCATGGCCTTCGATATTAAAAAAACATTTCATAGGGTGTGCCGAGTTTATCTTTTGCTACCCTAAATGTTAAGCATTTGTGTGACTTTTCTAATAGCAATTCTGTCTCTTAACCTCAATCCAAGTGCAGGCTTTTGCCAATAGACTGCCCTTTCAAATCTTAGGCAGGTTGGCAAAACATTTCGCAAAAACACGAGTGGTAATACAATTTCTTTTTTGCGCTGTACATTTGTGTACAGGGTCTTTCAATTCATAATTATTTTAGTATATTTGCTCTACCTTGGAACTAAAGCTTCAATTCATTTAATCTCTGTGATATGGCCTGGTTCCACGTTCTATGTTCTAGCGTGGAACCAGGTCTACTGAGTGTTCTCGGGTTCGGCAGTTGGCGAGTTGGCTAGCTGGTCGATGGATGGGGTTGCTATATTAAACCCTCTTATCAACACTAACCTGGTGTCCTGGTAACATTATTACACTGGCGACGAGCGTGCTTGGGAGAAGAGTGTTGAAGCAACCCCAACATCGGGAAGAGACGAAAGGAAGGAGAAGGACGAGAAAAACGAAGATTGAAAGAGAGGAAACCTACCTGGTCGGAGGAGTTGGCAGGAAGAAGGATCGCCGCATCTGAGTGGTCGGAAGAAGTCTGAGGGAGCAACGGGAGGCGAGTAAACTGTTTGGCGGGCTTCGCGAAACAGATTGGGGCCGGGTGTCATCACTGGAACGCATCGGTCTGGATGCGCGTCACGCTGCGGGACGTAGTGTGTCAGTGTGCCCAACTTCCCAGCGAAAGAAGACCAAAGACTGCTCACTTCGCGGAGAGGAAACAAGCTACACTGGCAGTAGAAAGAGGCCTGAGGGTTTGCGCGACGACGTCGGCGGCCATTTTGAAGCAGGAAAAGGATCGGGAAAACAAAGGGCAGGCTGTTGAAAGGCGTAATAAGGATAAAGCGAATCCGGCCGTGGAAAGAGGCCCAAAGGATCACGTGACGAAGTCGGCAGACATTTAAAGCAGGAAGGTTTAAAAAGAATTAGAGGGCTGAAGGAAAGAAGGAAATGCAAGGAAGGAGGTTGGTTACTGTTTGAAAACAACAGCTTGTCATCACGGTGACAAGCACACCTTGCATACCGTGTGGTGTAAGGATCTTTTACTTGTTCATGACTGGTTTGTCAACACGGTGACAAGCACACCTCTGCTGAGAAATATTTGTACAAACAGAGACGTGGGGGTAAACATAAGGAAATTGTAAAAAAAAAAAAAAAAAAAGGTTTTTAGTGTAAAGAAAGTTTCAGTTTGAAAGGTTGAGGGATGCAAAATGTGACTGCACCTCCGTTCTTTCTGTCTGATCCAGGGGAGCCTCCAGTTAAGTGGAGAAAATGGAGAAAAATATTTGAAAATTATGCGAGAGTGTGTGGTACTAACTTGAGTGCAGAGAGGAAACAAGCACTATTACTTCACTGTTTAGGGGGTGAGGGGCAAGAAGTATTAGAGAGCTTGCCACAGCTGAGCCCGGCAGTTCAAAGGGGGTTGAATGAATACGAAGTATGCGTAAAACAGTTAGACTTACATTATCTGCCAAAGGTGAGTACCATCATGGAGCGGTATTACTTTGGTTTGAGAGAACAAGGAAAGGATGAAACTGTGGAAGAATTTGTGACCTCGTTACGCAAGTTGGCCTCGAGTTGTAAATTTGGGGAATTAGTAGAAGAAAGAATAAGGGATCAATTTGTTTTAAGGTGTTGCAGTGACAAGATAAGAGAGGAACTTTGGTTAAAGGATGAACCACCGTTAGATGAAGTCATGATTATAGCAAAACGTGTGGAACATATGCTCAAATGTGTTGGTGAGTTGAGTAAAGTTAGTAAACAACCGAGTCTTACAGGAAATGTAGAAGAGGTGGTATGTCATGCAGTACAAAAAGATGATGCTGTAAAGAAAGCAGGGAACATCAACTACAAGAGTAGGGAGGAAGAAAATAGGGCAAGTAATGCACAATATGAAAGGAAAAATGTTATGATGTTTCAGGGAACCTGTTATCGATGTGGTAAATTTGGTCACAAGGCAAATGCAAGAGAATGCCCTGCTCTTAAAGTGGCTTGCACAACATGTGGGAAGAGGGGACATTTTACAAAAAACTGTCGTTTTCGCAACAAAAGTGACAGCAGGAATGAAGTAAGAGAAGTTACTTTCCAAGTGAATGAGTGTGGGGTGGAACATCCTACTGAGTGGGTCAAGGTGGGAGATGTTAGAATTAAAATGAAATTTGACTCATGCTCTCACCTCACCTTCATATTTAAGGAAGAGTTTGCGAAGAATTTTTCAAGTAGGACAAATTTAATAAAATCAGATGTTAGACCAACAGGCTATGGGGGAACACCAATTAAGATGTTGGGATATTTTATAAGTTGTATAGAATGCAATGGTAGATTTACCGATGCTAGAGTTTATGTGGCAGAGAAAGGAGACAATTTACTGAGCTGGACTCATCAGGCTCGTTTGGGTATTATTCTCAATCCTAATGCAAAACCCCCTGTGCAAGTGCAGTCCATTGGGAATGCTGAGGACAAATATGTGAGGAAGTTTGAAGGATTGTTCAGTGACTCTCTAGGTTGCCTGAAAGGTTATAGTCACCGGATCAAACTTAAGCTTGGTGCAAAACCTATTGCTGCCAAGGTAAGGAGAGTTCCAATCAGTGTGTATGAGGCAGTAGAAAAGGAGATTGACAGGTTACTAGCTACTGGGGTGATAGAGCCTGTGGAGGCCACGGAGTGGTTGGCGCCCATTGTCGTTGCGCGTAAGGCCAACAATGAGATCCGTCTATGTGTGGATCTTCGCGCTCTCAACAAGGAGGTAGTGGTGGACAGGTTTCCGCTCCCTAATATTGAAGAGATGGTTTCGACCTTGGATGGTGCATGTTATTTTAGTACTTTAGATCTGGCATCGGCTTACCACCAAGTACCCCTCAGTAAGGATTCACAAGAGCTTACTGCATTAATAACCCCAATGGGGGCGTTTAAGTTTTTAAGGATGCCTTTCGGGTTAGTGTCCGCAGCATCTGTCTTTCAGAGAATCATGAATGATGTCATCAAAGGGATACCTGGAGTCAAATGCTACCAAGATGATGTTTTGATTTGTGGGAAAACCATTCAGGAACATGATGGTAGGGTAGCTAAGGTACTTGAAAGACTGATGAAGGCAGGTTTGTCGTTACGTCGTGATAAGTGTAAGTTTGGTGTTACCGAGCTAGATTATCTTGGACATCATATATCTAGCAGTGGCGTAAGACCAAAAAAAGAGCTGGTGGACACGATAGAGAGTTTGAAGGAACCGTCTACAAAGGAAGAGCTTTCTTCCTTTTTGGGGATGGCTGAGTTTTACAGCAAATTTATCAGGAATTTTGCAGATAAAACTGTTCATCTAAGAAGTCTACTGTGCAAGAATGCTGAGTTTGTGTGGGATGAAGCGTGTAAAGAAGAGTTTTTAGGTGTTAAGAAAGATCTCAAGAATGCGCCCAACTTACAGGCATTTAAACCGGGTGATGTGACGTACATTGTCACTGATGCCAGCAAAAAAGGTTTGGGCGCTCTAGTTATCCAGTTGCGTAATGGTCAGGAGGATTTAATTGCGTGTGCTTCCAGGTGTCTTAAGGGTGCTGAGCTTAACTACTCAGTTATTGAAAAAGAGGCTCTCGCCATATTTTGGGCGCTCAATAAATTTAGGAAATTTGTTTGGGGCACATCTTTCAAAGTCAAGTCAGATCATAAGCCTCTGAAAGAAATTTTTGAAAAGAAGGGTCTTGACGCCATCTCCTCGAGGATCAGGAGGTGGGTCATATCGTTGCAGGAGTTTAATTTAAATTTTGAATACATTCCCGGGAGTACTAATGTCTCTGCTGATTGCCTCTCGCGTTTAGTGGACACTGTGGACTCAGCGGAGCAGTCGTGTGAGGTGGGACAAGATGAGGAGTTTGATGTTAGTGTGTGTGACATCACTTTAGGTGTGATAAAGGAAGGTGTGTGGAAGGAAGAATTGAATAAAGACTCTGAACTGTTGGGTGTGATGGAATTGTTGTCACAAGACAAGGGAAATAGCCTGGGGAAGCCCTGGTCATCGGTGTTTAATGAGTTAGCCATTGTTGAGGGCGTCCTAACTAGAGGGACGAGGCTAGTCCCACCTGAGAGTTTGAGGAACAACATTATCCAGATGGCACACGAGGGACACATGGGTATCTCTAAAACCAAAGAACGCATCAGACAGGATTTTTGGTGGCCGGGTTTAGACCTTATGGTGGAACGTGCTGTCCGTGATTGTGTCCCTTGCACTTTAAGTGATAAGGTTCTCAAGCCCAGACAGCCACCTATGGTTTGTAGGAGATTACCCATGGGTCCTTGGGATGAGGTGGCCATTGACATTGTTGGTCCCCTTCATGGAGAACATCAAACACCTTATTTAATTGTGTTGATGGATTTATACTCTCGGTGGATTGAAGTCAGTTCAGTGAGAGACATCACGACACATTGCATAATTAAGTTTTTAGATTCTATATTTAAACGTGAAAGTTTTCCAAATTCACTACTTTCGGACAATGGTCCACAATTCTGTTCTCGTGAAATGGAGGATTATTTGGCGAAGTGTGGTATTGAACATAAAAGAATTTCGCTTTATCATCCCGAATCTAATGGTGCCATTGAGAGATTGAACAAAACCTTGAAGGAAAGCATCCAACTGGCAAGAGTTAACTGTTTGAACTGGAAGGCTGAGTTACAAAATCGCATTTCAGCTCATAGATTTACACCACATTCAACAACTGGAAAAACACCTTTTGAATTATTCAAAGGAAGGTCTTCCAATACGTTTTTATGTCCAGGGTGGATGATTTTAGATAAAGGTCTCAAGAACAATGACATTGGTGAGTGGAGAGACAAGGAACTAGCTCTTCAACAAAAAAGGAAGGTCTATCTAGATGCTCGCCGTTCTTGTAAGGCTATTGAGTTCAGGGTTGGGGACAAGGTCAACGTTAAAGCTCCTGTGGGGTGCCAGAACTGGTCCAAATTTACTGCTATAAAAAGTGTGGTTAAACTTTTCAAAAATGCTGTCAAAACTGATGATGGTCGTATTTGGAACCACAGTCGAGTTGTTCATGTTGGGGTCAATAACGATAACATCTCGTTGCCTGGGTCTAATGTAGGAATTTCTTCTTTTTCCCATTCTGAATCTGTGCCTACTCGCAGGAGTATTAGAGTCTGCAAAAGCCCAAGTTATCTTCACGATTTTTTGAGATAACGATTGTACATTCGCTATGTTTCTTCATAGATACCATGTCCTCTCTCTCTTGTGTATTTTAGGGGGATGAAGGGTTTGGGTTTCTTGTTTTCGTATTTATGTTTCTGGCTGTTACTTTATTGTTAAAATATATTTCAAATGTAAGAGGGAAGAAGTGTGATATGGCCTGGTTCCACGTTCTATGTTCTAGCGTGGAACCAGGTCTACTGAGTGTTCTCGGGTTCGGCAGTTGGCGAGTTGGCTAGCTGGTCGATGGATGGGGTTGCTATATTAAACCCTCTTATCAACACTAACCTGGTGTCCTGGTAACATTATTACAATCTCCTTCATCAATATCAATTCCTTTTTGTTCTCCTTGGTTATGTCATGCGCAATTCCTTATGAGGTTGGTCATATTAAGTGGGTCGTGGAGACAAAAAACAGCACAGTACTTGATTTTCATTCTGCTTCTTTACCATTATTGCGTGAGGCTACCAAGCAGAGAGATATTAAGTCTTTCAGTCTTGAGGTGCTCATCATTTAGTACTGCATAGGAGGACCAAAAAAAGAGAAATAAAAATGCCTAAATCTTTTTTTAATGAAATTACAATTTTCAATCCCAGCTAGCTATATACATTTGGATTAATACCCGACAATTTTGGTAATCTACACATTTTCACAGTCACTACTTTACAGCTGTTGCATTGCATTAGCATTGACATTATTTTTCAATCAAGTCAGAGTGAACTGGTTACTGCACCCTTCCTTGTATACCACATCGACAACATTCAGAAACCCAGTAAGAGTAATAGACATACATACAGTAGAGGTGGAGATTGTGCGACTTCCAGACTGATGCATGAGAAGGGGGATGCTGTTAAGGTTGAATCTGAATACACCTCGGAAAACAATAAACATACTGTAAAGAAAGAGAACATAAAAAGCCCTTACGAAGAGAAAATACAGCAGCTGGTGCAATGCAGGTACTGGCAATATTTTTAGACCAGTTTACAAGCATTTAGTTTACAACGAGAATGTAAATGAAGAGTTAAAGCTAAACACTGGAATAACATAACGGCCATATTGTCTTGAGTTTGCTAAAAGTAACCAAAGTTCGCATCACCGAGAAGAGGTTTTCTGGGTTTTCTCTGTTCTCATTACTTGATGCTTGTACCTGATCACGAGATTAGTCAAAGTCAGGGACATGTGATTAATTCTAGGCAAATTCCACTCCTTTGCATATGATCTATATTCTCTGATCACAGCTGATTTGAACAAATAGGTGTTGCCGAGACAACCAAAACCATATGGTACTGAAGCTTCCTTTAACATAAAGCTATGGAAGAGATTGTTTCTCTCGAAGACATTAAAATTACAAAATGGCGTTATTCGACCACAATGTGTCCTAACTTTACTTTCTTACAAACTGGAACTTGGAGATATGGTAACTTGGGGAGAACTGCTCAATCATCACTATTAGGAATTAGTGATGAGTACTCTACAAATTTTGCAGGTGCCGAATGAAGTAGGAGGAAGGTGCTACTATTAAAACATACATTTCTGCATATAAAAGCAATCGTATATTGCATACATAGAGGACCATGAAATTACTGCAAATGCAGCTGTGCATGTTCAGTATCCATAAACACTTGCAACATTATCCTTTTTGTATCTTGGCGACCACTGGGTATTCAGTGGAGCATTCCACTTTATGCTACAAACAGAACATACATGCACACATTCCAGTAACTAAATTTACTTTTGTAAACTATTCTTTGAATAGCCAAAAAAAGGATGCCACATTTTGACTGTATATCTCCAACACCTTTTCTTTAGTCTTCATACCCTACGGATAACGCCTAGTTACTAAGTACAGGAGAAACTGTGGCAAATTATTTTCACACTATTAATGTAACTGCTTCATATAGACAGATCAGTTGACCAAGATGCCTTCAAGTGATTTCTTTTCATTTAATTACTCAGTTCAGTGTGTCTTAATCGTTTCTTGAAAGGCTATTGATCCATACACTTGAAGAAGAGCTGTACTGCAGCAACAGTGAGAAATTAGAGAAAAAAATGGCAATCTTCCTAGTATTACATTGAACATGGAAATACATATTATTACTATTATTATACTGTGCATCCGTTTCAGGAGGACAACATAGTAGGTGGAGGTTGCCTTGCATGTGAAGCAAAGATTATGAAACATTAGCATGATTGCCAGTTGGATAGACCCTAAAGAGAGGAAGAAATAATTAAATCAAGCTTAGACAATTGATAGCTGTTGGTTCCTATCCATCAAGGGAAATATTAGCAAACACAGGATATCCGACAGCTTACAGACGCCAAAAGGCCTGCTTCATCTCTTACAACCATCCTTTCCAACAGAATGGCACAAAGGTCAGTCTTAAAAGCCTTAAAGCTATTTCTGATGAAGAGGATGTCTTACCATTGCTCTTCATCAGAGCTCTCTCTGGGAACGATTTCTTACCCTTACTTACCATTGTCAATGCCTCCCTCACTCAAGGCATCTTAGCAAAAGCTCTCAAGATAGACCGCTAATTTACACATAGCACACAATGCCCTCTAGACCACAGATGAAGATGAGCCCTGCCTCCCAATATTGCTGAACCTCTCAGCTGATTTCGACAGTCAACCATCCAACCCTCATACGCACCCTGGAGACTTGAATGGGATTCGCAGGCAATGTCCTTCACTTGCTCTTCTCCTACCATTACAATCAGCAACAGTTTGCTTACATGGGCACTTCCAGGTCACAAAAGATTTACATCACCTGCAGAGTTGCTTGGTGTTCTATTCAAAGATAACAGCATCAAGATTCACCAATATACAAATGATACACAAGTCTTCTTAAAAGTCTCCTCTCCTTCAGGCACACAACGCCTCAAACATGCTTGCACATCATCCAGACACGGTGGGGGTAAATTTAGGTGGATGCTGGGCATCCAAGACAGAATTCCTGTTATTTGCCAAGAACAGTAAACAAGATACAGAACAAACCTGAACCCTGGAGGAATCGACCCTCAACTTTCACCGAATGGTAGCTTGGCACACAGCAGTCAGGCTTATCTCAGAGGCAATGCGTAAAGCATTTGTGCAACACTCTAAAACAGATAAACTGTGAAAACACATCACAAAAAGGAGCCTAACTGATTTAGAAAACAGAGTCATTTTTAATAAATAAAACAAGACCAAAATGACAAAAATCCAGTTAGTCGAACTGGAGATATTGAATTTTAGAGTTTTTAGTGTATACAGCGCCAAAAAGCACAAAGCGCCAATTGGGGATATCTGGTTGCACCAGACAAAGTCACAAGTTCAGGTCGACCGCGATGGAGAGCAGACCAGTTACAGGGAACCAGTCATGCCCGCTGAACAGAGTACCTTAAATCTTGGTTGCCGAGTGTTGCATCGATCTGGGTTGAAGATGTGCCGCACAGCCGAAGCGATGTGTCTGATTCAAGATGTGGCGAGGCTGCGATGTGAGGTCCTGTTGCGTCATCGAGGATACTGTCAACAGTGCTGGCGATGCGAAGTCTGCGTCGGGGATGCAGCGTGCAGCAGGCGGTACGTCAGTTCTGAGGAACTGCAAAGCTGCAATGCTGAGTCTGATGTCGTTAAGGCTGCTGTCGACGAGAAATGCAAGGACCTTGGCTGTGGATGCGCAGTGCTGCCAGGGCAATGCATCGGTTTCAAGGACTGCGGTGGGCGATGCATGCCTTTGCAACGGGTCCAATTCACGCAGCAGCGGTGATGCATCGGTTAAGCTAGGGGATTCGCCGCTCAACAGGGAAGGTGCATCGGTTCCACTGAGAAGCACCTTAGGCCCACTTCCAAGGGTCTGGGACTGTGGTGGCACCACTTGCCAGGGCAGACTCACAGATGGCAGAGTCCAGCTCTGGCTCCGGACTAACTACAGGCAGTATGCAAGAACCAGCCAATTCAGATAGAAGTGAGGCTAGGCCCAGCTCCTCCATTCCATCCTGGCAGTGATGGACCACTCAGTCACACCTAAGCTCTCATTGTGTGTGGCTGTCTAGGAGGAATACATAAAGCCCAACTGCCAACTACACACAGTCAGGTGACCAGAGACAGGCTGTAGGCAAAAAATGGCTAAGGCAGGAAAAAGCCTACTTTCTAAAAGTAAGATTTTCAGAATTGAAATTTTAAATCTGACTTCACCATAAGTTAAGATTTTATATTGGGATTCCAGAGACACCAAACTTGAATCAAGTATGTCTTCCCATTTGGAAATTACACTTATAAAATGTAGTAAGGAAATCCAAATGTTATCCTATGGGAGATATAGGCCTTGCAGTAATGAAAAATGAATTTTAGAGTTTTTCACTACATGTAAAAATTAAAAGTACACGTCCTGCTTTCTAAACACATTGCACCCTGCCCTCTGGGCTGGCCAGGGCCTACAATAGGGGTGACTTATCTGTATTAAAAAAGAAGGTTTGGGCCTGGCAAAAGGTTTATCTTGTCAGGTCGAAATGGCAGTTTAAACTGCACACTCGGGGTCTGCAATGGTAGGCCTGAGACATGTTTAAAGGGCTACTTAAGTGGGTGGTGCAATCAGTGCTGCAGGCCCACTGGGCACATGTAGTGCACTTTACTAGGAACTTATAAGTAAATCACAAATGCCAATTGGGTATGAGCCAATATTACCATGTTTAGAGGAGTGAGCACATGCACTTAGTGCTCAAAGTCCTACGGCAAGCAAATATGAGGTCAGAAAAAATGGGGGAGGAAGGCATAATGTTGGTTGGAAGACCACCCCAAGGCTGACAGGTCTAACAATCCCCATATCCATTAGAATCACCCAAATGCTGCTCTGATTTAGGAAAGAGCAGAAGACTCACATCTTTAAAGAACACTACTTAACAATGCATTAACCGGCCACAACCCAGTTTCCTTTATTAACCGTTAACTTTATGCTTGTCTTGGACCATGTACAGTGCTACGCTGCCTTTTGACTAGGTTTAGCTATAGATCTAACACATACATACAATAGCAAGAATCTTAAACACCCCAACATATATTAAGGCATGTTCCCATAGCACAGGCCTTGGAAGATGACAAGCATCTAATAAAGAACCAAACTGCAAACCTAGCTCACAGAATGTGCTGCCACAGAAAAAGAAGATGCTGAACATAAGAACTTTCACATCCTTCAGTTTTTGTTGCAGCAAACCAAATATTTTTGCCTGCGCTGTTAGAAGTTCTAAAGTGAGGGATGCTCTGAAAATCATTCTTTATCTACTCGCATTCTATCTATATATATTTTCAGTGTTTTGGGTCATTGGAACAGTCACAGTAAATAAACTGAAAAACAAGTAGTTATGATTTTATTACGAAGGACCATTTTTAGTATGTGCAAACCAAAGCAAGCACAATCATTATTCATGGTTTATCTTTCTGCAGCCACACACGTCCACCACGCAGTACAGTAAAACACCAAACAATCAGTCAGCAGCAGTGTAACAGTTACATTATACCAGCAGAAAGAAAATTTTAAAAAAATAGGTCGGTTTTTTTTTTGGCTTACTAAGTAGAGAAAGTACTTTTAAGCACTGTAAGGCGCTGTTACTTATTATAAAATAATATTATTAAATTTGCTTTGAATGTAGTCTTTCATAAGGAGTATTTATGGGTACTTCCTTACACAGTATGAAAAATCTTATTTACCCTGCAAGCATCTGTTTGTAGGGTATAGTGCACTCGTACAGCGATTACTGTGAAGAGTTATGATGCAACAGAAGTACTGTTTTATACCCCCAACATTTGACGTTTCACGTTGAGCTCAATATGAAATAGAGGGAAATATTACAGCCTTACTTTCTTGGATGTCTCATGTGGTGGTTGCATAAATAAATATTATGACGGCATCACTATAACAATAATTTATTACAATGATGTATATTACAATTATCTACTCATTCAAGCAGATGTTTACACGTTATTAGTGGATAAAAGTGTCCACAATGTGGCACGATTACATCGGTATCATTACCAATGTACTCTCTGAATACGCACACTTTAAATTTAAAGCAGTAAGTGACTTTTCACATTTAAACATGGCGCCCACAGTGCGCCTACGCTTTTGAATCAAGAGCACAGTCCTCTCTCAATGCGCACCTCCCGTGGCACCGCAGGCTTTTGAAAAACTGACACTTTGTTGGACGGCATACTCGCAGCGAGGGGCATATTACCGAATCCACTTACCGGTAAGGAGGAGACTTACTTTGAAGGTGGGAGATTTTCGGCACGTATAGCCGAGGAAACGCTGGATTCTGATACGGCCCTTTTTTTCTTTCTATATTTGCATATTACTTGAATACAGGAATGGATACGCACTTGGATATTTCCCCAGATCTGGGGTATATATGGGTTAAAGTTCATATTTAAGGACGTCCAGACTTTACTTAACGGCCTACTCGCCACGAACTAAGACTTCCGTTCTGGTAAGTAGCATAAACCCTTTTTCTTTGATTACATTTATATTGCGTGACATATTCTCATCAAAGGGAAATGAATATGGATTTGGCTATTTATAAATTTGAATTATAGGAACAGACTAATATGTGGTACAGTCCCTGCACACGGGGTTCCTTTTCCTTATGATTGAAGATTGGCTATACAGCTTTGAGGAAGTTATATACCGGATACTTAAGGTTGAACTAATTATTATATCCTTCGGGATGGAATTATCACTGGAAGAGAAGTAGGTGCCTTATAATTTAATATTACAATCCACTTCAGAAGGATACTTACCAGTAGATGATATTCTTAAGGTATTATACTTTTATTTTTTGCTATTAGGTATTCTACACAGAAAATATAGGTATTTATGGTTCCTTTCTTTACACTATATGTTTGATAATCTTAGTGGCGGGCACAGTGTGGATCGCACTCACCACGTGGATACTGGGCTTACCCAATCATATGGATTGTTTACGCTAAATATTGCAGAGATTTATAATTTCACAGTGCTCATCTACACAAATATTTCTTACAACTTTTCTTTATAACATTTTAATTTTATGTGGATTTACTAGACTTTTGGAAACTAAGTTTAGTAATGACATAACTATGCGCATGGGTTTCCACTACTTGATGTCACTAAGGTTTAATCAAATTTTTGACCTTTTGGATGTTTCACTAAAGTCACTATGAGGTTATTTAACAATAATGAGTTCTGAGCCTTTGCAACAGGGGTTCTTTTTTCTATGTAATTTTCTTAGCCCTGAAGAAGTCGCGGGATATTGTGCCCTAATTGCAACGAAACATGTTTTGGCTAAGAAACTAAAACAGCTGAACAGAAGAACAACAAAAGAAGACAACACATTTGTCTATACTGACATTATAATATTGTTTGGACTATACTTTGCGTGTGCTGGGGACCTTGTTAAGGGTATAGTGCTATAGACTAAAAAAAATCCACTTAGTGGGGGAGTAGTGAAAATGGAGTGTAGAGAAAGACTGCTACGGTGAGCTATATACAGTAAGTAGTTAAAGTAGTGATGTGGGAGTAGGAGCAACATGCCAAAACAGCAACCTTTTGGGGAAGAGGGTAGACGCATGTGAATCTACAGCACTTACAGGGTAATATTTTCCGTTCGTACCATGTGTGGCTGCAGATACCTTTGCTCTGCATGGACTGTAAAGCAGTTTCCTCCTAAAGTGGTGGCCAGGCAGCAAATAATTCCGATGTTGCGAACAATGTTTTTAGTACCATTTAGCCATCTAGACCGGCTAGTATGGCCGCACAGTAGTGCTTTGTAAAGGTGTGTGGTGTTGACCAGATAGCTGCCTTGCACATGTCTGCTAATGTGATGTGACCGAGGAAAACCATGGTTGCCCTGATTTTTTGCATGGAGTGTGCCCTAGGAGGCACAGTGAGTACACGTTTAGCTTTAGCGTAGCAAGTTTGGATACACCAGACAATCCACCTTACAAGTCCTGCTTTGGAAATGGGGCAATATTTATAGGGTTTAGCAAAGGCTACAAAAATGTAGTTATTTTAGCAGAAGGACTATCAATATACTACACAAGCGCCCATTTGACGTCTAGTATGTGCAGCACCCTTTTCTAAACCTTTACTGAGTCTGGTTGTGGAAAGAAAACAAGCAGCTCTACAATCTGGTTGATGTAGAAAGGTGAAACTACTTCATGAAAGAACTTTGGATTCGTTCATGTGCACTCTGTCTCTGTGCACATGAATTAATGATTGTTGAAGAGTGAGTGCATCAGAGAGGTTTTGGTACTAAGAAAGCCACATTTCAGAGAAGAAACTGAAAGGTGCAAGAGGGGAGTAGTTCAAAGGGAGAACCATAAGCATTGTGGGAACTATGTTAGGGTTCTATTGTTTGGGATCCACTGAGGGGCTGAGTATTCCTGGGGGTATTACCCTTTTGAGTCCCTCCACAAACACCTTAACCACAGGGATTTTGAAGTGCAATGATTGTTCCCTGTTTAGCATGTATAGCACAACAGTGGCTAGGTGAAGATGTATGGAAATATATGCACGACCTGCCTTCTGTAAGTATAAAAAGTAACATAAAGTGTCTTAAACCCTGACCTTGAAAAGGTATAGCTGTTTTGAGATGGACAGATTTCTTCATCTTGGCTACATAACATGCATGTGTAGTAAACCTAGGTGCCTCGTGCAGTATGGCCATACACATTAGGGAGGTTTAGGTAGCCAAACTCTAAGACCACAAGTGAGAGATCGCTAGTTTGAACTTTTTGGGATCTGGAGGCCCGATTTGCCAGAGCTGTTGCTTGAGAAAGTCCATTCTGATAGTTAACTTCTCGTGGGAACTGATGGACATCACTAGGAGAGGGAAACAGCATTTTCAAGGTAGTCTTTACTATGGGAAGCCTTTACCGTGCATATGTCTTTACCAAGCATCTCTCTTTATCACACATGCCTTCAACACACGTGTCTTTATCCAGTATGCCTTTCCCAAGCATAATGTTAGGTAGAGGTAAGTATATTTTAAATCTTTAGAAACATTAATTTACATAATATTTATATTTCAAGGAGTTTATTCTTTTTAATAAATCAATATTTCAAAGTATAAGTAAAAACAGTTCTGAAGTATAAGAGTCATAAATAGGTTTTAGGGATGGATGGATGGGAGATGGGGGTATTGGGTGGGTAGTGTAGTAATACTAAAGTATGAATTAAAAATATTTGGGTATTAAATTCTAGCGAGATTTTAAAGTAGAAGAGATTTTCGAGTAGATGAAAGAATAATTTTGTATAGTACAAATTAACAATAATAAGTTTTAGGAACAGGATGCAATGGGTATAGGGACATTGGATGGGGAAATTAATTAATACTTTGGTATTATTGAAAATACTTTGGTGTTAATTTTTTTTTTTTTATTTGAAATATTTTAAAGTGTTGTAGGAGAGTAGGATCTGCCTCTTATGTTGCCCCCACTTTTTTTCTGATGTTTACACTGGTTTCTGGCTATAGTCTGGCTGGGACCCTGCCAATCAGGGCCCCAGCCTCTCTGTTCTCTCTAAACGACTTGGAGTGCACTCTAGGTGCACTAGTGATTGGATACTGTGGTGCCTTATGAGTCCCTAGTATATGGTACCTTAGGTACCAAGGGCATAGGTACTTCACATGCCTACCAGGGGCTGAAGCATGTATTATGCCACCCTTGGGAAGCAGACTAAATCTGACACCACAGGTCTGCTACTGCAGCCTGGGTAAGGTGGTGCATGCACCCCTTACTGGGATATAGGCTACCTATATCACTACATAGATACACACATATAAACCTATAAGTCACTCCTATGGCAGGCCTTATCAATCCTGAAGGCAGAGTGCTTGGTTCCTATGTGAGAGGGTGCCCCTGCATGAGCAGAGCCCCTCTGCAGCATTCGGAGACCCTTCTCTGATGCGGTTTGTAGTGCAGCCTGACCATATACTCTTAAGCGCATTACAACCCCGCGTTAAATGCTAACTTTGGGATGGCTGCACGGAAACATGTCGTGTTTGGTGTCAAACATCTTGGAATACTACCCCCCCCCCCGCCACTTCTGGCGGCGGGGGTAGCATTCCACCCTTCTAGAGGGATAGACATGTACCTACTGTGGAAACGCGGTAGAATCCTGAAGAGCCCTGGCATCACAAAATGGATGCCACCAGTCACAGACACTGGGCTGCCCTCCTGCTGATGACCGAACCTCGCAGTGGAGGAAGCCCAACAATAGGTATCCTGTCCCAGGGAGGTGTGACCACCTCCCAGACAGGGTTTAGTGTATTGGGGCTGGGTGGGTGCACTCCTAGAGTGCTTTGAAGTCCTGCACTGGGGGAGCAGAAGGCTCCTCTGTGCATACACCAGTTCAAACCGGCTCAGGGGCTACCTGCCCCTGCTCTGGCGCGAAACTGGACAAAGGGAAGTGGGTGTAGCCACCCACTCCCCTGACACTCCCATAGGTGGGGTCTTAGAGCTAGTCCCTCCCTTCCTTTTTAGTATAAGGTAGGGAACCCTTGCCATTGCAAACTAGATATCCCTGGACGACGTTCTGAAGAAGAATCCTGGACCTTCGACGTTCCACTACCTCTGGAAGACTGAAGAATCTCCCTTGGAGTCAAGGAGTGACTCCCCTGCTTGGCAGGCACCAAAAACTGAAACGACGGTCGCAAACTACGCCGCTCCCGCCGGAGCCCGAGGTCCCTGCAGCCCAGACGAGGATTTCCTGACTTCTCCAAGGCCATCGTGAGTCCCCAGCGAAGCTGAGGCAAGTGGACCCCACGAGTGACGAGGAACCGCAGTCCCTGGGTACCATGCACTATTGTCGAGTGCAACCCCTTCACGACTTTCTACGAACCTGTGCTTTGGACCACGTGTGGTCCCAGCCTCTAGCAGGAATCCCTCCGAAGATCAGAGGCCTACCCCGTCCCGAGTGACCGTGGGCCCCTGTTGAAGGAATCCTCCCGAGGCGTCTTCGCGATCCCTTGCCAGCCAGCTTGTGGGTCCCCTGAAGACTTTTCTACCGAACCAAAGGGCTCCCCTGGTTGCTCCAGGCCTGCCCTGACTTACCCTCGCTGGGTGAGTTCCCCAGACCTTGCTGGTCTGCACCATTGACTTTTTGCTCTTTCCACGAGACTTGCTGCTACCAAGGCTTGTTTGCTCCAATCGGGTCGCCGACACCGGAGTCAGCTGCAGACTTCGTGGGACACGCTGAATCCAGCTCCTGGTCGTCCTCGACGCCTCCTGGACCTCGTGGCCGAAGAGTCAAGACCTGAATCTGTCGACGACGGTGGGCATTCATCTTCCTTGCCCCGGGTCACTGCCCAGTGACTTTGAACACTGTCCCCTCTGCTTTCAGGTCTTCCTCCTTCCGAATCCAGGCTTGGATTCCACCGGACACTTCTTCTGGCTTCACAAGCAGCAAGTCTTCATTGGCTCCCATTGAAAACGACGCCGCGACCCGACACCAAAGGACACCTATGCACCCGGCTTCCCTGGGTGAGGTAACTCCAGCACTACGGTGCTCCTGTGGGTGTTGGCCCTAGAACTACTTACCCTGTAAGTGACTTGCTTGTAGCTACTCCCGAAGTGCCCTTAAACTCTTAATTTCCAACCGCGACTTGCCCCATTGAAGTCTACGGCGATCCGCGCCTGTGTTCACGCACTGCACGCGTCCCCCGTGGGTCCTTTACTTACCTGCCTTGGGTGGTTTCGTGAGGCCCCAGCACTTCTGAAGGCCCTGGGCCTTGTCCCTTTGCAAGTCGTTGTTCTCAAGTCTCTTTTAGTATATCGTCTGGTACGCCCCTAGGGCCCCAGCCATATTTGTGCTTAATTTATTGTGAAACGTTGATTTGTGCATATGTTCCTGACTTCTAATCTCACAAGAGATTAGTAGAGAGTTGTTTAGTAATAAATACATATATATTTGATATATATACCTGTGTGGTGTCTTTTCATTTGGTGATTCAAGAGATTGTGTGGTAAAACAAGCTGCTTTACATTCCTCCAAGACTTAGCCTGGAGGCTGCTCTCCACAGCTACCACTAGGATAGCTTTCTATGAAGGTTGTCTTAAACCTACCTACCATAAGAGTCGAATTGTACTGGTGCAAGGTGTCCACTTTAACTAGTGAACAGCATATACCAGGCCAACTTCTCACATTGGTGGCAGCGTGTGGGATTCCAGCTTGCTATTGTTTTACCAGAAAATCTCTATTTGAATTACTAACTGAAAACCACTATAGGTACTCAAGGTACATATAAAGTCAAGCTTAGTATCAATAAGTTCTACTGAACTTAGAGCTGTGTGCCAAGGGATAGCACACCCTTTCTACAGCTCAAGCTAGTATCAGTAGGCCACAAACTAGTGTAGGTAGTACAACACTGCACAACACTAGAATGTCCTTAAGGGGTGGACCCAGTGGATCCACTCAGCCTCAGTTTAAGGACATGACTTTCTTTGACTTGAAAGCCATGTGTGCTGAAAGGCACCTGAAGCTAGGACAGAGTCCCTCCACACTACACCTGATAGATCTGCTGACAGCAGATGATCTTAGATTAGCTCTAGGAGCTAATGGGTCTGAATCAGTGAGTGGGTCAATTACAGTGTCTGGGTCAGATGATGGACATCAGGATGACCAAGACTCTGTGGTTGTAGGGCCAGGTCCCAAGGGGTCTGAACAGGACAGAGGAATTCTCCCTAAGAGAACTGACATAGTGGAGGAGAGGCCTAGGTCCCTTTCTAGGGAATCTGAACACTCCTATCACTCTGGCAGAGAATCTGTCTACCAGAGGAACTCCTACTTCTCAAGAAGAGAGACCTCCTCTGACAGAATGTACAAACTGCTGCAGTATGAGGAAGCAAGGTTTGCCCTCAAAACCAAGCAGTTGGCATTAGATAAGGAAGCCCTGGAGCTCCAGAGAGCTTCTAGAAAAGAGGGGTTAGAACCCCTGGTGGCAGCAACAGTGTCCCTAGAGGCAGAGAATATATTCCAGACCATAGGAACCTGAGCAAGGTTGTTCCTCCCTACCAGAGTGGGGATGATATCCATAAGTGGGTAACTGCTATGGAAAGGGCCTGTAGAGTACAACAGGTCCCCCAAAAGCAGTGGGCAGCAATCTTGTGGCTCTCCTTTTCAGATAAAGGTAGAGACAAGCTCCTCACTGTCAGAGAAGAGGATGCTGATGACTATGAAGTCCTGAAGAGTGCACTGATAGAAGGGTATGGCTTAACCACTGAGCAGTACAGGTTGAAGTTCAGAGACACCCAGAAGGCACAGACTCAGGACTGGAC
The DNA here is from genome assembly GCA_963921515.1 of Calotriton arnoldi. Taxonomy (NCBI): domain Eukaryota; kingdom Metazoa; phylum Chordata; class Amphibia; order Caudata; family Salamandridae; genus Calotriton; species Calotriton arnoldi. The sequence goes on along the minus strand of CAWUFW010005998.1, from coordinate 417,529 downwards.
TGACTTTGTAGATTGTGCAACCAAGGCTCTGGAGGGTTGGCTGGTTGGCAGTAGGGTTACTGATTTCAAGGGATTGTATAATCTAATGATGAGAGAACAGATCCTTAATAATTGCCAGAACCAGTTGTTGCATCAATACCTGGTGGACTCAGATCTGACCTCTCCCCAAGAATTGGGAAAGAAGGCAGACAAGTGGGTCAGAACCAGGGTGAGGCAGAAAACCCAGAACCAAGGGGGTGACACAAAGAAGCAGGATTCTAAGGGCTCTGAGAAAAGTGGGGATAAGTCAAAAGACCAGAAGTCTTCACAAGGGCCCCAAAAATCTGCATCTGGTGGGGAGTCACAATCCAACAAGGGAAAAGGCCAAAGGAAGCCCTGGTGCAAATTCTGTAAACAGAAAGGGCACTGGACTTCTGATTGTAACAAGACCAAACCATCACCACTCCTGCCCCTAAGGCAACTGTTCCCCCTAGTTCAGCTACTGGTGGAGGTGGTACTCAGAATAAGGGTGTAGTAGGGTTGACCCTGGGTTCTGAAGTGGACTCTGGCCTAGTCAGAGTACCCACTCAGGCAATGCTGATTTGTGATGGAGACATTGACATGTCCTTCCTGGTGAGCCCCAGTAATCTGGGCAAATACAAACAGCAGCCTGTAATAAATGGCAAACAGGCTTTGGCATTTAGGGACACAGGTGCTAGTGTCACCATGGTGGCAGAGGATCTTGTGGACCCTGGACAGATCATCCTGGGCGAAATGTACCAGGTGACCAATGCAAGCAATGTCAGGACCAACCATTGTCTGGCAATTGTGAATTTCTCCTGGGGAGGGGTAACTGGCCTCAAGAAGGTTGTAGTCAGTGCAGACCTCCCTGTAGAATGTCTATTGGGCAATGATCTAGAAACTTCAGCCTGGTCTGAAGTAGAGTTATGGACTCATGCTGAGATGTGGGGCATCCCTGCAAAGGTATTTGCTGTGACCAGGTCACAGGCCAAAATGCATGACACTGAACCAGCTATGGATCCTGAAACCATGGACCAGATGCTTCCCAAAAAGAGGAGCAGTAGGGGTAAGGCAGTGCCTTCCCCTCTGTCTCAGATCACTGATTCCCCTCTTGAGGGAGGAGGAGCAGATCCTGAAGAAGGAACTGCCCCAGAGGAACTTGAGCCTGATCAGGTTGAGTTCTTGGGGGCAGGGGGCCCTTCTAGGGAAGATCTGAGTAAGGAGCAACAGTGCTGCCCCTCTTGAACCCCTCAGACAGCAGGCTGCTGCTGAGGCTGCTGGGAGTGCTAGTGGGTCCCATAAAGTTTATTGGGATGAGGGACTCCTATATTCTGAGGGTAGAGATCCAGCCCCTGGAGCCACCAGGAGGTTGATAATACCCCAGACGTTTAGGGGTTCCTCTTGACCCTAGCACATGATATCCCTTTAGCAGGTCACTTGGGCCAAAACAAGACCTGGGACAGGCTTGTTCCACATTTTCATTGGCCACATATGTCAGAGGACACAAAGGAGTTTTGTCGCTCCTGTGTCACATGCCAAGCCAGTGGCAAGGCAGGTGGCACCACAAAGGCCCCCTGATACCACTACCTGTGGTGGGGGTACCCTTTGAAAGGGTAGGGATTGACATGGTTGGTCCCCTTGACCCTCAAACTGCATCTGGGCACAGATTTATCCTGGTGGTAGTGGATCATGCCACCAGGTACCCAGAGGCAATTCCCCTGAGGACCACCACAGCCCCTGTGGTGGCAAGAGCCCTCATTGGAGTTTTCTCCAGAGTGGGTTTCCCAAAGGAGGTCATCTCCGACAGAGGTACAAACTTCATGTCAGGATATTTGAAGGCAATGTGGAAGGAGTGTGGTGTAACTTATAAGTTCACCACCCCTATCACCCACAATGCAATGGGTTGGTTGAACGTTTCAACAAAACCCTGAAGGGAATGATTAAAGGACTCCCAGAGAAGCTTAGGCGGAAATGGGACCTTCTTCTTCCCTGCCTGTTGTTTGCATACAGAGAGATTCCACAGAAGGGGGTTGGTTACAGCCCATTTGAGCTTCTGTTTGGGCATCCTGTAAGAGGTCCATTATGTTTGGTAAAAGAGGGCTGGGAGTTACCTCTCAAACCCCCAAACAAGATGTGATGGACTATGTACTTGGTCTCCGCTCCAGGATGGCCGAATACATGAAAAAGGCAACCAAAAACCTGGAGGCCAGCCAAGAATTACAAAAAGCTTGGCATGACCAAAGGCTGTGCTGACTGTGTACCAGCCAGGACAGAAAGTGTGGGTGTTGGAGCCTGTGGCCCCAGCAGCCCTCCAAGACAAATGGAGTGGCCCCCATACAATAGTTGAGCAAAAGGGAGAAGTCACCTATCTGGTGAATCTTGGAACTCCCAGGAGCCCCTGAGGGTGCTCCATGTCAACAGATTGAAACCATATGTTGACAGGGCTGACATGGGCTTGCTCATGGCAACTGATGAGGAACAGGAAGAGGAGAGTGACCCTCTCCCTGACCTGCTCTCACAGAACCCTGATGATGGGTCAGCAGATGGTGTTGCTTTGGCAAGCAGCCTCACTGACCATCAGCAAACTGAGTGCAGACAAGTTCTGCAGCAGTACAGACATATGTTTAGCCTGACCCCTAGTCAGACTACCTGGTGCACCCATGAGGTGGACACTGGGGACAGTCTGCCTGTCAAGAGTAAAATCTACAGGCAACCTGACCATGTCAGGGACTGTATCAGGACTGAAGTCCAGAAAATGTTGGAGTTAGGTGTGATTGAGCCTTGAGATAGCCCTTGGGCTAGCCCAGTAGTCCTAGTACCCAAGCCTCATACCCAGGGTGGTAAGAAAGAAATGAGGTTTTGTGTAGACTACAGAGGCCTCAATGCAGTCACCAGGACTGATGCCTATCCCATACCAAGGGCAGATGAGCTGATTGATACTTTGGCCTCAGCCAAGTATCTGAGTACATTTGACCTAACAGTTGGCTACTGGCAGATCAGGTTAGCTGATGATACAAAAGCCAAAACAGCATTTTCGACCCCTGGTGGGCACTACCACTTTGTGGTGATGCCCTTTGGATTGAAAAATGCACCTGCCACTTTTCAGAGGTTGGTGAACAAAGTTCTGGCAGGGATGGAAACGTATTGCTCAGCTTATCTAGATGATATTGCTGTCTTTAGTTCCTCCTGGCAGGATCACCTGGTCCACCTCAGAAATGTTTTGGAGGCTCTGCAGAAAGCAGGCCTCACTATCAAGGCCACTAAGTGCCAGATAGGGCAGAGTCAGGTTGTGGACCTGGGCCACCTTGTGGGTGGAGGCCAGGTTCAGCCTTTACAGAGCAAAATCCAAACCATAATGGAATGGGTTGCTCCAACCACCCAGACACAGGTGAGAGCCTTCTTAGGCCTGACTGGGTACTATAGGAGGTTTGTGAAGGGATATGGATCTATAGTGACCCCCTTGAATGATCTGACCTCAAAGAAAATGCCAAAAAAGGTTCAGTGGACGGCTAGCTATCAGAAGGCATTTGAAGACCTAAAGCAGGCCATGTGCACTGCCCCCATCTTACAGAGTCCGGACTACACCAAAAAGTTCATTGTCCAAACAGATGCTTCTGAGCTGGGTGTGGGAGCTGTACTGTCTCAACTGAATGATGAAGGTCAAGACCAGCCAGTAGCTTTTATTAGCAGGAGGCTGACCCCTAGAGAGAAACGTTGGTCAGCTATAGAGAGGGAGGCCTTTGCTGTGGTGTGGGCCCTGAAGAAGCTGAGGCCATACTTGTTTGGCACTCACTTCATAGTTCAGACTGACCACAAGCCCCTCCTATGGCTTAAACAGATGAAAGGTGAAAACCCAAAACTTTTGAGGTGGTCCATTTCCCTACAGGGGATGGACTATACAGTGGAACATAGGCCTGGGACCCAACATGCCAATGCAGATGGACTCTCAAGGTATTTCCACTTAGAGCACGAAGACTCAACTGGTCAAGGTTAGTTTAGTGTCCCTGCGTTTGGGGGGTTGTGTAGGAGAGTAGGATCTGCCTCTTATGTTGCCCCCACTTTTTTCTGATGTTTACACTGGTTTCTGGCTATAGTCTGGCTGGGACCCCGCCAATCAGGGCCCCAGCCTCTCTGTTCTCTCTAAACGACTTGGAGTGCACTCTAGGTGCACTAGTGATTGGATACTGTGGTGCCTTAGGAGTCCCTAGTATATGGTACCTTAGGTACCAAGGGCATAGGTACTTCACAGGCCTACCAGGGGCTGAAGCATGTATTATGCCACCCCTGGGAAGCAGACTAAATCTGACACCACAGGTCTGCTACTGCAGCCTGGGTAAGGTGGTGCATGCACCCCTTACTGGGATATAGGCTACCTATATCACTACATATGTTGTGTTATGTTATCTGAGTTTATATAGCGCACAGCTGCCCCAGCAAAGAGGCGTCCCGGCGCTGCCAGCGTCAGAAGGAACAGGGCTAAGAACACAACAGGTAGGCGTAAGGAATATACAGAAGACAAAAAGGACTAAGCAGAGGGAAAAAGGAAAGTTTTAATTGCTTTCCTGAAGTCCACCATGCGATCCAAGCTGCGAATCTGAGGAGGCAGGGAATTCCACACCTTGGCAGCTAAGTAACGGAAAGATCGACCTCCGGCCCGAAGGCGCTTCACACGGGGGACAATTACCAAATGCTGTCCCAGGGAGCGCAGCTGGCGAGTGGGGGCATACGGGGCTAGTAAGTTAGCCAGGAGACTGGGCGAGGCAAGTTTCAAGATCTTAAAAGATAAGCAAAGAGCCTTAAATTGGATCCGTTTGGCCACTGGAAGCCAATGTAACCTCCGGATGGCCCCAGTAGAAGGACAGTTACGTGGGAGCCCTAACAGGGCTCTGGCGGCAGCGTTTTGAACACGCTGCAGTCGCAATACCTCAGCCATAGATACACACATATAAACCTATAAGTCACTCCTATGGCAGGCCTTATCAATCCTGAAGGCAGAGTGCTTGGTTCCTATGTGAGAGGGTGCCCCTGCATGAGCAGAGCCCCTCTGCAGCATTCGGAGACCCTTCTCTGATGCTGTTTGTAGTGCAGCCTGACCATATACTCTTAAGCGCATTATAACCCCGCGTTAAATGCTAACTTTGGGATGGCTGCACGGAAACATGTCGTGTTTGGTGTCAAACATCTTGGAATACTACCCCTCCCGCCAGTTCTGGCGGCGGGGGTAGCATTCCACCCTTCTAGAGGGATAGACATGTACCTACTCTGGAAACGCGGTAGAATCCTGAAGAGCCCTGGCATCACAAAATGGATGCCACCAGTCACAGACACTGGGCTGCCCTCCTGCTGATGACCGAACCTCGCAGTGGAGGAAGCCCAACAATAGGTATCCTGTCCCAGGGAGGTGTGACCACCTCCCAGGCAGGGTTTAGTGTATTGGGGCTGGGTGGGTGCACTCCTAGAGTGCTTTGAAGTCCTGCACTGGGGGAGCAGAAGGCTCCTCTGTGCATACACCAGTTCAAACCGGCTCAGGGGCTACCTGCCCCTGCTCTGGCGCGAAACTGGACAAAGGGAAGTGGGTGTAGCCACCCACTCCCCTGACCCTCCCATAGGTGGGGTCTTAGAGCTAGTCCCTCCCTTCCTTTTTAGTATAAGGTAGGGAACCCTTGCCATTGCAAACTAGATATCCCTGGACGACGCTCTGAAGAAGAATGCTGGACCTTCGACGTTCCACTACCTCTGGATGACTGAAGAATCTCCCTTGGAGTCAAGGAGTGACTCCCCTGCTTGGCAGGCACCAAAAACTGAAACGACGGTCGCAAACTACGCCGCTCCCGCCGGAGCCCGAGGTCCCTGCAGCCCGAGACGAGGATTTCCTGACTTCTCCAAAGCCATCGTGAGTCCCCAGCGAAGCTGAGGCAAGTGGACCCCACGAGTGACGAGGAACCGCAGTCCCTGGGTACCGTGCACTATTGTCGAGTGCAACCCCTTCACGACGTTCTACGAACCTGTGCTTTGGACCACGTGTGGTCCCAGCCTCTAGCAGGAATCCCTCCGAAGATCAGAGGCCTACCCCGTCCCGAGTGACCGTGGGCCCCTGTTGAAGGAATCCTCCCGAGGCGTCTTCGCGATCCCTTGCCAGCCGGCTTGTGGGTCCCCTGAAGACTTTTCTACCGAACCAAAGGGCTCCCCTGGTTGCTCCAGGCCTGCCCTGACTTACCCTCGCTGGGTGAGTTCCCCAGACCTTGCTGGTCTGCACCATTGACTTTTTGCTCTTTCCACGAGACTTGCTGCTACCAAGGCTTGTTGGCTCCAATCGGGTCGCCGACACCGCAGTCGGCTGCAGACTTCGTGGGACACGCTGAATCCAGCTCCTGGTCGTCCTCGACGCCTCCTGGACCTCGTGGCCGAAGAGTCAAGACACCCGTGAACGACCTGAATCTGTCGACGACGGTGGGCATTCATCTTCCTTGCCCCGGGTCACTGCCCAGTGACTTTGAACACTGTCCCCTCTGCTTTCAGGTCTTCCTCCTTCCGAATCCAGGCTTGGATTCCACCGGACACTTCTTCTGGCTTCACAAGCAGCAAGTCTTCATTGGCTCCCATTGAAAACGACGCCGCGACCCGACACCAAAGGACACCTATGCACCCGGCTTCCCTAGGTGAGGTAACTCCAGCACTACGGTGCTCCTGTGGGTGTTGGCCCTAGAACTACTTACCCTGTAAGTGACTTGCTTGTAGCTACTCCCGAAGTGCCCTTAAACTCTTAATTTCCAACCGCGACTTGCCCCATTGAAGTCTACGGCGATCCGCGCCTGTGTTCAGGCACTGCACGCGTCCCCCGTGGGTCCTTTACTTACCTGCCTTGGGTGGTTTCGTGAGCCCCAGCACTTCTGAAGGCCCTAGGCCTTGTCCCTTTGCAAGTCGTTGTTCTTAAGTTTCTTTTTTAGTATATGGTCTGGTACGCCCCTAGGGCCCCAGCCATATTTGTGCTTAATTTATTGTGAAACGTTGATTTGTGCATATGTTCCTGACTTCTAATCTCACAAGAGATTAGTAGAGAGTTGTTTATTAATAAATACATATATATTTGATATATATACCTGTGTGGTGTCTTTTCATTTGGTGATTCAAGAGATTGTGTGGTAAAACAAGCTGCTTTACATTCCTCCAAGACTTAGCCTGAAGGCTGCTCTCCACAGCTACCACTAGGATAGCTTTCTATAAAGGTTGTCTTAATCCTACCTACCATAAGAGTCGAATTGGACTGGTGCAAGGTGTCCACTTTAACTAGTGAACAGCATATACCAGGCCAACTTCTCACAAGTGTAATTTTAAAAAATATATTATTTTTGAAATTAACAATAATAAATTTAAGGAACGGGATGCAAGGGGTCTAGGGATATTGGCTGGGGAAGTGTATTAAAACTCAGGTAATGCTTGGGTATTTAATTTTTAATACCTGCTGTTAGACTTGGCTTTTTCAGCGGGTTTACCCCCAGACTTTTTGCTTTTTGGCCTCCTGTTTTTGACCCTGTGTGTGTTGGTTTTAGGACTCTGGGCACTTTACCACTGCTAATCAGTGCTAAAGTGCATATGCTCTCTGTGTAAAGTGTGTTATGGATTGGTGTTTCCATGATTGGCCTATTTGATCTATGTGTCAGTCCCTTGTAAAGTTCACTGAGAGTGCCAGGGCCGATAGATCAAATGCTGTTGGTGGGCTGCAGCACTGGATTGTGCCACCCACGCAAACAGCCCGTAAAGTGCAACTCTGGCCTGCCATTGCAGAGCCTGTGCGCAGCCTGGGGCTGCCATGTCGACTTGGGTACTGCACACACTTGCAAGTCCCTAAACCTTCCCTTTTCTACATGTTAGTCACCCCTAAGGTAGGCCCAAGGTACCCCTGTGGGCAGGGTGCATTGTATGTGAAAGGTAGGACATGCCCTGGTGTGTGTGGCATGTCCTGATAGTGAATTACAGCCTATTTCGTTTTTCACTATTGCAAGGCTACCTGTTCCCCATAGGCCAGAATGGGCAGTTTTGATTATTACAGCTTATAATCCTAACTGACCCAGGGAACATGGTAGAAATTCGAGTTTAGTATGCCTGGACTCAGAATGATAAAATGCATCTTTTAGTGAAGTTGGTTTTAACATTCTGTGTTTGAAAATACCACTTTTAGAAAGTGGGTATTTTCTTGTCTAACCATCCAAGCCTGCCTCTGCTAGGTTGTGTATTCCTTGTCTGGAGTGTGAGTGACAGGGGCTGGGGGATGCCAGGAGACAGGGTGAGTCAGCACAGGGCTGAATATCCAGATCTACATGTAGATGGGTGGGAGGAGTTGCACCTGGGACCTGAATAGGGCTGGGCCTTCCCTCCACAATGCTGGCTCCACCTCCTGTGGTGCGTCTGATGTCCCTGGCCTGCACTGTGAAAGGAAAGAAGGAGCCTTGTCAACAAAGTGCTCCAGGACTGACCAGAACTGGTTTGGACTAGGCAAAGGCATCTCTGCCTTCAGAGAACAAAGAGAAATGGAGGATAAAAAGGGGGACCCAAACCCCAGAACTTTAGATTACTTCTGAACTAAGGAACCTGCCAGGAAGAAGGACCGGGAAAGCTGGAGGAGGAGTACTGCCCCTATGCTGCGTGTTGTGGGGGTTGGCCTGCAGTGGTTGCTTCTGTCTTGGGTAGGGAAAGGACTGGACTATGCTTTCATCATCCTGCTGTTAGAGTCTTCTCCAAGGGCTTGAAGTAGAGCTTGCCTCCTGTTGGAAGTCTCAGGGATAGAAAAGACTTCAGGGAACTCTTTTGGATCAAGAAGACTGCCAAGAAGAAGAGCTGGAGAAGCTGTGAGGAGGAACTACCACTTTGCTGTGTGCTTTGCTGTGTTGGCCTGCAGTGGCTGCTTCTGTCTTGGGCAGTGAAAGGAATGGAACTGAACTTTCTGCAATTTACTTTGTGAGTGTCTCCAAGGGCTTGAGGTAGAGCCTGCCCCCTGTTCAAGAAGTCTCAGGAACAGCAAAGACTTCAAGTTCTTCTGCCCTCAGCACTGGGGATTGTGTGTTTTGTGCTGCAACAGAAGAAAAGCAACTAGACGACGTCGACGACGCCGCTGCCGACTCCGTGTCCCGACGGCACCGCAGAGGGCACCGCCGCACCGCGACCCTGGTCTCACCGACACCGCCTGCTGACGCCGCCACCGAGCCGCTGCTCGCACCGCGACCTGTGGGCACCGCACTCCGCACCGCCTCGCTTCACGACGACGCCGTGGCCTTCCCGACGACGACGCTCCACGCCGGACTCGACGCCGCTGCTTGCACCGTGGTTCGGGGGCACCGCTCGTAAGTTACACAACGCACCGCCCTCATCCCGCACCGCAGCCTTGGCCCACCGACGCCGGTGCCATCGACTCCCGTTCGTCAGCCGACGACAGCGCAGCAGCTACGACGACGCTGCTGCTGCACCGTGACCTGCCAGCACCGTGACGAGCACCGCCTTCATCTCACACCGCGACCCTGGTCTCACCGACGACGCCATCCGACGCCGCCACCGAGCCGCTGCTCGCACCGCGACCTGAGAGCACCGCACGCCGCACCGCTGCACTTCGCACCGCAGCACCCGACGCCGGCCGACGCCAGCGCTCCTGACTTCAACAGAGGAGATCGATCTGCAACACGTGTGACTTCGAGGGCCCCGACGACGCCGCACCGACCTCCGGAACCGACACCTGCGGACGCCGTGTTTTCGGAAGCTCACCGCAAGGTCATCGACGCCCTGCATTTCTGAAAGGTACTGTTTGCGGGTCTTCCCGACACCGTAGTTGACCCGCGACGCCGCGGTCAGCCAGAACTGTTTGGATTTGTTTGTTCACGACGCCGTGATAGCCCTGGACGGAGCTATCGACATCAAGGAACTGTTTTTAAAGACATTTTGAGAAGTAACTATTTCTGAAGTACTGTACAGTGGATTTTTATCGTATTTGGTCTTGTTTAAAGTATATAAAAATATTGGATATTTTTCTAAACTGGTGTGGTGTCAGTTTGTAGTGCTTACACTGGATTACTGTTGGTTATGTGCAAATGCTTTACACACTGCCTCTAGAATAAGCCTGATTGCCCGTGCCAAGCTACCAAGGGGGTGAGCAGGGGTTATTTTAGTAGTGTAACTCCCTTACCCTGACTAGGAAGAAGGGTCCCTACTTGGACAAAGGTGCAAGCCCTTGCCAACTAGAGATCCCATTTCTAACATTGGTTGTCAGCGGTGGGATAGGACTTGTGTTTGCACTTGACTTACAGTGATTGGTGTGCACTACTACCATATCGCAGACCATTACGCACCACTTACAGGCTCTTTTTCTTTTTGGCCTATTTTTGATCTTGCCAGTTTGAACTTGCTACTTCATCATGCCTGAATCAAGAGCATCATCAGTTGCATCCTGGGAAATTGCCTTTGAGGAGGATAGGTTGGAATCCTACAACAGGAAGGAGTTGAAAGTGATTTGTAAAAACCTGAAAGTCCAAATCAGAGGCCTCACTAGGAAGGAGGAGCTACAAAAGGCGCTGAGGGCGCTGACATGCCAGTGGGCAGCCTGGTGATCTCAGTGGAGAGGCGGAGGAGCCTATTCCTAGGATGGATGTGCTTTTGGGAGGGGGAGGACCCTCCAGGCAATGCAGCAGTGGCTTGTCCCCAGAGGAGCTGGAGGACAGGCGGGAAGCAAGGAAGTTCGAATTACAGAAACTCAGGATGGAAAGTGAGAGGGAAGACAAAAGAATAGCCATGGAGGAAAAGGAAATGATACTAGATCATGAGCTTAAAATGAGAGAGCTGGAGCTGGATTGGGAAGCCGGTAGGGCTTTGTCCAGCCCAGATGGTGGCAGCAAAAGTGTAGTGTCCAGTACTGAGGATGAGGTAGACACACACACAGATTTGGGGCCCTACTTCAAGGAGGGGGTTGACATACACCAAGGGGTTCAGGATTGTGAGGTAACTTCAGTGGTGCTCAGTGTCCCTGAGGTGGATTGGGGAACTGGCACAGGGGATCATATTCCTGGTAGTGGGAGGGACACTCTACTGACTCTAGATGAGGTGCAGGGAGAGGGGTTCCCCCATGGTAGAAGCCCTGGTAAGTGAGTATGAAGACCAGCCAGAAGAGTATGGGTTGAGGGACAGCAACAGTCAGACACTGTCTCGCCAGTCTTGTGAGAATGTTGTGGGGTACTTTTCTGAGGCACTGGATGGTTGGGTGAAGGGTAGTTTGGTTAACACCTGTGTGGGGCTGTGTGATTCAATTGTTGGAGAGCATATTTTAAATCCCTGTTTTCCAGAGCTATGCCAACACCCAGTGGAGTGTGAGTTCTCTGACCCCAGGGAGCTTGCACTGGAGGCAGACCTTTTGGTGGATTCCAGAGGTTCTGGAGAAGCATCTGGGGGTGATCCTGGAGGAAGTGGCTTAGGTATTTCCCAACCAAGAGTGGTAGGAAAGGTTTGTAATAGCCCAGATAGGTCCCGGTGTCATGGGAAGGGTGTAGGGACTCACGTCCTGTCTCTGCGGAGAAGGAGTGAGAATGGGCTGCGGCCCAAGGTGCCCAAAACCCGGTCCCGGAGCCTGGGTGGTTCCAGGAGGGAACCCAAGGTGGGGAGCCTAGACTGTACTGGTAGGCCGTCCGTTGAGGGAGATCTCCTACTGACAGGAGAACCTGGAGCCTCTGTAAACAGAGCTCCAGTGGTTCTGGTGTCTGGAAGTACCGCTCCAGTTGGGAGGGTGCAGAAGTCCAGAGTGAGGGGTGAGAGGGGGATGCGTTCCCCAGTGGGAGAACCAGTGAGTCAGAGGCCAGCCAGAAGGGCTGAGCCTCCTAGCAGTGACCATGGTGACACCACTTCTGTCCTGGGGGATCTTTGCGCACTGTCAGGTGGACAGTGGTCGGGAGATCTGCGCCAGGCAGACTGTCACGCAACACATGAGTCATGTGTTGCCCTCAGGGGGGGTAAGCGTGCTCCCAAGGAAGTCCTGGTGCGCCAGGCAGGTGCTCAGCTGCAGGGTTCAGTCCCTGGGTTGGGAGGCCAGGTTCAGGTCCTGCCTGACCTGGAGGGAAGGACGACTGTAAGCAGTGTCCTGACCGGTTTGTCTTCTAGGGGTACCACTCCAGGTGGGAGGGTACAGAACTCTGGAAGGGGGTGCAGAGGGAGGGAGTCCTCGCCTCTGACCCCAGTTCAACCTGAGGGTTTAGATCCAAGGGTGGTGAATCAGTTGCAGGGTCAAGGCCCTGAACTGGTGGAAGAATTGTGTAGGAGGTCTGGTTCCAGCATCCTGACAGATTTTGGTTCTGGGGGTGCTTCTCCTGGGAGGAGAGGGCCGGACCCCAGAAGGAGAGGTAAGGGGAGGAGAGCCTCGCCCGAGACCTCTGGTGAACCTGAGGGTGCAGACCCTAGGTTGGAGGATCAGTGGTTCTTTAGAACTGCACTGATGAGAGGAAGAGTGGAGTATGGTTACTATGTACCAGGGGTTACTGCCCCCCACTCTGTTAGTTGGCAAAGGCCAGAGACATCTGGATGGCCTAGGGCCTGGTCCTGGCCATCCATTGAGGGTGATCCCCTAGTGTCTAAGGAACTGGGGGGGACTGCTGTAACGAGCATCCCACCGGTTCCGGTGTCTGGCAGCCCCGCTCCAGTTGGGAGGGGGCATGAGTCCAGAGAAAAGGGTAAGGGGGGGCGCTGTCCCCAGTGGAAGGACCAGTGGGTCAGGGGTTGCCCGCTCTGAGGTCAGAGCACCCCAGGACTGACCCTGGTGAGGCCACTTCTGGCCTGGGGGGTCTTCATGCTCTGTCAGGTGGACAGGAGGCTGGAGACCTGCACCAGGCAGACTCTCGCACGACTCATGAGGAGTGTGTTTCCCTTGGGGAGGGTTGGTGTACTCCCCCGGAAGTCCTGGGTTGCCAGGCACAGGTCCAACCTAAGGGTACAGACCCTGGGTTGAAGGACCAGGTTCAGGGTGTCCCCCCTGACTTGGAGGAAGGGGCGACTGCTAACAGTGCCCCTACCAGTTTGTCTTTTGGGGGTACCGCTCCAGGTGGGAGGGTACAGAGCCCCAAGGAGGAGGACCGGGTGGGGGGGAGGCCACCCCAGTCCCCTGTCCAGCCTAAGGGTACAGACCCTAAGCTGGAATCCCAGTTGCAGGATAGAACCCCTGAACTGGTGGGCAAACTGTGCAGGACACCTGCCACAGGTGCCCTGACAATTCTGGAAGGGGGTACCGCTCCAGGTGGGAGGGTACAGAGCCCCAGGGAGATGGACCGGGTGTGGGGGAGGCCACCCCAGTCTCCTGTCCAGCTGCCGGGTACAGGCCCGGGGTTGGTGGGTCAGTGTCAGGATGTCATACCTGACCTGACAGGAGGGAGAGTGGACCAAGGGTGCCAGGCACCTGGGGCTACCGCCCCCCACTCTCTGACGCCACAGAGGTTAGAGAGCCCTGAGAGGCATAAGGCCTGGGTCTCCCCACTGACAACTGTCGGTAGCCACTGTGGCTTACTGTCCTGGTGGACAGCGATGCCCCTGAGAGGGGGACAGGAGTCACACCCCGGGGGTGGACTGGGCCACACCACTGTGTTGGCCATGTGGGCACTGTCAGCCTGTTGGGATACATCTGTGAGCAAAGTAAGTTTAGGCGCTGCACAGATGGGGTTCACAGGTGAAGAGAAGGGTACCCCATGGGTCAGCTTAGTGGGCCCTGAGAGTATGGATAGAGGGATCCAACTGGGTTTGGAAAGGCGTAGAACCAGAACGTTACCCCGCTGTTGTGGGCCAGGTTTATGTTCTATCGCCCCAAGCAGGGAAGTCCATCAAGGGATTGATTAGTCTACCCTGGCTTTAGGCTGGGAGGGGTTGTGTTAGACTTGGCTTTTTCAGCGGGTTTACCCCCAGACTTTTTGCTTTTTGGCCTCCTGTTTTTGACCCTGTGTGTGTTGGTTTTAGGACTCTGGGCACTTTACAACTGCTAATCAGTGCTAAAGTGCATATGCTCTCTGTGTAAAGTGTGTTATGGATTGGTGTTTCCATGATTGGCCTATTTGATCTATGTGTCAGTCCCTTGTAAAGTGCACTGAGAGTGCCAGGGCCGATAGATCAAATGCTGTTGGTGGGCTGCAGCACTGGATTGTGCCACCCACGCAAACAGCCCGTAAAGTGTAACTCTGGCCTGCCATTGCAGAGCCTGTGCGCAGCCTGGGGCTGCCATGTCGACTTGGCAAGTGCACACACTTGCAAGTCCCTAAACCTTCCCTTTTCTACATGTTAGTCACCCCTAAGGTAGGCCCAAGGTACCCCTGTGGGCAGGGTGCATTGTATGTGAAAGGTAGGACATGCCCTGGTGTGTGTGTGGCATGTCCTGATAGTGAATTACAGCCTATTTCGTTTTTCACTATTGCAAGGCTACCTGTTCCCCATAGGCCAGAATGGGCAGTTTTGATTATTACAGCTTATAATCCTAACTGACCCAGGGAACATGGTAGAAATTCGAGTTTAGTATGCCTGGACTCAGAATGATAAAATGCATCTTTTAGTGAAGTTGGTTTTAACATTCTGTGTTTGAAAATACCACTTTTAGAAAGTGGGTATTTTCTTGTCTAACCATCCAAGCCTGCCTCTGCTAGGTTGTGTATTCCTTGTCTGGAGTGTGAGTGACAGGGGTTGGGGGATGCCAGGAGACAGGATGAGTCAGCACAGGGCTGAATAGCCAGATCTACATGTAGATGGGTGGGAGGAGTTGCACCTGGGACCTGAATAGGGCTGGGCCTTCCCTCCACAATGCTGGCTCCACCTCCTGTGGTGCGTCTGATGTCCCTGGCCTGCACTGTGAAAGGAAAGAAGGAGCCTTGTCAACAAAGTGCTCCAGGACTGACCAGAACTGGTTTGGACTAGGCAAAGGCCTCTCTGCCTTCAGAGAACAAAGAGAAATGGAGGATAAAAAGGGGGACCCAAACCCCAGAACTTTAGATTACTTCTGAACTAAGGAACCTGCCAGGAAGAAGGACCGGGAAAGCTGGAGGAGGAGTACTGCCCCTATGCTGCGTGTTGTGGGGCTTGGCCTGCAGTGGTTGCTTCTGTCTTGGGTAGGGAAAGGACTGGACTGTGCTTTCATCATCCTGCTGTTAGAGTTTTCTCCAAGGGCTTGAAGTAGAGCTTGCCTCCTGTTGGAAGTCTCAGGGATAGAAAAGACTTCAGGGAACTCTTTTGGATCAAGAAGACTGCCAAGAAGAAGAGCTGGAGAAGCTGTGAGGAGGAACTACCACTTTGCTGTGTGCTTTGCTGTGTTGGCCTGCAGTGGCTGCTTCTGTCTTGGGCAGTGAAAGGACTGGAACTGAACTTTCTGCAATCTACTTTGTGAGTGTCTCCAAGGGCTTGAGGTAGAGCTTGCCCCCTGTTCAAGAAGTCTCAGGAACAGCAAAGACTTCAAGTTCTTCTGCCCTCAGCACTGGGGACTGTGTGTTTTGTGCTGCAACAGAAGAAAAGCAACTCGACGACGTCGACGACGCCGCTGCCGACTCCGTGTCCCGACGGCACCGCAGAGGGCACCGCCGCACCGCGACTCTGGTCTCACCGACGACGCCTGCTGACGCCGCCACCGAGCCGCTGCTCGCACCGCGACCTGTGGGCACCGCACTCCGCACCGCCTTGCTTCACGACAACGCCGTGGCCTTCCCGACGACGCCGCTGCTTGCACCGTGGTTCGGGGGCACCGCTCGTAAGTTACACGACGCACCGCCCTCATCCCGCACCGCAGTCTTGGCCCACCGACGCCGGTGCCATCGACTCCCGTTCGTCAGCCGACGACAGCGCAGCAGCTACGACGACGCCGCTGCTGCACCGTGACCTGCCAGCACCGTGACGAGCACCGCCTTCATCTCACACCGCGACCCTGGTCTCACCGACGACGCCATCCGACGCCGCCACCGAGCCGCTGCTCGCACCGCGACCTGAGAGCACCGCACGCCGCACCGCTGCACTTCGCACCGCAGCACCCGACGCCGGCCGACGCCAGCGCTCCTGACTTCAACAGAGGAGATCGATCTGCAACGCGTGTGACTTCGAGGGCCCCGACGACGCTGCACCGACCTCCGGAACCAACGCCTGCGGACGCCATGTTTTCGGAAGCTCACCGCGAGGTCATCGACGCCCTGCATTTCTGAAAGGTACTGTTTGCGGGTCTTTCCGACACCGTAGTTGACCCGCGACGCCGCGGTCAGCCAGAACTGTTTGGATTGGTTTGTTCACGACGCTGTGATAGCCCTGGACGGAGCTATCGACATCAAAGAACTGTTTTTAAAGACATTTTGAGAAGTAACTATTTCTGAAGTACTGTACAGTGGATTTTTATCGTATTTGGTCTTGTTTAAAGTATATAAAAATATTGGATATTTTTCTAAACTGGTGTGGTGTCAGTTTGTAGTGCTTACACTGGATTACTGTTGGTTATGTGCAAATGCTTTACACACTGCCTCTAGAATAAGCCGGACTGCTCGTGCCAAGCTACCAAGGGGGTGAGCAGGGGTTATTTTAGGAGTGTAACTCCCTTACCCTGACTAGGAAGAAGGGTCCCTACTTGGACAAAGGTGCAAGCCCTTGCCAACTAGAGATCCCATTTCTAACACCTGCAGAGCACCCATTTGTAGGAAAGCTTGATCCCCCTTCTAAAGAAGCATGAGGTGGTATCAGCTGAGAATGTCACAGCAGGGTGGTATAGTGGGAGGAAGGTGGTAGTATCAGAGCGGTCAGGTCCAGGTTTGGGCCACTAACATGGGGGTCAAGGACATCCTGCCTCATCTTCCTCACCACATATGGCATGAATGGGAAAGGAGGAAAAATGCAAAAGCAAATATCCCTGACCAGTTCATCCACAGTGCACTGTCCATGGACTGTGGGCACCTGAAAGCTAAGCTTCGCCATTTTGTGTTTTCAGGGGTAGCAAAGAGGTTTATGACTGGGGTTCCCCAGCGCTGAAAGTATTTGTGGAATTCCCACTCAAGGACTTGTTGCTGTGTCATGCTTAGCAGGATGCAAAGTCATCGTCCACCAGAAGTACTCCATTAACAGGTGGACTTTGTTGTAGATTGCCCAGTGCCAGATCTCCAGTGCTAGTGCAGACAGCTATGGGGGGAGTGTTGTGGCGGGTTAGAAGAAAGGGGCAGGAGACTGAGTCTAGGTAAAGACGGTTTTATTGGATACAGAACACGTCTCCGTCGAGTAGCCAGACTCTTGCAGAGGAAGGGGGAAAATGGCTGCTTGTTTTTAGTCTCCCGGTCCCTCGACTGGGTTTACCCTCTTCTCATCCACTCCAGGGTGAGCCGGTCCAGCCGTGGATTTCGGTGGGTCAATGTTCGTAGTAATGAAAAAGAAACAAAAGGTGGTGCGGTATCAGTGTGGGGAAATAACACGCAAGGATGGGGAGGGGAGTGAAGGATCACACAGTGCGAGTAGTACGTCTATCTAAGTGAGTGAAGTGCTCAGGAAGGGAACACCGGGAAGAGGCGGTCCCCTAGGCTTGCGAATCGGGTCTCTCCCTTCTTCCCACCCAGCCCGCAAACCGCTCGCGTACCTGCGAGAACCACGCTCCTCATGAAGCGTGGCTGGGCGAATCACGGGGTCGTTGGCCTCCTGGCTTCCTGGCGTCTCTCGACCACTCTGCCTCCACTCCTCCGCTCAACTCCGTCCGCGCTGCTCCACACTCGACTCCATCCGACTCTTCCTCCTCGACTCCTCCGGTAATGCCACACACCGACTTCCGTATTCCTCCCGTTCTTGTAGGCCAGATCTCGTCGACGTCATCACTGGGGGCGGGGATTTCAGGAATGTCCTCCCAGTTAAAGGAACAGCGCCTGTTTTCCCCATCTCCTTCATATGCGCGTATATCCGGACAGTTCCATTCATCCTGCTGCTGGGAAAAAAGAGGGGAAACGGTGGTCGTCACATTCCACCAGGCCGTTGTCCGTTTCACACCCCCCTTGGCCGGGCTCGCCTTATTACACACCTCCCCCCCTGGATTCTCCCGATCGGGGAGAGGAAATCTAGAAGGAAATCGGCACTATTATTGTCCGTGCCCTTACGGTGCTTCACTGTAAAGGAAAAGGGCTGAAGGGACAAAAACCAACGTAGAACCCTGGGATTAAGAGCGATGTTACGGCTCATCCACTGGAGGGGTGCGTGGTGAAAGGGCGACCCTCAAGATAATACCTCAGTTTGTCGACAGCCCATTTTATTGCTAGGCACTCTTTCTCGATGGTAGGGTATTTAAGTTCTCGAGGAAAGAGTTTACGGCTGATGTATAGAATGGGATGGTCTACCCCCTCAGGTGACAGCTGGGACAGGACTGCTCCTATGCCATAGTCAGAGGCGTCAGTGTGGAGGACAAAGGGTCGGGAAAAGTCGGGGGAGGACAACACAGGACTGGTGGTTATAGCCCGTTTCAAGGAACCAAATGCTTTCCACATCTGTGGCGTGGGGTGTAAGAGGCTCTGGGTTTTTGCGTCTTGTCGGAGAGTATCTGTCAGAGGGGCGGCTACCTCTGAGAACTGGGGGATGAAGCGACGGTAATAACCTATCAACCCTAGAAACGCTCTCATTTCTCTCTTTGTGCTGGGAAAGGGGGTCTCTGCTATCGCCCTGACTTTTTCGATCTGTGGCTCAATCATCCCGTGCCCTAACACGTAACCCAAATACTTGACCTTCTGGTAGCCCACCCAGGATTTTATTGAGTTTATGTGTAAACCGGCTTGTTTTAGGGCGTGGAGGATGATTTGTAAGTGTTCTAGATGGGCCTCCCAGGTGGGACTGAAGATCACTATGTCGTCTAGGTAAGCGGAGGTAAACGACTGATAGTCCCGGAGCACCGTATTCATGAGGCGTTGGAATGTTGCTGGTGCCCCATGTAGCCCGAAGGGGAGCACCGTGAACTCATACAGTCCTACTGAGGTGGAAAAAGCTGTTTTCTTCCAGTCCTCCTCTCTTAGGGGCACCTGCCAGTAACCTTTGGTGAGGTCCAAGGAGGTGATATATCTGGCTTCTCCCAATTTTTCTATTAGCTCATCTATACGCGGTAAAGGGTAAGCGTCAAAGGAGGAAATGGCGTTAAGGGCTCTAAAATCCATACAAAATCTTGTGCTGCCATCCGGTTTGGGTACCATAACGATTGGTGAAGACCATTCACTCTTTGAAGGTCTTATGACTCCTAATTGCAGCATGTCGTGGACTTCTTTCTGGACCGCAGCCCTCTTGGCTGCCGGTATCCTGTATGGACGCTGTTTGATGGTTCTTCCGGGTGTTGTCTCGATGCAGTGTTCCGCTAAGGTCGTCCTTCCGGGTTTGTCCGAAAAAAGGGAGGAAAAGGGAGATAGGGCCTTTCGGAGGGCGGCCTTTTCTTGTTCTCTGAGGTCCTCATTGACCACCAGTTGATCCAAAGTATTAGTGGAGGGGGCATGTGTTGGTAACGTGAGGTGAGCTGTTTTTGGTGGGGGACCCAGCCATTTCTTAAAAAGGTTTATGTGATATGTTTGGCTCCTCCTTGACGTTATTTGCACTCTATAACGGGTCTTTCCGATAGTTCCCACGATCTTGTAGGGGCCCGTCCATTCGGCCTGGAATTTCTTGGTGGAGGAAGGAAGTAACACCAACACCCAATCGTTGATCTCTAATTTCCTTCATTTTATTCCTTTGTCATAACACGTTTTCTGTTTTTCTTGTTTCTTCTCAAGATTAGAATAAGCCAAATCCCTCAGCTTTCCTATCTTGGATTTCAAGGCTTGGGTATACTCAAGCATCCCCCGGGTTTCTTCGGCTTCTTCCCTCTCCCACGCCTCTTTAGTCACCTCCAACAGCGACCTGGGTTGTCGCCCATACAGCATTTCAAAGGACGAACAACCCAGGCTGCTTTGCGTCTGGCTTCGGATGACGTATAATGCAAGCGGCAACAATTGGTCCCATTCTTTCCCGTTTACCGCAAGCATTTTCTTCAATGTGGTCTTCAGTGTTCCGTTGTACCTCTCGACGAGGCCATCCGTTTGGGGGTGGTATACAGACGTCCTGATGTGTCGCAGATCCAAAGTCCCGCAAACCTCCTTCATCAGCCGGGACACAAACGGGGTACCCTGATCGGTTAGAATCTCCTTGGGGAACCCTACTCGGGAGAACAACTCTAGGAATTTCTCAGATATAAGCCGCGTGGTTGGAGCTCATAGGGGGAAGGCCTCTGGGTATCGGGTGGCATAATCGACTATTACCAGAGCATACTGGTTTCCTTTTCGGGTTTTTGGTAGGGGTCCTATTAAATCCGTCCCTACTCTTTCGAAAGGGGTGCCTATTATAGGTAGGGGTTGCAGAGGTACGGCCGGGGGGCGGTGAGTGTTCTTCTTCTGGCATATCTCGCAGGTCTGACAATGGGTTTGTATGTCTTTATACACCCCAGGCCAAAAGAAGTGTCTTAAAACATTCTGGGTTGTCTTTTCACTCCCTATGTGTCCCGCAGTCAAATGTGAGTGAGAAAAAAACATAATCTGCTCTCTAAAAGAAAGTGGGACTAGTAACTGATGGGGGTCACTCTTGGAACCCTGGCGATATAACAGACCTTCTTTAATAAGGAACCGGGGAAAAGAAGGGGAGGTACAGTCCTGTGTTCGGTGTGCCTGCTCCCATGCATTAAACAAGGTAGCGTCGTTTGCCTGGGCGAATTTAAAGCTTTTGTCTAACGTCCAGGGTTCTGAAGTTATCAGTGCCTGAACAGGGGTGTCTGCTACCCTTCCTGACCCCCCCCCCCCTTTATAGCCTGCTTCTGTACAGTCTGTAGGAACAGGTCTAGAAATTCGGGGTTATCCGTCCCTATGATGAGCTCCTCTGGCAAGTTCTCCAATACCCCCACCCGGATGACATAGGTCCTGCCATTAGACGGGGTAAGGGATATCCCTGCTACCGGGTAAGGATTAACATCCCCATGGACACATCTAATATGTACGGTGGTATCTGGGATGATCTGATTGGGTTGAACACGAACACCCTGTATTACGGACTGCCTGCAACCTGAGTCTAGTAGGGCCTTTACCGTCTTCCCATTCACCCTTACACTCACGTGAAATGCACTCCCCATCTCAGCGGTATAGAGAATGGATTTAGGGTTGTACCCCACTTCCATAGGCTCTTCTGTTGGCTTTCGACGGGGACACAATCGTGCGATGTGTCCCCAGTCCTCACACTCAAAACATTGGGGTCCCTTGAAAGATGGAATCTCGGGTTTTACGAGGCGAGGTTTAACAGGTTCTGGGATCACTCGGGTTCTTTTGTCGTATTTCATCGGCGGGTGCCGGGTTGGTTTTTCGGGTTCCCACCCAGATGGTTTGGGCTGTGCTCGTGAATAGGTAGTGGCCATATCAATGGCTTGTTCTGTGGTTAGATGGGTGTGCTGGCGTAACCATCTCTGAGTGTTAAAAGGGAGAGCGTCCAAGTACTGTTCGAGATATATCTTATCCATTATCTCTTCTTTGGAGCTCACAGACGGGGTTAGCCATTTTCGGCAGCCATTTTTAACCGGAAAAACAATGTCTTGGGGTTTTTCCCTGGGGCACCCCTTTCCTTCCGGAAGCGTACCCGATATGCTTCTGCATCAAGCCCCAGGTGATCCAGTATTATGGTTTTAATATCCGTATACAGTGTATTTCCTGTGGCATTGGCCACCTGATAGGCGGCTTGAGCTTCACCGGTTAAGAGTGGTGCTAAGAAAAACGGCCATTTCTCTATGGGCCAACCACAGGCCCGAGCGGCTCGTTCAAAGTTAAGTAAGAAGGCGTCGGGGTCTTCCCCCGACACATACTTCTGTAGCGAGATCCCTGAGGGTCCTGGGGTTACATTCCGGGGTTCTCGAGGGGCAGGTGTGGGTTGATCTGTCATCATCTTTCGCAAACCCCCTATCTGTGCGGATATGGTGTCCTTGAAGACATCTCGGTCTGCCTGGGCCGACGTCATTTGGCGCTCCACGGCCCATCCCAGCTTCTCCTGGCCCTTCACTAGGTGTTGTATAAGCGCATCCATCGCGGGGGTACAGATGGGTGTGTCTATGCCCTCATTCTCCACCACTTGTAGAGGGTTAGAAGGGGCAGGAGACTGAGTCTAGGTAAAGACGGATTTATTGGATACAGAACACATCTCCATCGAGTAGCCAGACTCTTGCAGAGGAAAGGGGAAAATGGCTGCTTGTCTTTAGTCTCCCGGTCCCTCGACGGGGTCCACCCTCTTCTCATCCACTCCAGCGCGAGCCCGTCCAGCCATGGATTTCGGTAGGTCAGTGTTCGTAGTAATGAAAAAGAAACAAAAGGTGGTGCGGTATCAGTGTGGGGAAATAACACGCAAGGATGGGGAGGGGAGTGAAGGATCACACAGTGTGAGTAGTACGTCTATCTAAGTGAGTGAAGTGCTCGGGAAGGGAACACCGGGAAGAGGCGATCCCCTAGGCTTGCGAATCGGGTCTCTCCCTTCTTCCCACCCAGCCCGCAAACCGCTCGCGTACCTGCGAGAGCCACGCTCCTCCTGGAGCGTGGCTGGTCGAATCACGGGGTCATTGGCCTCCTGGCTTTCTGGCGTCTCTCGACCACTCCGCCTCCACTCCTCCGCTCAACACCGTCCACGCTGCTCCACACTCGACTCCTTCCGACTCTTCCTCCTCGACTCCTCCGGTAATGCCACACACCGACTTCCGTATTCCTCGAGTTCTTGTGGGCCAGATCTCGTCGACGTCATCACTGGGGGCGGGGATTTCAGGAATGTCCTCCCAGTTAAAGGAACAGCGCCTGTTTTCCCCATCTCCTTCATATGCGTGTATATCCGGACAGTTCCATTCATCCTGCTGCTGGGAAAAAAGAGGGGAAACGGTGGTCGTCACATTCCACCAGTCCGTTGTCCGTTTCACACCCCTCTTGGCCGGGCTCGCCT
This sequence comes from Calotriton arnoldi, assembly GCA_963921515.1. Taxonomy (NCBI): domain Eukaryota; kingdom Metazoa; phylum Chordata; class Amphibia; order Caudata; family Salamandridae; genus Calotriton; species Calotriton arnoldi. The sequence goes on along the minus strand of CAWUFW010005998.1, from coordinate 394,573 downwards.
TGTTACAAGTGTGTACCCCCATTTCTATATGTAGCACATGGTCATTATTACTGCCCTAATTGAGACTATCTTGGCTTAGACCAGCTTGAAGAAAGCCTTCAGGGCTAAACTGATGGCCAGTTGTTCAAGGTAGTTTATGTTTTGACCCTGATGTTGAGGGGTACAGGTAACTTGCACAGTCATGTTGGTGAGACGTGCATTCTATCCAGTGAGTGAAGCACCAATGGTGATGGTCACCTGCAGAAGTGTGTCCAAGAAAGGCCCATCAGATCAACACGTTGTTGCTGCTCCACCACTGCAGAGAGCGCTGGTTTTTATCAACACTAGATCTTCCCAATGACCCTTTGCTTGTGACCACTGTGTCTCAAGACACTCGGAGTGGCTACATGTGTATGTGATACAATTACTTCACAAGAACCCATCATCCCAAGAGAGTTATTATCAACCTTAGAGCGAGTGGCCGACCGAAACAGGGGCAGCAGCTGCGGAAATGCCATCACCCTCTGCTCTTTGGGATACGCCTTACTCTGTGATGCTAGATCTGCGTAGATGCGGGACCATCACTGCCAAGCACTTCATGAACACCCTGGGAGCTGTAGTGACTCTGAAGGGTAGAACTTTGAATTGGTACTATTCTCCACTTACCAGAAAGGTGCCTGTGATGGGAAGTGTGGATGGGAATATGAAAGTAGGATGCCTTCAGATTTAGCACCGTCATGAAGTCTCGTTGTCAGAGGAGCAGGATGTCGTCCGGCAGGGTTGTCATAAGGAAGTGCTCCAACATAATGTACAGGTTTAGTGACCTTAGGTCTAAGATGGGTTGCAGGGATCCGTTATCCTTTGGAATGAGAAAGTAGAGAGTACACAGCCTTGCCCCATTGGTCAGGTGGCACAATCTGTAGTGCACCCTTTTGGAGGAGTGCTTGAACCTCCTCTTACAGAAACATGAGGTGGCTTCAGCTGAGAATGTGATGGCAGGGTGGTATGGTGGGAGTTTGTGGATTTCTGGGCAATGGCCCTAGTGGACTACCGCTATGACCCACTGATCTGAGGCAATTTCCTCCCAGCAGGGAAGGAAATCTTTTAGTCTCCCCCAATAGATGTTGTGTGATAGGGTACTGGAGCTGCATAAGTCCCTATCTTATTGTTGCCTCTGTAGCTGTCCCTTGCGTGTCCACTGTCTGCTACTTATAAAAGGCCTACTGCTGGCATTGGTAGGTCTGTGCTTGACCAATAGGTGTAGTTTTGGCCGTACCCTCAGGTTAATGCTTGCAAAATGCACAGCTTGAAGTGACAGTTTGTAGGGCACCCTGGGACTCTTATCTTGTGTCGTCTTTTATTTCTTTGAACAGCTCATCCTCCTGGAGCCCAAAGAGGTGTTCCCAGTCAAAAAGGATGTTGGGGATCTCTGGTTTGAGCCAGGAGAGAATTAGCCATACACGGCAGAACAAAAAAATGCTTGCAATAATGCCCGGGAAGCAGCAACCAAGGAATATAGGGTCAGAAGTACTAACATCAGTAATAGCGATTAACAAATATCAATTTTTTTGTGGATCACTATTTGGTAATTGCTATTACTAACGTACTAAAGTTATATCTGGTCATTAATTCCCAATTATCAATTCATAGTGGTAGCAACTAGACCTACCTCATGACTATTAATGAGGTAGGTCGCAATTTGTGACCCACTAGGATTCGCTGCTATCACAGGGATGGTGGTCTGCTGGGACCAGCAGACCACCTCGTCTGTGATTGCTTTTAAATCAAGCAATTTTTTTATTTATTTTTTTTAAAAGCAGCCAATTTTTCTTAAAGGAAAACAGGATGCGTTAAAAAAAATTAAAAATTCATTGTTTATCTCCCTTTTTTTTTTGTTTTGTTTTTTTGAGTAGGCAGTGGTCTGCAGGACCACTGCCTGCTCCTAAAAAAATATGATATTTAAACATTCTCAAAGGGGAAGGGGTCCCAAAGGGTACCCGCCAGCTACAGGCTCTTTTGCCCTCTTCCTAAAGGTCTCTGGGAGGTGTTGTACTAGCCACTCCATTACCTCTCAGTGAAATCTGTTGTAGCTCGACAGTAGACAAACCGATTTAGCTTTACACCAATCAGTAGCTTGCCTGGAGCATCAAGAATCTTGCTCTCCTTGTCAGGCAGGCGAAGCATCTCCGGCGGCTTATGTAGAGAGATCTTTACATGCTGAATAGATTACTGGAAAGTCTGGGGGATCCTGGCCACAGATACAGAGTAGGGCATGGGGAAAAGCTTTCAACTTCGACTTCTGGTGTGACTGTGTGCCTTTAGAGACTCTTTGAATTTGTCTGGGGGTGATTTTAACATGCCCTTGAGCATAGGCAAGAAATGTACTTTGAGCTCAGTCTTAGAGAGAGTCTCTTCTAAGAAGTCCTCCTACTTTGTAGGAGACGTGGCATCATCAGGTGCTTGTATGTCTCTAGATCAAGGTCCTCCGCAAGGTCAACATTCTAATTCTCCTAGGGGTCATCCCCATCACCTGGCCCCAAGAGCTGATCATGTGGATCTGCATCCTTGCAAACACTGCCCAAGTCTGAGTCAGAGTGCACTGACCTTTCAGGTGATTGTGGTGGCAGTGGTGTGTATTGGCATGGAGGAAGTGGGGGCAAATGGGGTGGGGGGGTGGAGGGGAGTGGTGGTGGTGGAGCCAATGATTACCGTGGTGTGGGTGGTTCGAAAGGTGGACTTGTGTCCCTGTCCTTCAGCTTCAATCAATCAATCAATCAGGGGGTTTATAAAGCGCGCTACTCACCCGTGAGGGTCTCAAGGCGCTGGGGGGTCGGGGGGGACCGCTCCGGATCAGTCGAAAAAGCCAGGTCTTGAGGTCCTTCCTGAACGTGTGGAGGGTCGGGGAGCGTCTGATGTTCACAGGGAGCTCATTCCAGGTCTTGGCTGCGATATAGGAGAAAGCTCTCCCGCCTGCTCTGTTTCTGCGGATGCGAGGGAACTCTGCCAGGGCGAGGTCGGCGGAGCGGAGGTTCCTCTTGGGTACGTGGAAGGAGACTCTCTCGTTGAGGTACTTGGGTCCGATGTTGTTGAGGGATTTGTAGGTGTGGATGAGGAGCTTGAAAGTGACCCTCTTCTCTACGGGGAGCCAGTGGAGGTCTCGTAGGTGTTGGGTCATGTGCTCGTGACGTGGAGTTCCGAGGACGAGTCTGGCTGTGGCGTTCTGGATGGTTTGGAGTTTGTGTAGAAGAGTTTTGTTGATTCCGGCGTATAGGGCGTTGCCGTTGTCCAGTCTGCTGGTTATGAGCGCGTGGGTGACGGTCCTTCTGCAATCGGGGGGGATCCATTTGAAGGTTTTACGGAGGATGCGCAGGCAGTTGAAACTGGTGGAAGCGACGGCGTTGATCTGGCGGTTCATGGAGAGGGAGGAGTCGAGAATGATGCCGAGGTTTCGTGCATGGTCTGTAGGGGTGGGTGGCTTCCCGAGGGCGGAGGGCCACCAGGTGTTGGCGGAGGTGCAGGGGCCGAGGATGAGGACCTCGGTTTTCTCTGAGTTGAGCTTCAAGCAACTGTCTTTCATCCAAGCTGCGATGTCCTTCATTCCTTCGTGGAAGCAGAGTCTGGTGTCTTCGGGGTTCTTCGTGAGCGAGAGGATGAGCTGGGTGTCGTCGGCGTAGGATACTATGCTGAGCCCATGCTGTCTGACGATGGCGGCGAGGGGGGCAGCTTCTTGGTCCTTGAGCTTCACCGGATGACTGGGCACTCTGAAGGCTATACTTCTTTGGCACTGCAGTGAGTGTGATGTTCAGCTGTTCTGGCGCAGCTTGGCAGTCATTTTTTCAGACTCAGTATAGATGGAAAGCTGCTTCTGATTGGAGTCAAGCTCTACTACCACCGTCTCTAGGATTAGTGCCTCCAATTCCTTTGATCTTGGCACTGAAGGGGTCTATTTGGTCTTCCACTGAGGGTGTTCAGAGAATCAACAGCTGTCATGGCATATGCCCATCGACGGAGGCCTGCATGACTCCAAAGCTTCCCTCAGCGCTCAATGAAGCCTGGTGGCAGAAGTGGAGGACTGGCAAGCGGTTGCCTCTTTCTGCCCTGCTTGAGGCTTGATGCACTACTTCCAAGGGAGCAGTGCTCAGCCTCGAAGTGGAAGCATTTAATAGAGCCTTCTTTAATCAAGGGCCTGCAGGTTTTGACACCAAAGAAGCCCCATCTTGTTCCTTTCAATTGAAGCGCTCAAGGACAGTGTCTCTCGCCCGACGCTGGTTGAGTCACTAGGACTCTAGAAAAGCCAGCTTCCTCCTCCTTGATGTCAAGAGGGATGTGTTACAGAAGTTCATGCAGTTTTACGAGCCAGAAAAAACAGTCACTGTGGGGTTGGTCCTACTAGTCTGTCTTCCAATTCTTTGGCCTCTAAGGGTAGAACAGCTGGGCCCAAAAAAGCATCGAGAATGCACATCAGTCACAGAGCCATTGCTGGATATGCCTGAACCCGATGGCAGGGGTAAAAAAGCACAAACTAAAGTGGAGTTAATGCACATACACACTGTGTACTAAGGAAGGAGTAACAGCACATCCCGTGACTTGAAACGTATTCAAAGAAAGAAGTTGTAATGCCCGAGTCCAATACTAGATGCAGCAAATGTGTACCTACAGCCACAGATAATCCATGTTTTTTTTTAAAGTTTCAGCTTAACCATGCAAAATTAATCAAAATACAAAAGATTTTTAAAAACATACATGGAAGCAGATGCAAGGAAGAAATTATAGGAAGGAGTAGGCAAAGCTAAGAAAATGAATGGAATACCTCCAAATATCACCCCTTTGTGAAGGTGGACAGACCTTTTTGGCTACAGAACTATTTACAAAAAGCATGTCCATCCCTCTTGCACAGCTCCATTTGTGGAATAAACTGTGTTCCCTAATCAGGAAACAGGCATTTGGGTTTTGTTACCGGAGTGTTTATTTGAGGCTGTATCTCGAATACCCTAAATTATCTGTGCAGAGGTATACTTTGTTATTTAAAGCTGTAAAACAGTATCTATATTAACCTAGTGGTCTTTTGGTGGAGGACTCTTTCTTTCTTTATTCATCGTTCCTATCTGTTCTGGCTTTTTCCCTCGCCAAACACAAACAGCTGTACAACAGGATCCCAGAATATCCAATCTATAATACTTATAAAATAACGAGAAGCTTAACCTATCACTGATTTGTGCTGTGACAAGCAGATTTCCTTATTTATGAACTGCCCAGTACGGACCACACTTGGAAAGAAGCTCCAGGTAAAACAAATTCATTTTTTCAGCCTATCAATGTTAATGAATAGCCACCTTACACTATCTGTTCCTAAATATTGTAAATGTAACTTAAGTTGAAGATCTTTCTCGGGTACATTTTGGAGACAATAATGCATATAAAATATAATCAAAAAAGAAAATACAGTAATTATCTCTATCAACCCAATACATCTTATAGGCTATCTCAGCTGCCAGCACCTCTGGCAAGTCCTCCACTCTCCAACTGTACTTTCTTGGTACTGATCTCAATTGTTGTATGGGGACATTTTAAGATAATAACATACATATATACGGTGAACTTAAAAAGCTTAGAATGCAGTGTCCAAATTGTCAACACCAATAATTAATTCTAAAAAACACAGTTGCAAGAATCAGAGAGAGATAAGACTATTTTGGAAATTGTATATTAGGGTAAGGTGGAGGGTGGGGCACTTGAGTAAAACCAGAGAGGGCAGTCCATTTATATAATTTGCTTTCCGCTTGGTGGCGCGGGAAGCAAACTAACAGAAGAGAAATATGGTAGGAATAATGCAAGGGATAACGTGATGTTAACTTAAGTATAAAGTTATGGGCCAAGAACAGTCTGCAGCTGCCATTGACATGAACAGAACAAGCATTTGCAATGCAATAGGTCTCGCATTTGCGAGAGTTTAAGCTATTGGCATTGTAAATGACAATGCCTTTTATTTATATGTTTTGATAATTATCAAAACATATAAATAAGAGGCATTGTCATTTACAATGCCAATAGCTCAAACTTCGTAAATGCGAGACCTATTCAAAGAAGCGGCCGCCATTGTCCCGGGCTGCTTATAAAGTGAAAGCGCGCATGGCGCGCTGAGTGTTACAGAGAGAGCCATGTCGTGCCTGCAGTAGGAGAAACTATTTAAAGAAAATAATGCTTACAGACTAAAAAAGACGTACCGTGTAACAACCGAAGTAAAAGAGGCCGGTCCTCATGGGAGGTTAGAAATGAAGACAAGGTGGTACTAAGGAGGGACTAACAAGCCTATTAATGAATCAGAAGCCAGCATTTACGAAGGACAATGACACAAGCCAATGACAAATCTAGGCGGAGAGTGGGCGGGGCTTCTATTTCATACTCCAATACAGCATGGCTCGCAGAGCAAGCGCATGCACAGCTCAGGCTCGACCTAATAAATGGATGGATGAATGAATGGAGAGGAACGTGCACAAAAGTCATTAACGCCCCAGGCCCCCTTTACACTTGATGAAGTCATAAGCACTTCAAAGCCCACCAGGGTTTTAGAGTGATACAAGTAAAGCATTAAGACACAGACATGGGTGAAAAACGGGAGATGTGTAATTACTTCAGTGGAAAGTTTAAAAAAAAAAAAAAAAAAAAAGACAGGCCTGACTTCGTCAATAAAACATGAAATAGGCACGGAAGACTGTGTGAGCCATGAAGCTCTATGTATATGTACACAAAATTCCTCCACAAAGCTCATACAATTGCACCATGACCCACGGAATTGTCACAGCCACTATGAGTAAGAAAGTGTCCCTTCAGCTAGGAGTTTTTCCCATAAGCCAAGAAATTGCCTGCACTTACACATATAATGAGGGGGAAAACTATAGGGGGAGAAAAGGAGATGGGAGTTAAGTGGAAAAAAATAGAGCAAAAGCTACAATAAGGCCAGGAAGAGGTGATAAATGTGAGCAAAAGAGGCAAAATAAAACGGACGAATTACTCAGACAGACCGTAAGCAACACACACAGAACACATGACTCTATTCCTTTCCCTCGGACACAAGAAATTAATGCACACATTAACACCAACAACTCGGTGAAAAAAGCCATTTGCTTTGCTATAGAATACCATTAGCAAAACAAATGGCTTTAACTTAATCAAAGGCGAGACCTATTGCATTATCAATTCTGGTTCTTTATTATTGCATAGGAGAGCACCTTAAGATACATGAGTCCAGAATGTGCTCTGTACACATACCTCTTGCGTGCATGATTTATTAGATTATTAATGTTTCTCCAAACGCAATAAGAATCTAGGCCACGCAGGATGCACATGACAACTGACTTGCCTCTTAGTTCACTAATGGCATCCTCGTGAGGTGGAGAAACGCATAAATGTTTCTAAGTTCAAGTTTTAAAACTATCGCTTTAAATAAATACCTCTCAATACATTATTATCGGATGCACTAAGGTGAAACGCTTCAACATGTTAAAAAAATACATTTAAAAAAAAATTTCATAGGCTTTACCATATTTGTATATGATGTTTGTTGCACGATTTCCATGCCAAACATATTCACGGCTCGAACCATGCACCGGCTTCTAAAGCCAAGCCAGAAACTTGGCTCGGTTCTAACTCTGTTTTTGGTCTACTCACATCCTTTGCATACCAAAGAAAATGTCAACAGGCTACTTTAGCACCAGTCAATGAGTAACCTAGCACTATCAAGAGTACCAAAATCACAAAGGACCTATGGGGCCAAGAAAAGGGTAGTATGGTGTTATACAAATGCACATAATGTAACAAGATACCATAACATAAAAAAGTAGGATAAAATCCAAGTATGTGTAATGTGCATCATTGTACAGTAGTGGACCCGTTTTCGACAATTGGTCGGTAGTCCTACTAAAAAAAATACAAATAAATAGCAAAGTATATACTTACACCTATCAGTTGAACAAACACTCCACGTGCAATCACCCTGTACTTTTAAACGTAGCACCAGTTGTTGTTACCACCCAACCCGAGGGTCCTCGTTGTGTTGACCTCGGAAAGAGAGACGTCTGAGTCAATCCTACCAGAGTTTCGACCTCTGACCTCAAGGTTAGGAGCATCTCAGCAAAGGGCGTACAACCACTTATCTAGGCCTTCAGCTATTAAGGGCTGCAACATTCAATGAATCCCCAGTGATTGAAGCCTGGCCCACACGGTTCACCAATGTTGACTTCTAATAAAGTGTAATGATATTTATTGTTCTAAATAATTGGTACATCTCGGACTGAAATAGCACCAGCTTCTCCGGGGCGAGCCCTCGCTGGCATTGGGAATTTCAGGTTTCATCAGCCAAGGTGTTCTCAGGGCTGCGCGGCACGAACTTCCCATTCACCGCATCTTCAGCTAATTAACTCTCCTGATTACAATAATTAGTATTGACTTCCTGAGCATTCAGGCCCAATCTGCACACGCTGTAAAGTTCTGGATATGAATATTAATGGCGAGCTCTTGCTTTGTTTCAGAGCCCCAGAGGTGGACTATGCAATCCTATACACTTCAGTTGCAGAAGTGAACACACTTCAGGTTTGAACTCACTGAGCAGATGCGTCAAGAAGCACATTATGCGTCAGTAGACTTGTATGTAATCATTCGTTCGATTATAGAGTCCTTCCTAGAGCACCTAAGTAACCCATGGGGTGCATAAAAGCGCTGTAAAGCGCAGCATAACAAGCAGTAGGCGATTTCAGGCTGAACAGCACTGCTGAGTGGTGATCAGTCTGCTTCTAAACACACCGAATTATGGCAGTCAGGGTATTGAGGGCCAGGTACATGGACAGACTTGCCCATGATCAAGAAGTTTATGTCTTCTGGTTCCAAAGTTGAGAGGCATCCCCTCCCTGGACGTCACGTCCACGAGTTGTATAGGACGATTGGGGCAAATCAGTTTTATAAGAATTATTCCACTTCCCATCTGTATTTCTAGATTGCTCAAGTCCCATGCTTGCATCCGTTCCTGCCTGCTCTGTTTCCCTATTCTCTAGACCTTAGTCAAAGGCTAACTGTACCTGCTGCAGCCAGTGCTAGATTACCCTCTAGCTCATCTCCTAGTCTGGAGATGGGAAAAGTGCTGCTGCATTTACAGCTCTTCCTGGCACGAGAAATTCACGACACTTTATGCAATCGATGTCAACATGCTTACTATGCTGCTGCCGCCTCACCCAATCTTACTTCTGTTGTTGGACTCAGTGCTGGGGTGTGGGCAGGACCTGTACGCCAGTAGAATGCAGTGAAGATGTCAATGCCAATTCCCTTGGAAACCAGGACACTGATGCCATCCATCACTTACAGTATTAGAACAAGCTGAACAACGGAGGCGACATCGCGGGGCGCACTCCCTGCCTCCGGTGCAGATGGCGGAGGAACCGGAAGTCAGGCAGCCTTCGTTGGGACGTGGGCGGTGCCTGCCAAAGAAACAGGAAGGAACCGCCGGAGAGGACGTCCGGAACCCTGCAGGCTCCATGCTGAAGTCCCGGCCCCATCAGAGGGACCGGGCGAAGAGCGAGGCAGACTGCATGGCACCAGAGGCAAGACGGGGCTCCCGAGTGGTGAGGAGAGCCCCGCGGCGTGCCGAGGAGACGGCCAGGGAACCGAGGAGAGATGCCGGAGTCCTGAACCAGCCGGTGAGTGAGGGCTTGGCTGGGTGCATTGCCGGCGCCCATTCTCTTGAAGGACACGCCGTGAGCGTGCACATCGGCTGTCTGAAAGAGACGCCGTGAGCGTGCACATGGCCTGTCCAGGAGCCGTGAGATGTGCACGCGTATGGTGCGAGCAGGAGTTGTGAGAACGCCACGAGCCGTACGCGTGCACATCTCCTGTCTTGCCATACGCGTGCACATGTCCTGTCCCCCTTCCAACTAAAGTCGACAACAATAGATCTCGCTAGTGACAGCGCTTTGCGCTGCATCGCTAGGCGAGACCTAAGAAAGGGCCCATGGATAGCCTTATGACATTTCATTTGTTACTTTTCCGATGTAAAGGTTAGCCGATAAATTCAAAAATAGCTTAAGATGTGATTTTATGAATGCTAAATTGCTCTGGAGTTTGTGATTAGATGCACAAACCAGGAAAGTAAGTGTCATGCTTTAAGATTGGAATTTAGCCTCACGCAGATTCTAGTTTTGTACCTGTACTTTTCACTGGTGGCAACAACAAAAAAATAAATTGTGGATAAGAATGCACTTAAGCAGGCATGATGTGACACAGCCCGAATGCCAATCATCCAATAAACATGAAATCCCACCCCACCTCCTTCACATTATTCAGCTACAACCGCCGCTCGTTAGTTCACCATCATGCCAATATCTTTGATTTTATCCAAGATTACCTACCGGATATATTGTTTCTTTCTGAAACCTGGCTAGGGCAGTCCAAAGTAGCAGAGCCGGCATTAGCACTTTCCCTCTGGCTACAATTTTAACAAGCATTTGCAATACAATAGATCTCGCATTTACGAGAGTTTAAGCTATTGTCATTTACAATGGCAATAGCTCAAACTCTTGGAAATGCGAGACCTCGGCCGCCATTGTCCCGGGCTGCTTCAAAGGGAAAGCAGGCATGGCGGGGAAAGCACGCCGTGCCCACAGTAGGAGAAACCCATTAAAGAAAAGAGTGCTTACAAACTAAATAAATCATGCCGTGTTGCATCCGAAGTAAAGGGGCCAGTCGCCATGGGTGTTTACAAATGCAGACAAGGCGGTACCAAGGAGGAACTAACAACCTTAACAACTACTTGCAAGCCAGCGTTTATGAAGGACAATGACACAAGCCAATGCAAAATATGTGTGGAGAGTGGGCGGGGCTTCTCTTACATACTCCACTACATCAAGTCTCGCAGAGCAACGCATGCGCACTGACTCAGGATCGACCTAAAAATTGTGACAGAGCCAACAGCAGAAGAGGTGGCATAGCCATTGTGCACAACGCAGGCATAGGCTGCAGTCTAGTTCAATGCACAATCCAAGACTGTGAAAGCTCCCGTTTCAAAATCTCCCTAAACAACAACTTCACCATCACAGGGCTGCTAATCTACCACCCCCAGGCCCATCCAAAGCCTTCAGAGAAGCACTCACAAACTACCTGGCCCTGCTAGTTATAAAACACGCAAATTTCAATATTATTGGTGACCTGAATTTATATTTTGACTCCGCTCAGGATAATGAAGTTCGCAACTTTCTGGACGACCTTACAGCCATGCAACTGTCCCAGTTAGTTGTAGGAGCTACACACTCTGCCGGCCACCTCTTGATCCTGCGTTTGTGAACTTAAGTAATCTACATGCTGCGACCCCCCCGACCCATGTCCTGGACTGACCATTATATTGGTTTCCATGACTATCAACATCACGCTCCAGGAATGCACCTTGGCCCCAACACTATCCTGAAATGATCATGGCAGAAATTGGATTTACAGGAATTCCGAAATTTTATTCAGGCCACGCATCCTTATCCAACGTGGAGGAGGCTGCTGAAAACATGGTACAGTCTTGGCTTACTTCAGCTCTGGACGTCTTTATCCCTGCTCGCCAGGGACTGGTCGAAAAGAAACCTTCAGCCCCTAAGTTTAATGAGACTCTTGTAGCCCAAAACAACACTGTGCTGGAGCATGGAGAAAAACCTATGACTCTCCAGCCAAAGTGCAATATAGAATAGCTTTAAAAACAGATCACAAAACGATCAAGAAAGCTAAAGCCGAGTTCTCCTCCAACAAAATCCACATAGTACCAATCTAGCTAAAAAAATGTTTTACTTTAGTCAATAGCTTAATGAAATCAGCTTTATCTGATCGGTCGAGCCTATTGAGGCCTTTGCCGACCACTGGAACAAACTAGCAGATTACTTCATTGGTAAAATTAAGGATATCTACTCGCATATTTCCTTAAGCACTACTCCTGATTTGATGGACAGTGCCAGTATGCTGGAGGCCCTACACCCCAGGGACGAACTGAGTGCATTTCCTACACGCAACCCTGCTTCTCTACGGGCCCTTTGTAGCCAAGTCAAATCTGGCTCTCATGATGACCCTATGAGACCCGAACTTATCCTAAAACTCCAAGATCTTTTATTACCATCTTTAAAAAAAAATCATTAATCCGACTTGCTCTACGGTCCCTTGTGCAAGCCAAAGTCATTCCTTATCTTGAAAAAACCTTCTTTGGACCAGTCCAAGCCAGAAAACTATCGCCCATCTCTTTCCTACCTTTTTGGCCAAGATGGTAGAGAAACATGCCAATAGTGTATTGACAGAGTTTCCGGAGGGGAACCATATTTTGGACACATCCCACAATGGTTTCAGACCTTCTCATAGCACGGAATCTGCACTCTTAGCAGTGTCAGAGAAACTTTGCAGTGCCTTGGATGAGGGTAATTCATCAGCCCTGATTCTGCTGGATCTAAGCGCCACTTACAACATGGTGTTACACAAAGGGCTACTGCAGTGATGACATGAGGGTCAGGACTAACCTGGTTTACCTCTTTCTTGACCAAGCGCTCATTTCAAGTAATATTTCCCCGTTTGCGTCTCACCAACAATCCTTGGAATATGGAGCCCCATAGGGCTCCTCATTGAGACCGGCCTTACTCAATATTTACATCCAACCTCTAGCACATGTTGTGAAATGCTTTGGGCTCTCATTGGTATTGTAAGGGAACGATACCCAGCTTATTCTTTCACTCTCAGCGAGCGCAAATCAAAACATGGCCAACTTCCAGAAAGGGGTGCTTGTTGTTGCTAAGTGGATGAATAACAATTGTTTAAAACTAAACGCTTACACAACTGAAATACTTCTATTAGGCAAATACACCTACACCTGGGGAGAACATTGGTGGCCGGTCAGCCTTAGACTACCTCCCAAGCCTAAACCGGTCATCAAGAATTTAGGAGTATGGATAGACGACTCTCTCCCCTTCGAGGCCCAAGTCAAATCATTGGCTGGTGCCTGCTTTGGTCTTTTTAGAAGCCTCAAACCTATCATTGGCTTTTTTGATTCCCAAACTTGGCAGACTATTATTTATTCCCTAATTCTGTCTCGCCTGGACTATTGTAATGTCCTGTACCTAGGTGTTAACAGAGCAGTCATAAAAAGACTCCAGATCATCCAAAATGTCGCAGCAAGGCTGCTCTTCTCCCTTCCAAAATTCTGTTCCGCAGCAGAGCTCCTCCAGAAGCTGCACTGGCTTCCTGTTGATAAGCATGTACATTTCAAAACCTTATGCATTGCCCATAAGAGCCTCCACTCCCAAGGTGCTCATATTCTGGTCGATCTTATGTCACCGTAATCGCCATCTAGGCCTCTCCGGTCGGCTGACTTCAACTTAGCCACTGTGCCTCGGACCAAGATGGTAAGAGCAGGAGGACGCTACTTTCCAGCCATGGCCCCTGTCCTATGGAACAAATTTCCTCTTTACCTCAGGAAAACTCATAACCATCTCAGCATCAGGAAATAACTTAAGACATGGCTCTTTTCTAATTAGCTTTCCATCATTATATTGCTGTTTTTCAATGAGAGTATTGTACCTGTATCATGTGCTTTTTTTTTTTTATATAGCGCAAACTTGACCCGAAGGGATTGGGTATCAGAGAGCTTTACACAAGCACCATTTGCGTTACATGGGGACACATTCATTTTTTTTTTGTTAGGCACAGGGAGATTAGGTGATTTGCCCAGAATCACAGGATGTTGCGCGTCATTGCCGAGACTCGAACCCGGTACTCCAGATTTGAGGTCGACCGCCCTAGCTGTTAGGCCAACTCCGCTCTTGGTCTAGCGCTGGTAAGCCCTGTAGCTGGGGCAGCTATGCATAACATAACAGTTTGAGTTTCAGTACAGGTGCACTAACTGACCTAACGTGTCACCATTTAACATTGAGCACTTGAAACTGTATTGTAGACAGATTTATTGGAAGGGACTCTTCAAGTCTCAACCAAAAGGTAAACATATTTTAGCAAAGCAGAATAGAACAAGCATTAGCAATGCCAATAGGTCTCACTTACAAGAGCTATTGCTTTGTCAGCGTTTGTAGCCATGTTGTACAGCAGTGTGTCTGCTGTGCAGCATGGCTAAAAGTAATTAACAAAAAGTTAAGGAAGTGGCCAGCGCTGGCAGCATCACTGCACTTTTTTTTTTTTAATTGCTCCCCCTAGGCAACATAGAGGGAGGGAGGAAAGACTGACAAGGACGTGAATGGGAAGGAGACAGCGGACTTTGTTTCTTTGCCCTCAAGGAGGGGGCCTGGACTACAAACCCCAGTGTGCCTAGCGGCTGCACGCCGCCTACACCTGCATCCTCGCGCCAGGAGGCGCTTGAAATCGGCCCAACGCTGACTTTGTTTCTTTGCCCTCAAGGAGGGGGCCGGGACTACAAGCCCCAGTGTGCCTAGCGGCTGTACACCACCAACGCCCGCATCCTCGCGCCGGGAGGCGCTTGAAATCGGCCCAGGTCTCCCGCAGCGCGGACAAAGCCAGGGCCAAGGGTGGGCCCGTCTGCGCCCGTCCGCGGCCGACCGAGGCTGGGCTGGGCCTACCCTCTTGACTGATCACTTTGTATCAGAGGCAGCCCACAAGACACGGCAGTAGTGCCGCTTTTACCACACTGGAGCTACAACTTACACGTCTCAAGCTAGCGGAAGCTCTGGTAAGCTTCAGCAGTGTGGTGAGCACTTGTTTAATTGTTCAATTGTCTAAAATGTGGACGTCCTATGCTCTGACAGGCACTTAAGTGTTGGTAGGAGTCCTCAGCATTTATTTATCATGGGGAAGAGAAAAGCTGCTAACACTGACAATTTGACGAATAATAAAAGGGCCACCATTGACTCTTTTTTAGCGAAAGCGGTAGGGGCCATCACTAAGGAGATCGATAAAGCGGAGAAGAGACTATCTATGGGTTCTACCGGTCCCCTAGCGCATGAACTCTCGCGGTCTGATTCATTGGAAGCAACTAACACGAGCCCTCTGGTTGTTACAATGGATAGGCCACAGTCTGCGGCTATAGGGGCATCGACGTTAGGGGAAGGTGTGCTATGTGCAAGTGTTCCCTCACCTGGTACTGCGGGCGAGGGACGTGGGGCACCCCCAGCTAACAATAATAATGGCATGCAGGCAGATGTTTCACCAGCACCTAGGAGACTGCGTAAAGTAAAGAAGAGAAATGAGCCCACAAGGAGAGTGGATGACCCAAAACCTGCGATTAGCTCGACAGACATGGGGAAATTTTGGAATACCCTGAGGGAAACAATTACAAATCGGATGACCGACCTGTTCTCTCAGCTCTTTGACAAATCAGACAAAGTGTTATCAGACTCCAGAGAGACACTGGGGAAAGTGGAGAATATGTTGAGCACTATCTCTAAAGTCTCGTCCCCGAGTAGTGCCCAGTCACAGGTAGTATGTCCCAGGTTGCTCGAGCAAAACTTGCCAGGAAGTCGACTACCAAACTCTAATAGTTCATTGGGAAATGGGCCCCCGAGATACGTAAGGGATCAGGGGAAGGAGTCTGGTAGCAGACCTAACCCTCAAACACATGGTAGGGAGAGAGGAGATGGGGGTGCAAGGGACCAACACTCTTCACCGTGTGAGCATGAGAAAGCAGGGGCTAGCGCTAAGAACATTTTTAGAGCAGGTCTTCCAGTAATCGACCTGCCCCAGGCATGCTGTCCCTATACTGTGATTCTGGTGGGGGTTCACAGTTTGGGAGTATGGATTGAGGAATCCACAGATAATCTGATTAACAAAGTGTCTCACTGGTTAGGGAAACATAGCAGATTTAATGTAAGGGATCATTCTCACATCTTGATGGCAAGAAGGGTGTCTTGGATTGGACAATCCAAGAAAACCTTCAAGTGCGATGCCGTGATTGTCACTTTCAGATTCCCAAAACTGGCACACAATATCTTGAGACACTCAGCAGAGTTCTCTTTTTATGCCTCTGAAATTAAACCACTCCCATTAGGTTTTTTTCTACAGACCGGGATCTACTGTTGCAGCAACTAATAATGCCCTTGAGTTGAAGGGGGGTGCATACACCTGGGAGGGAATGGAGTTGTCACCGAATACCTATGCTCCCCTGTCGGATCTTAATGACCTGGATTGACAGGTGGCGGGCACTGAATACAGCCTAGTACAGACAACAGCGAAAGACTCTCAAACGCAGGTTGTTATGCCTAGGGAGGATCGGCAGAGTGAGAATGTAGACTACCCTATAGATCATTCTAACCAGAACAGCCAGATAGGTCACCAGGGGGGTAAGATAACGTCAGCTATTTTACCTAGCACCCAGGGAGGGAGAGAGGTCAAACTGATCTCCTGGAACGTGGCAGGATTAGCCTCAAAATTTGAAGATGATAGATGGATCAATTTATAACCGCTTATAAGATCATTTGCCTGCAGGAGACCTGGGAGGTAGAAAATATATTCTTCCTAGAGGGCTACAAGTTGTTCTTCATCCCAGCGGAAGGCACGATATATGGGCGAGCAAAAGGTGGTTTAATTATATTTATTGCAGTTGAGCTCTGCGGGTCGTGAAACAATTGAATTGGAACTCTGCAGTGGCACAATGTTTAAAGCTGGTGATAGGGAGAACACTACAGTTTACAATAATTAACTTTTATAATGCTAAAAATAGGAACTTGGGTCCACCAAGTTTAAAGGAGCTAGCCGGACTCCTAGATCAGTTACAGGGGGGCGATTTACCACAGGGTAACCTTATTTTGTTAGGTGATTTTAACTGTCATCTAGGTTCAGACATCGGACAAAGTACGAGGGCTACTTCCACGTGCACGGCAGCAGAAGATTGGCACATGGAGCACTCTTTAGATGGCCGCGAATTAAATGCTCTGACCTAACGTTTACCTTACAAAACGCAGTAATGCCTTCTAATAGTCTCTACCCCCCTACCCATAAAGGAAGGGGCTGCGCTACTACCATTGACTTTATTTTTGTATCATCATCATTGAGTCCCACCATATCGGTCTTTAGGACTCTAGAAAGTCCCTACAGCGATCATAACCCTTTGACTCTGGGGATGTGGGTACTGGGTCCTAAGTTAGTACAAGGCAGTAAGCTGGGGGGGGGACAATTAGGTCAATTGACCAGGGGAGGCGTCTGCGGTGGTCCCAGGTGGACAGTAACGCTTTTAATTTATCCCTTTTTAAAGCGAGGCAACAGGAGATTCTGAAGTGCCTAGATTTATCACCAACAGAGGAAGATGTACTTAATTCCTTTGAGGCTATAGCGAAGTCAGTGGCTGCTCTTTTAACTGTTCCAGTGGCCACTCCCCGTCTGGATAGCCCAAGGTGGTTCGACAGTGTGTGCTCTCAGGCACTGAGGAAACTTAAAACGGCTCTGAAAGAGACTCCTCGCAATAGTTCTATGGTAGCCATTTGCCGTTATAATTATAAAAAAGTACTCAAGAAATTGAGGGCTGCATTACAAAAACAGGCTTGGGATGAATTGGTTCAGGCTAGCGCACTAAAAGATAGCTCCTTGTTCTGGAAAGTCATCAACAGACCTTGTTTTTCTGAACCGGACAAACCAACCATATGTCATCTCATTACACGGGACCAGTGGAAGAATCATTTCTAGGCGGTCTATAATTACGGGGATGGAGATCACTATAACAATGCTTGGGAGCTCCTCCCATGTGATTCTCAGATCAATTTCCAGTTAGAGGAGGTAAAAATAGGTATAGAGGGTTTGACCAAGAATAAGGCACCGGGCCCAGATGGGATACCCCCCGGACTTGTTCCGGAGTAACACTGATGTGTGGGCCCCCATTTTGACTAGGGTCTTGAATGCGGCAGTGTCATCAGATATGCCCCAGTCTTGGTCCACTGCTACTGTCATCCCTATTTACAAGAAGGGGGATAGGGATAATCCCAACTGTTACCGACCCATATCCCTGATAGATTTGACTGTCAAGGTTATGGGGCGGGACATATTAAACAGGTTAGTGGAGTGGGCTTATTTGTGATTACGCACTTTTTAAGAGCAATGATGAGATCTAGGAAATCCAAATGAGGTAGCGCCACCTGAATAGGGGCGTCCCCCTGAGCACAACGTAAATCCACAAGGAGTGGGTAAGTATTGAAAAGTCACAGTATTCAATATGTTCAAATCTTTTTAATTGATTTGTGTTGTTCAGGTATGATATTTAAATCTTCATATCAAAAGAACATTCAATGGGAATATAAATGGTTTCTCAATCCCAGATATATGGCAGATTATATCAAACCCAATGCATTTCGGGCCATTTGGCCCTTCATCAGGGGCAAACGTTGTTTGCTAAAAGTAAAGACAGCGTGATCGTTAGCGAAGTCGTTTGTTCGTTTATCTAGGAAATCCAGACATGACTGAGATAGAGAGGGGTATGTGTGATCAGTTTTATGATGACAGGACTTTTTGGGGAAAACAGTTGGCACTTTCAGTCATGTATAAGATAGTGGTCTTGCAAGATGAGAGTATACTGTGATGTCAATGTAGAGTTGTGCAGAATAATGATTTTTTTTTTTAATGAACTTGATATCGTTTTAATGTATTGTATCTTTTATGGCTGTGTTCACTGTCAAATAAAGATCGTTTAATAATAATAATAAAAAAATGCACACAGCCATAACTAGATGCATCACAGTGTTTTTAATTGCTCCCCGAGCCAATACAGGGGACGGAAGGGGAGCACATGGACATGGGTTTGGGGGGCGGAAGAAGCTGCTAGTAAGCACACAGACAGAGGGTGGATGAAAAGGAGGAAGGGGCTAGGGACAAGTAGACAGGCAATGAAGGGTCAGAGGGAGGAGCTATGGGCACACAGACAATGGAGGCTGGTCAGCAGGAGCTGGGTCAAGCAGAAGTACAATGGAGCATAGTCGGGAGCAGCCGGAGGCAAGAAAATGGACAACGGAGGGTGGGAGGGAGAGGGTGGGGGTAACTCGATGGACAACAAAGGGTGTGAGGGAGGGGCTGGAGACAAGGAGGTGGCTAACAGAGGGTTGGCAGGCGGGAGGCACTGTAGGAGGGGCATGGAGGGGGAGAGGTACATGAGAGAGACAGTTAAAAAACATGCACTCTCGTAGAGTACTTAAATAAAAATAAAAGGTAGCACCTGGAAAGTGTGCAGTGGAAGGACACAAGTAATTCGTCCATGGGTGGGACAAAACCAAAGATGAGGAAGGAAGCCTATGGAAGTTGACCAATAAGAAGCAAGCAAATGAGACTAACAATGAACCTAACCAATGATAAGCAATGGTCGGCCTTCAAGACTACTACAAGATAACAAAAGGTCTTGCAAGTGGCAGCGCATGCACGGTCTTAGCTGTGAGCTAAAAACATTTGTATTGCATGTAGCAAGATATAATATGCCAAACCAATAGTAAACATTTTGCCGAAGGAAAACAAAATAAAGTGGTGGAGTTATTGAACGTAAACTGCAATATATGAGGTAAGTTGCTGATTCTTTAATTCAACACCAAATACCATCTTCCTGTCTTGGGTTTTCATTTAACAAATCATAGCTCTCAGGGAGATGTAAACTTTGTTTACTTCTTTTGACCCAATTGCACGAGCACAATTGACAAAGATTTGTATTTGGAAAGTTCACGACTTTATGCATATTGTGCAGAGTACATGGAGCAATTTGCAGCCTAAATGTGGTATAAGTTAGCTCTAAAGGAAGGGAGGTTCTGAGAGGCAGAGTGCGAGTGTGTGTTTGTCCATATAAAGGATTAAAACCAAAGAGGCAAACCGTGCAATGGGCGTAAATAGTAAACTCTTGTACGTAACAATACAGTGCAGTGCAAAGAGTTCAAGGATAGGAAGGTAAGAAAACAGAAGACTGCAAAAACTAATTAGAAGTGATTTTTCCAAGGCATATCCAATGGTTGGATGGACATGGACAGTCCACTACTTTCTCCACTTCAAGCATAACTTCTTCGGCAGACTAGCTAAATATAAAGTGGAAAAGGAGCACGACTCTCCCCAGAACAAATTGAGCTGTCAGTCAGTCTATCTAGTCAGCTCTGTCCCTTTGTCAGAGACTTCCGTGAGCAAGCCTGTGTGCTATCTGAGCATGTGTATATATTGTTTGTGTCGGTCTACCTCCTAATGTGGATGGAAAGAGTAGATCTGTTTGTATATGCACTGAGGTGGCTGTGTATCTGACAGTCTGAGTACCTGATGGTTTTGAGCAGGGGTGCATATCCGTTGGCTTACTTGGGTACAGTATGGGTAGATGTAGATCTGGTGTGCATGAATATTTTAAGAATGATAGGCTTGTGTGTGCATGGATGTCTGCAAGTGTGTTGCTCTGTTTTCATATTAGAACTTGATTTGTGTATGATCTATGCCAGTGGGCGCATACAAGTTTTGTGCCTCTCCTCTATGCATGCACCTTACAAAAAAGCCAGACCTATTATCTTTGTCACCACTGGTTGTTGCTATACTTACAATGTGAAGGCCGCTTTTTCTTCGGATGCAAAAAGGAGTTACACAAACAGGATAAATGAGGAAATCGCATTGCTGGGAACGAAGGCAGACTGATGCGGAAAACAGATGGAGCCAACCAACAGACAAGCAAGCGAGGGAGGGAGTAGGGAGTGTAGAAGAAGGAGTACGGAAAAGAGCTGAAGGACCAGAGGTAACTGGATACATGGAGGGGCCGGTAAGCAGAAGAGAAGAGTGAAAGACAACTGGAGCATGGAGAAGAAGAGACCATTGTTTAGGACGGGGGGGGGGGTCGACACTATGCATGGCCACTGTGGAGAGTATAAGGAGTAGGACCATAGAAAGACATAGGATGTTGTTCACACTAACATATTAAAGATACTATAGAACACCAACACAGGGTGCAGCGCTGCACATAAAACCGGCCGGCTGACGGCCAATAATGCATGCAAAGATGTGATGTTGATTGGCTTTAAAAAATGCACTAGCCAGACGTACCCGAATTCCCTTAAACGTCTTACCTTTTATATCCGTCAGATTTTAACTTTCATAATGGGGTCCCATTCTTGATCCGTCCGGACCACTTGTCTCCCTATTTAGAAGTATCCTGCCTGCCTCGGAGGTTTCATGTTCAAGGCATTTTATTACAGGTTAACTGGTTTGAATGCGTGCCCTCCGCCCTTCCTTGCTCGTGCAGGCTGACAGGGTTCTCTGGGTCCAGCATTCGTGAATCCTTTTTCCAGCCGGTGTTACTTTTGGCACCGGAATGGGTGTACGAGGTAGAAGGAACAGTAAACCATTAACGATATAAAAAGATAAGGAGTGACTCGATGTACAATACAGTTTTTTCACTGCATTCTTTTCGCACAGAGAAATTGAAAACGAAACGACGGGGTATTTTTCTGTCTTATTTCAGCCTCCCTTTGACGCCTTTGTCATTAAAAAAAGGGGGTTGCATGTTTCCTTCCTTTCTGCCTTCGAATAAATTGTTTTGTAAATACGGATGTTGAAATGCTAATAAACTTTTGCAATGCCGGTGGTCATTTACTGTAGCCAATTCTGCCCGATTGAATAATGTTCCTGAACAAAAACCTTCTAGTGGGAGATAAATGAGTTCAGGTATGCTTCTATCCTTTTGAAGGGAGGCGAAGCCTGCGTTCCTCTGTGCATTTTTGCCTTTTATTCCAGGAAGAACGTGTTTGTAAACGTAAATGAATGTTTGCATTTGTGGTCTGATTTAATAGTAGAAATAGCTTACCTTTCTATTGACACTATTAGTATCTATAGAAGGGTCTTATCCTTATCAATTTGTGGGAACACGGCACCTAGTGGCAGGAATGAGAAATGATTTAAAAGTGGTTAAAAAATCTGAAATTAAAGTGCTGGTACTGCACATGGGACAAAGTTCCCTTCTTATAAAAAAAAGAAAACACATTAACATAGTCTAAGAATAACCACAAACGTAAATGTATCCTTTTCCTATATGGTCCTTCTTTCCCCATTCTCAGAAGCAGGAAATTCTCAGTACTAACAAACAAAGCCAAGCACTGGCAAAGCAAATTTGGGACCCAGTCTGTTTGCCAATGGTTTTAGCAATATGTTACTGTTCATACATTTCCTATTTTACATTAAACAAGACTTTCACTTTGTTAACTCTTGCAAACTCTTTGCTTTAGAGCAATATTGTAGTGCAACTGTAATGTACTTTGCCAAGTATCTGCAAACCCAAGAGGTTTTGGCTCTAAAAGGCGGAACTACTGGGTTTTCCAATGTTTGTATGTTACATGTGAGCGGAGTCTCATCTAGGTGTCCCGGTGAGTTCTGGTTGTGGAAGGGTGTTCATAATGGGGCACGACAGAGCTCTACAGCTGAAGCCAAAGGCAGTGCGAGTCAGTGGGCCACAACGGTGTTCAGAAGACATGCTCATCCAAACCTTGGCTAGACTTTGCCAATGTCTTTTAGCTATGTTGTTAAGCAGCAAGGCTCCTGTGCAGCATGGCTAAAAGTTAGCAAAAAAGTGCTGGCCGCTTCATAGCACTTTTTTTCTTATGGCTGGTAGGGGGTGGGCAACATGGACAAGAGACGGGTGGGAGGGAACTGGCCACATGGATGCCGGGAGGGTGTGGGGTGGAAGGGAAGAAGCAACATGGGCATGGGAGGGAAGAAGCACCACCGAGAAGGGGGGGGCTGAGAAGGGAAGAAGCAACATGAACATAGAAGAAGCAACACAAATATGGGGGGGAAGGGAAGAAGCGACATGGGGGGTAGGAGCTAAATAAGCAACACGAACATGGGAGGGGAAGAAGCAACACGGACATGGGGGGTAGGAGCTAAATAAGCAACACGAACATGGGAGGGGAAGAAGCAACATAAACATGGGGAGGGTGGGGGGGAGAAGAAACACGGACACGTGAGTGTGGGAGGGGAAAAAGCAATACGGACAACGATGACAGGGGAAAAAAAATAGTATCTCAAACACAGCAGGAACAGCAGAAGGACGCTTATCGAGATGAAGCAATCAGTACTTTGTCCATCCTCTGCACAAAAGTAGAGGAAGTGAGGCTGGCATGCGTTGTCCAATTAGGAGGCAGCAAACATGCTGACAATTAAGCCAACAAACGGTAAGCAATAGACGGCTTCCAAGCATCTTGCTTTACACAATATCTCTCTCAAGTGACAGCACATGCGCACTGTCTTAGACAAGACCTAAAAACGCATCTTACATCCTGAAGCAAGGTGAAGGGTAGGCATCTGCGCAGAAAACATGGGCATGTAACATCCAACTGCAGTCCTTAAGGGTCTGGGGGAGGGCCAGCCCAACCTCTGCTAGAGCTACCAAAAGCATCGAGAGCGTCAGCGAGCCTGTAACATTAATTATCATGATATATGCTTAATCATCTATTACCTCGGCCCCAACAACACTTTCACTGCAACAAGGAAAACCGCCACCCCTGCTGCAAAACACAATATGCATATATGCACTCAAATTAAAGGTATTTCCTCATCTTGTGCAACCCTGCCAAGTGCCACACGTTGCATGACAATCTCGGGTCCTTGTGGGGATGCGAGAAAATGAATACAATGCTTTAGGCTGACCTGGGATGCGTGGGACTTCACAAGGCTTGGAGGGAGGGAAGCAACATGGTTAGAGCAGGGATGGAAGCAAATTAATAGGGAGAGAAAGATGAGGAAAATTAAATGGATGAGAGACCAACGAGAGGAAGCAAGGGAGAAGCACACAGGTAAGTGAAAGAGCACAACATTGAACACAGTGGGGGAAAGAGAAGCACACGAAGGAGACAGTTGGAAATCACATGCACCCTTGTAGAGTGCTTAAAAAAAGAAAAAAACTACAGTCTGCAAAATGAGCACTGGAAGGACACAATGTGACCATGCTCGAGAGGCCTCGCCTATGTGAGAGCTATTGGCTTTGTTAATGTCTTTTAGCTAAGTTGCACAGCAGCGTGGTTGCTATGCAGCATGGCTACAAAGTTAGTGATGTGGCACAGAGGAGAGTGGTGTGGAGTGGAGTGGTGTACAGTACAGTGGCATAGGGAAGAGTGGAGTGGCGTAGACTGGAGTGTGACGGAACACAGTGGAGTGGCATAGTCTGGAGGGGCGTAGAGTGCCAGAGTGTGGTACTGTATGGAGCGGAGTAGAGTGACTAGGCGTGGAGTAGAGTACAGTGGAGTAGAGTACAGTGGAGTAGAGTCATGTGGCGCAGAGTGGAGTCATGTGGCGCAGAGTGGAGTCATGTGGCGCAGAGTGGAGTCATGTGGCGCAGAGTGGAGTCATGTGGCGCAGAGTGGGGTGGAGTAGAGTGGCACAGAATAGAGTGATGTTCCGTAGAGTGGAGTGATGTGGCGTAGGGTGAAGTAGAGTGGCATAGAGTAGAGTGTTGTGATGTTGAGTGGAGGTGAGTGGAGTAGAGTGGATTGGCATAGAAGTAAAGTGGCCTAGAGTGGATTGGCGTAGAAGTGAAGTGGCCTAGAGTGGATTGGCGTAGAAGTGAAGTGGCGCAGAGTGGAGTGGCGCAGAGTGCCCTAGACTGGCACTGCATGGAGTGGAGTGGCGTGGAGTGGCAGAGTATGGCGTAGCATAGAGTAGAGTGGCATAGAGTAGAGTGGAGTGGCCTGGCGTGGTGTAGAATAGAATGGAGTGGTGTAGAATAGAATGGAGTGGTGTAGAATAGAATGGAGTGGTGTAGAGGAGAATGGAGTGGGGTTGAGTAGAGTGGCATAGGGTGGTGTGGCATAGAGTGGTGTAAAGTGGCATGGACTAAAGTGGCACAGAGTGCAGTGGCATGCGTAGTGTGGCACAGAGTGGCATGTGGTGGAATGGAGTGGCATGTGGTGGAATGGAGTGTCACAGAGCAGAATGGAGTGGCACCGAGTAGGATAGAGTGGGGTAGAGTAGAGTAGAGTAGAGTGGGGTGGAGTGACGTGGAGTGGCGTAGAGCAGAGAGGCGTAGAGCAGAGAGGCGTAGAGCAGAGAGGCGTACAGCAGAGAGGCGTACAGCAGAGAGGCATAGAGTGAAGTGGCATACAGTAGAGTGGAGTGGCATAGAGTAGGGTGAGTGGAGTGGCAGAGAGTAGAGAGGTGTAGAGTAGAGTGACGCAAAGTAGTGAGGCAAAGTGGCATTGTGTGGTTTATGTTCACTGTGTTTGTGTTGGGCATGGTGCCACTGTGCCCCCTGCACAAATGTAATGTCCGGTCTGGTAAGTGTAGTTCAGAATGACAGATAAAGAGGTGTGTGTTGGTATGTGTGCCTTGAAGCAGGGTGATAAGTTGTGGTGTTAGCAAACAATAGCCGTGAAAGAGCATACTTTGCATTTTAACATGGAGCTAGGGTCCAAATGTATATTTTGATTTAGGCAGTGTGTTGTATCCCCTAGTGCAAGTAAAGGAATTGTGTTCTTTTTTGTCTGATTAAAAAGTAAACTGAAGCATTAGCGTAGGTTTAAGGTTTATTAGTTCTTATTGTCCTGGTGTCACTGCACTTGCTGTTTGAAAATATAGTAAGCTCTTGGAAGAGCGTGTTCAAAGGACTGGGAAGAAAGACATGGTTTGAGGTGCTTAGAAGAGCAGTGATGTTGTTCTTTGTAAAGAGCGACTTTGCCTATTTGCTTATGCTAAACTTGCCCCAGTGTGACGCCGGAATACATATAGCAGCGCCTGCACTGCTGTCTGCTTTCAATCTAAGCAGCCACATGCAGGCAGGGTGGGAGGGAGGGGGCCTTTTTATTTTTATTTATTTTCACCTCCAGCTGAAGTTAAGGGGCCTCCTTTTGTTCAAATCTGATCCTGGCAGGGTGTGGTCTGGAGGCTCACACTCAGATGCAAATAGAAAGGAGGGGAAAGAAAGCTTGTTATCACTTCACAGGTGCTTAAGAGAGGAATGCTTTTGGCTTTGTTCAGTTCCTGGTTAAAAGAGAAATGCATGCACTGTAAGAATGTCAGATGTGTTGGTCTGTCCCAGAAGTTGCACAAATAATGTAAATACCACAGGGCTTATTTACAAGCCCCTTGCACCGCCGGTGCGTCACTTTTAATATGGGAAAAAGTGACGTAGCGGTGGCGCAAGGGGCTTGTAAATAAGCCCCCACAATTTTATTTCTTTCAGAGCCGCATACCTTACATATTATACATTGACAATAAATTATGTATGTAAATCAATGTAGAAGATGTTTGCTGCATAAAACAGTGAGGGTTACATGCTGTAAGAGTCACATGTCCTTCACAGCTCACTGTGCTATTTTAGAAGGATTACAATTTAGTAACTTCAGGAAACAAAAGGATCTAGGTGTTAAAAGCAGTAACCCACTTACCTATCTAGCTAAATAAATAAAAATCTGTTATCCGCAAATTTATATGACGTGCTATTTAAGGGTTATGTTACAGCCTCAAACTGGAGCATAGGAGGGGCACGAGCAGGCTGCATGGGGAGAGTAATCTGCATTCCTCTTTCTTATAAACGCTCTCACTTAGAAGAAAGCGAAAACAAAGTAAAGTAAACCCCTAAGCTCCCTCTGAAGACACAGCTTGACATTTTACCTCCATCTTTGAATGCCCAGCAAACGCGCCAAGGTAAGAACAAGATTTAAAGGCCGGTTTACAAAAAGGGAGTTTGTGGAAGAATACAGTAAACAAGGTTTTGGCAACAGGAGGGATGAGCTCAAGCTGGACAGCCTAAAGCTAATAAAGCCAGCAAATAGAAAGCCACACAATGTGAGTTACAAACCACAAACCCAATGGTAAGCAATGTGCAGAATGCATTCCTAGGTCAACTTTCTGAATGTCCCCAAAATGTCTTTAGCAAACCAGACAACTGTGCTGTCTGGTAGGCTGCGACCTACAAAAGGAAGCTTTAGGAAGTTTAGGCAAGCATGTTGCACAGAAAGACCACAAAGCAAATTTAGCATTGCTCCAGGAAGAGCCCAGAATAAGTCTCTGACAGCAACAGGTCTTGATACTATTACCTAAGCAATCATAGCTCTGCTGGAGGGTGCTCAGACAACAGAAGGAAGTTCATAAGAGACTGTGCACCACCTGATCAGAGGATACAGGAGTACCAGGCCTGTAATTTCTAACTTGACAACCTTACTGGCTGTGGAGGACGACTCCCCAGGCTTAATTTAATAGGCCATAATGGCCAATAGGTACAATTAGCAGGTGTCTACCTACACCAATAATTAATCCAAAAACTTAAGACATCATGGAAGCATGTTGATCTTTCAATCCACCAAATGCTCTTGTACTGAGCACTGAAGCTGGAAGAGCCAGAACAATCTGAAAGAGCCAGAACATTCTAGAAAGAGCCAAACGGTTCCAGACACTTCCTGGTTAGGATAAGCTGGGAAGATTTAGGCATCAAACCACACACTTTGCCTGGCATGATAGCTGGGGGGGTTCTCTTTTCCGGCTACATAGTTGGCACCATTTTAGTTCTCTGTGCCTTTTTTGTTTTGCTTCTCTTTGGTTCCCTCGGGTGAATAGGCCAGCTCATGGTAACCCTTTCTTCCACAGATTCTGAGCTCTGCTTGCTGCCATTAAGAAATCCCTGCTACAACCTCAAACACTCCAACCCATTATGGCTCATGGAATCTCTACTATTGGAGGTAGGCTATAGTTTACGGTTCCCGGATTGTATCCTGCTCATCTGGGGTCTGGTCACAGCCTCTCCGCTTCTATACCCTTTTAAACCATTTTACTGATGCTCACAATATTGTACCCAGTTGTACAAAAATATATTTGGATTAACAGTACCTTGACGTATAGGATTATGAGGGTTACCAGTCAATCCATTGAAGACTAAGGATCCTTTTGCATGCCTTCCACCAGTATGTGCTCCAGAGGTCAGCAGGCCAAGATGCTTACTAAGTGTTTCTTGTCTCTCTACCTCCCTTCCCCTTTATCTCCTGGAGAGTCACTTCAGATTTTGGAGTTCATTACTGATCTTATTTGACTAAAAGGGAAGGAGTGTGGTTTAGCATGGGAGTCCCTCCAAATGATAAACAGTCACAGAAACCAGATATCCACACATTATCATTAGGTTGCTATATACTTTTATCAGTAAAACTGTATGTTTTGGCAAAGTTAGTAGCCATTTGAATGGAAAACCTGTGATCTATAAATGACAATTCGATATCCCACGATGCTATAGTTACATTCAATAACTGCCCGGTCTAATGTCCATTAAAGCTAGGTAGATCACGAAAGTTTGTTGTTCTAGAAAGTGGGTTGTGGTTCTAAAAGGTTTGAGAACCACTGTACTACAACCATCTTCTTACCTATGTGAAAAACTGTTTTCTGCTACAGATGTCAGTAAGTCCTGTGTCTCAGGAGTTTTATTTTTTGTTGCATGCAATGTGTGTGGACATAGGAAGGAAGAAAAGAAGAAGTAAGCTTCCATGTTGTACTTTTCAACAAAATCTATTGTTCAAGTATGCTCAATACTGATACAAAGGCCAAACCGGAGTTGAGCTGACCTCTCATCGCTCCACTGAACACCATGCCAAGAAAAGTCTTATAAGGTATTGGTAGAGGGACGAGGTTAGACACAGACTGGTTGCTGGTGGGAGGGATGAACCATGGTATCCTGAATTTGAGCCTGAAGGCACCATAATGCTGGAAGGCACTGAATGGTTGCATATTAGTTGTAATTGTACATCAACATGCTAACTCAACGATGTCATTAAAGGCTGGTTACAACAGTTTAGGCAAAATTAGTAGAATAGAGGCATGTGACGGAAAAGGATTGGGGCATTTTTGACCCTTGCCCTAATATACATAATTTTTGTTCCACTTTGGCCTGGTCATAGAGTTATAGCTAAAATCCTGTGGCAGATTTAGCATGGGACCCACCTCTGTGTATACGTGTCGCACTAAGCGTGTCATCGGCTGCAACAGCCAACAAGGTGATGGAAGGAATGCTTAAATTAATTGTGAGTCACTGCTTTTTGCTTGGGCCATATCCCACTCCATTGTATTTCACCCACCATGCCACTCCAGACAGAAAACAACGATAGGCACATCAGTCTTAGTCCTGCCAAACCTACTGAAGAAATCATAAAATTTTGAGGAAGAAATGCAGATATTCACCTAGATCAGCCAGCCAAACTAATGATGGATGGACCCCCCCCGCCCCAACCTGTTAAAAGGGCATTTCTCTTCTTCTGCCAGCTGCAAACATCAATCCCAGTCCCTGATTGTAAGGAGAGATATTTTGGAGAAAGATTGCTGGTACCATAGGAAACCTGTCCAAGCAGGAACAGTGGTCTCAGCTAGAATCTTTACAGTCTTTGTGTTGGTAGAGCTATCATCAATCCTGGAGGTGCACAATACTTCTGCCCCATCTGTACAACATTAACAGGAGATGATATGTACCAACAGTACAATGCAAAAGCAGGGGAACTGGTACCTGAGCTCAGAAGAACCTCCTAGATAACCCAGCAAAAAGAATGATCAATATCCAATCTGGCAAATATAATACGAAAATTAGTTCCTTACAAGCTTTTGTCTCGATTCAGAGATTGTTTCTAGGTTATATCCCTGGTTCTGGATACCTCTGTCTGGTTTTCTTGGGAAGAAACACTTCCTGCCCTAGTTCTACTCTCTATTTTATACCTACAGAACTTGGTGAGGGGAATGTAGAGAAGTTGAGGTGACCCAACCTTCGCTAGACGTTCTTTGCACATTTACAAGCTTCCCTACACATAAACCTGAAATCTTTGTTAAGATGAGTAGAAAGGAAGCCTTGGAGACGGTTGCGGTTTCCCACTGGGAAAGGATGTGGGGGTTTCACTCCTATATCTGGCTATGTTGCAGGAATGCGTTTTCACAAATAGCACAATGTCCCTCTCAGTTTATTCCACAGGCTTGAGGCTACAGCTGTCACCATTGAATCTGAAAGGCTTGGACTGCAAAGACAAAGCATCCCCAAAGCTTGGTAGTAGAAGTACAAGCATCATGACAATCCTTCTTTCTTCGTGCAATAACAGAAGCTGCCAAACATAGAAATATGATCCAACCTACGTTTTTTTCTTAACACAAAATGGGTTTCAGTTGGGTCTCACCGCTTTCAACCTTAAATACAATAAACGACTACAGAGCCTTTAGATGACCCCGTTGAGGGTATGCAGAAAAATGCTACTAGATTTTAAAGTATCTTGCTGTATCATTAAGAATCTTGGTACTGAAGTTCTTTTTTCAGTACAACACTTTTGAAAAATTAGGGTTTTCTTGCATATCACAATAAAACATAGGTTGAGTGCCTTTCAATGCTTTGACAATTTATTTGCGAAGCAAGCATATGGCTTGGGTATATCAACAATTTATTAAGTACTGGTCCAAGGAAGATAATGCAAACATAATATTTAGATAACACTACAGAGATCTCATTACTCCAGTTTACTCTTCATCACCTCAGACCCACATCCTCTGCCCCACCAAGAGTTCACTTTGCTTAGCCCTTTAAGAGCTTTGGTAATTAACACAAGTCGAGGGCTAGAAGGTAGCTTCAGTTAAGGATGCAGACATAGTGTATGAGGAGCCTCACATGCAACTATGATAAAGATTAGAAAGCTCTATGCAAAAGTCTGTAGCCTCAAGAAAAGGAAAGGATCAGAAAAACTGAATAGAAGTAATTGGAATACCAGCAAGTAGTCAAATATTACTAACAATATGGTCACTGCTTAAATCCCAAGCTTTAGAATGACTCATAAGACATTACCATCATCACCATGCATAATTATAACTGTACTGTTCCAACCTCATGAATCATCATAAAACATGATCCATGAAACCTCATGGATCTCCTAGTACTAACAGCATCCACTCGCTCCATTGTTAGCAAGTAATTGCATTGGCAGTCCAATAAATATATTGAGCACGATAATTGCGTTTTTTATTGTTTGCACAGTAAAAAAAAAAAAAAAAGTTCTCAAGATCAACGT
The DNA here is from genome assembly GCA_963921515.1 of Calotriton arnoldi. Taxonomy (NCBI): domain Eukaryota; kingdom Metazoa; phylum Chordata; class Amphibia; order Caudata; family Salamandridae; genus Calotriton; species Calotriton arnoldi. Next base: position 363,647 of record CAWUFW010005998.1, on the reverse strand, counting down.
TTGTAAAAAGGCACCAATGAAATAGGCTGTCGTACCGTGCAGTTTGTCCACTGAAGTGCACATTAGTCTTTTTTTTATTTTTAAAAACTGTCATCATTGCTTGTTATAGGGAGAGAGGTAGGAGGATGACTTGCCATCTACCTAGCCTGACTACTTTACTGCTCGTTCATACAGCACAGAGACAAAAAGCCTACCTTCCGTGAAAATCTTACTCACCTCTTTGGAGAAATGGGGCCATGGCAAGCGAGCAAGGCACTGGCATCAGGGTCCTATGCCAGTGCGGGATAAGAAAAAGAATGAACTAGCACAGAAGGGCAAAGGTAGAATGCATGCCCTGGTACAAGAGTAGAGAGACGTCGATAATTGAAAACATAGCCTTCTCATAGGTGACTATGAAAAAAGAATGGCATTAAGAACTTTAAGTTAGTATGAAACCTAAACGATCTAAATATTGTAATAACCAGGAAAGTACTTGTAAAGCTGTATTTTACATCTAAAAGGACTGTGTATTACTTTGTGAGCAAATTTGTACTACTTTAAACATTGTTACTGGTCCTATTAGAAACAAATGATAGGTTTAAGCAGCAAACAAGCAACTGACGAGGGAAACAGATGAAGAATGCACTTACTGACAGAGAAGGAAATAGCAAATATACAATTTTCACAAGTAAGGAAAATTTTATTGGGGTCTCAATGAACACAGCTTAAAGTGTATTTCACAGCATGCGTGCACTTTTACTATCCCAGATTATTTCTGAAAACACCTACATCTGTGTAACATAAAATGCATTTGTAAAGTGCTAGCTCACCTGTTGCTCTATCTTGGTGCTGAAAAGCAGATAAGAACTGTTACCCAATTCAACAGTAATAATTGCTTGTCTTCTGAAAAATTTAAGGTTGAGTGGACCCGCTGGGATTTGAACCGGTAACCGTGAAATCAAACCAAAATCCCTGGAGTAAATAAATTAGCACACCGAGCCACCAGACCTGGCATCTGTATAATGGTGTCAGTCATTCAGTGTATTGGGTTAGCACTTTGTACAGACTCCAATTCCGAGAGTGACAGTAAATATTTTGGTCAAAATCTGGACTCTGGTTTCTTCCACCTTTACCGATACCAGGTTCAGAACGATTCAAACACAATCGGATGGAGCACACTATTGGAAGTCTCACCTGCCGATAATCAATGTGGGATTGCAACTTAAACAAGCATTGGCATAGCCAATAGGTCTCGCCTTTGGGAACTCATAAGTGTATAGCCAGAGCTAATGGCTTTGCCAATGTCTTTGAGCTATGTTGTAGAGCATGGCTGCTGTCCAGCATCTTGAAAAGTTATAAAAAAAAAGTGTTATAAGCATTTTTGTCACCTTATATATAACCAAGAAAACAGGAGAGTGGGGGGGGGCGTGGCTATGAGTCGGAGAAAATGGACGCGTATTAGAGAGGCTCCGTAACTTTCTAACCTCTACTGCCAATTAATCTGTACTAATTATCCGTGGAAAGCAACGGAACGGAAGGTCATCGCTCCAAAGACAGTAGCGCTGTGATCCCTGCGATCGTGCAGCATTCTCACTCACGAATCGCGTAGGGAAACATACTGGGGCCTGAGCCTACCAGGGGCCGGGAGCTCAAGTAACAGACAGTGCCGCGAGGATGTCGATGAAAGACGGGGTCCGCGAGCCGAGAGGCGGGCACCGCTACAAGCATCAACCACGGCCCCCCCAGAGACCCTTGGATGACAGAGACCGAAGGGAGAGCTTAATTAAATCGGGGCTTACAAGAAAAGAAGAAGAGGACAGGGAGCTGTCAGAGTGGTTCCGGTTGCTGCACAGCACTCCCACCCACGGACCGTGCGGAGAGACGCACTGAGGCCTGATCCTGCCTGCAGCCGCGGGCTCAAGTAGAGGACGGGCCATGAGGACATCGACGAAAGAGACAGGGCCCGCAAATTAAGGTGAGAGGCGGGCCCCCCTACTATTATCAGCCGCGGTGTCCGAAAGCGGCCCGGGGGACCAGCGACCACATTAAAATCAGGACAAACCGAGGCAGTAAGAATATTGAGGCTGGTGGAGTCGTCCTGGTGGCTGCGCGGTGCTCCTGCTCACGAACCGCATTGAAAAATCACACGGGGGCCTGATACTGCCATCAGCCGCGGACACAAGCGGCGGAGATAGCCGAGAGGACATCGTTCTAAGAGACGAGGCCCACAGGTGGAGGTGAGAAGCGGGCCCCGCTACAAGTACCAGCTGCTAAGTACAAAAGGCGGCCGTGAGACCCTGGAGCAGAGGGGGGCCGAAGAAAGGTCTTATTTAAATCAGGTCAAGCAAGGGAATAAGTATAAATCAGGGCAAGCAAGGGAATAAGTATAAAGTAAACTGCGATGACGTGGCACTAAAAGAACAGCTGGGCCAAGCCACAATCCCGGCGAGGGGCCAACGGGACAAGTGCACAAAGCAGTAGGGACAGATCGAACAGAAAACTAAGCGCTCTTTCTGCCCACACCCAGCAGATTCCTTGCGGATGAGAAACCACTGACCCACGCTCAATATAGGTGTGCCTAGGTGATCTGATCGGGCAGTCTCGTTAGTGCCGCGGGATACCTCCTCCATCACTAGATTACAACAGTCTAAGCTCTGATATAGGGCGGACATCGGAGAAGCTCCCTACCTACATCTGCCACATCTCACAAGAGAGCAATCCCAAAAAACAATAAAACATAACATAAGCTTACACAAGGCCACAGCCCATGGTTAATAGGCAAAAGTCCAGACGGAGCACCCGTTAGGCAGAGCAAATGCAGAGGCGAGGGAGATCCACGGAGCACCGCACATAAATAACTAACCCGCTGGGAGATCCGACAGGCCGCGCAGGGTGTGCAGTGGTTGCAATTCACAGCCAGGCGGCGGGCAGTATCCTGGTGGGACGAGTCACCACGCAGGGGAAGGGATCCCCCCTTCCCCCGTCTCTACACAAGGTGCGATGTCTGGGAATAAAGGGGCCAAGAGCACTCAGACGAAGCTCGTAAATACTCAACATCAAGGACAATGGACACAGAGGCGGCAGCCAAAGCAGAGACAACGGCAGGATTGAGATCAGAATCAGAAGACCCCACACTAAAAGATATTATGGAAGCCATCACCGGAGTGCGAGCGTCTCTCGAGTGCAGAATGGATTCGATCACGACGGAGGTAACGCTCATCAGGGCGGACCTCCAAAAGATGAGCGAAAAGGTCAAAACAATGGAAGCGGCCAGAACCGACCTCCGCCAAGACTCCAAAATGATGCAGTAACAGATTAAAAATCTACAGGCCGCAAGCAAAATGATGGACAGTAAACTAGATGATTATGAAGGGAGGTCACGTTGCAACATCAGAATACTCAGCGTTCCTGAGCGGGCAGAGGGGCCCACACCGGACCTCTTCGTCGAGGGACTAATCACAAATCATCTACAACTGAGAAACCTATCCAATTTCTTCTCGGTTGAGAGAGCACATCGAGTCCCAGGTGGAAGACCGAAACCAGGGGCACCCCCAAGACCACTTTTGGCAAGGCTCTTTAACTTCAGAGACCGAGACATTGTGTTACAGACTGCCCGCACCGGCCCGCCAATCAAATTTGAAAACAGTGAGATAACTTTCTTTCCCGACTTCACTGTTAATGTACAGAAACAGAAACGCTCCTTTCTGGGAACCAAAAAATTGCTTAGAGAAAAGGGGCTGAAGTACTCAATGTTGTTCCCAACAAAATTGCGTCTGGAGTCAGAGGGAAGAACATGGTTTTTCGACCCCGGAATCCGCACAAGAATGGCTGGACGGATGGAGACCGGCCAAAGGTAACTGCTCTCAGCATAGAAGAGAGAAATCCCCCAGAAAAGAAATGTGGGCGGAAGCGCGAGCAAGGCAGACAACGGTCGGTGATAACCCAAAGGATTAGAGATGAGGTGACAGCCTAAGAGACTACAGTACTGTACATTCGAAAGCGGAGATACCCGACTGAAGAACATTAACGCACCGCTTCTAGAGACAACGGCTGGAACTCGGCTAAGTGACTTTCAGTATTATATCCAAGTAATTGAGTGGAAAATGTATGCATTTCAAGGTATAATAGCGGTAGATAAAGGTGAAGAGAATCCACCCCCTCACAACCTTTAGTATAGTTTAGAGATGGGGCGACAGGCACTCTGCATAGTTGGGGATAGGGACAGTTTTGAGCTCAGATTGCAGGGAAGCAGGGAGGGGATATGGGTCATTGTTAGGTTCAGTAAGTAGTTTAGATGACATTACCTCGAAACGAAAATGAAGACTATACGATCCAGTAGCGTTTGATGCAGACTCACACGCCCGAACCCGATTCATGGTAGCACCCAAAAATGAGGAGAGACACTCTGTCCTATTGAGGGTAATTAGATCACAGGGGGGAGAAGGCTTGAATAAGAATGGGTCCACCAGTGAGAAAAGGACTTAGGCTACTATCCTGGAATGTGAACGGTCTTGGGGACAAGCTTAAAAGAGGAATAGTGCTCCAATACATAAAGCGACACTCACCTGATGTGGTGCTACTGCAAGAAACTCACCTAATGGGAAATACATGTAGAGCCCTGACTAGATGGGGATACAATCTTGTGGCGCACCCCGGGTTTACTACTGGGTCCAAGGGGGTTGGAATTATAATCAGAAAAAATTTCCCAGTGGAGATCGAACGCACCTGGACTGACATACAAGGTAGATACACGGCGGCATCGGGGAGATGGGAGGGCAGCACACTCACATTATGTCCCCCCAGGTCTCCATACGTTAGCTTTTAAAGATCTGGGAAACCTGTTGCTATCCCTACCCAAGGTAAGGCTCCTAATAGGAGATTTTAATTCGGTTGGTTCAGGACGACTAGACCGGTATCCCCCAAGTGACATACCACCCTCACGGGCACATCTCCGTGACTTCATTGGAGCTATGGGTATGGCGGATGCTTGGCGTATCCACCATCCCAATGAGACGCAATTTACATTCCATTCTGGAGCCCACAATAGTCTCTCAAGGATAGACTATACACTTCCTCCGGCAGATCAGCTGGGACAGATTAGAGAGGTGTGTCAATTGGCAAGGGGTATCTCCGACCATTCACCAATATGGGCCCTAGTCGAGGAAAAGTAACACATGAAATGGAGCTTTATTTCCAGGAGAATGGGGGCTCGTGGAATCCGTCTAGACCCTTTGGGAGACCTTCAAAACAGTGGTTATGGGCCACGCAGTCTCCCAGATTGTGAGGACCCGAAAGGAGAAAATTGCAGTCCTAGACAGGCTCGAGAATTAAATCCTACAACTGGAAGGGTTGATGCAGATAGACAACAGAGAAAAGACTAAACACATACTGGGATTAAAAAAAAAAAATTAAAAAAAGAATACATCACCCTCGCCGCTGACGCGGCAAAAACACTACACAGGGCTATGTTCTGTAGAGTGTGTGAAGCAGGGGACAAGGCAGGGAAATTACTGGCATGGCTTGATAGACGAGAACAGGCAAGCCGATTGGTTACAGAATTAATAACAGAAACAAAAGAACAGATAAGTGACCCCCCCCAAGCCATAGCAGACGAGTTCGCAAATCATTTCAGACAAATATACAAAGCCCATACATGTCAGAAGAAGATTCGGAGTCCCGGTTATCAGAAATGCCCCTCCCTGCCCTCTCAGCGGAGGACCGTCGTCACTGGACAGTGAACTGACAAATGTAGAAGTTGAGCGGGCTATAGGGGACCTGCAGTCCGGGAAAGCGATGGGACCCAATGGCCTCCCCATCGAACTGTATAAATTAGCCCCTAGTAAAATAGCCCCATTCCTCATAGATATGTATTCAGAAAGCCGCGAGCAAGGGAAGCTCCCTGCTGATCAAAGGTTAGCCACCATAGTGGTCATCCATAAGAGCAGTAAACCTAAAAATAAGTGCTTCTCGTACAGGCCCATATCGCTGCTCAACGCAGAAGTAAAGATTTTAGCAAAATTACTGGCCACACGTTTGATGTCGGTCATCTCCAAATTGGAACATCCCGACCAGTCGGTATTTATGCCGGCAGGGAATACTTCACTGAACCTCCGTCGTCTGCACGTGGTAATGGGCAGAATAGATACTTTAAGAGAAGACGCTGTGGTGATGTCCCTAGATGCCACCATGGCCTTTGACACAATTGAATGGCCATACTTACTCTCAGTCCTTAGGAAAATGGGGTTCGGTCCTAACTTTATGAGCTGGATTAAACTCCTATATACAGGTCAGCTGGCGCAGGTAGTGGTCAACAATAGAAAGTCCCCTATATTTGCCCTTGGCAGGGGGACGAGGCAGGGTTGCCCCCTGTCTCCGTTGCTCTTTGCACTGACGCTGGAACCGTTGGCATTGTGGATCCGGCATGATCCAATCATAAGGAGACTCAAGTGGTTGGAGGGATGGGAAGACCGGATCTCCCTATATGCAGATGACATACTGCTATACTTGGCATCACCTAGAGATTCCATCAGCAGAGTCCTTAATATATTTACAAACTTTGGGAAATATTCAGGATATACAATAAACTCGACTAAGTCTGTTACATATGTATTGAGGGGAGAGTTTCCCCCTCTACCCAATGGTGACAGAAGCCAGCAAGGGATTTAAATACCTAGGCATGTTACTAAAGACTTTATACAAACAAAACAAGGGGGCAGTGGTGGCAACAACAGCAGCACATCAGTCCTCTAGAAAACCTGAATCGATATTTTAACTAGTAAGAAATACCCAGTATTGGTGCCTCTCAAGGTCACAAAAACATCCCACTACCAAAGATGTCGCTACACGGTAATTCGTCCAAACCTCTGTGTCCTAATACAGACAAACACTGTGCCTCGGCACTCATTAATGTCCTTATTTTAGTCTTAGCCAGTAAACATAATCCTCAAAGTATCCATAAAGCCGCTCACAAAAAATATCAATCTTAGTAGTTCATTCCAAGATAGTTTTAATTATCCAACGTCAATGCTCCACTTAGCAATAAGAAATCATGTCTCAATGATTTATGTAAATTAGTCCAGCATAGTAACATAAACGATATTGAACAGATGGAGGTCGTGTTCCTGAGGCCTCCTCGGTGTCAAAGGATGATGGCAGCCGACACGTGTTTCGTTACTTACTGTAACTTCTTCAAGGCTTCAGTCCTTAAGGACTCCCGCTATCCTAAGTAAAGAACAGCATACCAAATTATAGTGATAAATTCAAGGGACCCTTATGTTAAAAGATACCGGGATTTCAAGAAGTCATTTAAAAGACCCACGTGAGAACAGGGTTGTCCCTGGAGGGTTCCGGTAAAAGTATGTCCAGATCCCAAAATTCAATCTGTATAAGTAGATCACTGTTGTAAAATAGTTGTCAAGCCTTACGTGGTAGAGAAGTGTCTGTGTTCAGACAACAAAGTTAGTCGAACAACACCTTTAATTTGCACTATTTAAGAGTAGAGTGCACAAGGGCTGCGATATGCCCCTAATCCTCGGCGATCCCGCCGTATGTTACTCCGTCCAGCCCGGTCCCGCAAAGAAGGTATCGACTAAAGACCCTACACTGCATTATGAACGTAATCTCTTGCCCCCACTACAACGGCTGAAGAGTGACGTGAGGCACTGGAAGACCCTTCCAATATCACTATAGCAGAGCCACATTATTTAAGATGATGTCCCTCCCACGTTTTTTATACATTCTACATAACTCATCAGGCCCAGTCCGTACCTCCTATTTCAAAGCCATCGAAAGCGAACAAAGGGAGCTCCTATGGGGGGCAAGCCACCCCGCATAGCGACTCAGAAAACTGATAAGGGGATGGTATGACGGAGGCATAGGACTTCCAGATATTAGAAAATATTATTGGGCAGCACAGTTAGCAGCCATTAATCAGTGTATACACAGGCTCCAGGATATAAAATGGATAGGTGTCTTCTGCCCGATGGGGGATATTCCAGAGCACTCTGTTCCAAACTGGCAAAACTACAACTAACCGCCACCACTCCCCTCCCCCCCCCCCCCCCCGAGTCCTCCCCGCTTGAAGATAGAATCCTTGAAGAATACATGCCCAAAAAAAAAAAAACACATGATCTCCATGACATATCAGAAGCTAGTTAATTACGCACCCGACCCCCTCCTGCAACTCCGAACATTGGGAAAGGGACATTGCAGACCTGGAGGATGACGACTGGCAGGAAGCCCTGTCCTCCCCCAGAGAAGTTGCAATCTCCTCCAGACTCAGGCTGATGCAACTTAAAGTGCTACATAGAACATACTTATCAGTTCCAGCACTAATGAAAATGGAGTACAGAGACGACTCCGAGTGTAGGAGACGGTGTGGTCAGGAGGGTACATTTATCCATATCATCTGGGAATGTGTACACATTAGAAGGTACTGGGCAGAACTGCTCCAATGCATTGGGGAGGTGTTAGGAACAAGGATTGATCCTAAGACAGGACTGTGCCTCCTAAACATCTGGGAACCCACAGACATAAATAGTAAAGAGAAAACCTGGGTTACATTGGGAATGGTGGTAGCTAAACGAACCATTGCAAAAGCATGGGGTGCACAAGAAACGCCATTGATTACAGAATGGAAAAAAAGACATGGACTGGTGTATGTTAATGGAAAAGACAGTGTACGAATCTCGAGGTTGTCCCAAAAAGTGGTCGCAAATATGGGACAAGTGGAATGCTTACAGAGGAAACATCTGTGCACCCCCCTCCCCTGACAACCCAGCTCCCCACCTTGATCAGTGAGTAGCAGAATAGGATAGGAGTAGTAACACCTTATTTAAGAGGCGAGAAGGGAAGTTTTGAATCATGATTCAGTTTAAAGTATTGATCCCTGTACAACATTGTGGAATAAGGTTGGTAAGATGTCATCAATAAAAAGAATTGTTACAAAAAAAAGAAAACAGGAGAGTGGAGGTTGGGAAATTGTACCTGAATTACGAGTAGCGGACGGACACTAGAGGAGAATCAACAGATGCCAGATTCCGAGGGCAGACTGAGGTGGTGCTGAGTGATGCTGAGGTGGCGGTGTGCTGGTGCAGAGATGATGCTTAGGTGATGCTGAATGATAGTCCGGTGGAGATGAGTGATGTTGAGGTGGTGGTGCTGCACTGGTGCTCAGATGGTGCTGGGTGATCCTGAGTTGGTGCAGTGCTGAGGTGATGCTGCACTGATGCGGAGGTGGTGCTGCGCTGTTGCTGAAGTGGGGCTGGGCTGGTGGTGGTGCACTGATGCGGAGGTGGTGCTGTGCTGATGCTGAGGTTGTGCTGCACTGAACAAAAGAAAGGCGCGGCCGCTATACTTAGAGATGAGTGAAGAGAAGAGCAGCGTGAGGCACAAGGACAGAGAGTGAGGAGGAGAAAAGCAGCGTGAGGCACAAGGAAGGAGAGTGAGGAGGAGAAGACTGTATGAGGCAACAGGAAGGTGAGTGAGGAGAGGAGGAGCATGAGGCACAAAGAAGGAGACTAAGGAGAAGAGCATCATGAGGCACAAGGGAGGAGACTGAGGAGCAGAGGAGCATGGGGCACAAGGAAGAAGACTGAGGAGGAGAAGAGCAGTGTGAAGCAAACTGTAGGAGACTGAGGAGACGAGCAGAGTGAGGCACACGGAAGGAGACTGAGAAGAGCAGCGTGAGCCACATGGAAGGAGACTGAGGAGAAGAGCAGCAGGAGGCAAAAGGATGGAGACGTACAGGAAGGTAGCACTCCTCTTCAGTGCACCCACTGTTGCTGCGTTGTTGTTGGACAGAGTAGGTGAAGTCAGCACTGTACACAAGGACAACCCAGTGCCCAGCAGCGAGTTCAGAGGTAGGGTGGTCAACCGACCATTTTCTGCGAATTTACACCATTGCTCACGATGAGCAGCTGCAGGATGCCATCTGTACCACTTTTTGGCACTCACAGGTGAAGCAAGAGGGGAAGGATTGGAGCTGCTAGGCAGGACACCTTGAATAGCCTGCAAGACTATCCAACTCACACTATTTCCGCTTCTTTATAAACTTTAAAACAGGTGCTCATCAGTGGCCAAGAAGGAAAACCTGCAGCATATGTTGTACCGTGTGTTGTGGCGCGAGGCCAGTGGTCACGCCAAATTGTAAGGGGTAATTCTAGAACTTTAATCTGATCTCCGGGATCCAGCACAACGCAGATTTAGGAGAATGTTAAACTGTAATAATGCAAATGGAGAATGCCACCACCTGCTGTAAAACAGCCCTGAATGTGTGAATTAAAACCATGCTGGGGTCATGTACAGGAAATATGCCTTTAGTGTATATTTTGTCCATTAAGCCCATTTCAGAGAGCTCATGTACTGGTGGATCAGTGGCCAGAGGCACAGTGAAATAAATGATTTGCCCAAGCTTAAACAGTTTGCTACAGTAGGAGACCGGAGCCAGCAAAACACTACTACTTACTGTAAACGTTATACATTAGGACGATATATATGTACCACCACATTGCCTTTTGATCAATAAACCACTGTTCACCTCAGGGTAATAACCAGTCCAGTTTTTTTTTGTTTTATCTACATGCTTACTAGTAGTCTTCTAATCTAAATAACCCCCATCTTGACAAAAAAGGAAGCACAGGCATAAATTAAGAGCACACAATTCCTAGTGGAGAGGCCGGGATTAAATATTATGAATCCTGGTTCCACAGTTTCCAACTAACCCCCTAAATCACAACTGTTGTGAAAGTGATCCTGATGGCAAGCTTAAGGGACTACCCTTAACACTTGAGAGAGAAATGAGACCGCGTTGCTGGACCTGCCTAGCTATAGAAGTGTTCATTTCCAGCATAGTAGGTGCAGTTGTAAAACTGAGATTAGATGTCAAGTGCTGTACTTCCGTGGTTAAAACGCACCCACAGGACCACATCTATTTCTTTTGAGTACCCATCTTGCAATAGGGCCAGTCAAGATTTGATTTGATTATTGCTGTCACTCTGTATTGAGCACTGCTAGAAATGGGGGTCTCTAGTTGGCAGAGGTAGGTACCTTTGTCCAAATAGGGGCCCCTGCTTCTAGGGGGATACACTCCTAAAATAACCCCTGCTCACCACTGCTCCCAACTTGGTAGCTTGGCACGAGCAGACAGGCTTATCTCAGAGGCAGTGTGTAAAGCATTTGTGAACACATACAGTAACACAGTGAAAACACTACAAATGGACACCACACCAGTTCAGAAAAATAAGTAATCTTTATCTAAACTAACACAAGACCAAACGACAAAAATCCACAACACAGTATCAAAAATAAGGCTCTTAGATGGTAGAAATAGTTCAGTTCAATGCAAGTTGTAAATGCAACACTTTTCCCACAAAGTACCTTAGATGCGTCACGCAAAACAAACAAAAGGGTCGCAGGGAAGGTGATGCTTCAGTTCCTTGCTTCGGGGGAGGCGATGCGTCTGTTCCTTACTGCAGCGCAGGGGAGGTGATGCGTCTGTTCCTTACCGGAGAGGAGGGGATGCGTCTATTTCTTACTGCGTTCCGGTTACGATGCGACAAGATGGCGGCTCTATGCGTGTCGACGATCCGGTGCGATGCGACAAAATGGCGGCTCTATGCGATGCGCTGATCCGGTACGATGCGTGAACTTTTGCAGCCGCACGGCAGGTGCTGCGACGGGTTTCTCGGCGATGCGTCGGGACCCGGTGTGGATGCGGCGTGCTTCTTCCTGGTCGCTCGGCGAGGCGTCGGAACCAAGTGCGGATGCGGCATGCTTCTTCCCCGTGGCTCGGCGATGCGTCGGGAATCAGTGCGAATGCGACACGCTTCTTCCTCGCTGCGTCGATCTTCCAGCTCCCAGCAACAAACATCTCTAGAGGTCCTAAACAGCAGCAGGCACCACTTTGCAGGTTGGAATTCCCACCAAGGAAATTCAGGGGAGCTGGTGGTGAAGTCTTTGTGTCCCTGAGACTTCAGAACAAGAGGCAAGCTCAGTTTCAAGCCCTTGGAGACCTTCCTCAAGATGACAAAGCAAGCAGCAAAGTCCTTTTCTCCTTTCCTTAGCAGCAAGCAGCCACTGCAGGCCAACCCCAGACAGCAAACAGCACAGGGGCAGTATTCCTCCTCAGCTTCTCCGGCTCTTCTCCTTGGCAAAGGTTTCTCTTGATTCCCAGAAGTGATCTAAAGTTCTGGGGTCTGGGTCCCCCTTTTTATACACACAAATTCTTTGTTCTCTGAAGGCAGGGAGTGTCTGTACCCAGTCTAAACCAGTTTTGTCCTCACTGGTGCAGCTTCCTGGCAGGAGGTGGAGACAGCATTGTTGACAGCAGACCTGGCCCAGGCAGGTGAAAGGAAATCTCCTCCCCTACTCTAAATTCAACCCAGGTCTATTCAGCCCAGCCCTGACTCATCAGACTGCCGGAGCCGCTGCCCTCCTCCAGCCCCTGTCATTCAAAAGCCAGACATGCAATACACAAACCTAGCAGAGGCACACTGGATGGTTAGGCAAGAAAATACCTACTTCCTAAAAGTGGTATTTTCAAGCACAGAATGTAAAAATCACCCACACTAAAAGATGCACTTTAACATGGAGTTCAGGCATACTAAACTTTATTTTCCCCATCTTGTTCCCAGGGTCAGTTATGTTTATAAGATGTTATAAACAAACTGCCCATTCTGGCCTATGGGAACAGATAGCCTTGCAATAGTGAAAAACGAAATTGGCAGTACTTCACTATCAGGACATGCCACACACATCAGGGCATGTCCTACCTTTCACATACAATGTACCCTGCCCACAGGGTTACCTTGGGCCTACCTTAGGGGTGATTAACGTGTAGAAAATGGAAAGTTTAGGGACTGGCAAGTGTGTGCACTTGCCAAGTCGACATGGCAGTCCCAGACTGCACACAGGCTCTGCAATGGCAGGCCTGAGTCACATTTTACAGGCTGCTTCTGTGAGTGGCACAATCAGTGCTGCAAGCCCACCAGCAGCATTTGATTTACAGGCCCTGGGCACACATGGTGCACTGTACTAGGGTCTAACAAGTAAATCAAATCAGCCAATCATGGAATCATTAATCCATTACATCAATTTACAAAAGGGAGCACTTGCACTTTGGCACTGAACAGCAGTGGCAAAGTGCCCAAAGCATCTAGACCAGCAAAAACAGATGAGACATCAGCAAAAAAAAAAAAAATGGAAGGGAGACCCACGCCAATGGTGCCAAGTCTAACAAGCACGTTTCTAAGTTCCCCCAATATTTTCAAAAATAAGAAAAAGGCCTGAGTAAATGTCATGAACTTTTTCTTTGCGTTCTGTAGCAGTAGGTGGTTACAGAGCACAGAGATACTGAAATTTACCATTGGTGTTTCAGAGTTTATCACTATTTCACTTCAAGTGGATAACAGAGTTGTTTCTTTTGCAAACTTATTTCGAAAATAGCATCAACGAGCAGTCATGGTTAACTCCATGTGGTAAACATATGGCAGTCAAACACAGTATGACTTGATATTCATAAGCGATATGCTGAATATCTGTCTGAGTTACATTCTAAGATTACACAATTAAGAGAAGGAGGTCATGCAATGAATTCAATCCCAAAAAATTTACCCAGCAACTCTGCCCTTAGCTCCCTAACAAATGTCAAGTGTCTCCATGCGCATGTGTCCTGCGAAGTCATAATGGTAAATAGCCCCCCCTAACTCGGAGGCTGGCATCGTGGAAAGAATTTGATGGCTTCGGGAAAGCATGATCGTTACGTCGTTCGACTACTATAAGGCCCCGTAGAATGCACCAGTCTCCATAGCTCAGAACAAAGGACCAAGTAAGGGCAAACACTATCATAACTAGCTTGGAGTTGGGTAGCCTACGTATAAAAGATATACAATTTTGAGACTAAGTTGAATCTCACCACATCACTTAACCAATACATACAACCCTGAGCAAATCGGACTGGCCACTCACAAAGACACTGGAGGCCCCGCCTACACCACCCCGTCATATTTAAATTTTCACCAAAAAGTGCTCTTGCTACCAGCCTATGATGGGTGCAAGCTCAACAAAAAAAAGATTTAGAAATGGGGCTTTGGAAGAGAGCCCTAAAAGTACCCCCCAAACTCAGTAATAATTCAAATGAGTAAGGGCACCGAAACGTAAAACACCTAAAAAAAAAAAGAAAATCACCTGGGTGCTCTCTTCCAAGGCCGCCCGTGAATTAAGCCTGGTCAATTTTAGTGTATATTATAAGCCATGGCTTAAGGTTCGAATCTCAAATCTTCCAATTCTCGAGCCAGCCAAACCAAGAGTAGAACATCATCTCGGAATAGGTGGGACTAGTATTATGTAAAATGATTTAGGATTGGAGTAGGTACAACATCTTAACCAATACTAGCGGGTTGCACTACATTTTGAAGAGCTCATTGGCTGCGGAGACTGCATGCGCCTCTGCAGTGTGTAAACATTGTCTGAATTTTTTAATCTGTTGGCCGCCGCTGCCAGGCAGTTTAGAACGGATGGCGGTAAATAGTGGTAGGATTGTTGTTTTTCGGTAGCAGCAAGAGCAGGCCAGCTGCATACATGTTACCAAAGTAAATAAAGGAGGGCAAGCCGCACAGAACTTAAAAAAAAGCAACCGCCATGCTTAAAGATAAAGTGCAGTGTGCTACGCTGCCCAAAAAACCCCAGAATGCTGTCAAAGTAAATAAATAGAGGTGAGGGAGCTGAACAAAACAAAGATTGAAAGGCTGAAAAAATGATTGTGCCCTCAGAGCCCAAGAGGCAGCAGGCAGAACAAATGACTGTGCCTGCAGAGCCCAAGAGGCAGCAAGGGTGCGGGAGGTGAATAGAGAAAATTGTGCACCAAACCACATAAATGCCGATAAGGGGAGGGCCACATGTAATTAGGGCAGTCGCTATGGGAGGGAACAAACCACCACAAGGCGGGTCAAATATAACAGATGCACCTATTACAAGCACTGATTTATGCACGGCACGAAAATCAACCATTCAAAAGTGTTAGGTCTGGTCGAAGCCCCAAGAGCAGATTACAGCATGCCAAGAGACAGCGCATGGGCCGCCTAGGCTCAACCTAAAAAGGAAGAAACTGCAAGCACTTGCAATCTAACAGCAACTCCTAGCTCTAGTAAACCTCTCCTTGTTCCCACAGTGCTCCACAGTATGTTCAAAAGTGCCACTCCTCGTTACTCCCCATGGTAAATGCTAGTGCCCTTTGATGAGCTACAGGGTCTTGGCAGCCTCTGCTGGGGTCAGGGCACAGAAGAGGTCTGAGGTAGGATCGTAATATAGAGCTCATGATGGTGATGAAGTGACATAGTAGCTTCTGCTCCGATTACACTAACAACATTTAAATGAAACAAGAAGTTAATGCGGGTATGTACATTCTCGTAATCATTTCCCCTATTTGCAGCGGTGCTATGGAGTATGGTCAGAGATCTAACTAGGGCACAATGATGATGGAAAGCAAGAGAAGAGAGCTCCATACCATTGCTCCAGAGGCTGTGTGTGGGAGGGCTCAGGTCACTCCATTAGCAGAAAGCAGCACAAACAAGCAAATTACATACCTGCAGTAATGCTCTTTCTGGTCGGTACTCTAACTGCAAATTCCTCACCTTTTAAATATCTCACAAGCACCAGACTGGACCCAGAGAATTTTTTCTGCAGTGTCTCCACATGCTGGTACGTGGCATCATGCAGCTCCATGCCGGTTTCATACAGCCCCGTAAGGGATGGATTGTAGCCGCGTATAAGCACCACCCCTGCTCACTGTCAGTTTCTAGTCCTTTGCCTTTCTGCACTCTTAAGCTCAGATAATAAAACAGTCGTTGATGACAGTGTGATGATCTCCAACTTGGGATCGTTTTAGATGCAAGATGGAGACCACTCCACAGAATGGGGAGATGGGAGGGCAATGAGAAATCTGTGGTTAGATAGAGTTTCCAAAAGAAAGCGTGTTACAGAAGGAAACTCGTTCTTCTAATGGATACTCCTAACTGCATATTCTTCACATTTTGAATAGAAACCGAGGCGGAGGGGTCTGTGGAGTGAACTCAAATCAAACAGTGCTGCAAAACTTAGCAGGTGAAGCATCCTTCCCACTGGACCTGGCTGGTGTGAATGTATGCACTGACAGCCATGTCAAAGCCTGGGAGATGTGAAGGACAGGAACTCCTAATGCCAATGCTGTTGCCTTGGTCCTGGTAGAATGGGCTCTCAAAGCCTCAGGCTTATTTCTTTGCCAGCACATTCCAGTTCTTGATGCTGAATACGGACCTTTACTTCACAGCCTTCCTTTCTTCGTTCTAGAGAACCCCCAACAGCTGATTACCCACTTGATGGGCCATGGTGCAATTGATATAAAAAAACACTCAGACCTTTAGTGGTCCAATCAATGGAACATCTCCTCATGTTTGAGGGGTGAAATGGAACAAAGAATGCTGTTAGAGTGACCGATTGCCTAACACAGAAGGGGGGGGGGTCACAACTTTCAGTAAAAAGGCACCCGAGTCCTCAGCACCAATTTGGTCAGTAAAGAAGATGGTAGAAGAAGGTCGACCTGAAAGTGCATACAATTTACTCACGCCATGACCAGACTTCCTAACTATGAGGAAGGCAGTTTTCAGAGTCCAGAGATGCAGTAATAAACAATGCATAGGCCCAAAGAATGTAGACATAAGAAATGTCAAGTCGAAATTAAGGTCCAACTGAGTATCAAAATTGGTTTGGGAGGGAATGTGTGTGTCTACACCTCATTACAACTGGTGATTTCGACAAGGAAGGCTAATCTAGCATATCCAGAAAGAATGCTCACTAGAAGGTTGCTTGGCTAAAGAAAGTACAACAGAATGTGTGTGTTTAGCCTTTAAGGGGTCAGATTTCCAGACATCACAAAAGGCAGCAAACTTATCCCAGCGCCCATCACAGATGGATTATGTGGAAGGGTATCTGGTAGCAAGTATTACATTTACCACCTCAGACGGCAACTCAAATGCAGTTAATTGCCATCACTCAATCTCCACGTAAGAAGGTGTAAGTTGCAAAGGTTCAGAAGAAATAACCTGCCCTGTGGCAAGAGGTCCTCTTAAAGTGGCAGCCTGATCGGGAAGGCAGATGTCTGTGTTCAAGTGTTCCGTGTTCCACACTCTCCTGGCCGAGACCAGGGCAATTGGGATGGCTTGAGACCGGTCGTTCTCGATCTTCTGCAGCACTTGAGGCAGGTAGTGGCAGGAAGGAATATAGAAGTTCCTTGTTCTGCTCCCACCGGAATTAGTCTGCTAACAAGTGCTCTCATGGAAACGCCAACACAATCACTGCCACTGTGCGTTCAATGGTGACGAATATTTCAAATACGCCCCCGACCTCCTCCAAGTCTTTGGTTGATAGCAAGATGTTCTGCTGCTTCAGTCACCTCCAGAGGCGTAAAGCCTCTTGTCCCAGATTTCAGAACCCCACTCCGCACTACTTGATGCAGTGGCACATGGCAGTGATGCTGCCCATGAGAACTTGCATGAGCACCACTGAGAACGCTGGGTAGAGAAGGGATAATAGTATCTGGCAGGACAAATTTGCATCAGTCAGCCACCACTGAATATCTTGTGACGTCTCCTTCGAAACCCGTATGGAGTCAGAGAGGTATTATTGATGATGAGCCCACTGGGATCTGGGTTCCATTGAAGGTCCACATGTACCACTTGACGATGACAAGGTGGATGCACCAGGCCAAAATACCACGAAGCCTCAGAGCCATCCTTACAAAGATCCAGGACTGATCCAAAAACATCGGGATCATAGCTCAAATGTCCATGACGCGCAGATGTGAAGGAAAGGCCTTTAACCTCACCATTTCTAGAATCACCTCATTAAATAGAAGCCTCTGTGCAAGAATCAGGAGGGACGTCTGCTCATTTATTGTGAAAATCAACAATGTCTAGAGTTCTGCCATCGTCCGGATGTGATCTACGACTGACTGATGCAAGATCACCTATTAAGGTGCAGAAATTTACAGAAACTTCAACCTCTGAAGAAAGGCTGCGACCACTGCCGCCATCAGTTTTGTGAACAATCAAGGGACAGGGGTGAGGCCAAAGGAGAGCAAAATGAAAGTGTTCCTGGCCCATCCTAAATGGCAGGTAATGCCTGTGGGACTGCAGGATAAGTATATAAAAATATGCATCCTGCAAGTTCAGGGACATAATGCAGTATCCCAGTATAAGGCAGATCGAATCTGAGCCAATACGAGCCATCAAAGGAAGGCATTTAGAGGTCAAAGGTCCAAGTTAGGACTGAGACCTCATTCCTTCCCAAGACGAGGAAGCAGTGTGAATAACAGCCTTGGTTCTCACACAGTCTGTTCGATGGCACCCTAGCAAAGTAAGAGATGTACATCATGCAGTAGGATGGACAGATGCTTCTCCGAGGTTCATTTTGGGGTGAGAAAAAGGTAGCGTTAGAAGGAAATGAAAGGCAAGATATAGCCACTTGTGACAATCTTTAAGACCTATCTGTTGGACGAGATTGCCAACCTGGGAGTAAATACGGAATCCTGTCCCCCAGCGGTTGGTCAGGAGTCTTTAATTACAAACTAAAGCAGCTTGGTGGCCTTGGAGAAGGGGATGATGAGTTGTAGGACTGATGCCACTGCTGTCCTATGCTGCATCTGTTGGTGCCAACTACGTGGGCCCAAAAGCATTAGGTTGTCTGCATGCTCCATTGCCCGTGAAGGCTGCAGTTGTCTATAGGGGCTATTCCAGTGAATTAGCCTAAATGTGTGGAAAAGCTTTTCAGATGGTGGTGGTAATTGCTTCACAGGAGTACAAACACCCCAAGGAAAGAGTTGCAGCTCTACAGTCTTTAAACTGTTTCAGTGTAGAGCCCATCTTTTCTTTGAAGAGTCTAGAGCAGAGGTCTTCGAACTGTGGTGCGCACCCCCGTGGGGGGCCGTGGCTGTTTTCCTAGGGGGGAACAAATGGCTCAACAAGTACTTGCAAATTAAGATGGCCTGGAAGAGCAACTTGGCACATTTCCAGGCTGTCTTCGTTTACATGGAGTCCTTGAAGTGGTTTAAAAAACACATACATGTGGACCTCATAATGTAAAAGAGTGTATTTCTGTTAGATCAGCTTAACTTGCATTTATTTTCTGTATTATATGCAGGTAACTGTAATTGTAAAAAACAAAACACTTACATGTTATATTGTTCCTTTTAGCCACATGGTGGCAGGGTCACAAACGTGGCTAAAAGGATAAAAATATTCTTTAAGGGTTTTGTTTTTCACTTTGTTAATTGCAAATAAAATAATGCAGAAACCTTAAATGAAAAATAAATGCAAGTTAAGCTTATCAGTTAGAAATACATTCTTTTGCATCATTAAATTTAATTTGGGTAATGTGACCACTGTACATGTGAGAAATAGTGACTTGAGTATTTATAGGCGTGCTACAAGGTCCCAACCTGGAGCAGAAAGCCCTGCGAGTATGCAAGTCATTATTTTAAAATGGTATTATGCACAGTATAAGGTAGACTGCTACAAAATGATTTGGTGTTTTAAGATAAAGCAAGTGCTTTCAACAAATATATTTTAGTAATAGGTAAACTATACATTGTGCAAATATTTGTCTATTAAAAGTACATTATCTAGACCTCAGCCTATAACATCCTGACATTAAGTATCAAAAATAATAGCTCATTTTCCCCATGAAGCCTCAGGTGACTCCATCAATTAAAGCCTAAACTAGTTTCTAAGTGCCTTTACATTTGGTGATTAGCCAATTGCACACATTTAAATTTTTTCAGTTAGCAGGCACCCTGGTGAGAATGCCTGTTTCGTCATTAGTTCTGTGTCCCTCCCTGAGCTTCACAGCACAGAAAAACTCCTCCCCACCTCAACCCTGCTCTCCCTTCACCTTTACGCAGAGGCACTTCAAGGACCTCAATAATTCTTCAGAAATGGTTGTTTTAAAAAAAAAAAGCATGGGAATTGTTTTTGTACAAGTAAAAAGCATGGGGCATTTGGTTCTCCGTAGATCCCGTCCACTGCGACCTCTGTTTACATGCACATGTCCTTCAAGGTGTGTTAAGGGGGCGACAGGGAGGAAGCCAGCAGGGTCACGTTCCGACGAAGCGCTCCAATTGTCCAGACCCCCTTGGGCCTCAGAGTAACAGTTCAGGAGAAAGAGGAAAGTAGTGAGATCCTTGGATAGCATCAAAAAGATAGCCCAGAGGAAGTGGCGCTATATGGAGGAGGCGGGGGGCTCATTTTTTAGATTACAAGTGATAGAGACAACTTTCTCACAAAAATGCCTTGAGGAAAGTGGAGAGTTTTTATTTTTTTTTATTTTTTTGTAAAGAGCTTTTTAGTGCAGCAAGTGCAGTTGCATTGGGACCCAGGCTCACAACACCCCAATTATGGGGCTTAGTGTTTTTGGTCAATTTCTGTTTTGGTTTGATATATTTGTACTTTTATAAGTCTCACATATAGCATAGATGATTATGAGCTATAGTAAAATACCCCTGAAATGATGTCCTAAATGCCGTCTCGTACCTCACCACTGCCCCTCCCACTTTCCCTATTCTTGCCATACATTTTTGGAGGGGTTGCCCCGACTTCAAAAAATTTCGCGTAGGGGGGCTCAGAGCAAAAAAGTTTGAAAACTTCTGGTCTAGAGCCATCTAAATGCATGTCCATCAGTGAAGCCTGCACGCTGCCAGAAAATCAGTCGACCTCATCAATGTGCGTCTTCTGATCATAACACTGGTACCAATAGCTTTGCCAATACAATTCGTGTTATCTAGACTTGCACAAATGACATACTTCATTGTATCTTGCCCATCACGAATAGTCGGAGCTTGGGAGGCCCTACAGTACTCCGGGATCTCCAGCAAGATGTCACTTGCAATGTTCTAAAGGACAGGTGTGCAGCACCCTTCGAAGCAGACTGCTTTTTATAAACCACAGTGCTAAGCTTGCAGATGAAAACATCTTTTTGCCAAAAGCATCAATTTGCCTGGATTCTCGATCTGGGGGACTGGTCTGAAATTAACCTTACCAAATGCTACCCAATGAGATTTTTTGGGCTAGAGTGCATGCTGAGGTAGTCGTGTTCCCCGGCCGCAGGCCTGTGTCACCAGTCAACTTGTCGACTGACGGGAGTAAAAGCACATGGTTTCAACCATGCAAACATAAAGGTATTTGTAAGGGTATCATTGAATGGGAGTAACTGATCTCATCAGGGCTTCTCTGTAATCCAAAACAGTGAACAATCTCTAAACACCCAATTCGCCTAGCTGCCGACTGTGGAGCTGGGGAACTAGGTTCGAGCCTCGGCATCGGCTCAACATCTTGTGATTCTGGGCAAATCACTTAATCTCCCCGTGCCTATCAAAAATGAATGTGTCCTTGTGTAACGTAACTGGTGCTCATGTAAAGCGCCCCTATACCTATATAAAAAAAACTACTAAACTAAAAAAATAAAGAAAAATCAATAACATGATTTTAGTTAAAACCAACTAATTACATGCACTCAAGTATACTTAAGGCACTATTCAGGGTATGCCGAATTGTCACTAAACCCAAAACTCCAAAGTCTTTTGGCTACAAATGTATTTTAGGCACAAAGCAGTCACTGAAGCAGTCACGTGTGTCAGGAATGACGAAACACCTGTTGGCTAGAAAATAAAGGAACACCCTATGGCGCTACAAAGATTGTGATGCTTCTTTTGATGACTGAAGAGGAGTGCTTCAATGCTGAGCTTCTAATAGAGTTAAGGCACAAGGAATAAGACTAGATGCAATGAAAGGCTCATTTATGTGGGAAAGTTTAGAGCATAAGATAGCCTGCATCATCTTAGAAAAGTGATCATTTTTGAAAAAGTAAATGTTTGAAGGAATATTATGTCACCTTTTCAAACAAGTGGTGAAATAGTTCTCTACATCTTCAACAAGCTTGCATGTTTTGACCTACAGCACCTAAAAGTGAACTCATGAAATACTGACACAGAACAGAAATAGCTTTGCAAACAGTTTACAAGGTTATGTGGGACTTTCACCAAAAAGTGGTGGATGCCCCATCTGTCATATTTACAAGATGTAGGCCTTATATGCATCTAACTTATTGATCGATGTTCTGCATCTGTCGAACTCTAAATAAGGCTGTCTGCCTTCTAATCATTGCTGGAAATTCAAGGGCTCACACTTCCTTGTTAACATGGAAAGTAAGCTTATTTAAATGTTGTCTAGAAAGAAAATATACTTTTCGTCATCTCTCTTCTGGTATCTTACACAATTAAAAACATACAAATTCAGATGAAGTTTGAATGTTAATGTTTGAAAGCAAGACAATAGGGTTTTACCAGTGCCCTGCGTCTTTAGTGACATTACCACAATGCAGCAAGAGTACATTTACCTCGTTACACTCATGCATCACAATCCAGCCATCTCATCTAGTGATCCATGAAATACAGACTCAATATCAAGAAAGCACTGAAAAGGTCTGTAAGAGGAAACATGTCTACTGTATCAGATGTATATAGTGATGTCGCAAAATAACACTGCTCGAAAAAAATGTACCAATAATAAATCTTAGCAAAACAAATTCACTGGTGTTTACTTTGAACATACATTATGGCACTATATTGAAATGTTATATCAGAGGGTGTCTGGATGCCTGTATGGTGAGTACCACCAATTCACGCAAGTTTTCATCAAAGATCTTAAATTTCAGTTACCCTAGCCATATACAATTCTTCTTTTATCAGTAACTCCTACCTTTCTGCTACCGCTGCAATAGTATTAATGGCAAGCGATGTCTATCTAATATTGTCAAAGAACTGCTCAAGTTTCCACGAGAACTGCCTCAAGCTCAATAGACACAAACCAAAAATTTGTATCTGCGGTCAGAAGACACTGGACTGGTCTCCTTCTTGATGGTCCACTAAGTAGGGCTCTTCACTAGACCCTGTCTCTTCGGCCAAACATATGGACATTATCACTGACAATCAACTCACATTTGGAAAATAAATCAATCAGGTATCCAGAGCATGCTGCACTCTTCTCAAAAGGCTCAAATTTGCCCTTATCCCCACCAGATAACCGCTTAACCATTATTCATTCATTAATTACTTCCCTCCTTGAATACAGCAAATCTATCTATCTATCTGAGGATTCCAGACAACCTCACTCATCATCATCATCAGGACATCCAGAACTCAAGCAGTAAGTTAATTAAAACAAAAATATGCAAATCTTCTCAAACATGCATTTATGCTTTACACCAACACTTGTGGTAGAAACATGAATTAACATTCTCCCACCAAACGTAACTAACAACAAGCATTTGCAATGCAATCGGTCTCGCCTTTGGGACCTTATATGTATTTAGCTATGCAGCACATTATCCTGGGTGCTGAAACATCCACTGTTCTTTAACATGGAGGGAAAGTAAGCACCAAACTGCGTGACACGCCAGGTATGGGAACACATGGAGAGAAATATTGCCTTTCAGCTGGAAATGGTATAGTCCCAAGCTCTGTTTTTAATATAAAATCAGGGCCTTCAATGGTCATATCACTGAAAATACAAGATTTGAAAAAAATATTATTTTCTACGGGTGCTCGTGGAAGACAATTTCTATGGACTGGAATCTAGAGAATGCTAAAGTGATTCTGGTATTTTACTGACCTCTGCTGGTCGTTTTCGATCAAGAAAATTAAATAGAAGCAGTTGAACAGAAATTTTTTAAAAAGAAAGTCCCTCAGCAGAAAGCAATTCTGGTATTTTACTGACCTCTACAGGTCGTTTTCTATCAAGACAGTTAAATAGAGGCAGTTGAACAGAAAAAAAAAGTCCCAAAGCAGAAGCAGATAAGTCCTAGGGCTGATCTCCAGAGCCCACAAAGTACATACACATATAAGTATATACAAGAGGTATCGAATGCTCGACCTAAAAAACATTAAAATTTACAGTTGGTGCACATCAACACCCTCACTTGGAAGTCTACATTGACTTTAGAGGCAATCCAGGACTCTAACATGACGAACGACAACCAGGGAAATGTGATCATGATGTAGAAGGGTGGAAGTGTGGACAAAATCCTGACATGAGGTGTTCCAAGATGCTTCATTGCAGTAGGGTTTCCACAGCAAGGTGGAGTATACTCAACAGTAACATACCTATAAATGCAAAACAGCAACTCAACAAGGTCTAGAGTTCTGTCACAGAGAGACTTACCTTAATAATAAATTCGGCTTCTTTGCTGGGTGTAGTTTTAGCCGATCAGGAAGGTTTCGATACTGCTTCTTGTTGGCAATCTAAACAGAACACATTTTTTTTACAGTGGGTTTAAGAAATGGGCTTTGGAAACATGATTACACTTTAAAGCAATGGCATTCGATGGCCCTTTTCTCGCACTCCTTTATCTTCCTTCCGTTGTTCCTAATTATGTTACTATTGTGCATTGAATAAAAGCATAATTGAGTTTGAACTGAAAACATCAGTTTGAAAAAAATTGAAAGGAAACGAATAAAAACAATGATGTGCAACACATAACGAAATTAACAGACAGTTGGTACACGGTCACTTAGACACTTGGTGGCAGCTCAATAAGTGTTAGAATTGTCTACCTTAATGGTACTCATTTTCATACCATAAGAAAGGTAAATGGCCGAGGAGGTCACAGAGACTACTGCCCATCCTAAAGATATACATTTGTGGCAAGACCCAATTATCTCGAAGATCTTACTCACTGAAGGGGAAATAGGGCGGGGGGAGAGGTGGGTAGAAGGGAATTTTAAGATGTACTTACAGTTCCAAGCTCAGCTGGCAAATGCAAGGCAGAATCCAATCTTTCCTCTGCACTCCCCACAGACGAAACAGTTATACTGTGGCCACAACAAAGTGCAGGAGGAGGAGGCAGACTTTTGTAACCAGGGAAGTCACTTAAGAGAGCGCACAAGTTGTTCCTCCAGTCTCACGCCACTAGGCCAGCCGATTAGCAGCCAAGCACTCAAACTGTGAGGATTCAAGCCCAAGCAAATGTGGTGGAGCAAGTCATGCTCACTGCCCTAGTAGCTGCCCCAGCAGCACAGCAGGTCCTATGTGGGGATTGGGCTGAACTCTGCATACACACGCATGACCGAGTGCAGAGGGTAAGTCCTGGGCGCATGAAAGAGCCAAAGCGCTCTGGAGGAAAATAAAGGAGAGATTCGTAGGAAACAGTCCAAGAACAGCCAAAATAAGGTCTGCGTTTTTACTTGATTTTGGTACATGTCCCAGCCACTAACTTAACCACAGTTTTAGAAGCCCTTGTCTTTCCAGTGCACTTTTTGCTCTTAGCCTCTCTTTAACCTGGATGCCCCTTCCCGATTCCAGTTTCAGAACTCTGCATCACCAACAACAGAGTAACGTTGAGAGAGGCGAGGGCAAAGACAGGAGAGGTCAAGGGATGATAATCCATTTGAATGGTCAATTTGAACTTTACTGCTATTAAACAGAGGACTGTTGTGTTGCTTGGCAACCTGTTGTTGTCAAGCATTCTTGGAATGCCTTATGAGAACGTGGGGAGACGGTTTATCTACAGGGCACGGAACAGACGTGCCGATTTGTGCTCCTCATAGCAATAAAGGAATTTACTAATAAACCGGTGTTTATCTTCATTACACTGGCAACGAGGACTGCGTCTGAGGAGCTTACGAACCACGCTTGCAAAGACCTTATCGAAGGTTTCAGGAAATTACAATTATATTCGGAGTATTCAAAATGTTTGGGAGGATCGCCACCTTTGTATGGAGTGGAGTGCACCCTTGAAGACTGCGTTTGGTGAGCACTTTGAAATCTACATGCTTTGCGTGATATATTTTGCTCATTCTGTTTGAAAACGCATTCAACGGCTGTTGAAGGACTTGCCTGTCTATGTCATCTTCACCGTTGCTCCGTCTTCGCATTCTTCAATTTCCAGGGCATTCATGTCTCCGTGGTCGGTGCCTCCGCCGCTTCGTTCCAGGTGATTTCTTCAGCGTTCTGCATGTTACGCTCATCACGCATTACGCGTACACGCATTCACGTGAGGTCACGTTGTGTGCCCTCACTGGCAGCCATTTTGGATCCTCTTTGTATCTTTCAGTATCCTGGCAACCGATCCTTACGCTGCTGCTACCGGAGCAATACTTGAATGTATTCTTTGCCTGTTACAGGTATTTATTGACGTTTTTTTTAACAAAGAAGAAGGATTGGAGTGTTGTTTCTTTAGCTCGGCCATTATTCAAGCCTAGTTATTAATTCCTTGTGAACCTTATTCCTGGTGATTTTCTTCATCCTCTACCAGCAATATGACTACCCCTGCTTCCAGTTCAATTGCCATGAGTGCACAAACCTACAATATTTCTACACCTCAACCTTTTTGGATTTCAGGAACTGAACCACCTCTCAAATGGCTTGAATGGAAACCGTACTTTACTAATTACATTGATGCGATTGATGAAACGAAGAAAAATGTCCTCTGATCAGAAGAAACGTTTGCTTTTACACTCTTTAGGTCCCATTGGATTGAAAGTTTTTAGTCAAATGACTAGAGTTGTAGTTGCTGGGGATTTTAATGTATTTGATTTAGCTTTACTACAGTTAGACAACTACTTTTCGCCAAAAGTATGCATTGGTGTTACCAGATACCGTTTTTTTCAAAGGAAACAGGGTAAATCGGAACCGATAGATAATTATGTTTCAGAGTTAAAAAGGTTGGCACTGGATTGTAAATTTGGCATTTTGCACGACGACCTTGTTAGAGACCAAGTGGTCATGCATACCTCAAATCCAGCCATTCAGGACAGGTTGTGGGTGAATGGAGATGCTCCACTGGAAGATGTCTTAGTTATTGTGCGCAAGGCAGAAATTTCCAATAGGTGTGCTGTTGTTTTAAAAGATGACACTCGTGAACACGACTATGTTAACAAGATTAATACTTCGTCTGAAAAACCAGCTTTTACAAAATTTGCCAATGAGAGATCTTTCACTAAAGGGAGTATTAAATGTCACCGGTGTGGTAATCCTGGCCACCTAGCTTATAGTAGGAATTGTCCAGCACTTAGACAAAAATGCACTAATTGTGGCTTAATAGGCCATTACGCTAAACTTTGTAGGAAAAAGAATTTCAGAGTTAAGTATATAGGTGATTTAGAAAATCCCAATGAAGATAATAGTCCTAGTAACCCTCAAAATGCTCCTAACACAGTTGTTCCTGCGAATGATTTGTCATTGGACTTTAAAAGTAATTTGATGCTCAATATCAATGATGTTACTTGTTACAACAAACCTATCTGCAACATGTTTATTGGTGGTGTCAATATTAATATATTTGCAGACTCGGGCTCACCGTACACTATTATTAATGAAAGGTTGTGGAAGGAATGTTTTGTTCAGAAAGTAGGTACACATTTATTGTCACCAGATGTACATCCTGAAGGTTTTAGCGGAGAAAAAAATAGATCTTTTAGGATTTAGATGGTTTGTATTTGAATTTAAAAACAGAAGCAGCCGGGGGAAATTGTATATTGCCAAATCAGGTCCACCTGTTCTAGGCTGGCTAGACCAAAAGATGTTACATATTATCTTGGATCCTAACAGCAAGGAGCAAGTATTAGTTATTGATGAAGGCACTTCCTTGGGAGAAAAGATGATTAAACAGTTTCCTTCAGTATTTAGTGGCAAGTTGGGCAAACTTGTTGGGTTTGAACATTTAATTCGACTTAAAGAAGATGCCAGTCCCAAAGTTCACCATTGTCACAATGTTCCTTTGTTAGTTAAGGATGATGTAGCCAAAGAACTTGAAAAGCTTGTGTCTGCGGGTGTAATTGAACCTATAGAAGCTTCTGAATGGATTTCGCCAGTTGTTATCGCTAGGCGGTCCAATGGCAAAATCAGGTTATGTGTTGATCTACGCCATTTAAATAATAACATTGTGGTGGATAGATTTCCCCTACCAAAAATAAATGAAATGGTAAGTTGTCTCAAAGGTGCCAGATGGTTTTCAACCATCGACCTTTCATCAGCTTATCATCAAATAGCCTTGTCTCCTGATTCAAAAAAATTTACATCCTTCATTACTCCCTTTGGTTGTTTTCAATTTACTCGTATGCCCTTTGGCCTGGCGTCAGCTGCGGCTGTTTTTCAACGTCTAATGTTCCACCTTTTCAATAAGGAAAGTGGCGTAACATTTTTTCAGGATGACATATTAATTTTTGGAGGTTGCAAGTCTGAGCATGACTCTAGGCTTATAAAGGTGTTGAGCATTTTGGAAAAACAAGGACTCACTGTTGAGTTTTCAAAGTGTAAATTTGCTTGTGAAAGTGTTTCTTATCTTGGTCATACCATTGATTGTAATGGTGTTAGACCAAAGTCTTCACTTATATCTTCTATTGTGAATGCACCTACTCCTTCTAATAAGGATGATGTCAGATCCTTTATAGGTATGGCAGAATTTTGCGCGAAATATGTTCCAAATTTTGCAGATAAATGTTACAATGTTCGGCAACTACTTAAAAAATATGCTAATTTTGTGTGGACGGATGAATGTGGGAAAGATTTTAATGTCATCAAGACTGCTATTGCAGATGCCACTAGTTTAAACAGTTTTGATCCTACAGCCGAGAGCTTTATTACAACTGATGCAAGCAATAAAGGCTTGCGGGCTGTTTTGTCTCAGATAGATGAGAAGGGAAATGAATGTATTATTGCATATGCCTCCAGATCCTTGTCACCATGTGAGGAAAAGTATCCTATTATCGAAAAGGAAGCATTAGCTTGTGCATGGGGTTTGGATCATTTTAAATCTTTTACCTGGGGTAAAGTTTGTACATTAAGAACTGACCACAAACCATTGGTGAGAATTTTGACCTCTGATGGTTCTATGAATGTGTCCTCCAGACTTGCCAGGATTTCAATGCGGATGCAAAATGTTTTGTATAGGATTGTTTATACTCCTGGTAAGGACAATTTAGTTGCTGATTTTCTTTCTAGGATGCCCACTATGTTGGAAAGGTGCGAAGATGATAAATGGAACAATTTTCAAGTTGCTTTGGTCTGTGATCAGGGTCGTTCTGCCATTAATAAAGTTGAATGGGAGACTGAATTTTAAAAAAGACAAAATTTGGGAGGAAGTGGTTTCTTACGTTATGAATGGTTGGCCGCGGAAAGATAGCTTGGTGGATTCCATCAGACCTTTTTGGGAGGTTAGATTTGAACTATCTTTCAATGATGGATTTTTATTAAGAGGGGAGAGAATTATTCCTCCTTGTGGTTTGAGGTCCATTATTGTGGAATTGTGTCATGAAGGGCATTCAGGCATCATTAGAACCAAATCAGTATTGAAAAAGTTGTTTTGGTGGCCTGGTGTAGACATTGAGACGGAGAGACTTGTCAGGGACTGTATTTTGTGTAGCAATGCGGACAAATCGTTGAGGACTTTGAGACCTCCTATGTACGACAATTTAGTGGTCAAAGAACCTTGGGACACTGTGGCAATTGATATTTTAGGACCGGTCAGGAACTCATGTGGTGATTCACAAAAATTCATCATTGTTCTCATGGATCTGTTTTCGCGCTGGCCAGCTGTTAAAATTGTGGATAAAGCAGATACGCTTACTGTGTTGGAGTTCTTAGATGAAATTTTTCTTCTGAAGGTATTCCTGCTTGTTTGATTAGTGATAATGGGGTACAATTTGTGTCCAACAAGGCGAAGAATTACTTTGATAAATTAGGTATTAGACACAGAACCACTTCATTATATAATCCAAGCGGGAACGGAATGGTTGAAAGATTTAACCGGGTTTTGAAAGGTATCATTCAACTTGCTTCTAGTGGGTCAGAGGATTGGACCACGGAGGTTGGTAAAACTATTTGGGCATATAGAGTAACGTCCACTGAGGCCACTGGACTTCCTCCTTTTGTGTTGATGAGAGGTCGTAAACCAAGATCTAAATTTAATCCTGGTTGGTTGTGTTCTTCGGGTGTTGTTAATTGGTCTAAAGACGAGGTGTGGAATAGGATGGAACGTGTTCATGAGAGAAGTAAAAGTTATTTTGATTCAAGACATGGCACTCAAGCCATCCATATTGAAGTGGGTGATTGGGTACGTGTAAAAAAACCTGGTTTTGTAAGCAAAGGTGAAGGTGCCTTTTTTGATGCTGAAGAAGTAATCGAAGTTTTACAGAACGATGTCAGACTTAGGAATGGGGAGGTTTGGAATCTCAAAAGAGTGGCTATGGATAGATCTAAAAGAAGTGATGGAACTAATGTACACAGTAATTATAGTTCTGAATGGATGGAGGATGATCTTATCATGGAATCCAATTCCGTGGCAGATAATTCTGCTTCCAATAATGATATGTCCTTCCTTACTCCCAATTGTGAAGAGGGGGATGGGATGGTTTCATCATCCTCTTTGGATGAGAACTCCTCTTTGGATGAGAACTCGTGTCTCACTTCCCGTGAGACAGGAGGTCTTAAACAAAGATTGACCAGGAACAGAAAGGCACCTATTTGGCTCAAAGACTTTGTTGTTAATAATATGTAATAGTATCATATCCTTCTCCTTGTTCTCTCACATATAATTTTATATTATTTAAGTTTCCTTTTACTGTTTTTTGTTTGTTTCTTTGTATTGTGAGAAGGGGGAAGTGTTGTGTTGCTTGGCAACCTGTTGTTGTCAAGCATTCTTGGAATGCCTTATGAGAACGTGGGGAGACGGTTTATCTACAGGGCACGGAACAGACGTGCCGATTTGTGCTCCTCAGAGCAATAAAGGAATTTACTAATAAACCGGTGTTTATCTTCATTACAAGGACTTAAGAGAATTTACTATATTGGAATGTGTAGCAGCCAATAACTTCACATGCTTCCTTTTAACTGGAACGCTGCCTTTTCCTGTGCCCTGTATTGGTATCTTCAACACAGCCAACAACTGAGTAGCACTGAGTATTGAGTAGGGTGTCTCTTGAGAAGCCAACGAATTTAGAAAAGGATTAGAAATGTACTTCATTCCCGTATACTGTCGGGGAAGACACTTACGAAATTACTGAAATCAATGTTTCTAATCATTTAAGATAAACAACTTTTTCAAAACAAATGTGCAAAATTAATTACTTAGGCACATTGCTGCAATACGAGCGATTCAGGGAGTCCAAAAAACACAACACTAGCTCTTGAGAATGACGCTAGTGATTGTGAGTTAATCTGTAAAAAGAACAAATGATGGACGGAATGCTGAACAAATCGAACACTCCTCCCCCCAGTCACCAATCTGGGTTTAGTACATTGCATTTGCTCACCACGCCACCCCAGTTTGGACCCAGCCATGTGCAAATCAGTCTTGACCCTGCTCCTCATGAGAAAAGTCCAGCCCGAACTGTCAGGCCAGGTCCTCCCTGGAATGGAAACAAGCATCCTGGGACACGTTTCGAGGTATAACCCCTCATCAGTCAGGCTAGCTTGAATTCAGTGGCACAGTGAGCACAGAACCCACGTCTGGGCATACCCTTCCCGCTTAGGGTGACGAAAGCAAAAAGAACAAATGATGGACGGAATGCTGAACAAATCAAACACTCACCCCGAGTCACCGATCTGGGTTTAATCCATCATTTTTTTGCTCACCACGCCACCCCAGTTTGGACCCAACCATATGCAAATCAGTCTTGACCTGCTGTTAATCTGTAACATAGAAAATCCAGAATTGGGGATTACTTCCTCTCCAACTCACGTACCACTACCAGACAACACAATAAATATTTGTGTCACTTGCTGATTCAGAAATGTTATCATTAATGGTAATGCAAGTTGAAATGGATATCGTCAAAGGTTTTCCAGCTAAGAAAACACTGGGGTCAGGTCAAGAGAAGGGAATTATTGGCTCTACTGATGGCCCCGTAGCATACTCATTATTGGCTGCCATGAGCGCTATTATACAATGCTGCTGTTCATTGTATCAACTTCCTTGATCACACACAAACTAGATAAGAACTGTTAGAACTTAAAGTAATTTCGGATTCATTGCATTTGATTGTGCAAAACACCTTTTAGTCATCAACTATTTGTTCCCGTTTGAGAGATGTAACAAGCATTTTCAATGCAATAGGTCTCGCATTTGCGAGCGTTTAAGCTATTGGCATTGTAAATGACAATGCCTTTTATTCATGTGTTTTTTAAAGTAACACATATATAAAAGGCATTGTCATTTTTAATGCCAATAGATAAAAACTCTCGCAAATGAGAGACCACTCTAATGGTGGCCGTTTCCCTTTCTTTAGACGCTGCTCGCCTATTCAGGTTACAGCGAGCAGCGTCTAAAGAAAGATGTGGCCAACATTAAAGTGAACGTGCGTATGGTGCACGTTCACCCAAAGCGAAAAAAAAAATATTAATTTAAAAGGTTCTGTAGCACGGTCGCTAAAGTGAATGTGGTCCGCGCTGTTAATTAAATAAATAAGTGTGGTCGCTAAAGTGAAAGCGGTCCACACTGTAAATTAAATAATTAAATAAGCGCGCTCGCTGAACTGAAAGCGGCCCGCGTTGTAAATGAAATAATTAAATAAACGCGGACGCTATAGTTAAAGTGGACTGCGCTATAATTTTAATAATATAAAAGCAGGCGGCCTGCTGCAATGTCGTGAGTGGAATAGGGGAAGATCATTAAAGAAAATAGTGCTCACCGACTTATAAAGCAGACCGTGTAACAATACAAGTAAAAACATCAGTTATTATGGGAGGTTACAAATGCAGACAAGGCGGTACGAAGGAGGGACTACTAAGCCTATTCAGAAATGAAAAGCAACGCTTTTGCAAGGACAGTAACAGGAGCCAATTGAAAGATGGGCGGGAAATGGGCAGAGCTTCTATGCCGTACCTCAATACAGCATGCCTCGCAGAGCAACGCATACGCTGCCCAGTCTCAACCTAAAAAAATGTTGGTGACCATTCAAGGCTTGGCGACATACTAAAAGTAATCCGATTACTATCAATACATTGCTACACAGATGTTGGTATGACTAAGGCTATTCAAACGAAGGCACATAGGAAAGTCTGGGCATTAGTAAAACAGTGAACACCAGACTTCATAGATAGTCATGAGGACCGTGGTACTAACAGAAAAAAAAAAGCCAGACTCACAAGAACAAAACTGTCAAAACCTGCCAGATAATGAAGGGTTTACAACAGTATGTGTCAATCAAATTAAGAAAATTACGGAATCTTAAGAAACAAGGGACTTCCCGCAAACACTGAAATAACGATACACGTTTTTCACTGTAGACGTAAAACAAATTAGACAAGGGGACTGCTAAAGAACAGAAGGTAACTACAGTAAACTTGCCAACGGGGAAAAAGGACCCAACCCCTGGAGACAGATGTATTCAATTTTGTACCTTGTCCTCTCTGCTAGTTTGAAAAAAATGAGAGAGCAAAATACACGAGGCTGTCAGGAACATGACAATCTGGATTGAAGAGAAAATTGCACAGAAGAATTTACTAGTCAGGAGCCAAGACGTGACGTTAGCTCAAACACCTGGTCAGGCACCTACTTTATTTAAACCCTAAACAGAGCAAGCATTGGTAAAGCCAATAGGTCTCGCCTATAAGCAGTGCTTAATTTTTTTTTTTTTTTAAGTAAGTGCCAGGGCCCTTCTCCGGAGGCCACTGCAGCTTGCACCATGCGTTGCCCCTACCAGCACTGCCAATGACCGTGCCAACACAGGTACAAGCCATCACACTCCTACAAGTGTGACAATTCAGACCATTCCAAGCCACCCAGAGCTATAAACATGGCGACGGGTTCAGGTATTATTCATATTAAATGGCTATTGAATTAATCAACAACTGCTGTTATGCTCATATCAAAATTAGACAGGCACCGCCACCATGTGGCAGACTGTCATACGTGCCTGTGTTGAGAATCAAGGGCCGGTGCCAAGCACCGGAAACCACAGGCTCAAATTAAGCACTGCCTATAAGCTTTGCAAATCTTTTCAGCCATGCTATGCAGCAAAGCTATCAAAAAAAGCGTGCTTGTACGGCGGATTCCAGGACAATTTGGTGTTAGGCACTTTGCTCTTAAACGTTCCTCCTCACTCAACGGGAATCCCAGGTCCTCCTCCCATTTAGTGTGCAGTGTTTCCAGAGTAGTTTTAATCTGCAATATTCGGGACCAGTATAATAGGGTTATTGCTCTTTGTTTACTATCAATAGTATGTAAACTGCCTAGACAAGTATGCTGTACAGGTACCAACGTTCCTGTTTTTCACCATTTTGGAATAGTTGCCACCGCCACCACCACCACCACCCCATACATTAGGAAATGAACATCCAGGATATCATATGCTTCCATTAACTCAGGAAAGTCAGTCAAAATGCCCACGCATAGAAGTTTTCAACCAAGGTGAGTACCCTCTCCACCTACTCTTTCAGACCAGTCCAGTTCCATGATGTGAGATTACGTTTACATGAACGGTATTTCCTGCACATATAGTAATCTGTTTTGCATTCTCTGAAGGACCCTTGTTCACCCATAGTATGCCGTGCTCACTAATATATCTTCAGACTATGCCTGGGGTTTCTTAGCAGGATTTAATAACAGACTAGTGAGCACCATCTGCTAGGGTGTATGGGGGCACCCACTACCGGCAGTGCCCGAAAGCCCAGCCACCCACGGCAGCTGCGCAGCCAGATAATTTAACTCTAGATCCAGTGTTGCTAGGTCACCTTCATCCACAGGGAGTCTCAGCATGGTCAGCAATATTCTGCATCTGCTACCGCCCCAAATCAATCCTGTGAGCAGCTCATCCAGTTCTTGGGAAATCACCCTAGGTATTCGTATAGGCAGTACCAAGAATAAATATAACCATCTAGAAAGGAGTACTATTTTTGAGAGTACTATATGCCTTTTAACAGAAAGTGGAAATGTTAGCTAAGATGTAATTGATTGCCAGCTGGCAATCATGTATTACCAGCTGTTGTATAGCTTACCAGACTTCCTGTGCTAATATTTCTGAGCCCAGTCTCTCTGCATCATCCCGGGGAAGTCTGACAGAGATGGCATTAGAAATATAGCCGTGCATCCCCAATCTACTAGTGTTGTCCCTTAAGAAATACACAGTATCAGAATATATTTTAAATACTTCATTGATTACCATTTGCGAGTGCACCAACACATCTGTACTATCCCCAATGACCAGGGGTGGCGACACATTACTCTCAATTTCAGAAAAGTAATTATGTATTACACAAGTTCTGATCTGAACGATGGGTCCTCCAATGCTTCTATATTGAGTTTCCAAGTTGGAATGACTGCTTGTGGGCTGGGCCATGCAAAGTAGTATCATCTATCAATCAACTGTAACAACAGATAAACTACAGTATGTTCATCAAGACAAATAGGAAGTATTTAAAATTAATTTCAGTCAGCAATTTCTCTTAAGAAGGCAAATATATTAAACTGAATAAAGGGAATTTGCTGTGCCTACTTATCTTAATAATACAGCTTTAAGTCTTTGAAAAAATTGGCAACAATGACCTTGCAAGAGAAGAATTTCTATTGAATGTTAGGTAAGGGACAAAGCGTTAACAAAAGAATGAGCCTAAGATTGAAGGAGCAACATTATCTCAAAAGTATGGGCTCACAGACTAACTTGGATAACCTAAAATAAAAATGCGTAATTTGTAAAGCGAACGTTAACCCAGGAGGGCATCTTGGAGCTGAGTAACAGATGTTTATTGCTACCCTACTCAATGGTACTCATTTTATTGACCTCAAAAGGATGAAAGTCTGAGTAGACACCCCCCTCCTCCCCGGGATCTGAACCTGTGACCATGATGTCAAAAACAGGCCCCTACAGTTGATGCATTAGTCCACTAAGCCACCAAACTTAGGGTTTCAGTTAAAAGAAGCTAAAATAAGATAACCACCTATGCAATGTGATTTTTTTTAAATAGCTGCAATAAACAATGGTCAAATTAAATATAAGAGTAACCAATGGAATACAGAAGACACTTGCTAGTAGGCAGGTTTGGAAGTATGGCCTACTGCTTGGTATTGGACTAGCGTGGGGGAAGTGATACTCCAAATCTGCTTGTTCTTACTTTCCTTAAGGGAGAGAAATGCTGACAGTCAAAGTAGAGTGTCAGTACTGTCTGGACAAAGGCTACATGTATGCAGAGAATGAACAACAGGACTGCGCCCCAACAATGAACTACTAACCGCAGTAGGCCGGGAGTTCTTGGGTAGTCTGGAGAGATTTCAGCCATTTTGCATATTTGGACATAGTTTATTTAATTTGTGCCCTCTGGGTCTTTGCTAAGCAAACATGATACGGTGCTGCTACAGCCAGGACCGTGCTATACGAATTTTGGATTTCCTATGTCAAGAGCCATTTGTTTTCCTGTTGGATTTGTATTGAAGGATACTGGGAATAGAGAGGTATTTCAGAAACTCGTGTTATTGGTGGAAACAAACTGTGAGCTATTTTATGGACATATATATGAACTCTTCTAAGATTAGGGATTGTTGCACTTACCAAGCCTTATCCTATGAGGGAACACCCGAAGGATTCTTAGCCGGGACTATGTAGAAGTATAAGGTATTAGAGTTCTAGTATGTACATACCAAACTGCTAAGACTAGGGCACAGCAGAATATTAATAATGATGGTTATCTTGCAGTTCTACAAGAGTCAAGTAGAAACTAGAACTCTTCTTCTACAGAGCGCATAGTGACGTAGCAGGAGGTTGTTATTCACATCACAGGGAGAAGTGTAGTGAACATATATTTGTTGTACTTATTCTCTGTAGGTTTGGCTTTCGGGATTTACAAGTTTCACAGCAAAATACAGAGAGTTGGTTATGCAGATATTGCTAAGGAAGACCTATTCACTATAACAGTCAAGCATAGAACAGTAAAGCATTGAAAATTACTTATATCTCTTTTACTTTTAGCTATTCACTACATTCTGCAGAGTTGATTAACAGAAGTGACATGCCAGAGTCGTAGAAACCAGTACCTCCGAATTCTTTTTTATCTTATCTGTTTTCTGTTTCAATTACTAGCCCTCATATTCCTGTGTATGTGGGCATTGGTGGATGAGGTGAAAGACAGAAGAGTGCATTGCTGGTTAGATTCATGACACCACTTTCAAGTGGGTGGTTCCTTTATATTAAACGGCCTGTAAAATCTCAGAATAAACTGAGACTTAAGAGCACGCGAGTGAAGGAAGGGAACCAATTAGGTATTCACTGTGAACATAAAGGAGTGTGCCAAGTGACGGTTTAAACATTTACAAAGCTACCATGTTGGGGTGTGAGGTGAACACCCACTTTCTGACTACAACTCTGTCCTAGTGCTTGAGAGTATGCTTATGGACCCTCAACTGTAGTGTAGTTCCTATTTCCCTAATAGGCTCTGCGCACTGGAATAATATAACCTATAGGCTTGACATAGGACTAAGGTCGGTATGTCCCTATCGAGTATATTAAACTTAATTACTTGTGCCAGCTAGCTCAGAGGCCACTAGAAACTCCTTGAGAACAAGAAGGGAGTAGTTTCTGGCAACCGCATAAACATGACCGCTTTGTTTCCCTTTAGAATCGGAACACGTCTCAGAATCGTGGAAACAATAGATAACAGTTTCACTCAGTCAATCGTGCATGCTTAGTTTCTACAGAGTTACACAGAAAGGAAAGACGGGCGTTTCAATAAAGAGGTTTTATTGAACAGTCTTGTTTCTCGTGTAAGAGATGTGTGCTGTTATGATCACAAGACAGTATGCAAGATAAATAATGTACAGCGTAAGCAGTAGAAATAAATAATACTGCGCTAGCATTATCTTTTAGCATATATTCACGTACATAAATAACATGAGCTAAAAATGCGAGTACTCATACGATGCGTCTCTAAGCTAGTTCTACCCCAATGTACCTAACCTAGTCTAGGTGTAGGGAAAGGTAAGAAGTAGGTGGAGTATTCTCTAGTATGGTATACTAAGAGTATGTTAAGTATAGTATGCCAAGAGTCCCTCTAGGTTCTAGTCAGCTCCATACCTTGAGAATGAGAGAGGTGGGAATCTCCTTCCGGACTCGAACTCTAACACCCCGCGAAGGGAGTCAGAACACTAGAAGCTGGATTCTTCTGCTAACAGGAATGACAGCGTCTTCTCAGTGCGTCAGGCCGGGATACGGGCTCCTCTGAAGTCGAGGTCTCCTCCTACTTGCTTGGGCGAGGGAAGGTATATTTATACCTGATTGGTGCCTCGGAATGTTAGCATTGACGTGAAGTCGGACAGAGGAAGACGTCAGGAATAAACCCTTAAGGTATAACGGTTCATACATAATAGTTGAGTTCTTGGAGAAATCAATAGTCCTGTGCTAGGGGAACTCCCGAAGCTTAAGGGTCTGGTTTCTAAGAACTCGTTGTGACGGATGTCGGTGACCATGCCTGTATTTGGAGTGCACGGTTAATGCCTAAATAAGGACTGGGATTCTATGCCTATATAAGGGCAATGCGAATTGTGCCTATATAAGGACATGATTCAGGAAAACCTATATACGGACACCTAAAGCGGAATACAACACCCACTCCACTTTCGAATGAACGATAATACTAAATGCTAAACATTTAAATGCTAAACATAAAATTGAGTACCACATGTTGCTAAAAACATTTCTAAAAGCATTTAAAAGAAGTTTTAAATTTAAACCGTTGAAATGCAATAGGTACTGTACATTTAAAGCATCGTTTTCATTCTAAGCATATAATGGAGATAAATGCCACATGAATGAATAAACAAAAATATATGCATATGATGAAATGGTTGCATATCATGGAATTAAATGAAATGTTAGACAAGTAAGGTGACAATGTGTCCCTGGAAGTATTCAAAGGAGTCCGTTTCATAAGACTAGTTCTACTGTAAGCAGATTGTTTTTTCGCCACGTCATTTCAAAAATTAAAAAGAAAAAGTTCAATTCTGGGAAAAGTTCCAAGTTTGAAAAATATGAAGGCCAAATTTCATTGCTTCCCTGGTACACTGTGAGCCGAATCTAAGTCAGTGTATGGGTCTGGTGTAAACATGAGATCATCTATTTCCGTAGCCAAAATATCGTCCACCGAAGTTGGTGACATTTGGAACACATCGTTCAGAATGTTAATTGCTCAGAGATGAGAAACATCGCCTTCAGCAGAAGATGCAATGTTCGCGTCCGTTGTTACCTGTGTGCCTGTTGATCCATCTCGTACCTCAGCAGCTGCCGAAAGCGTCTGTGAGAATTCAATGAATGCCGTCATCAGGATTGGTAGCCTCTGGGGACAACACAGAGCATGGGCCGTTATCGGGTCCAGCAGAGTATCGATATCCGTTGGCATGACTGATGGGAGTGTTAGACAGGTGTCTAGCACGCATTCTTCACCGCAAAACAGGCAGCGTAGAACAGGTAAGATGCAATCTTACCAGATTGGTCTGAATGACAGGAACCACGTTGAAATAAATTCCCGTAGACGAGGCATGCCCAAAAGCTGTACTATTCGCTCACGGCACTTCCGTTCAACGAGAGCTTTCTCCACATCGCTCGGAGTGATGTCGGCGAATAGGCTTGCCATAGCGTAGCAGGAGGAATAACAATAGAATTCCTGCAACAAGTGCTAGAATTAATGGCACACCACCAAACACCGAATGTGCGAAGTTTGGGAGGATTCCGAGGACTGCCTGGAAAGGTGCTAATAGTCTGGAACAGATGGTCTTTAATACATGTACAATTCCTCTTGTATCAGACATGTTAAAGATACGTCCTATCATTTCTACGAAATGTATAG
Organism: Calotriton arnoldi; assembly: GCA_963921515.1. Classification (NCBI taxonomy): domain Eukaryota; kingdom Metazoa; phylum Chordata; class Amphibia; order Caudata; family Salamandridae; genus Calotriton; species Calotriton arnoldi. The sequence continues at coordinate 323,820 of CAWUFW010005998.1, read as the reverse complement.
GGCAGTTTGTACGAATTAAAGCCTGTATCTCAGCCGAAGTCCTTGCAACTTGTAAATCATAGATTTCTTTGGCCGAGGTCAAAGGCACTGTTTGTTGTATAAGCATGGCTTTCATTCTGCTTAAAGTATCAAATCGTATAAAAGAGACATTCAACGAAGGCCACAAAGGCGACTCCCTGACTGTGTCTATTGGGGCAAACAATACTTGCATACAGCAAGTGACCCTGGAGTTGACCGTTACTAGATATGGGATGCCTGGCAACATGCCACAGCAAATCTGATCATTCAACATGAGGTAACTCCCATTAGAAAGTTGGCCAAATGTTGGATTAATCACAGCAGCTGGTGTACCCTGCTGGTGGCAGGACACATTTGCCACAGAACCATTACAAGCCCCGTGTAAAGAAATGTCCTGACAAATTAGTGAACCGCTTAGTGCACTTTCAGTGTGTACCGCTCAGAAACGCTTCACGATCCCCACTCCAACATCTGTATGTGTAAGGTAAAGTCCAGGATGTCTTAATGTATTCTTTACCCAACCTTTCATATTTGCCTGCTTGCATTTGTTTGAGGCAATACTGAAACTGAAAAGGAGACACAGGCAGAGTGATTTTGCCATGAATAAGCCATTCTGTAGCTGGTTTTTCTGCCACTGTGAATGGTAATTTTTCCAGTTTTTCAATGCTCAGCACTGTATACCTTGCTCCCCTTTGTGCCAGTTCGATCTGTTTATCAGTCAGATTGTATTCTGCAAACAGAGCCGACGTGTTGATAAAATGCCAAGGCACATAGCCCGCACGCAAAGATTGCAGCGTCCAGCTTAATAACATAATAGAACGTAACTGAGATTGGCCTTGTTGTAACATGGCTAAATCTTGTTCCAGTATGTCGATAGCAGAGGATACAATGCCGTCCAGTGAATAAATTCTGGATGACAAAGTTGTTAACCCATTGTCGACCACAGTTAGAGTTTTCTCTAAGTTAATACGATCAAGTTCACGTATTCGTTCTGCGGCCTCTACCTGTGACACATTCCATGCTTCATTATAAGCAGCATAGATGCCGGCATATATGAAACGTTTTTGACGCGGTTTTCTTGGTCCAAGCAAGAATTCCCTTAGGTCTGTGTCTTCTTTAAGTAAAGATAAGTGTTGTTTCACATCCTCAAGTGCAGATTTTTGCAGCCAATCGAGGCATAATTTTCCTACACTGTATGTTGTTACTATCCCCGGATGTTGTCTTTGGACGTATCGTGGGTCTGGCCTATGAATAGTAAAGCCCTGAGTTTTATTCAGGAATCTCTCTTGACAGGTGTTTGTGTCTGTGGGCCAGATCAACCATTTTCTCCAATCAGGATTTGTTCTGTTGATTTGTAGTATTGTGTCAACTGTAACCGCTGCCTGTGTATTGTTATTACTGGCAGGTGTTGGTACAGAAGGTGTTTTCATGTCTTTCATCTTGGCTAAACCAAGGCAAGACGTTTGTTGCACAGTGTCATTCAAAAACATTATTTGTTGAGGGATGATACAGGCTCTAAACAAAGCTTCTATCCCCTGCACTTGCCAATCTTTAGTACCCCAGACAGATTTTGTGTCTATTGTGTCTTTCCACAATTCGAAACCATGTCTAGACAGTTGGGCAATACATGCTGCAGAGTAAATCTGTTTTGTATTAGTTAACATAATTTTCAGTCCTGTTTTGTTTAAATTTTTATAGTAAAATGTTTCTGGATCAGATGTATTGTATCCTGAAAAATATGGAAACTTTTTAGCAAACGTTTTTGAACTACCTTTTGGTGGTGTAGGACAATGCTCCCATTGGTTAAACATAAACACATTTCTAGGTGTTGCAGATTTATGCAAAAAATGATGACAATAGTGGTTATAGCATTACAGCTGTTCATAGTCTGATGAACCCTCTAAATATTCTTTGTTAGAAAATGCAGCAGACCTTTCTACATCAAACATCATGTCATTTACAGTCTCAAAGTCCCAATCATCAGAATAGGTACTGGACGAAATAAAATCACTTAGTGAAATTTTAAATAAATGTGGAATGTTCAATTGTTCCGTAGGGCTGAATATATCGAAATCAGTTTTGTCCCACACTATACCATCCTGTATAGGAACGGCTGTGATGTTCACTGCTGACAAGTCTCTTGCTTCACGATGGGATGATTTGTGAGGTTTCAAAAGTAAGTTCACATCTTTACTTTCAATGTCCAAATGGATGTATCTGCCATTTATAAACACGCTCATAGTCATAACCAAAGCTAGCCACAGCAGAAAGAAAAATATTCCAGAAATAATCCATAGTTCAATCCATGGTGAAACCAGATAAGTCTTTCTCAAAAAATGAAAAAAGTCTTGTACTTGCTGTTTAAAAGTTTTTGATGCTGGCGATGTCTCAGGCTCACTCAGATCCTCAGAAAACGTATCAAAGTTAATGAAATAGCCAGAAGCAGTTCTGTCAATTGTGAGAATTGCATCAGGATTTATAGAAATCGCTGGAACCAGTTGATCACTTGTTACATTGGTGTAGACAGGTGTATTTGGACGAACTATTACTTGAGTTTCAAGAGGGATGAGTTCCATAGTATTGTTGCTCAGTCCTTCATCTGTTACTGCTGAATTCTCGATGGTTATCAGTCTTTCAGTCTGAACCTCTTGGATAGTAGCGAGAGGAGTGCGTCTGCTACTAGGTCGGAGTCCACGAGGCCTACTATTTAGTATTGGCCACATACTGTGGTTTGATGAGGTCGATGGACACAAATCTTTTCTCCTTTTTTCCAGCAAGGGGCGGCAGAAGTACTCTTCTTGTTCCGTGTACGGCTAGGACAGGTACTGGTGGTCTGTAAGAAGGTCCAAATTCCTTCTTGTCCGCAATCTTCTCTCTGACTACATCCCCAACTTTTGGAATCCAGACAGGCCTTGCTGGGACTGCCGGTTTTTCCCCAGTGGTGGTTGGCTGCAGGAACACGTTGCTTTGTTTCGATCTTAGTTCATTTAGATCCTGTAAAACAGCCAAACGATCTTTGATATCAAAGGGTTTATTTTCCACCACTGTGCCTTTACATTCGAGATCAGGAACCCACATTCTTGTCCCAAATAGGACCTCATATGGAGTGACTCCCCCTAGAGAACTTCTTGGCAAATTATTTAATGAGCGTTGGACCCCATAAAGATGTTTGTCCCACCCATCACCCGAACCTAATACCCTAGCTGTTATAGACTGCTTTATGTCTCGGTTTTTCCTTTCCACAACAGAATTTCCCTCAGGATGAAACGGAGAGGAGTACCGCAATGCAACGCCCAGACTGGTCATGGCTTCTTTGTAAGCCCGAGAGCTAAACGCAGGGCCCTGGTCAGAATGTAGCGTGCCTATTGCGTATGTGCCGATAAAGACTCGCAAATCTTTTATAACAGTTCAAGCGTCAGCCGAGCGCTGAGGCCATATCCATAGGAACCTTGACTTAGTATTTGTGGGATTGCAGTTGTCCAAAAGGACGCCTGCGTGTAGATAGTCTAATGCTGTCTAGTAATGGTGTCTGTACTGGGTAGGCTACTTCGTACCATGGTGTCTGGTGGCGTTCTGCATCACGCTGTACCTTACAGTCTATGCAGTCCTTGATGAAAATGTGAATCTGTGTATTCATTCCAGGCCACCAGTACATCTCTTTTAAAGTCAATATTGTTTTAGAGATCCCTTGATGTGACAGACCCTCCCCCAGATGTGCTTCATAAATCAAGGCTGCTCTACGTTCCATGTTTGGAATTACCCTATCCCCCACTCAAGGGATTCGAGCAAAAGGAACGTTGTTCGCATCAATTACATAAGAGTACTTGAGTGGAAACTTTTTTGGTAACGCTGCACCACTGCCTTTGCTCGTAGCATTGACAGCCAACATTATCTCACTGTCTATTCTTGTTTTTGAACGATTGATCGCAGCTACAGAAGCAGTCTGAACAGCCCCCTTTGCGGCTTCGTCAGCCAATGAATTCCCTGCAACGTGAACGCCATCACGTTGATGACTCAGCGTGTGTATTACGTGAGCCTTTGGTAGTTCGTTTTTTAACTGAACTACTTGTTCCCAAAGTGTTTTATGCTTTATTGTGCCACCTTTTGCATCTTTGAACCCATTTTCAAGCCAATTTTGTATATATTCATTATACGACTGCACACAGTAGAAAGAATCGCACACTATGAGTGTGGGGAATTCGCGATCTGTACTTTCAAGTGCCAGTTTGAATGCTTGTAGTTCAGCTCGCTGAGCTGTACAATCTCCTAGACATTGAGTTTTAGTGACCATTGGTCTGAAGTTACCATCGCGCATGCGACCTTTAACGATTGCGCACGCTGCACTGTAAGCTTGCTTACTCCCTGTTGCGGGTTGTGCGGATCCGTCAGTGTAAATTATGAATTCATACTGATTGAGAGGCAGAATTTCAGTGGGCAGAGGACATTCATGTTCATATTGCAGGAACGCTTGTGTTTTTAAATCAGGATCAAAAACATATTCAACATCTGTTGCAGCAAGAGAATTAACCCATTGTATCCATCTAGGATGTAATGCTTTAGCATTTGGAATGCTCGCTTTAGTTACCACCTCTAAAGCCGGTACTGGGGTTACGACAATAATGCGTTTCCCTTGGGCTAGAGCTCTTTCTTTTGCTACAGCGGTTTGAACTGCTGTCAGTTTTTTTTCTGTTGAAGTGAAGCGCATTTCTGCTTGTGTATACAAATGTGATTTGTATGCTATTGGTACTTTTTCACCCTCATCAAATGTTAAGTAGGTGAATCCGCATTGACCCGAAATTATTCGGATCACTAAGTTGCGTTGACTTAGGCGTGTTTGTAAGTGATTTGTTGTTAACATGTTAGCTTGGAGTGAACGCAAGATATATGTGTTCTTGTGTCCAATTTTTGATTGAAAAATCAGATTTGATTAATGCGTAGAGAGGTTTAACCCTTTCTGTGTATTTTAGAATGTACGTTCTTCCAAAATTTAGGAAACCCAAGATGGATTGTAAGTTTTTCAGCGTTTTTGGAGGTTGAAGCAGCGCACACCTTTCTAAAAAGTTGGCTGCCAAGCTCTTGCCTTCACTTGAAAGCTCATATCCTAGAAAAAGGACATTGAGATGGGCAATTCTGGATTTTTTAAAGTTGAACTTATAGCCCTCAGAGGCGAAGCCCAGTATAATGGTGCTCACCCTGTTCAAGTGCCTATCCAGGTCATCCTCTGTCAGATAGATGTCATCGACATATGACAATGCCTCATTATCATAAATTTGTAGTAACTCCGTTACCCTCGCTGAGAATAAGCCCGGGCTGTTCTTGAACCCTTGTGGGAGTCGACAAAATTGACGCTGGGTCCCCATTATTGAGAAAGCTGTTAAGTACCTGCTTCCAGGGGCTATGTTTTGACAAAAGAAACCATTTGAGATATCTAATGTGGTTTTATATTTTTTACGAACAATGTTATTCATTAATGCTGTACTATGTGCATTTTGCACTGCAAATGTTTTAGAACAAGTGTTTAAGTGTCTGTAATCCAAAACTAGACGATATGAATGGTCTGGTTTGGATACAGGAAACAAAGGATTGTTCATTGAAGAGGTGCATGTTTCAATCACCCCTTGGTATTCAAGTTGATCTAAGATCTCCCTGACCTGTTTTTTAGCTTCTTGCTTTATTGGGTACTGCCTCTGTGCAGTAGGTTCATTTTTAGATGTATTTTATGGTGAGGTGAGTCCTCATCCCATCCTACATGATTTTTATATAATGCTGGGGCCTGGGCTACTGCCCATTTCCTGGCATAAGTATATTTTAGGTGAATTGGAATATGGTTGGAGAAGGCAGGCATAATAATGTCTTCACCATGTGGGCACTCCCTGACAAATTGTGGTGGCCAGTCTTTTTCAGCTAGAAGTAGATCATAACCCCGTGAAAGTTTTTCCCAAAAGAGTGTTTTCACCTTTTTCGGTATGTCTCCCTCCATTTGGAGTGTTATTTCATATAACTTTTGTGGAGTACTAACCCTGGTGTCTACAGTCTCAACTGTAATGTACTCATTCAAGTCCACTATCTCCAGAAGTTCCTTCAGGTTCTGGCGAGCTATTGTGACTTCTGCCGCACTGTCCAGCATTGTCTGAGCCCATTCTCCGTTCTTGAGTTGTGTTCTCAGTATCTTCGGCATGTCTGATCTTCAGACCTGCTACCTTCTTTTTCGAGAATTGAGGTTTAGATTTATTTTTCGGAACGTGTTTGTCGTCTTTCGATTTCACGCGTTCTTCTCTATGTTCTGACCGTTCTCTTCTTTCCGAGGTCTGTGACGATATCTGAAAGGTACGAGAGGAACGTGTATCAGTATCTTGATACCTGTCAGGCTTTTTCAAATTATCCCTATTCCTGAGGTTATACCTCCTTTCAGAGGGCTCCTTTTGAGGAGACCTACCTCGGGATTGAGAAAGTTTCTCGTTTGAATTTTGTTTATTAGTTTCCCACTTCTTTTTAGAAGATGTAGGAGTTTGTTTAATATAGTCCTTCTCGGGACTTTCAGATAGTTTTGGCTTCAATGGTCTTCCACCCAAACTATCTCTGCCTAATTCTGCATAAGATTGTTCTATTATTCTGGGTAGTTCTGTTTGATGTTCTGTAACATCGAATTCCCTTAATCGTTGGCGGATCGCCACTGCTGCTGCCTCCCCTTGAATATTAGATAATATTATTGTTGAGACCTGGTCGAAATTTTTCAGTAATTTCATACCTAAATTTAGAGCAGGCTCTGCCCCGTATTCGTTTTGAATTGGTTTCAGGACATCTGGTATTACTGCAATTGACGGAACACCATGTGTTTTAGTATAGATGGCAGCAAAGACTGAGCCCCAAGTGGTGCAGTCTTCCAGTTGTGGTGTGATCCCCATTGGTAAACAGATTGTTAGGATTCTGTGTTTCTCATAAGTGCTAGTATTAGGAAATACTGCTTCTATTTGAGTAATTTTTTGAGCTATCCAGAATGGAATTTACTCACGTTTTGTGGGCATTTTACCCATGACTGCGTATAAAGTCTGTGGTGTAATTTTTAGTGTATTCCCCTGTTGAGGGGTTTGGTTTGGAATGGTCAATGGTGGTTGGACTGTGAAAGTCTGCATGACATATTGGACCAATTGTCTGTAAATTTTTATTAACTCTGTAAGTTGAGTAAGTAATTCCTTGTCTGACATTATATCGATGTCAGGATGAGGTGTGTAGCCGGCTAGAATCGGCCATGTTGCTCCTGGTCTACCTAGTGGACCGAGCCTGGTAATGTTTCTGTGATGTTTTAGGGCGCCTTTAAACCAGAGCTGATGCTCCTGGTATGTTAGTGGAATTTCAATATCCTTGAAAGGAATATATTCCTCTGGTGGTTCATCTTCTTTGTAGAAGTGAAACAGTTTTGTTACTGAATTTGATTCAGGGAATATTATCCATGAATAGAATACCTCTGTCTGAAAGGATTTGTGTGCCTCTATCACGAAAACTGCTCTACCGCCTCTTGGTGGTAGGCCATGTTTTATAAGTTTTAGAGTGATGGCTCTTCTTAAGTTCGGATGGATGTCTATAACACCCTCCTTGGTTTCATTTAAACCTGTAATGTTAAAAGCTGTTACGACTGGTTGAGCCGCAGCTCCACCGGTTTCGGTGGCATTGTCCCCGCGTGTGGACATTTGTTTTTTGAAAAATGTAGAACAAGTTTCAAGGAAACAAAAGATAAGGTGCCCAATATTTTGGAACACTGTATCCTTCAACGTTGAACAAACCAAACAACTAATATATAGGGTTTTTGTCCTATTTAGTTATGGCGGATATTTAACCCTACCCACTCCAGATGTCTTATGGAGTATGTGAGTAGGGGTCTCTGAGAAAAGCACGACTGAGTTACTCAGTATCTAGCGTTAAATTACTGCCTTACCAAACGTTTGGGCGCCATGTAGTGTAGTTCCTATTTCCCTAATAGGCTCTGCGCATTGGAATAATATAACCTATAGGCTTGACATAGGACTGAGGTCGGTATGTCCCTATCGAGTATATTAAACTTAATTACTTGTGCCAGCTAGCTCAGAGGCCACTAGAAACTCCTTGAGAACAAGAAGGGAGTAGTTTCTGGCAACCGCATAAACATGACCGCTTTGTTTCCCTTTAGAATCGGAACACGTCTCAGAATCGTGGAAACAATAGATAACAGTTTCACTCAGTCAATCGTGCATGCTTAGTTTCTACAGAGTTACACAGAAAGGAAAGACGGGCGTTTCAATAAAGAGGTTTTATTGAACAGTCTTGTTTCTCGTGTAAGAGATGTGTGCTGTTATGATCACAAGACAGTATGCAAGATAAATAATGTACAGCGTAAGCAGTAGAAATAAATAATACTGCGCTAGCATTATCTTTTAGCATATATTCACGTACATAAATAACATGAGCTAAAAATGCGAGTACTCATACGATGCATCTCTAAGCTAGTTCTACGCCAATGTACCTAACCTAGTCTAGGTGTAGGGAAAGGTAAGAAGTAGGTGGAGTATTCTCTAGTATGGTATACTAAGAGTATGTTAAGTATAGTATGCCAAGAGTCCCTCTAGGTTCTAGTCAGCTCCATACCTTGAGAATGAGAGAGGTGGGAATCTCCTTCCGGACTCAAACTCTAACACCCCGCGAAGGGAGTCAGAACACTGGAAGCTGGATTCTTCTGCTAACAGGAATGACAGCGTCTTCTCAGTGCGTCAGGCAGGGATACGGGCTCCTCTGAAGTCGAGGTCTCCTCCTACTTGCTTGGGCGAGGGAAGGTATATTTATACCTGATAGGTGCCTCTGAATGTTAGCATTGACGTGAAGTCGGACAGAGGAAGACGTCAGGAATGAACCCTTAAGGTATAACGGTTCATACATAATAGATGAGTTCTTGGAGAAATCAATAGTCCTGTGCAAGGGGAACTCCCGAAGCTTAAGGGTCTGGTTTCTAAGAACTTGTTGTGACGTTAGGGTGGACGGATGTCGGTGACCATGCCTGTATTTGGAGTGCACGGTTAATGCCTAAATAAGGACTGGGATTCTATGCCTATATAAGGGCAATGCGAATTGTGCCTATATAAGGACACGATTCAGGAAAACCTATATACGGACACCTAAAGCGGAATACAACACAACAAATGGTGAAAGAAATGATACTCACAAATGTTTACTTTGCCACTAGATTTGTAAATAAACCAGTGGCCATGCATGAAATAGCTATTCAAATAATTAAAACAATGGGGTTAACTATACTGATCACAGTTGAGGGGACTTTGAATAAAAAAAAATGTCAGTCAATGAGGAGTCTGGTTGACTGCTTAATGAGGGCCCTCAAGTTCGAAGACCAATATCACCACAGCAGCAACAAACTAAAAATGCCTCACTAATGAAAACATTTGAGGAAATGGAAGGTGTTGTATTAATTGACAGGTTTGACTGCGATAGGTCTGTCCAATATGCTCATAGGCAGGGTTCAGGGTCAGTATTAGACTACGTATTAATTCATAGAACTAAGTTTTCTAATTGCATTGATTTCTGCACACTTGAGTGTCCCTTACGCGATCATCTTCCGCAAAAACATTGCTGTTAAACTAGGAAATTACCAACTGTAATAATTTAAGAGAATTTGTCATGCAATAGGAATAATTGGCACTAAGAAAATCAGTGGGACGAAAAGGGCAGGTATGTGAGGGCTATTTATTTATAAGGCTGAAGGAACTTGCCTGACTTTCTTAGTACACACTGTGTATGGAAAAAAGAGGCTGATCGGACCTTAAACAGTAAAATAACCAAGCAAATTTTTAAAAAACTCAAAAAGAAAAAATCAGGGTGCTAAAGAAGAGATAAAAGGGATTGTATGGTAGCAGTGACATAGAAAAAGAAACAAGTTTGCTACAAACCTAAAAGGCAGTTAGGTATGGAGACTCCAGGATGCTTGGGAAACCGATTTAGGAGTGCAAATGTTAATTCATGTCCCATCATATTAAGACATAAAGCTGGAAAGTTTATATTGGAAGAGTTTATGACCAAGTGCTGAAAAATGTTTATTAGAAATCTCAGATGACCAGGTACGCATACTAACAAACCAATAAAAAATATCTTTGAAGCGGGTTATATAACTCTAATTGTATATTTATCACCTGACTCCCACTTTTTTTTTTTTTTTTTAGAGTGGAACCATTTATACAGGAAACGTTTCTGGTTATTAAGTAATGGAATGGTGTATAACACGTAATAGTGGCACAGTGTGAAGACTCCTTAAAAAGAGAGAAGAAAACTCACAGCAGCACCAGAAGGAAAGACTGTGAAGCATGGAAAGCTTCCCATACTTCTCATCAGTGCAAAAGTCACTCGAAGCCTCCATAAAGGTAATTCAAACTCGTATTAACACACGTTAGACAAGCAACAAATTAAAGGGGCCTGCTTGTCTTGTTTTCTTTACCCTCAAGCCCCGACCATTCCTCAACAGTGCTGTTGCTGCCTAATATTATCTTTCCCTAATCTGGCCTCACCCTCCTGATATGTGAGGAGCAACTAAGGATCCGAATTAGGTTTCAAAGAGTGACTTAAAAAGGTGTCTGGCATTCACTCCCCGCTATTCGTAGTGTGCCAGCACATAATGGGCATAAAAACAAAACACAGTAACTTTAAAAAAAAAGAAGGATTGAGCCACCCATTCCGAGCCCCAATCCTGATGGCATGGCAATTTCCTTCATCAAGGAGAACCTGGAAGGTTGGACCAGCGTATTGTACGACTTTTATGAAAGTGTAATTGAAGCTTGTGGGGTTCCTCTAAATGTAAGCGATCTATTCTTCATCTAATTTATAAGTGTGGTCTAAAACAGACCATACCAGTTAGAGTTTAATTGCTTTACCCAGTTCGGAGGAAAATATATTCTGTTAACTGAGCTTGAAAAGTGAAACAAGGTGGTCTTACTAACCTCACACGGACTGACTTTCAAAAATATTTCAAATTGATTGACAATATCATGTCTTTTTAATGTAACGACACAATGATACATATAGGTCAGGGTTAAGCTTAATTATGGATGTGGTCTATCCGCCAATATATGCAAGTACAACGGTTGAAAACATGGGTACATACATCTTCCTTTATTGTTTTTAGTTCGAGCCTAGCGGCAGTGCGCATGCGCTGCTCGCTCTGCGAGGCATGCTGTATTAGGGTATGCAGTGAAAGCCCAGCCCACTCTCCGCTCATATTTGTCATTGGCTTGTGGGATTGTCCTTCGAAAATGCTGGCTTTCAATTCATTATGAGGCTTGTTAGTCCCACCTTGGTACCCCCTTGTCGCCATTTGTTACTGCCCATAATGACTGGATCTTTTACTTAGCTCGTTACACTGCATGCTTTATCTACCGGGTGAGCACTATTTTGTTTTATTGGCAAACCCACAAGCTCAAGTATCTGCTTTCAGAGGCGCTTGAAGCTGCTTCCGCTGCAGGACTCGGACGTGTAGAGGGTCACACACACTCCAGCTGCCTTTTGTCTCCGGCCAGCGTGTGTCCGTGGGGGCGGGGACATCGTGTTATCTAACTTCTTTCCGGTTTTGTTCCAAAAGTACGGGATGTAGAGAGCCCGTTGGGCTGGACTGGGCCATTGAGCCCTGTCCTGATATCTATGTCTGAGCCGAATTTATTAAAGGCATCCAAAAGTTTATTATTTCACGAACAACAGATTGTGATTATGTGACTCTTAAGCACAGACATTGAATGCGATTTGATCGTGTAGGATTTGTTTATTTGCCCACTGCCAATTAAATAGGCTTTCCTCTAATTTTTGACGGGATGGTTGGTTCTTTCACTCAATTGTGGAGTTATTGAATTCAAGCCAAAAGGCGGTGCTGTTATATTCTACATTCTTTATTGGATTATTAAACTCCGGTGCCAATCTCCTGGTGGATTCCATACGATTGTGGTACTTTCGGTTGGGTCTACTTTAAGAATAGATGTTTAATTGAATTGGAGGAATCTAAAAAGATTATGGATCAGGGAGGAGCAGTAGCCATCATTCTCCTCGACCTAAGTGCCGCGTTCGACCCAGTCAATTTTGATATCCTCTTGAACCGGCTTAGGAGTGTAGGAGTTTTGGGGGTTGCTATAGCATGGATACAATCGTACCTTAGTGGTAGAACTTTTCAAGTTTTTTCAGGAGAAGCTACCTCCAGGTGTCAACCGCTTAGGTATGGAGTTCCTCAGGGATCATCCCTGAGTCCTACCTTATTCAACGTATATAGGAGGCCACTAGCGGATATAGTTCTTCCCTTCGGGATAAAAATTGTCACCTATGCGGATGACACCCAGCTAGTGGTCTCTCTAAAACACCCGCACAATGCCCCCTCTGACTTGGAAACCTGCTTGGAGAGGGTGGCTACATGGATGCAAAACTCCTGCCTTAGGCTTAATGGCGACAAATCCGAAATCATGTATTTGAGTGATTTACCCAATACTGATTTCAAACTGCAATGGCCAACTTGTTTAGGACAAGCACCCACACCCAAACCTAAGATCAAAAGCTTGGGAGTGTGGCTTGACAAACCATTAAAGTTTGATCAGCAAGCTGTGGAAGTGGCCATTACTTGTTACGGCATCCTCAGAATGCTGAGGAAAATTCTTCCCAGTGGGGCAAGAAGAACGGTGGTCCAGGCCCTGGACGGTGGTCTCTCGCGCCTGGACTACGGGAACTTCTTGTACCTGGGAGCGCCCAACTCAACCATCAGGAAACTCCAAGTGGCCCAGAACTGCGCCGCCAGGATGCTGCTCGGAGTGCCAAGAACTCAATCGGCGAAGCCATGCTTGAAAGCCCTACATTGGCTACCCATTAGGGAAAGAATTAAATTCAAATCCCTCTGCATAGCCCATAAAAAACTGATGAGTAAAGGTCCTACCATTTTTAACTCCCTCATTGCCTTTTACCTTCCCAGGAAACTCCTCCGCTCCTCAAGCATGAGTCTGGCCGCTATCCCCAAAATTCACAGGATACGTAGTGGGGGCAGCTCTTTCTCGTATTGTATAGCCAGGCTGTGGAATACAATTCCCTTGCATCTACGCTCAGAGACCCACCTCCTCACCTTCCGAAAGCACCTGAAAACATGGCTATTTCAAAATCTCAGCTGGTAAACCCACCCCTCTCACTACCTTGCCACTAGCGCTGGGATGCCTCTGGGTAGCTATGCGCTTTAGAAATGCTAACTAATAATAATAATAATAATAATAATAATAATAATAATAATAATAGTCTTGGATTACATGTCTAGGCGGCTGTCCTGTCGTCGAGGAAGCACCACCCCACAAAGGGGGCCTGGAGTTCCAATTATGTGGACCTCATAAAGGGAATGCGGACTTTGGATCAAGAATGACTTTCATTTCCTGGGGCTCATGTTGAGCTGTAAATTTTGCATTTATTTAAGGAGCATCCATCTGTGGAAAAGAAATGAGTACTACATCTCCCACAAGCCCTTACGTACTTTTCATTCAGAACAGCTGATCTAAAGGCGTACGATATGGGAATAAAGGGAGGTGTGGAACGTAATGCTCCTTTTGACCGCGCCAGCCTCTGAAGAAGTGATGTTCACAAAACGCGTAAGGCTGCTATCAAAGTATGTGGAATGGGGACACGAAAAGCGGCACAGAACACATTTGCCAGCAGCGAGGCCCACAAAATGATATTAGATTTGAAGACATCAACTGGTACATCATCCTGTCATGGGACCTTACCCGACTGACTGCTTAACAGAGAACAGCTCTCTTCCTGAACATTGTATTGGAAAAGTGTGCCAACCCCTCCGTTTCAGCCACTACTTCCTGCGGTTTCGATACACCCTGGCAATCTCTTGGATTAAACACTTGTGAAAAGTGTTCCACCCATTTATCTCAGGGATTATAGTATCCGAAGAAGACATGTTATTGCCGAAATATTGAGCTTTAACCTCAAAAAGCTCCACTGTCCTTAAATTTGGCAGCAGCTTCAAGATCTTTGCAGGCACTAATCTCATCCTTCCTCTTTTTTATCGTATTATAATTTTGTTTAAAAGCCTACATTCCCTAATTTCATCCCAAAATCTTGCCACTTTTTTAAGAGCTGCTAAAACTGGTTTGTGGGCACTAGAGCAAGTGTGATTCAACTGTCCACTTCTATCTTCCCGATGATGGTTCATAACTGTTAATTTAAGGAGAATGGCAGTTCAGAGAGATTGAAACATCTCAAGATCCAAACATATCTCAAAAGCGGTTCCTTCATCGCCCAATATGTCAAGCAGGAACCTTGAAGGATCGATTTTCCCCCACTTCAACCTGACACCATGATTTTCTGAACCTTTAATCGACAACCCCTTCTCCTGCTTCACACCCAAATAAATTGTCAAAGAGGATTATGGTCACTAAGGCACTTGGGTATTACTTTAAAATTTGACACTAACACACTTCTGGTTGTTAAAATCAATGGTGCTTCTTAATCCTTCCCCTGTGAATGCGGGGGACCTGGCGTCATCAACTGCGGTGTTATCTTGGTAGGGAAAACATGAGTTATTTTTCATAATTAAGTTGTTTAAAGATTCACCATATGCATCATGCCTGAAGTAGGACAAACCTAAACCATTAATATTGGTAAAACCACAATACTTTTTAGTGCAAGACCTGCAAGTCGAGACTTTAAAAGCACACACCCACATAAATGGAGGTGGAGTTTGAAATTTTGTCAGCTGCTTGTCTATATCGGAGTCTAGGGATTTCACGACATGCATACAAGAATGGTCAAAAATATTATGATAAAAAAGTGACTTGCCCCCGCCGACCCCCAAGTTTAACAACAGTACTTGATAATAAGGCGAGGCAGATAACAGAAGTGTATGAAAATCTGCCTGATTGACTGACACTAACGCAGAAAACCAGCCATTGGCTCTGCCCCCGGATGAGTGAATAGCATGATAACAAAGTGTAAAAATCATTTACAGGGAAATCAGTGTGCCCCGTTTCTTGGCAACAAATCAAGTCTTAAAAACTTATGAAGGATAGACAATATTGTTTGGATAACTTTGAGTGTATCACTGAGAAATTCCACGATAAAAGGTTAATGTCAACCCGATGTACAAACGTCTTTATACGTGAGTGAACCATCATATTCTATAACCCCCTCACCACTACCCCCCACAGAACAGAATCGACCACCCTGTCATTAAAAGTTGTAGAGAGTCAGTCGATTTCATTTACATCTTGGAGTGGTTCAAAGGCATTGCTAAGTGAAATATTAAAAACCAGCTACTTAATTACGCAGACCAGGAACAGATGGCTTTGAATTATGGGTCTTTATCACACCCCATTAATAAGGATTTCAAAAGTAGCCTAAGGGCACAGTCTTAATAATGCTAGAAGTAGAACTCACACATTGCACCTTATGAAGTCAAATTGCAACCAAGCTGGGGCTTTTAAAATTTAGAACAACACAATCCCTAGGGATGTTTTAGTCCCACAACCAATCCAGGGTACCCTTCTGACCATGTTGAGCTCGTCATAGAGGTATCTATATTGAAGGGATTTTAGTAAGTCAGTAAGTGTGGCGCTCTGCTCTGTAAGCGCGAATATCAATGAGCTCTGTTGTGTATGGTGCAACCAGGTAAGGGGAAAATCCCTTTAACCCCTAGAGTTCGTGTAGGGAAACCCTGCACTGTTACATATATAACCAAGTCCTGGGCACACATAAAATAATTTCACAGTGAAAATGTATCAACACAGTTCAAGTAAGTTCATAAGTAAGGATCAATTGTTCAGGTTGGTGGAAAGATTCTTTATCTTTATTCCATTTTCCATTAGGCAAAAAGAAACCAGCCAACACGTGTTTCGTCGCAACTGGAAATTAATTCTGCGTCCCAAAATAATGGACCGGTTTGAAAGTAAAGATGCACCACAGTAATGGTGATCCGATTGTTATATTTTGCCGTGAGACCTCCGAACGCGATGCGTAGTTCGTGACCGGAAAATGGATCTTCAGCATGTGCGCTTTGGTTTTCCACGGCAATCTGCTCTTGTTCCGAGTGAAGTCCGCACACGGCAAAATATAACAATCGGATCACCATTACTGTGGTGCATCTTTACTTTCAAACCGGTCCATTATTTTGGGACCTCACCTTGGCAGGCCGGGTCGGAAGTATCACCGGCGGAGCGACTACCAACATTACTTTCTCCATTATTCAGCCTTGAGGAAGTTGCGGAATTAATTTCCATTTGCGACGAAACACGTGTTGTCTGGTTTCTATTTGCCTAATGGAAAATGGAATAAAGACAAAGAATCTTTCCACCAACCTGAACAATTGATCCGTACTTATGAACTTACTTGAAATGTGTTGATACATTTTCACTGTGAAATTATTTTGTGTGTGCCCAGGACTTGGTTATACTCGTCATAGAGGTCTCACGACCAGCCAGAATGCTTTTTACGCCAACATGCAGCCTTATTCCTTAAATCAGACTGACCCTCCTTACAACCATCAGCTAACGGCAGCACATTTCCAAAACAATGACGTAGGGGGTACACTCGGAGGGTTATTGTAAATTGCCCACAGACTCCTCCTGAGCTGCAGTCACAAAGTAACAAGTTCACCAGGAAGAAGACACGTTTCGATAGACGTGCAATTTCCTGCCCATAACGTGCATGTGCAAGCTCTTCTACAACACACATGCACAGAGTACAATTAAACATGCATGCATAAATTCCACGCCAACATTCATACATGATGATTGCAGGAGAAACAGGACAGTGGATGCCCAAAGCCACACAGATCCCTCCTCTGCCTTCTGAATGGCCATACACTACCAGCTAAGACTATCCAACAAGCAGCAGAAGGTAATAAATAAATAAATAAATATATATATCTTACCTTCAGTGCCGCTCAGATAAATCCATAAATCAATGCCTGCATAATGGTGCAACTTGCTCTGCATACTGACAGTAGTGCTCAACTCTGCAGAACACCAACACAGCAAAAATCGTTTTCCAAACTCAAAGGTGCAGCCATATCCCTCTGAGCCTTTCAGAGGGAATCTGGAGCAAAATGTGGGAGGTTCAAACCCAGCAAGAACCCCGCTGTTAGAAACTGGGTAGTTGGTTGACTGGGGTATGAGCCCTAGTCAAGCAGCAACCACAATCCTAGTCAGCGTAAGAAGCACAAGCCGGATACAGGGACCCAG
Organism: Calotriton arnoldi; assembly: GCA_963921515.1. Taxonomy (NCBI): domain Eukaryota; kingdom Metazoa; phylum Chordata; class Amphibia; order Caudata; family Salamandridae; genus Calotriton; species Calotriton arnoldi. The sequence continues at coordinate 306,574 of CAWUFW010005998.1, read as the reverse complement.
TGAGGCCCTCTGAACAAAAGTACCTTGATCCTGGCTGCGTCGACGAAGAATCGGTCGTAGCCAAAGCAATGGGTCAGTGTCGATCGACTCAGTGCTCGAGATGCACCAGTCCTGATCCACGCAGTTTCGTCGTCGAGGATGCCATTGACAGATGCGGAGACCTTGAGCAGTGGTGGTTCCAAAGGCGATGCGTCTGGGCCAAGCCATACAGCAGGGGCGATGTGGCGGTTCCGGTCATGCAACAGGTGCGATGCGATTAGCCGGCTCCGATCCATGTGACAGGACCGATGCGCCGGGTCCGATCCACGTGACAGGAGCGATGCGCCGGTTCCGATCCACGTGACAGGAGCCGATTTGAAAGAGGATGCGTGGGTTTTGCTGAAGCAAGCACCTTAGGACTCATTTCCAAGGGTCCAGTACAGGGCTGACACCATTTGGCAGGGCAGACTCAGATGGAAGATTCCAGGTGCCGAAGCAGGTAAGTTGGAAGTCTATTATGGCCCGAGACTTCAGGTCAGGAGGTCCGCCAGCTAGCCCTTGGAGTCACTCTGCGTTTAAGTGATGCAGGTCCAGTCCTTCTCACCCAGGCAGGGGAACAGCAGACAGCAGGCAGCACAGCAAGGCAGGAGTCCAACAAAGTAGAAGTTCAGCAGAGTGGCAGTCCTTTCAGCAGCACAGCAGTTCTTCCTGGCAAAGTGGTCACAGGTCAAGAAGTGTACTGAAGTGGTGGTGTCAGAAGTCCGGTACTTATACCCAGTTGTGCCTCTGAAGTGGAGGAGACTTCAAAGAAAGGTCTTTGAAGTGCACAGAGGTCCTCCCTTCCTGCCCTGGCTCCAGACTAACTACAGGGAAGTAAGCAGCCCTTTGTGTGTGGACAGGACACAGCCTATTCATGTTAAGTGTGAGGCTGTGCCCAGCTCCTCCCTCCCATCTTCCCAGGAAGACCCAACAAGTCATACCCAAGTTCCCATTGTGTGTAGCTGTCTAGAGGGAATACACAAAGCCCAGCTGTCACCCAAACAAGACAGGCAGCAGGCACCAAATGGCTAAAGTAAGAAAATGCCAGCTTTCTAAAAGTGGCATTTTCAGAATGGTAATTTAAAATCCAACTGCACCATAAGTTGTGATTTTAAATTGTGATTCCAGAGACACCAGACATGGAGGTCTTATTTCTTCCCAATTGGAAAATATACTTATCAAATGTAATAAAGTAATCCCAACGTTATCCTATGGGAAAGATAGGCCTTGCTGTAGTGAAAAACGAATTTAAGGGTTTTTCACTACCAGGACATGTAAAAGGTAAACGTACATGTCCCAACTTTTTTAATACACTGCATCCCGCCCTTGGGATGTCCACGGCCTATGTTAGGGGTGACCTATATGTATTAAAAAGGAATGGTTAGGCCAGGCAAGAGGTTTAACTTGCCAGGTCGACATGGTAGTTTACAACGACACACACAGGTTCTGCAGTGGCAGGCCTGAGACATGGTTAAGGGGCTACTTTAGTGGGTGGCACAAGAAGTGCTGCAGGCCCACTAGTAGCATTAGCATTTAATTTACAGGTCCTGGGCACATTTAGTGCACTTTACTAGGGACTTATAAGTAAAATAAATATGCCAATGTTACGCTGTTTAGAGGAGAGAGCAAATGCACTTAAGCACTGGTAAATAGCTCAGAGCTCTAAGGCCAGCAAAAACAAAGTCAACAAAAAGAGGAGGAGGAAGGCGAAAGGTTTGGGGGTGACCCTTCAGAGAAGGCCCTTTTCCAACAATTTGGAAGTGATATTTTAGGAGCCTCTACCTCTGAGCGCCAGAATGCATGCGTCAATTGGAGCTTACAGAGACCTATCCCAAAACTGTGGCAGCTAAATGTCTCCCGTTATAATCTTATATTATAATAAGGAGAATGCAGGGTCGTCACGTCAGCAAAAAATACTGTGGGACTCAGCAATGGTCAATAAGAAGAGGGCCAAGGAACAGGTGAAATATTCAGTCCTTCACCGGGGGGTAGGCAGCACATCTGATGGAGTTCATAGGGGGGGGGAAAAAAAAAAAAACAATCGAACTTCACAATCTTTATCCCTCAAAAGCTTCATATATGTTTTACAGGCTAAAAGTCCACCATTTCGAACAAGGTGAAAAACAGGGTCGCCCACTGGCGGCTCAACTAAGGCAGCAAGAAGCAATGATATGCATCCCTGCCAATATGAACAGCACTGGTGCTTAGTCTGGGAACCGCAGGATATAGCGTAAACCTTTGCTGCCTACTATGGTAAACTACATAGCGCAGATCTAATGCGAGATGAGAAACGGGAGAAGAGATTCTTTGGCAACATAAAATTACTCCATCTTAATAATGAGGGACAACTTCTTTTAGAAAGGAAAATAACGAAAGAGGATATAGCACTTACCATCACAAACCTTTCCTACAACAAAGCCCTGGGGGAGGACAGCTACCCAGGGGGATTTTATAAATGGTCTATAGATGAGCTTGTAGATACTCTCTATGAAGCCTTTAAGGAAGCAGACCAATCTAGCAGCCTTGCAACTCTCTCTAACAGGGCTCCGATTGCCATTCTCCCAAAACCCAGAAAAGCAAGTGGGAGTTACTGTCCAATTAAGATATTAGCAGGGATATTGGTGTCCAGAATAAAACAGCTAACACCAACACTAGGTCACCACTCACAAGTGGGCTTTGTGCCTGGACGAAGGTCATGTAATCACATGCACACTTTTACTCTGATTTGCCAAAGACTTCTACGATGGCCCTATCTCTGGACACTAAGAAGGGGGTGACAGTATTGAATCAGCATATTTGTTCACAGTTAGGAGATTGGACCTGGGAGACGAGTTCATCTCCAAAGTCAAACCGCTGTATGATTCTCCCACTGCACAAGTCAATTGTGGGGGTGTTCTCTCATACCCCTTTGTCATGAACAGAGGGGTGAGCCAGGTATGCATACACTCAACACTATTATTCCTGCTTACGTTAGAGCCCCTAGCAGCTGGTATTCATTGGTCCCCCAACATTGTTTGTACTCCCACACCAGGATCACTAACCAAATAACTGGTACTAGTACAAGACATGACTGACTCCCCTACACTCTTGAACCAAGAAAGGCATTTGTTAGCCTCTGCAATAACTGCAGCCAAGATCTGTATCTTGAAGCATTGGCGAACTCCCCCACACACAAACAAGAAGAGTGGATTTTTGAGCTGTACAAGACTGCTTTGTATGAGAAACTAATTTATGAGGTTCAGGCCTTGGAGACCTTTCAACACATCTCGTCCCTATTCCTCGCACACATCTGATACCTCCCCAGATAGGGTGACCTCATAAAGCTACAAATCCAGACTATTGTTAGTTTCTCTACCGGACAATGAGTTACAATCATCCCCCTTTTTTCTCGTGTCTTTATTTCTGTATGTCTTGGTGTGGATGGATGACATGATGATTCAGGTGGTCTGAGTGGTGAGAGGAGATCAAGTGGTTATCGTTTGGCTGATGTTGGTTGGTTGTCGTGGATCCTCACGCATGCATACAAGGTGCTATACAACCAAGGACCATTCCACATCAATCATAGACTAAACTTCCACCTACCCACAAAGACCCGTGTGCTTCTTCTCGTACATAGCTGCCCAGTCCTGACTCTTCGAGGGAGACAGCACCCTCAGCGCCCAGATACACCGAGAGGTGACAGTGCTGATCTATGCAAATGCTGCCTGTTTGATTTGATAGATAACGTTGAATACTAACTGTGCAAAGGCCGACTAAACCAGCTCGTTCAGTTCAGAATTGAGTCGGGTTATATGCATGTACATTTGGCAAAACAGAAAGGTCATTATTCTTAGCAATTTATTTACCAAGCACCACATATGAATAATGACGAATGCTCGCTACCTTAAAGGCAACTCTCGTAGATGATAGATGATGGGCACCTAAGATTTCTGTTGAAATTCATATAAAAATAGGATTTTAAATCCAAATGGGTCGAAAGTTAACCTGTATTAGTTTGAAGACATAAACACCACCAAGAACGCAGTAATTCCACTTGCCCGGCTTAGCAGTACCACCTGGCCGGGCAAGTGGCTGACCTTCCTGAAACCAGGCTGACCTTCCAGAAACAGGACAATTCCCCAAAAATTACCTTACCTCCTTCTCAGTACTTCTCATGCATGCTGTCGTCTCTAATGAAATTCTGACTTTAAACTGATTGACAGGCTTAGGGGAGGTGCTACGATTGCGTCCAGTAGCGCCTCCAGACAAAACATTCTGACTGGCTAGAAAAGTGACCCGCCCCGAACAATACGCCACTCCCATCCCCAAAAGAACCACGCAGGTGCTGACCGGAAAGCCCGCCCATCTGTCCCGGAAAGCCCGCCCAACTGTCCCGGAAGGCTTCCTCCAGCCGCGTGCAAGACTGAGGTTGTAGTCTAGACTTGAGTACGCTCTTTGCACAGTGAGTGCCCTGAAGACGTACCGACAGTGAAATTGGGGGCCATTGGTTCTGTTGTTGTGTAATATCTGGTATCTCACCCAAAATGTATTTCCCCTGCTCTTCGGCTATTTTCGTAGCTCTGCCCTATTGGACGACTGCGCTGTAGCCACGCCCATTGTAGAAGAAAAGAACTTTAGCAGACAGAAGCAGAAGCTTTCCGAGCTGAGGTGCACCTACGCTGTCCAAATTGGCCCCTCTGCTTGAGTCTCTGTAGGGCGCTGAACGGGCTTAGTTTGTTTACCTTGCCCCCCACCGCTGATTTCTTGCACCGACAGCCTCGTTCAATGTCTATGAATGCAGAAAATAAAATGCAAAGTAAAGGAGGAAAATAAGGGGAGACCATGACTACGGAAGGAACATACGAGCGGAAAGAAATTGACACGAGGGGAAGATGATGCAAGGGTACAAACAAAAGATTGGAGTGAGGGGGAAGGACAAAAATGCAACGAGAAGAGAGAGAAACGAGGTAAAGGGCGTGAGAATAAAAACAAGCATTTGCAATGCAATAGGTCTCGCATTTACGCGAGTTTAAGCTACTGGCATTGTAAATTACAATGCGTTTTATTTATGCTTCAAAAACGTAGACATAAATAAAAGGCATTGTCATTTACAATGCCAATAGCTCAAACTCGCGTAAATGCGAGACCTGTTGCATTGCAAATGCTTGTTTTTTGTGCTTTTAGTTTTGCTAACGTCGCTGTACGTGTGCGAGGAAGAAGGAGGGGGCGTGTTAATGTGCCGCGTGCCGTACGCGTGCACATGTCCTGTCCTCTGAATTTTGCTAACGGAGTTATACGCGTGCACAACTGCTGTTATTTGTACGTGTGCACATATTTGGGGTGGGTGGCGAGAAGCTGAGCGGCATTGGAGTAGCAGTTTAAACGGTAAGTCCTTGGTAAAGCATTATGAGTAAGTGTGTGGCACGTGGCGTGCAGAGGTTTGGGGCTTGCGGTAATGCACAGTGGAGTTTTTTGTTTTGGCGGTTGGATAAGCGGTGTTGCTGAGTGTTTATAGGGAAGTGGCGTCGGCTTGGAGTGTGTAAGTGAGGTTACAGTTTGTACTTGTGAACGTCGCTACTTTGAACATCGTCGCTAGCTTTGGCAGTGGATCGCAAATGTGAGCTAAAAATGAGAAGGAACAGTGAGTTTGCTTTATTGTTTTAACACTTGCGGCATGGGACAGCTTAATAATGGCTGTGCCAGGGACTGAGAGCAAGGAGAAGGGCGGCTGATTCCAGGTAGCTTATTGTTACGAGAGGTGGCTAGGAGCATGTAGCAGTTTGGTGATAGGCATTATTGTGTGGAAATGGGACGGTGTATCATTTACAAAAACTACGTAGGGGCTTGATGGTATGAGGAAAGGAAGGAGCGCGCAATGTAATTAAAGCAGAACGTGCCTTAAAAAGAGGGAGGGAGGAAGCGAGTAAAAGGAGCGGCACTGAGATAGCGAGCGAGCAGGACGTATTAGAAGATGTATTACAACACGCGTGCACATCTGCTGTCCTGTAAGTTATGCTAACGCCGCTGTACGCGTGGGAGCAAACAAGAAGGAGGCGTGTTAACGTCCCGCGAGCCGTACACGTGCACATCTTCTGTCCTCCAAGTTCTGCTGACGGCGCCATATGGGTGCACGACTGCTGTCCTTTCTACGCGTGCACATATCCTGTCCCCCTTCCAAACTAAAGTCGACAACAATAGATCTCGCCAAGGCGAGCATCGCATGCGCTGGGTCGCTAGGCGAGACCTAAAAAAGGAAAATAATGTACACGAAGAAAAAAAAAAGTTTTGGCTTTTCAATAACATCGTTTTAGGAGCTGCTTTAAGACTTTGCACGGATACAACATGAACAAAACCAAAACGCGCTTACTGTGTTTGCAGGGGTAGAGATGGCCCCTATTTTGTGTGACACGTCTCATTTTTAACCTACAAATTTATCGCGGGAGTTGTACTTTTCTCTTTTAACCAGTACTGGAAATAGAAAAAACAAGCATTGGCATAGCCAATAGGTCTCGCCTTTGGAACCTTATAAGTATTTAGTTATGCAGTACAATATCCTTGGTGCAACAACCATAGCTGCCAAGGTTTCAAATTGCCATGTGTGACATTTTCATAATTTCAGTAAAATTATGAGTGACATTTCAACGACTATGAGTGACACTTTCTCGCGATTAAAAATCATGCAATGAAGAAGAGGGAAACTTCTAAATAGCAGAAAATTACAGCCATTTGAGCAACAAGAAACGCCAAGAAGTTCTTAAAACTGCTGCAGAGCACCAGAAAGGGAAGGGCACTAACCCTAGTGCTCCCTCCTGTGTGAGCAGAGGAGCTTGCCTCAAGTTAGTCAACACAGCTGTGCCAGTCAGTGTGTTGCCGGCCGGGCCGGCAGAAAAACAACACGAACTAGTAAAGTACACAAGTTTATTGCCAGCCAGTAGCAGGGCCCCGCCCGTTCTGCCTGAAAAATCTGGAGGATGATGAGAGGACTCAGGGGCCTCTGAGAATGACGCGCGAGTCGTGACAACGGACCCCGGGCCCCCCACCCCCACAGAATGAGAGAGCGAGCACTGAGAGCCCTGGCAAAAACTACACGCACCACCACCGTCACTTAAGATCAATGTGAGTGCCTGCTGTGTGACAAGACAACAAGGTTAGGTAACAACTGACACACTACAGTCAGTGGCAGGCTGCCTCAGTGACCAAAGAAAGTTGTAGTAGTACTTACTGTTGTGAACTTCTTCTGTACTAGTCTCGGACAGTCCGGTGACTGGCACTGGCAGGCACTACTGTCTCTCTGAGCGCCGGGGCCGCGGCGGTGGACCCAGCCGCATGTGGTTGTCGGCGGCTGCAGAGCACTACATTCAGCAGTCTCCTCGCAGCGCCCAATGCCGCTGATGCCGCGCGGCGGACGGCCATGATGATGAGACAGACAGTGAGTCTGTCAGGTCGATGCTGCAGTGCCCCGTCCCGTCGTGGTGGTCCGGCAACGCCGGCCGGGTAATACCGCGCACTCAGCACAGCGCGCAGTCTTCCAAGTTAACTCCAGTCCACGTGGAGTCCCCGGCTGCCGCTTCTGACAGACCTTACTTCCTTCCTGCAAAGGACGTGAGGTCATTTATTCCCCCACACGGCGCTGGCACCACAGCTAACGGAACGACTGAGAGGGCAGGCCCCGCTCGGGAATTTTGTTTCAATTATGCAGGCGGCCTGGCAGATCGATTGTAACATTGTAGCACTGTCAGAGCACGATCGGATCTTTTAAGTGTCTCCTGCTGGCAAGTCTGCAGGGAGCTGAGCAGCAGGCACACAGGTGTCAGAGGCGCCGGCACGCTCGCTAGCACCCTGGCGTTACGTTGCAAGTTTCAGCCGGCGCTGTCAGCAGAGTGCAGTCAGTGGCATTAAAATGCGTGACAATGCATTTCAGTGCGGTGATGCGGAACACCACACTGAAATGCGTTAGTGTCACGTCTGTTGCGTGATACTTGGCAGAACTGAACAACATCAACTGTTGCATGTCTAAACACTTATAAGGTCCCAAAGGCGAGACCTATTGGCTATACCAATGCTTGTTTAAACATTATCCCTACATACATAAGGTTTGCAATTTAAAAATGTAAATAAGGACGAAAAGACAGACTGCTTTACGGATGCGCTATAAAACACATTCCCCAAAAAACAATTAGAAGAGAGACACGCAGCCTTTTAATGCACACAAACGCACCCATAAACGTAAAACTTTAAAGAAACAAGCAGGTACTTTTTCATTAGGTATAAACTTGACGTAGAATGCAAAGACTGTAATAGTTTAGCAAATAACACAAAGACACCCTGCCTTTTAACTTGCACAAAGCCACCGATGACACGTCTCTCTTTCGTTTGCTAAACTCTTACAGTATTTTCCTTCTAGATCGTTTTTATACCTAATGTAAAAGGATCCCTGCCTTTCAGTTTGCACAAATGATCTGCAAAATGTGAGTTTAAAAATACAAGCAGATACACTCTTTTCATTCAATCGCGCGTTTGTGACTTTGCTAAAAGTATTTACTTGTTTATTTAAACTTTTACATTAAACATGCATGACGTTTTCATTTTTTTTCTATTACACAGTAACTTTTGATGTCAGAGAGACTAAAATGTACACAAAAAACACCAGATGTGGGTTTTTAAATACCAAACTTATTTGCAGCTTCTAAAGTAGGGTCGGTAGGAAGCTTCCCATCCAGTGATTTATGGAAATTCACTGAATGTTGATGTTCCCAAATGCAGTTAAGGAGGGCGATAGCAATCTTTACAGCTATGCATCTCCTTTCACAACAAGAAACTATTCCGCCCTCTTCTGCAACCCCTCCCTCCTGCTGGTAGCTGTCTCTCTTCTCCGACGAGAAACAAATTAACCAATGTGTCCACACACTCCCTTTCCAACCCTCTAAACCTTTTCCAATACAAGCATTAGCGATGCATTTGCTCTGGCCGACTTCTGTGGAAGCGGAGAGAGAAGGCTGGGGTAGGGCAGCGTCTCTGTCTCGCAGTGTTTGGAAGCATTTCTAGGCGAGACCTATAAAAAGCTTTGTGAAGCGTGTGCATGCTTTTCCTAAATAAACAAAAATGCTTGCAAAGCAAACAGACACGTTTTGGGATGCGTGATTAAATTGGTTTGTTTTTCATTAATTTAAGTAGTTATAACAAGTTACAATGCACTGTAAAACGAGAACGGGACAGCATGCCTGCCTGCTATATTGAAAGTGGCCCGTGTTTGCTAGTTTGCCCTCCTGTGTAGAGAGGAGAGAGACAAAAGAGATTCTCTCTACAAATTACTCTCTTAAAAATAAGGTTGTCTGGAGAAGCCATGTTTTGGAGAAGACGGCCGTTCTTTAGAGATGAGAAATTAAAATACCCGGTAGTGGTTTGTGGAGGAAAGAGACGCACTTAAAGTGAAAGCGGCGCCATTCACAAACAATTAAAGTCGTGCTTAAAGTAAAAGCAGCGCTGCTGACAAACAATTAAAGGTGCGCTTAAGTGAAAGCGGCACCTTTCACAAACCAGTGTGTTTCTCCCAAAAAAATCAAACGTATGCCGAGTGTGATAAAAAAATATTTGCGGAGTTTGCAGAGATCATTGATTCCCATCCAAGCCAATTAAAGTAGAAAGTGTAAACAAAAGAAGCGATCTGCTGAGCGCGAGCCCAGAGACGCACTTAAAGTGAAAGCGGCGCCATTCACAAACAATTAAAGTCGTGCAGCGCTGCTGACAAACAATTAAAGGTGCGCTTAAGTGAAAGCGGCACCTTTCACAAACCAGTGTGTTTCTCCCCCAAAAATTAAACATGTATGCCGAGTGTGATAAAAAAATATTTGCGGAATTTGCAGAGATCATTGATTCCCATCCAAGCCAATTAAAGTAGAAAGTGTAAACAAAAGAAGCGATCTGCTGAGCGCAAGCCCATGCAAACACCAAGCGCGGCCGCCAACAGGCAAATGCACACAGATGCAAACAGCTCTTTTCAAGCACTCGTGCTTGTGCTGGCATCCACGAGAGCGAGCAGCGGCGCGCTGGCCATCATTTCAATTAGCACGCGCGCCGCTGCTCGCTCCCAAAAGGTGGATGCCAGCACAAGCACGAGTGCTTGAAAAGAGCTGACCGATTCCTAAAGGTCACTCCTAGAGCAACACTGCGCGCTACGCTCTAGGCGAGACCTAAAAACCTCCAGGATCGTATACATTGGGGTCAAGTTGTGGCAGCAGAAAGGGGTGAAGTCACAAGGAGCAGAGAGATTCACGGGGAGTGGGTTTGACATAAAACGTATATACAGACTGCTTTCTAAAATCCCTTACTGAGTAAAAGCACTGCTGCAGAGATATTGTGTACCTTGCAATTCACAAGGAATTGAGATGGCTCTGGTAGGTAATTCCCTTAATGGGGCAGGGGAGGGTGAATCTGTGTGCAGGCTCATTCATTACAGGTTTGGCTAATCATAAAATAGCATAGAGGGTTAATGTGTCTGCTGCAAAGAACAATGTCTGTATTTCTGCATCGCAGAGTTGTATTTTATGTAGCCAGTTAAGTGGGTTACTGCTTTTGTTGCAGAGATCACTGTGTGTCTTGCAGGTCACATAGTGCAATCCTTGTAATATAACTTAATGCATTATGAACCGGAATTGCTGCATGCAAATCGCAAGATACAAATTTAGAAAATTACACGTTTTTTTCTCAATCTTTTATTATTTTATGGTTGCTAAACAGGTTTCCTTTGAGTCATAATACATACATAAACAGTGCTGATTGCCGTTTAAGTGTGGCATTGTAATGGGGCCAACTAGAAGTGTAAACAAGCATTGGCTAAGCCAATAGGTGTCGCCTTTGGGACCTACTGGCTTTGCCAGTAGGATTTAGCCAGATACTGTGCATCATGGCTAAAGAATAAAAAACAAGACTTTTGATGTGGGTGGCAGAGTCATTTGGTAGGAGCTCGCACCGTGCATGCAAACGCCTACAAAATGACACAGGTTCATTTTTTAATCTTTAATTACAGATGCAAGTTAGATAGGTAACTAAAAAAGAAAAAAAATGTCAGGTAGCAGAAGCAAAATCAATGGGGGATGCAAGCAGGGAAGCAAAACGGGGTTGCAGGCAAGGGCGAAGAAACATGGTTGATGGAAACAATATTGGAGGGGCAGAAAAGCACACAATGAGACAAAGCAACACGGGGAGCAGTGAAGCACAGAGCGAGATGGAGGAAAGCAACATAGGGATAGAAACAACATGGGAGGAGCAGAGAAGCACACAGCGAGACAGAGCAACAGGAAGACCTGGGTGGATGGGAAGGCAAGCACAAAAACATATGGCAAGACAGAGCAACACAGAGATCAGGGTGGTGGACCGAGAATCACGTGACAAGACAGCAGAGCTAGAAAGGGGGCAGAGGAGCACATGAGGAAGACAGCTGGAAAACACATGCATTTTTGCCAGTGCGCAAGCTCATAATGTTTAAAACCCTAACACTGGTCCACCAAGGCCTCCACAACAAGGGTCCCTTGTATTTGAATGAGGGGATCAAGGCGTACAGACCAGGAAGGTCGATGCGCTCCAGTTATGCTGGCTTGTTAACAGTCCTTCATTTTAGAAAACAGAGAGGGGGGTGCTCCTCCACGTCAGGGCAGCAACCATGTGGAACCAGATGCCTGGCCATCTGAGATCAATCACTAAAGAAACAACTTTTAAAAAAGCACTGAAAATGTATCTCTCAAACTTCAGGGATTCTGGATACCTGACGGAATCTGCCTCCGCTCCTGTTTCTGATGCCTAGCGGTGGAACACTCATCGAGTAGCCGTGCTATATAAGAGCCACTCATTCATTCATGCATTCTCAATAGAGTGATTAACTTAAAAAAAAGTGTAAGTACACAGTAATGCGTCCATGCTCCAGGGGAGAGACAAACTCACGACGGGGGAAGTAAAGCCCTCACAAACTACTAAGTAATAAGCTAGCAAATGAGAGGGACAATGAGACCAGCCAATGGTAAGCAATGGACAGGATCTAAACCCACTGTAAATAGTCTTGCAAAAGACAGCGCATGCACTTTCTTTGGCGAGACCTAGACATCCCAGCCATGGGAGCAGATCAGCATGGCAGCACCTCCTCCAGGCAGTGCTGGCAGAGAGATGATAGCGAATGATACGTGTTCAGGAAAGGCACGAAAGTTTTCAGAGGAGAGACTGATTCCCCTGTCACTTAATCATCAAAACACTTGAATTCCAGACAGATCATCTAGAAACAGGGTTCTCAGACATTATTTAGTAACGTGTAAGCCTTGGGCAATCCCATATAAGATGCAGCAGAGTCCAGGGTGACCCGTAACCTCCTCATCAATCTGCGCAGCGCGATGGGTTACCCCTATGAAGTCTTATTGGGGTGAGGTACCAGTAAGTTGCTATTTTAGTAGCTGTCTCAATACTGGCAGTATTGCACACCATATGTCTTGCCCTGCAATAAATCTCTTCCCACTCTTTGTGTGTTAGTGCCCGCTTCAGTTCGAGCTCCCATCTCTACCGACCTGCTGTTTTAACCACCAGTGTGGCCTGTTGAAGGATAGCATGGAGTTCTGTTATAAGACGACTGTTAGTACCCTTAGTCACAAGCCATTATTTAGGTCTCGCCTAGGCAGCGCTTGCGCTGTCTCTTAGAGGCATGCTGTATTCAGGATATGGGCATAAAGTTCCGCCCACTTTCCACCCATCTTTTTAATTGGCTCCTGTCCCTGTCCTTTGTAAATGGTGGCTTTTAATTGGTCCATAGGCTTAGTAGTACCTCCTTAGTACCGCCTTGTCTCTTTTTGTAACCTCCCATGAGGACATCCTCTGTTACATGTGTTGTTACTCCCTAGGTTTTAATTACAGCCTCAAGGCACTATTTTCTTAAAATGCTTCAGGCAAGACACACACTTGGTCTTAAGCTATGCTGGCAGTGGTTACTTCACTCACTAGAACATCTCACATTTATTTGAGACCGTCTAAATTTCCCTTCATCAGCTCCACATAGAGTACAACCTAATCCGAAATTATTGTAATAATTCTTTTGTCACATTTCAAAGCTACTAATTGTATATATCGACATAGCCATTTGAATGTACTCGTAGTACTGTCTTGCATACAATGCATTATGGGTAGGGTGGATTTACCATATCTTCTGCAGGGTGCAGTACCATATGTGACAAAAAGAGGTCTGCAGTGCTGGTGCCTTGCTCACTAGGGACCTCTAGGAGCAGCTTGCGGTACTGCACCGAGACATGCAGTGCTGGTGCCTTGCTCACTAGGGACCTCTAGGAGCAGCTTGCGTTGCCGCACCTAGACAAGCAGTGCTGGTGCCTTGCCCATTAGGGAACTCTAGGAGCAGCTTGCGGTACTGCACCTAGACATGCAGTGCTGGTGCCTTGCTCACTAGGGACCTCTAGGAGCAGTTTGCGGTACTTCACCAAGACATGCAGTGCTGGTGCCTTGCTCACTAGGGACCTGTAGGAGCAGCTTGCGGTACTGCACCGAGACATGCAATGCTGGTGCCTTGCTCACTAGGGACCTCTAGGAGCAGCTTGCGGTACTGCACTGTGACATGCAATGCTGGTTCCAGGCTCACTACGCAAGCATTTGCAATGCACTAGGTCTCGCATTACTGAAAGTATGAGCTATTGGCGTTGCATTATTATTTGCAACGCCAATACCTTAAACTATCATTAATGCAAGACCTATTGCATTGCAAATGCTTGTTTAAAGGGTGCAAGCGGGCACTGTGTCCCCGGACAAACGGCTGGATTGGTGACCCAATGGCGGACCTTAAAGTAACGCATCCTCCCCGACTCCGGCAGTCCAAAGTCCTCATGGAGCTGCTCAAAAGGAACAGGACCTGCGGAGTCGGAGAGGTGTCCGATAGATCTGTAGCTTGCCATTTGCCATGCCAGGAAGTTATTCCGATCCAACCGCAGTATGAAATCTGCAATACCCATGATCGGGGTCAGTGTGGATGGAAACGAAGTCAGGGCCTTTTGCGTAGCTACTCAATCCCATACTTCTAGGGTGGGCTTAGTGACAGGGGAGGTGATGGGCCCCATGCCCTCTACGCTTGTCTACCTCCGGATTTACGACATTCTGTCAATGAAGATGTATGGGATTACACTGGTGAGGAGATTGGATTGATTGATGGGCAGAACTAGTGAAAATAAAGATTAAACCAGCTGCAATATTTTCTATAACCAGAAAGTATACACTTACAAAAGAGGCAAAGGAAGAAATGAAACCAGTGATTGAGAAATTTATAGCAAACACAACAATAGGATGGACGGAGTGCTGAAACTTTTCAACCATACCCCCAGTCACAGATCTTGGTTTAATCCATTGTTCTTTTGCTCACTAAGCCACCCCAGTTTTGACCCAGCCACATGCAAATTAGTCTTGACCCAGTTCCTCATGGTAACAGTCCAGCCCGAACTGGCAGGCCAGGCCATCCCTGGACCGAAAACAAGCATCTTGGGACCGGTTTCGGGGTATCAGCCACGCTAGCTTGAATGCAGTGGCACAGCGAGCAAGGGGCCCAGACATAAAAGAAGTTTTATTAGAAAAGGCAGCTCTGACATTATTTGTTGATGGTTCTTGACTAAGAGACAAGTATAGAGGACTAATAGCAGACTATGCGGAATGCTCTGTCTCAGAGGTACTTGAAGCATCCTCCTTACCAAATGTGCCATCAGCACAAGCAGCAGAATTGACTGCCTTAACAAAAGCTTGCTGCTTGTCTGAAAATTTGAATATGACAATTTATGCAGATAGCCAGAAAGGTTTTGTGGTTGTTCATGATTATGGACAGCGATTGTCATAGAGGGGATTTATGACATCCTCAGCAGCTCCAATTAAAAATAGTATGTATATATTGGAATTACTAAGAGCAATTCAGAAACCAAAATAAGTAGCCATTGTTAAGTGCATAGCCCATAAGGCTGCCAAGGGCATGGTTACATCAAGAAAAAGATGTGCGGATCAGATGACAAAATACTGTGCCTTGCAAGAAGAGTTAATTGTTCAAGAGAATGGAAATGATGATTTTACAGCTGATACCATCCAGAGTTTAAATAATGTGAATTGTTTCTTTACGGATTCAATGCAAACATTTTTTAGCGAATTAAGAGACTTACAGGATGATGCTTCTGAAAATGAGAAAAGGAAATGTAAGAAATTGGGCTATAAAAAGATTTATCAGGATTTGTATGTAAATTCAGAACAGAAATATGTCCTGCCAGACTCAATGTTGCTTACCATGTGTAAATATTTACATAATCAAACTCATGCAGGAAGAGATAGTATTTGATTATTGCAAAGTTCTGTTTGATATGGTGAAATCTGTCTCTCAAGTCACTAAGGAGAGTCACTGTTCCTGAAATGAGAGCGTGGGAAGAGATGAGTTGTTTCTAGAGAATTGGAAAGGAGTCAATTTGACTTTCACTTGATGCCCTCACACACCCCAAAGGACGTCATGCTTCATCATGGGGCGGTGCTCCTCGTCGGTCCATCGTAATGCCCTACGGGTCCCCCGAAGGGTCACTTTATCGGAGACCTTTAAAGTGATTTAGCCATCAGGTGTGTGCAGGTCTGGGTGCTATGTAACCGGAGAGGTGAATACTAAAAATGACTAGAGGGTTTTTGGAGTACACTAAGTTAATGAGGGAGAACCCTCTGTCATAGTTTAAAAGACCAAAAGGTTGTATGCTGCTCGAGGGTGATTATGGCCCTCAGTAGCTAGATGAGTGCAGTGTGTATTTACAAGGGGGGTGGGGTCGACATGTTTCGCGCTGTGGTGTGGTCTCAGGTGGAGATCCTTAGCGCTTCTTCAGGACCATAGGTAAGTGAATGAAGTGGTAGGGAAGGTTGAGCGGTGGCCTTATTGAGTCAAATAGTGCCACTCGGTGGACCCAATTAGTGGTCCTATCTATTCAAGCTAGACATTGTGCTTCATAAGTTATAGCGAGGGTGCTTGCCATCACAATAGTTTCATCGGAGGGCGCTGCCTCTAGCACCTACCCGACCTCTCGCCAGCTTGAAATCTGTCTCTCATCAGGTGAATGTGGCAACAGAGGATTACAAGGATACAGCCTGCCATGGATTGAATGTTGGATATTGGGTGGTAATTCTCAAACATGTTCGTTAGGGCTTTCTCGACGAAAGATGGAGAAGGCCTTTTCAGCTAATTTTGACAACAAATTGCTTTGGTAAGTGCACAGGTGTGCCTCAGTGGATCCCCGCTGCTCACACAAAGAGAGTAAGAGTAGCTGAAGCAGTAGATGAGGGGAATGATCAAAGTGCACAATCTGCTCATCAAGCTCAAAACCAAGTCCAAGTTCACAGCGTGGCTCCAGAGGTGGTGAAGTTTTTTCTGTAACTGGTGAAGATTAAGTGCAAAAACAAAAGTTTCAGATGAACGAAAGTTCAGGTAAAGAACCTGAAACTACTAAAGTCCACTTACAGAGTGAAGAGCTGTTACAGTGCAAAAGAGCAAAGCATGAGTGGCAGCAAGAAGAAGTAGTTTTTGAACAAAGCAGGTACAAGTTACAGTTGAAAATGGGGTGCGTGACTAGATGCCGATGGAGTAAGATGTGAGCTGCGGCGCTCCCAGCCAAACTCCACCATCCAAGGGCATCCTGCACATTGATTGCCCAAATTGACCCGCTTTCACAAATGGCATACGCACCTACCTAGCTACAACCTAGTGCTGTGCCCATAGGGGGAAATTTGCTCAGTTTAATCAGCCCAATTGCAGTGGAGAACCGTGCGGCCGATTTCCAAGATGGCGGAGAAGCTCTGAGGTAACGGCCACGCACCGCGTTTGCCCTTGGCAGCAGAAAAAAACCTTGCCCTTGGCAGCAGAAAAAAACCTGAGCAGGGACGCAAGGCACCAGAACATTGAGCCCTGAAGCTGCAGCAGACCTCTGGCACAGCGGCGACGCTGGCTGTGAAAGGAGCTCTCGGGGTCTGTGTGGCCCGCCGTGTCTGAGGAAACGATATAGGGCTGCAACTCTGGATCGTGCATTGGGCCACTGCACAAGCAATGAGAGCCAGCTGGCGCAGTGTGCATGAGATGTGGTGACACTGGGCACATAATGCCTGCCCTGTGCTTTCTGGCTTACGGTGCTGCACCTGGAGCAGCAGCTGCACGAGTACTCGGGAGGGCCTTATCAGAGCAGTCTGCGGAGCCAGACTGCCGTACCCCTTTCCTGCCTCCCTAACTGTCCTGTGCCACTGTCTGGTCCCAATCGGGAGCCGCGACTGGTGGTTGTGACCGGGGCGCGTCCCGCTGAAGATAGCACCGCCAGGGCCCGTGCAGCCTACAGCAAGTCGTGGGGGACTGCGGGTGCATCTCTGGAGACTAGAGGAGAGGCCTCTGCCCAGTGACCGTGATAGAAGAGTACAGCGGCACTGGGCCAGGGAGTGCTAGAGGGCATGCCCGGCTGCCAGGTGACTTCTGCATTTCAGCTTGGAGCTTGAGCCTGCGGTGTTGTGAGCACTTAGGGGTGCTCTTCCGATTCAGTCCAGGGTGAAGGACTGCTGGGGGCCTGCGGTGATCACAGAGCAGTGGACCTGTGCAGGGAATCTCACTGGGTGGCCGCATACGGTCCCGAAGTGTGAACGGCCACTGCTGGGAGACGGCACGACAGGTGAGCTGGGGGGCTATCAGCGCCCTGTTGCTCAAGCGTACCATATCTGATCAAGCTGTATGACACCAAGGGCTACATAGACCCCCCCCCCTGCCCCCACCCCAGCTGCTTGACACTGTACTGTTCTGTGGTTGGGAGACCCGGAGTGCGGCACATCATAAGCGCTGCGCAAGTGACTCGAATTGCCTGCTCCTACTGATGACCCTGGGATCATGCATTGAGCAACTGCACGAGCCCGCCTAGCCCTAAGAACTTTGAAAGCTCCGGGAGAGCCTCCTGAATTCCCCCTTCCTCCCCATTGACAACGTGATGCTGGGGGTTATCTCCCCTCCCCCTCCTTTCATCGCTGACATTTTATGGACTGTGGAGTTCTTCTTTGGGGTGCATTCCCACACCGGTGGGGACCCGGAAACCATCCACAGAGAGTGTGGGGAGCGACACATTACTCAGAACCCTGATACATATTTATGGACGGAACCATCCCCGCCCTCCCACCGGGTGACCCCCTGGGCTTGAGCCTTACCTGGAGAACTGCCTGAGAGCTTTGAGGATTGGGTTGCCTATCCTAGTTTACTTATAGAGTCAGTGAGGTGAGTGCCAGCTTGGGCGCACATCTTGGATTACACCCCTACATGGACATTGGAGCCTTGGGGAGTCTCACTAGCAGAAGCATTAGACTTACCTACTGTGCCACGTACTGCCCCTCCCTGGGACTTGTGCTGGTGAGCAGTGATGGGTAAATATTCTAAAAAAGAAAAGAAGTGAATGACTCCTGCCCTTCTCAAGAGTCGAATCCCATTACCATGGAAGAGGTGGCCTCGGGCATGGGGCATCCACCTAGTGGTCATCATGGCGCAACACCAGGCACTATACTACAGGCCATTGCTGCCTCTCGGGAGGTACTTGAGCTGAAAATTGATACTATGGTAATGGATATGGGGCTCCTGAGAGATGACCATCAAAGACTGGCAGAAAAGCTCACTAGAACGGAACTCTCTTTAGAGGACTTTACCCCTGAAATTGCATCCATACGTGAACAGATGTCGCACATGGAAGGCAGAGTTAAGACCTTAGAAAACATGGCAGAAGATGCTGAAAGTAGGACCTGGAGGGATACTCTTCAGATTATAGGATTACCAGAGCGCATAGAGAGCCCCAATGTGAACATGACCAGCTATCTGTAACAATGGCTCCACGACAAAGTGGCCCCAGCAGGTGTCTCTCCGTTCTATGCACTTGGACATGCCCACATGCTAGCATGGCCACCACTGCCAGGTGCGACCCCCAGACTAGTGGTGGCCAAACTCTTACACTACAAAAGATTGTGATCACATTTTAGGTCAGGCCTGGATGAAAGGAGACATAATGGTGAAAAACCATAGGGTAATGATCTCTCCGGACTTCACCAGAGGCGTTCAAAAACAGCGAGCCTCGATTATGAATGCCAAGAAACGCCTCAGGACTCTGGGGTTTTCTTATGCAATTTTGTTCCCTGCCACGCTAAGAGTGACTGATGTGGACGAAGTACACTTTTTACCTCACCTCCATTGCTGTGGGACTGGATTGATCGCCTCCCTCAGACGGGGGAAAGGTTGTCTGCTGTCAATCGGAAGACAACCTGGAGCCCCCTATGAAAAAGGTGAAGGGGGAACTGGTGTGGCCCATTCTCTCTCCCATGCACTACACGAACGTTGGAGGTTGGTGGAGGTGTTGGCAGCTATCAGTGGAGCAGGCTCTAACCCCCCTTCCGTGATTGGAGATGATGACCTGAGGGACACTGATTCTGACCGTGCCTCTGTCTCAATACATAACTCGGAGGACTCCCTACCCCAGGTTACCCCTGGCACCTCTGAGAAACTTATTTAACTGTGCTGATGATGGAGGTATGGAAGGGTTCCCTGTTTGAGACACGCCTGTAACTGTAGACTGCACTTGCTCTATTATTATTTTGCCACTGGGTCAATTGTGGTCCAACTTACTTTGCCTGTGTGACGGCACGGAAAACGAGACACCGGGTTACGGCGACCAACCCAACATGGCCGCCGCACTGAACCAGCCCGGAAACAGAGGAGGCGGTCTAGCGGACGCGGTGCGTCGGGAGGACGTGCCCTGTGAAGAAGAATGGTGGAGGGCGAGTCGGTGTGGAGAGCTGGACGGAAAGAGCAGAGGAGAGGAAGAATTGCGGCGAGACCAGCAGGAGGTGTGGGGAGTGAGCGGCGATCACCGGGAGGACGGCGTCTGGACCAGGGACCAGGAGAAGACGCCCGACGACCTCGACAGCTGCGGAGGAGAAGGTGGAGACCGGAACAGCTCCAGGAGCACTGCCCACGAGACCGAAGCTTCCCCAGGAGACGCGGAGGCTGGGTCTTCCCTCACCACGGCCCAGGAGGGTCGTGGAGTCAGGCAAGTGCCAACTGCATGTTCCTTTTCAGTGAAAGGGCTGTGGGCACGAATAAAGGGCACTAAGGAGTGAGCACATATATCCCCGCACTAGTCACTCATACCAATTAGGATACTGGTGGCGGAGCACTATTCCCTTCCCCTTGTTTTCTATTATCCCAGCAGTAGCCTGAGTCTTTCTGTTGTTTTTTTTTGTTTTCTGGGTCATCGCTCGCCTAATACTCCGTGGAAGGAAGACCTGGAGCAAAGACAGAAGAAGAACCCAAAAGAGAAGGGACCCAGTCTAATCACCAAACTCCCCCCGAGACTGAATTCATTATCCTTTGGAGTATGTGCAGTTAACATACCTTTCCCACAATAAAAGAGAGAGATGAGAGAACAAACCCTGTGCCTGTCTTACGTGAGAAGAAGGGTGGGAGGTCCGGGTCGGGGTCACACGACGACAGTGGTGTCAGAAGTGGGATCGCTGTCTGGATAAGGACAGAACACTTACCATGGAGGCAATTATCACCCAGCTGGCAGAAGGACAACGACATCTGCAGCTAGTCTTTGAGGAGCAGACTAAACAGGCACAGAAAGAAAGAGAGGCGTACAGACCGCCCTAAAAGACCAAGCGGCTATCCTAACCGCAAACCAGAAGGTTCAAGACACCGCGGTTTTGCGCCTTACAGAGGCTATATCAAGCGCCCGGGTTCATCCCAACGTACCGGGTTCGGTCCTCCAGATATTCCAACAGGGAGATGACCCAGACTACTTTTTTGTGAATTTCGAAAGAGTGGCATCCACAGCCACCTGGCCTCCGGAGAGGTGGGGACAATATATAGCCCTATTGCTATCAGGGGAATTACAGGCTGCCTACCAAGCCGCCAACCCGGCAGGAGTCACTAGTTACGCGGACATAAAAAAGGCTATCCTGGAGCGCTTGGGTTGTGACCAAGAGTATTATCGTGCTCGTTTCCGAAAAGAAAAATGGACTTTGGGGGACAATCCAAGGGCACTGTATTATCCAATACGGGACTTAGGAAACTGTTGGTTGCAACCCACTTCCTCATCTATTGACGAGCTCACTGAAAAAGTGTACTTAGAACAATATTTGGAGGCACTACCCTTTAACACAAGGGCGTGGATTAAACAACACCCCAATCTGACGGTTAGGACGGCGGTGGACCTAGCCTGTGCCTACCATCGGTCCCCCGAGTTCAAAGCCCCTTCCCATAGAGCCCCAATCAGACCTCCAAAAACCCTGGGCAAACCACTCACAAACCCCACGGAACACAAGGGTCCAGTCTTCCCACGACCCCCACCTAAACCACTCCCCTCTGGTCCCCCCCCACAGGGACCACAGTGGTTCCACTGTGCGGAGTGGGGACATATAGCCCACCACTGTCCTTCCCGTCTTCCCCCGCAAGAACCTATGGAGGTTGGGTACACCCATGGGCGAGTAATGGTAACCGGAACACCCCCAGAAAGGTATAAGAAAAGGATGTATGTGAATGGGAAACCGGTTGTAGCTTTTCTAGACACGGGGTGTCATCACACAGTTGTAGATAGGACCCTGGTACGCGAGTCCCAGATACTAGCGGGTGAATGCATCCAGGTCACGTGTCCACGGGGAGAAGAAGCTGTATCCTATAGCAGAGGTGCTGTTTGATATCGATGGGGAGTCACAATTGAGAAGAGTGGGGGTGGTTCCATCCCTCCCTGAGTCAGTGTTGTTAGGGACAGACCGTCCCAGGTTCCACGAATATTTGCAAACATACAACCCATCTCCCCCTTCAGTAGCTTGGCTAGATAGTGCCCCTTTTTATGGCGAAGAAATAGAAGAGACAGTTCCCAAACCACCTAAAACACGTAGAGAGAAAAGAAAGGAACGGGCTATGTATCAGCAGACAGAGCCTGCCTTATCTACTCGCGTCTTTGCCTCCTCAGAGATTCCTCAAACACGAGGTCGGAGTTTCCGAGCAGCCAAAAGAGACGATGCCACCCTACAACACGCCTGGGAGCAAGCACAGGAAGATCAACCGGAGAAGGTAGGCCCCTTCTTTTGTGTAAAAAATGGCCCCCTGTATAGGGTAACCCAAGAAGGGGGCAATAGGAAGGAACAACTGTTGGTTCCCCGAGCCTTCAGGGAACATGTCCTGTGACTTGCCCACAGCCAAACAGGGGGTGGGCACTATCGTAAAGAGCACACCCTAAAATATCTCCTAATCAAATTCTACTGGCCAGGAGTGTATCAAGAAGTAGCCCGGTTTTGTGCCTCCTGCTCCCGGTGTCAATTAGTGAACACCCCAACCCAACCCAAGGCACCCCTACAACCCCTCCCCATCATAGATGTGCCGTTTAAAAGACTGGGAATGGACATAGTGGGACCTCTAATCCCCTCTGCCCGAGGACACCAGTACATACTAGTTCTCGTGGACTATGCAACACGGTATCCAGAAGCAATACCCTTATCCTCTACAACCACCACAGCAGTGGCCCATGCAATGGTCTCTTTCTTTTCCCGTGTTGGATTCCCACATGAGCTGTTAACAGACCAGGGTACCCCGTTTATGTCAAAACTGATGAGGCAGATATGTGACCTACTCACGGTCAAACAAATACGCACCTCGGTCTACCACCCCCAAACGGACGGGTTGGTTGAGCTGTACAACCTCACGATAAAGACCATCCTAAGGAAAAGTATAGACAAAGCAGGGAGGGACTGGGACCGACAACTACCCCTCGTCATGTTTGCTATCAGGGCGCACGAACAGACATCTACGGGTTTCTCGCCTTTCGAATTGCTATTCGGAAGGTGACCCCGTACGCTCCTAGACATGGCGGTAGAGCAGTGGACGGAGGAGGAAGATGAAGGAAAAACGCTGTTACAATATGTAGCGTCCCTGAAGGACACCTTATCCTCTTTGTGGGAAGAAGTACATGCTAACATGGAGAATGCACAACATAGGCAGAAACACCTATATGATCGTCACACCAAGTTGAGGGAGTTCACCGTAGGGGACCAGGTACTTATTCTTCTACCCAGTTCTGAGAAAAAGCTCCTAGCAACCTGGCAAGGCCCCTATAAAGTCCTGGATAAGGTAACACCAGTGACTTATAGGATAGACATCCCCCATAAACGAAACTCTGGGCAGATATATCATGTCAACTTACATAAAGCCTGGGAGGGACCCGTACCTACGACCTCGGGGGCATCCATACATCACATCACAGTGGAGAGGTGTGGTGCAGCGGCCAGGGCAGCTGACTTCGGAGCACAGGGTTCACGGTTCGATCCCCGGCGGCAGCTCAGCTCAGCACCATGTGACTCTGGGCAATAGCTCACTTAATTTCCACTCCGGCCCCCAGCGCCTTGAGACCCGTAAGGGTGAGTAGCTGCGCTATATAAAAACGGACTTACAGCTAAACCTATAGAGGTATCCTTAACTCCTCAAACCCACAAAGAAGAGACGAATATCCAGTTAGGCCCCCAAGTAACTGAAGAACAGAGGAGACAAATGCTATCACTCTGTGCATCTTACTCTTCTGTCTTATCAGGCACACCGGGACGGACTACTCTAGTAGAGCCCGATATCATTACAAAAACGGCTCAACCCATCAAACTCAAACCATACCGTATCCCAGAGGCCAGAAGACAGGCAGTAGATCAAGAAGTACAAGCCATGTTAGAAGCAGATATAATCGAACCGTCCCATAGTGCGTGGTCGTCTCCGGTTGTCCTTGTGCCAAAACCGGATGGAACCATAAGATTTTGTATAGACTTCCGCCAGGTAAACGCAGTGTCAAAATTCGATGCATATCCTATGCCAAGGGTGGACGAATTGATCGAGCGCCTAGGAGAGGCCAGAATCATGTCCACCATAGACTTAACGATAGGCTATTGGCAGATCCCGTTATCCCAGGCAGTCAAAGAAAAAACGGCCTTTTCAACGCCTTCAGGCCTTTATCAATTTAAAGTCTTGCCCTTCGGTCTCCACGGGGCTCCCGCCACATTCCAGCGGTTGATGGATGTCCTACTAGCCAAACACCAGAAGTTCGCAGACGCGTACCTAGACGAAATAGTCGTGTACAGTCCCGACTGGGACACCCACATGGCCCATCAAGAAGCAGTCCTAAAAACCCTAGAACAAGCAGGCCTTACAATCAATCCAAAAAGACTACCTTCAGAACCCATCGCATTGAGTATCTGGGATATGATATTCAGGGAGGGTGCAGTAGACCACAAGTCAACAAAATAGAGGGCATCTCAAAGATACCCCGACCCACCTGCAGGAAGGACATTCGTTCCTTCCTGGGGTTGGTTGGGTACTATAGACGATTCATTCCTCGCTTCTCTGACATCGCCAGCCCCCTCACTGATCTACTCACAAAAACACACACAGGGAAACACCTACACTGGTTTGCCCCTCAGGAAGAGAGTTTCCAACAATTAAAAAAAGCCTTGTGTACCGCCCCTGTCCTTACCTGTCCCGCTTTTAAGAGAACCTTTGTCCTCCAGACTGATGCCTCTGGAAAAGGCCTCGGTGCTGTCCTGTCCCAGCCCGACGGA
This sequence comes from Calotriton arnoldi, assembly GCA_963921515.1. NCBI lineage: Eukaryota > Metazoa > Chordata > Amphibia > Caudata > Salamandridae > Calotriton > Calotriton arnoldi. The sequence continues at coordinate 281,938 of CAWUFW010005998.1, read as the reverse complement.
TCCGGGGACTTGCGGCCCGTACTATACCTCAGTGGAAAGCTATACCCCAGGGAAACAAGGTACGCCACAATCGAGAAAGAATGCCTAGCTCTCAAATGGGCTACGGAGGCCCTTCAATACTACCTTCTGGGTCGATCCTTCCTCTTGCTGACCGATCACGCTCCTCTTACCTGGCTCTCACTGCACAAAGACTCCAACCCCAAGATCTTAACGGTGGTTTCTTGCTTTACAGCCCTTTACTTTCGAGACCATCCATGTTCCGGGGAAACTACAAGCGAACGTAGACTACCTCTCCCGATTTCCTGTTTCCGAATGGCCCACTCGTCCATTCCTGGGGGGAAGACAGTGGGACGGCACGGAAAACGAGACACCGGGTTACGGCGACCAACCCAACATGGCCGCCGCACTGAACCAGCCCAGAAATAGAGGAGGCGGTTTAGCGGACGCGGTGCGTCGGGAGGACGTGCCCTGTGAAGAAGAATGGTGGAGGGCGAGTCGGTGTGGAGAGCTGGACGGAAAGAGCAGAGGAGAGGAAGAATCGCGGCGAGACGAGCAGGAGGTGTGGGGAGTGAGCGGCGATCACCGGGAGGACGGCGTCTGGACCAGGGACCAGGAGAAGATGCCCGACGACTTCGACATCTGCGGAGGAGAAGGTGGAGACCGGAACAGCTCCAGGAGCACTGCCCACGAGACCGAAGCTTCCCCAGGAGACGCGGAGGCTGGGTCTTCCCTCACCACGGCCCAGGAGGGTCGTGGAGTCAGGCAAGTGCCAACTGCATGTTCCTTTTCAGTGAAAGGGCTGTGGGCACGAATAAAGGGCACTAAGGAGTGAGCACATATATCCCCGCACTAGTCACTCACACCAATTAGGATACTGGTGGTGGAGCACTATTCCCTTCCCTTGTTTTCTATTATCCCAGCAGTAGCCTGAGTCTTTCTGTTGTTTTTTTTTGTTTTCTGGGTCATCGCTCGCCTAATACTCCGTGGAAGGAAGACCTGGAGCAAAGACAGAAGAAGAACCCAAAAGAGAAGGGACCCAGTCTAATCACCAAACCCCTCCCCCCCCCACCCCCCCAGAGACTGAATTCATTATCCTTTGGAGTATGTGCAGTTAACATACCTTTCCCACAATAAAAGAGAGAGAAGAGAGAACAAACCCTGTGCCTGTCTTACGTGAGAAGAAGGGTGGGAGGTCCGGGTCGGGGTCACACGACGACAGCCTGCCTTTTGGATGGATTGATGTGAAGCTGGGAGGTGTCATGGCTGGCACACACCCCCCATACTCAAGTTGTGCATGTGATGACTGCATTTGTGTTGAATGTTTTTTTCATTGATTTTTCTTTTCTGGTATTTGTATGTTGGACTGCTTCTACCTGCCCCACCAGATTTCTACCACAGTGGCTCTGGGTCCCTACCCAGTGTCGCCTGCCTGGGGAATTGAAGTGCTACCATGACATCCCATTATGGCGTCCAGCTTGACCTATAATTTTATCAGCTGGAACGTTAGGGGTCTTAACAACATGGCCAAACGATACTAGGTACATACATACCTAAAGAGAAGAGGAGCACATATCGCCCTCCTACAGGAGACCCATCTCACTGCCACAGAGAGGGAAGGGAAACACAAGAGATGGCAGGTTCAGTTATATGCCACTTCACATTCGTCCTTTGTCAGAGGGGTTCTGCTGTGGATCTGACCGGGTATGCCATTCTAAAAATAGTGGCGGTTCGACTAGCGGGCAGAGACTTGACCATTGTTGGGATCTATGCCCCTAACATAGATCAAGGTGGGTTCTTTGCAGAGTTGTCCAGAATCCGATGACTCAGAGCATTCTACTGGGTTGAGATTATAATAGGATTACGGACCCGATTGTTAACGGATCCCACCCACCGCTGGGTGATTCCCCGGTTTTCCGATTGGCACAGGTTTTTTCGAATTGCCAGCTTACACCCTGGGGTCAGGGATTACTCATTTTACTCGGGAAAGCATGAACTACATGTGCGTCTCAATGCTTTCCTGTGTTCCCCGGGGTTTTACGGGGCTGTCCGAAATATAGAATATCTCTGTTGGACGCCCTCGGATCACAACCCAGTGTTACTCTCCCAAGATTGGCACAGGGAGCATCCACGAATACCGGACTGGCACCTGCGGGTCAAAACCTTAGATGACCCTATGGTCCATCATACTATTGGTGAAGCCATACGGAACTACTTTGTAGACAATGGGGCTACCACCATCCCACCCTGATCGAGTGGGGTCCTTTTAAAGCACTCTTAGGGGGCAATGTATAGTTGAGATGGTGGAAGTATGGCACACGCTAGTGGGGGAAGTCGAAAACCATGAGGGAGCGTTAAGAGACCTAGAACCAGCCAGGCCTGGGACCCAGGTTTAAAGCAACAGCTCTTAGATGCTAAAGAGCTGCTGGCGGTCTAAACTGAGAAGCTCTGCTGCTTCAACTACTGTGAATATATGGTTTGTGCCCACACTGAGCATGATAAAGCAGGGACCATAGTTGCATGGCTCTCCAACCCTGCGACCAGGAGCTCTTTGATCCTAGAGGTAGAATAGGAAGTAGGTGAGCGTCTCTACACTCAGCACAGCATAAATAGTAGATTTGATGAGTACTATACAACTCTGTATGCCCCCCCCCCACTCATATTGCCCACCAGATTCTTGACAAATTCTTGGGCCCAGAGGTACTTTCGATGCTTATGCGGGATAAGGCGAATGACTTAGGAGGTGCGGGTTTCAATTAAGGCCATGGCAAGAGGTGAAGTTCCCGGGACTGATGGCCTGGCAGTAGAATTTTATGCAAAGTATGCTGAGGAACTGGCACCGAAGTTAGTTGCTTTCTATGCTGCGGCCCTGGAAGTGGGCCACTTGCCTGACTCCACTAGTGAAGCTTTAGTGGTCCCACTACTAAAACCAGGCTACCCCCCTCATGATGTTAGAGCGTACAGCCCATTATCCATGATTAACATGGACTATAAAATTCTTATCTGGATATTGGCCACTTGCTCTTATCTCTCAAGCCCAAGTTGATTCATGCTGGCTAAGATGGGTTCATTCCAGGGCGTAACACAGCAATTAATATTTGCAGGCTCCTTTCGATGTGGAGGTCCTTGACAAACACAGGGCAGTGATTGTGGCAACTGACATCGAAAAATCCCTTGATAGCCTATGTTGGGATTTTCTATAGCAGTGATGTTGAAAATGGGTTTGGGGCGTGGATTCGTCCACTGGACTAAGCTCCTTTAGTTGGTGCCTACCTCACAAGTTCGAACCGGTAAATGTATTTCCAACTCCTATGTTGTAGGGCAGGGAACTAGACAGGGATGCCCACTTTCCCCGTTACTGTTTGCCATCACAGTCAAACCATTTGCTAGTAGCGCACGCTCTGACGTGTCGTATCGAGGGTTAGAACTACAAGGCATTTCACACTACACTGCCTTATATGCCGACAAGATGCTCTTGTTCCTGCGCGATGTGGAGGAGGACCTACCAGGTGCGATAGCACTCCTGGAGCGCTTTGGAAGGGCATCAGGCCTATGTATTATTTGGCAGAAATCTAATTTATTTCCGCTCTGTGGTGATGCGCCTTAACCTCGAGATCTGCGTGGACTTGCCTGGGAAGGGACTTGCCTGAAATACCTAGGTGTTAGGGTTTACGATGACCCTCATGATCTTCTGGAGGGTAACATTGGCAAAGCCCTCAGAGTGCTCCACGCTAGTGTAGGCTTCCGGAAGTCCTTACCTATCTCCGTGGTGGGTAGAACCACAGTGGCAGAAAATGGTGGGACTCCCTCGGCTGCTGTATTTCTTTTCCATGCTGCCTATCATTATTCCCTGTTGGATATTCCCAGACCTGGGTTCACTGATGATTGAATTTATCTGGAGGACAGGTAACGCACAGTGGCATTGTCCAAGTTGCAGCGCCCAACAGCGGAGGGGGGACTAGCGGCGCCAGATCTCACGGCCTACTATTTGGTGGCACAGCTCCATTGGTTCAACCAGTGGATTTATGCTCGGATGAACCCTGAGGGGACGCCAGCAACATGGTGCCAAGCCTCCATATTCTATTTCAGGTACTTCTGATTCCCAAGCAGCCACTCCGAGAGGGTCCCATGGACTTGCAGGTTATTCGGTGCTGCTGGCAGCGCTGCCTTCAGCGTACCCGTGTCTGCAAACCTTACCCACCGAATCTTCCTTACTGGGGTTGGAATAGGTGGCTCGGGGTGGGGCATTGAGGGGACCGGCAGAGTGGTCTGCATACGGGTTGACCCGAGTAGGTGACCTCTACAGAGATAGGTAGCTTCCTGCTTTTGATGACTTATCAACCACCTTTGAATATTCCTGTTACAGCGGACGGTGGTTGCGACACTGTGCGACCACTGTGGAGTCGGCACGGCTGAACCCCCTCCTCACAAATGCTGCCAAGTTCTATGCACCAAGACTGTCCGTTTCAAGGCAGTTACGTATCTTTATCAGGCCTTGCGGACTGTTATTCTTACGCCATTATTAGAACTTCGTGAGAAATGAGAAGGGGACATTACGTTCCAAATCACAGAGGCGGAATGGGACACAATACTTGCCAAGATGTATGCAGTGTCTCAAAACACTAGATTTAAATTAATTAATTGGTACTTTTTGCATACGGCATATCTCACCCCAGACAAAATTATTATGATTTTTTGAGCTGCCGAGGCGTCCTGCTCCAGTTGCGGAGAACATGGTGCAGAAATGCTCCACATGGTGTGGCCCTGCTCCACTTTGGTTGACTTTTGGAGAAAGGTAGTAGAATGTATTAATGGGATTACCCAATGGATAATCTCCTGTACTCCTAATGTCTGCTTGCTGGGGGGTTCCCGCATCCCAATACTTGTAAAATCACTACTAGATTTGTGTATGTGGCCCTGAACCTTGCGAAGCGCGAAATTTCCGTGCACTGGAAGCCCAATAGGGGCCCTAGGTTGGGAAAATGGAGGGATGACCTCATCCAGTGGGCGGATATGAATGTGCAGTATTATTTCAAGAGTTGAGGAGGGGACGCGGTTCAATTGATAAGGCTGGGGTGTGGGACGACTTAGTAGATTGTCTCAAAGAGCCTTAATTGGAAACCCCTGATAATTCCCCGTACCTGTGGACGAACTAGAGGAGCAGCAGACTTAGACATGCCTGATTCTTACACATCATGGGTTAAAAGGAGCTTTGAATATGTGGGTAAACTAGATGACCACTGGGTACATGTTGCAAAGTCATCCTGTGCCCTGGGCACCCCCCAACATTTTGCTGACTGGTACTGCCTAACCAGGCCGAGGGCCAGTGCTATGCTGAAAACAACTAGAATACAGTGAAAACACCTACATACACTAGGGCACACTAAGGGTTGGGGTACCCCTGTGATTGGCATGACCTACCCCCATAGGGCCCTAGTACATAATAGGGCAGGGGGATTGAAACTACCTATCAGTCCCTAGTATATAATAGGGCATGGCAGTTTAGAGGCCAGCAGCCCTTTCTGCACTTGCATGTGTGCACTGCTGAATCCTGAGGTCAGTTTAAAAAGTGGCTCTGGGCTACAGGACTGCTTTTAAAAAGTAAATTGTGCCCAAACTTAACTTTTGTGTTTGAGGCACTTAAAAATGGTTAACCTTCAATGTTTGGGCATAATAGGTACCCTAGTGTCTCCCCTAGGTGTCCCAGGGGTAGGTATCTATAAGGTGGACCCTTATAAAATGAGTTTTATATGCCCTGGGTAAAGTGAAATTGCACATTTCACTCCCCACAGTGTGATAAAGTGCTGCCCAAAATCGACTTTGGTGGTAGTAGCACTGTGGAGGGAGGATCTGCAATATCTTTACATATTCAGAACCCCTAAAGCCTCCCCTAGGTGTTCCTGGGGTGGTGGTCCTGTAGATATATGTAGCGTACTTATAAAATATGTTTTTATAAGCCCTGGTGCTGGAAAAATGGCCCAAGTCACTTTTCCCATTGCAAATCCCATGCCATAGGTTAACATTGGAAAAGGTTATTAGTTAATAACTGGAGAAAGAAAAGCCATAAATCTAGGATTAAAGGACTCAGTAGAATGGTAATGATAAATCCAACAATATGGTATTGTTGAATTTATTGTAAATTATAAGACTTTTTTTTGTCTGTAAGCCAAAATTCAACCCTGTACTGATCTGCCCTGATTGGTCAGAGATAAGTGGGTGAGCATGGCTGCTTTGCAGAGGTGATAAATGACCCCTGGGGTTAGGAAGCCTCTCGGGGAGGAGAGGTTGCTGGGCATAGGAATGCCAGAGCAGGGGGAGGAGTTGTAAACCATGGACCTCAAGAGTAAAGGGAGGACCCCAATTTCATTTACATCTTTACCCTGTTCACCCAAGGCAGATGCTAGGCTTAAGAAAGGAATGAGCAGATGCAAGGGGGAGAGACTATGGAGATTAGCCATCCTAGGGGTGTGTTTAGCCAGCTCTTCTCTCCCTGCTGAAAATTCTGACATATTGAATTTTGGAAGACTAGTGGTTTCTGGGTTAGCATTTTGCCACACTCTGCAGGAAGTGGTCAGACCTTTGGGTGGAAGACTGCAGCTCATTGGACAGGAGTGCCCTCCTGCTTGACCCCAGAGAACACTGAATAAGTATCTGAGAGGGGAAGTGCCTCTCAGATCTGCTGCTTGAAACTTAAGAAAGCAAGACGGGCCATGCTGGAAGTTTGATGTGCATTTTCAAAGGCTTGCACTCTGAAAGATGCACCATCTGCAACTACAGCCTGTGGATTACTTTGCTGTAAAAGGACTAAAGAGTGGACCCCCTGCAAGCTACAGGTTAACAGAGCTCACCTGGAACATCACCACAAGAATCCCCAGCCTGGAGTACTACCAGTGGATTTGTAAGGGTTTTGTTCAAGTGGATTGTGGGAATTGAAGTCTCACAGTTTCAAGGACCCTCCTGGAGATTCCAGAACCTTGGATTGTGTGTTGGATACTTTGGGACCCGCAAGAAGAACTTCAGGAAGGAGTTCTAACTGGACCCAGCCTGCTGGAGGGGGCTGCACAAGACTGGTGAGAGATCCTCCAGAACAATTGCTAAAGGTGAATGTGTCAATGTCAGAGGCAACGAAATTACCAAAAGGGGCACTGTTGGTTTCTAAGCACTAGAAAGTGACTAATCTTTAAGTCATATCTCTGGTTCCCTACAGTGGATTTTTTTCGTTTTGGTGTCATTTAAAAGATAAAAATATTTCTATTTTTATAAATTGGTGTTGGATTTTTATTTTGTGTTGTGTCTTAATTATTTACTGAATTGGTGTTTTTAAATGCTTTACATACCTGTCTTTGAAGTTAAGCCTGCCTGCTCGCAGCCACGTTACCAAGGGTTGAGCATAGGAATAATTTTCTAAGACCTATTCTGAGCCCTATACTGTGTTAGTGGCCTTATTGCCAGTGGCAGACCTAAATTTGCCCCTACCAATAATCCACTTTCCAACAGTACAGGTGGCACATTATTTTTCACAGGACACCTAGGACAGAGGCAAGGGTTGGGAGGGAGTGGGTTGGGTTGGGGAGACGCCATTAGGACTGGGACGGACTGTTCCCGAAATTGTATTATGTACATTCTGTTACTATCTTTGGATGTGTCCACTGCCATTGTATGAAGATTGATGGACAGCGAATACTGACGTGCGTATTCTTGTGATATTGAGACCCGGACTGTATTGTTTGTAATGTTGAAAATGACAATAAAACTTTTGTTTAAAAAAAAGTTACAGTTCAAAATTAAAGTGAAAAGATTCCTTTCGGAAGAAAGAGATTCACTTTGGAAAAGCAGACAGAAAAAAAGTTGGATCAAAGTGCAAGTTCTTGCTTGAGTAAGATTTCAACATGGCCTCATGTTAAAGTCTTGAAGAAGACAAAGAAAGAAAGCCTAATTGATGTTGAAAAAGAAAAGGTGGAAAACATTCCAAAAAAGAGAACTTGCCAACGGAAGCATTGTGAGCCAGAAAGAGTCTTGGAAAGACAGTTGAATTCAGAAACTAGTGGGAGTGAATCACCAGTTGCTAGAAGATCAACTAGAAGGAGAATTCCAAATCAAAAATATGTCACACGTGAGTGGGTGTATTTAGCCACAGTATCGGAAGAAGAAGTAGACAAAATGGAGGAGGATTATTTTCGAATGGACAAGTGCCAATACAGTTTTGAGAGTGGTTTAGATCCTGAGACTGAAATTGGAGAAGAGACAAAAAATGTGTATTTGATTATTGTTTTAACTAAATAAGAAAAAAAGAAAAATATTACTGTTTCAAAGACATTTTTTGTTTACTTTTGATTTTTGCCACGAGAGGTATTTGTCACGAACGAGAAGATGGGAAACCGCAGATACTGTAAAATTGTACGGATGATGCTTTTAATTATAGCATTATCAGTATTAGTTGGCCTGTTGGTGTGTTTACTGATTCTTCTGAAAAATATCTCAGATCGTATAAAAACAATGTTGAAGTTAGAACTAATCATGATTAATTTAAACAAATGATACCAGTACATGATACCAATATATGAAGGCCATTTAGCCAATGGTTTCAAGCATAAAGTATATAGACATAATGAAAATTAGTAAGTGTTGTATGCACTTACCTTTCCACGTCAGCTGGAGAGGCTTCGACATATGTACAGTTAGAGATTTCAAATGTGTTATAATGTAGTGTTTTTATTGCAATTTTTAATCATGAAGAATTTCTTCCTCTCTATTTGACTGAATTTACTCTGTCTCTAGAAAATGTGCTTATTAGTGAGAATGATAGGGACATTAATTATGGTGAGTATTTGAGAATGAAGCACAAAACATGTATGATACTTATTTGGATAGAGATGTGTCTATTGAGTAATGAGGAGCCTGATTTTATTAGAGAGTATAATAAAAGAGAAGTGAAAATAGTGAGAAATTTAGAGGAGCAGAAAATTGCTTTGCAGGAAATAGAAGAAGAGGAATTTAGGTTTTCAGGTTTACATCCTGCATTGAAAATGGAACAGGAAAGAAAAAGAAAGTAGAGTTTGTAGGTGAGAGTGTGTGTGTGTGTGAGAAATCTTATGAGGTCAATTGAATGTTTTTGTCTGGAGGAGAACCTATTATGAGCGAAATTTATAATGTTTGTGGAAAGACTACTTATTTTAACCTGCTGAAAAATTGGATGGGTTCATGTTATTTGGCTTTAGTTTTTCCTAGAATTTATCATGTATATGAGTTGGATGATGAACATAGTTTGAGGAGGGTAAACCGAAGCTTTGGACATGTATTTCTAGACACTTTAGGAACTATTATTTCTCCAGTGGTGGTAGCAATGAATGATGTGAAGATTAGACGATTGTTTACAGTAGTAGATAGACTTGCTGTAGATACAGCAGGGTCCTTGAAGTTAGTGAATGTAGAAATGGTGGCAATTAGAGCAATGGTCATGCAGAACCATCTTGTCTTGGATATTCTTTTGGCGGAAGAAGGCGTTTTTAAAGTAATTAAGGCTAAGAGGTGTACTTACATACCAGATTATAGTGGAGCGGTTGATTATTTTATTACTAATATGACTAATTTGACTCATGAAATTAGATTCTTGGAGGAACCAGGATTATGGGAGACTGTAGAATCCTGAAAAAAGTGAGTTAGGGGAAGCTTTGGAGGGGCAGGTGAATGGTTAGGTAACATTGGTGGTGGTGGTGTTTTTCAATCAGTTTCAATACCTATAATAATCATATTGATTTTTGCAATTACTCTATTTCTCTTACTAAAATAGAATGTACAATTAGTAGACATAACAGTAGGTATAAAAGGAATAATACATTGAGAAAGAGAAAAATCAATGGAAATGAACGAGTATAGAGATCGAGTATATCAGAAGTTAAAGAAGGAGGAAAATGTTCGATTATCTAAGAAGATGAAGGTTTCAATGAACTAATGGCCCATCAATAAAGTTTATTAATGGAGTTTTAGGGATTATTTAAAAAATAAACAGAGGCTTTGGCGCGCATGGAGTAGGGCTTTGGCGTGCATGGAGTAGGACGCATCTTGCCGAGGCTCCGCTCCGTCCGTGTCCTGCTGCCGCTGCAATCCTGGCCGCCGGACCTGCTTAGCAGATCGGAGCGTCGGACCAGCTGTGGGGCTTCATCGGCGGTGATCGTCTCGGCGGGGGCTGCCTGGAGGAGCCTGCGGGACCGAGTTTCCCGGCCCGCCGCGACACTGCATTCTCTGGCCGCCATTTTGAGTGACGCGGCGGCCGCGGCTGCTTGAATGCTTGGCGCCCCTGAGAGTTGAGAGGGGCCGACCCCCCACAGGTGCTGGGGGTTGCTGCTGCGGATGATCCACACCGGGCCTCGAGTCGCTGTTGGGGGCCCCCCAGCCGTTGGTGCCTGACGATCTAGCCTCCGGCCCTCCTGCAGCCTTCCCAGCTTGGCCTCGGCGGCGACGGGGCTACGCCACAACCTGAGAGGCGCCTGCCTGGCGGACTGCTACCCCTGGAGCCCAGGTAATGGGAGAGCGCCTCGCCCGCTTGCTGGCGGCTGGGTGGGCCCCGATGGAACCGGCATTTCAGCATCGGGCCTAGCTGTTCTGGCCCTGAGTGCGGCCTGGGGCCTCGCGATCCCCGCTCCAGCGATCTTGCCTGCATCTGGGGAGCAAAGCCGGGGACGCATCCCTACTGAGGGCGCATGCTGCGGGGGCCCGCCTTGCATTGTCTGGCCTGCTGTTCCTGGCCCTCTTGCCCCACTCTGCCAGTGACTTCATCCTGAGGGGCCTGGGGAGCGCCTGCCTGTTCGGAGGTTTTGCGCTGCGTGGAACCCTGCTTCGCCGCCTGCGGAGCCCTTGGTGGGGGCCCGGAGTCTGCCTCTTTTCATTCCTCCCACGAAGCCCACTCTTGCCTTACCTGCCTGGCCTGGCTCCTAGCCGAAGATCTTCCTGATGTTCATGGAGTGTGAGGTCTGGTCTCTGTGACGCCTACCTCCCCGTACCGCTTGGGAGGTTACCTCTTACCTGGAGGAGTGTGGTCCCCTGCGATCGCCCTGCTGTCTCTGGCCCTACGAGCTTGGAGGCCTTTGGGGCTACGCCCGGTCCGCTGATAGCGTCCTGCGTGAGTCTCCTGCTCCTCAACGCTTTGCTGTCGCCCTCCCCGGGGCCTATCACCCGCTGGGGTAGCTTCTGTCTTACGCAGCTGAGTACCTGGATCCCTAGGTCTCCGCGGCCAAGCCTCCCAAGAATAAGGCCAACAAAGACACTGACTCTACGGCTACACAAGATAATCCAGTTACCTCCCTCTGGTCCAAATCGACAACGCATTCTCAGGGGGACCCCCCGCTCCCTCGGGGTCCTCTGGGACGTCCAGCTCCGAGGTACCAATCACTCAGGCATTTATGTCGTCCTTCCTGCAAGAAATTAAAGACGAGATTGGTTCCCTCCAGCAGGACTTCAAAGCCGGTCTCCACGACATTCGCAAAGAGGTCACTGAGATCGGTGACAGAGTCGATGGGCTCGAGCGTAGAATGGATACTAGGACGGAAGACCTTGACAGCTTCTGGAAGAAAGTGAACGAACTGGAGGACCAAAATATCACCCCACAATTGAAGCAGGAGGACTTGGAAAACTGCAATCGGAGGAATAATCTGCGCATCAGAGGGGTCCCATTGGGAACGGAAGGGAAAGACATCTTGACTTACACAGCGGACCTCCTGCATGCCATTCAGGAGGGTGAGGGCGCCTCCCCGCCCATGCTGGACAGAGCGCATCGCGTCCCTGGCCCTCGCAATCGCCCTGATTTCATACCGGACATTATCACGCGGGTCCACTTTTTCACGGATAAAGAGGCCATACTTCGGAAGGTGCAAGGGGTTACATCAGTCTCCTACAATGGACTTTCTGTACAAATCTATCAAGACCTTGCACCCTCCACACTTCGCCAGAGGAAGGAATTCAAGCACGTAACAGACAAGCTGAGAAACCTTGGAGTCAAATATCAGTGGGGCTATCCTTTTGCCCTGATGTTCACCTGGGAGGATAGGCGGCGAGTCCTTCGGTTCCTGCGGGAGGCGCGGCGGCTCCTTCAACTTCCCGTGGAATCTGACGATGAAGATACCTCATCCTCCCGTGCACGCCCGGCGGGCGCACTTCAACCGGACTGGTCCACGGTCCCTCCTCCTCGATCCAGACGCCGCTCCCAGAGACTTGAATCCTCGCAAGTCAAGCAGGAAATCATCAGCCACATACGCTCCTTGAGTGGCTCCCCAGCACTCACGGACTAGTTGCTCCCGGCTACCTGACGCTCTCTATCATAGCTTATTCCGGGCCTATGCCTGACAATGCCCCTTGCCCAGACCCGGTGGCCAGATTGACTCTTACTCTATCTACCACTTCACGGGACACGGATGGCGGAGGCTCCTGAACTCCTGGGCGCCTGCTGCCCCCCCTCCTCAGAGTCCCACAGGAGAGTGACTTCTCCGGAATGGCCCGCCTTCGGGATCCCGGGCCGTCCCAGATAGACTCTGACTCGACGTGGCCCAGTTGGCCGATTCTTTATTTGTTCACTCTAGTCTTTTTTCCTCCCTTTCTCTCTCCCCTCTGTACGACTCTCCTTTGGGCGGGCCTTGGATGGATGCTGTGTGGTCGCAACTCTCTGGGGGTGTGTTGTGGGGTTTCTCGTGGCCGTGTGGGTTCCGTTGGTCTTCTGCTCCTGACCTCTTGTCATCTTTTTCGCTAATACCCTCGATTGCCAGTCTCCCTCCCCCTGTTATGCGCCCTTGGAGGGCTGCCCCCTCACAGCTCCTGGAGGATACCTATTTGAGCTCCTTCGGAGTGCATCTGACCTGCATTGAGACTTGGGGGGGACCCGGGCCCTGGCTGGGTGGATGGTGTGCGATATTTCCACCTAACGACACTATGACGAACACTATTACACTCCTCTCCCTCAATGTGAAAGGGCTGAACTCCCCTAATAAGCGACGTCAGGTATGGCGCTACTTGCTCCAGCATGACCCTGAAGTGGTTTTCCTGCAGGAGACCCATTTACTCTCCACAGTCACTCACCTCATGTCTCACTGTAGGTATCCTACCCAATATTGGGCCTGTTCTCCTTCCAAAACTAGCGGGGTAGCCATCCTTTTTAAATCAGGCTGGCGCGAGACGTCCCCCAGACGCACGGTTGACGAGGGGGGGAGGTTTCTTAGGGTCCATATGGCGTGGGGTCGAGGCTCTTGTACCTTTGTTAATATATACGCCCCTAACCAACATCAAGACGCATTTTTACGCTTACACCTTGGGGCCCTCCTTCGCTCCCTTTCTACCCCTGTTATCCTGGGTGGCGACTTTAACCTAGTGTGGGACCCCGAGCGGGACCGTACTGCGCAGGCACATCGTGCCGTCGGGGCGATGTCAGCGAAACTGCGGGATGCCATTACCGATTTCGGCCTGGTTGACGCTTGGCGACACTTGCACCCAGATTCTCGGGATTACTCTTTCCTTTCTCACGTGCATCGCTCCTATTCGCGTATCGCCTATTTCTTCCTCTCGCTTCCCTTGGCCCATAAATTGTGCAGCGCGGAAATCTCCGATATAGCTATCTCTGATCACGCACATGTCTTGCTCACGCTTTAATCCCCTGATGCCCGTCGAGAGCCCCTCACTCGGTGGAGGCTGCCCCCTCAGGCCCTCCGAGACCCGGTGGATGTGGCGGACATCTGCAAGGAGATCGAAGCCTTCTTTGCTTCCAACTCTCTGGAATCTCCCGGGCCAGGGAGGCACGTCTTGTCGAATCCACCCTTTCTAAAGATATTAAAGATTTGGAGCACGACGATCATGCGCGGCCCTCCCTCTGCAACAAACGGCGTCTCGCCACCCTCTGCGGTCAATTGCGCCTACAGCGTACGAATAAGGTGGAACGGCTCCTACTTAATCTTAAACAAAAATTCTACACGGGTGGAGACAAGGTTGGGGCGTGCCTTGCACGTCGCCTTCGGGCCCAGACTGCCCGAGCTCATATTGCGAAACTCAGGTGGCCGGACGGCTCTTGGGCCATCTCGGAAGCCGACAAGGGCCTCACGCTGGAGGCCTTTTATAAGGATCTCTATGCGCAGGCTCCCTGCCCCCCAGACTCGATCCAGACCTTTCTTGATTCTTGCCCCTGGGACCCCATTGATCCCTATTTCACAAAACTACTGGATGAACCTATCTCCCATGAGGAAATTGCTAAAGCATTAAAACAGCTCCCGATTGGCAAAACTCCGGGCCCTGATGGCCTGCCGGTCGTTTTTTACCGGGCCTTTTATCCGCAACTGCGGGACCCCCTGCTCCATCTTTTTAATAGCTTTACTGATCACTCGGGCCTTTCTCCTACGATGAATGAGGCAGAAATAGTGCTTATCCCTAAGCCTGGCAAGGATCCGACTGTGCCGTCCTCTTTCCGCCCTATTGCCCTGTTAAACACCGACGCTAAAATATAAACGAAAATCCTGGCGAATCGCTTGGAACCCCACCTCCCAGGCCTTATTGACCTCGATCAAGTGGGGTTCATCTGTCACCGCCAGGGTGCGGACAATCTTCGCTGCATAGCCCATCTAGTGGAGCAATCGCGTATCAGAGCTATTCCTGCCTGCCTGGTCTCCCTGGACGCTGAGAAAGCGTTCGATCGCGTGGATTGGGGTTTTCTTAGGGCGGTCCTTCAGAAGGTTGGTCTGGGGCCTGGACTTATTTCTAAACTAATGGCCCCCTATGCGAAACCCACTACTCGCATCCGTTTTAATGGTTCCACCACGGCCGCTATTCCTCTATATCGCGGCAGTCGTCAGGGGTGCCCGCTCTCCCCCTTATTGTTCGCCCTTGTGGTTGAACCCCTGGCTATCGCCATACGCCGCGACCCAGACATACGGGGTATTCCCATGGGGGGCACCGAGCACAAGGCCTCGCTATTCACCGACGACCTTCTCTTATCCTTGTCTTCCCCCTCGACCTCCCTCCCTGCGGTGGCTATGCTTTTGAGGTCCTTTGAAGCCGCCTCTGGCTATCGGATCAATCTTGCGAAATCCCAGGCTCTTAATCTTACGCTCTCGGCCCTAGAGGTCCAGGGGATGCGGGACTTGCTCCCGGTACAATGGACTGACAAGTCCATCCGCTATCTGGGACTGGACCTGACTCCCACACTTGCGTCTTGGACCTCGTCCAATTGGCCCAGATATCGAAAGTCCATTCGGGAGAAAATGCGTAGATGGGAAGGTCTCCCCCTGGCGTGGTTAGGGCGACTCAACACCATCAAGATGTCCCTTCTTCCGAAAATTCTTTGTCTGTTTCAATCTCTTCCTACTCCCATACCACACGCGGATATTCTGGCCCTGCAGCGCGACTTTACCAAATTTATATGGGGGAAATCTCGCCCTTGCTTCTCTCACAAAATTCTTATGCTTCCCAGATCTCGGGGGGGCCTTGCCTGCCCCAACCTGTTGGAATATTATTGGGCTTGCCATCTCCGCTTTATATCTGAATGGATCGTCCCGGAAAGCGAGAAGCACTGGTTTCACATGGACCGGGCGGTGTCCTGTAGGCCCTTGTGGGACCTAGCTTGGCTCCCGCGAGGGGCTCGCCCTCGCAGTGCCTACATAGCTACTCCAACGAGAACGGTCCTGGAGATTTGGGACAAACTAGCAGTGCCCCGGGGCATCACAACGTTCCCTTTCCCTAATACCCCCCTAACGCGTAACCCTGTGTTCCCTCACGCGCTGCAACCTAGGGCTTTTGACGCTTGGACGGTAGAGGGACGACGAGTCATTCAGGATTTTTTCCAGGGCACCACTCTCCGTACCTTCGATCAGTGCAAACAATTTTTCCATCTCTCGGAAAGCGCGCCTATGCAATACTGCCAGGTGCGACATTGGCTTAGCTCCCCGACATATACCCGGGAGGTGACTCGCCGGCTCACCCCCTTTGAATCTTTGGTTCGCAGGTTTGATGGGTCAAGGGGTTTGATCTCCAAAACCTAATCCGTCCTTCAGCACTCCCAACAAATAGCACTGCATGGCTACCAGACGAGCTGGGCCTCTGACCTGGCCACTGAGGTCTCCCCGGAGGAGTGGGCTCACCTGTGGAGGGACATCCCCAAGGTGTACCGTAGCACGCCTCAGCGCGAATCAGCATATAAACTGATGACACGTTGGTATTATACCCCCACCCGTCTTCATCGGATGTTCCCAAACTCCCCTCCGCTCTGCTGGAGATGCCAGAACGATAGAGGAGACTTCCTACACATTTGGTGGTCCTGTCCGGGTTTGGCGCTGTTTTGGAAGGAGGTCCTCAGTCACATTAAAGAGGTGGTGGGTTTCCCGATTCCTTCTACCCCGTCCATAGCGATCTTGGGCATTCGACCCGTCACGCTAAAGGCCATGACCTCCGCAGACTGGCATTTAATTCTCCACTTATTGGGAGCGGCAAGACAGTCCATTGCCTCCCACTGGAAGCGGCCCCATCCCCCTCCTATTTCCGCTTGGTTCCTCCGGCTGTGGGATGTCTTGTCTTTAGAATTACTCACAGCACGCCTCAATCACACTGACACACGATTTGACCGCATCTGGCAACCTCTTATACGCTATTTTACTAGAACTGAACACTCCCGCCTGATGCCCCCTAGGCTGCGTGCCCTGCAGTTGTTTGAGGACTCCTTGGAGCCCTTCTCCCGGGGTCGGAGGTCGGAACCACCGGAGGAACTCACTTGAGCTGTTGCGTGGCTCCTCTTGCCCTTGAGGTCATTGACCACCGCATTGGACCTGGGCCCCCCCCCTCTCTCTGCCCCCCCCATGGCGCACCCTCCTTGGACCCCTGCCCTTCCTCCTTCCCCCCCTCGGGGGCGCATCCCCAACTGATCTATCTCCTTTCTCTCTGTGCTTATCTCTTTTCCGGCTTTTGTCTTTCTCTCTTTCTTCAATTATATGTTTGTTCTTATAGTTTATATGGCGAAAAAGCCTAATATTGTCACAGCGCAGGGCCTTCTCCCCCCCACGAGGTGGGGTATTCTTCTTTGCTGGGCCCATGTTTGTTTAGACCCTTTCGGACATTCAGCTGACATGCTATGTCATCTCTCTACTCTACGACGAATCATGGGTTGGCTGATGTACTCTTGCTTCTCCCTTGGTCCCCCACTTGACCTAGGTTCTCTGGTGTTGCCGTCTGGGACCTGAGAGGACCCCATACCTTTAGCTACATCTGGGTGCCAGGGCTTGTGGGGGGAAGGTGGCTTTGATGGCTCGATCTTGAGCTGATCTCATACTGTGTAAACTAGTCTATGACATCCTCTCGCAATTGTTGCCTCATGCTGTGACATGTACCTTATATCTGCTTGTTCTTAATAAATAGATGTTAAACAAAAAAAAATAAACAGAGTGGGGATGCTGGTAAAGTTTTTATATGTGTAAATTTGGGTGATACATTACTTGCGAGAATTAGTGATTTTAATGATGCATATGGTCACAACAGATGAAGTAATGCAAATTCACTTGAAAAATTTCATAATGTTGATTAGGAGTGTGATTAATAATGTAATATAGTTTGGCCACATTTTTGTTCAAGACACTATTTTGATAGAATGGATGAAGTTTCCGATGTTCTGCTCATCTTGCTCCAGTTCATTTTCTTCCTCCCAATTAGGGACCTGCAGCATTTTTCTCTCTTCACAGTTTCTGAAAGCATGTATTGTGAATGAAACTTTCCATCATGTACCCGATGTATCATTTTAAAGGATTTCTGCTTGAAGTTCTGATGCAAGTGTGCAGAAGAAGATAATTATATGGGCTATTGTTTGAAAAATGTTTCATATCATGTTGTAAATCTCTGTAGTGCAGTTGCTGAGAAAGCAAGCAGAAGATTTTGCTTATCTTAAGAAATGGGTTAGTGTTAAGAAGTTTTAATTATTACAAAGCTGTTTTTGACTTGCCAATGCAACCTAACCATGATCATACCAGACTGAATAGGCAGTTTTGTTAATTGTTATCCATAAATTGTGTATAAAAACCCCTGTTTTTGAAGGTATGGGGGGCAACTTCTCATTTTTCTCTTGAGACTCTGTCCGATTATTTGGAGACTTTCTCTTTCTTCGTTAGGATGCTGTCAGTACTCTTTATGAGTTTGACACTTAGAATCCGGGGAAATGCAATTGCCTAAATAGGAAACTGATTATGATTTTATGATTCTGGGTTCTGTATCTGAGCCTTCTTGGAAAGCTATGCATGTTTTCCTTTATTGTTTATATTAACAATTCTCTAATAAATCTTTTAAACTTTATTTTGATCTAAAACTGTTATTAAATAGTCCCAGTTTTTATTCTGAATTCTTCTCTGCTAAATTATTGAGTTTTTGATGGGGAGTCGAACTGTCTAAGGTAAAAATTGGGGTGCATAAGATATTGGGGTTTGGAAAATTATTGGGGTTCAGCTCCCACACTTATGAAGTTCCAGACATGATTTCTGTGGTCCAGCTGGGAGGGTCTAACATCAAACTGATGAGTGTTGTGGACTGGCTCTTGGGACCTGGGTGCAGGCTTTTGTTTGAGTCAAGGAGGTACAGGTGACGGGGCTGCAGATCTTGCTGGTTGATATTTAGGCCCAACTGGTTGGTTAGTTACTCAGGCTGGCTTGTTAGTCTTAAAGTTCTACTGAGCCCGCTAATGCAGGCTTAGTGCTCGCTGCAGCACAGAATGGGATGTTAAGTCTGGTAACTAGTGCCCGCAGTGACTCCACACAATAGCACACCCCAATGAATAGTTATTGCTTTGCCTAGCACAGTACACACTCAACCTATGGCTGGTTACTATTGTTTCCTTAGCATCACATTCTTTCTACTGTTGCTTGTGACTGCTGATATAGGCAGTCCCCACGGTAATGGCTTGTTACTCCCACCATTAGAACAGCATGAATGATATGGCCTGTGAATGCTGCAGCCAAGGTAGCATGCGCTTTGATGGATAGGCCAGCTAGGGGCAGTATTGATGTGTGCTGTCCCAATGTCCGAAATCACCATAATGGTAGTCTAGATCCAATGGGAGCGAATAATGTTTCCACACTTCTCTGTGTCCACAGGTAACCATACACAATAGAAATATATCAATTATCTTTAGACCTAAGGAAAGGAGAATGGGATAAGCGAGAAAAAAAAACCACTTTGACTTGTCACTGATGTTCATGGGTCGCAATGGATATCAAAGACAAGAAGAATGGACATCTAAGACAATAATAATATGTTTAGTGCATACTCAGTATACATTAGATCATCTATAATTTCTACTGAAATGATATAACTCCATAATATCTCTATGCGTCAACTCTTTGTGTAGAAGTGGAGTACTGTTATTCTAGAAAAGTAGAATATAAATAATATCTGTGTAATCAATGGTATTCAACAATTGACATAAACTCACTCCTATGCTGACTAGGTAACTACCTCCTAATTTGTGAGTACACATTTCACTGATGTTGATACACATCAAATGTTGTATTTTTATGAAGCTACAATGTAACAAACTTTTAAGATAATAGAGTTCACATTTAATACCAATTAGTCTCTTCCCCTAACAACACTGCTAACCTAAATAATAAATGCACATCACAAATATTACATCAATCCTTTGAAATTTTAAGAATCCTTTTGTTCACTTATGATAACTGGATCTTATAATATGCAAGAAATAAAGTAGTTTTTTTGATTTTATAATATGCAAAATATAAAGTAGTTCTATACATTTTCGAGGTAATTCAACATGAGTGCTATCAGGTTAATTTTCAAAGTTAATGTATTTCCTTTGAATGCTTCTCTATGATAGTCTTCAGTCAATTATACATGCTCCCAAAGAACTAAAACTTCAAAGCATCCATAAGGTTCTGAAATAAAGGTCCGGGCTGTTGCAACAAAGTGTCTTGATTGCCCAGCAAGGATTACACGACCATGAGGAAACCTATACACTATAACTTCAAGCTGGCCACTCATTTTCCAAACAATGTGAGAGTGCAGCAGAATCATGGGAAAATAGTTTAAATTCAGGTGCCATTGCATACTGCATCTTCCAGAAATGCAAAGATTTTCACCAAGTTACAACAGTCTGGGGCCACTGTTAGACTTTCCTTCCCCGGACTGAACTTAGCACATGCAAATTTAAGGTACTGTGCTAATGTGCCTGGCACTCAATGGAAGCTAAGCCAAAGATTGTGATACTCCAGCACAGAACATATTACTATAACTCAAGGCAGTGCGCAATGCTGTGGCCATCTACTGCTAACCCAAGCACATCATTAATTGTTCTTTCTAGTATTCAGCACACACAGCTTTGGCTCATGAAAGGTGCCCCTAGGGCTGCATGTTATGTTATATAAATTTATTACCCGCACAAATCATCCCCGGGGGGATCTCTCGGTGCATGAGAAGCCAACACAGGTCGTATTTTCATGATCACATTAGAGATTAAACAGCCATGTTTTTAAAGATTGCTTAAATGAAGGTAGGTCCCGAGAAGAGTGAAGCTGCAGGGGTAGCTGGTTCCAGTATTTCGGGACTAGAAAAGAGAAAGAGTGGACTCCATGCCTGGCTTTACGAATACGCCTAGGACGTAACAGCAATAATTCGCTGGATCTAAGGTAGCGATCCGGATTGTATGGCTGCAGCTTGTTTTTAAGATAGCATGGGCTATTCCCATGCAAGGATTTAAAATCCAGACAGAGAAGTTTAGAAATGGCAGGCTTTTTTACAGGAAGCCAATGGAGAGATTTTAATATAGGTGCAGATGGAGAGCGAGGAGGGAGGTTGCAGACCAAGCAGGCAGCCGTGTTCTGAACAACCTGATGTTTGGAAAAGAGGCCCTCATTCATTAAGACCATTAAGGCATTCCCGTAGTCCAGGCAAGTCACAATCAGTGCCTAGACAAGAGTTTTCCTGGTCTGCAGAGGAATCCAATGAAAGGCATTCCTGAGCATTCGCATCAGACAAAAACATGTGCCAGAGATTGAGTTGGCATGCTCTTTCATGGAGAGGCTGTCATCAATGAGTACACCTACATTGTTGGCCATTTTTTTAGGGGTTAGAGTAGGACCTAGTTCAGACGGCCACCAGTCGTTGGACCAGACTGCGTGTGCCTTACCAAAAAGCAAAATTTTCGTTTTACAGGAGTTCAGCTGAATGAAATTAGCCATCATCCAGGAAGCCATCTTTGTCATGCAGTCTCTAAATTTATATTTGGTGGATTCAGGGTTTGGCCCCATGGAAATGACACGTTGAGTGTCATCTGCATATGAAATGACATCAAAGCTGCATCAAAGCTGCATCACCTAATCACCTCAGCCAGGGGAGCCACATATACATTAATGAGAGTGGAAGTCAAGATTGATCCCTGCAGAACCCTTTTATCGACGGCCATGATTCAGGAGTTAAAGAGGTCCAAATGTACCACATGCATCTGCTCCAAAAAAAGGTTTTCCAGTCATCCCAGTGCTTTGCCTCTGACACCAATCTCCCCCATACTCTGGATTAGGGTTGCATGAGAGATGGTCAAAGGCTGCCAATAAATCCAGAAGAACCAGCATAGCCGAGTTACCCTGGTCTAAGGCAAGCCTGATTTTGTCAGTGGCCTCCACCAAGGCTGTCTCCGTGCTATAAGATGCATGGATACCTGACTGGACAAGGTCTAAAAGGGAATGGGTTTCTAAAAAAAAAAAGTTGTTGGTTGACCAGGGTCTCTGTGACTTTTCCAAGAAAGGGAAGCAATGATATGGGTCTGTAATTGACCAAATCAGTAGGGTCGGCCGTAGGGCCACTTTCCATTTGGTTGGAAGTGCTTCCAAATTTAGAGAGAGGTTACACAGGCCCATGATTGGACCGAGAAGTATTGGTGCCCAAGTAGCCAAAATGTGAGGGGGAACAGGATCATCTGGTGATCCAGATATGCATGATCCTATTGAGCAGGATCAGCACTTGCTCAAGAGTTGTAGGAATAAAGATTTTAAGAGTTGTAGAAGGGAATACTGGCCAAAGTTTTCAATTGCCTTACTGATTCTGCTTTTTTTTTTTTTAAAGATTGGTATATTTTGTCAATGTTTTGTTCAAAATGAGCTGCAAGATCATCACAGAATGCCTGAGATACTGGGATAGTGGAAATACATATAACTGGGTTGGTAAATTCCTTTAGAATTATATAAAGCTCTTTTGAAGAATTTCCTGCATTATTGATTCTATCGACAACGTGAATCTTTCTTGCCGCATTGATGTTTTTATGATAATTTCTTAATGCAGATTTGTAAATAAATTTGTCCTCGGTGGATTTTGAAGTTCTCCACACTCAAGTTTTCTACAGGCTGTTTTTTTTTTTTTACCTTTGTAGGGATTCAGAGTACCAGGGCAAGTCAATGTTCTTGGATTTAACTTTACTAAATTTAAGGGGGAAAATGGTGTCTAAGGCCTGTATGAAAGCTCCCTCAAAATCATTTAAGGCTGTATTAATGTCTCCATAGTCCCTCAAATGTAGTGGGACAAAAGCTTCCTCCATGGTCTAGCGAGTTTTAAGACACTAGCATTAGCACCTTTTGATTTCTCCATATCAAAATGGAGGCTGATGGTGGAGTGGTCTGTCCACACCCGAGCAACAGGGGGATCAACCTCTAAGTAAAGGGAATTGGAATATACTAAATCTAGCATGTGTCCTGCAGTATGGGTCAGGCCTTCTACGTTTTGGTGGAGTACCGTATAATCGGTTTCTGTAACTGGTGACTCTCAGGTCACTTCACATTACAGTAACTGATGACTGATGCTTCAAGGGCAGCACACTCTGGATGGTAGCTCCTGCCCACAAAGTAGCACACACCACCATCATTTGCTGTTGCTGGCCACAGTGCAAGATACACAGATATTGCAAAGACAAGTGAATGTGTCTGTTTTGTATCCACATAACTTGCTATAGAACTGAAAGAGTTATTTGTGTCCACCTTCTCTGGATAAAGCCAATTCTAGAAAGTCAGCCTGTGGCCTGAAGGATGAGACGCCGGAACAAAGCTCAAAGCGATGGACACTGTTACACACCATCGGAAAGGAGATGGGCTCCCAACCCATCTTGCACATCCTGTGTTCTGATCTGCCTAATATGCTAGTGTTCAATAATAGCTACTGATTGGCTATATGGTTGTCTTGCTCCAATACCCATAGCCACTGGGCATAACTGGATACCTACCTACTGAATACCTACCATCTTCAAACAAAAAATTGTGACAAAGGATCTTGGGAAGCTGGACGATATGAAGCTGTACAGCATCTAAAATGCACTTTTGAATCCCTCTACAACTTGGGGCACAGCTTTGAATTCTAGTGGCCAATTGACAAGGGCCCAACGTCCACTACTAATGGATGTAAGCTGACCCTTAGATCCAGAAACAGTGACTAGAAAAAGCTCTGCACACTTGTGCAGATAAAGGACTGGATCAGAAGCAGGATAACTTGGACTCCCCTGCAAGAGTAAACAATATGCTGCACAAGTGAGGGAAAGACTCGCTGCTGCTGCAACTTGAAAGAAGCTCCATGTCCAGCTGTTCTATGTGCAGCTGTGAGGATATGTGACCTATCAAGTGCTACCAAGATCAGAACTTGTGCCTGCTGTTCAAACCAACCAATAATATGGTTGCCTCTTTCAGTACACACTTTTTTCCAAGAATAGTCCCACATCGCCTCTGTCTGTTGCATCTGCGTTCCATACCCAAGTATTACATGTTTTCCAGTCACCCCTCCCCAGTGAGATACTGTCCATTTGCAGAAACCCATCCCTTAAAACACTGTATCACGTTTCCATACCTTGGATACAAACAAAAGCTACAAGCTATCCACACACTCGTAATCGCCAAGCTTGACTACTCTTGCACACTGAGTTTCATCATACAGACAATACAACTACTCCACGATGCTCCTTCATGACTCCTTCTCCACCTTCACCCTAGAGAATGAATAACTACAACCCTGTAATCACTGCACTGGCTACCTACAGCTAGAAGAGCAGTGCTCAAAGCGCCCTGCATTGTCTAGAGATCCTCGGCAGGAAAAGGACCACTATACCTATAGGTTAAATTCAAGCAATACAAACAAATCAGGACACTGCGCTCCAGGCTTTCACCATGGAACATCATACCACCTTACTATAAGAACTCCATAGAAGGCACTGCTTTCTCTGTACAAGCCGCCAGCTCTGGAAGCTGTGGAACTCGCTACCAGCTAATTTTCGAAGCTTTCAGGAGCAGATATACTTCAGAAGACAGTTAAAAACATGGCTATTTCCAAGATAATTACATCATCCCAGAGCCCTAGGATAGAACCTGAAAAGACAATAGCACCTTCAAGTACAATCAACACTTTAAAATCCACAGATATAGAACAGCCTAACCAGCATTCTACTATATGTATCCAGGTAAGTTAAGAAGGGATGACCTAAGGATAATCAGGGTGTTAGACCTGACACAATTGAGGTAGTGTTTGCCTAAACGTTTTGCTTTTTTCTCATGGGTTTTGCGTATTCTCTTTTAGCGCTCTGGGCACTTCCCAATGTAAATGCAGTGTGAAAGTGTGCGCGGCCTTCCTAAACACTTTAAGAAGTGGTGCTTACCTGATGTTTTTAAACATGTCTCAAGCCATTGCAGGCCTGTGGGTGCGCACTTGAACCTATGAGATCTTTAAACATGTGTCAAGCATGCCATTGCAGGCTTGTGTGTGCGCAATTTCATTTATGCTCAGGTTGGCCTTTCTAAACCACTGGCCAATCCTGAGGGGACCCACTACCACTAGGGCACCCCAGGGGTAAGTCTTGTGGGGGTGAAGCAAGTGGTATGTGAAAGGCAGGGCAGGTACACATGTGTGTTCCCTGTCCAGGTAGTGAAGAATATCCATGTGTGTTTTCACTACCTATGAGGTTTGCTCTTCCCATATATTAACATATGGTTGAAATTACTTCAAGATGCAACAGTGCAGGCACGGCCGGTCCATTGGGGCTGAGGGCCAATGCCCCTCCACCTTTTGCACCTCACGAACAGTGTCTTGTCAGGCTGAACAAAGGTCAGCCTGATAGACACTGTTCATTTTCAGATCAGGCAGCCAGGAGCCAGACATGTGCTAAATGCGCAGGCTCCTGGCTGCCTGAGCTGAACTTTGCTGGGCTGAGGAAGTTACAGCTCCAGTGGGCGTGACGTCCTCAGCTCAGCAAAGGTCCCTGAGGCCCTTTGCTCCGTGACGAGGGGTAGCGTCAATGATTGCCTCGCACCAGGGCGCTTCAGTTTTAAGCCCTGAAGCGCCCAGGGTCTAGTGTCAATCAGTGACACTTCATCACAGAGTGGGGAGAGGTCAGCAGTCTCACTGACCCCATCCACTATGTGATGAAGTTGGGACTGCTGCCTTCCCTCATTGGCTGACCTTAGGTCTCAGTCCCAAGCCTTCTGGAACCTCCGAGGCAGAGCTGACGACAGGTAAGTGTGTGTTTTGTTTTCTTTTAAATTAATGTTTGGTGCGTGCGTGTATGTATGAATGTTTGGTAAAGAGTATTGTGAATGGATGTGTTTGTGTGTGCACGCGTGTGAATGCATGGCTGTGAGGGTTATGTGTATGTGTGCGTGTGTGTATTCCGTCTGCCCCCCTCCCTCAAAAACTTACCGGCCACCTAAATTGGAGCAGTCTCATAATGTTTCCTATCATTGGATTGACAATTACAAACCCTCTCCTGTGGTAAAGAGGGATTTGTCATTAATAGCTTAGAAATGCCACTTCTAGAAAATGGGCATTTCTCTGCTCTAAAACTCTTTGTGTGCCTTTTAGTTTGACTCCAGTCCACACTGGAGGCTGGGGAAGCACATCTGTGCATTCCCCAGAGATAGCTGTAAACATTGGGCATACAACTGGAATGACAGAACTCCACCATTTGAGGGCCTGGCTGGATAGATTGGAGGGAGAGGTTTTGACACTTGGCCTCTGGGAAGCCAGATCATGGCCCCACTAAAGATTAAGATCTACATTCCACAGCCCCATGGCAGACAGGACTGAAATTTAGGGGACACATCTGTGGTTCAAAGGGAAATCCTCTGAACCACCCCCCACTTCAAAGGCACATTACAGTATAACTACTGGTGCCATATTTCAGCAGGGGATAAATACACTTGTGGGGACATGAGACCGAATGTCAAGATTCACTAACCTGTAAGCCAGGGGCCACGGAAACGGAGATAGTCCTCCCTCTCACCTCCAGACCTACCCTCCACGCTTATTACGTAGCATGGGCGATTGGTCCCAACGGGAAAAGGAAGCGGGAGGGATACCACAAACTTGGGGAGAAGTTGTCAACCTTGGAGGGCTATAGGCACACTTATTGAAAGGACCAGGACACGGGATGGGGTTGACCTCACTTCTTTGAGACGGAGGATGGTGCCATTCCCTGGAAAAACACAATACACCCAGGACACAGATGAGCAACAGGAAAAGCAGAAACACTTGGAAGACAACAGTATTTTTTATTTTTTTTATTTTACAGAGTTTTATATAGCGCGAACTTGACCCGAATCGGGTATCAGAGCGCTTTACATAGCACCAGTTGTATTACATGAGGACACATTCATTTTTGTTAGGCACGGGGAGATTAAGTGATTTGCCCAGAATCACAGGATGTTCAGCGTCATTGCCGAGACTCGAACCCAGTTCCCCAGATTCAAGGTCGACCGCCCTAGCCGTTAGGCCAAGTCCTCTCCCCTGTATAGTTTCTCAGTATACCCCCCCCCCCTCTGTTCCTTCCCTCCTCTTTCTAGATAAGAGCAACTACTCACCCACCAAACATCCAGGGCAGGCAAATGGAGTGAGTAGGGGACTTCCCCTTATTGCACATCATAGGAGATAGGTGCCCAAAGCAGTAAATGAGTAGACGCAGAGAGAGATCCAGAGAGTGACCAACACCGCTCCTGCGGCTGGTCTCAGGTAGTTCCCACAAGAGATAAGTAATATATAACGTAGGTCTAAAAGTCCAAAAGGACAGTGCACTGAACTTAATAAACCTATTAATAAATAAAGGCACCTACTGTTTTGGAAAGGACAACAGTAGTCTTTAAGGAAAAAAAAGAGATCACCAATCCTGGTGCGTGGACTCAAACTTGATAGGGCAACAAATCAGGATCTGCGAAGGGTGGTGAGCGGATGAGCGTCCAGCTCACCAGAGGTATCAGGACAGCCGGTGGATCCAGCAGAGGAAGAAACGGAGATCCACGAGGAAACCGCTCCTGCAGTTCTGCTCAGTATCAAAGAGCAAGCTCAGCAAAAACGCTGTGCTCTGGAGGGGAGTAGTCCCTGAGGTACCGCACCTGCGGTCCTCACAAGGCAAACCCAGTGTGCCCCGCGGAACGCCGCGAGCACATGAACAGGGGCCGCAAGTTATCACTCCTGCGATTACCTGCAAGGCAAAATGGTGAGTGCAGCGGATTGCCGGCTCGACAGTTTGTACAGAAAAGAGGCACCGCTCCTGCGGTCCTCTTACGAGTAGTAAGGCACTGCCAGAAATACACCCTGCAGTTAAATCCAAAGATAAACCGCTCCAACGGTTTCTTTAGCCAAGAAGCAGGGTGCACACGACCGATTGCCGGTCACCCCTGATGCCTGGAAACAGTTCGGGTCTCTCTCCATGACCCGGAAGGAAAGTCCAGTAAGCCAAGAGGCTGGTGACGGGAGACGCTCGTTTTTATAGGCACGCATCTCCCACGTGACAGGGAGGGGGCATGTGACCGGAAAAGGAAGAATGCCGTACACTCACAGGAGAGTGAGTGTTCGGCGAGAAAGAGCGGGATAAAGAGGACAGGGAAGGGTGCAAGAATCGCCCAATGGTCTGCAGCCAAGGTAGGTGTTCCTGAGTATGCTCGCTACTCTACCATGTCCCACATGTGAGGGGTAGATGTGTGTAGGGGACTGCCCGTGACCCTGCAAGCCCCCCAGGACCTGTGCTCCGAATGGTAACACCGAAGATCCTGGAACTACATGGTGCACACTGCCAGAGGAATCTGTTGTGCACATGGAGGGTAATTGCCATTGGAAGGGACCTTGCACCCTCCCTGAATAGGGAGGGTACAGCACAGAGACAGGTCTGCTTGAAGTAGCTGAGACAGTCCGGGAGACCTTGGATAATGGCCACTGTGCAATGCTAGTGCTGCTGGATCTGTCTGCAGCGTTTGATACAGTGTCACATAAGATCCTTCTGGACAGGCTCAGGCAGCTGGGAGTGATGGGGACCACCTTATCTTGGTTCAGCTCCTTTCTCGAAGGGCGGTCCTAGAAAATACTGCTGCATCCCCACATCTCATCCCCTCGCCCTCTGGTTTGTGGAGTCCCTCAGGGCTCGGCCTTAAGCCCGACTCTCTTTAATATCTACCTTGCCCCTCTTGCCCCACTAGTAGAGCAACATGGTGTAAGTGTTGTCTCATACGCTGATGATACCCAGCTTGTGTTCTCCTTCAGGGAATACTCTGGGGCAGCATTTACCAACCTTAAACAGTGTTTGATTGACATCTCAGCTTGGATGACTGACAACTGTCTGAGGCTGAACACTGATAAAACGGAGGTTCTGTTCTTCAATCAGCCATCCCCTCCACAATCGGACCTATGGTGGCCGTCAGAGCTCAATCCTCACCCTCTACCTGTCTCCTCTGCTAGGAACTTGGGGTTCAAATTTGACTCTACCCTCTCATGCAAGACCCAGATAAGCCATGTCTCTTCGTCATGTTTTTGGAAAATGAAGTCCTTACAGAGATTTCTTCATCTCCTACCCATGGACTGTAGGAAAACGGTGGTCCATGCATTGATCACGTCTCAGCTGGACTACGCGAACAGTTTGTACTCGGGTCTGCCAGCCTACCTGTTCAGGAAGTTACAAACTATACAGAATGCAACCGCCAGGCTCATCAGAAATGTCCCGCTATGACACCACATATCCCCCCACCTGCGCAGCCTGCACTGGCTGCCAGATAAAAGGAGGATAGAATTTAAGGCTCTGACTCTCGCATATAGAGCAGTCAGAGATACTGGCCCTCAATACCTGATGAAGAGACTCCCTAAATACCATCAGACGAGGGTCCTGAGGTCCAATCATCAAGAACTCCTAGTCATTCCCCGCTTTGCAAAAGCTAGGTTAGGTGGCCGGTCATTTACCGTGAGAACTGCTTCTCTTTGGAACTCCTTACCCGAACATATTAGGAAGGCCAACTCAGAATCTGTATTCCGGAAATTTCTAAAAACTTGGCTTTTTGGCCTTCCTTAGCACCTGTAGCATGCGGCAATCTGCCCATACCTCCTTTGTATCCGTTGCTAGCACCGGGACACCTCCGTTGGAGGTAGCCGTGCGCTCTACAAGCTTCAAATAAATAAATTGTGGCTGTCCTTTGCTGACTACCTGCTCCTGCGGGGCACCATGTAGTGTGCTCTCCAAGGGCTTGTTTGCTTGCCCCCTGTTTTCTTGTGGGGATCTCAGGGACATCAAAGACCTCCCATGAGGGACCCACACCATCTACTTGTGACAACTGGTAGCGCAGCATGAGCATGGAACTAAATATTGTGCCTGGAGACCGGCTTGCCTTGTGCAGAGCCCCAAAAGTACTGCCCGCTTCTAAGGAGTGTGGCCCCAACATGAATAAAGCATCTTGTTGGTGATGAGCGGATTCACCGATTGTGGGACCCTGTGTGGCCCGCTTCGTCGATCATGCTGCATCTCTCTCTTGCGGCACGCTGACTGGATAATCATTGTGTAGATTGCTCGATTCAAAGGTTGTGACCCTCGGAGGTGGTGGCGTACCTGTAGTAGTATCATTATTATTGGGGTGACATTCCACCCCAAAACCAATAGCACAGCCTTATGTAACTTCTTCAAATTCTGTACCGTCTTTTTAACCCATTTTGCTCCATTTAATCTGCTGTTTCATTCCATCTTTCACTTTAATCCAGTGTGATGCAATTTTCAAAAGTTTCTCATATTCAAGATGTGCCCGTCCGGACCTCTCTTCAAGAATACGTACAAGCGCGTTGTTCATCCAAAGCAGTTTTTATTAAAAACCCAATGCATTTCGGGCTGCTGGGGCCCTTCGTCAGGGGTAACTGCTAAAAACCATCCATCCTGAACTCTCTTCCACGAAATCCTTTCCCTGCTTTGGATGAACAACGCGCTTGTACGTATTCTTGAAGAGAGGTCCAGACGGGCACATCTTGAATATGAGAAATTTTTGAAAATTGCATCACCCTGTGTGTGGAAAACAGTGGATTAAAGTGAAAGATGGAATGAAACAGCAGATTAAATGGAGCAAAATGGGTTAAAAAGACGGTACAGAATTTGAAGAAGTTACATAAGGCTGTGCTATTGGTTTTGGGGTGGAATGTCACCCCAATAATAATGATGCATCTTAGGATCCAAGTGCCGTTTGGACAAGGCACTTCACCAGTGAGCACGCATCGGCGTATGACCAAATAAACAGGATGAGTTGTGTTTTAAGAAGGTGTGCAACTCCCACCTCTATGATGTACCTGTAGTAGTGCCTGATTGTACCTCAAGAAGCACTGCTGAACTTGCAGCTGTGTGCGTGACCGGAAATGTCTGGTGCAACCCGTGTCAACGCGCACCAGACGTTGACCCTCATTCCCAGGGAGGTATGGAAATTTGCAAATCTTCATTGTGGGTGACCAGAATTGTCTGGTGTGACCCATATCCACGCGCACCAGACATTGTACCTCATTTCCAGGGAGGTACAGAATTTGCAAATCTTCATTGTGTGTGACCAGAATTGTCTGGTGCTGCTCAGATCAATGCGCACCAGACATTATGCCTCATTTCCAGGGAGGTGCGGAGGAGCAGATCTGTGTTCTGGGGTGCCCGGATTGCATGGGTGCTACTTTGATCAACGTGTGTCTGACGGGGTATCTCCTTGTTCCGAGAGGCTCCTCTCCTTCATACCCCATTCATTGATTGTTCCTTTTGTGCCCTCAATGTGGCAGACTAACTGCCCTATCTTCACCCGGCCCTGATGACTTTGTGTTGCCAGGTAGTATTGCCCAGACTGGCCCTGGGTGGTGAGAGTAATTGGCTGGGTTAAGGAACGCTTCCGAGACGGATAGGCAGTGGGTTAAGAGACTGCGTTACCCCCCTCTGTGCTTCGTAGAACTGGCCTGCTGCCAGAAGGCACAGTGTGGAATCCTATGATTGAACGACTATCGCCTTCAGCCCACTTCTGCTCTGCATACCGTGGGTGAACTTCTCGAGTAGTGGTCAAACCACCATTTGTCGACTGCCACCTAATTAGCCATGTTACCACCAGCACGTTCTTCCTGGGACCCTTACTAAGTGTGACTCCGCCCGCGATCAGTCTAGAATCTGGGGGGAAGGTTTTCTTTATCTCCAGCCCGTGGGTCTAGGGTAGTCGGGGATAGCCAAATGGTGGAGGAGGGCTTCGGCCACGGGGTCTGCATGTGCATTATCAACTTACCTGCAGGATATCAGTTTCACTGCATTATGGTGCTGTGTGCGAGTGCGCTCCATATGGACCTGCCTGATATCCGTGGCACTGCGTATCAGTGCTGAGTGAATGAATGGGAGTGACTGCCTATTATTAATTACACTGCCTGGTAGTGCTGCTTTACAGTGGTGTAACAAAACTTGAGGGCCCCCCCCCTGCAAAGCACAAAGAGGGCCCCCCCTCTGGACTTACTCAGTCTCAGGCCGGGGTACTGAGCTGAGGGGGCCCCCCTGAAGCTTGGGGCCCCCTGCACTGCGGGGGCCTTTGTTACGCCACTGCTGCTTTACACATTGATCCCTTGCCAAAAGAATACTACATTTAACATAAGTTAGTTTTTACGCATGTGGCCTTGGCCCACGGTGCTGATTAAAGGTGTTGTAATTATTTGTGTGTACAAATTTCTGATATTGTTGTGGTCTGGGGTGCACCCTATAACTGTGTGGTATTGAATTATAATAATTGCCAGGGTGGTCCTCATTCTGACAACGTTTCGCACTGCATAAGAGTGCTGCGGGGTAAAGTAGGATCTTTTCCAAGTGTGTATATTACTCAAGCCATTTAAACACGGTTGGGCCTAGTACCACTAGTGATATTTCCAAATTTGATTTATACCCAAAAATCCATGATGTTCATGTTGTGTTAATTAATGAATACAAACTTTATTTACATATACCATGTGGAGTCTCTTTTGTGACGCTTTCTGTATTGTCTGAGAGTGCTGTGCCAATGCTTCACACATTGCCTCTGTGATAAGCCTGACTGCTCAGTGCCAAGCTACCCAAGGGTGAGCGCAGGTTATACAGTGAGTATAATCACCCTACCCTGACAGGAGTGGTAGGTTCTGCCTGTCTAGGGCTTCGCCTAAGCCAACCAGAACTTCCCAGTTCCAACACAGGGCATAACATAGTTTTCCCTTCTGGCCCATACTAATATTAATACTAATACACTCAGCCTTTAGCAGTGAACTGTAGCTCATACAGGCTGCATAACAACTCCCCTATACTACTTAATCCTCTTACACTCACATAAGATATAGCTGCTATGAGTCTTGTCCATCACCCAGTATTGTACCAGCCCATTAACCAGCCATCACCAACTGAACAGACATGGAACAACTGAAGAGATCTGTCACATACTGCTTTCCAGTTGGAGGACTCTATTCTAGTCCACCACTGCAGGTTCCAACTAGCTCCATGGTACGATTGCTTCTTTACATCTCACAATGACATGATCAGATATGAGGTATAGTGACAACGTCCATCCCAGGAAATTTCCTCAACACTTTTCTCTCCAATCATGTCTACTCAGGACCATAAACTTTAAGCAAAATATCAGGTTGAGCAGTACAGTGACCAGCAAAGCAGACTATGATCTTGAGAAATACTATAAAGAGACCTGCAAAGCTGCTCAAATCTGACACGTACTGAAAACCATAAACTGTGTGTTGATCTCCAACACCTCTTCATCTACCACACTGCTAAGTGCTGCATCCCAAAACACGATAACCGCACCTTGGTGGTCATCGCACATGATACAGAAACACTTCCCACTTAGGACCAAAACAAAGACAACACAATTCCAAGCACACATATACATGGCAAAGCTTTATGCCCATGTAGGCTAGTAAGCACCAAATAAATGTTACAATACAATAAATACAATAGAACATGTCACATATAAGCCAAACAACAAAAAGCACCCTTTTGACTATGTATTGTAATTGCATTTATATAGTGCTTACTATCCTGACGAGCTATCGAAGCGCTTTTTCTGCGAGTAGCACGCTACTCCGGCACCCTGGTGATTAGTATAGTGAAATATGAAGTTAATTTGAGTGGTAGACATGTTAGTCTGTTATTTGGATTGAAAAGGATAGTGGAGGGATAGAAGAGGGAAGGGTTTGCATTTATATAGCGCTTGCTACTACTTCATAGAGCAAACAGGTGCTTGATGCAAATCAGAGGGCTTCATAACCTTGTCAGGGGTATGAAGAACTAAATAATCAATACAATGGGAGCACCCAGAAAACACTTCGAGCTTTGCAAGGCGTAGGAAAATAGTATTTAAATAACATACAATATATGTACATCTTTTCACTATCTTTGAATTTAAAGCAGTGAATGTTTTTGGCAATACACAAACCTATGTTTCATTTGCATATTTCGAAATAGTGAACAGGCATACATACACAGGACTGCAGACATTGCACTCGTCAAATTTATTTCATTGATTATATATAAGGCAAATAATTGTGATAAACATTTATACCCGCAGGCACCCCCAACTAGTGCCTGGGCATTCACAACACTCACACTTGTGAGTCCTGAATAACAAAGGCTAGGGGCTTGCAGCAAAAAACACACTCTAAAAAACAATTGTTTGCAAATATGAGACTCCTCTCAAATCTCGAAATACTTGCACACTAATGGCATTATTCTGAGTTCCCCTGTAATCCTGACCGTAATGGGAGTTACTGTACGAATCAGGGGCCAGATGTATCAAGCAAGTATATGGTCGCAAAGGTGAAATTTGAGCCTTTCCCATCGCAAAATGGCTTTTTTTTTCAAATGTACCAAACCCATATTGTGATTCTTTAACATGTTACTGAATCGCAATTTGGGTTTTAGATTAAATACAGAATCTGTGTTCGGAAGGGGCATGTAAATTGCGTACCTTCCAAATACAGATTCTTTAGCTTATGCATTGTTTTGTTTCCAAAATCCGGTCGCAAAACATTCATTAGGTCGAGCCTAGCGGCAGCGCGCATGCACTTCCGCTCTGCGAGGCATGCTGTATTAGGGTATGCAGTGGAAGCCCCGCCCACTCTCCACCCATATTAGTCATTGGCTTGTGTCATTGTCCTTCGAAAATGCTGGATTCCGATTGATTATGAGGCTTGTTTGTCCCTCCTTAGTACTGCCTTGTCGCCATTTGTTACCCCCCACAAGGACTGGATCTTTTACTGGCTCGTTACACGACATGCTTTATCTACTGGGTGAGCACTATTTTGTTTATTGGCACTAATGAGCGCAGCGCCCGCTTCAGGGACAACGCGCTTTAGTTTTATTTTTTTAAACTTTAATAATAGGCGTTTTGTATTAATGCTGACCGTGTATGTACTGCATTGCATACACGGAGCGGTAGCGATACCTGAACAATGGGCGTTTTTTATCAAACTCGAGGCGCTTATTTTATACGCTGCAGAGCAGCAAAGAGCAGATTCAAACCCAAGGACAGCAGCAGGCACACAACCGAGCTAGCTTTTTGCAAGACAAACACACAACAGAATGTAGGGCCCCTCGAGTATGTCACAGCCTGGTCACGCTGGCCTCAATACAGCAACTTAATAATCCCTTTATTTACCCCACTATTCTGAAATATTTTAAGCAATGTGTCCGTTTTCATTTGCTCAGTCACACTGACATATTTCAAACAATTTGATCATTCTTCGCTGATTGCATGTTAGCTCATGATTAACAGCCGAGGAAGGCAATGAAATCCGCTTCCCATTAAATGCTGCACTTAAAATAATCGGGAGCAAAACATAATGAGCTCAAGAGGAGGAAGGGTGCTTATAAAATATGAGCAGGCACTTGACTGGCGTTGCCATGGTTAATACAGTCAAGCTGTTTGGCAAGGCTGGTGCCATGGATATGGTCATGCCCGTGGTCACGATTTGTCTTCTGTGTTGCCCTTCCCAGTCAGTGCCATAATGAGCTGCTGTTACAGGAACAGAGGCTCTCCTTGCGTTTTCCAACTGGGAAGTTTTCCTGCTGAGCGAGTGGTGCGGACTCGGCCACTCTTGAACCAGGGGTGTGGGTGTTTGAACTGCTAATTTGCCGATGTGTTGGTCGCGAAATAAAAGCAGCATCACACTGACAGAAAGGGCTGGGTTACTTTCAAATACCTGCACATAATCTCTCTCCCGGTGTAACTATTTTAAAGAATGGATTCAGAGCAGGGTTCTGCCTTCACCACTGGCCCCCAGTACACACCCAATTGAATATGGTCCCATATAGGGGGGGGAGAGAGCAATTTTTTTTACCATTGCCTTACTGTCACATAAAAACAGTCGAATTTCTTGTTTTCAAACACATTAACAACCCCCTTTCGACTACAATATTACGTGCTGGGAGGTTACTTGCTTGATCGGAAAAAAATTGCCCATACCCTTGTTTTTTGATGGTTTCCATGGCACATCTGTGAAACAGGAATTGGCAAAGAATCGTTCTGGCTTTGTTCATAATGAAAAACATTTGTATTAACCACAGAGATGTTTTGTAGGTGCGCACTACAATTATGGTTGGGCGTGGTATTTACAGAGAACATTTTCGTAGGCGAGCTGACGAGGAAGGGAGGGGGGAAGCAACATAGATGGAGAGAGGAACACTGAGGAAGGGGAAATACACAAGGGGGGCAGCTGAAAAAGACGCCTCTGGTGCTTAAACAGGAAGGAAAAAGAAAAACAAGCATTTGTAATGCAGTAGGTCTCGCATTTACGCAAGTTTTAGCTATTGGCATTGTAAATGGCAATGCTTTTTATTCATGTTTTAAAAACCAAAACATAAATAAAATGCATTGTCATTTACAATGCCAATAGCTCAAACTTGCGTAAATGCGAGACCTATTTCATTGCAAATGCTTGTGTTTTTTTACCACTATACCAAAGTGAATGGCTACAAAAACATTTTTACGAGCAGGCTGTGCGTTTAGAAAAGTGTTCATTTTCTTTTTAAAGGCATCTCTTTTTCCTTTTAGGAAAAAATGTTGCATTAAAAAAAAGATTGCTTTATTTAAAAGCAATCACAGACATGGAGGTCTGTGGACGCCAGCATTCCACCATGCCTGTGACTTTAACCAATCGTAAAGGGTCTCATTTTGCGAACTACCTCATGCTTATTAATGAGCTAGGTTGAATTGCAAACCACTATGAATTGCTATTTTGGAACCAATCTATTAATACATAGGTTGTTTCACAATATACCAATGCCTTCGGTAGAAGTCGATGTCAAATTGCACCAAGTTCTACCAAATGCATTTTAGTAGAGTCCTATTTAGAAATCGCAAATTGCAAATCGTTATTTGATGCAATTTATGATTTCTTAATAGGAACCTTAATACATCAGGTCCCAAGTTTACTAAAATCTTGGTAACTCTGTGAATCTGAGTTGTTTCACTTGGAAACTCCACAATAATGTATCCCAAGTGTGTACCCTGTAAGGTTTTACAACCTGTCTGATCCTAATCTCTCTGTGGGTCTGAGCAGCAGTAAGCTACCTCCTTGGCAGTCAGCACAGCATTGAACTCCTAGGGTCTTTTCACAACCATCTCCATCAAGAAAACAGGTCTGGCCCAAAACAGGTACCTCTCAGTATGGGCAGCCATTGTGCAATCCATTTTCCCCACTAAGTGCACTACGCTTCCCTCCTTGGGTGGCACTCCTCTTCGTAATAGTCTAACCTGGCTGTGGTGCTTCATGTGCAGAAAAGGGGACACTACTTGCTCTGTCTGTTGACATACCAAAGGGAAAAAAGTGAGTGCCTCCTTTCTGGTTTGCAGGCCCAGAAAACCCTATTCATATATTCCCCAATGAAACTCACTCGCCATACTCAGAGGTTTATTTACAGCAGCATTAGGCACATTTCTTGCCGCATAAGAACAAAATACTAACAGAAACATGACCACGGGTATCTGGAAAACCAGGTGTATACATTCACACAAGGAACAGCAACACATTCATACTTCGTTTTAACTGTCATGTGCCCTAGTAGCCTATTCACACTATTGAGGTACCAACTGTTCCTTCACAGCTCTCATTCCCGGAAGTGACAGTGGGCCCCACTAGTGCTCTACATGTACCCTGGACAGGGAGGCAAAACTGAGACACACCGTGTCATGCAAGGAGTAGTTTTCCATAATATTCCTCTCAGGGTCAATGTCTGTGGGATGGAACACCCACTTATGGAAACATGTAGCCCCCTAGTTCCCAGTAACTTTCCCATGGGGTTCGTAGCCCACTTAGTGTCAGCCAAGGATCTTTGGGTCCAGCAACTACCCCCTTGTCCTGAACCTCTGCATCTTAAGAACACAGGGTTCCATGACATAGGTGGTTTGACAAGCACTAGTGCCTGACTCCCTGAGTAGATATCAATTGTGGTTCACCTTCACTTCTACTTGCACCTGTGATGGAGCAAGGTTTCATAAATGAAACTTGCTTGAATTCAATCCTCCTCACAGTATTAATTTATTAAACTTGTATTGTTAATACTAACCTTTGCATTCACGACACAAAAAGAAAGGGATGCTTGCCTATGTGTTTTACTAATGAATAACGCTTGTCTGTAATTCAAAATGGCCGCTATGCGCGGTAAAGCTCAATGCGCATGTCGCAACCATATCACATGGTGTGACGTCTTTCTTTGCTTGGTGGGAAACTTCTGCGCAGTGTGCATTAAAATGGCTGCTCGATGTTTTCACATGCTTCTGCTTGCTCTCAAGTCATTATTAAATTGTCGTTTCCTAACGCTACTAACGCGGGATAGTATATATATTTACTTGGGAATAGAATAGAAATAGTGGGTATACAGTGAAACGTTTTATTTGTGATTCTAATATTTTCTTCTTGCACTTTTATTAGTTCGTAAACTTGGGCCTGGGTTGGTGTTCTGAAACTCGAGAGGCAAATGGTTCTGCGCATGTGCCTTGTGTGCCTGCCAAATGAAGTCAACCTGGATGAAGTCCAAGGCCGTAACCTGATGGCCGAAGATGTTGTATTAGCACTTTCCTGTCACACATTGATACAATGTCTATGAAAATTGGTTTACATTTGTCATGAGACGGGTGGGAAATAAAGCGAATGTATTAATTTGAAGGGGTGGGAACGTAAAGACAATAGGCTTTACAATTTAGGCCAAATCAACATGGTGCGAGAATCCACCTCCTGTCCCTGTCCAATCAGAAGTAGTGGTCCCATATTTTAGCAACATTAAGGGGAGGTACAGGGGCGTAGAAGGGTATAACAGATATAGAATTAGTTAATTAGCTGGAGCTGACTCTCAGAACACACAGAAGAGCCCCAGACTGCCAAGCTGATCGGTTGCTGACTGAAATCCCTGTCCAGAAGAGGTCCTGAGGAGGGGGCGGCGGAGTCCATTAGAAGGAAGGCACGGGAGAATCGAGAGAAGTCGAGTATCAGAGAGGGGAACGACGCAGGCGTCGTTGTAGAGAGGTCTCCGGTCCTGATCCTGGAAGAAGTCTTTGCTCTTCATCCTTCCTGGGTCCTATACTTTCAACTCCTTGGCTAAGGGGTTTGGTTCTCGCACTTAGGTAATTATAATGCAACCTTTAGTTGCGCTGCTGTCTCTATCTTCTCCTCTTCTTTAAAACCCGTCATTGATTAGCAATAATCATTTTTATGCTTAATCTTGGGTATTGCGATTAAGTACCATGTGGCTCTGTATTTTACTCTGCTAAATCTTTAGATAAACATTTTAAAACTTCCTGACTCAGTGGTTATTTCAGGATTTTGTATTATAATGAATGTCACTCATTTTAAATTTCCCAATTAGCAAAGGATTTATTGGTAAGTCATTACTCTTCAATCAGAAGGTAATTGGTAGCAGGGATTTTGATAGAGAGTAACAACTGATAAAACCCAGCGTAAGTATTAGCGTAGTATGGATGTATGGGCCCAAGTGAGTATATAGTGTATGAATGCTGTTTGCTAATATCGCGCTGGATCAGTTTTCTGGTAATCAGAGGATGGTTACTCTTTGTTAATTGGGTAATGAGAATTTTATTTGTATTTTTATGAACTAACATCCGCTTAAATTTTGAGTTTTGTTTTATGTTGTCCAGAATACCCCGGGGTAAAAGGAATAGCGGATGGTAAGTGGAAGCCATACTGCAGTGAGGTTATATGTCAGGCAGAATTAGTACTGAAAAGTTTTGCAGGACTTTCAGTACTCGTTAGGGATTCTATGCGTGTGAGTAATAGCAAAAGAGTACGCTGGTAAAAATTTGATGTTATATCACCTAGAAAGGGTAACATTGGAGAAGTAACAGGTACTTCTGGAGCTTGTGTGAAGAGTAGACGGAAGTGTTTTACTCGTAGTGTATGTTTAGTAAACGGAAAGGTTTTACTAAGTATGAGAGAAAACTATCTTTTCTAAATTAGAGAAACTGGCACGATAGCGAATGTTTTATGTTGTTACTGAAATTTAATTAAGAATTATAGAGAAAATAAGTTTGCGTACGAATTTGTAAAGGGAGGGTCAGTTGCCGGAGAGGGAGCTGACGTCACAAAACGCCGCGCTGGGATTGGTTGAATCCGCGGGTGTGGGAAAACCCTTGTAAAGGAGGGGTCAGTGGTCAGGAGTAGTACTGACGTCACAGGTGCCGCGCTGGGATTGGTTGAACCAGCAAGGACAGGAAAGAGCAGATTGTAAAGGAGGGGTTGACAGATAAACGTCACCAAAAGGCCGCGCAAGGATTGGTTCAGAAATAAAAGTTAGCAGAGACTTGATTGGTGGATATTTAGAAGCTAAAATCTTAGTGGATAAAGATTGCATGTTAAAACGCGATCCGACTTTAACAGGAACTCGTCCGAATAGGAGATTCCTAGGTTTTGCAGAATATAATTTTGTACACCGAAGATTAGATAGAATGTACGGAGAGAAGAGAAAAATGTCCTTTCTGCAAAAGATTAAGAACTATTTTAAAAAGGATAAACCACTCAAAACTAGAGAAGGAATTATTATTCCACCAGCTAAAACGCCCGCTTCATTCATGATGATGGAGAGAGGTTATCATACTTGTGTATGGATGGAAAATTGGATAGAATATACCAAAATTTATGGAATATTAGCATTTCCCGAGAATGGTACCTTCAATGGAAGGATTCTTCAAAACTTGAGATTGAGGATGAATGACTTAGAACCCAGACCTAGATTAACTCAGTACAAAGCTCTAGAAGAATGGGAAACCGAGGCATTTGAGCGGGACCGATCTAGAAGTAATAGGAGTTATCCAGGATTTTTTCCCAGATATCTACGTGAGTCTAGGGACGGTCAGATGAAACAATGGAGAAGGGCAATGATTACAGAAGGATTATATCCATTGTTCTCAGCAGAGGAGAAATTAGGAAGTAAGTGCACAGAAAAGACAAAACATTTAATGAGAAATGAGGAGTCTGAAGACGAATTTATGGAGGAAATGTTAAGAAATCCCCCACCATATCAGGAAGGGACAAGTGGATGCACCCCAAGTGCACCACCAAAACTCCATTAGTGCCACAGGTAATGCATGAATTCACCACGAGTAGAATACTTCATGACAAAGAAAAAGAAGCCCTAGAAAAGACCAGAGCAGAATTAATACAGAAAATAACTCAGATAAAAGTACATCCTGATTCATTGACCATACCTGTAACAATTGGTCCAGTAGTTCCATTATATGGTACTCAGGGAAGCTGTCCTTCACCGGTACTTACACCTACTGCTGTGAATAATCCCAAACCTGAAGCTCCAGTTATAATTGAGGATCAATTTAGTGACTGTGAATCCACAATATCACTTATGGACTTGCCCATTCGAGGTTCTGTAAATAGCACTCCCAGAAAAGATGTACCTGGAGGTTCAAAAGATGTAAGTTTAGTAACTTCATCGGGAGCAAAAAGTGCTACCATAGTAACACCTGAAGATCTAGAAAGATGGGTACAAGGGTCAGTTAAACAGTGCACACCTCCGAAAATAATGGACATTTATAAATTGAAAGTCGAATTAGAAGAAATAATAGCAGGAAATGTAGGACTAGAACGCTTAAATACCTATGATGAAGAAGAATTATTGTTCCTGTGCAGGAGTATCACCAGAAATGTAAGGTTATTTCATGAAAAATTATCCAATTTAGCACTACAGATGGGAATAGAAATAGGGAGATCAAAGGTACTACAGAAACCCTATAGAGCGGAATTTTCATACAAAGATTTAGAAAATATGAATGCCTCTGGAAGAAGATTACAAATAAGAGAATTAATGTTAGTTTTGCAAAAATGGGGAGACCTAGATAAATGGAGAACTAGGTGGGCCAAGAAAAAGGAAGAAGCACGAACAAGTAGAACAGCATCTGAATATGTGATGAAGGAAACAGGGAAAGCAGATCAAATGTATCCAATGCGAGAAGTTGCGGGAGGAGGATATGTACATGTCCCATGGAGCAGACAGGATATTTTGTCATTTACGAATGATTTTCCAAAGTTGAGAGAAAAACCAATTGAATGGTACAAGCAGGTTGACAGGTTTGTGAAGGTGTCAAAGGTATTGTTGAAGGATTTGGATGGTTTGTTTGACATAGTGGTACCTGCCGATTTATGGACAGATTGTAAAATTACAGTTGATTGGCCTAGTGATGAATATCCTAGAGATCCGAAGACAGGTGCCCCGTCAAATGATGTGATGAAAAAGTATCAGCAGGTGATAACTTACCTGAAGGGAAAAATACCACCGAAAGAAACAGATTGGGTAAAAATAGATCGAACTACCCAAGAAGCTAATGAATCAGTACATTCCTACTATGAGCATCTATTGCAGGTATTTAAACAGTATAGTGGATTTGAGGACATTGGAGACAAGAACATGAGTCAGTTTGTGTATCGATTTGTTTACGGTTTGAAGTCAGAGATTTGTCAGATGATTAAACAACACATGCTGTGTTGGCAGGGAAAGCCCATTGATGAAATTTTGAAGTATGCAAAATATTGTGGAGACGATATTGAGGATAGACACAAGAAATTGCAGGAAAAAGTGATGTGGGCACAGGTGAAAATGGCTGAGAAACAGGGAATTAATTTGGAAAATCCAAGTGAAAATCAAGGAAAAGATTCTGGAACGAATGGTGATACTGGGAATGGTGGAAAATTTAGAGGACGAATGAGTAGAGAAGAAGCTAAAAAGAAATTTCCTTGTCATGGATGCGGAAAATTGGGGCATTGGAAGGATGAATGTAAAAAGATTAGGAATAATAATGGCCCAAATCAAAATTTAAATCCACAGACGCAGAATGACTCACAGCAGGGTGCAAATCCTCAGAGTCAGTTGCCACCTGCACCTATTCAGGGTAATGTAAGCAGAGCAAAGCAAGGTACAGACATCGGATATCCGGGAGGAAGTGGTAAGAATGATTATATGACATCACAATTTCTTTTGCAGGACGATTTCTGTCAATACAGTCCATGACGGTGCCTAGGAGAGGGGAAGAGGGAGTGCATACTTGGCGCATCCTTACAGGTAGATCAGTCAGGTCCATATGTTGAAGGGAATGTGAAAGGTAATAATATTACTTTCCTTTTGGACACTGGTGCTACCCAGTCTACTGTGAGAACAGCAGACATTCCAGACCTTCCTCTCTCTGGTGAAAATATCCAAGTAGTGGGGGTAGCTAATCAGCGGATTAGAACACCTCTTACCGAACCCATGGAAGTTAAAATCGGAAATTTCAGAGAAATGCATCAATTTGTAGTGTGTGATTCCAGTCCAGTAAACTTATTAGGTAGGGATTTATTGTGCAAAATGAATTGTACCATTTTCTGCACACCGGATGGTGTGGCAGTTCAGACACCAGATGAAGACCATGTATATAAAATTATGATTGCAAAACAAGGTACAGAAGTGGATGAGATGTTTTCATTAATAACAAAAGATGAGTTGCCAGAAGAATTAAAAGATACAGTAAACCCCATAGTATGGGATTTCACCGGAAAGGAAGTAGGACTTATGGCCAAAATAGATCCAGTTAAAATTACTGTAAAGGAAGGTGCAATTTTCCCAAATACCAGACAGTACAAAATGAGTGCAGAAGTAAAAGCAGGAGTCATTGAAGAAATAAATCGAATGGTAGAACAAAACATACTAAAAGAAGTAATGAGTAGC
The DNA here is from genome assembly GCA_963921515.1 of Calotriton arnoldi. NCBI lineage: Eukaryota > Metazoa > Chordata > Amphibia > Caudata > Salamandridae > Calotriton > Calotriton arnoldi. The sequence goes on along the minus strand of CAWUFW010005998.1, from coordinate 238,473 downwards.
CCATGTAATTCACCAATAATGGGATTAAAGAAACCTAGTGGAAAATATAGGATTGTTCAGGACCTGAGGAAAATAAATAAGATTGTAGAACCATGTTGTCCCATAGTACCAAATCCTGCAGTAATTTTATATCAGATTCCGTGGAGTGCAGAATGGTTCACAGTAATTGATTTGTGTCAAGCGTTCTTTTCAATACCATTACATCCAGACAGCCAGTATCTTTTCTCATTTAAATTTGAGAACAAAGTTTATGTGTGGAATCGTGTTCCTCAGGGGTACACAGAAAGTCCTTCTATTTTCAACCAGATACTGAAAAAGTGCCTTGAAAAACTAGTGATGCCAGGAAGCTCAGTTTTAGTCCAATATATCGACGACTTATTGGTGGTATCGAACACCAGAGAGGACTGTGTTGTTGATTCCATAGCATTATTAAATCTTTTGGCAGAAGAAGGGCATAAGGTCTCACCTGAAAAATTGCAATTCTGTACAACAGCTGTTAAGTATCTGGGACACCAAATTGAGAGAGGAAAAAGAAGAGTAACAGCTGAAAGAGTAGCTTTAATAAAGAAAATGCAAATGCCTGTAACACAAAGACAAGTGAGAATGTTCCTAGGAATAGTAGGTTACTGTCGACAATGGATACCAGGATTTTCCATGTTAGCTAAGCCCTTAATTAACATGACGAAGAAGAAAGCAAAGGACCCTGTGGAGTGGGAGGATGAAAGTGTAGAAGCTTTTGTAAAATTGAGAAATGCCCTATGTTTAGCACCTGCCTTAGGCATGCCTGACTATAAAAAAGAATTTGCATTATTCTGTCATGAGAGAGAAAATTGTGCACTTTCTGTCCTAACTCAAAGACATGGACTAGAAAGACGTCCTATAGCATATTTTTCTGCTACATTGGACCCAGTAGCAGCCGCATTGCCAGGATGCCTAAAAGCAGTAGCGGCTACTTGTTTGAGCATTGAACAAAGTGAGTCAATTGTGATGGGACACCCTGTAAAAGTGTATGTTCCACATGCAGTTGTCATTCTGTTGACAAGAACCCGAACTCAGCATCTTACTCCTAGTCGGCTGACTAAATATGAAAGAATAATAATGGGAGCTGAAAATGTGAACATGGTAAGGTGTACTATAATAAATCCAGCAACCTTACTACCAGACCCATATCATGAGAGAATTAAAGATGATGAAGACGATGAACATGATTGTATACAAATTACAGAATTATGCACAAAACCACGCCCAGATATAGAGGAACAGCCTCTTAAAAAGCCAGACAGGGAGCTATTTGTTGATGGTTCATGTCAAAGACATGAAGATGGTAAACTAACTGCTGCCTATGCGGTATGTGAATTAACTGGAATAGTTGAAGCATCAGAGTCAAATCTGCACAAGTAGCTGAATTGATTGCGTTGATAAAAGCTTGCAAAATTGGGAGGAATCAGAGACTGACCATATTTACAGATAGCCAATATGGTTACGGGGTTGTGCACGATTTTGGCCAACTATGGATGCAGAGGGATTCCATGACTTCTTCAGGATCCCCCATTAAAAATGGACAATTTGTAAGGGAATTGCTAGAAGCAATACAATCACCAAAAGAATTGGCTGTGGTGAAATGTGCCGCACACCAGACAGGAGATGACTGGGTGGTAGTCGGCAACAGGTATGCAGATCTGGTGGCTCAACATTGTGCCAAAACCAGAATGTCAGTCAATAAGAGGGTGGAAAGAATGGGAATCAGCTGCCAACTTATGCTGTATATGCCACCTGAAACTTGGAATGAGGTGAAGAAATTACAAGATGAGGTTGATGAAAGTGAGAAGAATTTGTGGATCAAAGTGGGTTGTTCCCAAAGAGGAGATGATGAAGTATGGATCAGTGCTGATGGCAGACCAGTCATGCCAGATTGTTTACTCTCACAAATGGCTAGGATGCATCATGGAGACACACACATAGGAAGAGATGCAATGATTAGGCTGTTCAGACAAAATTGGTACAATCCCAAATTCGGAGCTGTTGCAGAGAGTCTTTGCCAGAGATGTCTAACTTGCCAGATGCATAATCCGGGGAGGAAGACAGTAATTGGATTTGGGAAAATTGGAAAGGCAGAGGGTCCATTTATGAGACTTCAGTTTGATTTCATACAGTTACCACCATGTAGAGGGCTGAAATATGTACTAGTCATAGTGTGCCTGTTTTCAAAGTGGGTGGAGGCTTACCCTACTAGGAGAAATGACAGCATTACAGTTGCAAAACTGTTGCTACGAGAGCTCATTCCTAGGTTTGGTTTTCCAGTAACTTTGGAATCAGATAGAGGAAAACATTTTAACAGCGAAGTGATTCAAATAATCTGTGAAGCATTTCAAATAAAACAGAAACTGCACTGTGCATATCGTCCAGAAGCTTCTGGAGTGGTTGAACAATTGAATGGCACTATAAAGTCAAGACTGGGAAAAATGTGTGCATCAACATCATTAGAGTGGCCAGATGCATTGCCACTTGTTCTAATGGGACTCAGAAGTATACCTGACAGAAACACAGGATTGAGCCCCCACGAAATAATGATGGGAAGAGCAATGAGACAAACACATGTTCCCACAAACAAACTGGTGAATATATCTGATGATATGGTTCTGGACTATTGCAAAGGATTGGCTGACCTAGTGCGTCTGTCTCTCATCAGGTTGGAGAAGACGCAGTTTCCAGGCAGCCCGAGCAAGAACATGATCTGAATCCTGGTGACTGGGTGGTAGTGAAGAATCACACCAGAGAAACGTGTCTATCACCTAGATGGGGCAGACCGTGTCAAGTCATACTGACAATGACTACAGCAGTGAAGTCTGCCGGATTTCCTAATTGGATTCATGTAAGTCACACCAAGAGAGTACCAGATCCCGAGGAAGAGAATCCTCAGACAACGCCAATCACTGAAGAAGCTGAAGGTTGCCCAGCTGAAGGATCTCAGGTTCGAGATTCCGGAGAAGCTGAAGAAGAACAACCAAGCACAAGTCTGGATTGGATACCAGTGGTAGAAGTTCCTGAAGTATACCACAGAACAAGAAGTCAAGCGAAATTGGAAGAAATTGAAGAAGATCAGATAGGTGAAGAAGAAGCAGTTCAGGAACAAGAAGGAAAGACATTAAGAAATCCTGAACAAGGTCAGATAGGGAAAGAAAACTGGACTCAAATCAGTGAAGACCTAATAGACTTTGATCAGGGACAGACAGGTCTAGAAGAATCCGGTCAGGCTGCAGAAGTTCACAGTGCAATAAGCCCTGATCAGAACAAGTTAGATCAAGAAGAGTACACAGAAGAAGAAAACCTTGAAAAACATGAACTTGAAGAAATAAACAAAGAACAAGGTCAGTTATTGGAAACTCACAGCGGAGCTGTTACAGAGAAACCAACCAGACCTGAAAAAGACAAAACAGAAGAAAAAGTAATCAAAGAAAACAAAACAGTGCTAAGCAGTGAAATTAGCGAGATCTCTAAAGACAAAAACAAAGAAACAGTGCCGACAAAGAAAACAAGAAAAGGAGATCATTGGCCAAGTGTCATTAAAAGAGTAAAGTACCACATAACAACCAGAAGTGAAGATCCAGATCAAGTGAATGAAGTGACAAGTCAAACTGAACAAGAAAATAAAACTGCGAAAAGAAGAAGCAAAAGACTGAAACTTGTGAATAACAAATTCAAGGGTCCTTGAAGATTTTGAAAGCTGAGAATCAAGTGACAGTGGTGGCGAAGGAACAAGTGCAGAATTGACGTACGAAGAAGAAACAAGACCACCCTGACTAAGCAAAAGAATAAGCTAAAGAAAAGAAGAAAAGATAAGAAGAGCAATCTTCCTTGTCGAAAAATGCCTGATGATAGAGTTACTGGGAGACCAAAACAGAAATGTTGTAGAAGATGCTGTGCAATATGCATATGTAGTCTAGTAATGGTGCTTATAGTATGGTTAGTCCTGATTGTAGCAGTTCCTTACCTTATTATAGTAGATAAAAAGATTAATAATGAAACTAAAGGAAGGACAGCAAACATAAAGGGCAATAGAGTAGAACTATTGGCAGAAAGTGAACCAGAAATTCATCATGAAGTAGCTGACAACAACACTAGTTTAAACGTTTTCACAAAGTTATTGTTTCAATATGTAGACACCATGGAAGTTAGTAATTGTTACGTCTGTATGAAGTTGCCCGAATCAGTAGCAGAAGGATTAACATACCATCACTTACCACTGACATATGGCATATCATGTAGTGTTTTGTCTAGTTTATTTTATAGAACAGGGAGACTTCAGTATTATTATTCAAACTTAGATGTGATATTTTCTGAGGTTCCGATTCGCAAGAGTATGAACCCAGTGCTTAGTAGTCAAGACGCACAGTTTATGGGAGAATTTTTCTTAACCATGAAATCAATAGACATAACACATGCACATAGACACAATCTAACATGTTCTTTACTTGAAGAAGAAAAGATATTTTTGAATTTAGTAGAAGATAGAAGACAAGATTTTCAAAAGAAAGCGTCTGAGCATAAGGCTCATTTGCCACCTTGGGCTGAGAAAGAAGGTAGTTACACACCTGGCAAGGCTCAAGCTGCTATGTCTCTGGATTTCGTAAAGACAGGGAAAATTTGTCTTCATAGGTTAAAGACTGATTATAACAATGTTTTCATCGGTACCAGTGAATGCGAACACAATTTTTTAATTCTTGGAGGTTGGGGACTCCAAGGAGGAACAGATTCAGTTTTTCCTGGAATCTATTATGTGTGTGGGAATAAGGCTTACTTTAGGCTTCCTGCACGGTGGTATGGAAGTTGTTATTTTGGAATAGTATTTCCAAAGATATACCACGTAAAAAGAAACACTTAGAGCAATGAAAACAATAACGAATTAATACGTAGTAAAAGAGCTAGTTTTTCAGAAATTGTAGGTGATATATTTGGTGCATTGATACCTTCAGTGGGAATAATTCTGAACTCAAGGAAAATATGTAAATTGTCTACAGTAGTTGATCGTTTATCAACGGATACTGCTGGAGGTTTTCTAATGATTAATGCGGAAATGGTTGCGATTAGATCTATGGTTATGCAAAATCGACTTGCTCTTGATATTATATTGGCAAAAGAGGGCGGAGTCTGTAAATTATTGAAGACGAAACATTGTTGCACTTATATTCCTGATAAGAGTGCAGAAATTGGAACGTATATACAGAATATAACTAAACTTGAGAAAGAACTTAAACCACTGGAAGTTGATAGTGTATGGGAAAGATTGACAAATAGTATCTCGTCAATTGGAACCTGGTTTGCTAATATAGGGAAAGGACTTATAGGTCAAATATTAGTACCCTTAGCAGGGATAGCAATAATAATTTTGGCAATAACAATATGGTGCAAATGCTGTAAAAAGAATGGAACATATAAGGTGACAGCAAGAGGAAAGAAACGAAAGGTAGATGAAATAGAACTTGAAGAGTGGAGAAGTGAATTATACAAGAAATTAAAAGGAGATTGTAAAAATAGAAAGAGTAAAGATGAGAATGAAGTAGTTTGCTAGAAGTTGGCATCTGATTGAGAGTAATGTTTTTGATGGCTCAGAAACGCCATCAGAGAGGGGATTGATGGAGCAAGGTTTCATAAATGAAACTTGCTTGTATTCAATCCTCCTCACAGTATTAATTTATTAAACTTGTATTGTTAATACTAACCTTTGCATTCACGACACAAAAAGAAAGGGATGCTTGCCTATGTGTTTTACTAATGAATAACGCTTGTCTGTAATTCAAAATGGCCGCTATGCGCGGGAAAGCTCAATGCGCATGTCGCAACCATATCACATGGTGTGACGTCTTTCTTTGCTTGGTGGGAAACTTCTGCTTCTGCGCAGTGTGCATTAAAATGGCTGCTCGATGTTTTCACATGCTTCTGCTTGCTCTCATGTCATTATTAAATTGTCGTTTCCTAACGCTACTAACGCGGGATAGTATATATATTTAATTGGGAATAGAATAGAAATAGTGGGTATACAGTGAAACATTTTATTTGTGATTCTAATATTTTCTTCTTGCACTTTTATTAGTTCGTAAACTTGGGCCTGGGTTGGTGTACTGAAACTCGAGAGGCAAATGGTTCTGCGCATGTGCCTTGTGTGCCTGCCAAATGAAGTCAACCTGGATGAAGTCCAAGGCCGTAACCTGATGGCCGAAGATGTTGTACTAGCACTTTCCTGTCACACATTGATACAATGTCTATGAAAATTGGTTTACATTTGTCATGAGACGGGTGGGAAATAAAGCAAATGTATTAATTTGAAGGGGTGGGAACGTAAAGACAATAGGCTTTACAATTTAGGCCAAATCAACATGGTGCGAGAATCCACCTCCTGTCCCTGTCCAATCAGAAGTAGTGGTCCCATATTTTAGCAACATTAAGGGGAGGTACATGGGCGTAGAAGGGTATAACAGATATATAATTAGCTAATTAGCTGGAGCTGACTCTCAGAACACACAGAAGAGCCCCAGTCTGCCAAGATGATCGGTTGCTGACTGAAATCCCTGTCCAGAAGAGGTCCTGAGGACGGGGCAGCGGAGTCCATTAGAAGGAAGGCACGGGAGAATCGAGAGAAGTCGAGTATCAGAGAGGGGAACGACGCAGGCGTCGTAGAGAGGTCACCGGTCCGGTCCTGATCCTGGAAGAAGTCTTTGCTCTTCATCCTTCCTGGGTCCTATACTTTCAACTCCTTGGCTAAGGGGTTTGGTTCTCGCACTTAGGTAATTATAATGCAACCTTTAGTTGCGCTGCTGTCTCTATCTTCTCCTCTTCTTTAAAACCCGTCATTGATTAGCAATAATCATTTTTATGCTTAATCTTGGGTATTGCGATTAAGTACCATATGGCTCTGTATTTTACTCTGCTAAATCTTTAGATAAACATTTTAAAACTTCCTGACTCAGTGGTTATTTCAGGATTTTGTATTATAATGAATGTCACTCATTTTAAATTTCCCAATTAGCAAAGGATTCATTGGTAAGTCATTACTCTTCAATCAGAAGGTAATTGGTAGCAGGGATTTTGATAGAGAGTAACAACTGATAAAACCCAGCGTAGTATGGATGTATGGGCCCAAGTGAGTATATAGTGTATGAATGCTGTTTGCTAATATCGCGCTGGATCACCTGCATTGCATAATCTGCTTCTGGAAATAAAATATTGGCCAAAAACCCACTGAAAACAAACACTTGTTCAATAATATTAATAAATGATTCTATCATTGATGTTAATTCACCAACAGGTGACTTGTAGATCCAATGCAAAATTGCATTTCAGTTGACAACATCCTCCTTGAGGTAAGGTTCAGAAGGAAAATGGGTGGGAAAAAGCATTGGAATGCACTGGCAAGCGGAGAGGATGCAACAGAGCACCTAGGGTGGGGTGCGATTGCGAAGGGGTCAACAGGCAAGAGGAGTGAAGTACAGTGGAGTTACCTCTGGTAAAAATGTAAAAGGATGCAAAACTCATAGCACACCAAAACCAATCCTAAGTAAAACAGTTTGGTAAACAACATTTATAGCATGGATATTTTCCAGGAGTATTATGACATGGGACCTAACAGGTCTACCTCACCATTTTATTTTATCAATTACACTCCCATATGATGTAAATCATCTATAGCAGTGGTTCCCAAACTTCATAAAACCATGACCTGCTTTTTAGAACAACAAACGTTCGCAACCCACCTACCTTTAACGGACATGAGGAGGGTAGATTTTTGTATGTAACTAAAGTTTCGTGTGGTAGCTCATTGTCATTCATAGGCATGCACATTTTCCATTGAATGGCCACTAACTTTGCACAAACATACAGTTTTACTGCTTGAACTATATAGCACACAAACGATGTGTGGAGATCTGTTTCTGTGAATATTTACCATTTGTGCATCACCAAGTAAAGTATCCTGATTTGTTTTGATCCTATTAAAATCTCTGTTTTCAGCACATTTCAGAATTATAAAAAACATGCTTCATTTTTGCTTTCGTAACTGCTGAATGCATACAGTTTATTTACAAGTATTTACATTTTGTTGTGTGTTGCAAAAAACGAACAACATCCGAGAGACTTCCCTTTTGCATTCCCTGCACTCCAGCAAGTTTGTCACATAATTCGTTTTAAAAACTCCTGTAACTTTGCAGGCAGAGAAAGAAAAGTCAACACCAAACCCCTTGTGGTGAGCTGGTGCATCCAAAGAAGACGCCAAGGCAGGAACAGTTAACTTGTAGTTTATTGGAGCATAGGAACCCCATGCCAGAGGGACCAGACACTAACAGACAGCATATCCTCCAGCTGACATGGAACCCCACACATGTCAAAGACCCCACATTCCACACGAGACCTGACACAGGAGGTAAAGGGTAAAGGAAGACTGAGACACAGTATAACACATCCCCCTTCTTTCATTTGGAACCAACGCAGGACCACAAAACAAACACAAGAGGAACCCCACACAGGACACCACCCACACCCAACAGATGAAAGTAAATCAAAAACCAACAGCAAAAGAGATCAGTGAGAAACAAAATCCTTTAGCCACTTAGGAGAACTTACAGACCTCTTGCCTCTCTCCAAATTAGTGTAAGGCAACATTTTAACACCATCCCTTCCAACATCACCTTGTGGAATCACCTGGGACTCTTTATTATTCAAGTTTGAAAAAGATAAGTCTGAATCCACACCTTCCTGCAGGGGACTATCTCCACCCCTTTGAAATAACGCCACCCTTCTCATGTTCCAAACTTTCTCATTGTTTAATTTTACCCAATTGTGCCCACTTGTTTAACCTTGTAAGGACCACGAAACTTAGATAAACCAGATTTAACGCCACCCGGTTTGACTTTGACCCAGTCTCCCACTTTAAAGAAACCCTCCTTGGGGCAAAGGAGAAAATTCTCGGTAGCTGAGTTACTTCCACTTCTCCACATCCAGGAAGGAAACAACTTAGTGGAAGGTTTCCTGCCCCTCATCATCTCAAAAGGTGTTTTGCCTGTTGCCGCATTGGGTGTTGTGCGGTATGCCCACAACATGTCTTTAATCGCATTTTGCACATTTTGCCCTCCCCTGCTGGCTGATTCCATGGTACCCTTCACTAATCTATTGATTCTTTCAACTTGACCATTGCTCTGTGGGTTATAAAGGGAAGTACAAATATGTTTTACCCCCAATTGAGCCAGAAAGGTTTCCATTTCAGATTAAGTAAGCTGTGTACCATTGTCGGTGATAAGTTTAAGTGGCACACCTTCTCTCCTAAAAATCTCCTCCAATAAGGCAATGGTGGTCTTGGTACTGATGTTCCTCAAAAATACTACTTCGAACCACCGTGATTTGGCAACTACCAAAACAGCAGCAAACCGTTCTTGTTCAGACAAAAATGTGAAAGGACCAATAAAGTCTAAGCTGACCTTTTCCCAGACAGAATCTGCTTCAGACATATGTAATAGTGTGTCCTTGACAGACCCACCCACTTTCAATCTCTTCTCAGAATTTTTACAGGCAATACAGTTCTCAACCCTCCTCTTAACATCAGAGTCCATTTTAGGCCACCAAAAATTCTCCTTCAACCTTATGAGAGTGAAAGTTTGTCCCATGTGGCCTTCATGTGCTGAGGCAATTAATTTATGTCTCAGTGTCACAGGAGGATAACCCACAGAGCAATGGTCAAGTTGAAAGAATCAATAGATTTGTGAAGGGTACCATGGAATTAGCCAGTAGGGCAGGGCAAAATGTGCAGAATGCGATTAAAGACATGTTGTGGGCATACCGCACAACACCCAATGCGGCAACAGGCAAAACACCTCAGTTGGAGGATGGGCTGAGCAGCAGGAAGGTTGCTCCTGGTGGGGCTCTTCATAACATCTTACCTAATAGACCTACTTATCTAATCTACCTTGGAACTGGACGTGCTTTCATCTACAACATATTTTGGCGACGAGGATGGGATTGTTCTAGTACCTTGTTCACATCATCCTCACTCACTACCATGACCTGTTCTGACACTCTGGGATTAACCACAATGTGCAGGTCATAGTGATGAGACCAACCCAATATAGGTGGACCTTCAGTAGCAACATAAACTTTCCCCTTCGTGTGACGTTTGTGAAACAGGATATCAGCATCAAAATACCCCATTACACCAATGTTGGCTCCTTTATACCCTTTCAGTACTACATTGGCATTATTCAACATTCTACCGGGCCACACAGTATCAAACAGTTGTTTTGAAATGATGGTGTACAGAGACCTAGAGTCTACCATCAGAGTCACAACCTTCCCATCCACCACAAAATCCGCTTTGGGACGTGTACGTCTCTTGGATTCGTCCAATTCATCTTGTTCCAATTGGCTAGAAAAGTCAAAATTCACCATTAAAATTCTGTGTTCCGCGAGGTCCTCTTAATCTTCAACCTTAGCTTTGTTTGCCTTGCACATGTGAGCAAAATGGCCCTTCCTTACACACAAACGGCAATCTTTACCCAGCCCGAAGCAAGATTTTGAATCTGCTATGTGGAAGTTGCTGCCACAACGATAGCAAAAACGTGTGTTGGGTCTAGCCTGCGCGGAAACTGTTGTTCTTGGAGAAGGATTTCTCATAAAAGAAGTAGTGGGAAAAGTTGCTTTCCTCTTGACAAAATTAACTAAATCCGACTCACAGTCCACCTCTGTTACATCAATGTGCTCCCTATTGCTCATTTTTTGCATTTCTTTCATGCACTTCTGCGATCCTTCTACAACTTTGGCGATTTTGATGGCTTCCTTTAAAGTGGGATCAGCATCTGCCCACAGTCGCTCTTGCATTTTCTTGTTGCTGCATTGGACAATTAATTGATCTCTTATGAGTTCCTCAGCCATGGGACCAAATTTGCACCTTATAGCCAGTTCTCTCAATCTCGCCACAAACTCATCTATTGATTCATTCGGTCTCTGCGGTTGGGTGTAGAATTTGTGGCGTTGCATTACAATGTTCAAAGTTTTAGCAAAGCGTTTGTGAATACGCAATTTGGCCTCCTTATACACATCCTCCATGAGATCTCCATTGTCTTCATGTACCTGAGGTAAGTATTTAAAGACATGTTGCCCCTCGGTGCCAAGACATCCAATTAAGAGAGCTTTTTTCCTTATGGGCGAAAAGTTAGACCCCCCTAAAGCAACAACATAATTTTCAAATGTTTCGATCCAATCTTCCCATTCAATGGGTGGATCGCCTTGTAGCATGAGAAAGGATGGGGGAGCCTCAACAGCCTGGTTGATACTCATTGTGAACAAAACTGAAAATAAGGTTTGAACCAAAAACACAAAAAAAATCTTCACTTTTCTTACACAGTTATTGTTATGAAGAACATCAGCGTGAAAGTGAGTCCCAGTGGTGGCCACACGATGGCAGTGTTCACAGATGCAACATCCCTCTCTCCAAGCTCGGGCTCTATGGTACTGCTGAGTGAAAAGAACTTGTGGAAGACGAGAGAGGAGCTGGAGGCAGTGAGGGCTTAATAATGAGGCAAGTGAACATTAATTGCACGTATTTGATAGAAGAGCGCAGGAGGCACTGAATAAGCGGAGAAGAGGCACAAAACACCGGCGCTTGCTTGAACGCACTCCGCGTCGGGAGCCGGTAACAGTTCAATGCTCTCGCGAGTGAAGACAGAGCGCGTGAGGGAGAGCCGTGCTGGGAAGATGGCGCGAGCCCTCTGCAGGCAATTCTGACAACGGAGCACGCAAGGTAGACAGCGCGATCGGTATGCGCTTGAGGGAAGCGTAAAGTAAAAACAGCATTAATTTAAAAAAACGGAGCGAAAACGGAGGTTGAGCAGGGCAGCACTTGAGTCAAAACAACTTTTAAAGTATGACAATCCCACCGCACCAATCACAGCGGTGAAGAAACGTAGGCAGGGCACAGGGTTCCTTTCACGGGCTCCAGTGACAGCTGACAGGCTCAATGGTGGTGTCTGGCACATCCCATCCCGTCGCCAAAATGTGATGAGCCGGTTCATCTAAAGAAGACGTCAAGGCAGGAACAGTTAACTCGTAGTTTATTGGAGCATAGGAACCCCATGCCAGAGGGACCAGACACCAACAGAAAGCATATCCTCCAACTGACATGGAACACCACACATGTCATAGACCCCACATTCCACACAAAACCTGACACAGGAGGTAAAGGGTGAAGAAAGACTGAGACACAGTATAACACCCCTAAGCAATTTATCAGGAGACATAGCCTGACATTTGACCTCTGCCTTTGAAGCACTGGCAAAAGTGACACCTGCAGTTTGGGAAACGCTGGTCTATAGGGTAATCCACATGGTGGTTATGGGGAAGTTATATTATCAAACTAGTTTGACAGGACAACACTAGCAATTTGTTAATGTCTTTTATTATCCAGATCCACATCTTCTCACTGAGCCTGACATTTGTTTATCGTTGGACCCGGCCCTGTCTGCAGGGTCACCCCCAACCTTTTGCCTTACTCTCCACTTTTTGCTGAATTCGTTTTTGCTGGCCTTAAGCCTCTGTGCACTTTACCTCTGCTAACCAGTGCTAAAGTGTGTGTGCTCTCTCCTTAAAACATGGTGACATTGGCTTATACCCAACTGGCATATTTAATTTACTTGTAAGTAAAGTGGCAATAAATGTGCCCAGGGCCTGTAAATTAAGTGCTACAAGTGGGCCCGGAGCACTGATTGTGCCACCCACTTTAATAGTCCTTTAAACATGTCTCAGGCCTGCCATTATAGCCATGTGTGCAGTTCTAAACTACCATTTTGACCTGACAAAGTAAACCTTTTGCCAGGCCTAAGCCTTCCTTTTTAATACATATTGGTTACCCCTAGGGTAGGCTCTAGTTAGGCCAAAGGGCAGGGTGCAATGTATTTAAAAAGTAGGACATGTAGTGTTAAGTTTTACATGTCCTAGTAGTGACAAACTCGTAAAGTCATTTTTCACTACTGCAAGGCCTACCTCATTACATTTTATAAGTGTAATTCAAAATGGGAATAGACCAGTTCATGTTTTGGAGTCTCTGGAATCCAAATTTAAAATCCTAACTTATGCTGAAGTCGGATTTTTAATACAACTTTGAAAATGGCACTTTTAGAAAGTTGCCATTTTTCTGCCTTAACCATTTAGTGCCTGTAGCGTATCTCTGATCACATGACTGGGTGTAGCTGACAGTTGGGCTGTGTGTATTGGGGCTGCTTCTTTTTGAAGATTTTTGTAAATCTGAGAGATTTGAGATTAACTCGGCTAAAACTAAATTTATGACCCTTATGACCTAAAACGTTTAAGGGCAGACTAGAGTTGGGGATCACCCAGCTAGACAGTGTGGATATTTTCACTTATTTAGGGGTTACCTTGTCCTTAAACTTGTATGGAAAGCACAAGTGGAGCTTTCATCTCTTAAACACAAATAAATAGCAGGTGCTATATTAAAAGAGCATAGTCCCTCTAATCCACAACCCATCGCCCCAGTTTTACATATATATGATACCAAAGCACTAGGCTCTTCACTTTATGGCTCTGAAATCTGGGGTTCCTCGGATTTAACTTTGCTTGTAAATTCTGAGAATACATTCTTAAGAAGCCTGGCTCATCTTCCAGCTAGCACTCCTCTTCTCCTAATGATGCTTGACATGGGTAGGAATTCAGTTGTAGGCCAGACTTTGGCCTCTACTGTTCTGGAGAAGGCTTTGGTCCCAACCTGAAGTGACTCCATACAGGGTGGCGCTAACATATGTCCTAGCGGCAGACACATATAATAAAATTCCATGGCTTCACCAGATAACAAAATTACTGACATCTATCGGCCTACGTTTAATATGGGACAATCCTCCATTTGCCGCTTCCATCACAGCGGTGTCGTTAAAGAAACACTATTGGCTTTGGGTTAGACAATTGGTCATTACTTCAGTTGCCAACTCTTCCCTAACTGGACATTTTTTAGACTTTAAATCAAATAGTCTTTTGGAGATGTATTAGGACGCTATCACAGTCCCCTGGATAGGAAGCTTTACTTCCAATTTAGATTTGGCACCCTTCCCTTAAAAACCTTTACCAGTAAATGGACCCTAAATATTGTCCCTCTGTGCCCTACTTGCAAGATCTCCAAAGAAACTATTGGCCATGTGTTTTTTGCCTGTCCAGGATATACTGTACCATGCCGGAGATGGACCAACCCCTCTGTAAGCTCCTAGGGACCCGTTGTAGCCGGGCAGCATTGAGGATCCTGAGATCAGACCCAAACCTAACTTATGTTTGTGCCATTGCAAAGTTCTTGGGGTGGATGTGGGTGATTAGAGCAAGAGCTGCTTGAAAGAACTTACTTGTCTTAAGTCTGTAATATTCAATATTGGTCGCAACTGTGAATGTAATGAATTGTGTTTTAACCAGTCCTATCATTGGCTGACTAGCACCTTAATAATCTGCTTCCATATTTGGTTCTTCCCTTTTCTCTAGGGTTTATTCCCCCACCAATTTGTTTTTACATTTCTATTATGAAACACTGTATTTAATTAATTTTTATCATCTTAACAGGCTGTGCCACCACTACCCCTAATCAATTTGCAAATGTACTTTAATGTTTTTATTGTGGCCAAATGTAATTGTATTTGTTTTATTTATATATGCTTTTATTTATAAAACTTATTTGAAATAAAGGGAACTGTATTCCTACTAGACAGCCACGCTCAATAGGGAGCTTAGGTGTGCCTGAATGGGCCATCACTGGCAGGATGGGAGGGAGGAGCTTGGCACAGCCCCACTTACACCTGTATAGGCTGTGTACTGCTTCCACACAAAAGGCTGAATACCCCCTGGAGTTCGTCTCGAGCCAGGACAGGGAAGGCAGGATGCCTGGGGACTTCGAGAAGCTTCGACCTCACTTCAAAGGCACAGCTGGACCTGAGATACCACCACTTCAGTACATTTCTGGACCTGTGTATACGCTGCCAGGAAGAAGGACTGCTGTCCTGCTGAAGAACTGCAACTCTGCTGGACTGTACTCTGCTAGACTACTGCCTTGCTGTGCTGTTGCCTTGCTGTGCTGACCTGCTGCCTGCTGCCATCCTGCTTGGGTGAGAAGGACTAGACCTGCATCTCTTGAACCCAAAACCCTAGATTGACTCCAAGGGGTAGTTGGCTGGCCTCCCTCCTAACTTTAGCCTCTGGGACAGAAGGCTCCAACAACCTTGCACCTGCACCTGGACTCTGCCATCTGTGAGTCTACCCTGCCAAGCAGTGCCACCCCAGTCCTGGACACTTGGAAGAGGGTTTAAGGTGCTCTGCCAGCCTCTGTAGATTGAGTGGAACCGATGCATCTCCTCTGATGCGCGATGAAACCCTGAGCAGAACCTATGCATCTCTGCTGCTGTGTGGATTGTACCCGCTGCAAAGACCTGCAACGCCGCCGTAATCCGCATCGCATTCTGAACCGCTGCTGTGATGTGCATTCTCGGTGCAGGCCCTCGTATCTCTCGTTGACAGCAGCCTCGACGACAACACAGGAGTCTGCATCGCAGTTCCTCAGAACCTACGCATCGATCTGACTGCGCCAAGCATCCCTGAATCCAGACTTCACATCATAGGCCCTCGTCGACGGGATCTTCCACGACAGTGCAACACGACCTCGCACCGCAGCCTCGCCGGATCTCAGAACTGATGCACCGCTTTAGCTAAAAGATACATCTTCGATGCGGATCCTCGCAAAGCAAACCAGGATTGAAGGTACTTTGTTCAGTTGGCCTGACTGGGTCCCTGTAGCCGGCCCACACTCCATTGCAGTCGGCCTGAACTTGTGTTTTTGTCCCGGTCCGGTGCTACCAGATATCCACAGTTGGCACTTTACACCTTTTGGTGCTATTTTTACTGAATCTCTCAAATTGAATATCTCAGGTTCTACTGATTGGATCTATGTTGTTTTGATCTTATTTTATCTATTAAAGATAACCCTATTTTTCTAACTCTGTTGTGGGTCCTTTTTGTGGTGTGTTTTCACTGTGTTACTGTTTGAAGTGTTGCATAAGTGCTTTACGCATTGCCTCTTGAGTTAAGCCTAATTGCTCTGCTCCAAGCTACCCAAGGGTTGAGCACAGGTTAATTTAAGGTTTGCTTGTGAGAAGAATTGTGGTTGCTGCTTGAGTAGGGTATCACCCCCCCCCCTCAACCAGTAACCCAATTTCTTAAATGTATACAATATTTCTGTATCCATTGTCTGCTAACATCACTAAACTATGTAGTAGTGCTTAAGGAAGCTCAACTTCCTGCCCCTAGAGTTATTGATGATTCAGAATCCACGTTAGCATAAGTGAATAAAAAACATTTGTTCAGCTATGAGCAAACCTTGCAGTAAACTAAATACACATCTCAAATCATACTATGATGGGTGTAGCTCATTACATAGCAGGTAAGTACCTTGCAACTTCGCAGGTAAGTTTATAATTAATTTTTATGTATTTAAGTTATGTGAATCTATATTTGTATAGATAGATAGATAATTAGACAGATGTGTATAAAAGTATATATTACACAGGCGGTGGTAGCACCAGTGTAGATATGTTTTGGTCAAAGGTTCCATTGAAAAGGCATTTTTTGTTTTCTTAATATCTTTGGTGCCATTTGACGAATCTGTCTAGAACTTTACAAAAAAAATTATATCATGCCCAGTACAGGGGGATGGGTGACAACCCGACGCTACAAGAGTGGAAACGGGCATAGATATGTATATGGTGCCAGAAAAAGTCACATACGCCAGCAGGGGCTGCCCCCGAAAGTCACATACGCCAGCAGGGGCTGTCCCCGAAAGTCACATACGCCAGCAGGGGCTGTCCCCGAAAGTTTCCTAAGGAGTGGGGCGGATGGATGTAATACTATTCCCTGGAGTTATGGTGGAGGAAGGAATTCAAATTCATGATGGGTTGTAAGGATGTCGCTGATCTGGGATGGTGTGAAATGATGTCAATGATTCTATACTTTCTTGTTATTTGCAACTGTATCGGCTGGTGGATGTCTGGTTTGTGGGAGGAGGGTGGTGGGGGAGGTGATTCAGTTGTCTTAAGTCATTGTTTATAATGTTATTTCTGTTATATTGGGGCTTGTAGCCAGATATTCTGTATGATGCCCTTATTTTCACAGATGCACCTAATGGGAAAATCAAATAAAAATATTTAAAAAATGACATCCACTTTAGATTTTTAATGGCAAAAAATGGGGGTGCGGGTCCCAAAAGTGAGATTTACCATTTCAACTAGTATAGAAATCTTTGCTCTTCGATACAGAAAAAAATGGTTTTGTGCAAATATACCAAACTTTGCACGAGAGTAAACATTTTTCGTGGAAGTGCCTTTGCTTTATTTGGTGTAACATCATTCAGTAGTTTTTGACGAATTAGCTTTTAAAAGGCGTCATGGACTGGGCATGAAAAGGTTACATTTTAGGGATAAAAGAAGTTAAGTTTTAGCAATAGCTGAACCATTAATCGGCAAATAAATATTTGCAGAGCTCAGTGGGTCAACAAAGAAAATGCTGATTTTGCTGTGGGTTCCCTGGCCGGGAACAGCGAATGCTGCTCAAGGTTCACAGGTATGGAACAGCAAATCCACAGCAAGCTTCAGGGGCCCATGTTGGCCTATGTACAGGGTCTGCAGATATAAAGCCAAGTTTGCTGACCCATGTGAAGGTCGAACATTGGATCATTGGTCTGTGGATTCTGTAACTGGATACATGAATCTTAATTTGTTTTTTAAAACAGAGCTTGGCCACAGGCCCGGGTCTTCAGGTAATCCCTGTGCCCAACGGGTTTGGTCACCTGCAGTGGGTTGAATATAAGGTCTGGCTGGAGTCCGAAGGCCATATGCAGGAGTTGGCAATTTGCAGACGGTTGGATGCAGGGCTGGACCGAAGGCCTACCCCTGTATCCATTCCATGTTGACCATGACCAAATGTCTTGTGAAGCTGGTGTTCGCCATCCACGAAGTGTTGAGTACAAGGTTTGGCTGGAGCACAGCTGAAGGGTTGACTGCCTGAGATGGTTGGATGCATGGCCTGACCACTAGAGCGCCTGTAAAGGTTTGGATGAAGGGCCATAAGCCAAGCTGAGCAGTCATCTCCTGCTACACACAGCCTTCAGCTGTACACGGCATTGGTTGGCCATCTTCATCAGGTTGGACGCAGGGCCTTCCCAAAGACCAGGCCCTGTTGCCAAGGATCTGGCATATATAATTATATGTATAGAAAGACATACATAGACAGAAATGTACAGTTACTCACGTAGTGGCCTATTCTTAAAGGTACATTTAGCTTCTAGGTGAAGGAATAAGCTGCATGATTCAGCTGACACAAGCTCTTCCTGGAGAGCCACCTGGACCTCATCTCTGTCTTACCCCTCTCGAGAAGGCTGTCTAATCTACAATGTACCCACACCTGCTATATATGCTGCCACTTTCCAGCTGCAATATTGTAGTCGGTAAGATTCTAAATCCTACCGACACAACAAGGGAATAGAGATAACCGAAAGACCATAAAGCACAGCCTCCTAAACATACTAGTAAACACAATAGGTGCTAGTGGTAAATGTACATAAAAAAGCAGCTGTGAGTCTTTAATAGTGACCCACAGTCAGGCAGAGATCTCCGCACAGGAAAAACACAGTGAGTAGTACTACTGTAGTGCTACTAAGCATACTAAAAAATACAGTTTATGAATAGGCCCCATAAGAAAGAACAGATCATGTTTATCTTTCTTTAAACCAGTAACGTGGGTACTAAAACAATCCACTTTATTTTAAAACGTTTTTTATTTTTTATTTTATTTTGAGGGAAAACAAAACTAAATAAATCACTAGTTTAGTGGCATTAGTGCTTTTAAAAAAGAGGAGAGAACTTGTCAGAAATAAGCAAGGGACCTATTGATCTCGGTTTGCTCCTGGGATGCAGCAAAGAAGTATTGTAAGATGTTTTCCCATAAGATTGTAGCAGACAGGCCATGGAGATGGGGCACTGAGACACCTAGGCTGAATAGAGGTCAAATGGTGGGGTAATGTTGGCAATACCTGTATTTCAAATGCTAACTGTCACTAAGAAGTGGTCTGGCTACTTATCATGTTGCATTTGTGCTTTCCCTTGCTGACTTAGTTTATTCACCAAAGTTCTGTCATTGAAATGTTTTCTTTTCTCTACTAACGTTCCCTTGATTTGTGACTATTGCCTGCTCCAAGACCCTGATTATGGACTGTGTTTTGGCTGTGTTGTTTCACTTTGCTTTGTTTGCTTTAACCACCTTAATTTCAGGATTGATAGCTGCCTGGGCTTGTATCATCGATGACACTGGCTTCCTCACGCATTGTTGCTTAGGTTCCCTGTGGCCCGCCATTTTAAAGCTGGTAAGCAATCGTATTGTGTTATCCACTTAATGTGTATGCATTCATGTCCATTCATAGTGCTAAAGATATCTGTGCTTCGTTTACATTTCAGTGTGCACTTAAAGTGCCTGAGAACGCCCTCCTGTGAAAAACCCATTCAGAAAGAAGACCTTAACCGAGAGAGTTGTATGTGCAAAGACTAATTATTCCTGGTTTTCACTTCTTTCTCTCACTCTCTCTCCTTTCCCCTTCCTCCCAGTATCTAGTATGTTCCTCATATTTTCCTGTGTACAAGAACCATGCTCTGGGGAGCAGATTGGGCTGTCATCCCGCACAGTTGGACAACAATTGCAAAATATGATAGGACTATGAGAACTAAAGAAAACGTTTTTGTTCCACACAAATGTTTACTTTCTGGCACACCATACAATAAGTCTGATTCTTTCGAAGCAGGGTTCTGTGGCTTCCTTTTGGTCCTGCAAAATATCATCTGACAACTTCTCTCCAGCAGGGATGGCATATTGTGAGGAGGAAGAACTCTTTTGCTCTTTAATTTCTCAGCAGCGAGCTTTCTCATGCCCAGCATTAAGATGCTTATGCATGGATGATGTTCCATAGCTGTACATGTCTCTGTGTTATCTGCTGAGTTTCTTGTCACACAGAGTATAGATAACATACTTAAATGTAAGTTTCTTCTCACCCAATGTTATAGTGAACAAATCCCAAACTACAGGTTCCAGCGGAGCCTTGGAAACTTCTTTTTCAACAACATGAATTTCTTCTTCCTGTTCCTCTTGTTCTGGATTTCAGAAATAGAAATAGTTTTGGTTCCTTAAAAAAACAAAACTACAGCAAAAAAGTAACTGTCTCCTCTGCTGCAGGATTGCGCAATGGCAAGGAGGCCAATGAAGTGTGTCGGAACTCAAGAACTATTTGAATCAGAATGAATACATGAGTTGGAAACCAATCAAACCTATGCAATGGTCCATAAGGATTCATGGGTTCTCTATGGCGCCTATGAAATAGGGATGGGTGGATCAGGCGAAATTTGGAATGCGGTACCTGGAACTGAAAACACAATTCCCACAAGGCTTAAAACATGGAAAATAAAAATGTAACTATACAGTTGTGACTTTCTCATGTATTTTGAACATGCCTATATTCAAACTACTTAGAACAATTGGATTTCCTATTGTACATATTTACGCAGTTTGCAAAACCTGTTTTTGGTATCACTGCACTTGGAACAGAAGTCCCACTTTCTGACATCACTGGGGATTGTGAAATCTCCACGAGTCCGTAAGGATCAAAAAGGAAGGAGGGGCATTATTGGTGAAACACAGACCACATCTTTAGAAAACAAACTGTTATTCGGTAGAAAAAGGACCACTCCCTTTTGCTGACACCGTTTGGAACCCTTCACGGCACAGAGAAGGAGAATAAAGCTGGAAAGTTCAGCATCTTACACAACAAGCGTATCCAAGAAAAAACAACAGCAGAGCCAAGATCCAAGAGCATCTACACAAGCCAGGGAGCTTCTGACCAGCAGCATGATGAAGGTGTAGAAGTTATTTGAAGTATCCACAACTCTGATATAAAGTGAGCAGCCACAAAAGGAATCTTGGTCTGGCAATTTTGGACACATCCAAGAGGTGAAAAGAAAGTCAATGCCTTCAAGGTAACTTGCACATTTTGTCACAAGGTTCTACAAAGCGGGCATCCAGGCATGTAGTCCCTTGGAATGACAGGGGTGATAAAATGTCTTACGGCAATGTATCCCTATGAATTCTCCCATGTTGAAGTGCAAAAAAGAAGACAAGGGCAGCAGAGGAATATGTTGTGACGGAAACTGCAGAGTGCTATCAAGTAGAATCTAATCCGTGACTGCAGACGTTTGCAACGTATTGCATCTCCTGCAACACAGTTCAGGCATTAAAAGCCAATGAGTACTCTCAAAAGAGGTGAACAAACACCTTCAGAAACACCATAAAGACTTACTTTCAAGTCTAAAAAAAAGTCAAATACTAAAAAGTATTATTAATGGTTGCTTGTCCTTAAGGCCATGTGCTACAAGGGTTGGCCGCCTGTTGGAAGTTGGTTGTAGCCCCTGCACCCAACCTCCACCAAATGCAAGTATCAAATTTATTTTATTTGCATAGTTACTTAAAACCATTGCAATAATAACACCAAACAATAAAACCTTGAATACATACGTAATACCGTTTTACACATATACAAAAGTAAAATCATTTGCGCGAGCCAATTAAAATTGCTAAAAACCATTGTAATAACAGCGGTAGACATAAGCCATAAGTGCCCATGTTAAAACATATTTCGCATCTTCGAAAAGTAAAAATCTTTCTTGTTAACAAAGTGCCAAGTGCGAGAGTATAAAAAATGTGGAATAAGGGTTTTGAGGCTATGGAGAGAGCCTAGTGCAATATTTCATAAGCAGAAAGTGCTGTGTGCAAAAGCCGAAGCTAGAGATTGAGAAGGACCTGATTGGGGGCTGCTTCGCATGGAGTGGGAGCCAGAAACACTTGCCCTACTCGAAACTCAAGCCCAAGTGCAAAAAGTGCAAGAGATCATAGTCAGAAAGTGCAAGGTGTTCAGCCATTACTTCTGTTTTACCTGTGGGGCAATGACCAAGACAATCTAGACTGGCTACCAGGAGGGTCAGGATCGGGAAAGCTTCTTGTACCCTTTAGCATTTTCTATCTCTAGGTGCAAGTACCGAAGGAGCCAAATGCAAGAGTGCTAATAAAAAAAAGTCAAGTGTAAGCTTGAGGCTACAGAAAATAACAAGTTCAAGAGTTCATAAGCATAAAGTGCTGTGTGCAAAAGTCGAGATTGGGTATCCAGAAGGATCCTGATCAGAGGCTGCTTCGCCTGGGATGGAGGCCAAAGACCCTCGCCTGACATCCAGGCTTCAAGCCCAAGTGCAGTAAGTGTTGAGTGCAGGAGGTCATAGTCCGTAAGTGCAAGGTGCTAGGAGAGATGAAATCGAGTCAGCCTAGTGTATCCCCTTTGGCAATTTCTTGTGCACCAGTGCCAGGAATTTTACTAGTCGACAGATTAGCTGCGGTTCTTTGGGAGCGAAGCAGGCCAGCACGAACGGATCCCTCTTTGGTTGAAGGGACTTTTCAGTATTTGTCTTGTTTCCGCCAGCAGCTCTTCACAGGTGCATAGCAGGTGCGGCAGATCCTTAGTATCAGTGCCACACAAGCTGCAGATCTTTGTTATGAATTCTCTCTGCCAGTGGGGGATGGCAGCAGCCCCAGATGATATTTCAGAAATTGCTCTTTGATTGATCTAGGGAAGCCAAGGCTGAAGCATTTCTGGGGTGCTTGTCTTTTCCACTAAAGAGAGGAGTTTTATTGTTTTCCACACTGATTTTTAGGTCTCGCCTAGCGATGCAGCGCTTTGCGCTGCTCGCTTTGCGAGATCTATTGTTGTCGACTTGGCTCGGAAGGGGGACAGGACATGTGCACGCGTACGGCAAGGCCTGGACAGGAGATGTGCACGCGTATGGTGCGAGCAGGAGTTGTAATAACGCCGCAAGCCGTACGCGTGCACATCAACTGTCTGTGCCGAAGCTTAACAGACAGGAGATGTGCACGCGTACGGCTCGCGGCGTTATCATAACTCCTGCTCGCACCATACGCGTGCACATCTCCTGTCCAAGCGCGGCACGCCCCACTCACCGGCTCTTGTGGGGACTCTGCGCTGCTCACCGGCTGGTCTCCTCGATGGCAGGGGGGACTCGCCTCTTCACCCGGTCCCTCTGACTTCCCTCTACGGCTTGCCAGTGCGGGGTGGGCTCCCGCCGCGCTTCTCCTACATGCGGGCTGCAACACGCGGGGCTCCCTCAGCTCACGGGAGCCCCGGACACTTCCGGCCGCGCGCTCCATGCCCCGCCCTTGTCCCAGGCAAGGTTGACTGACTTCCGGGTCGCGCTGAGAGCGGCCCGGAGAAGGCTTCCAGAACGGCTCGGGCTTGTTAAATATTGTAGCAAGAAAACCGTACACACCTCACCCTACACTCACAAAGCTTTATGGCTAAGTTTGGTTTAGGCATATTAAAGCCAGGAGACCGACGGAATTAAAATGCAGAAAGATGTTGGCGTGTACAAGAGGCGTGAGTACATTAGTTTTTCACTGGCAATAAGAGTGATTTCATTCTTCTTTTTGGTTGTTGTTGGTTAGGGAAATTGTTAAAAAAAAGTTTATTTATCCGAAGCACTCCATGAGAGGTGTATCTGTTTTCCACCTATCATCTGTCGTGATTATCTCCCCCACATATATGCATTATCCTCTCTCTCCTGTGTGCTTTTGTTTGCCAATCCTATCTTTTCTGTTGCCTCGTTATTAAAGGTCATACAGCAGCCATCCACACGGAAGTCAGACTCACCAGCCCCGGCTCTCCTATCCCTTCCGTTGATGGCTTAGCTAGACCTAGGTATAATCACTAAAACCAATCAATAAACTAGGCACATATTAATACATCGATGCACACAGAATTTCACTATTGCACTTCAGGTCCAAAGCTGACCTGCCCTGAGGCTGTCTGACTTCCGCAACCCATGGTTCTGCATTCATAATGAGTAAAATACATCTGCAGCTACCAAATGGTTGAAAAGAGGTGTGTGCAAACTGCTAGGATTATTTGCACATCAATTTGGTCACCCTGCGTAAAGAACGCAGCTTTATTAAGGAAATTAAACAACATAGTTCGGCACCAAAATTAGTTTTTCTTAGCCTTAGGACTCTGTGCATTTTACCACTGCTATGTAGCTGCCAAGGTTTCAAATTGCTTATGTCTGACATTTCCATGGTTTCAGTGCACTTATAAGTAACATTCAACAGCCAAATATGTGACATTTTGAGTGACACTTTCTGCAAGTAAATCCAAAGCAATAAGGTACATGGAAAGGGACTAATATCAGAAATTACAATTTTTTGTGCTATAAGAAGCGCTAAAAATATCTTGAAATTGCTATAAACGCCTGAAATGGAAGGTTAACCCTTGCTTTACAATAAACACCAAATATATGCAACTTTTGGTGCAGCCCCAGTTATACTATGCATAATACAATTTTAAAACAATGTGAATATTCACAGTGCTTTTCAGTCACATGCGGATATCTTGTAGCACTATGATACAGATGTCACTATCCACCACTGCACCAACAAGGACAAAATTCAGTGACTGCATTAACCAATTGAGGTTTCATAACACCTATCCCTGTATATCTTCCTTTCTATCTATTCTATGCAGCTCTCTCCCCATCTATTCACTAAGCAACATAATTCCACTACACAAATACACTCCACACAATTCCACCCCACACAATTCCACAACTCACATTCCCAATACAACCCACATAATTCCACTCCACACCATATACATCCCCTACACTCCAAAATAAAACACATAGGTAAAAGACATTTTCATTTACAACACCAATAGCTCTAACTCTTGCAAATGCGAGACCTATTGCATTGCAAATGCTTGTTTTAGCATAGAGTGGCTAGTTGGGGTATCCCATAGCTGAGTTAACCCTGTCCTGGTCAGGGATTCCTTGAGATATCCTCTGGCAGGCGATGAATCCCTCTGTTGGAGCTCCTGCCATAAATAACAATTAAGAGTGTCTGGAGCCGCTTTCCTGATTTTGCCCCAAAAGCTCCTCGCCTCACCAGGATCTGCCTCTGCAGTCCAAACTCCAGCCTGATCTGTGCTGGCGAGGTGTGCTTAGTTAGGCTGAAGATGATCCTGTATGCTTGCACTAGGATGCCGTCTAGGATTTTGGTGTCCCTGCCTCTTTGGAGATTGCTGCTGTATATTATTGTTGGCAGACGTTTGGCATGCACTATGCAGAGGAGAGGGGAGAACAATGTTTAGTTTTGATTTTAGATTCTTTAATGAATCTGATAGTGCCAGGCCTTTCCTTTATACGGTGTCCTTTTGTTGCACAAAGTTGCCTGCTTTGTCGATGATCACCCCTAGATATTTATAGTCC
Source organism: Calotriton arnoldi (assembly GCA_963921515.1). Lineage (NCBI taxonomy): Eukaryota > Metazoa > Chordata > Amphibia > Caudata > Salamandridae > Calotriton > Calotriton arnoldi. Next base: position 213,046 of record CAWUFW010005998.1, on the reverse strand, counting down.
ATGGCTGACTGAATTTGTGTCTTATTTATTTATTTACTTGAGTTTTATATAGCGCTGGCTAGACCCGAAGGTATCAGAGCGCTTTACATAAGGACACAGCGAGTTACAAGTTGCAAAAGGTTCACATAGTTACACAATGGATAAACAATACAGGAGTAAATTAGCGAACACGAAAATCGGGATAAGAAAGACCAGGGAAAGCAGGTAATCCACAGGAAGGAGACTGCACCGGGGGAAAAGAAAATGAGACAAATGTCCGAGATCCGGCTGGGTAGGTGACGGCCATAGCGGTGTGCCAGGGCCAATCTCCCCTATAACTGTCGGAGCAGCTCCACCGGGAAACGGCCATGTATGCATTTAAGGCTCCGCCAGAGTAGAGTGAGGATCAGGAGGGGATTCAAAAGACAAGAATCCAAAGACGGGTGGTAGGTGCTGGCGAGGATGGCAAAGTAGGAGTGTGGTTTTGGCAGCCATCTTAGAGTCAGGCACGTCGAGTCTATTAGTCTCCAAGGCAAGTTCTAGTTGCCACCAGTTCTAAAGTTGGATAAAATTGCAGTGCCAATAATCCTGGAAGAACATCAGGACCCTGGCCTCAAAGAGACGGCTGGACGGGTGCCAATGTGGCATTCTCTGGCGGCAGCGATGATCTGGGATTACAAGACGCTTCTGTGAAGCGCTGGGTGTGTGCCGTTATTTGTTCTGCCGTTGAGAACCAGCAGCTCTGGAAACCCAGCTCTCAGTGTCACCCTGGAGTGGGGGGGATCGGCAACTAGGCACCGGGCCGCCGGTGTTAGCACGGGGAGCGGCAGCGTGTCCAGCAGCATTCGAGGGGGTGTACGCCGTGCAGTGGAGCAGCGCGTAGCCAGCGTCCGTGTCTTGCCCCTGAACCATGCCGGTGGATTTGTCCTGTTATTGCCAATCGTCATAGAACGTGTTTTGTCAAAGTATCAGATGTTCAGTCCATTTTTGTCTGAATATTCCTGTGTTGTGTTGAGAAGGCACTGCAAGCCTACCTTGGTATGGCTGACCAAAACTTGAATTACATACATACATGAAGCTCAACAGCTCCAAACCTCCTATCCTCAGGGCATGGGAGTTGCAGGTGTTGAGTGCCAGCGTCAGGTTGGCTAAAGCAGATTAAACAGAGTGGGAGCCAGGACGCACCCCTGCTTCAACCCTTTGCTTGTTGGTATTCGCCTTGAGAGATGCGTTCCTTCTCCCAACTTCACCTGCACCCATGTGTCTGTATGAAGAGCAATTAGCAAGTCTAGGAGCATCTGGGGAAACATGGTCAAACGCTGCCCTGAAATCAATGAAGCATAGATGAAGTGGCTTTCGCCTTGCCTATAAGAAATTATACGGCCATGATGTTAGTTGTCATGCCGGAGGTTTTTGAAAACCCAGTTTGGTTGAGTGGTATTATTCCTGTTTCAGTTGCCCACGTCGAGAGTTCCCCAGTAGTATCCCTGCAAATATTTTGCCTTGTTGTTGATGAGGGCAACTAGTCGATAGTTCTTTGGCATGGACCTGTTCCCGTTTTTGTGTTTTGGAGATATTAGTGACCCTCTCCAGGAGGTTGGAATTATGCAGCTGAGTCTGATTTTGAGAAAGAGTGGCCCTAGTGCTTCTGCCCAGAAATCCACATTGTGTTTGAAAATCGCTGGGGGAATGCTGTTGGGGCCCGTGGCCCGTTCTCTCCTGCCTTTGCTGATTTGGCGCCTGATTGAATTCATCCTGGGTGACCTCGGGAGTAGCCCGGTCCATTTGCTGACAGAGGAGAGGGTGCCAGATGCTGATGCTCTTCAGAGTGGTGTTTGGTCGGGTACAAGTTGGTATCAGACTGACTTCTAAACCTGTGGAATCTGCAAGTGTGTGCTGTTTAAAGTGCTCCCAAAGATACTTTGCCCAAACATATTTAGGTATGTGAGAGTTGATTCCCCCATGTGAGGGGTGTGTAAGCTTGTTCATTGTCCCCCAAAATCGGCCACTATCATTGTGCTTGATATCGGCTAAATAAAGCAAACACAAGGAGATGAAACCCTGAAACCGGTCCTAGGATGCTTGTTTCCAGTCCAGAGAGGACCTGGCCTGGCACTTCGGGCTGGACTGCTCCCATGAGGCACAGGGTCAAGACTAATTTGCATATGGCTGGGTTCAAACTGGAATGGCATGATGAGCAAGAAAACGATGGATTTAAGCCCAGATCTCTGTACTGGGGTGAATGTATGACATTGTTCTGCATTCTGTCCATCAATTGTTGTTTTTGCATTTGTCAACCCGAGTGGGACGGGGATGCCCAGACATGAGTCCCGTGCTCTCCATGCCACTGGAGTCAAGCTATCCTGGCTGATGAGGGGTGAAACCCCGAAATCGGTCCTAGGATGCTTGTTTCCAGTCCAGGGAGGATCTGGCCTGGCACTTCGGGCTGGACTGTTCCCATGAGGCACAGGGTCAAGACTGATTTGCATATGGCTAGGTTCAAACTGGAATGGCATGGTGAGCAAAAAAACAATGGATTTAAGCCCAGATCTCTGTACTGGGGTGAATGTATGACATTGTTCTGCATTCTGTCCATCAATTATTGTTTTTGCATTTGTCACCCCGAGTGGGACGGGGATGCCCAGACGTGGGTCCCGTGCTCTCCATGCCACTGGAGTCAAGCTATCCTGGCTGATGAGGGGTGAAACCCCGAAACCGGTCCTAGGAGGCTTGTTTCCAGTCCAGGGAGGACCTGGCCTGGCACTTCTGGCTGGACTGTTCCCATGAGGCACAGGGTCAAGACTGATTTGCATATGGCTGGGTTCAAACTGGAATGGCATGGTGAGCAAAAAAACGATGGATTTAAGCCCAGATCTCTGTACTGGGGTGAATGTATGACATTGTTCTGCATTCTGTCCATCAATTGTTGTTTTTGCATTTGCCACCCCTAGTGGGACGGGGATGCCCAGACGTGGGTCCTGTGCTCTCCATGCCACTGGAGTCAAGCTATCCTGGTTGATGAGGGGTGAAACCCCGCAACCGGTCCTAGGATGCTTGTTTCCAGTCCAGGGAGGACCTGGCCTGGTACTACAGGCTGGACTGTTCCCATGAGGCACAGGGTCAAGACTGATTTGCATATGGCTGGATTCAAACTGGAATGGCATGGTGAGCAAAAAAACGATGGATTTAAGCCCAGATCTATGTACTGAGGTGAATGTATGACATTGTTCTGCATTCTGTCCATCAATTGTTGTTTTTGCATTTGTCACCCCGAGTGGTACGGGGATGCCCAGACGTGGGTCCCGGGCTTTCCATGCCACTGGAGTCAAGCTATCCTGACTGATGAGGGGTGAAACCCCGAAACCGGTCCTAGGATGCTTGTTTCCAGGCCAGGGAGGACCTGGCCTAGCACTTCGGGCTGGACTGTTCCCATGAGGCACATGGTCAAGACTGATTTGCATATGGCTGGGATCAAACTGGAATGGCATAGTGAGCAAAAATACGATGGATTTAAGCCCAGATCTCTGTACTGGGGTGAATGTATGACATTGTTCTGCATTCTGTCCATCAATTGTTGTCTTTGCATTTGATATCTGCGAATAGCATTACCCAAACCTTGTCCTCTCGTGTTCTGTTGATGGTCCACTTCAGCTTCTTCAGTGCTGTTTTTTGCTGCTGTAGTGATCCTTGCAGAGCAAACACCTCTGGGGTGCGTCAAAGGGACTTTAGCGTGCTATTTATAGATCTTTTGAGTTGCCTGAGCTGAATCCTTTGGGCCTTTGGAATGCACCCCATCTCATTGGATGTTTGGGGAGGGTTTGCTTTGAGTGGTACAGCAAACGTTTCCCTAAGCTTGGTGGTGAAAGACTCCCACCTTCCTGTTTCACTTTCTGATGAGCCCCCATATTCCCATAGGAGCGCCATTGTAGACTGAGATAGGTGCTCTATGGTTGCCTGCGCAAACTTAATTCTCTTGTAGTTGACTGTATAAACGGTGTTAGGAAATTCCTTCAATCTGTTAAATATGGGCATGATTGTTCATAAGATTGCCTCTTGAGGGCGATGGTTGCTGTCACCTAGGAGAAATAAAATGACTCGTTGGGACAAGGGGAGAGAGACGAAGGTGTAGTCTATCGTCATGCAAGTGAACGAAGAGTAGTAGGAGGCCGCTGGTGGATTATCTTCCTGAAACCTACCATTAAGAGCTCTCCGATTAAGATTCTCTAGATCAGTGATACTCAAAGTACGGCCAGTGGGCAGCTTGCGACCCTCTTGACCTTTACATGCGGCCCCCCTGGTGAACAGCAGCTGTTTAGTTGCTAGTTGCTGATCACTAATATTCAGATTTTTTTTTTAAATAAATGGGCAAGCATTTTTTTACCTGCAAATAAATGCTTGCCCATTTAACATTTTCTTTAGACCTACTTACACAATCCCTGACCCACCCAGACCCCCTACCACCACCCTGCTGGCATCAGTGTGGCCCTCGGTCACACCACAGACTGTACGTTGTGGCCCCTAGGCAAATGTTCTCGAGTACCCATGCTCTAGATCGTCCAGTAGGTCAGTTCCATTATTGGTCAAGCAGCCCTGGTTGTTTCTTCCTTGCACCAGTATGTCCCAGATTGAGGTTTAAGCTGCCGCGGTTTCATCTTGTGAGGCGCCCAGCAGGTTTAAGTTCAAGTCCCCAGTGAGGACAATGTTCACCGTTTCTCCCTCACTTATGTAATCCACAATCAGATCAGCCAACTGTCGAGCAGCTTTGGCTTTGTGTTTCGGGTGGATGTAAGTATTGATGATTATTATCTCAGTAGCTAGGTTCTGAGGTGAGGTGGTGATTTTGACAGTGTTAATATTTGGCAAGGTGGAGTGTAAATGAGCAGCTGAGGCGATCATAGGTTGCCAGGCCGCCCTATAAGTGGCCATACGTTGCCTCTGTAGCTGCAGGTGTGAAAAAGCACATGTATCCCTGCAAATGGTGTGGTTCAGCCAGCCATTTTTCCTGCATCAGGATGATATCGAAGGTTCTGATGTAATAGAGAAAATCTCGGTCAGGGATTTTGCTACAGAGACCGTTAACGCTACATGTACACATCCGAAGGCGATCTTTGCAGTGCTTGAATTTTGCCATTGTTTCCAGTGCTTGTCATTGGTTGCCGTGTTGACTATTGATTGCTGTGAGCAGCAGCCAACCACTGTTGTGCATGACTAAAGAGTTTGTGCTGTGGTGATTGGCCACCTGCGCTGGCTTGGGCATAGGAGTGCACCACCCATGGCAGGTTAGGGACATGGTTTGGCCAAACACTGCAGGCCAAGGCCTGCCTGAAGTTCAATATGTGAAATATGATTAAAACACTTATAATTTAAAATCCATCCTAAAGATATTACATCATAAAATCACTAGGTTACAAAGTTGATCAAATGTAAATATTTGTCAGATATTATAGAATGATTATAGCTCTGACGCGAATCAACAAGAATAAAAGATTATCTTCCAAACGTCTCGTATCTTCCATCCAGTCATTCTATAATGATTATAAAGATGACATAATCAAGTTCATTTGATCTCAGAAACCTCCAATGCTGAGCTCTAAAAATTGCCTGTGGCTCATTAAGCTAAATCTAAAAACAAGTCCTAGAAGTAAAGAATGAACAGGGTTGAAATGGTAAAAGGGACACTGAAATATCAGGAAACAGTCTTTACTACAAAGTGTCTTTATAGCACAATCTTTACCACGCATAGGTCTTTACCACACATGCATTTGCCACACGTGTTTACCACAAATAATAGTAAGTATAGGTCAATTAATTTTTATATAATTGAAATGTTTTTAATTTAAAAATTAATAGAATTACAATGTATATTTGTTTAAAATATGCAGAATCATTTTTTAGAAGCAAGATGTAAGAGATCTAGGTGTGGGGAAGTGTATTAATACTCAGGTATTCATTAAAAAAATAATGTATTCCCAGAGGCTCTAAATGATGCAGTTTTCAGTGTGGATATTAAAGAAGCCCTAGAAACATACCTAGAACGCAATTGGGGAACCACAAATACACGGATGACTGAAAGAGAAGCTCTGAAGGCAGTGGTGAGAGGAGAATGTGTGTCAAAGACGGTATTCGCCGACACCTAATGCAGACCCTGACCTCCTAGGAGACGCGACAAGCATAACTGACGGCACAAGAGAATGCAGACCCAGCACAGGCAAGACTTCTCCTAAAAGACAGCTGCCACATGTGAAGCCCTAGATAAACACACACTGAAGGAATACCGACAAAAGTTGCATAGGGAAGGGGATAAATCCGGTCACCTATTGGCCTGGCTCCTAAAAAGGGAAGACCCTCTCCTGCTGATCCTTACACTGAATAAGCTTGACAGAACAGCAGCAGTGACACAGGCGAGCATAAACAAGACGCTTGGGGAGTACTAGACAATCCTATATAAGAGACCTGGGGGGGGGGAGAGAGGTCCAACAGACTGACAACCCCCTAGGCAGCCTAGAGCTACTGAGGATATCTGGAGGGGACAGGGCAGACTTAGAACTGGAGATACCCCGGGAGGAAGTGCTGGCCGCCATAGATAGCTTTCCCCATGAGAAGGCCCCAGGGTAGATGGATTCCTGTAGAATGTGATCAGACATACACAGGATTACTAGCAGACAGGCACAGGGAGGTCTATCAGGAGACTTGCCAAAGGTCGATCCTGCCAGAGACGATGCGCGGTCATTGTCATGGTACAGAAGCTGGACAGGAATCTGATGGATCTGGCCTCATAAATGCCCTTATCCATGTTAAATGTGGACAAAAAAGTGCTCACTAAAATACTAGCTGCTAGACTCTTAGCCACAATGAGAGCCCTTGTCAACGAGGACTAATGTGGCTTTATTCCCGGCCGCCATACCCTGATGAATCTCAGACGTCTGCAACATGTTATGGCCTCTATGGCCTCTCCGGTGGACAATACCCTGATGGTACTTGATATTGAAAAGGCCTTTGACTTTCTTAACTGTACATACATGTTTGATGTTCTCCCCAAGATAGGCTTTGACCCTAAACTGTTAAACTGGATTTGCCTCCTATATGGCAACCCAAAAGCCCAATTTAAATCAGGGGACATACTCTAGCAGAAATGGCTTATCAAGAGGGGGGCGATTAAGGGTTGCCCCTTATTGCTGCTACTATTTGTGCTAGAAATAGAGCCCCTTGCTATTAGATTGTGACAAATGATGCAGCCTTGGGGGATGAGAGTGGGAGCCACATCTCATATTGTCTTCATGTATGCTGATAACACCTTGGTGTACTTGACCCAACCCCGGGAGTCAACCCTGTTCTCCTATGGGTGCTGGACTCTTTCTCGATGATCTCGGGCCTCTATATTAATAAACACAAGACTGCACTATACTCCCTAGTGAGATTGACAGGTGTCCCTCAATCTGAACTACTAGAGGTCGCGATCCAATAGGAACCTCATGAGTTTCGGTACCTGGGTGTGTGGGTCACTCGCACAGCCCTGGCGCACCGACAACGTAATATAATATTGATGTGGTGTTGCAGGGACTAAGTGCCTCAACAGAATTTTGGAACACTCTTCCGCTCTCTGTAATGGGGAAAGTAGTGTTGGTGAGGATGAGGTTCCTGCCACGTTGCCTGTATGTTTTGCAAAATGCCATGTACCCAGTGCAGAGCTCAGTCTTCCGAGAATTAGACAGCTTACTTGTCTATTACATAAAAAACAGAGTTCAACTGGAAATATTGAAGCTGGAGAGAGAAGGGAGGATTAGGCCTTCCAGACTTAGAGTTCTACTACACCGCCTCTGAAATTACAGCATGCAGCTACTGTCCGATGAGACCCCAAATTGGGAACACAGACTCCTAGCAGGTGTAGTGGAGGGGGATAGCCTCCCACTTCACTTGATGAGAGGGGCAAACAAGCCCGACGGCTGCCCATGGGTAGCGCAGCAGGTGGTTTACACATGGGAACAAGCAGTCAAATGAGTGCTGAAGCGCTTGCCCTTTAGTAGATCCCTGCCAATTGAATAGCTATGGCCATTTTGCCAGATCTGTGAAGTGATGAGAGCCAGGGACTGCCTGACACTAGGTGACCTTTATCCAAGGGATGCATTTCTAACCTTCGATGAGGCCAGGACGACTTTCAGGGTCCCTGTTAGACACTTTCTACAATTCACCAAGTTGGCACGCACTGCCAGGGTGGTGTGGTTGGCTTCCCAGTTACACCGCAACCTTCCGCCATGTTAGAACTGATCCTGTAGAGAAGCAGGGGAAAAGGGCTGGTGTCACACATATATATGGGACTAAAAGAAGATAAGCCACCTGTGTCCTTTAGGGCATGGATAGCCTGGGATAGGGAGTTACTGACCTCCCCCCACCCCACCCTTTGAGGGACACAGAATGGACTTGGTCCTGCGCACAGAATCAGTGGGCAGTAATGCCAGATTTAAAATGGCGCATTTCAATTATCTGCATAGAGCATATCTGGCCCATAGTAGAATACATCAGATATACCCTGGTAGGCCCTCGCCCTGCTCCAAATGCGGCCAGCCCTAGGCCACCTTCCTACACATGGTCTAGACATGTAACAAACTGGTGGGATACTGAAAAGAAGAGAAGGTGACCAAGCTCAAACAAGCAACAATGATACCCCGACAGCTCATAATACAGCATTGTACCCAAGCCTAAACAAGGGAAGATGTCCCTCAGGTTCGCAACCCTCGGTCTCTTGCTAACAAAACGCAATACACTGGTTGTCACAATAAGAATCCAAAATAACAAAATGGTGTGAGTATATGTCAGAGTGGGCACTCGCAGACGAAATCCAATTAAGGTTGATCCAAAGAGATGATAAGGTGCAAGAGGACATTCTATAGTGGGCAGAGACAGGCTGGTAAATAATCAGCTAGTCCACAATGAGGATGGTAATACCCCTATTCTGACAACGGGTAACTCAATCGGCTGGGGTGTGGGATTGCAAGCCTAGAGGGGACCTGATGGCGGGAGGGTATGGATGGTTATGTGACCTGACTATGTAATGTGAGCTGACTTAAATGCTTGATTAGTTTTCCTTATTTCTACTTTCGACATGGACTGCAGTGTTCAGCAGCCCCTTTTGAAAAATATCGCAAAATAAAGATGTTAAAAAAATACTAGTGTATTAATTATTTTAATTAATTTAACATTATTTAAATTATAATGCATATTCGTTTAGAGCATGCCAAATAATTTTTAGCACTTCCTAGAACAAAAGGGGGGACCCAACCGTTGAATTTAAGGTGCTGGAATTAATTCACCAGACTGAGAGCATTCACTTGTTTGAATGTTCTTAAGCATTTATTCGCTTATCATTTATATTCTTTACTGCTAACTCATTTACGTTTATAAAGCATGCCTAACCATAAGACACACCATTTTCACAGTGAATTACATATATTAAACAAACATTTTAAACTTCAACGAAATTGAAATACATTCATTAAAGACAATAATCATAAACGTATAAAACATAAATGGTGAAGTGCATTCTAGTTGAATCCAGTCAATTTATAATACAACAACCAGTACTGACTAAGCAGTACTAATTCTGTATAAAGAATCAAAGGTTGAAGGCTGCTGGGTATAAATCATTATTGTACAGGGGCAATTCATTTTTACTCGCTCCCTGCATAAAGACATATTTATTAGTTGATTTATCCCAGCAGTACTGGACGCCGACGCGCTACGAGCCCCATCCTAGTTAATTGGTTCTCTTCAGGGCCTTTAGACTGGATTTGTTCTGGAAAAAGAAATCCAGAATACATTAATATAGCTCTCCCCTAATTTAGTTCATTACTTCACTTTGCTTTTTAAATGCATTGATTACCTGCACTCGTTCTAATTTTGAGTTCACATTTTTCTTGTTTGAATCCTTCCTAATGAAGTGTTCTGCCTATGGCTCAGGCAATTTAGGACACTAAGGGGAAAAGTTGGAAAAATGAACGTCATTTTCACCTTTCCTTCGGCTGTTCTCTTCTTTGTTAGAACATGAATCAAATACGTGGTATTTAAATTATAATGCATATTCGTTTAGAGTATGCCAAATAATTTTTAGCAGCAGGATGTAAGGGACCTAAAGGAAATGGGTAAGGAAGGGTATTAGTATTTGTGTATTAATTAAAATACTTGTGTATTAATTGCTCTAATTCATTCAAAATATTTAAATTACAATGCATATTTGTTTAAAATATGCAAAATCATTTTTAGGAGTGGGATGTAAGTGATCTACGAGTACTGGGGTGGGTGAAGTGTATTAACTCTCAGGTATTAAATAAATTACTTGTGCATGCCTATTTGTTTAAAATATGCAAAATAATTTTTTAGGAGTGAGATGTAAAGGATCTAGGGGTAATGAGTGGGGAAGTGCATTAATACTCAGGTATTTGGTTAAAGTGCATGTGTATTTATTAATATAATTAATTTACAATTAATAACATTACAATGCATATTTTGTTAAAATATGCCAAATAGTTTCTTAGGAGTGGGATTTAAGGGATCTAGGGGGAATCCGTGGGGAAGTGTATTAATACACAGGTATTAATTACAGTACTTGCATACTAATAACTGATTAAAATAAAAAGTATAACTTAATATAGAAATGTATGGCAAAAATGGAAAGGTAAGCCAAATATTTCAAACAATAATCTTTAACATTTAAAAAATATACAATAATTATTATAATGTAAACATGTATACACAATTAGTCCATATTCATATTTTTATTTGATGCAATAAAATATTTAAAAAATATTTAAAAAGTTAATATTTATCAAATATATTGTTTTATTTTTACAAAATTTATAAACATTATTTATGAAAATGTATTAACATTTAAACAAAAATACTTAAACAGTTACCCACAGTTTCTCTTTCATTACTATGGTAGAAATTGTCCTTTTTTTCTTTTTCTTTTTCTGGCTGACGCTCTTGGTTGTGCATCTGTTTCTACAGTCGGTGGAGCGTTGTAGTCAAGATGAAAAGCACGGAGGAGCTGCGATCAGGTAAGAACAATCTAATTTTACTTAAAATAACATATAGGTTAGCAAATTTACTGTACAGAGAAATATAGGCATTGCACGTATTTTATGTTTTAACCACTGTAATATCCCCATACAAGGTTGTGTTCATCTGCACACATCGAGTCAGTTGTCTTTTTTTTTATTAAAAAAAGGGTTATGAAAACGATTTTTTTTTATACAAAAAAGACAACCTTTTTGGGTTTTTTAATCAGGTTTCCGTTTTTATGAAGAAAACACCGACTAAAAGGAGTATGTGTTTAAAAAAAAAAATTGGGCTGTATAGACATTAGTATTAATTTAATATAAAGAAAAGAAGTGATGGAACAAAGAAGATGGCATTGCAGATTTAAGTATACGTTTTTTTTGAAAATTTTTTTTTAAAGAATGGTCCACCCAAAAATAAAGTTTAACAGAAGGAATATAAAAGGGGGGCATGGCTTCGGAGCCATCAATGGCAGACGCGTGAGCTGAGAGCTCCGCGCCAGCCGTGCCATTTCTCCTGTTTCCCGTGGTGTCCGCCTGTGCCTGGGGGCGCTTCCTGGGGACCTGACCCGCCGGAGGTGCCGGGGACCCGATGCCGTTCCTCTGAGGGCCGGAGGTGAGCGGGGAGCGACATTGGGACAGCGTGAGGCCAGCGCTGCTGCGCCACAATGGCGGCCTGAGGTAGCCCCGGAGCAGCGGAGGAGGAGGCGGGCTGCGGCCGGCCCCTGGGAGAAGACACGACTGGCTGGCAGCGGACTCCGGAGCTTGGAGTACCGCTGGCAACTCGAGGCCCAGCTGGGGGCCGCTCCTGAACTAGAGAAGGCGAGCGTTGCCGGCCCGGCTGGGGCCCTGTGAGACGCGCCGCAGCACGTGCAGCATTACGGGAGCAGGGGGCGGACCACGTCGGAGGGCACCGAGCTGCTTCCCCTGATCGCTGACTTGAGGAGAACAGCGCAGACGCCTGGGGAGGCAGCGGCATAGTGGAGAGCGCCCGCGCACCCCCCCCCCCCGGGAAGCACTTCACCCGAGAAGAGCGGCAGAGGCATCATGGGAGGCCGGGAGGCCGGCTGCTGGTGCACTGGTGCTATGCGGTAGGGGCAGATATCCTGTCTGGGCCCTCTAAGTGATAGTGGATGTTGCAGGCTTGTCTGGGGCCCCAGAAGACCCACCGAAAACGACCCCAGGCTGCGCGTGGGCACCGAGCAGGGTGTGTGACGCAATCCACTTGTGGAGTGTTACTGCGGGGCCAGACGGCAGTGGAGATGATCGGCCATAATTGGAGCCCCGTGCCATGCTTTGACTTCACGCGCTGGTGCTGTGCGACTCCGGGGCTGGCCGTTCCGGCGGGAACTGTGTTGGGAGGTACGCCCATTGGCTGAGGAGGTAGCATTGAGGTGCTACCGCCAAGCCAGGGGGCCCTGCATCATCCTGTGACCCGGGTGGTTCACCCGAACTGGAGGTTGAAGATAGTGGCCCCGCTGATCACGTTGGGGTCCGACTGTGAGGCGGTAAGGAGCAGGGCCAGGAGGCCTCAGACGGCGGAAGTGGATGCGAACTGGGCTAGGGTCCAGGCGGGCCGGAGGGGTGACCCGGAGCCCGAGGAGGACACCTGGCCAGACATACAAAATATGGCCTGGGCACGGCAGGCCTAAGACGCACTGTGGAGCGGTACGGCCCCCATCAGACCTGCTAATGTGAGGACCCTCTGCGTGGGCGACAAGGTCTGAACCCAGGCACTGCACGTGCGAGACTTTGGGTAAGTGCTCTGTTAGACGGACCTGGTGGTTTCTTGGGCTGACACGGAGCGGGGCCGCTTAAAGGGCGGCAGCTGAAGGGACAATTGAGCCGCAGCTGGTGGAGCTTCAACCTAACGTTGGAGTATTGTGAGACTGAGATCCTGGCTCCGGCTCCCCGGCCACCTAGAGAAGGACGTACTAGATCATTGGCTAGAGATTGTGCTCCCCTGGCGATGGGAAAGCCTAGAGGGAAGCAGGTGGGGCCTCCCCCGGAGCAGGAGGACAGTGCGCCTGACCAGGGGCAAAAGGAGTCGGGGAGAACCCTCGGAGGTACCTGTCCACCAGCAGCTGGCCAAGATTTTAGAAGCTATTGCTGACACCAAGGCGACGCTCCACCAGGATATCAGCAGTGTTGCAGTGGGCCTGGGCTTGCTGAGGACGGAGCATGCTAAGCTAGCGGACAGGGTGAAGCAGACTGAATCTTCCCTGGCGGTTCTCACCCTGGCACAGCAGGCTCTGATTGGGCAGGTCGGGGAGCTGTCCAACAGGGTTAACGTACTGGAACGGCGAGCAGAAGATGCGGAGGGGCGGAACCGGAGGAACAATGTGAGGGTCTTGGGTTTGCCGGAAGGAGTGGAGGGCCATGACATGGTCAAATATTTGGAGGGTTGGCTCCGTGCGGTGGTGGCGCCAGAGGGCCTATCTCAGTTCTATACGTTGGAGAGAGCTCACCGTGTGCCCACCAGGCCACCGGCGCGGGGGAGGCCTCCGCGCCCTGTGGTGGCCCGACTACTCCACTTCAAGGACAGGGACGTGTTACTGCAGAAAGCGCGCTCGGAGGGGCCGTATGAGGTTGAGAACAGTAAGGTGTCGCTGTTTCCAGACTACACATTAGAAGTCCAGAGGCGCCGCACCTCTTTCCTTGAGGTCAAAAGAGCCTTGCGGGAGGAAGGGATTCAGTATTCCTTGATGTTTCCGGCTCGGCTCCGGATAATGTTGGAAGGGAAGACTCACTTTTGCAAGGATCCGAAGTCCGCCTGGGAGTGGATTGAGGTCTATAAAACTGAAGGTCCGCACATGACGCAGAAAGGAGGGGCCCCGACCAGAGACAGGGAACCTGGGAAGAGACTATGAAGACGTCAAAAATGGGGGACTGCAAAGAAGCTGAGCCCGTCACAGACCGAAAAGGAAAGAGCGGAGGCACTACAGGCAGTGGCAGTCATGATGCAGGGCCAGAGATCGCCGTCGGAGAGGGGCTCGGGATAGTGTGATTTGTAGACGGCTATTCTCACTTTCCCCTTTACACTCTCCCTCGCTCTACTGTGCTGGGTTACCCTCTTCCTGTTCTCCCCCACCTGACCTTCTTTTTCTCAGCGGGGGTCCCTGATGGGGGCGGGGAGGGTGGCCGGGCCCCGCCTGGGCGCAGGCTGGAGCGGCCAATCACGGCTGAGGTGTCAAGAGAGAATTTTTGTTCCTTGTTGGGCATCTGTTGAGGTTGCTGCACTCCCCCTTAGGTCCTTGCGCTAGTAGCTTTGGGCCTTAACCAGTTGATGCAGTTTTGTCTGCGGTTTGGGTGGATGGCCGTTGCTAGACCGCTCTGGGGTTGGGGAGTTGTCCAAATGGGGGTGTTTGTTATTGATTTTTGTTTTGTGCATGCAGATGGGGCGGAGGAGTGAAGTCTGGAGTGTCCGCTGACAAGGGTGTGGTGGGGGTCTTTGGGGGGGGCTTGGATCACATCCAATTCAATGCATAATACATTCAAGTTCATTACGTGGAATGTGAGGGGGATGGGGTCCATGGTTAAAAGATATAAGATCTATGCCTACTTGAAGAGGAGAGACGTGCAGGTGGCCCTCTTGCAAGAGACCCACCTGACTAGTGGCGAAGTGAATAAGCTGTGCAGGAGGTGGAGGGGCCAGATATACGCTTCTACTTATTCTGCTTTTGCTAGGGGGGCACTGATATGGGTGAGGCCAGGGGTCCCATTCGTATGTACCCGCACCAAAGTGGACAGCGAGGGACGATATGTCCTGGTGGCAGGGAGATTGGCTGGACGGGAGGTGATGTTTGGGAGTGTGTACGTACCTAATGTGTATCAGGTGATATTCCTCACCGCCCTCTCAGCACAGTTGGTTGATTATATGGGGGACAAGTAGTCATTGGGGGTGATTTCCAGTGTATGGCAGACACTGCGGCAGATAGGTCACACCCCCCCACCCCCCCCAGGCTCACCGACACATCGAGTGGCAGCGGGGTTCCAGGATTGGATGAGTCGCTGGGGCCTGGAAGATATCTGGAGTGTGCAGCACACGACGGATAGGGAATACTCGTACTTCTCCCTAATGCGCCAGGTACACACCAGGCTAGATGCCTGGTGTGCACACCAGACTTTAGCGCATCTGTTACGCAAACAGAGTATCTGGGTAGGACCCTTTCGGATCACAGTCCGTTACTGTTGACCCTCCAACCAATTGGGAAACGACCGCCGATTTCGCTGTGGCGTCTGAACCCACTTGCATTGGAAGATGGGCCTTTCCGGGATTCTCTGGGGGCTCTTATTGAGTCATACTTCCCACTTAATGCCGAGTCTGCGTCCTCTGTGTTGGTTGAATGGGAAGCATTCAAGGTGGTGGTGAGAGGCCATTGCCTGGGACAATCCATAGGTGCGCAGCGGGAGACTCAGCAGGAATTTCTGGATTTGGAATCCCGGATTAGGCAGCTGGACAATGTTCAGGGCCAGGGAACTGACTCTGCTGAGCTCTTACAACAAGCCCGCGCTAGCTACAGTGATGCGCTGGAGAGGTTGCGATGCCACAGTTATAAATAATACCTAGACAGGGTGCAGAAGGAGGAGGGGAGGGCCGGCCGGCTACTGGCTTGGTTGATCAAACCTGAAGGTAGGGGGGCACCGATTATGCAGGTCCAATCAGACTCCGGGGAGTCGGTCCATGACCCTGAGGCCGTCAATGGCCTGTTCCGTACCTTTTATGAGAAGCTATATACCAGCCCTGAGCCGGTCTCTCGTTCCGAAATACGGGACTTTCTGGAAACTTTGCCATTAAAGGTGCTGGATGAACAGGTGCAAGAGGAACTGGGAGGCCCTGTGACCCTGCATGAGGTCAGGGCTGCCATTTCAGCCATGGCAAAAGGGAAGACGCTGGGGCCTGACGGCCTTCCGGCGGAATTCTTTGCCACCTATAAGGACCTATTGGCGTCAAGACTAGTGACTTTATATGCTGAATCCCTACACCGCGGGGTCCTCCCCGAGTCGACCCAGAGCGCGTTGGTGATACCCCTCCCTAAGTCTAAAGAAGCGACTGCTCCAGTAACAGAGTACAGACCACTCTCTATGCTCAACCTTTATGTTAAAATCCTCAGTAAAATACTGGCTTTGCGACTACTCCCGCAAATGCAAACTGTCATTCATGCGGACCAGAATGGGTTCATCCCCTCCCGTAACACCTCCTATAACCTGCGTAGGCTGTATTATGTCCTGTTTCACAAGGAGTTACGGTCCAGGCCCTCGGCGGCTGCTTTGTCAGTCGACCTAGAAAAGGCCTTCGACATAGTAGGATGGGAGTTTCTTTTTGAGACTATGCTACGATTAGGACTTGAGGAGGATTTGGTGAAGTGGGTTCAATTGTTGTATACCTCACCGATGGCGCGGGTTTGTACCGGAAAAGCTGTGTCCTCTCAGTATCTGATACAACGGGGTACTCGGCAGGGGTGCCCCCTTTCGCCCCTCTTATTTGCCCTGGCAATTGAACCACTTGTTGAGCTGATCCGGCAGGGGGGAGCGGGGATAGGACTTAGTTTAGATGGGCGGATGCATATGATTTCCTTGTATGCAGACGACCTCCTGATCTACTTAGGGGAGGCGGTACCTGGCACCTCAACGACGCTTACACTGCTGGAGCGTTTTAAGGTACTGTTGGGTTTACGGGTGAACAAGAGAAAGACCTACCTATTCCCCCTGTTGGGACCGGAACACCGGCCGGGGATACTGCCGATCGACATTAACTGGGCTCCTCACTCCATCAAATATTTGGGAATCCATGTTTTCCATTCTTTGGAAGACCTACGGGAAGGGAATTTGGATAGGGCGCTACGGTCGCTCCGGGCCTGTGTACACTTCTGGCACTCACTGCAATTGCAGATTATGGCACGAATCTCCCTCCTTAAGATGGTCATGTTGCCGAGGCTATTGTATTTTTTTGTTAACTTACCGACCCTGATGCCACGAGGGTGGTTCAGACCCTTGAATGCCCTGGTGAGGGATCTGATATGGGGGGATGACAGGCGGAGGGTCTCCCTGTGGACGTTGCAGCGCCCAATGGTGGAAGGTGGCTTGGGGTGCCGGACTTTGAATTATATATGTTGGCGGCCCAACTGCAGTGGCTGGCACAGTGGGTGGAGGGAGTGAATGCAGCGGGTACATGGCTGCTGGAACCCAATGGTGAACCGGACATGTTGTTGGCTAAATTATTGAGACCGGCAGTCACTGTCCCATATAAGTCGGTATTACAGCGTACAGCCATACAGACCTGGCAACGCTGTGTTCGCAAGTTGGGTGGGACTCCGTGGTACTCACCCGCGCTACCGCTGGTTGGGCTCCCACATGGGGATCCGGTGACAGTGTTCATGGCGGAACAATTGGGGTCCTGGACAGAGGTGAGCTTAGATACGGTGGGTGATTGCTACAAAGACGGCTCTATGGTCCCGTTTGTGGACTTGATGGAGAATTATGGCCTTTCTCCCGGTCAGTTCCTGCAGTACGAAGCCTTGGTTCGAACCTTTGGACAGTTATGGGGTGGAAGTAGAGATGAACCAACGACTCACTTGGTGCTGCATGCGCTGACTACTCAGGGCACCGCGTGACACCAAGTGAAGTGGCACCATGAGGCCCTGGTTGCCGCATCCGTTAGCCCTATGGGAGCCCTCCAAGGCAAATGGGAGAGGGCGATAGGTAGGGAGTTCACTGATGGGGAATGGGGGAAAGTACTGAGGTACCATAAGAAAATATCGAGGAACACCAGGCTTAAGTACACGCAGTTCAACTACCTTCATATGGTTTATATGACGCCTCACAGACTCAATGTTACATATGGTGGTGAGCAGAGAAAATGTCCGAGGTGTGCTTATGTAGATGCTGGGTTCATACACATGACCTGGAGCTGTGGAGTAGTGCAGGGGTACTGGGTAGAAATCCTGGATAAGATAAAGACAGCATTGGGGAGGGAACTGGCGCTGACTATAGAAGTCTGTTTGTTAGGGCTCTTTCCACGCCCTCCCAAAAGGAAGGTGGGAAACCGATTTATTGACCTGGCATTGGGCCTAGCTAAACGACGGATAGCGCTGGTGTGGAAGGCTCCCGCTGGGCCGCAGGTGGCCAGTTGGAACAGAGAGGTCATTGATTGGGCAGGAGCGGAGGGCAGAGCCCTGAGTTGGGAGGAAGTGAGGGGTATCCGGAGACAACCGATAGCAGACCTATGGAAAGAAGTGCTGGCGAACTGGGAAAATCCAGAGAGGGAACAGACGACAGGTGGGGAGTCTGGGAGTGACAGTGAGTGATTTGCGTGCTCTCACACGGAAGACGTTGGGTTCACAAAGGGGGGCGAGCACGGTATATCCGCTACGAGAAGATGAACCAGTGGGCCTGGAAAGGGGAAAGACAGACGGAGCATGAGAAAACGGGATCGGTGGGTGGGGAGAGGGCAATCTCCCCGACTTTCCCCTCCCCCCCCCGAGAGACCCGCACACCACACAGAACAAATTATGTAATTGACAGGATCAACGAATGCATCCCTCGACTCGGATGGTACTCGGGCCCCCTATGCATGCCGTATTTTAATAAGTTTCCATTTATTTTTTGTTTCTTTTCCTTTTCTTTCCTTTTTAATGGTTGCATTGGTATTGGTTATGGATGTAAGAGTGACATTGATGAGGACATTCCCTGAATTCTGGGTAGAGGCTCCAACCGCCCACCGAGACAAGGCAGAGATGAGCAGTAGACCGGGGTCGCGAACACCATTACAGGAATGTGATGGGGGGGCGATGGGCATGCAAAAAGTGGTGGACAGTAAGCGATTGAGTAAGATAAATGTCGCCATGCACTACCCCAAGAAAGAAACGTATGTATCTCTGTCTAAATGTTGAAAGAGAATAATACTGAAAAGTGTTGCAAATACTGCTTGTGAAATTGTAACGAATATACAAAATATCAATAAAAATATGTTTAAAAAAAAATAACAGAAGGAATATAATAGAAGAAATGGATCTTTAAATCATGTAGGAAATTCAGATTTTTATTTATATTTTTTAAGAAAATATATTTTATTTGAATACATTTTTCAGATTGTGGTTAACTTTAATGGATTGTTGGATTACCTGAGACTCTTGCTGAGTGGATGGCTAAGTAATCACCTACAGTTGAAGGCAGGAGACAACACAGGTAGGACAAAATAAATGTAAAACAATTTAGAATAATTGCAATTAAATGTTGGTAATTTTTTAAAACAGGCGAGTAATGCTTTTTATTTATTAATATTGTTAGTAATATAGGATGTGGGGCAGAGGAACATGGCGGCCGCTAGCTAAACGGCCGCGGCTCGGCTCCCCCTTGGGTCCTATTAAGCTATGGACCCCTGCTAGAGGAGTTTTTCTCTCCCCTTTTTTTGTCCCTCCCCCCCCCTGTACCTGAGGATATGCGATCTGAGTTGATTTCTCCCGGTTTTGGACACTCCGATATCGGCGAGAGTGTAGCGGTTGGCGTGGTTTGTGGCTGGCGCTGGGAAGAAGCAGCCCGGACTCGGTGGAGACGCAATTCGGCTCTTTTCCTGTTCCGAGTCGCGGGAGGCAGAGCCAGCACCAGCGTATGCGTGCCTCCAACCCCCCATGTCTGCTGTGTTCCGGGAGTAGTTGCGGACCTTCAGGTAGGGTGTCGCCGAGTTTGGTCCCACATATCTCCGGAGGACGCATATCTTAAGGGCAGCAACGAAGGTAAGAAGAAATTCTTCTTTCTCCCAGGGGGTACTAAAAACGAAGCCTTAACATCCCCGGTGCTTGGCCTATATACTCTTCAAACTAGGAAAAAATTTCAGGCAAGAGAGGCACAGGGTAAGAAACAAGATAAGTGTATGGAGACAGGAGAAGCTGGCAAGCTAGGTGGGCCAGTGGCAGCAGATAACCATGCACCAAAAATAAATAGATACACCTTACGGACAAGAGTTGCCCACTCCTTTAACAACGACATTATCAAACCCAGTCTGTTTCCACGAACCCCCTCAGGAATCTCTGAAGTAAAAATATCTACGCAACAGCGCAGGCATAAAGGGCCCATTACGGATGACAGCGCCAACCTAAAAGGCAAAGAGGCTGACGTTGGCAAGGGAAAAGGAAGGGGTAAGAGGGCTATTCCCTCTAAGGTTAAAATTACGCCCTCGCTTAAAACCTATTATAAAGTCATGTCTACCTCTACTGCCTCAGTAGGTGATATATTAAAGAACGCGGGCCAGGGCAGTCTATCTGCAGAAGCATTCAGTTCTGTAAGCTCCTCAATAGGGGGGGCGGGCAATGTTGTGAAAGTGCCTGATATAGCCTCTGATAGGATATTAAGTACGCATCCATCAGTGAGCTTATCAAATAGATATTCAGCCTTAGCCATAGATGAACCCCCAGATGTGTCTCTGAAATCTCTTAAGGCCTCCAATACTACCTCTCTTAACACCACAGAAGACAACGCAACAATGGAAAATTCAGTTGGTACAACAGGTACGCCAGGTACACCAGGTACGTCATGCTCCCTGGCCGATATATTATTGGCTATGAAGGATGAAATGGCCAACAGATTTACTGTGTCCGAGACAAAGCAAGCTGAAATGACCAATAGATTTGCAGTCTCCGAAGCGAACCAGGCAGCTATTCAAGCTTCCTGTGAAGTACTAGCTAAAAGGCTAGATGAAGTCGTATTAAGAACAGACGCAATTGAACTGGAAATTCCTAAAATTAGGGACACCATGCATTCTACCACAGCGGAGCTGGTGAAGCTAACGGCCCAGAACAAAGAACTGAAAGACGATATTGAGCGCCTGGAGAACCACTCCAGGAGGAACAACCTGCGGCTTTTGAATGTCCCTGAAGCATTGGAAGGATAGGATATAAAGGAGTTCGTGATATCTGTGTTAAAAGAGACAGTGCTAAAGAATGTGTCTGAAGTAGACCTAGCAAGTGAAATACAAAGGGTTCATCGCGACCCCTTCAAAAGGAACCTTGCAAGACAAAAACCTAGGAAAATATTGGTGAATTTTCTAATTTATTCAGTCAAGGAGCAGATCTTGTCATCCGCCCTCAAAGAAGGCACCATAACTTCTAATGGTTCTAGTCCCTTCTCCTTTCAAATAAGATCAGACATTTCTCATGTGACAGCAACACGACAGTGGGAGTTAGGGAAAAGGCTAGAGGAGTTGAATAGCATCAGGGCTAAGGCACAGTTAAAGTTCCCTGCACAATTACGCGTAATGTGGAAAAACCACATGCATCAGATTAGATCTAGCGAGGAGGTAGATGAACTTATAGCGAAAATTAAAACTGAGCGGGGGGGGGAAGGAGGGCATTGAGGAAGAGGGGAGATATCTGATTCGATCTGTTTTCCATCTGATTTTTTTTTTTTTTACTGATAGCAGGACCTAAATTATACATGTAGTTTCTACCCCAAGGGGGGGAAAGGGGCCGAATAGGCTTGCCTATTGGAAGGGAGGGTTCCTCATGGGAAGGGGAGGTACTGGGGGAGATGGGAGGGGGGGGTGCACCGGGTGGGGAGCAGTGGGTAAAAAACAAAAAAAATGAACCTCATCTCACTTTAGATTTAAGGAAATACTGTCAAGTCGGTATAACAGATCAGCAGATCAATGGCAGGAAACCAAAATAAAAGGGATAGTAGGACCATCTTTATTTCCTGGAATGTTAATGGGTTAAGGTGTCCTCGTAGGCAAAGGCTGATTTTAAAATATTTAGAACTTTCCTCGGCCCAAGTGTGTATTCTGCAGGAGACACATCTGAGCCTTTTGGAAAGTCGTTCTGTTTTTTCAGGAGTGCCCTGGATAAAATGCTACTGTACTTCGCAGCAAACGATCCACAGTAGAGGTGTAGCAATTTTGATTAAGCATGGTGCCCCCTGTTCTATACAAAACTCGCAGTCGGATCACACTGGGAGGTGGTTGGTTGCACAATTGGCTCTGGAGAACTCAGACTTAGTCTGTGCCTCGTTTTATGGCCCAAATGTAGATGACCCGACATATATCTGCAAGTTGCAATCAATATTGACAACAGAAACTCTTCCTTTTATAATCGGTGGAGACTTCAATGTCCTCTTGGACCCTTCAAAAGATAGGTCCAATTTGAGTTATCATGTGGGGGCCCCCAGGGTACGTCGTGCATTGTTAAATATGCTACACGACTTGGACTTAGTGGATGTGTGGAGGGCAAAGAAGGGAGATCTACAGGGCTTTACGTTTTACAGCAAAAAGCACCGTCACTCCTCCAGAATCGACTATATATTGACGGATAGATCCACTCTGGGCGGTCTGGAGGGAATCTCAGTCTTGCCAAGCCTCCTTTCAGACCATGCCCCAGTGCAGTTTTCACTTCAAAGTAAAGGGCGCTCGGTACAGACAAGATGGACGCTCAATAGGGCTATGCTTCTGGATTCCGAAATTATCCAGGCTGTTAAGCAGTCTACATTAGAATTTTTTTCTTTGAATATGGGCTCCACAACCATGGATTTTATTTGGGATGCCTACAAGGCAAACTTGAGAGGGAGGCTCCATGGTCTTATATGTTCCAAGAATAGAGCCGAGGCTAGGGCCCTAAAAATAATTGAGGAAAAAATAGCTAAGTTAGAGAGCGAGAGGAATAGATTAAGTCATGGGGACCAAGGGCATCTGCGACAAGTTATGAGCGACCTAGAAGATGCAAGACAGGATTACAGGGGGAAACTAGATACAAAGTGTAGGGCACAATGGCATACCAAGAGTATGCAAAACTTTGAATATGGGGAGAAAGCAGGTGCCCTACTGGCCTGGAAAGCAAGAACCGATCGATCTAAGAACAACATTACTGAATTGATAGTTAATAGCAAGGGGGAGAAATCGAGGAGTTTTGAAGATATGCAAACTTGTTTGCTTTCTCTTTTTTCGGATCTCTATAAAGAGGATCTGGCTCCGTCTCCAAGCACTATACAAGCATGGTTGAGGACTAAATCTTTGCCTTCCCTGTCAGAGGAGAGCCGTAACAATTTAGAGGCCCCCATTACATCAGAGGAGATAACCGAGCGAATTAAAAAATGTAAGAATAAAAAGGCTGCAGGTATGGACTCGCTTCCGAATGAAGTGTATAAACTGTTAGCAGAGGAGCTGACCCCGGTACTGGGTACCATCTTTAATTCAGTGTACTGCCTCACAGATAAAGTCCCAGAGTCTTGGAAGGAGGCTACAATTGTCCTGATTTTAAAACCAGGCAAGGACCCGTTAAAGGCCGACTCATACCGTCCAATCTCCCTGCTGAACGCCGACTATAAGATCTTTATGGGCATTCTAGCAGGGAGATTGGCGAAATTGGTCCCTAGCTTGATCCATATTGACCAGAAGGGCTTTGTCGCTGGAAGGCACATCCAGGAACAGACTCAATTGTTAATAGGAAACATCGACTTGGCCATTGAAAGATCTGACCCTTTGGCCATAGTTGCTTTGGACGCGGCCAAGGCCTTTGATAGGGTTTGCTGGGTGTACCTTTGGGAGGTACTAGAGGCAATGGGGTTCGGCCCGATTTTTACTCAAACCCTGAGAAACTGCTATCAGGGAGCCTCTGCTCGGATCCTGTTGAACGGTCTGCTGACTCCTACTTTTAACATCCAGAGGGGGACCCGGCAGGGTTGCCCGATCTCGCCTCTCCTGTTTAACATCTATATTGAACCGTTGGCTCAAGCTATTAGATTAGACGACTTAATTTATCCCTTTAAGTCTCAACATTATAGTTGTAAGTTAGCTTTGTATGCTGATGACTTAATACTGTACACTAACGATCCTGAGGTGGTTATTCCTCGGGTGGAGGAGCTTCTGGAGAGGTTTGGGACCCTGTCAGGCTATCTAGCAAACACATCAAAGACCGAGGTGATGTGCTGGAATCTAGATCAATGGGAAGGCACAAACAGCAACAAGTTAAAATACTTAGGTATCATCATCGTTAAAGACTTGGAAAAAATTCCCCAGATTAACTTGAACAGAACTATTAAAGAAATAGATCGCCTCTTTGCTAGATGGAGGAACCTCCCCTTAACCATTTACGGGAAAGTTAATTTAGTAAAGATGGTCATTCTTCCCAAGCTTTCGTACCTGTTCTCCACAATACCCTTGGCCTTTCCACATAAGTGCATTAGCAAGGTGCAGAGTAAGATCGGGAGCTTCATCTGGGGAGATAAGGGTGTGAGGCTGTCATGGAAGAAATTGAGACGCAGACTAAATAAAGGGGGCTGGCTCTTCCTGATATAAGCTGGTACGCAGCAGCATTTCAATTTAAGGAAGTTCGGATGCTACTTGCGAAACCAGATGAGTCGGCGTGGGGAATGCTGTTGGGAGAAATGGTAAGAACGGAAGGAGGAGGAGGTGGTGAGGCGTTTTTATATAAATTCGGGGCTCCAAAATATTTCAAGCGAGTACGTCTGAAGGTTCTCAGGGCAGCTCTGGAAACATGGTACAAAGTCAGAATTAGATGGGGGATAGGATACTACTCTGACCTAGCACCTATCTGGGGCTCCCCTGGAACACCCTGTTGCCGTAGAGATAGCCTGGCGGTACCCATTAAGAGTGCGGGCATAAACATCTGGTCCGACCTGTTAGATTCAGGGGGATACACTCCTGGGAACTATTGAGGGCCAGGATTGGTACAGGGTTCTCCAGATTTAAATATTTACAACTGGTATCCTGGTTTGATGCAGAAAAAGGCGAAACAAGAGGGAATTGGGATATGGAAAGTCTGTGCCACTCTACACACCCAATAAAGAAGGAGATATCAGTGTGGTACAACCACCTATTAGAAGCTGAAGATCAGGAAATTCCATCCCCTACCCTGGTTTGGAATCAAACCCCTCTTGAACCCTGCATAGATGCCCTGTTTGAGCCCTCACTGAAAGTACTATATAAATTTATTAAACCCGCAAGTCTAAAGAAGAACCATTTCTTTGTTATCAATAGACTTTACTATACTCCAGCCAAAATAGCCAAGTTTGCCCCGACCCCAGCACCAAAATGCCCTAGATGTATGACGCCAACCGCCAATGACCTCCATATCTTTTTTGAGTGTCTCGAATTAAAAAAAATTTGGAAGGGGATTGGCGACACCCTTCAAGACATTTTTAAAGCTAACATCGATGTTAATTTGTCACTAGTCTTCTTTGGGGACGATGGACTTTTCTGTCAGATTGCACCGCAGATCCATCGCGGGCTACTTTTATATATGATCATACTTGCGCGGCGAGAGATATGTAAAAGGTGGAAAGACCCCCTTCCTCCGAAGAGTGAAGATTGGCTTAAAGCCGCATTTGCTATGGCCCGCCTGGACTATGAAGGAGAAGGGGATAGTTCGATAAACATCTGGTTGCCTCTCACGAGATGGGGACGTAATTTGAGATTAATATAGCTCGTGCTATGATTACACCAAGTCCCAAAACGAGCAGGACTGGTCAGGCGACCTAAGCAAGTGCGGTAAGCCGGAGGGCCCACAGATTGAAATATCGGCTTCATAAGACCCGTATAAGCTTATTGGTGAGATGAGGACAAAAAGAAAAAAAAAAAGTAATATAGGATGTATGCTGTATTGTCAAGGTAGTGTGAAGCTCCAAACATTGAAACTTGTTCAATTTTGGCCAATAGACTTTCAGGCATTTCGTTCAAGGAGTCTGACTACCTGTCAATGATTGTGCCTGTCTCATTTCCTGAAAACGTTGTTCCTTTTTCAAAACTTCCCAGAGTTCGACTGATGAAACTTGTTGGAAAATGGGTTACTGGTTGAGGGGGATGAAACCCTACTCAAGCAGCAGCCACAATTTCTGTCAGGGTGGGGTCACAAGCAAACCCCAAATTAACCTATGCTTAATCATGTGGTAGCTTGGCACAAAGCAGTCCAGCTTAACGTAGAGGTAATGTGTAAAGTATTTATGCATTGTTTCAAACAGTAATAAAGTAAAAACACAACACAAGAAAAATCTCAAACCTATTTATAAAAATAGAGTAAAATATAATAAATTATTTGAGATCAAAATGAAAGAAAATCTAATCAGTAGAACCAAAGATATGCAATTATAAAGATTTAAGTGAAAGCAGTGACTAAAAGCATAAAGCGTCATCTGTGGTTATCTGATCGCGCCAGACCGGGACAAAGTCGCAAGTTTAAGCCAACCACAACTAAGCGTGCTGGATACAGGGACCATGTTAGGCCAGCTGAACAAAGTACCTAAAATCCTGGTTTGCATGGTGTTGTGAGAACCCGCGTCGGGGATGCGTTGTGCCGGTTAGAGGAAGCTGAGAGGCTGAGATGTGAAGTCCTGCGCCATCATTGAGGAACGCGCCGCCGAGGGGCCTGCAATGCGAAGTCCTGCGTCGGAGATGCATCGCGCACCAGTGGTTCTGAAGAAGCTGCAGGGCTGCGATGCGGAGTCCTGCTTCGTCGCCAACGATGCCGTTGACAAAGGGCTTCCGATGCACAGGCCTGCATCGAGGATGCATTGTGCAGTTGCGATTCCGAGAAGACTGCGGGCTGCGATGTGAGGTGCGGCATTTGGGAAGTGTTGCGTTGCAGCAGTTCTGATGCGGTTGCGAAGAGATGCGTCACACTGTGTTGGTTCTGTTTACAGGACCACAGCTGGGCTGGCAGAGCACCTTCAGGCCCACTTACAAGGGTCAAGGACTGGGATGGCACCAGTTGGAGGGCACACTCACAACAAGTAGAGTCCAAGTGCTAGGTCCAAGATGGTTGGAGCCTTTTCTGTCCCCGAACCTCTGATCAGGAGGCCAACCAAAACCTCTTGGAGTAACTCTGGTGGTCCTGGGATCAATATGCAGGTCCAGTCCTTTTACTCAGGCACCAGAGTAGCAGGGCAACAAAGTAGCAGTCAGTCTTGTAGAGCAGCAGAGTAGTTTGTCTGAGTCTTCCACAGGTCCAGAGGATTACTGAAGAGTTGGGTCTGAGGATCCAAAATGTATACCTGGCATCCACCTTGAAGTAGGAGAAAGTTCTGGAGGTTTCCACCCCGAGAGGTGCTTGGTGTCAGGATCTCACCTATATTTCCGCGGGGACGCCACAGACGTGAAGTACAGGTCCACAACCTCACCAAATCACCCAATGGCACCAAAGACTAAACAAGGTGGCATAAGGTAATCTGGGGAAGGAGGGAAACAAAACAAGGGAAGAAGGGGAAGAACTCCACTCGATGACTCAGACACCCTCAGGACTCGTCAGTATCAGGCAAGAAGCTGTAAACAAACAAGGTATCAATACACAAATGCACAAAATCAGAAGCAGGACAATTTAGACCTTCTTAACCCATGTGTTCCCTACCTTACGGTGTCCTTCCTATGGGAGGTTTAATGGAGCGTGGATCTAAAGCTAGAAAAGACAGTAATGTAAGTAAAGGGCTGGTATGTATGGGAAAGTGCTATGTGTAGGGATTAGAGTATTCGCCTACCTGTTCTTCCCGTGTGGTTTTATAAAAAGTATTTTTTCCTTTATTCAGGTTAATGAAAATAGGTATCTTTCTCTATCCTAGATCCTAAGAGGGCGGAGCGGATCCCCACAGCGCCAGAGCACAGGACCAGGTAAGTGACCTATATATTTATATACATGAAAGTATACAACTAAGCGCAAAGCGCGACGTA
Organism: Calotriton arnoldi; assembly: GCA_963921515.1. Lineage (NCBI taxonomy): Eukaryota > Metazoa > Chordata > Amphibia > Caudata > Salamandridae > Calotriton > Calotriton arnoldi. Next base: position 185,356 of record CAWUFW010005998.1, on the reverse strand, counting down.
ACGTAATAATGTGTAATACCTATCCCTTTACTTTTCAGAGAAAGACATACTCCCATCGAGGTGGAGACACAAGGACAGGTAAATCAAGTAAACGAAATAATAAAGCAGCGCAGAGCGCTGTTACCGCAAACTCTAGTGCAATAACTCTCTCTGTCTTCTTTCTCCACAGAACGAAATGCAGGCAAGCAATACTTGAAGCAGGCAGCGAGGCACGTCAGGGGAGGAGTACCCGCCACAAGACAAACCGAGGCAACGATGACCGACGCAAGGGACGCGACGACCCGGACGAGCTTCAGGTGAGTCAGGAAACGAACAGCAACCAGGACGCGAAGCGCAGCTGATCGGGGAAGGCCGGGCTTTAACCTTCCGGACCTGTCCCCGCACATGCGCGTGCAGCGTCGGCGGCCATTTTAGTAGTTCCGGCCGCCGCGCAATCCCGACACTTGGAATTTCCTGCCTCCCTGCCCTGGCCCCAGCTTGTCTGGGGTCACAATAGACTAGTGTCAAACCCTTTGTGAGTGTGCCCAGGCTGAGTCTTTGTGATGTCCAAGTGTGGTAGGTGATGGCTCCTCCCCCCTCATCAAGTCAGAGATGGCCCATCCTGCCAATACCTTTGTCTCACTGTCTGGTAGCAAAAGACCAGCTGCCAGCTACACCTATTCATGTGACCCAGGAAACAGACTGCAAGCACCAAATGGTTAGGACAAAAAAATGGCAACTTTCTTAAAGTGGCATTTTTAGAATTGTGACTCAAAATCCAACTTTACCATTAAAGAGGGTTTTAAATAACAATTATTTAGATCCCAACTCGATATCCCTACCTGCTCCCGATAGAAAGTTATCACTTATTAAATGTAATAAGTTAACCAAATGTTATCCTACAAGAGTGACAGGCCTTGCAGTAGTGAAAACAAATTTAAGAATTCTTCACCACCAGGACATGTAAAAGTACATTTCCAACTTTTTAAATACACTGCACCATGCCCTATGGGCTGTTTAGGGCTAGGGGTGACTTATATGTATTAGAAAGGAAAGTTTAGACCCGGCAAAAGGTTTATTAGGCCAGGTCGAAATAGTAGTTTGAAGAGATGTTGATACCATAGCGCCACCTCCTTTTTCCTGGGTTGTGGGTCTTGGAGGTCTATCTCTATTTGCTTAGATTCAGCTTTTACCCAGACCTGAGACCTCAACCATGAATTTACTTGGATTATTTTAAATCTGGAAATTTCCCCTCCAGTCCTCTGATTCCAGTACTCCCATGTCAAGCATTGCCCGTCATCTAGCAACTGCCCCCATCTACTTACGCCCGTCTGCGTAAAAGGAGATGGCGCTATGGTATCAACATCTCCTCACAGCGGCCAACGAGAAGCTGAAAGCACCTTTCACCGTATGGGATGGATACTTGCCAGACGACGAAATGGAAGAATTGTGGCAAGTATCTCTGTCTACATTATATTCTGTAGTTAACGATATTTGGCAGGGGTGTTGCGGGAATATATACGATTTGGACTTTTTTCGGGACTGCAGATTAACTGGGATAAATCGATTATTATACCACTAACGACCAAAACGGTACCCCCCAGCATGGACTACCCGTTGGTGTGGACCACAGAACCGGTGAAGTATTTGGGGGTCTGGGTACATCGCGACCCTGATCTAGTAGTTAGAGACAATTATGGCAGGGCATGCATAAAATTGGAACAGCAGGTGGACAGATGGAACAGGTTACCACTTTCCCTAGCTGATCGGGTAGCGATCGTCAAAATGGTTGTGCTGCCTCGTTTCCTCTATTTGTTCACCAACATTCCGATTAAATTGACACGTCAATTCTTCAAAGAAGTGCAATCCTTGCTTCTTCGCTTGATATGGGGAGGTAAGCAGGCCAGAGTGAGCAGGGCTACACTGATGCTAGATTATGCTAGGGGTGGATTCAGTGCACCAGACCTATATCTTTACTACTTATGTGCGCAAGCGCAATACGCATATCACTGGTTCAGCCCTCACGCATTTACTCCGCATGTTGCGGTGGAGGATGGGGACTCACACCCGGTTCCGCTAGCGGGGGTTCTCACACACATCCACAGGAACACACCCCGTGCAGAAATTAACTCAGTAGACACAACTATAGGGGCATGGGAAGCAATAGGAAAAATCACTAATAGACTACCTATATATGCTCCGGCACTACCCATAGCACACCATGCAGCCCTCTCTGTCACACGAGAAGAAGGCCCCATTAAAGCCATGAGGGAAGTTGGTCTCGTGTGCATGCGGGATATATATCCGGACGGGCGCTTTCTTACAGAGGAACACCTATCATATATAACAAATCCCTCGCTATTGTTTAATTTTACCATCTACAGATTGCGGCGCGCAGTCAGGGATCACTACCACACATACCCAGACGAGCCACCAACATTACGAGCCCTACAAATGCTGTTGACAACGCCATCTCGACGCAAGTTAGTTACAAAATTGTACAGGGAAGTAAGGGAAGAGAGTGTCCTTGCGCTGGACAGAAGTCTAGCTCGATGGAACCAAAGTTTGACTCCTCAACTATCAGACAAAGACTGGGAGTATATTTGTAGACTGACCGGTTCCCCTACGCCTAACGGCAACCTGCGCATAATCCATTTCAAATACATCCACCAGATCTACCACACTCCTGCCAGATTGCATAGATATGGCCTCAGGGACACAAGTAATTGTAAACGATGTGGTCATCCCGATGCTGACTTTCTGCACCTTGCATGGGGGTGTAGACGTGTCTTATTGTACTGGGAGGGTGTATTGCAACGAATACAAGAGATGACGGGGCCTGCCTTACAGTGTACACCTACAGTCTGCTTATTATGTTTTATACCACAGTTGAGGGAAGCATTGGGAAAGTTCGTACGTATTGCACTTTTTCTGGCCAAGCGCCGTGTGGCGCTACATTGGGAAAGTGTTCTAGCCCCAACCACCAAATCGTGGATCAAGGACATGGTGTATTGTAATGAGCAATTAGCACTGCATGCAGAAGAACTGCCTGTGACATCTAGACCAAGAGACATATGGGAACCGCTCAAGCAATACCTTCTTCAGCAACCTAACATCATCCCACAGACTGAATAATGAGCTATTGGTGTAATAATCACTGTAATGGACTATCAAGGTGTATCACAATAGAGATAAGATGTATGTCAGTAATGTATAACTCTATATTCAATAGATCACAGCGTGGTTGTAAGGTTTGTTATTGTTTTACTGCTTTCTGGAGCAGACTAAGTATATTATTTGAAAAATCAATAAAAAGAATTAAAAAAAATATATATTCTATAGTTAAATCTGCTGCACTAAAGAAGAACCATTTTTACACCCTGGACCCCAAAAAGATTGGCGAGAATAAGGGGAGATGGTAATTTTAAATGCAAACAATGCGGACGACGTGCACATGTTTGCCGCTTGCCCGATGTTGGAAGGTTTTTGGTCAGCTGTGGGTAAGACCATATCGGAGGTGCTGGGCATTGAGGTGGAGGTAAGCATTATCCTGATTATGTTTGGGATTAGGCAGCAAGACGTGCGGGGCTCAAGTTTGAACAAAAAACAGAGAAACCTGATGTTCTATTTTATATTGATCGCAAGGAGGGAGATATGTAAACTGTGGACCCAAAGTACTCCCCCCATATGGCATGCTTGGAAGAACTCAGTGGCTTATTTTGAGAGGATGGACAGGCGGGAGGACAAGAAATGAGGGGGAGTTGACTGATAAGATATACAGCAGGTTTTTGTTCTTAGTGGGTCAAACCCTCGAGTGATTGTTTTTCGGTACCGATCTGTCCAATGATTACATCTTCTTATAGCAGTGGGCATGAGAGGTAAAGGAATACGCAATAGCCCAAGAACTTATCTGCTAGAAGAAGAAGGTCCAATTTGATGGATGCGCGGCAGCCACAGTACGCTACCTAAGGTGCTGACCACTTGTGATTGGAGATAGTATGAGGACTAAAAAAAAAAAAAAAAAAATAGTAGTTTGAAACTGCACACACAGGCTGTAATGGCAGACCTGAAACATTTTCAAAAGCTATGTAAGTGGGTGGAACAATGAGTGCCGCAGGTCCACTGGTGGCATTTAGTTTACAGGCCCTGGGTACATGTAGTACCACTTTACTAGGGAGTTACAAGTACATTAAATGTGCTAATTGGGGGTAAGCCAATTATACCATGTTTAAAGGAGAGAGCACAACCACTTTAGTACTGGTTAGCAGTTTATTTATCTCAAACTGTAGTACTCCTCAGGTAAGAATTTTGTAAAATTTGTTTCCAACATGCCTTGGAAAAATAAAAACAATTCTTGAATTTGTGCGTTTGGATAAATCTTAATATTAGCATTTACCATTTGTAATTCAAAGTCAATTATTATAATCCTAGGACTTTTGTTGATAGTTTTACATGTTATTACTGATAAAAAAATTCAGCATATGTTGAGGATTGTTTGTCCATAAATTAGTGGTATGGTAGTGTTATTTATGTTAACATGTATAGTCTACATTTGGGTGAATGGACTTAAATGTACCATCTGTCATTCAAATTTCACTATTACGGTCTGATATAGGGTTGCAAAGATTAGTATACATTTTGAGGGTGTTTATCATAGGGAAGGAAAGGTTCATGATCAAAGGATTCTGTTAGTTCAGGGGGACTGTTAATATCAGAATAGGCTTTAGGGGTTTTTAGTCGTGGATTACTCACCTGTTTTTGTTGTTGTACACTTCTCCTCAAATTTGAGATTGTGGACATATTATAATTTTTTTGAATATTGTATTTATTGAGATTTCTGATAACCAAGACGAAAAATAAAATAGAAACAAAACATATACTCAGAAACATTCCCCAAGACAGTGCGTTGCAATACATTATAGATTATAAGCTAGGTAGGTCCCTCTGAGAGATAACAAGTCACATGTTAACATCTGCATTTGGACACGGCTACTTTAACAGAGGCCAGCACCATCCCCAGTTTAAGCCCATCCTGTTTAAGCAACTGTCATTCAGTCTGAGTTGGCTCCCAAACAGTTCAGCTTGTAGGTCCCTTCTAGCCCCAGGAAGGGAAGGGGTGGGACAAGCATGAATGGGGTGGTCCACACAGAATCTTCACATGCAGTTTGCATCAGAATCATTGTTAGACTTGGCATCTTTTGGCGTGTTTCCCCTGACTTTTTGCTTTCTGACCTCCCGGTTTTGACTCTGTTTTTGCTGGTGTAATGATTCTGCGCACTTTCCTCACTGCGGTCCAGTGGGAAAGTGCAAGTGCTCCTGTATAAAATGCGTTATGGATTGGTGTTTCCATGATTGGCCTATTTGGTTTATGTGTCAGTCCCTTGTAAAGTGCACTGCGGGTGCCAGGGCCTATAGACCAAATGCTGTTGGTGGGCTGCAGCACTGGATTGTGCCACCCACGCACACAGCCCGTAAAATGTAACTCGGGCCTGCCATCGCAGAGCCTGTGCGCAGCCTGGGGCTGCCATGTCGACTTGGCAAGTGCACACACTTGCAAGTCCCTAAACCTTCCCTTTGCTACATGTTAGTCACCCCTAAGGTAGGCCCAAGGTACCCCTGTGGGCAGGGTGCGGTGTATGCGAAAGGTAGGACATGCCCGGGTGTGTGCGGCATGTCCTGATAGTGAATTACAGCCTAGTTCGTTTTTCACTATTGCAAGGCTACCTGTTCCCCCTAGGCCAGAACGGGCAGTTTTGATTATTACAGCTTATAATCCTAACTGACCCCGGGAACATGGTAGAAATTCGAGTTTAGTATGCCTGGACTCAGAATGATAAAATGCAGCTTTTAGTGAAGTTGGTTTTAACATTCTGTGTTTGAAAATACCACTTTTAGAAAGTGGGTATTTTCTCGTCTAACCATCCAAGCCTGCCTCTGCGAGGTTGTGTATTCCGTGTCTGGAATGTGAGTGACAGGGGCTGGGGGATGCCAGGAGACAGGGTGAGTCAGCACAGGGCTGAATAGCACGATCTACATGTAGATGGGTGGGAGGGGTCGCACCTGGGCCCTGAATAGGACAGTGCCTTCCCTCCACAATGCTGGCTCCACCTCCTGTGGTGCGTCTGATGTCCCTGGCCCACTCACTGAAAGAAGGGACGGAGACTTGTCAACAAAGTGCTCCAGAACTGGTTTGGACTAGGCAAAGGCCTCTCTGCCTTCAGAGAACAAAGGAATTTGGGGTATAAATATTGGGGCCCTGACCCCATGAATTGAGATCTCGCTGGAATCAAGGAACCTGCCAAGACGAAGAGCTGGAAGAGCTGCCAGGAGGAGTACTGCCCCTTTGCTGTGTTGTTGCTTTGTTGGGTTGGCCTGCAGCTGCTGCTTCTGCCTTGGGCAGTGAAAGGACTGGACTGAACTTTCTACAAACTTGTGCTGAGTATCTCCAAGGGCCAGGAACCGAGCTGGCCTCCTGTTAAGAAGTCTCAGGGACTACAAAGACTTCACAAGCCTCTGGGTACCGCTTCTGGAACGCTGTTTCAGTTGCCACAGAGGAAGGGAACTGCAACCGACTCCGTCAACCGAATCCATCCCTGGCCGGTGACCTGTTTGCACCGCAGACCGCATCGCCCCGCTTCGCATCGCAACCCTGGTCTCACCGTGGGCGACGTCCGACGCCGCCAACATCGAGCCGCTGCTTGCACCGTGACCTGTGGGCACCGCAGTTCGCATCGCATCGCTTCACTGGGCCAGCCGGACCAGACCGACGCTGTCGCTGCAACTGGCTCAAGAGTCGAGACCGCACCGCATTTGGGGCACCGCTCGCACGTCTGCGACGCACCGCTCCGACTCGCACCGCTGTCCGACGCCAGCTCCCGCACTCCGGCTAGGTCGCCTGCATCGCAACCTGTCAGCACCGCATCGAGCATCGTCTCACCCTGCATCGCACGCCTTGGACTCACCGACTCCGTCTGCACGACGCTCATCGAGCCGCTGCCTGCACCGCATCGAGGGACACCGCACCTTGCATCGCTCCGTCTTGCACCGCAACCGCGACGAACGCCGACCGGCTCGTACATTACGTACCAGCCACAACGAGAAAGGTACTGTAACCGAGTCTGTTCACGACTCTGCTGGCCCGTATCGACGCGGTCGGCTGGAACTGTTAGACTCTGTGGTTTTCAGCATCCCGGTAGGCTCGGACGGAGCTACCGACTCGTACGAACTTTGCTTTTGTGCTATTCCTGCAAAGAAGAAGTTACCGTATCAAGCATTCGTTTTTAATGTACAGTATTGTGGATTTTTGTCGTAATTGGACTTGTCTTGAGTATATAAAATATTGGTTATTTTTCTAAACTGGTGTGGTGTCCGTTTGTAGTGCTTACACTGTATTACTGTTGGTTATGTGCAAATGCTTTACACACTGCCTCTGAATTAAGCCTGACTGCTCGTGCCCAGCTACCACGAGGGTGAGCAGGGGTTACTTCACGAGTGTAACAACCCTTACCCTGACTAGGAAGAAGGGGCCCTACTTGGACAAAGGTGCAAGCCCTTGCCAACTAGAGATCCCATTTCTAGCATTGGTTGTCAGCGGTGAGGATAGGACTTGTGTTTGCACTTGACTTACAGTGATTGGTGTGCACTACTACCATATCGCAGACCATTACGTACCACATACTGGTTCTTTTTCTTTTGGCCTATTTTTGATCTTGCCAGTTTTCAACTCACGACTTTTGTCATGCCTGAATCAATTGCATCATCCGTTGCATCTCTGGAAGTTATCTTTGAGGAGGACAGGTTGGAATCCTACGCCGTAAAGGAGTTACGAGCGATTTGTAAAAACCTGAAAGTTTAAATTAAAGGCCTCACAAGGAAGGAGGAGCTACAGAAGGCGCTGAGGGCCTGGGTAGCAGCCAGACATGCCAATGGGCAGCCTGGTGATCTCAGTGAGGAGGCGGAGGAGCCTATTTCCAGGGTGGATGTGCTTTTGGGTAGGGGGAACCCGCCAGGTCAGGCAGCAGCAGTCTGTCCCCAGAGGAGCTGGAGGACAGGAGGGAGGCAAGGCAGTTTGAGCTGCAGAAGCTCAGGCTGGAGAGTGAGCGGGAGGAGAAGAGATTGGCCATAGAGGAGAGGAAGATGCTCTTAGAGCATGAGAGAGAACTGAAGGAGCTAGAACTTAGGAGTAAGTCAGGCTCAGATGGTGGCAGCAATTCGTCCAGAAAGGCAGACAGGATTGTGCACATTCCCAAGAACGTAGGCAAGGAGTTCAAGAAGGGGGATGACATACAAAGGTGGTTTCAGGGTTATGAGGCAGCCATACACATGAATGGGGTCCCTGAGGAGAATTGGGGAGCAGGAGTGTGGCCACTTTTCCCTGAAGAAGCAAGGGATGCTCTGATAGCTTTGGGTAAGGGGTATCACCTCACCTATGCTGACATGAAGGATGCCCTTCTCACGAAGTATGGTCTTACTCCTGAAAAGTACAGGGATCAGTTCAGGTCCAGTAAGAAGTCTGATGCCAACACTTGGTTGGAATGTGTGGATGTGTTCTGCAGGGCTCTGGATGGTTGGGTGAAGGGCAGTAGCGTAACAGATTTTCAGGGGCTCTACAACTTGATTGCATGGGAGCACTTGTCTAGTCTATGTTTTGCAGATCTGCGCCAGCACCTAGTTGATAGTAAGCTAACTGACCCCAGGAAGCTTGCTATGGAAGCGGACCGCTGGGTGAGTACCAGGGTCCACAAGAAAGCGTTTGGGGGAGACTCAGCCAAAGGTGGGCAGGGTCCCCAGCAGAAAGGTGGGGGGGACAAGGGTAAAGCACAGGAGTTCTCTAAAGGGCCCCAAACTAGTACCCAGGGTAAAGGTTCCCAGCCTCCCGGTGATAAGAAGAAAGGGGTCTCTACAGGGAAGCCTGTTGAGACCGGCCCCCGCAAGTGTTATGCATGTGACCAGGTAGGTCACTTTAAGGGGGACCCCAAGTGCCCGAAGGAGACACAGCCACCCACCGGTGGACAATCCAAAGTGTAGGCTAGTGTAGAGCTTGGGGAGGAGGGGTGCCCACAGTAGGGTGGGGATCCCGCAGAAATGACCCTTGTCTCACTAGGGGACAGTGAGATGGTCCCAGGAAACCAGGTGCCCCCTAACACAAAGAAATATAGCACCTGGGTGACCATTAATGGGAACAGGGTAGAGGCTCTCAGAGATACTGGAGCCAGTGTGACCTCAGTCCGGTGTCACCTGGTGTCTGAGAAGCAAGTAGTCCCAGGAGCATTCCACCAAGTAGTTGCTGTCGACAACTCAGAGCGCCAATGTATGGTGGCGCAGGTTCCCTTTGAATGGGGGGGTCTCAGGTCCCTTGAGGGTGGTTGTGAGCCCTACCATGCCTGTAGATTGTCTGCTAGGAAACGACCTGGAGCAGTCCTCATGGAAGGAGGTTGAGCTCAGGTCTCACTTGGAAGATGCTTGGGTTGCCAGAGTGGGCATGCGTGTCTACTCGGTCAATGGCAGCCAGAAAGGGTGATCAAAAGGACTTGGAGCCTGAAACAGTGGCCCAAGTCCCTGCCACGAGAAAGGGCAGGGGCGCGGGAAACTGGCCCCCGAAGTTCCCACGGACCGGGAGGAGGCGGACCTCGAGGGGGACGCCCGGTGCCTACAGGGAGCAGGTAGCCGAACTGGGAGACATCTCTGAGCTGACCCATTGGCAGCAAGAAGGGGGTCCCACCAGGGAGGAGTTCTGCAGGGAGCAGAACGAGTGCCCTACTCTGGAGGGTCTGCGGCGGCAGGCTGCAGACCAGGCAGCTGGTAATCAGTCCGGGTCACATCTGATCTACTGGGAGAGTGGTCTCCTATACAGTGAGCCTAAGGTTGCTGAGCCTGGGTCAGCCCGTGTGCTGGTGGTACCCCAGCGCTTCAGGACCTTCCTACTGGGTCTGGCTCATGACGTGCCTTTGGCAGGACATTTGGGGCAGGACAAGACCTTTGACAGGCTTGTCACCCACTTCTTTTGGCCCCAAATGCGAAGGCAGTCAGATGCACACTGTAGGTCTTGCCAAACTTGCCAGGCAAGTGGTAAGAGTGGGAGGAAGGTCAAAGCTCCTCTCCAACCTTTTCCTGTTGTTGGAACACCCTTTGAAAGGGTAGGGATAGATATTGTGGGGCCACTGGATCCCAAGACAGCCATGGGCAACAGGTACATCCTGGTCTTGGTGGACCATGCCACCCGGTACCCGGAGGCAATCCCTCTCAGGACAACGACGGCGCCAGTGGTGGGCCGGGCGTTAATGGGGATCTTTTCCCGTGTGGGATTCCCCAGAGAGGTGGTTTCTGATAGGGGGACCAATTTCATATCGAAGTATATGACATCCCTGTGGAAGGAGTGTGGTGTAACCTACAAGTTCACCACTCCTTACCACCCACAAGGAAACGGTCTGGTGGAGAGATTCAACCAGACCTTGAAAGGCATGATCAAGGGTCTAACAGAACCCATGAGGCGTAAGTGGGACGTCCTCTTGCCATGCCTACTCTTTGCATACAGGGAGGTGCCTCAGAAGTCTCTCGGGTACAGCCCCTTTGAGCTCCTGTATGGCCACCCTGTCAGAGGACCTCTGAGTTTGGTAAAGGAAGGCTGGGAGGCAGCTCCGAGGAAAACTCCCCAGGATGTATTTAGCTACATGCTGGCCTTTAGAAACCAAACTGCCCGCTTCAGGAAACTCGCTCAGGCGAACCTAGAAGCAAGCCAGGAAGAAATGAAGAGATGGTATGACCAGAATGCCACTCTGGTCGAATTTCAACCTGGGCAAAAAGTGTGGGTCATGGCCCCAGTGGCACCTTGTGCCTTGCAGGACAAGTGGACTGGGCCATATGAGGTAAAGGAGCGCAAAAGTGACGTCACCTACCTGGTGGATTTGCAGGCTCCAAGGAACCCTTTGAGGGTCCTTCACGTGAACCGCCTCAAGCCCCACTTCGAGAGGTCCGAAGTGAGTATGCTCTTGGCGACAGATGATGGGGTGGAAGAGGAGAGTGAGCCTCTTCCTGACCTCCTTTCTACCAAGGAGCATGATGGGTCAGTAGAGGGTGTGATCCTCTCCCCTACTCTGACTCAGGAGCAGCAGGGGGACTGTCGCCAGTTGTTGGGACAGTTCGCCCCACTGTTCTCTCTGACCCCCGGTGTTACTCACTGGTGTACCCATGACGTGGACACCGGTGACAGCCCTCCTGTGAAGCACAAGATTTACAGGTTGACTGACCGGGTCAGAGCCAGCATCAAGGAGGAGGTCTCTAAGATGTTGGCGTTAGGGGTGATTGAGCCCTCCCACAGTCCTTGGGCCAGCCCAGTGGTCTTGGTCCCAAAGGCTGCGGCGCCCGGTGCCACTCCAGAACTCCGGTTTTGTTTGGACTACCGTGGGCTCAATGCCGTCACCAGGACTGACGCGCACCCCATCCCCAGAGCTGATGAGCTCATTGATCGGTTGGGAGCTGCCCGGTTCCTCAGCACGTTTGATTTGACGTCTGGGTACTGGCAGATTGCCTTAACCGATGGGGCCAAGGAGAGATCAGCATTCTCAACCCCAGAAGGTCATTACCAATTCCGGGTGATGCCCTTTGGGTTGAAGAATGCCCCTGCCACCTTTCAGAGGTTGGTCAATCAGGTGTTGGCTGGGCTGGAGGATTTCAGTGCCGCCTACCTGGATGACATTGCTGTGTTCAGTTCCAGCTGGGAAGAACATTTACAGCACCTTGAGAAAGTGTTGAGGGCTCTGCAAGGTGCAGGCCTCACGATCAAGGCCAGTAAGTGCCAGATCGGGCAGGGTTCTGTGGTGTACTTGGGACACCAGGTAGGAAGCGGCCAGGTGGCGCCCCTACAACCCAAGATTGACACCATTCTGGCTTGGGAACCCCCAAGACCCAGACAGAGGTGAGAGCCTTCTTAGGTCTCACCGGTTACTATAGGAGATTTGTTAAGGGCTATGGCACCATCGTTGCCCCCTTAACAGAGCTGACCTCTAAGAGGCAGCCCAGGAAAGTGATCTGGACTGAGTCCTGCCAGAAAGCTTTTGATGCCCTGAAGGCAGCCATGTGCACGGCGCCCGTGCTCAAGGCACCTGACTTCTCCAAAGAATTTGTCGTGCAGACTGACGCTTCAGAGCATGGTGTGGGAGCGGTGCTCTCACAACTGAACGAAGAGGGCCTGGATCAGCCTGTAGTCTTCCTTAGCAGGAGACTACTTCCCAGGGAACAGAGGTGGAGTGCCATAGAAAGGAAGCTTTTGCTGTGGTCTGGGCACTGAAGAAGTTGAGACCATACCTGTTTGGGACTCACTTCCGGGTTCAGACAGACCACAGGCCCCTCAGATGGTTGATGCAAATGAGGGGTGAGAATCCAAAACTGCTGAGGTGGTCCATCTCCCTACAGGGAATGGACTTTACGGTGGAACACCGTCCTGGTACAGAACACGCCAACGCAGATGGTCTGTCCAGGTTCTTCCGCCTTAGTGAAGAGAACTCCAATGGGGTTGGGTAGTTCTCCCTACTTTCAGCTGGAGGGGACATGTGTTAGACTTGGCATCTTTTGGCGTGTTTCCCCTGACTTTTTGCTTTCTGACCTCCCGGTTTTGACTCTGTTTTTGCTGGTGTAATGATTCTGCGCACTTTCCTCACTGCGGTCCAGTGGGAAAGTGCAAGTGCTCCTGTATAAAATGCGTTATGGATTGGTGTTTCCATGATTGGCCTATTTGGTTTATGTGTCAGTCCCTTGTAAAGTGCACTGCGGGTGCCAGGGCCTATAGACCAAATGCTGTTGGTGGGCTGCAGCACTGGATTGTGCCACCCACGCACACAGCCCGTAAAATGTAACTCGGGCCTGCCATCGCAGAGCCTGTGCGCAGCCTGGGGCTGCCATGTCGACTTGGCAAGTGCACACACTTGCAAGTCCCTAAACCTTCCCTTTGCTACATGTTAGTCACCCCTAAGGTAGGCCCAAGGTACCCCTGTGGGCAGGGTGCGGTGTATGCGAAAGGTAGGACATGCCCGGGTGTGTGCGGCATGTCCTGATAGTGAATTACAGCCTAGTTCGTTTTTCACTATTGCAAGGCTACCTGTTCCCCTAGGCCAGAACGGGCAGTTTTGATTATTACAGCTTATAATCCTAACTGACCCCGGGAACATGGTAGAAATTCGAGTTTAGTATGCCTGGACTCAGAATGATAAAATGCAGCTTTTAGTGAAGTTGGTTTTAACATTCTGTGTTTGAAAATACCACTTTTAGAAAGTGGGTATTTTCTCGTCTAACCATCCAAGCCTGCCTCTGCGAGTGTTGTGTATTCCGTGTCTGGAATGTGAGTGACAGGGGCTGGGGGATGCCAGGAGACAGGGTGAGTCAGCACAGGGCTGAATAGCACGATCTACATGTAGATGGGTGGGAGGGGTCGCACCTGGGCCCTGAATAGGACAGTGCCTTCCCTCCACAATGCTGGCTCCACCTCCTGTGGTGCGTCTGATGTCCCTGGCCCACTCACTGAAAGAAGGGACGGAGACTTGTCAACAAAGTGCTCCAGAACTGGTTTGGACTAGGCAAAGGCCTCTCTGCCTTCAGAGAACAAAGGAATTTGGGATATAAATATTGGGGCCCTGACCCCATGAATTGAGATCTCGCTGGAATCAAGGAACCTGCCAAGACGAAGAGCTGGAAGAGCTGCCAGGAGGAGTACTGCCCCTTTGCTGTGTTGTTGCTTTGTTGGGTTGGCCTGCAGCTGCTGCTTCTGCCTTGGGCAGTGAAAGGACTGGACTGAACTTTCTACAAACTTGTGCTGAGTATCTCCAAGGGCCAGAAACCGAGCTGGCCTCCTGTTAAGAAGTCTCAGGGACTACAAAGACTTCACAAGCCTCTGGGTACCGCTTCTGGAACGCTGTTTCAGTTGCCACAGAGGAAGGGAACTGCAACCGACTCCGTCAACCGAATCCATCCCTGGCCGGTGACCTGTTTGCACCGCAGACCGCATCGCCCCGCTTCGCATCGCAACCCTGGTCTCACCGTGGGCGACGTCCGACGCCGCCAACATCGAGCCGCTGCTTGCACCGTGACCTGTGGGCACCGCAGTTCGCATCGCATCGCTTCACTGGGCCAGCCGGACCAGACCGACGCTGTCGCTGCAACTGGCTCAAGAGTCGAGACCGCACCGCATTTGGGGCACCGCTCGCACGTCTGCGACGCACCGCTCCGACTCGCACCGCTGTCCGACGCCAGCTCCCGCACTCCGGCTAGGTCGCCTGCATCGCAACCTGTCAGCACCGCATCGAGCATCGTCTCACCCTGCATCGCACGCCTTGGACTCACCGACTCCGTCTGCACGACGCTCATCGAGCCGCTGCCTGCACTGCATCGAGGACACCGCACCTTGCATCGCTCCGTCTTGCACCGCAACCGCGACGAACGCCGACCGGCTCGTACATTACGTACCAGCCACAACGAGAAGGTACTGTAACCGAGTCTGTTCACGACTCTGCTGGCCCGTATCGACGCGGTCGGCTGGAACTGTTAGACTCTGTGGTTTTCAGCATCCCGGTAGGCTCGGACGGAGCTACCGACTCGTACGAACTTTGCTTTTGTGCTATTCCTGCAAAGAAGAAGTTACCGTATCAAGCATTCGTTTTTAAAGTACAGTATTGTGGATTTTTGTCGTAATTGGTCTTGTCTTGAGTATATAAAATATTGGTTATTTTTCTAAACTGGTGTGATGTCCGTTTGTAGTGCTTACACTGTATTACTGTTGGTTATGTGCAAATGCTTTACACACTGCCTCTGAATTAAGCCTGACTGCTCGTGCCAAGCTACCACGAGGGTGAGCAGGGGTTACTTCACGAGTGTAACAACCCTTACCCTGACTAGGAAGAAGGGTCCCTACTTGGACAAAGGTGCAAGCCCTTGCCAACTAGAGATCCCATTTCTAACAATCATTTTCACCCAGCTCATGCAAGTAATTGCTCAGAGGTACCCACATATCTTTCAGCCTGCTCTTTGGGGAAGCAAGAGGTAATATGTGTCCAGCTGTTCTTGGCAGTACATTAGGTCATGAATCCATGCTTTCACTTCGGGTGGATTCACCTTTCCCCAGTGACACGCCACCCACCTTTTCGCCATCAGCAGGGCAATAGCTACATATCGTCTTTGCATGCAATGTCGAGTGTACGGCCTATCAATGCTAGCTTAGGCGACGGCGACAATTGTTTCCCAATCATTTCCAAAAGGGTTTGAAATATTTTGACCCAATATTTGGCTATCAGCAGACAGCACCAGGCAGAATGAATGAAGTCAGCCTCAGTGGCTCCACATTGGAAGCACCTGGAGTCCGTCTTCAGGCACAGAGTTGAAGTGGAATATGGTACACCCGATGTAAGAATTTAAAGTGAATGAGTCAGAGCCGACCATTGGGAGCCAATGGTCTAATTTGTGTACAGCAAAACATCCATTCTCTAGGGGTGAGTGGGGCTCCCAAGTCTCTCTCCCATGCAGCTTTTGCCTCCACTATTAATAAGAGTGCGTTAAGAGGCGATTAACCAGATGTCTACAGGACGTATCTGTTAATAGTAATGTCAGTGCCTGGTACACAGGGGGCACCGCTGGGAAGGGTGGGGTAATGCACTTTACATTGTGCATGGAACTACATATACAAAAACAAGTCTAGGGTCATGGGCCCCTCCCTGTCTGTCACAGCAGATGCCAGCAAAAAGGCACTATCCGGGAACAAGTCTTCCATTGATTTCACCTCCAAGGTAGCCATCCGAGCCAGGGTGCGGGACACGAAGGTACTTAGCAGCAAGGGGTAGTGTGTGAGAGCTTGATGTGGTGAGTATAATCCTCCTTCTCCATAGCATTTATAAATGCCCACCCATGCCAGCTGCGTGGTAGTCACCATGTGGATCTCCGCACGCTTGCACTTTCGGCACTCGCCTGATGAGTGTAGGGAGCGGGGCTGGGAAGGCTATGTCGTGCTCAATAGCGGTGTGCACCATATCGGGCAGAGGGTACAGCTAGTAGTAGGCATAGTGTGCTTGCGCACAGAGGTAGTATAGCTCGAAATCAGGTGCCACCAGGTCTCCCTGTTCATAGAGCAGTGTAAGTGTAAGAGTATCCCAGTTGACCGGAGGCTGCTTACTGGCCCAGCTCAGCCTAATCAAGAGCGATTTCAGTGTGATGACAAATTGCTTGTTAAGAGGGGTTGGTATATTATTAAATAAATATAGTAGCTTTGGTAAAACAATCATCTTCATCAGGGCGATTCTGCCAAGTAAAGATAATGGAAGTCTAATCCATCGGGCCACCTGATCTTCTAACTTAAACATGGTGGTGCCATAGTTTTCAGTAACTATGGTTTCCTTATCTTGGCTCACCCAGATGTCAAGATTTTAATGGATTTAGTGCACCACGGAAGTGGATAATCAAGTTCCTGCTGCTGCATTGCAGAGGTAAACGGAAGCACCTCAAATTTATTCCAGTTTATTGCTATGCCAGATAATACTCGGTACAGGGTACATTCTTATATAATAGATGTGAGGTTGTGACTGGGGATGCAGAGATAAAGTGTAATGTCATCTGCATATAGGAATATAATTAGATTTCATAGTGAGAAGGCTAATCCTCGATTGCCATGCCACTGCCTAATAGCACATGCCAAGAGCTCTATCGCACAAAGGCAAATAATAAAGGGGATAAGGGGCATCCCTGGCGAGTGGCCTACTTGATCTCAAACAGGTCAGATGTCAGGCCATTTACTCGTATGCGCACTTTAAGAGCAGTGTATAGCAGTTGTACTAAACGTAGGAAAAGGGCCAGGAAGCCCATGCAACTGAGTACAGCAAATAGGTACCCCATTCTATAGAATCCAACACTTTATTACCGTCCAACATCACCACCACTGCTTTCTGCTGCTGGTCAGTTTGATGCAATAAAACAAACAGTGTGCGCAAGTTATGCGATGCAGAATGCCCTGGTATGAAACCCGCCTGGTCAGGAAGGACCAAGTTTGGCAGCAATAGCAGGATTCTGTTAGCAAGGACCTTGGAGAAAATCTTCGCATCAGTATTGATAAGTGATAACAGACGGTAAGAGTCTGAGTACTGTGATTATTTCCCAGGCTTTAAGAGTGTAATCAGGATAGCCTCTTGAAAGGAAGGTGGCAGGGAGCCAGCCGCCTACGCCTCTGCAAATCTTGGCTGGAGCCAGTGCGCCAGTAGAGGCGCATATGTTTTATAAAATTCTAACGGTGAAACTGTCGCCTCCTGGATACTTGCCTGCGGGGATGACAGAAATGGCTTTGTTTATTTCATCTAGTGTAATTGGTTCATCTAGAAAGAGGCAACGTGGGCCCTCTAGCCAAGTCAATGTAATCCACTCAAAGTAAGCAGCATATTACTTTGGGAGGACCTGATGTCTATCAGCATATAAGTTTGAGAAGTACCCCACAAATTCTCGCATAATGGCCTCTGACTTCTTGTACAGCACTCCATCTTTGCCCTGCAAGTGCGCCACTGGAGGGTATTCCCTACCCTGGCTCACCAGGTGGGCAAGAGTTCTTCCCAAACGGTCCGCCTCCCCATAAGTTCGGGCAATAGCAGATCGAGAGAGATGCTCCACCTCGCTATTTGCCTCCTCCCTGAATTCCTCGAGTGTGGCTCGGATGTCCGCTAGAATATCCGAGGAGGAGTTGTGACTGTATTGATGTTCTAAATTACGCAGTGCTGTTCCTAAAAAGTTTAACCATTGACAGATATCCAATCGCACACCATGTTTTTGGCAATTCATATCCCCCTGATATAGGCTTCAAACGTCTCCCATAAAAGCCCAGGGGAAGCAACAGAGCTCTCATTAGGTGAAAAATACACCAGAATCTCCTACGTTATCTCCTACACAAATGCTGTGTCAGTGATTGCTAGTGAGGGACGGCGCCACGCGATAGCGCAATACCTAGAATCTGGTAGCGTAATAGTAAGCTTAACTGGTGAATGATTAGAGCATGTGCGCAGGAGATGTTCTACACTTCTGATTCACCCTCTAGTGTCTCTGCTACCCTGCCAATAGTCAATCGTGCCCCAGGTGCCATGTGCCGTAGAGACATGCGTTCCTTCTTTAAGGCCTACATGCATATCATGCCATAGGTCTATTAGGCTGTAAGTCGCCATGAGGTCCAGAAGCGCGCAAGCTGCTGCATGATGTATGCATGTTCATGGATAAGAGCTGTCGAGGTGCTTGTCTAGTACCAGATTAAAATCACCCCCCACCCACAATACCATCTTAGGGGACATCATCTCGCATCGCTCCCACACTTTGGCCATTAACCCGGGGTTTTCCGAGTTGGGCCCATATGTATTAACCAATGTGATATGTTGTGTAGCTATACAAGCCTGAATAATAGTGTACCTGCCCTGCGTATCACTGTCCCCTGGTGAACCAATATGGCTGTTCCTCTCGCAGTAGCGGGAGAAATACCGGTTACTGCTCCAACACGCTGCACACATTGGAGTTGTTTGTGTTCCAAGGTAAGTCTCCTGCAGGGGCACTGTATCAATTCTATGACGGTCTAGATATGCTAAAACGTTTCTGGCCGTTCGATGATTCCCTACACCCCGAATATTCCAGGTTAGAAAGGTTACCGTAAATTTGGACAGAACCATGGCAGCCATTAGCTTATTGATGTTCCATTATTGGCATGCAGGGTGTTGTAAGGCAGCTTCAGCCTACCATAAGCCCAGATATATCAATATAAGCAATATAGTCAGGTGACATTTTGCAATTGCAACTGTCCACCTCCCCCCACCTACACTGGCCACCCCAACCTGCCAGTGAAGCATTGCCACCCTAAACTGCCCCATAACAATATGCTTAAAACATATCATTGCCATGCATACCCATGTTAGAACTAATAGGGGGGCTTCCTACGGAGGCCTCTAGAGTTCCGGCAAAAAAGCACCACCTTACTACTAGGGAGCTTGCCAGACATACACCGAGGCACCCCAGACTCAGCTGCAGGTAGCCGCGTGCAGCAATGCAAGATCAAAAGTTGTATATAGAGTCAGGAGAGGGGGTAGTATAAACATCAGGCATTCACGGTAGTCGGCATCCACCACCCCCAGAGATTAGCAGCGTCCATCTTCATTCTACAACACTCAACTCTGCATCAAGGGGATGTGATTGCCCACCAGAGGGGGGCGTCTCCCTCCCTTGAGTTTATTCAGAAATTGTGAAGCAGCCTTATGATCAGAGAAGATGCGCGTCTTATTTTTGTAAGCAGCCTTATGATCAGAGAATATGCGCATCTTATTTTTGTAGGTGTCCTTAAGGTGGGCCCGATACATCATGATGTATGGGATGCCTTCTTGTAGTAGCTGATGCTTAATCAGTAGGTAGACACACCTGGCCTCCTAGACTTTCTGGAAAAAGTCAGAGTAAATAGAGATTATGGTACCCCATGGACAAGCAGCTGATGTTTCCGTGCCAGCTTCAGGATCGCTTCCCGATCACGATAATTGAAGAGGGGAGCCATGATACACTGAGGGGAGCTCCAGAAGATGGCCAAGGACCCAATGACTGATGGGCTCACTCCAACACAAAAAAAGAAGAGAAGGCATCCGCACCAAACAGGTGCTTGAGGAGATCTTCAACAAAGGTGGCTTTTTTTTAGTATTGGTGGATTCGGGAAGCCCCACAATCAAGTAATTTCACAGGGATCTGGCCTCTAGGTCCTCTTTCTTCACCTAAATAACATCAAGGATCTTTTGCATATCCAGAAGTTTTTCATTTGCTCCACCTACAGTGTCTTCTAAAGTGGAGATGCAGGATTCTGCCCCAGCAAGGCGCTTGTCTTGTTTTGCCAGGGCCAATGCCATTGTGTCAACTCGTTGCGTCAATGTATCGGGTTTCTGTCGATTGATGTCAAGCTTTGCTGTATTTGGATGAGCAGTGACTGAATATCTGGCTTGAGTGGGTCAGGAGGCGAGTCTGCGCTATCTGCAAACATTGCCCTGATTGTCCTGTTAGCTGCAAAGTGCAGCTTTGCCTGTTTATGGTCAGCTCGCCTCATCATGCGGAGCAAGAGTTGTGTCCTAGTAAAGCAAACCTCTCATTCTAAATAAAGCACGGACAAACACAGTTTTAAGCAGTCACGAAGCAAAGTTTATTTGCTTTAGCTCGAGCGAGAACAGCCAGTGACCAACTGCACTGTTCTTCTGGGGGTTACAAACAGCAGCCTTTCATACGTTTCGTGGCATGTAGGAAAACATTACACTGAAGACAGTTGGCAAACAATAAATCATTGTGGTCAGGCGATAATCAGGAGGCTGCTTCTGGAGGTGCACTCAGGGTGCATGAAATTGCCTACAAGCACATTCCGAGAAACCCCACAAGCTAAAAACATCCCACACCTGATATTTGTACGCCATCAACAGCATGTACACGGTCTCAGTCTCTCCACAGACGAAGAGCAAAAGAGCAATGTAATAACATGAACTGCAAAATCATTTATAACTTATCAAATGAACAGTTGTTCCAGAAATTTGTCTTCTTCCACACAATCTGCCCTTTGAACAACTGTTCAACATTAATATCAGAATCAATCACTATCTATATGCCTTAATTCCATTACCTCTTGGTCTCGCTAAATCTTGGTACTCCAAACATCAACGTGCGTCCCCAGGCTCCCCCCCGTTTTCAGCGAGAAGCATATCAAGCACGGATCACTGACAGAATATCGACGGACCGAATATCGACCTACAAGAATATCGAGTAAAGAATATCGATGGACAGAATATCGACATCCTATCTCTACAAAGGTAAGTACAAAAATATCGAAACCAAAATATCGTTGTTTAAAATATCGTTGTTTAAAATATTGTTTTTTTTAAATGTCTTAAAAATAATATAAAATTAATTAAATAATAAATATAATTAATAAAAACATAGGGGCCCATTAGGATGGCGGGCGGAAGCACCACCGCCGTGCTGGCGGATGGAAAAACCACCAGTTACCGTCCGCCCGCCGCAGCCCACACGCCCACCCAATTAGGATGTGAAAAGTCAGCCAAACACCGCCCGTAAGCCAGCGACGCCGCCCGCCATCAAAGTGCGCCCATTCACGTAGCGGCGCGGCACAATGGAGACACACCGCCCGACGGAATCACGTACCACCCGGCGTACAAATTACGATGCCACAACCAAACAGCTCCCCCGGCTAAGAGACACCGCACGTGAAAGCAAGGCGGAAACCCGACCGCACAGTATGGATACCAAAGAGGCGGACCCCCCGAGCATGAATCCAGCACTGCAGGCCCTCCCCATGCTCTACCTGATGCAGAACCTAGGAGTCAACGCACCGCGGAGACGCAGGTAGGCAGACACACAACAAGGGCACGCAAACACCGCACACAGTGCAAGGGCGGAAGAACTGTACATGGCCCCCGCCCCGACACCCCTGCGTGGACGCGACACATCCACCACTGCACCCACAAGTGTCACATCGGGCAAATTGTAACAACTCGCAACAACCGGGGACACACCACCTGGGACCAGGAACTAACGTCCCCGTCACGGCCCAGCAGCGCAGCGGCGACGACGCAGCCACACATGCGCACAACGCATAGGCCAACGGCAGCGCCATGTATGCGCCGCACACAAACAACACAGGGTCACAACCAAACACACACACCAGCCCCACCCAGAACGCACATGTCACGTGACAGTCCTGCCACAGTCATGTCGCCAACCGGCAATTCACTGTTGCCAACCTGACGTCACACAACTGACCCGAACATGTCAGTGATGTCACGCCAAGTTAGGACACGCCCCTGTGTGCAAAACATGGCGAAGCACACAGCGGCGGCAACATCACCCAGCAGAATATGGACCCCGTCGGAAAAGGTACGCCAGTACCACACAGAAACACCGATACCACCCTGCACCCAATACCAAGACATGCAATACGTAACATCAAAGATCCCGGGGGACCGACAACAGGTGGCTCCAATTACAACACCCACACACAAGGCCCAACGTATAGCGGAAACGCAGCGTGCCGCCCACACACGGGAGAGGAGATAGCACTGAATGGCCTTCCAAACCCACACCGAAACCACAGCTCAACTATTCAAGCAGGACAACACCGTCATTATTCCAAAAAAAGCCCAACACAGGCATGCAGAGGGAACCGTCCACTGGGCAGATAGCGCATAACACGAAAGAACATTCCGAAGGGAAAACAAAAATGATACCACTCCCCCATGTGGTTCACATGCAAGTTATCGGGAAGGAGTCAGACACCACTGACCTTGACCATTCATAGAAGCATGTGGGATGAGGGCCCGTGTCCTTGCACAAGCTACTATAACCCAAGCCCTGCCACCCTACTACCATAACAGAATTCCCAGCAACGTCGGAGGTTGCACTCTGCAGACTGCACAGACAGCCGGAGCACGCCATCATATCGCCCTTCAGCAAAATGGCACTTGCACCACACCTACCCAACTACGCCGGACAGATGAAGCTGTACAAACATTACCTGATACAGATATTGGGATGTGAAAATCTGGCCTTGCTGAACGTAAGTTACCGACTAACTTACCGCATCGCATTGTTCAGCTGCGTCATCCCCGTCTTCTACTGTCGGAGGTGTCCTTTCCACTATCCTGTGGATTTATGTCTCTCCAACCCTGCATGTCCAATGTCGGACCTGGTACAACTGTTCAACCCCCTGGACGTCCACGACCGGGTCTGTTCAGCCTATGGGGGCATGGCGTATGTGGCTGCAATCGGACCCACACTGCAATGGGACCACTGTGCCTCCACACGACGGATTCTGGATCACAGTTTCATCGAATGTCATCCAACATGTCCCATCATGCTCCTACAAGGGACAACTTACGACCAACACCTTGACAGCCACCATCCGCTACATTGGATGGCATCCATGTTTACCACCAATGCCATGGAAGCCCTGCTGGAAGGTATCGCATTCCTGACAACCTGTCAATTCGTCGGGCCCCGACGCAACACCCCCAATTGAACAATGATGTCCCACACCGTACCCATGCCTGGCATCCGCACGGACTGAGCAGTTACCAGTACAACAACTATACCACACAACCTGCAACTAACACCACACCATCAACTACACTGCCATGACATCGGATATTTTCGGGACATGCACTCTGTACCTCATCACATCCAGCAACTCTGCATGAACATGGGGAGGCAGAGGCATGGGATTTGTGTATGGCAACCACATGGACATAACTGCACGTACAACTATGCCATAATATGTATCCTGCGCCCATGAACATATGCACCGGTGAGTGGACAGTAATCGTTCGGCTGTAGTATGTGAGAGCTGTCACCTCACCTCCCTCTGAACTTCCGTGCCAGGACTTTTGCATGGACAACAAGTGCATCCCCCAACAACATGACCCCAGTGACTGTGTCATGTCCAGTAGCCACCACATTGCAACAACAAGTGGGACGCCGTTGCATGCACGTAAGCCCATGCCCTGATGTCACCTCCACGCACGTGTGTATGAGTAACCATAGCAGCAAACCTGTAACATGGAACTGAGATGTACTGTGCCCATGATGTCAAGCGGTCTGGTAGGCGAAATGTATACTGTCTGTGTCAAAGTTAGCAGCTCCACAGTAATTAGCAAATGTACATTAGCACAGCAACGGCTAAGCAGTTGTAACTCTGAAGCACACATCCCACAGTCAACAACTAATGACATGTACCCATACACCCTATGCTATGTGTAATCATGCTGAGTATATCCTCCACATGCATTTCGCTGCCAGTAGTGTCCACTATACTGCATCACAGAGGACATAAGTCCCAATACATGGCTTGAAGCAAAAATGTGTCTCTGCTGATTCATTTCACAAGTACGAATGAGAGGGGATGAGAGTGTGTGAAGTACACGGCAGTCGTGAGATGACCATGTATTCCACTGTCATTGGATGTCAACGAAAATGAGTAGCCGCAACAGTGGCCACAGGGAAATACCACAGCTCGTGGAGCAGGACTTGTCACACTCTGAAGTCGCCCGAAAGATCATCACATCAACACTGACGGCCTGCTCACTACAAAGCACAGTCATACACATGTTTACAATGACCCACACAGTCTGACCACACACTCAGCAACAAAAAGTGGGAGCCACGCTAAAGCATGCCACAGCAATGCCTGACAAAACACACACACGACATCAGAGTGGGTGGGCAGCACTGCACAGTGAGCAAGAACTGCTGAAATGCTGACATGCACAATTGGACTAGACACAATCTTGACAGTCACACACCCTGCACACACACAACGTCTGAACCATAACAAGTAGGAGTCAGCCTGAACTGCAAGGACACACCCACACACCGCATACTGTGCAACATACAACACACCCATCACATCATATACAAAGACCTCAGCACGGTAACAAACATCCACCATGTCCCGGGGTGACATATGTGTGCAGTCGACATGGACACGACACACACATACACACCAACGCTACCACAATCACACACCACACACCACCACCTCCCAAATGCACACATTGAAAGTAAGCCATGTGCCCAGTCACAATATCCATCACAGCCACCACTGTCTCAGAAGGAGATGGGTTAGTGTGCCTACCAATCTAACAGGATGCCAGTACGAATCAGTGCTGTGTGTGTGCAACGGGACAGTTGCAGGTCCGGCCCTGAGAGAGTAGCACAACTGTGGATGACACACATGTGTCATGTGAAGCGGGAGTTACACTTGGCTCAGGTGGGTGGGTGTGACGGGTAGGTGCGCACATGCAATGTTGAAACACGCTGTGTTGGGAGGATTCCGGAACAGTACATTGCTGCTCTCCTGGGAATTTGTAAAGACCACCTGTCTGGGGATGAATGTGAACTCGTGTGTGCACAACAGGCGGGCACACGATCAATGCTGCATCAGGTGTAGACGTCAGCCCACCCTCCGTGGACATTCTGGATACTGCTGTGCGTCCGCCAGGCCCTTGCCAAGGCACTCACATCCCCTGTCGACCAGGTGTATCCCCAACATTGTCCACCTGCACAGGCAATCCAGGGCACGGGATGGCAGTGGAGCATGGTGGGTGAGATGTCATAGCGCGCTCCTCCTGGACACATCACGCAGGCAACACATCCTCAATTAGTAGTATGGCACAAGTCTAATGGAAGTAGTGGGGGGACGCACACATCACGAGCAGGAGTGACGTCACGGAAGGTGGCTCGCACCATCTCACTCATTGCCTATATCCCCACATATGTTACATGCCATTGCAACAGAGAAGCCAGCGCGTGCAGAAGCAGCTCCAAGCTCGCCCCCGAGAGGCCAAAGAGTGAATGTGTGGGTCCATGAGCTCCAGTTGGACGCGGCCTGGGCCGCTAGGGCAGCTACAGCCTCTGTGTGTTGCAGGTGGTGTATCCGGACTGCGGAGCCTGTCATGCATTGTCAATGTTGCCCGGGTCTCGAGTCGGGGCACCACGCAGGTGGACGGCGTCCCGCCACTTATTATGCCGCGAGACAGACCACTTGTTCAACTGGACCCACACATACACTCCTTGGCCTCTCTGGGGCGAGCTTGGAGCTGCTTGTGCATGCGCTGGCTTCCCAGGTGCTAACGCATATATTGGTGAGCGAGGGGAGACCATGAGGACAGGGTAAAATATGACTGTTTGACTTCCAGTCAGTTCAAGGAATGACCTGTTGTGGTCATGCAAAGACGTGTCTCGTGTGTATTGCAACTAGGAGATAAGCCGATGAACTTCCCATGTCTTGCATGTAGCCCCGCACCTAGCCCCGCCCACTCTACACATTAAAATGAGTACCAGCACCACATCCTTCCCATTCGAAGCACTGACTGGGGGTGATAACCATTGGACAGTCTTGTGTAGTCCACCCACGCGTACATGTGGGCCCTCCATGATCCATGTCACCTGCGGCAAAGTGATGTCATGGGCAATGACAGAAGTGAGGAGAGCTGTCTGCCCCACGCACAGATGGCGCATCAGCTCAACAGACCCAGCACTGAGGGCAGCAGGGGTCACATGTGCAGGGGCAGCTGTGCCTGGTGTGAAGGCACATGCATATAGACAGCACATCGACCAATGTGTAGTCTGCCCACATCTACTGTCCATTGTCAGGCGGACCTAGCAAAAGTTCACAAGGCAACACATCTGTGTTGGTGTACCCACTGTGACCAACACTGCGCAACAACCAACGTACTCGCCCTGCGCATGGCCCACCCCGCAACGGTGGTCACATTCAGTGGCACTATCTCACACACACATCCCTTTCATGAGGCATGGTGTGACCAATGTACAGGGCTGAGTTTGCGCTCATCCGGAGAGTGCTGAACAGGTGACACATGTAACCCACTAGACATTCTGTGTTGTCACCTACTGGCATTGTGCAGTCAATGTGCAGGCCAGGCCTGCTGGGACTGAGAAGGGCAGCATGGCCCCAGCCTGACATGCACACGAGCAACAAGTGCACTGAGACCTGCATTGCCAATTGTCTGTGTCACTGGATGTCTGACATGAAGTTGCCATGTACCACCACTCTCGA
The DNA here is from genome assembly GCA_963921515.1 of Calotriton arnoldi. NCBI lineage: Eukaryota > Metazoa > Chordata > Amphibia > Caudata > Salamandridae > Calotriton > Calotriton arnoldi. The sequence continues at coordinate 158,778 of CAWUFW010005998.1, read as the reverse complement.
GGGACAGACATGTCAAAGCGCCCGAGAGCTCACATACCACTGCCACCTGCAGTCAGCATGGTGAGCAGTGCATGTTTGAACACCACAGGCTCTGACTCATAGTGCTGCGGATCAACGACATGTGTGACCCCCACATGCACTCCCACACACACTGCAGTTGTCTCTCACACACAACTTTCGCAAGGATTAGCCATGTGCAGTGTGCGTGGAGCTCGGAATCCAGGATCTCCAGCTCCTCGCTGGTGAGTGGACCTGGACATATCCTCAGCGTCATCCACGTGTAGGTGGAGAGGTGGCAGCAGCAGGTGTTGTTGAGGGGTGCCAGGCTGCAGTCCCAGGTAGCTGTGGTAATGCCGGTCTCACTCACACACTCACATAGCCCCGGGGCAGTTTCAGTGGGTCCAAGCTGCTGCAATTTGTGTACCATGTCTGCCAGCTTCAATTGCAGACAATGGCCTGCTCCCAGCTGGCCCGGGACGCTTACCTCCATGGTGGAACACGCAGGGTGCAACCGCGAGGGTCATTGGAGTTGGCCGTAAGGGCCTGGCCCATGGCGGGTACAGTCCGCTGATGCCATGTGCACCACACAGTTTAATGTGCGCAATGCATCTGCAGGTGTGGCCATGATTTGTGTGTGGGTGCAGGTCCACAATGGACGGGGCCACAACATGCTGTGTGCATAGGCAGGGACGGCCAGTGGCCAGCCTCCACATGTCTGTTGGCATATCATCATGTACACATTGGCATGGGAGCATGGGATATGCATATGCACACACATGCCATCTTTCACTATGTACATCTGCCACTTGGCACGTGCGACGTTACGTGTCACTTGTGATGTGTATTTGCAATCACACAGCCGTGTTGGCATGGAGCTGTCAATGTGTACACCTGTCAATGTTTCTGGAGGTGTGATCCGTACAGTGCTGTACATAGGGTGCAGTAGGGACATCAATGACTGTCTCATATCCCCTCGTGCCACAGGTCCCACTTGTTTTGGCCGCTCAGCCTGTGTCCATAGCGTTGTTGGTGTGTGCCCTACACACCCAGCCTCGGAAGCAGTGTGATGCACAGCAGCTAGTCATGTTGCCGTGGTGTTGCAGCTTTCCGAATATGCAGTCTGTTTCCATCAGCATGCCTTACAAGTTGTTAAGGCCTAACTCCCCATGTGCATGCTCATAGCAATGGTGTGTGTCACTGCCCATTGCTATTGGTAGGGGACCTGTGTATGTGTATTGTGGCTGTGCTGTCCCTACTTGTCAGCTGTTCTGTGATTCAATTGCTTGGTCAGTCAGTTCTGATTTGTGTATGTGTAAATGCCCTGTGGCGTGTTGCTTTGACATGTGTCCACTTCCATCTTTCCTAGGAGGAGGCCAAACATACATCGCCCCTACCAATTGCTGTCAAACATGGAGGATGTGGAGGTGATCCGGAAGTTCCGTCTGGACCGACCCACCCTGCATCGCCTATGTGCCTTGTTGGAAGCCCACCTCCGTCCTCGCAGGGTGTATCCTACTGCATTTACCCCCACGGCTAAGGTGATGGCTACACTGCATTTCTTCGCCAGTGGGTCATTCCAACACACAGTGGGCAGTGGAGGTGGGATGTCCCAGCCCATGTTCTGCATGGTGCTGAGGGATGTACTGTCAGCTATGATGCTGTACAGGAACAGGTACATACGATTCCCCAGGGCTCGTGAATTGGCGGCAGTGAAGGGTGATTTCTATGCCCTTGGACGGATCCCCCACGTTGTTGGTGCAATAGATTGCACCCATGTTGGCCTTGTTGCACCACAGGCCACTGAGCACCTCTACCGCAATAGGAAGCACACCCACTCCCTGAATGTGCAAGTGGTGTGCCTTGCAGACATGGTCATTTCACACGTGTGTGCGAAGTTTCCAGGATCGGCACATGACGCGCACATCATGCGCAACAGCATCCTACCACGTCTGATGACCAATCTGCAACGGGACCGTGCTTGGATTGTTGGTGAGTATGTGGAGTAGTGTAGCGTGCTGGCTGTGCGATGCTGTATTGTGTCCAGTTGGAATTGCAACGATTCTCTGTGTCCCTCACACCCAGGTGACTGCTTACCCGAATGGGCCCTGGCTGCTCAGCCCATTACGACATCTTCGTACCCCAGCTGATGTCCGCTACAATGAGGCACATGGGAGGACCAGACGTGTGGTTGAGCGGACCTTTGGCCTCCTCAAGTCCAGGTTCAGATGCCTGGACCGCACAGGGGGCGCACTGGCGTACTCCCCACAGAAGGTGTGCCAGATAGTAGTGGCTTGCTGCATGCTGCACAATCTGGCTATTCGCAAGCAGATCCCCCTAATTGTGGATGACGGAGATCAACCAGGGCCCCAGCCTGCAGACCAGGACGGGTTGAGTGAAGAGGACAGTGGGGAGGAGGGAGCTGTGAATGTGCGTCAGCAGCTCATCGCCCGCTACTTCACTTGACGGTGAGTGTCCATGTACGACGGCTGATGTAGCTGTAGTTGTGCGGGTGTATGTGTGCTCTGTCACGGAGGCCTTTTGTTCACTGAGTGCTGTGTGTCAATGGTCCATGTCCAGGTTAGTATGCCACTGACAGTGGCTGTTGCATTGTGCCCTGTTGCTGTGTGAGATGTGTGTACATTGCTTGTAGTTTGTGACAAGTACTGTGTGATGAGTGTGTGACACACTCATTGACTGTACTCTTGTTCTGTTTTTCACCACTAGGTCCCTACAGCCTCTCCTGTCCCATCGACATACCACACAGCAGATGCATTTCTGCTCATGGTGGCGATTGCACATCGTTGAATAAACCCAGGACACATAATGCAGATTGTGATCAAGGTGTATTTATTTACAGCGGTGACATGTGATTGTGTGCAAGGTGACGACAAAAGTGGTGCATGCTGTGACAATGATTTGACGGCCATGGCTGCGTGATGGTCAAGGTGTACCCATGAAGTTCTATGTCCACAGTCCAACAGACACATGCCATTCACATGGCAGTGTGGGGTAGGATCGTAGTCCAAGTCAGTGCAGTAGGTGGTCAGGGTGGCTGGCTGACTCACTGGCGTTTGGTGCGTGCGAAGTCCTCTCTGGACACCTGTTTCCTCTTCGGATGGCCCCTTCCACGTTTGGTAGGGGGGGTTGTGTTGGTGGGCTGCTGGTGGTGGCTGAGGACTGCTCACTCGCTGTGGACGCAGGGGAACTAGATGTTGCACGAGCCTGCGCCACAGCACGTGGTGGCGGTGGTGTGGCTGGCCTTGCTTGGGCCCTCCCCCCACCACCAGCTGGCCCATGAGGTCCACAAGTCGGTCCATACGGGTCACGAATTGGCCCATATGGGCGTCCATGGACCTCAACACCCCAAGGACCTCCCGCGTGTCGGCAGCCGACCTGGCCCATTGTCCTTGGGCCTCTTCATAGGCCCCAAGGACTCTTGAGATTTGCGGCAGGGCTTGGCTCCCAGGCTCAGATGGCGTTGGCCTGACCCTGCTCCTCCCACCGGTACTGCTGCCACCGACCGGCCCACTCGCCACATTGGTCACCACGGTCCTCTGTCTGGCTCCCAGGGTCGAGCACGACGGGCGTGCCACCCCTTGCGCAGGTGCTGTGGCCAGGGATGGCGTGGTGGTGGTGGTGGTGGTGGTTGTTGTGGTGGTGGCCGCAACGACCGTGGCAGCAGGGGTCTGTGACTGGTCAGCAGCCCTGGGTGATGTGTTGGTGGGTAGGAGGGGCCCTGGGGAGCGGTTGGGCCCTGCCACTCCAGACGGGCCTGGTGGGTGGTCCTCGTCCGAAGAGGTGTCCAGGTCTTCTACATCCATGAGTCCGGGTCGGGGGCTTGCGGGCTGGCTGTGCTGGCTGCTGTCTCCCTCTCCAGCATCCAGCTGTTCGGCACCTGTGGGGAGAATGTGATAGGTCATTGTGTTGCACCTAGCAAAGTATGTATTGGTTGTCTGACATTCACAGTTCGTGCACTGTCGTGCACAGCTTTCCCAGGGGCGTGTGTGTGCATGTACGATGTGTGTATGCGCGGGCTAGGCAATGGTACTGTGTGATGTGGACATGTGGCATGGGACGGATTAGCAATGCCGATGGGTGTGTGTTGCTATGCTCCTACATTTTGTGGCTCGGGTGTATGCGGGCTCCAGACCCATCGACGATGGTGGGTTGAACTATGGTTTTGGGGTTCAAATGGAACGCTTAGAAACGCAGATGGCTAAAGGGGGTACAGCCCCCTCAACGCTTTTGGGTTGAACTATGGTTTTGGGGTTCAAATGGAACGCTTAGAAACGCAGATGGCTAAAGGGGTACAGACCCCTCAACGCTTTTGGGTTGAAATATGGTTTTGGGGTACATACTGTGAGTCATAGGTGCAGAACGTGACATGTGTTCTGGCAACATGACAGTGCATAGACAAAGGTGTGTGTCTGTCTAACATACCCGGCATATCTGCTGACTGTCATCATTTGTGGACATTACATTGGTGGCATTGTTGTGAGTTCGTGCTTGTTGTGTGCCACACGACGTATTGCAGATGGGCAAAATCCTTGGTGTGCGTGCTGCCCTCGAACATGTGCATCAATGCAGTGCTCTTGGGGTGTTGACTATATTATGTGTGTTGTTACTCACAGTGTGACGTGCGCTTCAGTCACTGCAGGCACATGAATTGTCATGGGCAGGTATCTCTGCATGACTGCTGTATGAGGGCCAGCTGTTCGGATGACATACCTTCCATGACACTGGGGCTGACAGATGAGATGGATGATATGTTGAATGTGCATTGTGTGCCTGTGTGTTTCATGGGTCCAGTGGTGTTTGTGTGCAATATTGTGGTTCCACGCTGTTACTTCTAGTAAGGTTTGTCTTACATGGGCGTTGTTATACGATGTGTGGGTGACAGGCAGTGAGGACTACATGGACAAGACTTCGATGGTGTTGCTGATGTGTGTGATGGGTGGCACAGTGCCTGCCGTGTGGGTCTGTACTCCAGTGGGACTTGTGCATGCAGACGTGGCTCCTTAGGTGTTGCTGTATCTGTGATGGGTCATGTGGGGTATGACTCTGTGATACATGTCCGTGTGCACATTGGTCACATGATTGTGACAGGGAGCAGTGCTGCGTGTTCCTCTGCTACGTGGACTTGTTGGCCATGTTGTGTGTGTTTGTTTTTGTCCGCGGATGATTTCTGTGCAGGGACGTGGCCGCCTGAGCTTCCGCCGTGTCCATTTCCGTCACTGTTGTTTACGCTGGCGGGCGGTGTATTTGTGGATTTACCGCGCTCATGTCGGTGCGATCCTAATTTCACGGCCGGTATCTCGGTCGTCAGGGCGGGCGGTTTTGGGTTGTCGTGCGTATTTCCGTCCGTGGCGGGCGGATGGACTTGGATTCGGACATGGGCGGGCGGTATTTTTGTGTATTTTCCGCCGCCGCCGGTTTGCGGTTCGCGCCATCGTAATTGCTCGGTCGGTATTCAAACGGTGTGGGCGGGCGGATTTCTACCGCTATGGTAGATGGCGGATTTTTTACCGCCCGGTATCGTAATGGACACCATAGTTAGAATTATTTTAAAAAGTTAAAAATTATAAATAATAGATGTAATATACGGAAACATTAAACATACATATTTAAAAAAATGTATATACATATTAACTTAATAATATTCATAAATAATTATTTTATTTAATTATAAAATGTTAGAAACATAATAAAAATTATAAATACATATATATATACATAAACCTGTAAAATAAATATAAAAATAAAATATATATATATAATAAATTAAAATATTAAAATTTATATTTATTTGTAAAAAAATATTTTACACTACATTAACTATAACAGTAGGGAAAATGTTGGATAGCGTAGGGGATAAAATTACTATTCCCACTCCAGAGAGTGCAACAGTGGGGAAAGTGTTGGATAGCGGAGGGGAATAATTTACTATTCCCACTCCAGCAAGTGCAACAGTAGGGAAAGTGTTGGATAGCGGAAGGGAATAATTTACTATTCCCACTCCACGGAGTGTAACAGTAGAGAAAGTGTGGATAGCGGAGGGGTTAAAATTACTATTCCCACTCCAGTAATTGCAACAGTAGGGAAAGTGTTGGATAGCAGGAGGGTAAAAATTACTATTCCCACTCCAGTGAGTGCACCAGTAGGGAAAGTGTTGGATAGCGTAGGGTAAAAATTACTATTCCCACTCCAGCAAGTGCAACAGTAGGGAAAGTGTTGGATAGCGGGTGGGTAAAAATTACTATTCCCACTCCAGTGAGTGGAACAATAGGGAAAGTGTTGGATAGCGGAGTGGTAAAATTTACTATTCCTACTCCACTGAGTGCAACAATAGGGAAAGTGTTCGATAGCGGGTGGGTAAAAATTAATATTCCCACTCCAGTGAGTGCAACAGTAGGGAAAGTGTTGGATAGCGTGGAGTTAAAAATGTATATTCCCACTCCAACGAGTGTAACAGTAGGGAAAGTGTTGGATAGCGGGTGGATAAAAATTACTATTCCCACTCCAACGAGTGTAACAGTAGGGAAAGTGTTGGATAGCAGAGGGGTAAAAATTACTTTTCCCACCCCAGTAATTGCAACAGTAGGGAAAGTGTTGGATAGCGGGTAGGTAAAAATTACTATTCCCACTCCAGTGAGTGCAACAGTAGGGAAAGTGTTGGATAGCGTAGGGGAATAATTTACTATTCCCACTCCAGCAAATGCAACAGTAGGGAAAGTGTTGGATAGCGGAGGGGAATAATTTAGTATTCCCACTCCTGCAAAATAATTAACATTAATTAACAAATAAATAATTTGTCAAAAATAATTAACATCCCACCATATTCCCCTATAAACGACACCACCAATATCATAAAATATTACACAATTAACAGAATTAATTAACAATTAATTAATTAATAACAATTAAGAAGCAAATTAAAAACCATCAAAAATAAATTAGATCACACAATTAACACTATAAAATAACTTTAAATAAATATTATATAAAAAAATATTAAAAATGTTATTAAAATTAAATTACTTCCCACCCTACTCCCCTATCACCCCACAACCCGCTCCTAAAAAAATTACACAATTAACATATTTACCAATTAATTTTAAAAAATTAATATCCAATTAATTAACAATATAAAAGATTAATTACATAAATATTAATTAATAAAATTATTAATTAATTATAATTAAATTACTTCCCACCCTACTCCCCTATAAAACTAAAACCCGCTCCTAAAATAATTACACAATTAACATATTTACCAATTATTTATTAATTATTAATAACCAATTTAAAATTTATTAATAACCAATTAATTAACACAATTAACAATATAAATTATTAAATACAAAAATATTAATTAATAAAATCATTAATTAATTAATTTCAATTAAATTACTTCCCACCCTATTCCCCTATAAATCCACAACCCGCTACGGAACTAAAACGCAATTTATTTATTTTTTTAAATTAATAACTTTTAAAAAATTATTAATTAATATATTATAATTAAATTACTTCCCACCCTATTCCCCTATAAACCCACAACCCGCTACGGAACTAAAATACGCAAAAATTAATTAACATAAAATTAATTACTTCTAAAAAATTCAAACATACATTAGAAAAATAAGCTATACTTTTAACACATATACTAACATACAAAACACTAAAAAAAAAAATGGATATTATAAACAACGATATTTTTACTTACGATATTCCTAACTTCGATATTAAGTAAAACGATATTTCTTACCTGCATGTCGATATTCTTGTTGACGATATTCTTGCAGGTCGATATTCAGTCACATCTAAATTTAAACATCGGTATTATGGCATATCGATATTTAAAACTCAATATTATGTCTGCATACCATCAAGCACCATATGATTTTTAAGCATTACTTGTCTCATAGCTACCATCTCTACTGTGATGTTTCCTTGGTCGTTGGTTGTTTCATTTATAGTTGCTTCCAACAGATGGTCCAATTTTCTCATTCTTCTATAATTCATTGCTACCCCTAACATAGGTAGTATTCCTAGTGCTAAATCACCGAACTCCTGAGCAGAAGTATCAGTCTGATCTATCTCCCTTCTCCCTCTAGCTACATTCTTTGTTAGCAGATATTTGCTAACATGTTCCTTAGAATGGTGTCTAATACGGGGAAGCACTAGGCTCATATAGCAAGAGCCTCCCTGACCCTTGGGCAACCAAGAGTAGTCTTTTTGTCTGTAGATTAAATAAATGCCCTCTCCTGCTGCTACTGATAATGAGGGCCAAGAGGCATTGGCCAGACTGAATATATAGGTGCAGTTACTTCGTCCCATCTCTTGTGAGCCATGTGGTGAGAGACATAAGGGGCTGATTAGGATGGCGGTCGGAAAACCTCCCCGACCGCCATGGTAGCGGGAAAAGACCGCCCGCATGGACCGCGACATAACCGCCGGTCGAATTACGATGGCCCACGGTCGAAATCCGACCGCGGCAGTCTGATCGCGGGCTTTAACATTGCGGCGGTTGCTGCTGCACGCAGCACTGCCGCAATGTCCAAAGGAACATGTCCTGCATTTCCCTGCACTGCGTGGCAGGCACTGCACAGTGCCTCCCACCTGGTACAGGGAAATGTAGGGGGGACCATGGGTACCCCCCCAGTGCACCCACCCCCCCCCAAAACATTGGGGGCCCGCAATGGGCCCCCGGAAGACAATCTCCGCCTGCCTTTCCATGGCGGTTTGACCGCTGAGGTAAGGCTGGCTACCGCCGGCATCATAATTGTGCCAGCGGAGCCTGCTCGGCACCGCCACCATTATCCCGGTCCTGCTCCGTCCACCAGGCAGGAGTGCGGATGGCAACCGGCGGAAAAGCGGCGGTCAGAATTTCCCACCACCGTCATCCTAATCTGACCGGCGGTTTTCTGGCTTGCGATCGGGGGCGGATGTCCACCGCTGGCCCGGCGGTCGCCACCTCCGGCCCGGCGGTGGACATCCGCCCGCCATCCTAATCAGCCCCTAAGTGCCAGTGTCCTCTTGTTACCCATAAAGCTGGGAGATTATTAAATAAGGGCGCATTTTAGGAATCAAATTATTCATCCCTAGGATGAATTGTTTCTATGTTTTACTCATGACACTATCTGTAGGGTGAACCTTCCCCTGTGACTTAACAACCCATTGGTATCGTTATTTAAACTCTGTATTTGCATCTGACATCAGTATCCTTCAGGCCAGAAAACCAGGCAATCGCTGCTTCAAATAGAATATAACGTGAATCATTAGGTGCCATACTCAAAGGCAACAAAGGCATCCCATGATGTGTTACAGAAGAAAGTTTCAGACAAATCCAACAATCTGAGACATTTAATTTCTTGTGATAGGCATTCATCATTTGTATGGCAAAGTTCTCATGATATTCTTTAGAGTGATGGGCATTCAAATCACTAGCCGACATATTACTATCGGAACCCTGCACAGCCGAATACTACACATCAATCATATAGATTGCAAAATGTCCTGATGTAACCTTTGTTCCCTTGCCTACATTGTACTGCGCGCAGGTCCTACAGCTTTGGCATATCTGCTCAGCCATTCTCCGTATCTTAGCGTTTGCCCAAAACTGCAACAGACTATTGGTCAACCATTCCTGACCCAAATGAGCGGGGCTGTGCATCATCGAAGTCATTGAATATAACAGGGTATCGGGCAGGAGATATCTTTTTCAATCCATAGTCACCCAGAAACCTAAACCTGCTTGCCCGTTTTGGCCCAATTTGTCCTCAGTAACTTGTTTCTGCCTTTCAGCTATTCCTTCAGGGCTAAAGTCTTGCGGCCCCTTTGCCATGTAAGGGTCAGAGTGGGCTACATACAATTTGGCAGGTAAGGACAGTGCGTTCAGTAATCTCGTTATCAACAACCCATGTTGTATTTTAGCGCCTTTTGAAGTAATAAACCCTCTCTCAGCCCATAATCTACCAAAATTGTGGGCGACACCAAAGGCATATTGAATATCGATATAAATGTTCACCCTTTTCCACAAGGCCAGTTTACGGGCTTTGGCTAATGCTATCAGCACCGCCGGGGCAGAGTTCTCTGGTGTCTTGCATGTCTCTACTACTGTATTGAACGTGATAAAAGCATATGCTGCCATAGTCCTGCCATTCGGCAATTTAAAACAGGACCTATCCACCCAGAATTCTCCATCCTTATCTACCAAAGGTACATCTGACAAGTCGATCCAACCTTTTGTTTGCTCTTCTGTCTGTAATACGCATTCATGCACCTCATCTATTCCATCACACTCAACATTGCATACTACAGGCAACAAGGTATCATAATTAAGAATCTTTGATTGTTGTAAAGTTACATGTGGGGTTAAAAGACACAATTCATAATGAGCCATTCGACCATTGGTAAGATTTTGCGTCTTTGTCCTATTTAACAATAAACCCACATAGTGAGGTACATAGACGTGTACAGTATGTCCCATAACCAAAGTCTTGGCTTGTTGAAGGGAGACTGCAGCTGCTGTGACTGCCCTTAGACACAGGGGAAGGGCCTGAGCTACCGTGTCTAGTGTTGCAGAAAAATAGGCACATAGGCGCTTGTGATCACCCTTGTGTTGGGTGAGAACAGACGATGGACAACCATTCTTTTCGTGTACAAACAGGTGAAAGTCTTTTTCATAGACTGGCAAACCCAAAGCCGGTGCACTACACAATATATGTCCTTCACAGTTCAGAAACTAGCAACATGCTCCTCATTTCAAGGGAGGGGCTTCTGAATGTCTATTCTCATTAATCTTAACAAAGATTTAGCAATTAGTGAGAAATTAGATATCCAGTGTCAACAATAGCCTGCCATGCCCAAAAAGGCACGCACTTGCTGCTGGGTGGTGGGCTGAGGTATTGCAAGGATGGACTGCACCATTTTAGGGTCCAGGCCCTGCTGGCCTTGCACAAAAAGGGACCCAGATTGACCACCTAAGTTTGAGCAAATTGTATTTTGTCCGGGGAACCCTTATGAGTACCAAAGAAATTCAACAGTCTGACAGTATCTGTTGAGCATGTGTCTTTATCCTCTCCGACCAACAGTAAGTCTATATACTGTATCAAAATCACGCCAGGGCTGCACTGGAACCCATCCAATTCCTTTTTAACACCTGATTATATATTGAAAGACTTTCAGTGTACCCTTGGGAATCCTTTTAAAACAGAAGGAGCTACCCCCCAAATTGAAGGTGAAGAGATACATGATATCTTCATGAAGAGGGATAGAGAAGAGAGCGTTCAAGGACTTCTCAGGGGGCAACGTAGGTAGTATATTAACATTATTAGGCACAACAGTGAACTGGGGTAGGACTATTTTGTTATTCTCTCTCAGGTCAACTACGAACCGCCAAAAATGTCCTTTCTTCTTACTGTCACCCTTTTTCAAAATCAGGAGTATGGGGCTGTTACAAGGGCTCCCTAGTATATCTTTCACTATGTTCCCTTTTACTAAATCCCCGACTATCTTCCACAATCCCTTCAAACTCTCCTGTGATATTCTGTATTGGGGTATCCTGGGTAAGCGTGTGTTGTCATCGACTCTAATGTGTACGGGGTCACTATTCATTCTTCCTATGTCGTTGGTGTGCATGTCGCAAATTCTGTGATCTATCTCCTTCAGATGCTCAGGAGGGATGTGCAATATTTCGCATAACAGAGATCTAGTCATCATGGTCACACTGTCTGAATCGCATTCCAAATAAATCCACCTGCTCTACACCTGATGACCGCATTCAGTTTCATCAACAAATCTAGTCCTAAAAGATTAAAGGCACACTTGTCTGAGATCACAAATTCATGTTTGTCTATTATAGGACCAACTGTCAAGGGCTGGGGGATAGAACTTGTGACTGTCACATTGGTAAACCCCGCAGACACATTTTCTTTACGGGAGAGTGGGACCTGGGGCACGGTCTGTTCAGTCAGTGAAGAGTTGGTGGCCCCCGTGTCTAGTAGAAATTTAACAAAGGTGTTCTCTACTGTCCCCATCACATATGGGCTGCTTAAATCTAGGGGCAGCACACCTCTATTCACCAACCCTCTCGGGCCACCCTAGTCCTTATGTTCCCCATAGTAATCACTGTAGCGTGGTATTTCATTCATTCGTCACCATGGTCATTTGGTCTTGTGGTTGTCGCATGGTGTTGAAGTAATTATTATTCTGCCTAGGGCTATTTTCCCCTTGTTACATATGACTAGAAAACGGTGGTTGGGATCTACCTCTGCCCCTACTGCTAGCTCTCCCTCTCTGTGTGCAGGGGTGTGGATATTCTCAAATCCAATGGTCAGGGCTGCCACATTTATGCATGTACCTGGAGGAAACATGTTTCCTAGTCGAGAAGGTGTTGACCTGGTCTTCTTCCGAGCCCCCCTCGTCTTCTTCCCCTATTTTGATATTGTTGCGTTTGTTGTATTAGTACTTTTTGTTTTAACTCCCTGTTTTTCTTCTCCTTCATCTTCTCCTCCTCCTGCTCTATTTTCTCATAATCCTGAGCCAGGGTCAGCACCTCTGCCAAAGTCTTATGTCCCCATGTAGGTTCATAAGTCTGTATGGCCACTCTATATCGGTCCCTCAAGCCATTCACAAAACAGCTACTCAAGGTGAACTGTGCACTGTTCATGTCCATCAGTATCCCACAGTGTCGTGAAAGCCGTTTGCATATATAGGCTGACACCTTTTCTTCAGGCTCCTGTTTGAATGCTATAAGGCTTTGTCCCAGTTGAAGCTTCACTTCTGTAAACGACAAATGATCCTGACCTCCTGGGCTTGACTAAGGCAAAGCAAGTGTGTTTTCTCGGCAATTCCTCATTGAGAGACGATTTGAAATGATTTGTGGAGGTGACTGTATCGTTGATCTACTGAAGCGCAATCTGTAGTGACTCTGACGAGTGGATTCTTTCATGTCCTTACCTGGTGAGAGCAGAGTTCATGGTTCTCCCTTTAAATGACTACGAGTATACAAATGTGCAAAATCACCTGAAACTCCACCCGTTTGGCCCCACCACGTTCACCTTTGTAGTATGCAATGGTATTCCCGCCTTTTGCCAGGATGATAGGCAGCTTACCAAACGGCCCTCCCAGCGCGTTTCCAGCCAATTTTGATGACGCGTTCTTGTTGCCAAGGAATATGAGGACTTCTCCAACAAACAAAGAAGCATTTACTTCATATAGTTAAGGGGAAGGACCCTTGTTTGGTGGAGATTTACCTCTTTGTAGTCTTCTTGTCTTCTCTATAAAAGGATTCACGTTATCACAGATTTATGGATGAAGATGGATGAGAAAAAATAACATTGCCAAGATGCATACAATGTCACTGGAGACATTTCCTCGTGGTCCATTACGCAACTGTAGTGTAGAATATGCAGTAGATATTTACCCAATAAGGTAGTACTTCCGAATTAACCAGCAGAAAATACTCCAGTTGGGTAGACATTTTGTGGAAAGCTGTGGATTCTTGTTTGATAAAGGGGCAGGTGAGGTTCCGTTCTGGCACAGTCACTCACACAGCTACTAATACACCCATAGTCACTCACACACCCACTCAAGACTACTACGCCCACCTTCTGGAGGCTTTTAGAGTGGGCCTGTGGTAAGTCTGGAGTATTACCTTTGTGAGCGTGGTACTCACTCCCAACCTAGCCGCAGCGCAGCTTTTCACATCTGACAAATCTGTTTACTGTAGTTGTGCTATGTTGGGTCGCAGGGTATGTAGGTAGGTTAGTATTTTCTTCCTTCTGATAAAATGTGTCAGGCCATTAATGTTGAGCGAGACTACATTAAGTGTATTTGGAGTAGTGGCTGAGTGCATCTACAGTCTGAGGTGGCTGGGCCTGAGGTGGGTGTGTGGGGAAGGGGTTGACTGAGATGGGCACGAAGTGGTAGGGGCATGTCAGTGGTCAATCGCCCCAGCACCTATGTGGTGTCTGTATTCACTAAGCTTTGAACCGGGGGAGACTGTACCTTCCAGGAAGTGTCCGGTTCCCAGTAGCCATCAGCGTGACTCTGGGAACATATGGATCCTAGCAGCTTAACATGGGATTGAGGTGTTGGGGTCTTAGATCTAGATGTCTCTCGGGGCTCCCCATGGCTATCTCAGCAATACCAAAGGAAAGAAACTACAGTGACATGCATCTTCTACTACAGCGACTATCGTGCATATTCTGCAGCATCATGTTGTAACCCCTGGGAGTCGTGTTGGTTATGTAAACATCGATGGTGCGATGTGCCAGGGTCTACTCATTAGACCCGGCCTGAGTGTACGGGGGACCGATAATGCATAGGATAACACATCAGAAACATCACACTCTAATGCAACCTTACTTAGGGCTTAAACAGTCCATCATTCAACAGATTAACCAAACTAAGAACGATATGTCGGGAACTAGATTTGGTAGGTCCTCTGCTGGAGAGTGCAGTGTGGGTCCCTCATTAGTGCAGTTTTAGAGGTGATCGAGATTTGTCTCAAAGTGGTTGCTGTAGACCTTGGTGTTGAGGTTTCTTTCTCTCTGCCCACTGGTGAAAGACTTCTTCCGTCTGTTCCTTTCAGTTCTATGATGGCTGTCGGTGGCTCTGGCCTGTAGGACTTGGCCCTGAGGAGAATGTGGATGTTGGGTCCCTGTGGCGGCTATGCCCATGTTCGTATCCTCCAGGGAATCCAGGAAGCCCTCCAGCTGGCCATCATATTCCAGAGTTCTGTTGTTATGCGTAATCACCATAATGGCTGGGTCGGGTCCAAAAGCCGTACTCAATGTCCAATTTTTGAAACCACGGCTGAAGGGCCAGGGACCGCTTTCTATGTTGTGGTAAAAGTCTTGTGAGATCTTAATGCACATCCCTTGGTACTGGTAGGGCCTGTGTTTCTTCGCTTTCAGAATGACTTGGCGTGTTAGTTGATAGCGAAGGAAGCACACCATCAACAGTTGTTCTAGAATTCCGGAGAAGCAGAGGTTGTCCTCTGGACTTCAATCTGTGACTTTGCGTTGGAGGAACCAATTGTCCTGCTCCCAGTCGATGAATGATACTGTCTTTTGCTCAACCACTTGGAGTCTATCCTCCACCAACTGTTGGTGGGCTTTGAAGAAGGCAATGTCCGTTTATGTGTTTTCAAGACTTCCTTAAGGGGGATTTCCGCCTGAAGCACTTTTCCAGGTACTTAGAGCACACGCGATCTTCACACTTTTACTGTACTGCGAAAAAGGAATAAACACAATTCAAGCCCATGTAGTTATTAGAAAATTACTAATTAGAATACTAACACGACAAAGTGAATTGCCTCAAAATACAATGTTAATAGGTGGCATTACCACATATTAATATGTTTTCTTTTTTAAAGGGCGTATTATCAGCTTTATTGTTTCCGTGTTTTGTCACTCATAGGGGATACTATTATCAAAGTGTGAAATTCTGTGTTGCCCTGCAGCAGTTTGAGTGCATGACCTGTAGGTCAAACACAAATGTCTCTAGCCAACACTTGAATCATAAAACAAACTTTGAATTTTAATCGAAATGGAGGGCACTCAATTTGCCCACTACTTTGCTCCTGGTGTGCTCCTTTTCCAGTGCCACTCACGTTGAAAGGAATGTCTAACAATATCACTGCAGCGCCTGCACTGCTGCTGTGCACATTTCTTTTATTTATTGAAAGGCTTTACAGGGCTTTTGTTGCAAAGATCCACTGATGGCCTTGGTGAGCACGTTTGATTACCCTTTCTTGGCGAGCTTGAGGGATCACTATTTTGCCTCTCTGTAGCAGTTTTGTGGCATACTCTCCATAACGCTGTTGCGATGGGCTAACACTCATGATCTCTAACTCTCATACCAGCCATGAATTACTTCCACGTAGTGTCTCTAATTATAATATGTGTTAGTTGTAGGCATTCGCCTGTCTTGGTGTTTTGCAGAGTTCCTTTAAAAGACATGCCCAGAGGGCACGCTTATTGGGCCACGACATTGATGTGTCCTTTGATGTCCTCAGTTTGGGACTTAGCAAGGTCACGGTGGGCTGCTGGGTCTCAGGGGGAGTCAGAAGTAAACCATTAATTAGTGTTGTTAGTACATGTTCCCAAGCATGATAATCCTCCAAAAAGGTACCCGGACACACACGTGGACAAGGTACGGATGCTCTTACATTGAGAGAATGTGCACAGTATGCAATCCGAATTCTCTGTTGGTGGTGGTCCCTAAAGAGGACAGTGGCCCTCACCGATTGAGATCTGCTTCATCCTTGGGGCTGCCCTCCTTGTGCTTCTCAGAAGACAGACATGAAGGGCTCTCCCTGGAGCTCTTTTGAGAAGAGAGACAGGTTGTAGTCTCCCTAACTGTGAGGGACATGGGACCGAAGATGTTAAAAATGTGTGAGGGATGGTTAATGGTGCAAATCCTCTTTTACACCTTCCTGCCACATGAGTACAAACAGTGTGCTTAAGAGTCTGTACAATGCAAACCATTAGTTGAACGATAACATGTTTCTCCCACACAGTTCAAGGCCCTACCCAGGTCCGGGGCATTCGTCGGGGTTATGTCCCACCCAGCTTGTACCTTAACCCACACCAGTTAAGTGTTGATTGTATCATTATGTGTGGAAGAAGAAGGGAAAAGATTTAAAGATGCGATTACACCTTTCCTGAAATGCTTCTGCTTCCGGTGCAAACAGGTATGAGAAAGTAAAAAGAACACAGCTATTTGAACAAATTCTCCTGTGTTACAATAGGATACAAAATTCATCTTGTGTCGTCATACCTAGTACAAGGCAGCCTTTTCTTTCAATTATGTAATCTATGTATTCTTTTGAGGCTTCAAAATTTAAGGCAATTTGCTGCAAGTTACCCGTGGTCACTGCAAAACACACAGTGCACCACCACACTACCCAACACCATGTGACCACAGACAGAAAGGGATTCTGCACACTGTTAATGCCCGCCTGAGTGGCTGCATAAATTGTCACCTGGCGTAAGCCAGTATCAAGTTGTCCCAATAGACAAGGATGGAAAGTTAGTAAGATATGTGTCATGGTGCTCGAAAATAGCTCCTGTCTCCACACAGACATGAATTGTTTAATGGAGGACATGTGGCTGGTCAGGGGGCATATACTGCTTACGTAAATGCGTGCTGATGTCAGTGAGGGAGGAGGATGCATTATGGCCACCATCTTGAGAGGGAAGAAGTAGAACACAACAGTTCTCATGGGTCCAATGTTTAATGTCAATGTATGGTTGGCGTCTTAAGGGCATCAAATGAAAAACATTCTTCAATTTTATTGTATAAGCAGTCAAGTCAGTTGTATACTAAGGCAGAAAATTGACCAATACAGTCTGCCCAGTTTAACTGATGCAGTCAAGAATACACCTATTGCCTGGCATGTAAATTATGAGTAGTAACTTCACGTGATGAAAGTAACTCTGCATAGTTTGCATGTGGTATTCATGCAATAAAGTGACTAATATTAGAAAACAAACAGACTAAATGAAATTACTGAATAAGTACAGTGTTGTGTCAAGTATTATTTTCTAAAAGGGTGGGGCCATGACCTCATTCTGCAAAAAAAATCTATCTCAACAAGAAGCTTTCTGAAACCTGTAATGTTGCTTTATCTGGTTCCACTCATCGTTTGTCATTGTTTAGACAAAACCAAGTGAGTTGCTTGTGTTCCAGTTCAGGGAGGATCTGGCCTGTCAAGACTGTTTTGCATATGGCTGGGTCCAAACTGAGGTGGCACGGTGTGCAAAATGACGATGTACTGGGATGCAGCCCCAATTACCAGTTGCTGAGATTTAGTCAAGTATTGCAACCATCACTTTTTTGTTTAAAAACCGTAATGTAGCAAAATCATGTTAACTACATAAACATCTGTAGCACAATTTTTACCACTCTCTGACTTAGTCTAAATGAGGGCCTCACTGTCTAAATTTCAATTATACTTAGCTGAGCATAGCCCTCATTAGGATTTTCTCTGGGTGGCCATTTTGTGATATGTTGTGCAAACAAATCTTTTGCCTCTTCTGAACGCGCGCATCATGTCACTCGCTATCCATAAGCAATTGACCAACGCACTGAGGGCAATGCTTCCAGCAGCCCCTTAAGCCCCTCCCCAATTTCCCTAGGCAGTGAGGAAGGCTCCCAATAGCACTTTCTTCACTCACAGATTCAAATGGCTTTCTGAACGTTTACCATCTAAAATATTTCTGCATTATTTAAGGCCAGCTAAACTGTTGCAGAGTCACTTCCCATATGTATAATGCTTTTGTTGCAATGTTATTCCAAGCTGTTCTATTTTCTTCCCTTGATCAGCTTTTATCTGACATTCAGTCGATTTCGTTGCCTGTAGTTACATGTACACAATGTTCCCGAGCCCAGCATAATTTATTCATTTACAGATCAATCTCAGTATCAGCAGCCCTTCTTGTCCAAGCAAATCAGAAAGGCCTTTAACATTCAGCATATAACAATTCATGCTTCTTATCCATGGAACGGTATTTATAATCACACTCTGTTTTGTGATTTACTAAATCTTCTCTTTCAACAGCAACATACAGACAAAGACACAAACAAACATGGTAACGTTTTGTTCTTCTACATAGCGCTTAAACCCCCGTGTTTTCAAAGCGGTATTTTCTAGTGCACTGTATCAATCAATCAACCAGGATTTATAAAGAGCGGCTAATCACCTGATAGCATATCCAGGTGCTTGCAGGTACCGGAGGCTTATTCGAACAGCCAGGTCTTGTTGGCCAGTTAGAATTCCGAAGTGAGGTGCTGGTCCGGTGGTGCCTGGGGAGGCTGTTCCAGGTCTTTGCTGCAATGTGGGAGATGGACCGTCCTCCACTTCTGCTTTGGTAGATACGGGGAGTATGGGCAAATGAAAGGGAGGCGGAGCATAGTCTTCTCGACGGTTGGTAGAAGTTCAGGCGGTCGTTAATGTAGGCATGTCTTTGGTTGCGTAGAAACTTGTGTGCGTGGGTCAGCAGCTTGAATTGGCAAAACTTGTAGGCTAAACAACTTAAGAGTCTTTAGATGAACTAAAACAGGTGATCTGTAACGAAGGTTTTCAAGATGTTTGAATAAGTGTGTGCATTGCTGTGGTATCTTTTTTGGTGATTTGCTATTTTAGGTCTGACATTAAACTGCATTACCATTAATCTCAATGATGGTAAGTTCCTATCTTCATCACAGTCCTTATACATACTTTTGGAGGGTGACCCCATGCCTTATAAACAAGCACAAATATTTCCTTAGATAAAAAACAAGTTATTTTTTCAGAGAATCCACTGTCAGGAGTCCTCTGAACAGAACATTATTCACTCCAAGTCTCCGGCCTCATCCACCCAATTAGTATCCCAAATGTTGTAAAAGCAGACCCCACAAGAGAAAGACCCAAAGGGATACACAAGCTGTGACTTGGAAAGAAAGGCTGCCATGTAACCTGATCACAAGCACTTAGTCATTCGTTCACATCCCATTCTCTTTTTTTAGGCAATACCAAGCAAGAATAGTGTCAGAAATCGTACCTCGATGATCAGATGACTCTTTCAGGGGTAATGAATAGCAAGCATTTACCCCTGCGCAGTGCCTTTCTTCTTCAGAGTACAGGATCGAGAGGGCATCGTCCTTTGGATAGATGTGTAAACTAAAAGAGGTTGAGTCGCTCCCTGGGGAATATACCTTGTTTTTCCGCATTCTTTTTTACCCGCAGGGAATTACAATGCTGTTGTTACAACGACCGCGTTGTAACAACGCATACCATTATCCCGCAAGTCGTAACAACGACTTGCGGAGGGGGGGGCACTGGATGTTGGAATAGTATAATTTACTATTCCAACTCCAGTATGTGCAACAGTAGGGAAGGTGTTGGATTTTAAATCCAACACCTTCTGCCCCCTCCACTTGTCGTTGTTCCGACTTGCGGAGTAATGGTATGCGTTGTTACAACGCGATCGTTGTAACAACCGCATTGTAATTCCCTGCGGGGAAAAGTCTTCGTGGTAAACGATGTTTACCCTCCCTGGGATGTGAGCAAGAATCCGAAGAAAGCATACCTGGAATCAAAATATGAAAGAAAGGAACCGATGTGAAGACCTTGAGGAACACAAAAACTAACAACTCCACCTCCAACAACTTCTGCTGAGAAAATGAACCCCTCTCTCACCTGGAGCTCTCACACTCTTGCTGATAGCATGTTCATGAAGAATGCAATTACTCTAGATAGCATCAAGGGTCCATGGTATAAAAATACATTACACTCTATACAGGTTGTATGATTTGAGTTGATAAATATCAAGTTTCTAGTGCTAAGGAGGAGTAATCTGAACCAAGGTCCATGATATAATCAATAATCGGAGTTTAGGTTTATGATTGGTCAATATCTAGTTAGAGACTCGTCAGAGTCTAAACACGCACAAAAACAATAGGGAAGGAAGGTACTTAGCATAGGCTGGAAACTTGAAACCTTGGTCTATAACACATCAGCAGTTGCAAAGGTATCAGGTCCTGGTTTGAATGGTTTTATAGGTTACCCATGGTATGTTCAGCTGTGTAGAATGGGCACTGTGCACAGGGACACCCATCTTGACTGGGGACTGCACACAGATGGCCATCTTGTGTGACGTGGTCCTATGTGCAGAGGGTGCATGTGAGACCAGCTTTGTTTTTGAGGGATTCTTGGGTGAGCACACATTGGGTAGATTTTGTTTAACGCATGAAGGGAAACAGTAGCATACACAGAGATATATTGAAGAGCAATTATTGTATTCAGCCGATAAAAAGATTGCTTAAGAGGTAGCAGCAAACCTAGTGAAATAGCCCTGACTCAGAAGAGGCAAGTCAAACTGAATTTCAGTTTTTGTCACAGAAATCACCACTATTTAAATAGTTGTAATCCTTGTGATGGTAAGCATTCTGTCAAGGGAAAATCTGGCACAGCAGGAGTAATTATGGTGCACTAATGGTGTTTCAGCATTATTTGGTCTGATCACACTTTATTGTAGCCCTGGATTATTCGCCAAATAGGAGATGCCTGTCTCAGAGTTTCTTTATTTCTTTGTGTACTTGTCTGTACATGAGAGGGCTGTGTAAGCGCTGTTGTGCAGAGAATTTGTGAGCCAGACAGCGATGAAGTGCCCATATCATTGATAGAATGGTGATGCTGTGAAAGAACATGAAGAAGTTGTCAGTAGGCGGCTGGGTAGGTGCAGGTGTCTCTCCCTACAGAGTGAGTGTTCGTCAATGCAGTGACTAGATGCCTGAAGCTATTGTCATTATATACATTTTTGAGTAATTATAAACAACTCCTTAGGTCACTAAGCACTTGAATATTTTACTACCGCAAAATGGTGGGGCACTACTGCAGAATGTGATGAGGGGCCCCAAGTATCCCTCATCTCACAGATATTCATTTGTCTGGAGCTGAGTGGGGGCCCCTTGAAGGATTGGGAGCCCCCTGAAATGTTGGGGACCCACTCTGCGCTGCAGGGGCTGTAAGGGCCTCTGTTACGCCCCTGCCCTGAGGAAGGTAGTCTTGGCCAGTCTTTGTGGGGATTTAAAAGAACGTTTCTGTGACTGTGATTTATTTTTCCCCCAACACTTCTTGTCTCATTTTAATTCTTCTTTGAGGAGGCAATGGCAGCCAGTGAACCAACCCTTGCAGGAACCATTTTGAAAACTGATCTCTTTCGAAGGGACTTTCTGGAACTGCACAACAAGGTGCTTCTAGTAACAGAGCAGTTATCAAGAGGTCAGAACATTGACTTGTGGACAAAGCCGGCCTCAAAGGTGTGTGGATCGACAACTTTAAAGACAACAGACAGAAGGTTTATCTCAGGGCTTCAGTTAACATTTTAAAGACAATATCATAAAAGTATATAAATACATTTATCGAAGTCATTGCATTACATTGGAAGCCTAAATACTCCCATGCCTAAAATATTGCAAGTAAATGACTTCTGTACTACAAAACGATGTTAATGTGAGGTAACAGGAATCAATGTGATTAAAGTTTTCAATTTTAAGGGAAAATGGAAGAGAGATCATTCAGTGGGATTTGAAGGATTCATAATTTGAGAACAGGGAGGAGAATGAAGGATTAAGTGGGACATTAACGGGAGAAACATAGGGACTTCTGCTAGTTTAAACACACTTCCGAGACTCCAAACCTGGAAGTCATAATTCAAAAACAGCTCAATCAATGGTACCTTTTGACTTCCTGGCTCGTGTTTGGATACTTCTCTGGCTCTTTTTACATTTAAAACATTGACAACAGGTACACTGAAGCACGTCCCTCGGCTGCTTGTCTGTCAAACACAGGTCGCATTCTGCAAAACACAAATATCTGACCAGAACTGTGAAGCTCATTACATGTTGTTGTTCTTATTGGCATTTGTACAGTGTAATGTTTTTGCAAACATACTGTATACAGAAAAAAATGGCAAAAATATAAAAAACTGAAAAATAAAGAAGTTGCCCAGCACCTCAAGCACATCAGCCCTGACATGAAAGTGAATTGGTGGCTGTGAACATGTGGTCTGGCAAAATGGCATCACTCACAATGCAAGACAAACAATGAATCAAGCAGGCTGACCCATTGCCCCATGTTGTATGCTGTAGTGGGTGAGAACAAAATGTGAATGACACTTGAAAAGACCAAATTGAAGAAGAGAGGTGACCAAACGCCCCTGTATATATGCAATTTTATATTATAATTTTAAGAAAACATGATTCTGGCGAAGTGTAGCTGAGCATGCACCGCAAGAACTTATGGTGACAAAACCATAATGCTAATAATAAGCTGCTCAAACATTGTTTTTTAAAATCTCTATCGCCACCAGATGAAAGACAACCAATGGCAAGTGCGTGATTTCAAAATGCACCTCATTTTTGGAATAGTTTGTTGTATTTAGGAACTATTATTTTGGTCACTGGCTCCTTAAAAAGGGATAACTTTGTTTAAAAAATGGCACTAGATTTGGAATTCACAACCGGGGGGAGCATTTGCCATACCCATTTAGTTTAACAAAAAGTGGATGCATTTTGGGGCATCATAGTAGAATACAAAAACAAGAAAGGCAAAGTTAACAAGTCTCGCCTTTAAATTGCTGTTAGCCACGATGGAACAGTAAATAAAAAATAGCAAAATGGCTGGCAGTGTGTCTGAACATATATGTGAGTATACATGGTGGCCATCTTGAAATGGTGAATTTTTTTTAAAAACTTTTCCAAGATGACCTTCGAGTGCTGTCTTGCCATTTTTAACTTATTGTTCCAAAAAGACTCACGGCTATTTTGACAGGGTCAATTTTAAATATATGAAGGAGATGGGGAATAACGAACAGGGAGCGGTGTGTGGGTGCACGGCCCTCACAGAATAATAACTAAATAAATAAAAGTGTTTCACAATAAAGGGAGGAGTGAAGATCAACTAACAGTGAAATGAGCAGCTCAGCAGCAGTGTGCAGCTGCTGGGCCCGACAAAATCAGTACAATAAAAATGAAATAATAATAACAACAAAACAGGATGTGGCAAAGTGCGTTTATTGGGGACTTATAGTGAGCGGCTTGGAAGATCAGTGAAAGTGATGCACTCCCATGGAGTGCTGGAATGGAACTTGAAAGTAGTTCCCCCATGTGAGCATTGGAAGGATACAAGTGAGCCAATCAGAAGCATGGTAAAGCAGTGTTGTTCCTGGAGTGAGACAAACAAAAGAAGAGGAAGGAAAACCATTAAATAGGATGCAGTGATCTGTGATAGACATCCAATCATGAGCCACTGTGTAGATTCCATTGTTGACAATAGTTCTTTGAATAACAGTCAGCTTATGCTATGCCCTTCCTCTTTGTGTTTAGCAGCGAGAATATTTTTTAAGAGCAGACAGTGGTCTCAAGGACCATTGCATGCCCTTAAGAAATGAAAAGAAAACTTTTCATTTTTTTATTTTAAACGCATCCCATTTTCCTTAAAGGAAAACGGGCTGCATTTGGTAAAAAAAAGTTGCTTTATCTAAAAAGCAAACACAGACATGGTGGTCGGCTGTCCCCAGCAGGCCGCCATCACTGCGTTATTGCCCATTCCCAATGGGTCGTAAATTGCGACCTACCTCATGCATATTCATGAGGCAGGTCATTTGCGACCCCATTGGGCATCGCTAATGTGTCTGAGACTCATTAGTACATTCAATTTTGTGAGTCGCAAAAAATTGCAATTTGCGACCCGAAAAAGGCAAAATGGTCGTACATCTGGCCCTTAATCCCTTACGCTTCAACAAGAAGTAGCCGGCATTCACAGTTGTTCTTAAGAGGGGCACAGCTTTATCAGGAGTGCCTGGGGTACTAGATACACCTAGCATTCTGGTACTGAAAGTTGGGTCCATACACTTTCAACTGGTCGTGTTGGGCACTCAAGACACTGCCATATGACCCACCATGGAACCTGCAAAGAGCTTGTTCAGATCAGCCTGCTCTCGTCCGTCCCACACACCACAGGTCATGGACTGAATGGCACTGAGAGTCAATGTTTCTTAAGGTGACTGATGCAGATTAACCTTTTTAATTTAAACATTCTGAATTACTTCTGTTCTGGCAGAAATTGCTTATTTTTGATGTGGTGCTTGAGGGTTCATAGGAAATGTGAAAATATATTTGAGGTGATATGAGAGGGAGAGTGGGGTAACTACTAGCAGTTGTTATTTTAGAAATTCTTTCCTATTTCTTCATGTACAAATTAATTCTGCAGAAAGTTGGAAGGCATATTTTCCATTGCTGTGCGTGGAGCGGTGGACAGGTAGCTTGTTAATTGTCCACAGTCTCCTCCTTCTACCTCCCATTTCGAGAAGTGTCCCAATAACATATTCCTGCCCCACACCTGCTCATCAAATTTTGGTAATTGCAATCTGGTTTCAACTCAGTCTCAGGTACAGAATACTGTTTCATATACATCACATCAAGTTTGAGATGCTCCTCCGAGTACACAAATATTTTCCACAGCTCCGTTGAGTTTAAGCTATATTAAATAGTAGGAAAAAAATTAAAATAAGCTGGGTCTCATATTTCACAGGGATTGGTACCGGTGACCACAGAGCACTATAGCTCATGAACCATCAATTGGTACTGAAGTCTGTAACCTGCAGGCAAGATGGATTCCATGGCATGTGCTCAACTCTTCAGTCAATTGCCAGCTTTTCGTATTTATTTTTTAATTTAATGAATTGATACCTTAATAAGTGGGCAGATTTGAAGGACTTCAAGAATTCTGTTTAGATCAAAATATTTATTATCCTCACTCCTACTGATGTCACTAACGCCCCAACCCACGATTCTCTAAATATTTGTTAGTCTTCTTCTACTGGTCCACCTCTGCTCAACAGCTCCTTTTTAAGTCTCGCGCCTAGCGTTGCAGTGCGTCGCACTGCTCGCGCAGCGCGAGACCTCTTGTACGGGCTTTAGAAAGCTAACCACACGCTCGTGCGTGTGGTTAGCTTTCTGAAGCCTGGCATTCGCTGTAGCGTGCGTTTTTTTTTTTTAAACGGCACGCAATTGGGCAAAGGCGGGCGCATGTCCAGCCTTTGCTCCGCCCATTCGCGTCCGTGTCTAGGACGCGCATCAGCGTGCGGCACGGACAACAGGCTCCCTCGCCCCCCGCTCCTCTGTGGTGCGTGCGCACCTCTGGTTTATCGTTGTTTTCACCCGACGTGTTCTCTAACATATATGTTCTTTCCTTCTTCCCGAATGCTTCTGCCGCCTTTATTATTTATTTCGTCTTCGTACCCATCTTGCGAGAGGAGCCACTTCGTAGTACTGTTGAGGAGAGTCAGGAAGTTATTAGGTCGCCTTCTCTTTTTTCCTTAGTGGCGGCGTAATGGTGTCTGTTTTTGTGGCTTCTGCATCTGCAATTACTCAGTTCTCAGATCCATGTGTTCGTTTGATATCTGTGGAGAGGGTAGCTAGCTCCCAGAAGCTTAGTGGAGTGTGCAAGGGAAAACGTTGAATAAGCCGTTTTAAAAAAACATGGTAGCATTGAGAAGGCTCATGAAAGCTGGGCACAGTGCATTCCGGAGTTGAGCAGACAGACTTTTTGACTTGTTAGAGCCTAGGTTGCGATTAGCAATATACTACAGGAAACGGATCTGTACGTATTTGGAGACCTGGGGCTCTATGCAGATTAGCTTGAAGTGCGTTCTTTCCGCTACTGGAAGTCACTGAAGTTCTTTGAAGGCCGGAAACCCATGATCCGATTTCATCAGATTAAAGCAGAGTCTGACCGTTTGAATTTGTGGACGTTGAAGCTTTGCGATCGCTTTCTTGTGGGTGCTTTCAAATATTATTGTAGTGTGTGCTCAATACCCCCCAAAACCCAGGTCAGTTCAATTAGGTGTGGCACATGGAGAAGTAGTAGGATTCTTCTCAGTAGCATGATGTAGAAATTGGTGTTTCACTACGATTAAGATTTGGAGGCTGATAGAAAAGTTTGCTTCGAACCATACGCTTAAGTTCTTTCTCGTCTCAAAGGAGTTAATGTGGCTTCCAACTTGTTTTCTTTGCTGCTCACATTTCCAAATCTGGCAGTTTCCTGCCCTTACCCAACACTGTTTATTTATTTAATTCATAATTAAAAGACACTGAAATGATGCAGCCCACGCTGAGGATTGAACCCTGTTTTCCTGCTCCAAAGTCAGCAGCGTTATATGTTGAGCCAAACTGCTCGCACCGTTTGTATCATTTGTTTTTTAATGGCTTTGCTCCTGTCTTTGCTTTGGTCCTCCCACCACTCTCCAACTATCAATCAGCTGCTTTCCGCCAGCGGCTATTGATCTCCGCCTGTCTCTCGCTCTGTTTCCAGCTCCCTGCTCTATTTAATCCGCATCCCTCTGTCTGCGCTTGTTTATTTTTTTGTTTACGGGTGTATGCGACAGCAATTGATGCAATAGTCGCGATTTTCAGTTCACATGAGTGCCCTCAATTGGAAATAGTTATGTTTTCCGTAGGCATTTGTGAAGGATGTAAACAAACAATAAATACAAAGCACATCTCACCCCGCTAGTTCTGAACCCTTTGGCAATGTGTGCGGAGGAGAAAAAGGCTGGCGGCTCGGAGCCGATGGCACTCAAATGCGCATGCGCGGAGTCTGCAGAAGGCTTCCTCTGAGCTAGGAATCTGCTGAATGAAGTGTGTTCTCCGTCAAGCTGTGTTTATGTTATGAATACCAGAGGGGGTGCAGGGGCGGGGTGACATGTTTCTTAGGAACAGAAGCGCTCCCGCTCCGCCCTCCAATAAAAAGAAAGGGATTTCTATTTTTGGTGGGCTGTCAGGAGTCCGGCATGGGCACACTGATGGAGGAAGCGAAACAATGCCGAGTATTTATACGTCTGGCCTGTGTGTGTACACACACCGTGGCGACCTGGAATAATTTCTGCTGTTATTTTAATGCTAGTGGAAATGAACGGCCTGGGCTCGGCAGGCGGGGATGGCTTATCATGGACGCACCATGCTGCTGCAGCGGACAGACAACTATACCAAGTTTAAACACTCTCTCCAAACCCGTTCTGGAGAATTTAGTGCTGATGTAATACGG
This sequence comes from Calotriton arnoldi, assembly GCA_963921515.1. Taxonomy (NCBI): domain Eukaryota; kingdom Metazoa; phylum Chordata; class Amphibia; order Caudata; family Salamandridae; genus Calotriton; species Calotriton arnoldi. The sequence continues at coordinate 131,174 of CAWUFW010005998.1, read as the reverse complement.
ACTCCAACCGCGGTAGAATCTGTAACACAATTTATCACCTTACAGACAGAATTTAAAGGCTGTTAAGGAGAGCGCTGGTTATGCCTTCTCATCTGCTGTTGCCCGAGGCTTTTTAAATATATTTCCCATTTGTGCCTTCAAGTCTTTTGCTGCAGGACAGGATAAAGCAAAAACGATAGGTCGATTGCTTGAATTAATCTCAGCCACTTATAATTACTTTGTTTCTAGAGCAAGAGGCAGTTTTTTTGTGCGTATTCTTGACTTGTTTTCTATCTTGTTTTACTTGCACCTTTCCCCCACACCGTCTGTGTTTATGTGTACCCGCCAGCTCACCCTCCCTGTTGCATCAGCCTCTCCCCAACCCAGTGGGTGGGGGCCAAAGCAGCACATGGGGAGGGGGCGACACAACACAGATGGCGTGTTTCACAGAGCCCAGTTCAGGGACATCAGAGCTCTTCGTGCACAGCCCTAGCTCGGACTCCATGGAACAGTGGGGTTATGATTGTTATAATTTACTCCCGTTAGATGGCTCATTTTGTCATTAATCCTCCCACATAGAGTATACATATGCCACAAACTTACAATATTAATCATCACCACCATCTCCCTGATCAGAATTATCTTGATTAAAAACTGATTGGTGTTATTTCTTGACAGCACTACAACAATTTGGAATGTTATTGCAGATGAATTGTGCTACACGAGCTGAGGTATTCTAGGAAAATGGCACCTATTGACTTTATGCCATTAAAGACTGCTGGAATGGAATTGCTTTGGCCTCTCATTAAAAAAACATGTTACATTTGAACTGTTTTGTTTTTTCAGCCCAACCGTGAGGCAAAACCTGTATATTGTTTGAAAAATATGCAGGAAAACCATGACCACAAGCTTCTGGGCGAGGCCTTGCCATATTAGAAAAAGTAAACAATCTAGCAATAAAATAAAGGTGGCTTGCTGAAAATGTTGTTTTCTTGAAGTGTTAAGACACCTTGTGAATATGAACAGGGATGCTGCTGTAGGTGTTATATACAAAGAGCATGCAAGTTCTAGTAATTTCCATAACACATTTTTATCTAGACACGGTAGTTATAACTAATATGCTCTTCAATACTGGAACAAATGTCATAAATTATACAAATGTGACAGTAATTTTCTTATTTCATTCTAGTTGTGACATCACATCCCCTGCATTATTAGAAAGGATGCAGCTACTCTACGGTAATACCTTATTGCACTTAAGTTGAGATATAATGATACCATCTGCAGGAGCCAGTAGATAATGTGAAAAGCACCACACTGAGCAGAATTCCAAGAGATATTTTTTTAACAATAAAAGGATGAATTGGCTTTTTAGCCCTTCTCGACTGCTTCCTTGAAATTAATATCCTTTAGTAAAAATAAGAAATGTATGACAGGTTTTGTTTGCACAGCCACTAATCATTGCACAATTACACAGAAGCATGAACATCTCTGTATGTTCCTACACAGTCTAAAAACTACAGTTGTTTTTAAAAGTGATACAGTAAATAGTGTATATTACGGTTTTGGAAGAAATTACTAGCTGCCAATTGGGATGTTTTTTTTTTTAACAACAAATTTTATTGAGTTTACAACTCCCAATGGGTGAACCCCTGTAGTCAATATAGAGACACATATCAATATGCATATACAACCGATACCTACGAAGGTGTCACCAAAGAATCTGCGAAACATGCAGTCCAACATCCCACCCCTCCCCCCTCCCCCTTCCCCTGCACCACTCTTCCCACCTGAAATGAGAAAGACATACATGATCAGAACACTATGTCCAATGCCCCAGCCAATGAGCACCTTAGATTGGGGAATCATTGATGATGAGTCTTGCAATAGGGTCCGGGTTCGCTGACTGTGTATGAATAGATAGGTCAATGCCCCGGTATTCTGCCCACTTGGACCAGATCCTCCCATGTTTCTGCGGGCAACCCCGGGCCTGAAACACCGCCACCTCCGCCGACATACATGTATCTAGGGCTGTCTTCCAGGCCGCCACCCCGGGGGAGAGGGAGACTTCCAATTCTGCGCTATATCACGCTTGGCTAAGGTGAGACCGAGGAATAGAAGGTGCCTCTTATATCGGTTTCCCCGATGTCCTCCGTGCCATGAAGAAGTATCAATCGAGGATCCTCCGGGAGGTCCCAGCACAACACCCGCCCCAGACAGGACAGCACCCCGACCAAAATTGGTGTAGTGCCGTGCAACTCCAAACCGTGTGGAGGAAGGACCCATCGTCAGACTTACAACGGAGGCAGGTCGGGGACGGAATAGCCCCCATCTTCCAAAGGCGAAGGCGGGTATAATATACCCTATGAAGGTACTTAAACTGTATCAACCTGTACCTAGAGGAGACGGCAGCATACCTGGGGCTGGCAAGGGCCTCAGTCCAATCATCGTCCGTGAGGGCCGGTAAATCCACCTCCCAAGCTGCCCTAGTCCGGTGTATGCGCGTCTTGGAGTGCGTTGTCAGGGTCTGATATATTTGACGGATTTTGTGCCCTCCCAGATCCCCCATCAACAGTCTGCCCTCTAGTGGGTGGAATTCGGGTAAGGACGTGAGGTGCTTTATCAGGGGGGACAGGGCATGGCGAAGCTGAAGATACCTGTGGAACTGGGACTTGTGTAGATCAAACTCCTCCTGCAGACTCTGAAAGGATTTAAGCGTGGTCCCTCGCATCACATCACCCAATGTAGAGATTCCAATAGTATCCCAGCCCCGGAACCCGGCCAGAGTGGAGACGGGCCAAGGCGCGTGCCGCGCCAAAGGGGAGTCGCGCCTGTCAGCGTATCCCACCAACCCATGGACCGGGACACTCGTCTCCAGATCTTGACTACGGTACTACAGGCGGGGGGAAGAGCCTCCAAGGACGAATTGCTGTATAAGAGATCTAATAGTGGATGTGCCGCCAGGAAAAGCCGGTCCACCGCATAGGCCGGGTCGGTCTGAGGATTGTACCACCATTCATTGATGACTAAGAGCTGGGACGCCCAATAATACGCCCGTACGTCCGCTGCTGCAATGCCACCGCAATAGGTGGATTGTATACAGGTCGCCAGAGCCACCCGGACCGCCCCACCCCCCAGAGGAATCTATTTAGGAGCGCATTGATTTGAAGAAACCACGACGGAGGGATCGGGAACGGGAAATTTTGCAACCTATAAAGCAAGCGTGGCAGGGATACCATTTTGAATATTGCAGACCGGCCGTATAAGGATAAGGGAAGGTGGGACCATACCGTCGTCTCCTCACGTACTGCCGGAAGCAGGGGGCTATGTTGCGCGACCACGCCACGACGGGGCATCTAGAGATATGGACGCCGAGGTATCTAAACCCTTCGTCCGCAATGACCAGCTGTGAGGCCCAGGTTTGACTTCCCTGTGCGCCGCATATGGGAAAGAGGATTGACTTGGACGGGTTGGCGTGTAGTCCTGTCGTCTCACCGAACACCCGCAAGATCTGGAGCACCCTCGGTCCGGTGACCCAAGGGTCAGAAAAGAAAAATAGCGCGTCATCCGCGTATAGTGCTATCCTGTCCGAACACTCGGGTGACCAGACCAGTCCCCGGTAAACCGCATCCCTGCGTACCCACTCAGCCAGTGGCTCTATCGCTAAAGCGAACAGAAGCGGAGAGAGGGGGCAACCCTGTCTGGTCCCCCTGCAGATGGGGAAGGAGGGAGAACGGTGGCCAGCCACACGGATCGAAGCCGTAAGATCTGTGTACAGCAATTTAACATACGCGCGGAACCGGGGCCCCAGGTTGACAGCTTCCAAAAGTTTAAAAAGGTAGGTCCAGCTCAAGGAGTCGAACGCCTTGTCGATGTCAGCTAGCAGGACCGCCGCAGGGCGTCCCAGCCGGTGGGCCTCGGCAACAGCGTTGTGCGCTCGCCGTATGTTATGCCTCGTGGAGCGTTGGGGCATAAAGCCTGACTGGTCCGGGTGAACAAGGTCCAGAATACAAGTGCGGAGGCGTTCAGCCAACACCTTCCCCAGTAATTTCGGCTCGAAGTTTAATAGGGATATGGGACGGTATGAGCCCGGGGCCTCCGGAGGGCGGCCCGGTTTGAGAAAACCACAATTTCGGCATGGCGCCAGTCCAGGGGCAAGATCTTCTGCTCCAACGCCTGATGCAGCGCGCCAAGAAGATGAGGACCAACGGTCCCCATTTGGGAGCGCAAAAGTCGCAGGGGAACCCGTTGGGGCCTGGTGCACGGCCCGGGTTGGTATCGGTGAGGGCCGCCCGCAGCTCCTCCACCGAGATAGGCTCGTCCAGAACAGCTCGCTGCACATCTGAGAGGCGTTTTGGAGGGATATCTACAAGGAAGGCATCGATAAGCGGTGCCGCGAGTTCCTCACGCTCACAGTACAAGGCCGTATAAAAATCTGCAAAGGCCTGCACCACCGCCCCCGGGGTGACGCACATGTCACCGGCAGGGGACCTCAAGAGAGGGACCTGCGTCGGGGAGGCCCTCGCCTGACACAGTCGGTGGAGCATCTGGCTAGACTTATCGCCCCAGTGATATATCCGGTGCTGGGTCGCCAGCCAAGCATCCCTGGCCGTGTCTGTGAGCAGCTGGTGCAGCTGTTGTTGGACATGGAGCAGGTTACGGCGGGCACCGGCGTCGGAGCTTTCCACTAACGAGGCCTGGAGAGCGAGCTGTCTATCTTCTAGATCTTGGATCTGTGCCAGGCGGCGCCGCTTTTCCCCAGTGCGATAGCTAATATCCGCCCTCGAATAGTCGGCTTAAAGGCCTCCCACAATATTATCCGGGATTGAGTGGACCCGGTGTTGAAAGCAAAATAATCTGCCGTGGCTCGATGGAGCATCTCCCGATACCCGGGATCTCTAAGCAGCCAGGGAGACATGCGCCAGTGATAGGGGGACGACTGGTCTGCAGACGGAGTTTGAGCTGAATGGGTGAGTGATCAGACAGGCCACGTGGGAAGATAGAAGTATGTGACACCCGATGCAGGTAGCTGCCTGGGAGGAATATGTAATCCAGACGTGAGAGGGTGGGGTGGACGGATGATGCGTATGTAAATCCATTTTCGGAAGGATGATAAGCCCGCCATGTGTCCACCCATCCCAATGTATGGGCCAAGATGTTGAGTTTAGACCTAGGAGGAGGGGTGGTCGGCGGTCGTGCCCGCCACCTATCCGGGGAGCCATGACGTCGTTCCAGTCCCCACCCAGGATAGTCAGGCCGTCGGGGAATTCCCCCAGAGTTGCGTCAGTCTGTCAATGAACGTCCGGCCTAGAGGAGGTGGTGCATATATGCTCCCAATTGTAATCTGTTCCCCAGCCAGGGTGCCGGAAACGGCCGTAAAACGGCCACCCGGGTCGAACCAATGCTGTGTAACTTGAAATGGGACCCTGCGGTGAATAAGGATGGCCGTACCTCGTGCCCCCTTGAGAAGCCAGAATGGTACACCGTGGCATAGCCATAGCGAGACAGACACGGGGCCTTGTTGCCTAGCATGTGGGTTTCTTGCAGCAGCAAGACATCTGCTGAGTAGCGTTTTGCCATGTGTAGTACAGCCCTCTTTTAATCTTATTCAACAGGCCCCGTACATTCCAAGACACGATATTGAGATCTCCTAGGGGAGTGCCATTAGCTGTATGTGTCATGTGCTATCGGTAAGGTGTAGAGCAGCGGACATTGTGGACATATGGGACATAGTGGTGCGTATATCTTAAAAAACAACTGTAGAACTAACAACAAATCACCCTCCCAACCCCTCCCCCGCCCCCCAACCCCTATACTTCCTGGAACACGGAGTACCTGTCGCGGCGGAATCTCGTCCTGGCCCCCCAACGTGGAGGCCCCGGCGGACCCTCCAAAGGATCCCCCCACCCAACATTACCCATAAAAACTCACAACAGGGAAGGCGTGGAGAACCCACTCCCTCCAGGGGAAGAGTAAAAGTCCCTGGCTCTTAGTGGCAGGATATCCCGGCCCGTAGCAGCAGCCAACGGGCTCCGCCGTCACATGAAACCGGGAAGAGTCAATACACCAGCGTATGTCCCAGCCTCGGGCTGCCTCAGTCCGCAGGGCCCTTCTTGTTCTGGGAGCGCCAGTTTGAGCGGGATCGATGTCGTCGATGAGTAGCGTCGCCTCCCTGCCGTCCACCCCGATGCGAGCTTTGAGAAGAGTCAGAGTCTAAAGGGGGTGGGGAATGCGGCTTCAAGTTGCGGCGCTCATCTGTCCACGCAAATACTTCCTCTGGCGTATCAAAGAAATATGTTTTGGAATCATAAATGACCTTCAGACGGGCCGGGAACATGAGCGCATAGGATAGGTTCAGGTCCCGCAGCCGCCGCTTGGCCGCAACAAAGGATTGGCGTTGCTGCTGAACCGTCCGGGTGTAGTCCGGGAAGGCCATGATGGGATGGGACTCAAAGATCATTTCATCCTTGTGCGTCCTGGCAAAGCGAAGAATGGCATCGCGGTCAGCATAATTTAGGAGGCGAGCAATAACCGGGCGTGGGCGCTCCCTCGGCGGCGGCTTCTTGGTCAGGGCGCGATGGGCCCTCTCGATCATGAAGCAGGAAGAAATGTCATCTGCGGGTAGCCGCGCCTTGAGCCATTCGGAGAGGAAGCCACCCATCGAGGATCCCTCGCAACCTTCTGGAAAACCCACCAGGCGGATGTTGTTGCGGCGGGCCCGCCCTCCGCGTCTTCGGCCCTCGCTTCCAGCTCTCTAGCTACCATGGCCAGCTTGTCAACCTTCTTCTGGAGGGTGGAGACAGTATCCTCAACCGCGGAGACCCTCGTCTCGGCCTCGGTGATTCGGTCGACCGCCTTCCGGAGATCCTGGCGGAGGAATGACACTTCGGACCCCACCGCACCGATCTGGGCCTCGAGGGCGGTTCGTGACTGATTGATGGCCTCCAGGAGTGTCGCCGTATCTGAGGAGACGCCCTCTGCAGCACCTTTATTCGCTGGGGTGGCCGTGGTGTATTGGTCCATGGTAGGTTGTTTGGGCGCCGCCGCTCCGGGGTTGCTCTTACCCATGATGGCGTGAAGGGTCCGCTCCAGAGCAGTCAGTGCCGCAGACAGAGAGAATGATGGAAGGGGGATCGGTAGAGTTCACCACCCACCCCGGGCGGGGCGGATCACCACGACCGCGTCCCCCGCGCAGACGCCCGATCCCAGGCGGCGCCGACAGGTATCCCCGCCCAGAGCCTCCGGGGTCTCCCAGCTGCGGGGCAGTCAGGACTGTCCGTATGGCCGCCCCGGGCCAGCCGGGGGGGAGGGACGTGGGTAGCAGCAGAGTCCAGCCCCACAGGTCCCCGCCCAGCTCACCGCAACACCCTATGGCACCGGAGTCCTCAGGCAGGGCCGCAGTCAACGGCCGTCCAGGCCCAGGGTAGGCCCCACAAATCCAGAGCCCCTCCTGCAAGGGACCAGAGGTAGGCGCAGCCGGCAGAGGGGCACCGCGATCTTGGTGCACTCCCTGCTGCCCCTCAGGGCCGGGGCCCGATCAGCAGCTTTCCGGGGGCCGCCGGGCAGGATGATAGCGTCCCCAGCCGCGCCGCCAGTGAATCGCGGCCGCCGCAGCTCAGCCACAGCCGCCCGCCAATGCGTGCGTGGTCTCCACCGGTCCTGCAAGCCGCGGCCGCAGCGGCCGAATTGAGCTCCCTGCCGCCACCAAGATGTCCCGGCGCGATCGCCGCGGGCCCGTGAGCAGCCCGCTCGCACAAGCCCGAGTGTCAGGGACCAGGATAATGGCGGATGCTGTCCCTGGAAGGAGCGAACAGCGGAGCTCTACGGAGACGCGTCCGCCATGTTCGGCTCCTAGGCCACACCCCGCCAATTGGGATGTTTAATCTCATTATACTTAGTCGAAATGTGATCTGTTTAACTGAAACCTTATTATCTCTTTTTATATAAAAGAGTAAGAAACCAAAGATTTAAGCTTTTGAGGGAAAGGTTACTTTTGTCACCATATATTATAAGGAATAGATTACCCTTCATTATATATTAAAGGAATATCGTCACCTAGGAATTCCATGATTTATTAAAGGAATTTGGGCTTTGGCCTCATTCCTGTATTAATGGTCACGGAACTCCTTGGTGACTGGCAGTTTTTTTTGTAATGTAGGCTAGAAAATACTTTATTTTATATGTAATAGCAATATCTAGCAGCATCTGTATTGCAGTGACATCCTTTTGTATGAGATGAAAATTTGTGCACTCCATTCTATAATTTCATCAATGGTAACAGGACTTGACATCCCACCATTTAAAAAAGCCGTTTGACAATTTTAGTTTTCCTATTTCAATTAATGTGATATGTACGCAATGTAGACTATATATCTGAAATCAATGGAAAATGTATTTATGCAACAAGATATAAAATTTGGCATATGCAGTACTAGTGTTATAATTTACAATTTTAGTTTAAACCGGTAATTTTTCTTATGCCTTGTTTAACAATAAGATATGTAATGCGACTTATCTAAATGAATGTCTGGCAAATGTATTAAATGTGTTCCTAGCCTGTGATTCTTTCTTCAGATAACCCTTCGTAAACCAGTGTAGGCATGTGCAGTAGGGACTGTCTTAGCATGTTTTTATTTGTTCACCAAAATACAAGATGTAGTGAGAGGGTCCTCACTTACCCTTTGACCACAATGATATCACAGGATTAACTCTTTGTCCCATCCTTTGCCCCTTGACTGCTCCTAAGTGTTGCTGAGGAGTTAAAGTAGGGGCAAGAACTAGAAACTACAGGATGTAAAAAAGGGATTTATGGATTGTGTTTACTTTTGCATTCAGCAACAAGTTTGTTGAACCCTGAAACTTAGCTTAGTAAGGGAAGTGCAAGGGGTACTAAACAAGTAGCACCTGCAAAGCCTCTGTACCAATATTTGGCATCCACATGTATTTGCAGAACATGAGACTGATAAATAGTTCAAACAAGAATTTACAATGCTGTAGGTCTTTCATTACGGAAAGTTTGAGCTATTGGCGTTGCATTAATATTTGCAACGCCAAATGCTCAAACTTAAAGTAATGCGAGACCTATTGCATTGCAAATGCTTGTTATATTTGGGACACCACTAAGATAGTCAGGAAATCCCAGACTTAAATCGCTAAGACACAGGGGACCAGATGTACGACCCACGAATTTGCGACTCATAAATTGCGTCGCATTTGTGACTCGCAATTTGCGACTCGCAAATTGGGATGTATAACAGTGTCTCAGACACTGTTAGCGATTCATAATGGGGTTGCAAATTGCATGCCTCATCAATATTAATGAGGCTGTTGCAATTTACGACCCTTTTAGGGATGGCTAGCACTCACAGGGATGGTGGCCTGCTGGGGTCAGCAGACCACCATGTCTGGGACTGCTTTTAAATTAAGCAGTCTTTTTTTTTTAAATGCCTCCAGTTTTCCTTAAAGGAAAACGGGATGCATTTAAAAAAGAAAAATTAAACTTTTCAGTTTCATTTTTTAAGGGGAGGCAGTGGTACCTGGGTCACTGCCTGCTCTTAAAAATATTTTCTCACATACTCACAAAGGGGAAGGGGTCCCCTGGGGACCCCTTCCCGTTTGCGAGTGGTTTACCACCTACTTGAAGTAGGTGGTAAACTGCAAGTGTTTTGCGGCCGCAAATGCAGTCGCAAAACAATTGTACAAGGCATGGTGACTCGCTATTAGGAAGGGACGCCCCTTCCTAATAGCGGGAGTCGCAAATGTTATTTTGCGAGTCAGTGACTCGCAAAAAAGCATTTGTACATGCCATTACCCTTTTTTGCGGTCGCAAACGGGAGGATCTCCCGTTTGCAGCCGCAAAACAGGGATGTACATCTGGGGCCAGATGTACGACCATGTCATTTACCGACTCGCAAATTGCGCTCAATTGCGAGTCGCAATTTGCGAGTCGCAAAATGGCATGTACAACAGTGTCTGAGACACTGTTAGCGATTCCTAATGGGGTCGCAAATTGCATGCCTCATGCATATTAATGAGGCACTCGCAATTTGCGACCCCATTAGGAATGGCTGGCCCTCCCAGGTATGGTGGCCTGCTGGGCTCAGCAGACCTCCGTGTCTGGGACTGCTTTTAAATAAAGCAGTTTTTTTAAAAATGCAGCCCGTTTTCCTTAAAGGAAAACGGGATGCATTTAAAAAAAGAAAAATGAAACGTTTTCGTTTAATTTTTTAAGGGCAGGTAGTGGTCCCTGGGACCATTGCCTGCCCCTAAAAAATATTTTCCCCTGCATTCGCAAAGGAGAAGGGGTCCCATGGGGACCCCTTCCCATTTGCGAGTGCTTTACCACCCTCTTGAAGAGGGTGGTAAATTGCGAGTGTTTTGCGACCGCAATTGCTGTTGCAAAACATTCTTACATAGGCCTCTGACTTGCTATTTGGAAGGGACGCCCTTGGAACGCCCCTTCCTAATAGCGACTCGCAATTCCTATTTAGTGAGTCGCAAAAAAATTGAGACTTGCTTATTAGGGATTGTACATGGCACTATAAGATTTTGCATGTGCGAACGGGTCGCAAACCCGTTTGCGCATGCAAAATAGGGTCGTACATCTGGCCCTTGGCCCCTAATCCTTAATAAATAAGGTCGCAGAGCCACACTGACTGCCACAATGAAAGGTGGTGCTGTAGCAGCTACATTGTATTGTACTTGCGTTTATATACACCCAAATGCAAGGACGACCTGCTGGTCAAATGATATAGAACAAAGCACTTGAATTTCTCCCAGCTCAGGTTTTTGGGGACCTAAAGTAGCATTAACATTTATGCATAAGAAAGCCTTTCAAACAAAAAATTGGTATGTGTTAATGGAAATTAAAATTATTGCACGTTATCTTCTCATGTCCATTTTTGTGTCTATGATGGTACTTGTAGTGTTACTTACTTATCTTTCTACTAAATTAGTTTTTGGACTGGTGTATTTGTTGGTCTCTGCCTTCAGCCTAATTGTCGAGAAACAAATGTAACCCTAGCCTTCCCGGTGGGACATTCTTCCCTCATTCCTGTGATGGTGATACATGAAAGCAAGCAGAACAACGTTTTGGAACAGCTAGGACATCTCCTAATGGTCTCCAGCCCTTTCTAACGTCCATGGTTTATGGCCAAGAGCGTGGTTGACGGTTGCCCAAGGGATCTTTGCGCAGCTGTATTCTAGTTGATGATCTGGCACAGACTCTTTCCCTGCAGGTATATTTCTAGTCAAATATCTACCCTTCTAAATACATATATCTGTATCTGTCACTCATAGGACACAGCCTCGATGCTTGCCGAAAAGACACTGGAAAATTCTTTGGCAGTAAGACTGGGCGAACAGTAAAATCCATCAAATATTAAAAACCATATGTGCATTTTCAGCAGAATGAAAATCATGTCTTAGAATATCGATATGTATTTAAAGGCATGGAAATTGGCCATACACTGAATTTTGTAGCCTGACACTCCATCTGCCACGGAAGCAGATTCCTTTCTTCTACCAAGGTGTCCATGGAAAGTCTGCCAAATTGAGATACTCCACCAAGGGTGGCAGGGATTTCGGCACCATAGTGGCCATGTTCGGCATAGGAGGAGCCACTTTGGCAGAAAACCAACATCAGGGAAAAATCCACCCATGCCAGCTGACGCTGGTGTCGTGTAGTTCCTATAAGACCTATATAGGATCTGCGCGTTTAGACAACATACACTGCGGGACTGGTGTCCAGACTGATTCCAGACACCCCCACTGGGTATGTTGGCCTGTGTACCAGCTAGCTCGCGATGCCACTATAACCTCCTCTTACCAAGGAGAGAATAGTTCTTGGCAACTATCGAACATGACAACCTTGATCCCTGAGGACCGTGGAAACAGTAACTTACTTTTCGCTCAGTCACTCACTTGTTCACAGAGAGGTACACAGAATAAACGGTTGGGACGTTTTCAATAAATATTTATTGAACAGTCGTTATTCTAGCGTAAAATAAGTGCACTGAAATCACCAGTAGACAGTAGCATATATAAATGAGTAGCAGCATTAAGAAAGTAAACAGGTGGTAGGTTTCTACCATTTTGCTAAAATCATAAATATAGGCAAGTATATAAAATACATGGCAATAAAATGCGTACTCCTACGATGCACCCTAACTAGATGTACCTAAGTGTACCTAGCATGTGAGTAGGTGTAAAGCCAAGAATCCCTCTAGGATAAAGCCAACCCCATTACCTGATGTTAGACTGCGGGGCCCCAATCTGGTCCCGAGCTGAACACCCTGCAAGGGATGTCAGACCACTGCGAGCTGGAGTATCTGCATGCAGGAACCTCAGCGTCTCGCGTCAGTGTGTCGGCATGGAAGTCGTGATCTCCTCTCCCTATCTCAGCAAGATGTGGTGTTTATATACCCTAAGGTATCCCCAGGGGTTCTACCTTGTTGTGCCAGTGTCGGACTTAGGATGACGTCAGGAATGAACTTTATACACAGTTATTATGCAGGAGATGATGGTCCTGCTGTGATTCCAAGAAACTAAGAATTCTCATGCATAATTTATGAGGCCAGTGTCCAGGAAAAACCCTACGTACTTATGTGTAGTATTGTAACTGGGTAAAAGGTCAGTCCTCCAAATCTGTTATGTATGTAGTATAGGAGACAATGTAGGTGAAGGGTTATGATGATACCTAGACCTATATCGGGGTACCTATATGAAATATAACACCCACTCCTCATCCGACTGGACGACATTACTAAATTCCAGCGTACTACCAAGGCGTCTAGAGGTTTGTACGCAACAAATAATAAAAACATTTTTAAGAGAAATTAAAAAGCGTTAAAAAACCCTTTAAAAAGAGTTCTACAAAAATCATTCAAGTAGTGGCTCTAAAGTGTCCGTTTATATAGTCCGAACAACTACAAGCATCTTGCAAGCCATGCAGGTCAAAAGGTTTCAATTTAGAATTTGGAAAAAGTTAAAAGCCAAATCTTCCCAGCCTGCGACATGCCAAATGTTTATGTGTCCTTGCTGGTAGACGCAACATTGCTGCTGTTTGCATACGCAGCTGACGATCCCTGTAACACCTCACAAAGAATGTCAATTGAGCACAGATGATTTTCCGTACTGCCTGCAGCAGGTGCCGGGGCAGCCTGTGCCAAATCCAAGGCCTGAGTGTTGGAGGAGCCTGTGTCCATACCAATAGGAGCAGAAACTACCTGTGGTGGCTCTAAGAATGCTGCCAACAACATGGGAATGCGCTGAGGACACTGCAGAACATGGGCCGTTATCGGGTCCAGTAAAGCATCAACATCCGGTGGCTCAGCAGATGGAAGGGTCAGACAGAGGTCCAACACGCATTCTTCTCCACAGAACAGGCATCGGAGAACAGGTAGGACGCAGTCCATCCAGACTGGTCTAAATGACAGGAACCAAGAGGCGCTCAATTCCCGTAGGCGAGGTGTGCCTAGATGGTGTACCATGCGATCACAGTATTTACGCTCCAGGAGAACCGTTGCTACTTCCTTGGTGGCTGGGACGTCCATTGCGTAGCAGAAAGGTAACAATCAGGATTCCTGCTATTAGGAACAGGATCAGCGGAAGCCTTCCAAAGATGCTTCCAAAGACGGAGTGTATAAAGTTTGGTATAATTCCGAGGACCGCCTGAAAGGTGCTTAACAGTCCGGAACCTATGGTCTTAAATAGGTGTACAATACCCGTCGTATCGGACATGTTAAAGATATGACTTACCATTTCTGTGAAATGGAAAGGGCAGTTTGTACGTATAAGTGCCTGTATCTCAGCTGAGGACCTTGCGATCTGGAGTTCAAAAGTCTCCCGGGCGGAGGTTAAGGGCACGGTTCGTTGTAAAAGCATGGCTTTCATTCTGCTCAGAGTATCAAACCGTATAAAGGAAACATTTAGCGAAGCCCATAACGGCGCCTTCCTGACTGTATGTGTTGGTGGAAACAATACTTGCATCCAGCAAGTAACCCTGGAGCTCACGGTGATTAGATATGCGATGGCCGGAAGCATCCCACAACAACCTTGATCATTCAGCATCAAGTAATTCCCATTCGAGAGAAGCTTGAATACCGGATTAATCACAGCTGCCGGGGTACCCCTCAAGTGACAGGACAAGTTCGCCACAGACCCATTACAAGCCCCATGTAGCATAATAACCTGGCATATGAGGGATCCACTTAAAGCGTTCTCGCAGTTCGTTCCGCTTAGAAACACTTCCAGATCCCCACTCCTGCATCGAAATCTGTATGGTAAATCCCAGGACTCCCTAATAAATTCCTTACCCATCTTCTCATATCTGCCTGCCTGTTGTTGTTCTAGGCAATATTGAAACTGAAAAGTTGCGACCGGTAATGTTATATGGCCGTGGATTAACCATTCTGTGGACGGTGACTCAGCCACAGTATAGGGTAACCTGTCCAGTTTCTCAATGCGCAGCATTGTATATTTTGCTCCCCTCTGTGCCTTTTTCATCTGCTTTTCTGTTAGATTGTATGCAGAAAATAATGACGTAAGTTGATAAAACGCCAAGGCACATAACCGGCGCGCAATGACTGTAGCGTCCAGCTTAACAAAATAATAGAACGTAACTGCGACTGTCCGTGTTGCAATATGGTCAAATCCTGTTCTATTACATCGATAGCAGAAGATACAATGTTGCCCAGTGAATATACCCTGGATGTTAATGTAGTCATGCCATTGTCAACTACGGCTAACGCCTTTTCTAGGTTAACTCTATCTATTTCTCTTAATCTCTCTGCAGCTTCTTGTTGGGAGATTTTCCAGATTTCATTATAGACAGCATACAAAAAACGCTTCTGACGTGGTTTTCTGGGACCTAATAAAAAATCCCGTAGGTTCACATCCTCTGTGAGTAAGGACAAGTGTTATTTCACCTGGGGTAGTGTTGAGGTCTTTAGCCAATCAAGGCACAACTTCCCGACACTGTATGATGTCACTACCCCCGGATGTTCTCGTTGTACATAACGTGGGTCTGGCCTATGGATACTAATCCCTTCGGTGGTACCCCTGAATCTTTCCTGACATCTGTTTGTGACAGTGGGCCAAACCAACCATCCCTTCCAATTGGGGTATTGCAATATGTTATCCAACTTAGCCCCTCTTTCTGATGTAAAATTCCCCCCGGTGTTTAATGGTGTTGGAATTTGAGGCGTGTTCAAATCCTTATTCTTGGCTATTCCAAGACAGGAAGTCTGTTGCACAGTGTCATTCAGAAAAATCATCTGCTGTGGAATGAGGCATGCGCTAAACAGTGCTTCTGTCCCCTGGACTTGCCAGTCCCTAGAACCCCAGATTGATTTCAAGTCTACAGTGTCCATCCATAAGTCAAAACCCTGTTCAGACAGCTGGGTGATAAAGGAAGCAGAGTAAATCTGTTTGGTGTTTGTTAACATATTTTTCTGTGCAGATATTGGTGCAACCTTATAGTAATACGAGGTTGGGTCAGAAGTGTTAAACCCTGAAAATATGAGAATTTCTGTGCAAATGTTTTTGAACTACTTTTCGATGGAGTAGGGCAGTGTTCCCACTGGTGGTATGTGAAAACATTTCTCGGTTTGCTAGATTTATGCAAGAAATGATGACCATAATGTTGGTAACAATACATTTGGTCAAAATCTGATGTATCCTCTAACATTTCAGTGCTAGAAAATGCGGCAGATTGTTCTAAATCAGACAATAAGTTATTAACAGTTTCAAAATCCCAATCATCAGAAAATGTACTGGAGGTAATGATATCGTTCAATGAAATTTTAAACAAATGTGGAATTTTTAAAAGCTCGGTCACTCCAAATATATCATGATTCACTTTGTCCATCCGGTATAGGAACTGCTGAAATGTTCACGAAGGACAATTCTCTTTGTTCACGATGAGATGAAACGTGAGGTTTTAAAATTAAGTTTACTTTTGACGTTGCAGAGCTCTGTTGAAGATAAGTTCCATTGATGAGCAAGTGGAAAGTTATTACTAATCCTAACCAGAAAAGAAGAAATAAAATACCGGTGATTATCCAAAGTTCTAGCCAAGGTGATACTAACTAAGTTTTTCTAAGAAAGTTTCAAAAGTCTTTGATCCGTTGTTTCCGAGAAATTTGGGCTGGCGTCGTTTCAGGTTCACTTGGATCCAATGAAAAGGTATCGAAGTCGATGAAATAGATAGATGCAGTTCGATCTATCTTTGGTAGCTCAGCAGGTTTTGTTGAACTTGTGGACGTAGACATCTTTATTAGCTTGAATTGAAATTTGTCTTTCACTTTGATTTTGAGAGTTTGTGTCAAGGGGAACTAGTTCCATTGCATTGTTATTGATTCCGTTGCTTTGTACAGGTGACTCTTCAAATGTTATGAGTCTTTCTGTTTGTACTTCCTGTATTGTAGCGAGAGGAGGATGTCAGCTACTCAGGAGACCACGAGGCCTACTATTTAGTATCGGCCACATGGTGTGGTTTGATCAGATCGATTGAGACTAATCTCTTTTCTTTTCCGGCAAGAGGCGGTAGAAGTACAGTTCTTGATCCTTCAACGGCCAGGACAGGTACAGGCTTTCGATAGGATGGCCCGAATTCTTTCTTGTCCACAATCTTTTCTCTGACCAGATCCCCAACTTTAGGGATCCAGGCAGGTCTTGCCGTGGCTGACTTGACTTCCCCAGTGGCGCTTTTCTTTGTCTCAACGTTACTTAAGGAGGCTCTGGATTCATTCAGATCCTGTAAAACAGCCAAACGTTTATTGATGTCAAACGGTTTTTCATCCGCCACTGTGCCTTCACAATCGAGATCAGGTACCCACATTCTTGTCCCAAACAGGACCTCGTAAGGAGTTGCACCTCCCAGAGAGCTTCTTGGCTGGTATTAAGGGCCCGCTGGACCCCAAATAGGTGATTGACCCAACTACCACCCGAGCCTAATACCCTAGCTGTTAAAGATTGCCTTAAATCCCAGTTTTTCCTCTCCACAACCAAATTTCCCTCGGGATGGTACGGATAGGAGTACCGCAATGCTACACCCAAACTTCCCATGGCTTCCTTGTACGCCCTAGAGCTGAACGCGGGGCCACGGTCAGAATGTAATGTGCCAACTGTGTATGTCCTTATGAAGACTCGCAAATCTTTTATAACAGTTCGGGCGTCAGCCGAGCGCTGAGGCCATACCCATAAGAATCTTGAACAGGAATCCACTGCAACCATGATATACTTGTAAGCCCTGTCAGATTGTAAGGGGCCACAGTGGTCCTGGTAAATGCACGCGAGCGGTCTGTCTGATATTAACAATGGTGTCTGCGCTGGGCGGGCTACGGTGGACCCTTTTATCTGTTGACAGATATCGCACTTTAAGACGAAGTCTTTGGTCTGCTTTGTTAACCCTGGCCACCAATAGCATTGTTTCAGTCAAGAAACTGTCACCGTATCTCCTGCGTGCACAGAACCCAGACCCTCGGGTGCAGCCAAGATTAAACCTAACCTGCGATCCATGTTTGGTATTACTCTAGCCCCCACTCCAGGAATCTGAGCAAATGGAACGTTGTTTGCATCTAACTTGTAGGAGTACTTGAGTGGAAAACCTTTAGGTAGTGCTCTGCTGTTGTTGCGTGAAGCAATCACAGCTACCATTGTGCTACCGTCTACCCTCGTTTTTGAATGGGTGATTACAGCTACGGACGCAGTACGTACTGCCCCCTTTGCGGCTTCATCAGCCAATGAATTCCCTTCAATGTGAACGCCATCACGTTGATGACTCAGCGTGTGTATCACGTGAGCCCTTGGTAGTTCGTTCTTTAACTCTGCTACCTGTTCCCATAGTTTCCTATGTTTGATTGTGCCACCTTTTGAATCTATGAACCCATTTTGTCCCCAATAGTGGAGGTATTCGTTGTATGACTGGACACAGTAAAAGGAATCACACACTATCAGTGTGGGGAATTCTGGATCTGTATTTATCAGTGCCAGTAGTAGTGCTTTTAATTCTGCCAACTGAGCCGTGCAGTCTCCGAGAGACTGCGTTTTTGTACAGCTTGGATGGAACTTGTCATCCTGCATCCTTCCTTTTACAATAGCGCATGCTGCACTGTATTGTTGCTTACTCCCTATGGCCGGTTGAGCAGATCCGTCAGTATAAATAATGTATTCATACCGATCTAGAGGCATTATTTCATTTGGTAGAGGATATTCTTCTTCATATTGCAGGAATGCTTGTGTTTTTAGACTAGGGTCATATCTGTATTCTACATCTGTTGCAGTGAGAGAATTAGCCCATTGTATCCATCTTGGATGTAACGCCTTTGCATTTGGGACGCTTGCCTTCGTGGCAGCCTCTAAGGCCGGTACCGGGGTCACGACAATTATTTGTTTCCCCTGAGCCAGTGCTCTTTCTCTCACTACAGCAGTCTGTACTGCTGTCAGAATTTTTTCTGTGGGTGCAAAATGCATTTCAGCGTTAGTGTACAAATGCGATTTATATGCAATTGGTACTGTTTCACCTTCATTAAAGGTTAAGTAAGTGTACCCTGATTGACCTGCGACTACGCAGATCACCAGGTTGCGTACGTTTACCCGTGTCTGTAAGTGTTTTGATGATATCATATCAGCTTGTAGGGAACGAAGGATATTTGTGTGTTCCTGTGTCCATTGTCTAACTGAAAAGTCAGGTCTTATTAGGTCGTAGAAAGGTTTTACTCTCTCTGCGTAATCCAAAATGTTTGTTCTGCCAAAATTCTAAAATCCCAGTATGGACTGTACATTTTTTAATGATTGTGGAGGTTGTAGCAATGCGCACTTTTCTAAAAAGTGGGCTGCCAGGCTTTTGCCTTCACTTGATAGCTCATATCCCAAAAAAAGGACATTGAGGTGGACTATTTTTGATTTTTTTAAAGTAAATTTGTAGCCCTCAGAGGCGTAACCCAGAATTATGGTGCTCACCCTAGTCAAGTGTTCCTCTAAGTCATCATCCGTCAGATAAATATCATCTACATAGGATAATGCTTCTTCATCCAAATTCTGTAGTAACTCTGTTACCCTCCTTGAGAATAACCCTGGGCTATTCTTATACCCTTGGGGGAGTCGACAAAATTGACGCTGAGACCCTAGTGCTGACAAATATCTGCTTTCAGGCGCTATGTTTTGGCAGAAAAATCCATTTGAGATATCTAATGTTGTTTTGTATTTTTTCCGCACAATGTTATTCATTAATGCGGCACTATGTGCATTCTGGACTGCAAATGTTTTCGTGCATGAGTTAAGGTGTCTATAGTCTAAAACTAGACGATATGAATTGTCGGGTTTCATTACGGGAAACAAAGGATTATTCATTGATGAGGTGCATGGTTCAATTACACCTTGGTATTCAAGTTGATCTAAAATCTCCCTGACCTGTTTTTTAGCTTCCTGTTTTATGGGATACTGTCTTTGTGGAGTTGGGTTTGTTTTTTATTGGAATTACGTGGTGGGGTGACTCTTCATCCCACCCTACGTGGTTGCAGTATAATGCTGGAGCAAGGGCTACCGCCCACACCTGCGCATATGTATGTCTTAGGTGTGCGGGGACTAGGTCGGAGAAAGCTGGAAAGATTACAGTTTCCCCCTTTGGGCATTCCATAACAATTGTAGGTGGCCAATCTCTTTCTGCTACTAGGATGTCGTAGCCAGAAGTCAGGCTCTCCCAAAAGAGACCCTTAACTTGTCTGGGCTTGTCCCCCTCCATTTGGAGTGTTATTTCATGTAACTTGTGTGGGACACTCACCCTAGTATCAGGTGTTTCCACCGTGATATACTCACTCAACCCTGTTGTCACCAGAAATTCCATCAAGTTCTGGCGAGCTATTGTTACCTCTGCCACGCTGTCTAGCATCGTCAGAGCCCATTCCCCGTTCAGTAGCTGAGTCCTTAGAATTCTGGGCATGTCTAACTTTGAGACCTGCTACCTTCTTCTTTTTAAATTGAGGTTTTGCTTTGGGATTTTCTTCTTTCTTTGAAGCGTAGTCTGAAGTGCGTTGCTTGTCTATGGACTTTGTATGCTCTTCTTGTCTTTGTTCTGACCGTCCTTCCCTCTCTGAGTTTTTTGATGAACCCTGAAAGGAACAAGAGGAACGAGTATCAGTATCCTGATAGCTGTCAGGTTTTTTAATGTTATCTCTATTCCTAAGATTATATCTCCTTTCTGGGGGCTCCTGCTGAGGAGACCTTCCCTGTGAGATCTGTTCTTTTGTTGCTTATTATTGTCCCATTTCTTCTTTGAAGAAACTGGTGTTTGCTTTGCCTGTTCTTTATCTGAACTCCCCATTAGTTGGGGTTTTACAGGTCTAGCTCCCAGACTGTCTCTACCTAACTCTGCATAAGCAGTTTCAATTATTTTAGGTAGTTCTGTCTCCTGTTGTAATGGAGTGAACTCTCTCAGGCATTGGCGTATTGCCACTGATGCTGCTTCCCCTTTAATATTCGCCAATATTATGGCAGATACCTGGGCAAAGTTATTTAACAACTTCATCCCCAAGTTTAGAGCAGGCTCTGCTCCATACTCGTTCTGTATTTGTCTTAATACATCCGGTATTACCGCTAAAGAAGGGATACCATGAGTCCTGGTATATATTGCAGCGAAGACTGTGCCCCAAGAGGTGCAATCCTCTATAGAGGGAGCTATCCCCATTGGCAAGCAAATAGTAAGTATTCTATGCTTTTCCTTAGGACCAGTCTGTGGAAACACTGCCTCCAGCTGTGTAATTTTTTGTGCTATCCAGAAGGGCATTTGTTCACGTTTTGTGGGCATTTTACCCATTACTGCGTGCAGTGTCTGTGGTGTAATTTTTGTTGTAGGAGCTTGGACTGGTCCTGGTTGTGTAGCCGGTGTGGGCTGGAGTGTGATTGTTCTCAACACAAACTTTGTCATGTTTCTGTAAAGTCTTATTAATTCTTTATGCTGTACAAGTAAGTCTCCTCCTGGCATTGTGTCAATGTCAGGATGTGGTGTGTATGCCGCTAAAACTGGCCATGTTGCTCCGTCTCTTCCGAGCGGACCGAGACTTACTCTATTTCTTGTATGGGGGGAGGGCGCCTTTAAACCAGTAGAGGTGTTCTTCTTAAGTGAGGAGAATTTCAATGTCCTCATATGGAATATACTCATTTGGTATATCATCTTCTACATAGTAGTGAAATGTTTTGGTTTGTGCATTTGCCTGCGGGAATTTAATCCATGAATAGAATACCTCTGTTCTATATGATTCGTGTGCCTCAATCAGGAAAGTCACTTGCCCACCCCTAATTGTAACACCATATGCTACTAGTTTTAGGGTGACGGCATTTGTAACATTATCTGCAATGTATATTGCATTTGCATCGTCTTCTTCGGCTGAGAAGTTTAGTGCATTTCCTTCATCTACGTCTCTCTGTTCAGTCATTATTTTTAGAAAGGAGAGCGTTTCAAGGGAACTGAGATAAGGTGTTATGCACAATTAGGAACACTGTAGCCTTCACGCTTGATTAAACCAACAGCCAATACATAGGAATTTTCCTACTCAGCTGCGGCGGATTTTGTTCCCTCCCACTTCAGACGTCTCTGGGGAAATTGTGAGTAGGGGTCTCTGAGAATAGCACGACTGAACTACTCAGATTTGACTGCTAAATAAGTGCCAATACCAACGTTGGCGGCGCCATGTCGTGTAGTTCCTATAAGACCTATATAGGATCTGCGCGTTTAGACAACATACACTGCGGGACTGGTGTCCAGACTGATTCCCGACACCCCCACCGGGTATGTTGGCCTGTGTACCAGCTAGCTCCCGATGCCACTATAACCTCCTCTTACCAAGGAGTGAATAGTTCTTGGCAACTATCGAACATGACAACCCTGATCCCTCAGGACCGTGGAAACAGTAACTTATTTTTCGCTCAGTCACTCGTGCTCACTTGTTCTCAGAGAGATACACAGAATAAACGGTTGGGACGTTTTCAATAAGTCTTTATTGAACAGTCGTTATTCTAGCGTAAAATAAGTGCACTGAAATCACCAGTAGACAGTAGCATATATAAATGAGTAGCAGCACTAAGAAAGTAAACAGATGGTAGGTTTCTACCATTTTGCTAAAATCATACACATAGGCAAGTATATAAAATACATGGCAATAAAATGCGTACTCCTACGATGCACCCTAACTAGATGTACCTAAGTGTACCTAGCATGTGAGTAGGTGTAAAGCCAAGAATCTCTCTAGGATAAAGCCAACCCCATTACCTGATGTTAGACTGCGTGACCCCGTTCTGGTCTTGAGCTGAACACCCCGCAAGGGATATCAGACCACTGCGAGCTGGAGTATCTGCATGCAGGAACCTCAGCGTCTCGCGTCAGTGTGTCGGCATGGAAGTCGTGATCTCCTCTCCCTATCTCAACAAGATGTGGTGTTTATATACCCTAAGGTATCCCCAGGTGTTCTACCTTGCTGTGCCAGTGTCGGACTTAGGATGACGTCGGGAATTAACTTTATACACAGTTATTATGCAGGAGATGATGGTCCTGCTGTGATTCCAAGAAACTAAGAATCCTCATGCATAATTTATGAGGCCAGTGTCCAGGAAAACCCTACGTACTTATGTGTAGTATTGTAACTGGGTAAAAGGTCAGTCCTCCAAATCCGTTATGTATGTAGTATAGGAGAGAATGTAGGTGAAGGGTTATGATGATACCTAGACCTATATCGGGGTACCTATATGAAATATAACACTGGTGAAAATGCCTTGGGCAAATGTGGCACCCAAAATACAACCAACAATTGGGAATACCTCAAGTCTACTAACAATGTGGACGAAGGAGTGTTTACCATCATGTTAAGGACAATATACTTATCAGTGAAAGTGTGCCACTTTTGTACATGTCAAACCTTCTCAGAGGTATCTCCCCAGACATGGTGGCAGATCGGCCACTCTAAATTGGGCAAATCACCCATTTCTTGTAGTTACCTCCAAACGTAAGCTGGTTAAATGTCGATGTGCAGTCTGAAAATCTGCACTTTTTTGCTAGGTTGTTGGGTACCAGCATCCACCCTTTGTGTACATGTAGCAATGAAAACATGCAACCTTGCTTCGTTATTAGCTGAATACACCTAAGACTGGTGGAATTGTTGGGCACTCAGCTGTAGGGTGTTCTTCGTTGAAACAACAAAAACATGCTTCTTTGTAAAGCACGTTCACCCTTCGGCATCTTGGGCTGAATAACATGAATAACGTCCCGCTGTTGTTTAGTTTGTGGCAACAAGTATTTTGTCAAGTTACCGGATTACAAGGCTTATTTCATCCTCAGACCCGTGGCTTCTGAGGCGGCGCAGCGGAAGAGCCCGCGCGGCAGACCCTACCCGCTGAGAGGCCCCCCGAGTCCCTCCGTGAGTTGAACTGAGACCTGCAGACTCCTGGGGTCTCTGCGACGCCGTGCCCTGAGCGGAGGACGCTGTGGCGGCAGAGGGGGTTACAAACTCCTGCAGCTGTAGTGCAGTGAGGGTTGGTGTGTGCCTAGAGCAGGGGTGCTTCTGGGCTTGAAGAACGAACTGGCCATGATTGAGGGCTCTGCCTTTTTGTACCCCGACTCCGGCGAGAATCGCCACCGCCATCTTTGATTGGGTGCATCACTGCGGAATCCTCGGCGACCTGCAGCCGGTGGGCTGGGCGAAACAGACCTGACCAGCTGGGGAGCCCCTGAATCTCTTGGAAGTTGCGCCGAGGAAGTGGCCGAGTAGCTGCATCTGGACCCGGTGATACAAGGGCGGCAAGGCGGACCGCGCATCGCCGGAGCCCTGGCGCAGTAAGTGTTGTAGTGCGCCTGGGCTTGCTGTTGCTTCTGCGGGGGGCTGAGAGGTAAAAGGAGGAGCCTCCCCGCACTGAGACAACAATAACAATACCGGGGTTTCTTTCTCCCCTGGAGCCATACCTCGTTGGCTAGGGTTGGGTGTGAGCTGGCTGTACTTCCCAGTGACTGGCTGATGGAACTCGTTCCTGCATTTAGGCCGGTGTTGGGAGCTTTGTATGTAAGGACTGTAGGGTATTCCGCTGACAGAGGGGGGGGGCCCCACTGCTTATTGGAGCCCTGAGGCTTGCTGTGTGAGGAGACGGAGGTGGGACAGCTTGCAGCCGCCTGTCGCTATTGGGCCTAAACATTGAGTCCCGCATTTTGAACTGCCCCCCAACAGTTCTTATTCAGGGAACGCGGGGAGAGCAGTGGGAAGCAAACGGCGGTCCACTGCCTGGCCTGCGTGGTATGCACGGCCCCACTGGGTAAGCAGCAACTATTGTGGGAAAACGGCGAGAGCTAGGGCTTCGATGGTGTTCCTGGGGGACTGAACTGCTTAAGGTGGTGCGTCCGCCAGGATCTCTCCACAAACTGAAGTAAGCCGTTTCTTGACTACCTGAAACTCTGACACAGGTTGATATCCTCCACTTTGAACGCTGTTCCAGCAGGCTAACACTGCATTACTTTGCTTTGGGGCACATTCACCGCACCGCACGCCGCATTTCTCTCGCGGGTGCTGTCTCTGTCAGGACTGCCGCATCTTCTGCCTCTGGGGTGCAGGACCACATCTCCCAGAAGGCCAAGCGCCAGGAAGCGCTACCAGGAAGGGGAGGCGCTCGGAGGTGGGACAGCTTGCAGCCGCCTGTCGCTATTGGGCCTAAACATTGAGTCCCGCATTTTGAACTGCCCCCCAACAGTTCTTATTCAGGGAACGCGGGGAGAGCAGTGGGAAGCAAACAGCGGTCCGCTGCCTGGCCTGCGTGGTATGCACGGCCCCACTGGGTAAGCAGCAACTATTGTGGGAAAACGGCGAGAGCTAGGGCTTCGATGGTGTTCCTGGGGGACTGAACTGCTTAAGGTGGTGCGTCCGCCAGGATCTCTCCACAAACTGAAGTAAGCCGTTTCTTGACTACCTGAGACTCTGACACAGGTTGATATCCTCCACTTTGAACCCTGTTCCAGCAGGCTAACACTGCATTACTTTGCTTTGGGGCACATTCACCGCACCGCACGCCGCATTTCTCTCGCGGGTGCTGTCTCTGTCAGGACTGCCGCATCTTCTGCCTCTGGGGTGCAGGACCACATCTCCCAGAAGGCCAAGCGCCAGGAAGCGCTACCAGGAAGGGGAGGCGCCCGGAGGCGCACTAAAGCCCGCGAGGGTTCACGCAACGCGGGACGCGCGCGGGCGGCGCCGGGCGAAGCCCGGACCAAGGGCGGGCCTGTCTGAGCCCGTCCGAGACTGATCGAGGCTGGGCAGGCCCACCCCCTCGAAAAATCGTGTTACGTGAGTCGCCATGTTGAATGACTGGACATTTGGCAATATTTGTTGAATTTGGGAGTGCTTGGGGGCCATAAAGAGTGAAGTTTGGGATTATAGCATTCGAAGTATTGTAGGGAGCTTGTCTGCTCTACCCAATTGAACAATAATTTTATCTGTACTTTCCCTATACCGAGGAAGCTCAGCCATTATACAAGTATGGGGGAGAGTACCCCTCCACCTATAAAGCCAAACACTAGACAGAAGGCCTCTGTGCGAACCGCCATTGTGAAACCCACAGCTATCGATAAAATGTTACGCCAGGCAATTGGGGCTGTTTCCAGCGAGATTGAACGTACCGAGAGACGCCTCTCCTAACACCAACGATTCCAAGAATTACACCAACCTTGGAAACAGGAGTTCTTGATTCTCCCCAAACAGTAAATCTCTCAATTACTCCTGATTTAATGTCTGTTCAAGAAAATGCAATTCCCGAAAATTTAAGTAAAATTGATTCGGGGGGGGGGGTAAATAGGAAGGGTGGCCAGCGGAAACAAAAAGCCCATAAGGGGGGGAAGCAAGCAAACCGTACACCGAGGATAGCACCAAAACAACAGACAGAGGGCCATGTAGCTGGCGTAAACAGTACAGAGCCAATGGAGCCTCCGATATGGGCGTCAAATTTGGCTAAAGAGCTCAAAACCCACTTTGAAAAGCTTATAAAATCTGAGCTAGAAGCTGTAACGAGACATATAGAGAAGCTGACCTCGTTGGTAGACACTTGGGGGAGTAAAATAGACACAGTTCTGAATACTTTTGAAACCAACAAATCTTTGGATCAAGCCTCCGCTCACCAACGCAAACATGTGGTCCCATTTGTCTCTACTGCTCTACCCTTATCAAATCCCCCAAATGGGCCTATTCCTGCCACTCAACAAGTTGTAGATCCAATTGTTTTCCAACATGGGGCAACACAAGCGGGGGATATTGCCCATGGCTCTAGGAACACGTTAACAACCTTAGGCCCTCCAGTGGAACAAAACTTATCTAGCAATTGCAAAGGAGATAAAGGGAATACTTGCCAACCTAACCTAAGGGCAACAAACCCTTCCCCCGCTATGTATAGACCTACCTCCAGCTTCTACTCCCTATGTTATTATTTTAGCTGGAGTGCCAGAATTGGAATTAGGTAGTGGGGAGTCTTATCCTGAATTGAAAAACAAAATTATTTTTTGGCTAAACAAATATAGACCTCTTCCACTCTTAATACAGAGTGAAATTTTATTCGCTCGGAGGGTTAGCTGGTTGGGACAGAGGCGGAAAGAAATTCCGGGGGATTGCGTTTTGATTAATTTTAGGGACACCAGGGTGGTCCAGTACATTCTCAAATGGGGATTGTCCAGGGAGAACAGTGGCATCCAGACACTCCCTTTAGGCTATTTTTACCCACCCAGTCCCTTGTTAGAAAAGATGGGAAGCGTATACAAAAAGTGGGAAATGAGAGCACAGACTGGAAATTTGCCCGGAAATTATCTTGCCTTTTAATATCCCAGTTAGCAACCGATATAGTAACCTAGATCTAGTCGATTGACTGGATCCTACAGTTAAACAAATAGAAGGTACACCTATTCAGCCAGTTGAGTATCAAAACTGTGAAAGATCTGAGCCTGTGGGTCACCCTCTTAGGAAAACTCGTGAGGTTATAGTGGCACCCAGCAGTTTTGGTGCCCCTATTAATTCACCAGGGGAGTCTCATGGTACCACACAGGGTCGGGAGGGGATTCCCCGTCAAGTGTCTCACCAGGAGGTGGGACCCCTGCACATACAGATTGATACAGTAAAAGACCCGCAGAATACTAAGATTTTATCCTGGAACATAGCAGGTCTTATCTCTAAAATGGACCCCCCCGATTGGGGAGAATATATTGATACACATGAGCTATGTCTTTTTCAGGAAACATGGTCCACCTTACCACTGTATAGAGTAGGATATGTTGCATACTTTATTCCAGCCCTCCAGGGGCCTAGGGGGAGACCCTCAGGGGGCCTCTGTATTTGGGTCGCCGTACATTTGGGTTGTACTATCAAGTTGATAGACACTGATTCCCTGGACATTTTGTGTATCCTCCTTTCCTTTGATGACACACTTAAGTTGGCTATCATCAATATTTATTCCCGTCCAGTGAGGATGGGGCAAACCTCACAGACCCTAGACCGTTTGGCTTCCTTCCTCTCCACTCTACCCGAGTCTGTATGTGTAATAATTGGAGGGGATTTCAATTGTCATTTTGAACCTCTAAATGGCATAAGTACTACCATTACAAGTGAGGAAGATTCTGTCTGGGCAATTCCGGAATGTAATATCTACCCAATAAGGGGTGGACCCCCTTGTTCTTCAAATGAATTCACTCACTCTCAGCCATTCACTTAGGGCATGTAATGGTCGATTCCCTCTGACAGTCCGGGAAACCCTACTTTTAATAAATTGGGACAGGCTTCTACAATTGACTACATCTTGGTAGATGTCGAGATCTGGTTTAGAATTAAGGACTTTATGGTCCAATCTCGATGTGAAAGTGATCACAATCCTTTGGTGTTAGAGATAGCCTATTCGCAACTTAATGATGGACGGGGCCCGCCAACTCAATTTGTTCCAAACTTAATTGCAATAGAAGGAGGTAGAAGAGTACGCTGGGGAACCTTTGTTGCATCCACTGAAAAAATGGCCTCCCTGTATACACAAACCATTCCCTTTTTAGAGACTGCTTTTGGTGTGTTTGAAAATAATCAAGGCAATGAATTTTTGTTGTTACTAAGTAGGAATCACCAGGACATGTTTGTAAAGTTGGCGGAGTTTTTTTATAATAGTGAAAATAACAACAACTCTGACCCTAAACCTAAACATCCCTGGTATACTAAAGCGTGTAGGGAAGCCAAACGCGAATTGTTACTCGGGATTAAGAAGAAGGATATCACATGTATTAAAGTAACCAGGCTACACTATAAAAATACCCCAGCTGAAGCCAAAACAGCATGGGAGACTGAAAAATGGGAAGCAATCAAGAAAGCTTTAGATACTAGAGACATGAGAGGCTTTTGGAACCTAGTCAAGACTGGTAATTCTGAAGGTAGCTCTGCTATTGAACCAAACCTGGGGGAAGAAGCTTGGAGATCCCATTTTAAAGTTTTATATTCAAGGCCTCTAGATGAAGTTGTAGCATATAGGGCAATAGATATAGATCAAATCCCTCTAAATAAGGATCCACCACCCTGTACACTGGCAGAAGTCACTCTGGCGCTGGGCAAATTGCTACCTAACAAGACACCAGGGCTGGATAGAATACCTGGTGACCTGTTTAGAAATGAACAAGTAGTGTGGGCACCCTATTTGCAGACTTTATTTAATGCCATCCTTCAAGGTATGGCACTTCCTCTGACCTGGGCTGGTGCGGAAATTATTCCTATTTTTAAAAAAGGCTCAACGCATAACCCGGCAAATTATCGGCCGATAAGCCTTATTGATGTTACCCAAAAGATATTTGCCCGTGTCCTCTTGGGTCGATTGCAATCATGGATGGACGAGATGAATGTTTTAACTCCTTTACAAGCAGGATTTAGGTCCAAAACCTCGACCATCGATCAGATTTTCAGATTGCAATTGATCCATTGGAAAACTGTAATTTTGGAGGGTGGTAGCCTTTATCTAACCTTTGTGGATCTTAAGACCGCATTTGATATGGTACAGCGCGATCAGCTATGGGGTTTACTTTATGATATGGGAGCCCCAGTTTACCTCTGTCAGCTGCTGAAGCGCCTACATGAAGGCACCTATGCGAGGGTAAGATATGGTAAGAAAGGAGAACTGACAGCTCCCTTCCCTGTAGAGAAAGGGGTGAGGCAGGGATGCGTTCTAGCGCCAACCCTCTTTTCCCTTTTTCTAAATGGTTTAATTGAAACGCTCCTGTCAGTGAAGGACATAGATTCACCAAGGTTAGCAAACCGCAAAATACCAGCATTAATGTTTGCGGATGACACGCTGCTCCTGTCTAAATCACCAATGGGTATGCAGCGTGTACTGGAAGAGTTTAGCGCCTTTTGCAGGAAGAGGAATCTGGAGATTAATATCCAGAAAACGAAATATATGGTCTTTCATGCCAACACTACTAATTGCCCGCACCCCCAAATGGAGGGTAGGCCCCTAGAGAGAGTGTCTACTTTTGATTATTTGGGTATTACACTTAACGATAAGATGGACTGGGGACCCAAATAAAGAAAGCCAACTTAAAATTAACACAGTCAATAGGTGGCATCTTGAAAGTTCACAAAAACTGTACTCAAAAAGTGGTTGGCCCTCCAGCAGAAATCTATAAAACCCAAGCAAGGGAGCTTCATTATATGGAGCTGAACTCTGGGGATATTGCCCATCTTACATTTTATCTCTTACAGAGAATACTTTTATTAGGCAGTTGTTGGGTCTCCCAAAAAGTACTCCCTTAATTCCACTTAGGATGGATCTGGGTATTGGACCTATTGCCGATTTAATTGCCTCTCGTCCTCTTCTATTCTGGCGTCGCTTGTGGAGCACGCTTGAGCTAGTTAATTATAGAGAGGAATTGAGGGACGTTATGTCCATACTGGGAGCAGGAAATCTACCTTGGCTGACATACATTAGGAGTATATGCTATTCAATGGGGAGGGCAAATATGTGGCTAACCCCCGAAGAGACCTGCCCCTCTATCCCCAAAAAGTCCTTATCCTTAGCTTTTAAAGAACACAAACTCGCCCTATTGACCCAGAATACAAACTCATGCTGCCTGACATCTAGGTTTCTGGATGCCAAGCAACAGTACAAATTGGAATTGGCCCTGGACAGCATCCAACCATTCATGGCAAAGAAATTGTTTTTACAATTTAGGCATGGGACGCTCCCGCTCCGTGCATTTACAAACAAATGGAAGGGAGCAACCAAATTAGATTGTCCTGGGTGCACTTTATCTGAAGAAACAGAACTCCATGTTATGTTTTTCTGTCCTGCCTATAAAAGGTCTAGATCTAAGTGGATCCTCCAACTTTGTAGAAATCTGGGGCTTAGAAATTACATCGAGGTTTTTAGGCTACTTAAATATGAGACACATCCACTATTTGTAGTCGCTACCTCGAAATTTCTATTTGCGATGTGGTGCATACACAGAGGCATCATAAAGGGGAAAGAGTTGGGCAATAACTTGACTGTGTTTTTCCATTAGAAATGCTACTTTACTATATTTGCACATATCCTCATCTAGGGAAATGCTTTGACATTTTTTTATGGACGAGTAATTTTAATGTTTTACTTCTAAATTATTTTTTTTTAAATGTGAACTGTTTTAAATGGTTTTAATTGTTTAATGAAGGTAATCCTGGGTATACTCAATACATATGGTCGCCAATTTTAGGGGGTCGGGTAGTAGGGGTGATAGCCAACCACATAATAAATATGTAGCATATTTTCCCACATCCATTTATTGATATTTTGTATTATTACCCCTTGCCCCTAATTGTCGTTTGTAAAAATGTAATGGTATTTATGTAATGTCATATTTACCTGTGCTTTTATGGCTGTACAGCCGAAATAACGTTTTTGACTGACTGACTGGCTTTCAAAACCGTACTCTGGGCTGACTCTAAGCAGACAGATGAGATGGAAAATGTAATTTGCAAGATTTGTAAATAATTGAATCACGAATATTACTTTCCATAACATGAGCAATGAATGATGTCAGACAGACAACGCAAGCCTGAGGAAGTCATCCGGTAATTGTGGTCAGACAGGAGCCATGTACTTTTTATTTGTAGAAATACATCCAGTTCTCAATGCCGAGCAGAGGCGGTAAAATTAGAGTCAGCATGACTGCATCAAGAAGTAGAAGATGTAAGAGGCCTGTGTTAAACTTTGCCACAATAACCATCGCATGTTTCTACACTACTAATATTAACGCAGCATTTTGACAATAACATTTTTCTTCAAATATGACCTTTAACCTGCGCCACTTTATTTGGCACACCGAGCACATTTCCTGGGTGTTGCACGGATTGCTGATTGCCTCCAGGCATAACAATGAATATTATGCCCCTGAAATGTTGTTGTGCTTAACATTTCAGGGCTGGGCGAGATGAAAGCATCTTCAGCAGTACAATTCATTGTCGAGGTCAACCCCTATGAGTTAGAGAAATTAATCTGTAAAAGAGAGTAGCAGGAAAAGATGTACTGATTATTCCCAGAGCTCTTTCAAACTAGGTGAGAAGGCATTGAAATATTGGAGTCTATTCAAGTCAGATATTGACTCCTGGGAAATATCAGTAACAACACGAGGAGGAACACGGTGACATGCTTTTCTTTGCAAGAATAAGAAAAGCTTACTCAGGCATGTGCAACCTTTGGATGGTCCAGAAAAGTATAACTGGGATCAGGCACATAGATATGATTGGGACAAAAGACCTCCGTTCTTCACTCCATCATTTACATTAATGTCCCAGGCAGTGTGGCCAATATGGTTCAGTGTTGGCCAAATCAAGCCCCCCCCCCCAAAAAAAAAATCACTGTTGACCTTAAACTTATGACTCATAAATGTTCAAGGTCATAGATAGGTGTGTGGAATTTCAATGTAAATTAAGCATCTTATCTCTTATAGCTCTTATCTACTAATCTCTTTGATGACAGCAATTTTGATTCAGGCCAGGCTAATGAAGCTCTGGGAACCCCAAATAAAGGGAGATCCTGATTCTTGTGTATCTGCCCACAGCATAGATCTGGTAGATCATGCTATTCACCTCGAAACTCTAAAGAGTCGCTGGGGCATTGGTGGACATGTACACAACTTGTTCTACTACTAAGTGAACACCAGCACCTGACATTGAGACTGAGAACTACATCTCTACCCCTGTCCAACTCCCTCAAGGTGTTCCCCAACACTCTGTCCCAGGCTCACTTTGCTTGTCTTTTAAGATTGAACAGCTTAGCATTTTCCTGCAAGACTCCGACATAGCCTACTATATATACTAATGACACTCGGCTGCTCTTTTAAGGTGTCTTCGGGGTCCGATAACTCTCAACTCTGTCTCTCTAGCCAAACAAATAAATATAAACTTGGATTGCAAAGCAGCATCTCAGAATAACCCCCCCTTAATTAATCTATTTTCTAGAGTTCTCTTCTCTACAGAGTATGTGAAGTGCGTCAGAGTGCAAAAATGGAATGAAGAGGTGAACTTTTTTACACAGTTGAGTTGTCTGGAAGGAAGCACATTATTATATCTTTTATCGGGAAGAAAGGTTGAGGTAATCAGATATGACTGGAGTTATATTAAGTATGAATGAAAGTGACCGGTTTGGCGTGCTCCTGTAGGGGAATAATGTAGCGTGCATGCAAGGTCCAGAAGTGACTAGAGTAACATCATAGCAAGCTGAGAGAGGGCCTCACAGGGTCGCTGGCAGGTCAGCTATAAGGAGTATTGGCTCTGCCTAGTTTGGCAACGGGGTAGAGAGTATACATCTGCCTTCAAAAAGATGCTAGAGAAAATCAGTCCCCTCTATAGAGGATGAACCAGATGCTGAGGGACATAAGGACTGAATGATCATTATTCAGCCCGTAGTGACCGGTGGACATATTCGCAGAGGCCATCCGTGTCAGATCCCACCCACAGGCGCAGGTCACAGAGGATGAAGAGGAGCCATTACAACCTAGGCCAGTTGATTCTCGTACAGACACGGAAGACCTCATTACATGTTCCTTGTTAATTCTGCAGGGAGATACGAGGGCTAGAATTTATGATTTAATGAGCTCCTTTAATTCAGCTGCTGGGAGCTTCTTATGCTCCCCCCAAGCTGTTGTATGGGCAGAGGGTGGCAGCAGAACACAGCCCCAGAAAAGGCTCAAATTCAGGTGTTGCAGAATCTTTAATTATCAGGTATGGAGTTTGGGAACCCAATAATTCCGGGCCCAGAGACACCAATAAACTCATAGTTGCCCTGAACAGTATCCCTCCATGGAATACTGCTCTGGGCAACTTGGAATGGAAGCCTAAGTGGGAGACACATTCCAAGTCAATAGTATTGTGGCTACCAAACCTTGTGGTCAGACTTAGGGCACCATGAGGATACTGATTCATTGCCATGGGTTATGACCTGCTCATGACATGGGTTCACAGTCATTCCAGAGCCCTCATGCTTTCCGGATATGAATTACTGGCAAAACAGGTGGGCTTCGGAGAGATGGACCATACACTTGATTGTATGTTTTCTTTGCTACCTCACTACTTGTTTGTTACAGCTCTAAAGTGTGTAAAGTACTTCTGGGTAAAGAACAACTAGCAAGGGAGGAGGCGCCCCACGTTGTGATGGAGAGAATGAGTGAGATGGAAAGAAGTAGAGAGATCTTATCTGATTGCTGTCCATAGTCAAAAGCAGTAACCCCACTGGCCTGGATTTCATGATCGTCTCACTCCTGAACTAGTCCTACTTCTGTATTGACTCTCTTTGCTGAGTGCAGGTGAGATTAGCAGAGTAGACTCTACTATTTTCGAACCTGTATGCATCTCTGATCTTGACTGCTTCAAACTCACACTTAATCTGAATCGGCCAGACTTCAAAAACAAAAACTGGATACTGAATACAGACCTTCTCTAAGACGAATCAACCATTAACACAATTAATACGGATCTTGCTCTCTATTTCAATAGAATGTAAACCAGTTAATTAGATCTCATTTAATTTTGTAAGGAGGCAATGAATCTAACGAAACATAGCACTATTATTAGCATCGCTTCTGGATTACAAAAGAGATGAAAATGCTGTAATGCCCTCATCTTAACTTCAATAGCCACATAACTTCTAACAAAAGAATAGCCTCAGATATGAGTACAATAAGATTGCAGAGATGCCGGTCAATGGGAGACTTACTAAAACCTCACCATATAAAAGGGGAAGAGGTACACACTTAGTCCACCCTCCAAACAATACTGCACAGGACAAGGTGGCAATGAATGTTTGTTATTTTTATATCAACATCCAAGCGTGGTGGTGGCATAACCTGGTAGGTGTTATGTCTACCTGTGTAATCATCTAATAGTCTTTTTTAAGTATCCAGTTAGCACCATCTGTGAAAGGAAGAACCCCTCTTGAAAGAATGAGTGAATGTCTTTATGATATTATGGTTAATATTAAAGGGCCCCTCAAGACAGTCAAACCAAACACAAAAATTTGAAATAAAATGCATTTCAAATAGGAAGAGACCAAACAGTGAACATGCTTAATTAAATCACAGCTGGCGACCACATCACCATGTAGTAGGAAGCATTCCTTCAGAGAATTTGGGTCCTGTAAAATACATAAATATATAACATGCATTATGCCAGATTTTTAAGATAACTACATTTATCTAAATGGGGAAATGGATTCGGCCCTCCAGGACCGACTTTGGAGAACCCTGATTTAAATAGTAAAGGACTCTGGTGTCCAAATTACTACAAATTCCTCCCATGCTTCCAGTGCCAGAAGGGCATTTACAACCTCATGCGCAAATGCTGGGTGGCGTTATAGGCACACGAAAGAGACCCAGTAGGCTTCCGGGTTCAGTTTTATAAAGCCTTAACTGACGGATGCGCCCTCACCGTTGATCCAGCGATCAGGGATCAATAATTTTTCACTAACATAGGCCCATTTACACTACCCAACTAATCCCTTCACGCTGGGGTTCAGTGTGATGCAAGTTTATTCCTAACTCACTAAATATACTTTAGAACCTGCATTTCTCCTTAAAAATAGGTGTGTCGACGAACCTTTTGGTGTTGACTAGTTGATGACAATAATTATATACTAATCCATACATCTATACTAAATAAAATAATAACAGACTCAATGTATAGTTTGTTTTTTATCGTAAATAATGTAAGAAATAAATGCTTATCAAATACAGTTACACTTAATGCTGATCATGGATTATCACAGAGAGAAAACATTGGCAATGTAAAAATTCAAACTCATATCAAATAAACAATGCATTGAAGGAGTGGATAGGCGTAGAGAGAAAAGTTTCAGAGACAAAAATACATTTGCAAATGAATATGCAAATTAAGAAGATCATCTATACTAACCCAAGTAAGATTCAGGGAAACTACCCCACTGGCCAGTTAGGGCAGGAAGGCCACTTATGTAGAGTGGAGTGACAAAGATTAAATCAGGAGACAGGAATCAGGTAAGCCTCTATCTGGAAACAGCAAACCGACGACAGCGACGATCTCCCGCTAGCTAAACACCAGCCGACCCTAAAAACCACACCCACCGGGGACCTTCAATTATACCCTAAAACCTAAATGTCCAACCCACATTTGTTTCAATCTGAACACAGTATTCATCTCCCATTGGCTAAAGTTGGGGGTGTTCTGTCACACCACACTCGTCATGTTCATTTTATTAGACACCCTTTTGTTCAAGCATTAAGCATTACATCAGAATCATCCCTAGAAACAATTCTGAATATGATCATAATAAACATTTCCTGCAGTTCCTTGAATGTTGCAAATCTCTACGCCTCTTTTGTTCGTCTCTGCCATCTCGTGAGGAAGTGGCATTCGCTTCCATTTGTAATCTTATCCTCCTTCTTCCGTAACCTTGGCAGACAGTCAGCATAGCACCAAAGACATTTCCATTGCCTCTGCATTTTCTCCTCATTCAAAGCTCATTTATTTCGTATTTTTCTTTTTCAAGGAAATTAACTCAGAACTGGCATGCAGAAGTGTAGGCCCAAGTTTATTTTTTCTACAAGAACAGAACACAAAACATTTATTATTTTTAAGAAATGTAATTTCACTTTGCGCACCATCCCAGCAATTGCACTAACCCATGCACAGCCCATGTTATGTTATTTCTAGAGAAATGTTATTAACGTGCACAAAAGCAGCATTAGGTTTATCAAGCAGTTTGCGGCCTAGTTTAATGCATTAATACACGCATTAATTTTCACATGCGCAAAAGCATTTCCCCATGTTTTAACATTTATTAATAAAAAGATTTTCACCGCACACTGTTAATATGTGTTACTGAGCGTTAAATCCGAGCAGGTTCATTTACGTAAAACCCTGCTCCATCAATACCTCCTTTGATGGCACATGAACTCAGCACCATACCAAAACACGGTTTCCGAACCGGAATGCAAACAAATATTGACTATCCGGATGCAAAGGTATCGAGAAAAATGCTTGACACAGATCAATGTCTGTGGCCCCATTCCGCATCACAAGGAATTTGGTAAAGAATCACTGCTGGATTTGGCACTATTGGACAGCAAGGTACTACGATCCTATTAATTCTGCGTAAATCTTGCACTATTCTATATTTTCCGCTTGGTTTCTTAATCCCCATAATAGGTGAGTTACAAGGACTACTTAGTATTTCTTTTAGAATACCTTGCTCAATCATTTGCTCAATTACAGGAATTACTCCTGCTGTTATTTCAGGACTCATCTTATACTGAGGTGTGTTTGGATATATTGCACTTGGTTTAACCGTAACCTGAATAGGATCCACACCTTTCATTAATCCAATGTCTTTTCCTGTAAAATCCCTCACATCAGGTCTCACTGCATTTCTCAACTCTGCAGGTAAATCTTCTGTTAGCAATGAATATAAATCATTCACTTCTGTCCCTTGCTTCGCTAACGTCATTTTAAAAGCAACATCCTCATCTGGTGTTTGAAAGGCAATACCATCTGGCGTACAATAGATGGTGCAGTTCATCTTACGGAGCAAGTCCCTTCCTAAAAGGTTCACCGGACTCGTATCACATACCACAAATCGATGCATGTCTCTGAATCTTCCAATATGAACTTCTATTGGTCTTGTTATTAGAGTCTTAATATATTTATTTGAAACTCCTACAACTTGGATAGTTTCTCCTGAGAGGGGTAGG
The DNA here is from genome assembly GCA_963921515.1 of Calotriton arnoldi. Classification (NCBI taxonomy): domain Eukaryota; kingdom Metazoa; phylum Chordata; class Amphibia; order Caudata; family Salamandridae; genus Calotriton; species Calotriton arnoldi. The sequence continues at coordinate 93,967 of CAWUFW010005998.1, read as the reverse complement.
TTTGGGATTTCTGCTGCTCTCACAGTAGAACGGGTAGCACCAGTGTACACAAGGAATGTAATATCATTACCTTCCACTTTTCCATCAACAAAAGGACCTGATTGATCTAACTCTAGAGATGCGCCAAGCACGCACTCTTCCTCCCCCCTCAGGCACCGTCATTGAGATGAGTCTGAGTCACTCTCTGAACATTGCAATAAATATTGTGAAACCATTTGTACATTTTGATTCTTGCCAACTTGTTCACCTGCGTGAAATCCAGTACTCGCACTGTATCTCTGTACTTGAGCATTCACATTATTTGGCATAGGAGCTTGAGGCACCTGTACTTGTTGTGTCTGTGGTGTAACTACCTGCTGCTGTTGTTGCTGTTGTTGATTCACAACCACCTCATTCTGCATCTGCGAATTGAAATTTTGATTCATTCCATTATTCTTCAGTAAAGAACTACACTCATTCCTCCAATGACCAAACTTTCCGCATGCATGACAAGGAAATTTCTTTTTCAGTTCTTCCTTACTCATTTTACCTCTACCTCCATTTGGTACCTGACCATTTTGACTTTGTCCTTTCATCTGGAAATCTGCTTGAGAACCATTGTTTCCATCCTTCTGTTCTGCCATTTTCACCTGTGCCCACATAATTTTCTCTTTCAACTTCTTATGCCTTGACTCAATATCATCACTACAATATTTAGCATATCTCAGAATCTCATCAACTGTTTTACTCTGCCAACAAATCAAATGTTGCTGAATCATGTTACTAATTTCAGGTTTCAATCCAAAAACAAACCTATATACAAAGTGTCCCATATCTTTGTCACCAATAGTATCAAAACCACTATACTGTTTAAACACTTGTAACAACATTTCATAATAGGCATGTACCGATTCTTTGGGTTCCTGGACTGTGATGTCTGCTACCCGATGGCACAAGCGTGTATGAAATTAAGCCAGCTGTTCAAAGCTGTCTTGAGTAACCAGTAGTATGCCTTTTGGGACAGCCTATAAAAACACCAACCTTTGGGGGGTCAAAACCGGCCAATTATGACCATCTGCAGGCTAATGAATATGGTACAAATAAAACATAAGTATGGATGCACTACTCTTTCTTATCACTGAATCAATATATAAAGGTAAGTGAAACTTGCCCCCCCCACACTACGAGGGCCACACTCCTACACCCACACTACCAGCCACGCATGCACACTCCTGTCTACAATAAAGCGAAGAAAGCTGAGCACAACAAATCCCCACAAACAGCAGTATGGGCACAACAGTTTTATTACCAATGATCCCTATCCTCCTGTCTTGAAAAATAACCAATAGTTCCTTTGTGAACTGATTCCCAAAACAAATTACACGATGTGACCACCACTGAAAAATGAGTGCATGAACACTCAGGAATTACCCCGCTGAGCAAGGCAACAAACACAAAGGTCCCTGGACAGAAAGAAATATGATATGTATGAAACATGCACTGCAAAGGGGGCATGGCGCAATGCACCAAAGCACAACGATCATATGACTGCCAGTGAGGGTGATACCAATAACAAACAAGCAACAACTATGCGGGAGGGGGTGGGAAGGACAGGGCAAGCAATGACGTTGCCGGAGTGGGTGGGAGGGGCAAGGGCAAGCTGCAGATACATAAACTCTTATTGAGTGCTAGCCTAATAATAACCAGAAAGGAAGTGCTAGCCCATCACGTTGCCTCAACCCTCAGGGGAGAAGTAACTTACTGCCAACCAGACACAGAATGTAGAACAGAGAGGCAGAAGTAAGGAGTTGCAAAGGCATGTGCCTCCCACTCACCGTTGAAAGTCCCTTAAAATACGTATGACCAGCGAGCGCTCTCCAGCCCCTTATGCTTCCGGTTCGCAATGTCGGCCCCCGGGGGAAGTAAGGTCGCAGACCAGTCTTCCCCCGGGGTGTTCGCGCAAAGGCGGAAGGACAAGCGGTTGGGGGGTCAAGGGGCTGGCCAAGGGGTGGGGTTAGGGTGGGAATATAAGGGTGCAGGGGAGGAGGGTTCTTCCTCTTCCTACATCTGGCACCATCGGGGAGGGAGGAGAAAGTTTGACTGCCCACCCACCCTACAAGCTTTGGGGGTGAAGGTGATGGTTGGTTGTAGCGTGCCAGTTTAGGACAGGTTGTAGGTTGTGGGGTTGTCTGTACTTTGGAGGGGTGGGGAGTCACTGACGGGCTCATCCACCCCTCGGGGGGGGAACAGGTGAATGATGGGGGTGCGGGATGCAGGAGTGCGACGGCAGGAGATCCAAGAGAGGATGTTGAAAGATAACTGGAGATGTGAATGAAGAGATGGAGGAGGTTGCAGAGTGAAGCGGAACGAGAGCATTAGGTGTGAGGGGATAGATGGATGGAATGAACGAGACGTTTAATGTTGGGGATTGTTATAGTTAAATTGATGTTTGGTTTAAAGTATTGTGTTAAGAACCTTGTCCTAATAAATGGCCTTTTACGCTCAAAGTAACAGCGTGGAGTGTAATTATTGCGCGAACAAACTCTTCTCTTGGGGAACAGTGTGCAGCAGTTACAGGGCGCCACGATCTTTGACTACAAGCCTCACCGTCCGATCAAGCAGAAGTAACTAAAGAGGAAAGAGATGCCCGGGATACCAGATTACCATAGAGAGTGGCATTGTCGCTCCTTTAAATAAAAGAAGGACGACATGTGCGCTCTCGTTTATAAGGGAGTATTGGCCATTTCGGAATAGCAGCTGTACAGAAGAGTTCGACAACTGTTTTAAATATTTGCCAAATTGAACACATCAGTAAGGACATTTGTAAAATGTAAGACATGCATTTTTATACTTTCTGTACTGATTAGATTAGATTAGATTAAAAGCTTGTAAAGCGCCTGGTTACTCCAACAGGAGTGTCCCTGCGCAGAATTCTTTCTTCTTGTCAGAACCAACCCCCTCTGATTTCCCCACCACCAATCTGCCTGGGATGACCTGAAGGACCATGTTTTTAATTTCCTGCGGAACATCACTTCTGATGGCTGCATCCTAAGATCTAGCGGCAGTTGGTTCCAAATTTTTGCTGCTAGAAAGCCAAACGATCTATCTTCTAACCATACTCTTTGCACTTTAGGAACAGTCAACCTAGCAGTGCCCGCAGATCTAAGATTCCAATTAGGTCTGTAAGGGGTAAGTGGAGGGAGTAGATAGCTGGGGCCTTTCTCGTTTAGAATTCTGTGACAAAAGCATAAAGCTTTAAAAGTCACTCTGTCCTGCACCGGCAACCAGTGTAGTTCTACGAGAGCCACTCCCAACGGGGCTCGCCTTGAGATGTTTAATGGTAGACAGGCTGTGGCATTCTGTACTCTCTGCAGCATTCTCATTCTACCTTTGATGACCCCTAAGTAGAGGACATTACATTAGTCCAAGTGGGAAATAATCACCGCCTATATAATGATTTTTTTTGCTGCCAGAGGTAGAAGATCTAACATTTTTTGTAGCATCCTCAGCAGGCCAAAACACGTTCCTGCCAAACCTGATATATGTTCCGCAAACAATAGTGTGTTGTCAAACCACACCCCTAAGTTTTTGATTTTAGGATTAGGAACCGGGGTCGGACCTAGTTCAGATGGCCACCAGACATGAGACCAGATAGAGGGTTGTTTACCAACTACCATAATATCAGTTTTACCTGCATTTAGTTGAAGACAGCTAAATTTCATCCAATTGGCCAGGTCTGTTAAACAAGCTCTAAGTTTAGGAGCAGACACTGCTTCATTCTGTTCTAGCTTAGTAATCAGCAGAGTGTCATCAGCATAGGACACTAGCTTCACCCCATGTTTTGTGACTATGTCCGCTAAAGGGCGAATGTAGATATTTAATAACGTCGGGCTTAGAGCAGAACCCTGTGGAACCCCTTGTAGCAAGGATCAGGTTTCAGATTTGAAAGGACGCTGAAAAACCTGGAAGGACTTATCTCGAAGGAAATGATTGATCCACTCCAAAGTACCACCTCTGACTCCAATATCCCACAACCGTTCCAAAAGAAGGCCATGGGATACCATGTCTTACCTTCGTCTGTGGCCATTTTCAATGATTCAGATGCTAAAAGTAGTGCAGAGTCAGTGCTATACAAAGCTCTGAAACCTGATTGAGTCTCATGAAGCACATGGTTTTCTTCAATAAATGTGGTCAGGTGGAGATTGAGAAATTGTTCTGCTATTTTAGCAAAGAAGGGAAGCAGGGATACCCGTCTCAAATTTTCTAGGAGCGCAGGGTCCAGAGAGGGTTTTTTCACCAAAGGAACCAGTGGCTTGGGACTTGCCCTGAACAAAAGAAGGAATTCAGCAGGTTCCTGAGTACAGGAGCAATAGCTTCCTTCACTCGTAACAGCATGTTGGTGGGGAATGGTATCTGTGGGAGAACCAGATTTAAACATTGAGAGAAACTGCAGGGTATCTCTCACAGTAGGGGGTTTGGAAATTAAATAGCCCTTCATGTGGTAGTTCATCCTTTGGGGGGAATGAATTTAAAGTGTCTGCTGGCCTCTGGAAAATGGCATACATTTTCTCAATTTTTTCAGCAAAGAAACTAGCCACTTGATTACAATAATCTGTGGAAGAGGGCATCAAAGCTGTTACTTTACTATACGGAAGATATCTTTAGGAGCATCCTTAGCTGATTCAATTCTATGCACATAAAAATCCCAATGTGTTCTCCTAATCTGCTGCTGATAGTGTTTTAAAGCTTCTAGGTAACTCATTTTGTCCTCAGGTTGATAGTTCCTCCTCCAGAGATGTTCAAGACGCTTACATTCTTTTTTAAAAGTTAATAATTCCTCAGTGAACCACTCCGCTGAAGGGTTAAGGTGGGAACTATTACAGAGTTTCAATGGCGCTAAGGAGTCCAATACTTCCGTAATCCAGGAAGTAATTTGTTTGCTAGCTGTCTGTGGACAATCCTCAAGCCTAGGAGTACTCGATGTCAATTTGTCCATAATTTGTCCATAAAGGCACCTGGAGCTAGTTGCGACAATCTCCGGGTCATTTTAGGCACAGTATGCTGTTTCGTCTGGCCTGAGCCCTTCCAAAATTCCATGAACTTAAATGGGAGGATGGAGTGGTCAGACCTAGCCACAGGCACCGGAGGCAGGGCTAGGGTGTGGCCCCTAATGTGCGTAGCGGCGTGTACTAGCTGAACCAATCCTAAAGCCTCTAGTTCTGTTATGAGCTCTGAGGCCTCGTGGCTATGCCTATCCTCAAAATGTAGATTCAAGTCCCCTAGGAGCACAAAAGTCGAAAAACGAATGACATAAGGGGGTAGTACCTCTGCCAAAGCATTAACAAACGCCCTGGCAGGACCAGGAGGCCTATAGATTAAAAAACCTGCCACAAACCAGTCACTATTAAAAGATATAGAGAAAAATGCTGCTTCACAGCCAGAAATCGACATTTCAGTTACTTTTACTTGAAAGTCCTTCTTGAAAATCACTGCTAACCCCCCACCTCTCTGCGAAGGCCTGTCAGTTCTTAAAATGGCATAGCCCTCAAGTAACGCCTCCAATATATCCAGAGCCGACTGCCCATAAAGCCAGGTTTCTACCAGGAGCAACCCCACTGGCTCTTGGTTCGTTAATATCTCTAAAATGTCATATTTATGCTTACTTGGGGACCTGCAATTCAACGACAAACATAATACAGAGCTGGTTCCAGGCCCTGAACCCTTCATGCTCCTATTCCCCTTTGGTGAGGTCTTAAAGGAAAAATGGCACCTACCCAGCACCGGCCTCTATAGAATGGAGACAATCCTTGTCCACACCTGTTCTAAGTGATAGGATCTCCGAAGGTGAGTAGCAGACTGCAACCCTGCTTGGACGGGCAGGGGTCTTGGCCCCTGGCACCGTCCAGGCGTGGATGAGCTTGCCTTTGGCGCACCTTCGGCGCGGCCACGCCGGTGCCATGATTTTGATACCCACCTCTAACGGCGTGGCTAAGCTCCAACTACGGAGATCGAGAAGGCATCCAGCTGAGCGGCAGGTAGGCAAAGAGTGCAGCGATTAAAACTGCAATTGCTAAAATTAATTAATAACAAATAAAATGAACTAAGTGAAGCAGTGAGCCCTATAGATCAGAGACAGGGGAGCCAGGCACCTCCCAACGACTAGTGCGCTACAAGGAACAAAAAGCTAGGTGTAACATAGGAGCCAGGCAACTCCCAGCGCCTAGAGCGCTACAAGGAAACCAAAATAGAAGATTAAAAGACCGGGCTAGCAAGGCTCAGTTAAGCACACACGTTCTCACCACGAAGACGGAATCCTGTGACTATTAATAATGTAATGTGTCAGCCTCCGCAGGAGCTATTTCCGGCGTGCCATTTAATAGAAGGTTCGGTAGTTTAAGAAACAAAAGAGGGACTAAAATTAAGGGAGCGACTGGTAAAAGAGAGTGGGATCGGACAAATAATAGAAAACAATGTCAAGGACTGCCAATTCCTCTTGCTTTGAAGTCAGAGAAAGAAAAGTAAACGGCCCTCGGCAAACTGCATCTGACATTTTACCTCAGTTTTTGAATGCACAGAGAAATGGCGCTAAGAGTAAGTGCTGGTGTGAAGTGCTAAAAATCAATTTAAAAAGTAGTCCCAAGAACAGTTACTTTACTGTGACCATTGGATGAATAGTAGTAATTGGTCCCTACTCTCGGGGAGGGCTAAACACACGAAGAGGTATGACGCATGCAAGCTATGGACAAATGGGTAGGAAGAATATGAGTGCGACTTTGGTGCCAGCAAATGGGAAGCCTGTGGGCGGGCTGAAGCCCACAAAGTATATACAACATGTCTCTTTGAGACAGCGCTGCCTAGCAGAGACGTAAAAAACGATGGCCCCATTTGGTTATCATGTTGAAAACCTATTAATGAGAATATCTGATGTATCTCAGTTATTGCCTGGGCCCAAAGCTGTCCCAACAGGCCTATTAGTCAATAACGGGCAGAGAATATTACAGAATGACCTCCCGTTTTGTAAAGAATAGCGTTTTTTTGCTTTCAAAAACAGGAGGGACTGATTGGTGCTCATAATTAACACTGTTAAACGCACCTTTGGCACACTGCTCATAGAAATTAAATAAAAAGAGGACCAATTGAAAACTATGGCCTCTATTACCATCTTTAAAAATCAATTAAAGGAACAAATAGCCCCCTCCACTTTAGTTGACGATTGGAATTGTCATGTAGTTCCTATAAAAAGTATACAGGATCTGCACGTTTAGACAACATACACTGTAGGATTGGTGTCAGACTGACTTCGAACACCCCCACCGGGTATGTTGGCCCTTTTGTACCAACTAGCTCACAGTGCCACTAGAATCTCCTCTTACCAAGGAGAGAATAGTTCCTGGCAACCATAGAACATGATAACCCTGATCCCTCAGGACCGTGGAAACAATATACTACCTTTCGCTCAGTCACTTGTGCTTACTTAGTCTGTCTCTGAGAGATACACCGAATAAACAGGCTGGGCGTTTTTCAATAAGCATTTATTGAACAGTTGTTATTCTGGTATAAAATAAATTAGCTGCAACAACCGTTAGACAGTATAAGATATAAATGATTAGCAGTACTATAAAGGTGAATGGATGTTATAGCTCTACCATCTTGCAATAATCATGAATACATTAGAGTATATAAAACACATGATAAAAAGATGCGTACTCCTACGATGCCTCCCTAACTAGATGTACCTAAGTGTACCTAGCATGTATGTAGGTGTTAAGCCAAGAATCCCTCTAGGATTTAGTCAACCCCATTACCTGAAGTGAGAGACTGTGGGACCCCGTCCTGGTCTTGAGTTGGACACCCCGCGGGGGATGTTAGACCACTGCGAGCTGGAGTGTCTGCATGTAGGAACCTCAGCGTCTCTGGTCAGTGTGTCGGCCGGGAAGTCTCGGTCTCCTCTGCTCTATCTTAGCAAGATGTGATGTTTATATACCCATAGGTCTCCCCAGGGGTCCTACCTTGCTGTTACTGTGTCGGACTAAGGATGACGTTGGGCATGAACTTTGTACATAGATTTTATACAGGAGATGGTAGCCCTGCTGTGCTTCCAAGAATCCTCAGCATAATGTACGCAAATAGGTAAAATATTAGCTTCTCGTTGTGTTAAAAAAAACATTGTTTATAAAAGTGTTAAAAAGGTGTTTAAAAAAAAAAAGGAGAAAATATTAGAAATTGACACTTTAAGCTACAGTTCTAATATGTCCGTAGGCATAGTCCGAACTACTACAAGCATTTGAAAGCCATACTTGCTCAAAAGGAATGTCAATTTTGATATGGAGTTCTAATTTTCCGTTTGTTTTACAAAAGTCGAATTTTTTCCCAGCACACCACGGGCCAAATGAGTCAAATGTTTGTGTCCTGGTTGGTAGACGCAACATTTTCGTTGTTTGCCTCCGCAGTCAACGGTCCCTGTAACACCTCGCAGATTATGTCAATTGAGCACAGATGATCTTCCGTACTGTCCACAGCCGGTGCTGGGGCAGCCTGTGCACCATCCAAGGCCTGGGTGTCAGAGGAGGAGCCGGTGTCCATACCAACAGGAGCAGATACTACCTGTGGTGGCTCTAGGAATGCCGCCATCAACATGGGAATACGCTGGGGACACTGCAGAACATGGGCCGTTATCGGGTCCAGTAAAGCATCAACGTCCAGTTGCGCACATGATGGGAGTGTCAGACAGAGATCCAACATGCATTCTTCTCCGCAACACAGGCATCGGAGGACAGGTAAGATGCAGTCCATCCAGACTGGTCTAAATGACAAGAACCAAGAAGCACTTAGTTCCCTGAGGCGAGGTGTGCCTAGAAGTTGTACCATGCAATCACGGTATTTTCGCTCCAGGAGTACTGTTTCCATCTCCTTGGTGACTGGGACATCCATTGTGTAGCAGAAAAACGACAATCAGGATACCTGCTATTAGAAACAGGATCAGCGGCAGCCCTCCAAATATGCTTCCAAATACGGAGTGTATAAAGTTTGGTATAACTCCGAGGACCGTCTGAAAGGTGCTTAATAGTCCAGAACCTATGGTCATAAATAGGTGGACGATGCTTGTCGTATCATACATGTTAAAGATACAATTTACCATTTCTGCAAAATGGAAGGGGCAATTTGTACGTATAAGCGCCTGTATCTCTGCTGAAGACCTTGCAACTTGAAGATCAAAGGTCTCTCGAGCGGAGGTTAAGGGCACAGATTTCTGTATAAGCATGGCTTTCATTCTGCTCAAAGCATCAAACCGTATTAACGAAACATTTAGTGAAGGCCATAACGGCGCCTCCCTGACTGTATGTGTTGGTGGAAACAATACTTGCATACAGCAAGTAACCCTGGAACTCACGGTTACCAGATATGCGAAGCCCGGAAGCATCCCACAGCATCAAGTAACTCCCATTCGAAAGTAGCCTGAACACTGGAGTGATCATGGCAGCTGGGGCACCCTTTAAGTGACAGGATAAGTTTGCTACTGAACCGTAACAGGCCCCATGAAGCATTATATCCTGGCATATAAGTGATCCACTTAAAGTATTCTCGCAGTTAGTACCTCTTAGAAACACTTCTTTTTCCCCACTCCGGCATCGAAATCTGTACGGTAATTCCCAGGATTCCTTAATGAATTCCCTACCCATTTCTTCATATCTGCCTGCCTGCATTTGTTCAAGGCAATATTGGAATTGAAAGGTAGTGACCGGAAGAGTTATGTGGCCATTGATTAACCATTCCGTGACGGTGACTCTGCCACTGTAAAGGCTAATCTGTCCAGTTTTTCAATACGAAGCATTGTATATTTTGCTCCCCTTTGTGCCATTTCTATCTGTTTTTCTGTCAGATTGTACGGAGAAAACAGAGACGTCCTGTTTATGAAACGCCAAGGTACATAGCCTGTGCGCAAAGATTGCAGCGTCCAGCTTAATAACATAATAGAACGCAATTGTGATTGCCCGTGTTGTAATATGGACAGATCCTGTTCTAGTACATCAATAGCAGAAGATACAATGTTGCCTAGAGAATATATGCTGGAGGTTAGTGTTAACCCATTGTCGACCACTGCTAGAGCTTTCTCTAGTTTTATACGATCTATTTCTCGTATTCTTTCCGCGGCCTCTTGATGTGATATTTTCCAATTCTCATTGTAGACAGCATAATAGAAACGTTTCTGACGTGGCTTCCTAGGGCCTAATAAAAAATCCAGTAGGTCCACATCCTCTGTAAGTAAGGATAAGTGTTGTTTCACATGTGTGAGTGTTGAGGTCTTTAGCCAATCGAGGCATAACTTCACAACACTGTATGATGTCACTACCCCTGGGTGTTGTCTCTGTACGTAACGTGGATCTGGCCTATTGATACTAAATCCTTTAGTTTTACCCAAAAATCTTTTTTGACAGCTATTGGTGTCTGTGGGCCAAATCAACCATCCCTTCCAATCGGGGTCTGATCTATTGTATTGCATGATGGCATCTAGTGTAACCTCTTCTTGTGATGTTATGTTACCCTCAGTGTGTGATGGTGCAGACACCCGAGGTGTATTCAAATCATTGTTTTTGGCTAGTCCAAGACAGGTCGTTTGTTGCACAGTTTCATTCAAAAACATTATTTGCTGAGGAATAAGGCATGCTCTAAATAGTGCCTCTGTTCCCTGGACCTGCCAGTCTCTAGTACCCCAGACAGATTTTAAGTCTATGGTGTCTTTCCATAAGTCCAAACCTTGTTCAGACAACTGGGTAATAAAGGAAGCAGAATAAATCTGTTTGATGTTTGTCAACATATTTTTCCGTGCTGTTGTTTGTGCAACCTTATAATAATATGAGGCTGGGTTTGATGTGTTAAACCCTGAAAAATACGGAAATTTCTGTGCAAATGTTTTTGAACTGCTTTTCGGCGGTGTCGGGCAATGTTCCCATTGGTGGTATGTGAAAACATTTCTGAGATTAGCAGATTTATGCAGAAAGTGACGACCATAATGTTGATAGCAATACATTGTTTCAAAGTCTGATGTGTCTCCCAACATTTCATTATTAGAAAATGCAGCAGATGTTTCTAAATCAGACAACATGTTATTTACAGTTTCATAATCCCAATCATCGGAAAATGTACTGGAGGTAATGATATCACTCAATGAAATTTTAAATAAATGTGGTATTTTTAAAAGTTCGGTCGGGCCAAATATATCGTAATCAACCTTGTCCCACACTATACCATCAGGTATAGGAACTGCTGTAATGTTCACTGATGATAGGTCTCTTTTTTCACGATGTGATGATAGATACGGTTTCAGAATCACATTCACTTTTTGTGCTGCAGAGCTTTCTCGAAGATAAGTTCCATTTACAAGCATACTAAAGACAGTTACTAGGCCTATCCAGAAAAGAAAGAAAAGTATTCCGGTGGATACCCAGATTTCCACCCAAGGTGATACCAGGTAAGTCTTTTTAAGAAAGTTCAGAAAATCTTTGAATTGCTGTACACAAGTTTTTTGGGCTGGCATCGTTTCAGGTTCACTTGGGTCCAGTGAAAGCGTACCAAAGTCAATGAAATAGCCAGATGCAGTTCGATCAATTTTCGGTAGTTCCGCAGGTTTTATGGAAAATGTAGCTTGCTTTTATTGGGGCATGTTGACGTAGATATCCGTGTTTGGCTGAATTGAAATTTGTCTTTCAGTGGAGTTCTCATTTTGAACTTCAGTTTCAAGAGGAACGAGTTCCATTGCATTGTTGCTTAGTCCATCATTCCGTGCAGGTGAACCTTCAAACGTGATGAGTCTTTCTGTTTGAACTTTTTGTATAGTTGTGAGAGGAGGGTGTCTGTTACTCCGGAGTCCACGCGGCCTACTACTCAGTATCGGCCACATAGTGTCGTTTGATCAGGTCTATTGAGACAAATCTTTTCTCCTTTTTACCGGCAAGAGGTGGCAGAAGTACTGTTCTTGTTCCTTCAACTGCCAGGACAGGTAAAGGCTTTCTGTAAGATGGCCCAAATTCTTTTTTGTCCGCTATCTTCTCTCTGACCAGATCCCCAACTTTAGGGATCCAGACAGGTCTTGCCGTGACACTTTTTGTTTCCCCAGTGGCGGTCCTTTTCACCTGGACATTACTCTGTAGTGCCCTGGATTCATTCAGGTCCTGTAAAACAGCCAATCGTTTATGGATGTCAAAAGGTTTATCACCCGCCACTGTGCCTTCACAATCAAGATCATGCACCCACATTCTCGTCCCAAATATGACCTCATAAGGAGTGACACCCCCTAGAGAGCTTCTTGGCTGATTATTTGATGCCCTTTGAACTCCATACAGATGTTTTACCCAACTTCCACCCGAGCCTAATACTCTAGCTGTTAAAGACTGCTTTAAATCCTGGTTTTTCCTCTCCACAACCAAATTTCCCTCGGGATGGTACGGAGAGGAGTACCGCAATGCTACACCCAGACCTCCCATGGCTTCCTTGTAAGCCCTAGAGCTAAATGCGGGGCCACGGTCAGAATGTAATGTGCCAATTGCGTATGTCCCTATAAAGACTCGCAAACTTTTATAACAGTTCGAGCGTCAGCCGAGTGCTGGGGCCACACCCATAGGAACCTAGAGCAGGAATCCACTGCAATCATGATATATTTGTAAGCTCCATCAGATTGTAAGGGGCCGCAGTGGTCCAGATAAACACACGTGAGTGGTTTGTCTGATATTAGTAATGGTGTCTGCCCTGGACGTGTTACTGTCAAGCCTTTCATCTGCTGACAGATGTTGCATTTCAAGACGTAGTCTTTAGTTTGCTTTGTTAATCCTGGCCACCAGTAGCGTTGTTTCAGCAGAGAAACAGTCGCTGTAACCCCTGCATGTGCAGAGCCTATACCCTTGTGTGCTGCTAGAATTAATCCTAACCTACGATCCATATTTGGTATTACTCTATCCCCCACTCCAGGAATTTGAGCAAATGGGACATTGTTTGCATCTAACTTGTAGGAGTATTTGAGTGGAAATCTTTTTGGTACTGCTGAGTTATTGCGTACGGCAATAATTGCAACCATTATCTCACCGTCTATTCTCGTTTTTGAACGAGTGATAGCAGCTACGGAAGCCGTGCGTACAGCCCCCTTTGCGGTTTCATCAGCCAATGACTTCCCTTCAAAGTGAACGCCATCACGTTGATGACTCAGTGTATATATCACGTGAGCCCTTGGTAGTTCGTTTTTCGACTCCACTACCTGTTCCCATAGCATTTTGTGCTTAACTGTGCCACCTTTTGCATCTTTAAACCCGTTTTGTCCCCAGTGATGTAAATATTCATTATATGACTGTACACAGTAAAAGGAATCACACACGATTAGTGTGGGGAATTCTCGATCCGTATTTACCAGTGCCAGTATTAGTGCTTTTAGTTCTGCTAGCTGTGCCGTGCAGTCTCCTAGAGACTGTGTTTTTGTACAACTCGGATGAAACTTACCATCCTGCAGGCGACCTTTAACTATAGCACACGCTGTATTGCTGTTTACTCATTATGGCCGGTTGAGCAGAACCGTCAGTGTGAATTATATATTCATACTGATCTAGAGGCATTATTTCATTTGGTAGAGGATATTCTTGTTCGTATTGAAGAAATGCTTGTGTTTTTAGATTTGGGTCGTACCTGTATTCTACATCTGTTGCAGTGAGAGAATTAGCCCATTGTATCCATTTTGGATGTAAGGCTTTAGCATTGGGAACACTTGCCTTTGACGCAGCCTCTAAGGCTGAAACTGGGGTAATGACCATTATACGCTTCCCTTGAGCCAGAGCTCTTTTTCTTACAACAGCAGTCTGTACTGCTGTTAGAATTTTTGCAAAGCGCATCTCAGCATTTGTGTACAAATGTGATTTCTACGCTATAGGTACTGTCTCACCTTCATTATATGTTAGATAGGTGTACCCAAATTGACCCGCAACTATACGGATCACCAGGTTGCATACATTTACGGGTGTCTGTAAGTGTTTTGAATCTATCGTGTCAGCTTGTAAAGAACGAAGGATATCAGTGTGTTCCTGTGTCCATTGTCTGATTGAGAAATCAGGTTTTATTACATCGTAGAAAGGGTTTACTCTTTCTGCGTAATCTAAAATGTATGTTCTGCCAAAGTTCAGGAATCCCAGGATTAATTGTAATTTTTTTAATGTTTTTGGAGGTTGGAGCAGCGCACATTTTTCCAAAAAGTTAGCTGCTAGGCTTTTTCCTTCACTTGAAAGCTCATATCCCAAAAACAGGACATTGAGATGGGCAATCTTCGATTTTTTAAAGTTGAATTTGTAACCCTCAGAGGCAAATCCCAAAATTATGGTGCTCACCCTGGTCAAGTGTTCCTCTAAGTCATCATCCGTCAGATAAATATCATCTACATAGGATAATGCTTCTTCATCCAAATTCTGTAGTAACTCTGTTACCCTCCTTGAGAATAACCCCGGGCTGTTCTTATACCCCTGGGGGGGTCGACAAAATTGACACTGTGACCCTAGCGCTGAGAATGCTGTCAAATATCTGCTCTCAGGCGCTATATTCTGGTAGAAAAATCCATTTGAGATATCTAGTGTGGTTTTGTATTTTTTCAGCACTATGTTATTCATTAATGCGGCACTGTGTGCATTCTGTACTGCAAATGTTTTAGTGCAAGTGTTTAAATGTCTGTAATCCAACACTACACGGTATGTGTTGTCCGGTTTTGATACGGGAAACAAAGGGTTATTCATTTGAGAGGTGCATGTTTCAATCACTCTTTGGTATTCAAGTTGATCTAAGATCTCCCTGACCTGTTTTTTAGCTTCTTGCTTTATTGGATACTGCCTTTGTGCAGTCGGAGTATTTTTCAATGGAATTATGTGGTGGGTTGAATCCTCATCCCATCCGACATGGTTTTTTATAATGCCGGAGCTTGGGCTACCGCCCACTCCTGTGCATATGTATATTTTAAATGTTTGGGAACATGGCCGGAGAATGCTGGTAAAATTACTGTTTCTCCTCTAGGGAAATCCATGACGAATGCTGGCGGCCAATCTTGTTACAAAATGTCATAGCCAAACGTTAGGTTCTCCCAAAAGAGACCTCTAACTGTCCTGCATTTGTCCCCCTCCATTTGGAGTGTTATTTCATACAATTTATGTGGGACACTTACCCTAGTATCAGGTGTTTCCACCGTGATATAATCATTCAAGTCCACTGTCACCAGAAATTCCATCAGTAATGAAATGTTTTTGTTCTTGCATTCGCTGCTGGGAATGTAACCCACAAATAAAATACCTCTGTTCTGTATAATTTGTGTGCCTCAATCACGAAAGCTACTATGCCACCCCTAGGTGTTAAACCATGCGCAAGCAGTTTCAGGGTGGCTGCGTTTCTAATGTTTGCCGCAATATGTATTGCGTTTGCATCTTCCTCGTCTTCCGAGAGCGGCAATGGCTGGTTTAGTGGGTCTAAGACCTCAGTAGTCATTGTGTTTAGAACACGAAATAACTTTTCAAGGGGACTAAGATAAGGTGTTTTGCACAATTTTTAGGAACACTGTGTCCTTCAAGCTTGAGTAACCAACAGCTAATAAATAGGATTTTCC
Source organism: Calotriton arnoldi (assembly GCA_963921515.1). Lineage (NCBI taxonomy): Eukaryota > Metazoa > Chordata > Amphibia > Caudata > Salamandridae > Calotriton > Calotriton arnoldi. The sequence continues at coordinate 78,372 of CAWUFW010005998.1, read as the reverse complement.
GCCTACTCAGCAGTGGCGGAGTTTGTGCCCTCCCACTCCAGACGTCTCTGGGGATTTGTGAGTAGGGGTCTCTGAGAATAGCACGACTGAACTACTCAGATTCTACTGTTAAATAAGTACCCAACCAACGTTGGGCACCATGTTGTGTAGTTCCTATAAAAAGTATACAGGATCTGCGCGTTTAGACAACATACACTGTAGGATTGGTGTCAGACTGACTCCGAACACCCCCACCGGGTATGTTGGCCCTTTTGTACCAACTAGCTCACAGTGCCCCTAGAATCTCCTCTTACCAAGGAGAGAATAGTTCCTGGCAACCATCGAACAAGACAACCCTGATTCCTCAGGCCCATGGAAATAATATACTACCTTTCGCTCAGTCACTCGTGCTTACTTAGTCTGTCTCAGAGAGATACACTGAATAAACAGGCTGGGCGTTTTTCAATAAGCATTTATTGAACAGTTGTTATTCTGGTGTAAAATAAATGAGCTGCAACAACCGTTCGACAGTATAAGATATAAATGATTAGCAGTACTATAAAGATGAATGGATGGTATAGCTCTACCATCTTGCAATATTCATGAATACATTAGAGTATATAAAACACATGATAAAAAGATGCGTACTCCTACGATGCCTCCCTAACTAGAAGTACCTAAGTGTACCTAGCATGTATGTAGGTGTTAAGCCAAGAATCCCTCTAGGATTTAGTCAACCCCATTACCTGAAGTGAGAGATTGTGGGACCCCGTCCCGGTCTTGAGTTGGACACCCCGCGAGGGATGTTAGACCACTGCGAGCTGGAGTGTCTGCATGCAGGAACCTCAGCGTCTCTGGTCAGTGTGTCGGCCGGGAAGTCTCGGTCTCCTCTGCTCTATCTCAGCAAGATGTGATGTATATATACCCATAGGTCTCCCCAGGGGTCCTACCTTCCTGTGTGTTAGAAGGTGGTTCTGACCATCTGAGCCGCCCAGATTTTTCACTTTTTGAACACCTATTTGTTGAGCTTTTACTGTGGGAGAGCCTCATAAGTTGGAACTCACCCACAGTGAACTCATGATGAAAGGGGCTGCATGTGTATTTTACCGGTGTCCCCCTGGCGCGAGTAGGCCGCTGCGCTGCAGCCAGAGTAAGGGGCACTGGGCTGGTTACATGCAGACACGTGTGTACATGCGCGTGCACAAGTGTAAGGGCTGCGCAGGGGAGATTCCTGGCGTGCGCAGCCCTGGAGCAGCTACAAATTGAATGGTGTGGCAGGACTTATGCAGAACTGGGTGGTGACATGGAATAGGCTTTCTACAATGGGAAGAAACATTTGAGGGAAAGTCAGTGTGCTTTACTGTTTTTATTCCATTATTCTCCTATGAGGATGGGGAGCACATGGGCTAGTTTTACTTTCCTAGGGCCTACAAATTCCAGACACGCACTAAAGTCCACTGTAACTTATGTGAGAAGAGGTATTCTGCAGAGTCCAAAGTCATAGTTGTACTGCTTTTGGGTCATCCAGAAATGTCATATTTCACTGAGTCAGCTCATAACCAGGGCCTGGCTGGGGCTGACCCTGCCAGGCTGAATTAATGACCTTCCTCCCCAAGCTGTAGCCTCAGAGGCCCAGCCCTGCACAACAAGCATTCCAAGGGCGAAGGCCTCCACTCCAAGAAGAGAAGATGGGTGGAGCTACAGGTTCATCCATCAGCAGCTGACACCTGGTGCCAGGCACCAAGCTGCTCTGGAGAGAAGGCAGCGAGGGGGGAAGGGGCTCTCAGAGACCATGTGGCATGAGACCCCTGGAAGACGCCATTTTGAACAAACCCAGAGGCCTGGGCAGGAAGGAGGGAGCAGGGGCAGAAAGGTGATGTGTCGCTGTGTGAAAGGGCAAACAGAGACTTCCTGCCGGCCCCCTCCCCATTCTTTAAAAAGAGTCTGCACAGGAAGAGGAGCTCTCTCTGGGGTGTGGTCTGCTGAGGAAGACTGGTGCTGGAGCCTGGCGCTATGGGCAGTTGGAAGGAAGAACCCCCTGACTGTCCCAGGATGCAGAATTGCGCCACGAGGGGAGTCCAGGACCAGTGAGCAGAAGCCTGGGCCTCTGCGCAAGGAGAAGAGAGCCAGGCGAAAGGCTGGCGCAGGGCGCCAGTGAAGACAGCACCCTGCTGAATCCACCCTCCGTGAGACCAGGAGGGAGAAGGAAAGTGCTCCCAGTGGCTGGGGGGCGCCGCAAGGAGCAAGAAGAGGCCAAAATCGTGAAGATCGGTCCCCTGGGGGCTGAGATATGCCCCCCAGAAGGTAGGCGACCTTTGGCCGACCGACAATGAAGCGCGTGGGGCTCTGCCGCCGGTCCAGAAAACGCCCCCGGGGTGGGTCAGGTCCCGGGGGCTGCCCCCAAAAGAAGTTAAGTCCGTGAAAGGGCCTGGCTGGGGTGCCAGGAGCCCACCCTGGCCCCCGAAGACACTGGAGAAGAGGGGAGCGCCGTCGCGCCCCCCTCGCGGGAGAAACGCAGCCGGGGAGCGCCGTCGCGCTCCCTGCAAAGACTTCCCAGGGGCCCGGGACCCCAACTCCGGGCCTCGATGCCCAAAAGCAAAGCCGGGGAGCGGCGTCATGCTCCCCGTGAAGGGGGTCCCTGGGGGGTACCAGGAGCCTACCCTGGCCCCCGGCGGAAGAAGCAGAAGCCCCTGGGGCCCGGGATCCCAACTCCGGGCCCCCGAAGACCAGCAACCGAATCCGGGGGAGCGCCGTCGCACCCCCCGTGAAGACCTCCAAGAAGGCGGGGCCCGGGATCCCAACTCCGGGCCCCGGTGTGGCCTGCGCAGGTGGGGGGAGTGCCACCGCACTCCCCCGTGGTTCGGCCGGACAGGCGGGAGTCTTCGCGTCTGCCCTCAGGGCAGAGTAAATTGCCATCTGTAAATAGATCTGCTCCTGAATTGTTTAGGAGCATCTGCGTCTTAACGATTGCAAAACGCGGCTGATAGCGTTATTGCTAGTGGCCACCTACCAAACCGTGTTGTGGATTCTGACAGACACCTTGGAATGCATGGATTCCCTGACTTCTTGCTAGTCAGGACGACTCCTAGGTTACCTGTGAAAATAATGAATTTTACTTCCTGGTAAGACAATTATCAACATTTTTCATTATAATATTTAATTTGAGGTGCACAAAATGGTGCATAAGATGTGGCGGCTCCTCCGCTAAGGTGGAGGAGCATCGCTCTACTCCTTTCTGAGCAGTGCATAAGGAAAATAAAATGATAACACAACATTATTATTTTACTTTTAGTAAGGGAGCCAGGTTAGGGTGGGGCGCGGCTTGGCTTGGCTGTCGTCAGAGGGAGGAAGGAGGAGTGGTTGGTGCACCATAAGTGCGCATGATGGTTTGGCTGGCCAAACAGACATGTGCACTTAGCATTTCTCCACCTGGCTGTGTTGCACAGCCGGGTGGAGACCAGTCCCTGGCTCCCAGGCACTGTCTGAGCAGCAAACCAGGCCGGTCTTATCAATCACGTCACCGCTGTCATGCTGGAGACAGCAGCGTTGTGATTGGCTTACTTGAGTCTAGGAGTCTGTGTGCTGCCGGGAGTCAGGAACAGAGGGAGGATGGAGGAGAGGCGGCAGTCGGCAGGTAAGTGTCTTTTCTTTTTCCCCCCATTTTTTCTAACCCTCCTTTCCCCACACCACCACTACTGTTCCCTTGCTGCATCACTGTGTACAAGATCTCAAAAATGTACATTTAATGCCAAACTAGGATAGAAGATTTGGCAGGATCGCACAAGAGATACTAAAGCGCCCACAGCAGAATGAGGTAATATAAACCAACAGAAATCAAAGAGAAGGGTGGGCATCCCTATTCAAATCCAATTAAGATAAGCACATGGGAAAACAGTGTCAAGCTGGGATTTACTTGCCCTATCAGAAATGTTAAGTGCATGAATGTTTTTTTACAATGGATTTTAACACATATAATTGTCTCCAAGGTCTGGTTCACAATGTGCAGGAGAGAATTGCTCTGCATAATCCTCGCCATTGGGTATTGTGCTGGTAAGGCACACCCTTCATCCACTGAAAAGGCAACATGCCAAACTGAATTGATCAATGCATGACCACATAAACTCTGCAATATATTACTGGGATGTGTCAAGAAGTACAAAAACAGGTGTACATGTGTTGTGTACACTTGTTTTAGGTTTAATTCTGTTTATTCATCAATTAATAGCACTGTTACTCTACTACTGAACACAACCCCACCTATCTATAAAAGCAAAACGTGAGCTCCCAATTAAGACATAGACCTTTCGCAACCAGGCCAATATGTAGTTATAACTGTGACCACTCTGACCCAACCATCCATAAAAGGGCAAGAACTGGGAGGCAGAGAAAGAACAGAATGAAAGAGAAATCCATTCATAGAGCAACCTCAGCATTGATAACATTCCTGCATCCATCCCTCAGAGAGGGATCCCAAACGTGTCGGCCTCTAGCCAAGTACATCCAAAAATCTCACCTCAAGTATTGTAGGTTGGGAAAACTATTAAAAACTTAGGGGGAATTCCCTCCAGAAATGCTTTTGCAGATTCCACCTGCTTGAAAACATACAGCCACTCCACTATAAGCTTCAGCAGGAATCCCACAGATGGAACTGGGCTCCTCAACGTCAGCTCCCCTTTCACTGCCAACAGATGCACTGTGTCAGGGTGCAGAGCGGGGAAGAACAGCAGTTTGTCACCATTAAGTGTTACATTCTTTTTCCAAATTGCCATATGCAGCGCTCTCACCGTCCAGTCAGCTGAGTTAAGGACCACCATCACTGTTCCACCAGCTGAATTTTTCTCGTTGATGTCTTGAAGGAAGCTGACATATTTCACTAGTCGCTGTCAGCTCTTTGTGGAGCTCCAGAAGATCTTGAAGTTCTTTTTCAAAAGTGTGCCACAAGTAGTCTGCAGCTATCGAACGAGGGAGCCCCAGCACACAAGGGTTGGGCACCTCCTCATGTAGTCTAGGAGTTTCAAGTGAGCATCCAGTTTTAAAAATACTGTCCACCTCACATATTTTGTAGGTAGACAAGTCACTCACTGCTAAGCCAGTCTCCAACAAATGAGTCTCTGCTGCAGTCATCCTACTTTTTGTCACCACCACCTCCTTTTCGACATTCTTTCTCTCTCTGGAGAGTCCACCCATCGTGTGTTGCATTGCTTCCACCGCAGTCAATTCTTGCAATTTTCTTCTCTAAGGCTGCATGGCGTGCACTGATTGACGTCAGCAACACGTTTTCATCTGCAGTGAGCAATGACTCCTTGAGAGGCTTGGTCTCCACATGCTCTTTCTGTCCCTTCTAGCACATTACTTCTGGAGTTTAAATGTTCTCTTTATGCCTCCATTTGTCCGCTGTAGTTGTACACCGTTACCCTGTGCAACACCATGCCAAATATCGGTGCTGTGTTTAGGTGGGTGGAATAATCAGTCTTACACTTCCACCCATGATGTCTTTTTTAGGGTTCATGGTCATCACCTGCGTTGACCCTTCTGTCCTGCAGTGTACGTTAGGACAAGGGGTCCATCACCTTTCAGGAGTTCTGTGTGCCCACGTCTGGTATCTTCCATCCGTTGTCCGCTCCTCCCCAGGGGTCTGCCATGTATCGCAAGGATGGAAGAGCCCGTGGGGTCATGACGATCCGCTGCATTGAGCCATGTGCCTTCAGTACTCCGCTGCGTGCCGAGCCTGATAGGCAGGAGAGGAGTCTGTCAAATGCAATCTGGCTGCTGATGGGTTGAGCTCCACTCACCCGGGGCTATGCACGGGCTGCATCGACAGCTCAGACAGGTTCTATGTCTCCCCGGCCACACACTTGTTAGGTCTTGCTGAGCCAGCGCATGCGCTGCTCTGCGAGACATTTAGTAAGGGGCTTTTGAAAGTGATCCCAAAGAGGCTTTTTCCGGCCACCAGCGTGCGGTTACGCGCACAAGCGCACGTGCCTCGCTCCGCCTCTCCAATCACTGCTGCGCGCGCATCCCTCGCGTGCTTAGCACAGAGCGCGTCATCGCGATCACTTTTGCTTTCACCGCGATCGCTTTCGCGGCTGCGCAGCGTTACTTTTACGGCCGCGCGGCCAATGCTTGTTATAGGACTTGTTCCCTGAAGGCTGTCTTGTTTATAACATGTCACACTGGGTTCTGTTTCTACACTCAAAATACTTTTAAAAAATGCTTTACCTCTCTGTATGCATTCTGATGCTCCACGTTTCAATGAGTGTTGATGGCCTAACTAGAATGTATGTCATGCCACGGTTCGGGATGTAGTGACTTTGGGGTTATTCACGCTCGGGCACACAGTGTGCTTCTCCCCGTTGCCTGCCAGTGCTCTGTGTTGGTTTCACCCTCCTGCACTCTCCTTCTCCATCGTTCCTTTATCGCAACTGGGTCTCTGTGTTGCTCTCACCAACCCCCGTAATGCTTCCCTGTAACTCCCTCACTCCACTCCCGTGTTGCTTATGCCTCCCTCCCTGTGTTGCTTTTGTGTTCCCCAGAACTCGTCTTCATGCTGCTTTTGCTTCCCCGTCTCTTCCATCCCCGCACCCCAACTTGGTTTAAAATAAAAAGCACTTTTACGCGTTTTCTTATTTGTAACCGATCCAACTTGTTGTTCATAGGTTTTCCGTTTGTATTCCTTGCCAGCACCCGAATGCCTTTGTTTCCTTTAGTACTAGATGGTTTTAGAATCGTTTGGATTAATGTCCATGTAATTCGAGACGGTCTATTCATAGTCACTGGGTAGCGCTTTCATCAAAGTATAGCGCCACGTGGCACTTTAGCTCTCTGGGAAAAACAATCCCATAATCAACAACTAATGAGTACGACACAGCGCCTCTCCTGGCGCCCTCCTCTTCCCTCTCTGTCTTTCTACTCCTGCTGTCCTCTCCTGCCGCCTTCTCCATCTTCTAACCCCTCTTTCCTACACATTACTTGCCTCCATCCTTCCCCTACTTTCTGCTTCCGTCTGCTTCTTTGCTTTTTCCTTCCTTTTCCTCCCCTCAGCCCAGCCTCTCCTCTGCATCAGTTCATTTATTGCTTACAATGCGCACATATACCCAGAGGAGCTTCAGGAGCTGGAACCCAAAAGTAAACGGAGAAAAGGTTAGTGAGGATCCCACCTGGTACCAGAAAGATGCCTTACATCCTCGGAACTTCCCGTTACGCCAATTACCTCCTCTCCTGCCATCCTAGTAGCACTACGTTCCCTTCTTCTACATCTCTCCCTCCTGCCCTCAATCGCCCCCCTGCCTTCTCTCCCCCTTACTTCCTGCACTCTTCATTTCTCTCCAACACAGGTTTACCTCTGGTCCTGTGCTGTGTTACGGAAACGAAAAAACATTGTGTAGCGCCAAGCCTACAGCAGGACCAGCGGAATTCTGGGGCGCGTAGGGGAGGGTCAAATTATGTGGCGGGGTTGAGTAAATTATGTGACAAGAAAAAGCAAATTATGCGGCGTAATGAGGCACATTTTGTAATAGTATTTCATTTGTTTGTGATTATTACACTTGTTAACACCGTCTGGGCATTGGTTACAACTCATTAGCACCAGTTTAATATGAAAATACAGAAATAAGCAACAGAAAGGGGACCAGTCAACTTCTGCAAAGGGTCTTCCACTGCGTGGTAACACGTCGCTGCCTTTTTAGTAACTTTTGAGTCGTTTGAGGTAGAAACAAAATTTGATTTTCCTAAAATCTGCTGATTATGCAGCAGAAGATGGATTATGTGGCAAATGCGGCAGATCCATAATTATGCTAAAAGTGCCACGGCCACACAATCGCATAATTCTAGTGGCCCAGGCTACCGTCACACCAGCACTGGCTCAAAAAAAGCCAGTTTAGTATGGCTCTAAGCACTGTGTAAGGGCAAAGCAGTGGGGACTTGCATATGATAAATACCATTTAGTACAAATACCTGCATGATGACAACCAGGCTATTTTAGTTGATTCCCTCTGTTACAACCTAGGACCTCATACGCCCTCTTTCCATATATTAGTTAGGGGGTTGGTCTTGATTAAAATAAGGTGATTTTGGCGGCATCATCTTTCAGTAGGAAGAGTTCTGAATGTAACGAGGATGATGATGCTGCTGTTTGCGCAGCTTTGTGTTGCACCACGTGGCCCAGCATCTTACGAGCGCCAGTGCTGAGCCAATGTAGATTTGGGCTCTGTTTCTCCTCTCGATACCTACCACCATTCTCCCTCATTCCCTCCAAATATTCACCATGATATTCTGCCAGTGATCGTTTAACTGCTTCCAGGTTTTATTCTGAAAAGGGGTCCATTGAGTAGCAATAAACATTTACTAGTTAATGCTTGTGAATGACAAAGCTGCTGTACATTTGACAAGGCCCCCACCACCCTGAGCCACATGAACTCTGTAAAGCCCATTTTTACTTACAGATCCAAACTATGTGCTCACATCACAGCACAACCTTTTTTTTCGATGTTGAGTAGCATCAGCTAAAAGCATAGCACCGCCAGTATACCGGAAGTGAGACCTATTGGCTTTGCCAATGCTTGTTTTTAACTTGTAATGAGTAATAAAAATAGTAAGTATTCTTGGTTTTAAGGTGCTTTTCTAATGAAAGATGGTCACCCCGTAGAAGTTTTTGATTATTAAGCCAGGAATGTCCTCGCTAAAAGGTGCACTCTAGGCAACTCCCCCCCGATATGTTAATCAGTCGTGAATACATCGATTCCAAATCATGCAGTCACCAAATTAACTTTTCAGGTTTCCAGATTCTTGATCAAGCCTTCAAGTTTATTCATCAAAATGTCACATTCTTTACATACTTTAATTAAATGTAGTTGATCTTATGACCTAAATTGACATATCTATTGCTGATGGGTATTCACTGGACACATTATAAGACAACTGTCTCTGCATCAGGAGTACATCTACTTCTGAATCTTTTTTGCTTTAGTTTGAGTCAGAAGGCCGGTAACCCTGCAATAGTTCTCCTAAGGCTGAACAGTTGTACTATTAGAGGTTAACAGCCTCATTGTACCCTACAAATTATTATTAGTAAACAAGTGGGTACCAAGTTATGCCTTGATGCACAACTAAATTGCACAGTTCGCAAAATATGTATCACAAATGTATGGTACTAGCCTCATACAAACTTGCAATATAGATTATTGATACAGTTATGTACCGGTAATCTTCATTACTCTGCATACCCTTTTTCTTGTACCACTACTTACTATTTGAGGTGTTTAGCCTCCCTCAGGCACCACATGACTTAGTTGAAGCCAATCAAATGGAACACTCCCCATCCCTCATCCATGCCCCTCCTACAAATGTGGTAATAAAGGGAATGGAGCCCACAACAATTGCTGTGCCTTCCCAAGATATATACGGGAATTCAGGTTAAGAAGGGGAACAGGAGGGAGGATCGTAAACATTGGTTCAAGAAAAAGGGTATTCGGAGTAATGAAGTTTACTGGTAAGTAATTGAATCATTACCTCCTCAACCAATTTTCTCGTACTACTACCTACTATTTGCGGATATACCAGAGCAATCAACACAACCTGATTCCCTGATAAATAATAAGTACTCTCGAATGATGCAAACGAGATTGTAATGCAAACTTAGGAGATACAATCCTTTAGGGAACAGCAGCCGCCAATACCCTAGGAACAAAACTCATAGATTCAACAATCTGTGCACCCAGCCTATAGTGGGAAACAAAAGTAAATAGTGTAAGTAAGGTAGCAGCTTTGCATATATCCAAACAGAAGCCCCAACAACCTTAGCCCAGGATGCAGCTATACCGCAGGTGGATCTGCCCTGTACTCTACCCGGCAAGGCTGTCCCCTCTGAAGCATAAGCCATAGAAATGAGAGAGTTTGTCCATCTACTCAATGTCTGTGTAGAAGTCTTTTCTCCATGATGGAAAACACCAAAGTTCACAAACAAGTTTTCTCATCGCTTATAGTCTTGAGATCTGGACAAGTAAATTTTCACAGCTCCTTATACAGCCAATGTATGTATGCGTGTTCTTCGCATTTCGAAGATGCTGGAAAAAAAGAAGGTAAAATTATCTCCTGTTCTGATGAAAAGGAGTCATATACACACAAAAGAAGGTAAGGTGAATACAAGTCGCAATTTTTATATATATATATATATATATATTCACTGAAAAAACCATAGGTTTTAGGGACAGTTATAGTTATTTGGACATTGCACTCGTACAAAACCCGTGAAATTCCCCGTTATAGTTAGTCCAGCTAACTATAACTCGCGCCCCGCAATGCACTGCTGATGACGTCACATATTACATCACTCATGACATGGTCAGTGACATCACTGATGACATCACTGATGACATCTCAAATGACATCACTGATGACATCACTGATGACATCATCCAGTGACTTTGTGTTTCTGTAAAGTTTAAATATTTTTAATATATATAGGAAAAGACGTATTGAAGAATGAGTGGGTGTGTAAGTGTCTGTATGGATGATTTAGTAGGTGCGTGACTGACTCTATAAGTGAGTGATTTAACGTATCTTACTGAATGCATGGGTTAGTGACTAAACTGGGTGAATGTCTGTATCCGTCTGTCTGTTGCTGTGTAAGTGGCTGCATGTGTTTGTGAATAGCTACATGAGTGTCTATATGAGTTATTGAATGCTTGTGTGAGTATCTGTATGGGTGCCTGAGTGTTTGTGTGGGAGGGGTGTGTGCGACTCTGTGCATAGATGTGTGAGTGGGTGATTCACTGGGTGGATGGTTTAAAGAGTGCATCTGTGATAGACTGTATGGGTGGGTAAGTGTGTGTAAGAGTGTGTTAGTAAGTGAATGTATGTCCCAGTGGTACATGTGTGAGTAACTACATATGTGAAAGGCAGTATATATGTGTGTTGGAGTATATAAATAGCTATAAGCAAGAGTGAGTGATTGTGATAGTGGCTGTATGGATGAGTGTGTGCTTGTATCAGTGATTGTATAAGAGCGTAAGAATGTGCTAGTATTTGTATGAGTAAGTGAGCTGGTGTGTGTATAACTGTATAGGTGAGTAAATGGTAGTGTGTTTAATTATTTGCATGACTGACTAGGTGTGTGAGTACCTCTATGGATGAGTGGCGGTGTTTGAGTGTCTATATAGGAGTATGAGTGCATATGATAGTCCTGTACTGAGTGACCGTAAGTATGAGTGACTGTACGGGTGAGTGAGTGGATGTGTGCGTAGACCTAAGAATCAGTGAGTGGGTATGTAGTTATTGGTGTTGGAGTGTCTATGGTTTTGCGAATGGCAGTCTGTAATTTAGAGTGGGTGTATCAAAGGTTATATTAGGGTGTGAGAAGATGCATGAAATTATCACGTGGATGATGTCATCAGTGATGTCATCAGTGATGTCACTGACCATGTCATGAGTGATGTAATATGTGACGTCATCAGCAGTGCATTGCGGGCGCGAGTTATAGTTAGCTGGACTAACTATAACGGGGAATTTCACGGGTTTTGTACGAGTGCAATGTCCAAATAACTATAACTGTCCCTAAAACCTATGGTTTTTTCAGTGAATTTCAAAGGTTTTTTAAATGCTAATTTGTAACTATAACGTCCCTGAAACCTATGGTTTTTTCAGTGAATTTCAAAGGTTTTTTAAATGCTAATTTGTAACTATAACATGTCTGAAACCTACGGTTTTTTCAGTGAATTTCAAAGGTTTTGTAAATGACAATTTTTAAATGTATTAATTGTTATATAAATTTTTTTCATACTGATTTCCAAATTGTTTAGAAACAATTTTTTTACATATTTTATTTTTGAAATTACATTGTAATTACATTATACATTACATTACAAAAAATACTTTCTCAGAATGAATTACTTTAGTTTAAATACTTTGCACATAGGCAATAGACTTTTAAGTACAGTAGTTACAGTTGTTGCAATGGGCAACACATTTTCAAACACAATGCAACATTCAGCTCAATGTGAATTTCTAGTTAAATGCAATTAGTTACTTTATGGATTACTTTTCTAACCACAGGACTGGATCCTAGATTCAGTCCTGGGACATCTCCTGTAAACAGTTGAGTAAAAGCGTTTTGGTTACAGTAGTGATTTTTAAGGAATATTATTGTATTTTAAAAGTTGACAGAAACATTTTCTCATAGAATCACCAATGTTATCCTATGGAAGGAAATTCACTTAGCAGGTAAAAACTGTTATCGTTACTTTTTCTTACTCAGTGTTGGATCCTGGATCCAGCACTGGTGCATCTCCTGTAAACAGTTGAAAGAATGCGTTTAAGTCATACAGGCGATTTTTAAGGAATATTTGTAGTTTGTGAAAATCGACACTTTGAAAGTTTTCTGCTGAAAACAAGACAATGGATTCCTATGGAAGAAAATATAAGTTACTGGTAAGTACGGTTAAAATTACTTTTCAGGGTCAGTGCTGGGCTAAAAGATGCAGCACTGGGTTCTCTCCTGATAACAGGTGAGTAAATTGGAATTCGTACTTTGGTTGATTTTAGAGGAATATTTTAAAGTTCCAAAACTCCACACTTAGAAGAATTTCCAAGTGAAACCAGTCAATGTTAGCCTATGAAGGAAATTCAAGTTACAGTAAGTACGGTTAAAATTACTTTTGAGGATCAGTACTGGGCTGAAAGATGCAGCACTGAGGTCTCTCCTGATAACAGGTGAGTAAATCGGAATTCGTATTTCGGCTGATTTTAGAGGAATATTTTAAAGTTCCAAAACTCCACACTTAGAAGAATTTCCAAGTGAAACCAGTCAATGTTAGCCTATGAAGGAAATTCAAGTTACCGGTAAGTACGGTTAAAATTACTTTTGAGGATCAGTACTGGGCTGAAAGATGCAGCACTGAGGTCTCTCCTGATAACAGGTGAGTAAATCGGAATTCGTATTTCGGCTGATTTTAGAGGAATATTTTAAAGTTCCAAAACTCCACACTTTGAAGAATTTCCAAGTGAAACCAGTCAATGTTAGCCTATGAAGGAAATTCAAGTTACCGGTAAGTACGGTTAAAATTACTTTTCAGGACCAGTACTGGGCTGAAAGATGCAGCACTGAGGTCTCTCCTGATAACAGGTGAGTAAATCGGAATTCGTATTTCGGCTGATTTTAGAGGAATATTTTAAAGTTCCAAAACTCCACACTTAGAAGAATTTCCAAGTGAAACCAGTCAATGTTAGCCTATGGAAGGAAATTCAAGTTACTGGTAAGTACGGTTAAAATTACTTTTCAGGATCAGTACTGGGCTGAAAGATGCAGCACTGAGGTCTCTCCTGATAACAGGTGAGTAAATCAGAATTCGGATTTCGGCTGATTTTAGAGGAATATTTTAAAGTTCCAAAACTCCACACTTAGAAGAATTTCCAAGTGAAACCAGTCAATGTTAGCCTATGAAGGAAATTCAAGTTACCGGTAAGTACGGTTAAAATTACTTTTCAGGACCAGTACTGGGCTGAAAGATGCAGCACTGAGGTCTCTCCTGATAACAGGTGAGTAAATCAGAATTCGGATTTCGGCTGATTTTAGAGGAATATTTGTATGTTTCAAAAATCAACACTTAGAAACTTTTTCAGCAAAAAGCAGGCAATGATATCCTATGGAAGGAAATTCAAGTTACTGGTAAGTACGGTTAAAATTACTTTTGAGGATCAGTACTGGGCTGAAAGATGCAGCACTGAGGTCTCTCCTGATAACAGGTGAGTAAATCAGAATTCGGATTTCGGCTGATTTTAGAGGAATATTTGTATGTTTCAAAAATCAACACTTAGAAACTTTTTCAGCAAAAAGCAGGCAATGATATCCTATGGAAGGAAATTCAAGTTACTGGTAAGTACGGTTAAAATTACTTTTGAGGATCAGTACTGGGCTGAAAGATGCAGCACTGAGGTCTCTCCTGATAACAGGTGAGTAAATCAGAATTCGGATTTCGGCTGATTTTAGAGGAATATTTGTATGTTTCAAAAATCAACACTTAGAAACTTTTTCAGCAAAAAGCAGGCAATGATATCCTATGGAAGGAAATTCAAGTTACTGGTAAGTACGGTTAAAATTACTTTTGAGGAGCAGCACTGAGGTCTCTCCTGATAACAGGTGAGTAAATCGGAATTCGTATTTCGGCTGATTTTAGAGGAATATTTTAAAGTTCCAAAACTCCACACTTAGAAGAATTTCCAAGTGAAACCAGTCAATGTTAGCCTATGAAGGAAATTCAAGTTACCGGTAAGTACGGTTAAAATTACTTTTGAGGATCAGTACTGGGCTGAAAGATGCAGCACTGAGGTCTCTCCTGATAACAGGTGAGTAAATCGAATTCGGATTTCGGCTGATTTTAGAGGAATATTTGCACAATGGTGAAGGGAGGGGCGGGGCCTGAGGTGACATCTGTGCAAACGCGCCCGTGGTGCGTTTTAAGTTGGGGGATTAAGTCCCCTTGAATCATGAGGGTCCCTACGGGCCAACTAGCCCACCAGGAACCTCCAGTATGCGCCAGGGGCTGCGTTGCAGAGACATGTACAGAGGCCACACCCCTTTACACCTCTCTGCAACGCAGCTCTGTGGCGCTTTCTGGACGTACCTGTTGGGCTAGTTGGCCCCCAGGGACCCTCAGGATTGAAGAGGATTTAATTCCCCATCTTAAAACGCGCCACGGGGCCTGTTTGCACACATGTCACCTGAAGCCCCGCCCCCTCCCTTCACCACTGTGCAAACGCGCCCCGTGGCGCGTTTTAAGTCGGGGGATTAACTCCCCTTGAATCCTGAGGGTCCCTGGGGTGCAACTAGCCCACCATATACCTCCAAAGCGCCATAGAGCTGCGTTGCAGAGAGGTGTAAAAGGGGCGTGGCCTCTGTACACCTCTCTGCAAGGCAGCCCCTGGCGCATACTGGAGGTTCCTGGTGGGCTAGTTGGCCCCCAGGGACCCCCAGTATTCAAGGGGAATTCGTTCCCCTCTGCAAACGCGCCAGGGGCGCGTTTGCAGAGTGGTGAAGGAAGGGGCGGGGCCTGCGGGCCCGATCGTTTTTTGTTGTCGTTTTTTCCCCCCTGAAGGGGGGCTGTGTGGCCCCCTTCCTTTTTCCTATTTTTAGGCCCTGGGGACCCCATCCCCCAGGGCCTTAACCCTTCTTAAAATTAAAATAAAAAAAAAAACGGGAAGGGGGCCGCGTGTCCCCCCTTCCCTGGGCCTGTATTGGCCCCGGGGACCCCATCCCCGGGGCATGGCCTGTTTTTTTTATTTGGAGGGGGCTGCGTGGCCCCCTCCTCAGGCCATTTAAGGCCCCGGGGACCCCATCCCCCGGGGCCGGCCTTGCACTTTTTTTTAAATTATTTTCATTTTTTTACTTTGGGGAGGGGGCTGCGTGGCCCCCTCCGTGGCCACTTATGGCCCCGGGGACCCCATCCCCCGGGGCCTGGCCTCTCGTTGGGGACTGTGGGGGTCCCTAGCCCCCACAGTCCCGCCGGCTCCCCGTGTCCTACGGGAGCCGGCATTGCTTTTACACATGGGGAGCTGCTAAGATGCAGCTCCCCATGTGGAAAAGCAATCGGCTTTGGATATTGGAAGAGAGAGCAGGTTTCCCTGCTCTCTCTTCCAATATCCAAAGCAGTTTGCAATGACAGGACGGGAGCCGCGAGGCTCCCGTCCTGTCATTGCAAACAGCAGTGTCCCGGGGGTAGGCACCCCGGGACACTGCAGGAGCCGGCCCTGGGGGTGGTGGTCCCCAGGGCCATCAAGGGCTCCAGGAGGGGGCCGCGCGGCCCCCTCCCATTCAGTGCACAGCCCCGGGGAGGTGGTGGTCCCCGGGGCTCTGGGGTCCAAAACGGACCCCCATTGTAATTTTTCTTAGTGCCCCGGGGAGGTGGTGGTCCCGGGGCGTGTGGGGGCTGGAGCCCCCACACAGGTTTTTAATTAAAAAAAAGAAGCCCCGGGGAGGAGGTGGTGGTCCCGGGGCTGCGGGAGGGCTCAGAGCCCTCCCGCACCATTCTACATAAAGCCCCGGGGGTTGTGGTCCCCGGGGCTTGGGGGCCCTTAGAGGCCCCCACACATAAAATTAATCCCCCCAGCATGCCCTCGGGACTTGGCCCACCCGGGGCCAGTACATCGAAGCGCGGGAGACCGCGCTCCGATTTTTTCCGGCAGGGTTCGCGCTCCCTGAGCGCATCCTGCCCGATTTTTTTTTTTTTTTTAATTATTTTTTGCCCAGGGGTCCTTGTGGGACCCCTGAGCAGACCTAGGGGTCAGGGTGTTTCTACCCTGCCCCCTTTGTGCGCTTTGCGCACTTGTTTCTGTCCCTCGGTTCTACCGAGGGACAAAATGGCTGCCAACACTTCCTGATTTGGAGTGTTGACAGCCAATTAACATAAAGCTCGTGCTCGGGAGGATCCGCGGCCCTAGATATATCTATCTTTTTACTTTTCATTTTCTCAGCAACTACTGAACGGATTTACACCATTTAACAAAAGGGTTCTTTCTGAACCAAGAACTACCTCTTTGCAAATTTGGTGTAATTCCGTTCAGCAGTTCGGGCTGTAGCCGTGTCTAAAGTTTCCTATGGAAAATTGCATGGGGAAAACGCGTTTTGGGACCCCCCTTTTTCTCGGCCCCCGCTTGACGAATCCCCCGAGACTTTCAGGGTAGGAGCGGACCGGAGCGGGCCACAAAGTTTGAAAATTTTGCGAAGATACGTCAACCGGCAAGAGAGTTATTTCAAATAGAATGTCGCGGATTTCCTATGGATAATAGGTTGTAACTATAACTATCTACTGGCGACCGCCAGTAGATAATATATATATATATATATATATATATATATATATATATATATATATAAAAGTTAAGCCAGGAGCACCTTCACTTTGTTAAAACTGCCCTCACCCACAACAAGTTGTGGCATGCTTCATCATAGGGCTGCTGCAAAATGCCTCAGCGCAGACCAACTCTAGAGGCGGAGCAATAGGGAAGGGTAGACAATACACACAATTAGAAAAGGAAAAGAAAAGGATCCTAAATGGGTGCAGACGATGAGTGTTAAAACTGCCTAAGGGATATCGTCATAACAATTTTATTCCTAGATTCCCTTGTCAGGAGTAAAAAGTGAGAAATACCCTCGGATGGTGGTGGCGTGAGTGAGTTATGCACTCTCCACCCCTCCGTTCTGCATAGAGGTCAACATGTTTCTGCCGGATTCCGTCTCTCTACCGGCATTCATCAGAACAAAGGGGAACCCTATGCTAAATTTCCTTGTTGTCACATATACCCCTGGTATTACCACTGTACTAAATGTTACTCCACCTGTTAGTATGGTGCAGTCCAGTACACTTACTCATCTATGAAATCTGTAAGTGGAGAGAATAAAAAACAGTGAAAACAGTCTGTACAGTAGTAAACCGATAAACAACATAAATAATACAAGTGAAGGAATTGTGCTCTCAGTGATAACTTTATAAAAAAACAACCAATTTGGTGCGACACGGGCGTTCTGTAAAATATAGATTATACACCCTTTTATTTAGGCAAACAATGGCCTTATTACATTAATTATGAACACTCAGTGCGAATGTCATATTTCCAAACATTCTGTGCCTATGTCTCAATGCTATAGTGAACACATCTGTATAGAAATGGTTATGGTGGCAAAACAAGCCCCAAACCGTACTCATAGTCTTAGGCGTATCCTTAAATGTGCTTAGGGTCATACATATCCCTCCACTCGGCACACCTTACTGAGTTTACTGAGATGAGCGCTAGAAATGGCACGGGAGTAGAGGGCGACCCCCTGTAGTCATACACTGTGTGGAGAGATAGTCGTATAGGTAAGTACTGGTAGATGCACTAAGTACACGCTTAAGGTCAAGCTCGCCTTGTTCATAGTGCTAATATGTCATGTTGCTGGTACTAAATGGTCTCAGAGTAAAGCCACTCGCCCATGCAGAAAACACATAAGACACCAGGACAGACTGCTCGCTCCCCAGTCGTAGTCTTCGTGTTCGCACACACCATTTCAGGTAAGAACCCCCCTTCCCTCCTTACTTCGTCGAGGGTGGTCAGCCGTTACCAAATCGGTTTCTCCTGGTGCCGCGTAGGTACACGGCCAAGTCGGAGACTGGTTGCAGAAATACAGAGCAGCTTCCCGTCACGTGGGTCGCGTGTGACGCATGGATAGCGTAATGCGTCACACGCACAGGAGCCGAAACTAGAGCGGTAACTTGCGCTCTATTCCGTCGGTATGCCCTAAATGCCAGAGTGCAGTGGCTTCTGATATTTGCTCAAAATGGTCTAAACGGGGCAAATAAAGAGAACTAAGAAAATAGAAAGGTCCTCAACCCCTAACAAAGATCTTGAGAACGGGGCGAGGTACCTTCTTTTTATAATCAGTGGATCAAAAAACTCAGGAAGAGGTGATTACTTATGCAGGACTGTATGTGAAAAACTTTATTGTTCCCTGTGAACAGAGCAGCCAGCTCAAATTTGCACTGCATGAACACCCACAAGAAAGTGGAGTATGCTTGATTTATTTAGTTTGCTGATGGAAAACTTACTCCTCCTGTCACACCATGCCGTCCGGAATGGTTACTCAGATGAAGTATTAGCTATAACAAGGCTCTCTGTATCGATAATGACTAAGTGGTCAATGAATTAAGTCAGGGGCAAAAAAAGGTTTTTATGCCAATAAGCAGACACTAGAGTGGACTCGTCTGGCATTACAAGTGTTAAGACAAGTGGAGAGCGAACATGGGTCTGAAAATGAAATTAATAGTGAGTAGAAACACAACTTGACCCACATTGGTTATAAATCCGCTGCAGGTCGTCTAGAATTGCCTATGACCTGCCCAGGCTCGTCCATGGGATGTCGTCATTGAGGCCTGTCTCATGACTCCGTATCCTGTAGACCCACTTCTGTTCACGTATGAACAAGGTCCGAGTAGGATCCCTGGTGTTGGATGAGATGTATGGTTTATCCAACACGGTCCAGTACATGTCTTCAACAGTGTGTCCCTTCTCTGCATAATGTGATGTGAGGCGTGTGGTGGTCCTAGCACAGCGGATATTACTCCTGTGCTCCATTATTCTCACGTTAACCTTTCTGGAGGTCATTCCCACGTAGATCAAGCCACATGGACACCTGGTCATATAAATCACATTCGTGGAGTTGCAGTTGGTATGCACTCGTTGTTCCCAGGGGTAACTCAGGCCCACGTCTACACTTTTGGTGTTAGTGGTTAATCTACAAACGTCCCACGAGCCACATCTCGTGTGTCCTGTGACTGGAGGGAGCTCCCAGGCGGCCTGAGGAGCCCCTCGGGGACAGGTTTGGAGTCTAGAGTGAACCAAATGGTCCCTGATATTTGAACTCCTTCTAAAGGAGAACAAAGGTTTTTCGAGGTGGAGGTCACTGGAATTTAGTATCCGCCAATGTTTGAGGATGATTCGTTTTATGTGGGTAGAGGCTGTGTTAAATGTAGTAACACAGATAGTGTTCTTCTTCTCTGGTCTCTCTACTTTCTCCAGAAGGGCTTCCCTGTGGCAGTTCCATGCTCTTTTCTGTGCTCTTCGCACCACTCTCGAAGGGTATCCCCTGTTATCCAGGTTCTCAGATAGAAGGGCTGCTTCTTCTCTGAAATCCTCAGGTTCAGAACAATTCCTGCGCAAGCGCAGAAACTGCCCCACCGGGAGATTCTCCCTGAGGAATTTTGGGTGAAAGCTCCCAAACAGTAGCAGTCCATTTTTATCTGTGGGTTTATGGTAGACCTTCGTGGATAGTTTCCCTTCATGTGGAAAAATTACCAGGTCCAGAAATGGGAGGGCCTCCTTGGTGATGGTGAAGTGCAAAAAGGTGTTACGTGAGTTCAAACCATTGCATGAAATCTGTCATAGATTTTTCATCTCCTTTCCATATGAGGATGACATCATCTATGAAGCGTTTCCAGATATGGATGTTCTGTGCCCATGTATTACCTGCATCAAAGATGTGTTTCTGCTCAAAGGCCGAGACATACAACCCCGCTAAACTAGGCGCAAATGCACTCCCCATTGATGTACCATGGGTTTGTAAGTAGTGAGTACCCTTATACTCCCCAAAAACTTTTGTGAGTGCTATCTCAGCCAGATGTATTATGAAGGGACTAGGAGTACAGTATTGCCAATCCTGCTAAAAAAAAAAGTATCTCCTCCACAACCCGCAGGGTTTCCATCTGAGGGATATTGGTGTACAGGGATTCTATGTCCAACCCCACCAGGTATTCTTCATCGGGGTTAAAGTCCATGTCACTCAGGAGGTTAAGGACCTCTGAGGTGACTTTAAGATAAGCTGTTCTACTTTGGACCAAAGGCTTAAAAAAGAAATCACAAAATTGTGACAAAGGTTCAAGAATGGAACCTATGCCAGCAACGATAAGTCTCCCTGGTGGCGGTCTAGCAGCCTTGTGCACCTTCGGTAGCGTATAAAAGGAAGTTTGACAGGATCTTTTTGCTGCAAGAACCTGGCCTCATGTTCAGAGATCCAGTCATTATTAAGGGCCTCCTCTATCAAGGTAGAAATTTCCTTTCTCAAATCTGGTGTAGGGTCTCTTGGAAGGACCTTGTAGTTCCTTTCATCACTCAGTAGTCTCTGGCATTCATGATCGTATGCTGTTTTAGTTTGGATCACTATCGCCCCACCCTTGTCTGCAGGCTTTATTATCAGTTCATGATTATTTTTGAGTTCGTCCAGAGCCTGCTTCTCTTCCCTCGAGATGTTCCTAAAGGGTTGGGTCTGTGTTCTCCCCAGATCTTCTATGTCATGAATAACTGCTCTCTCAAAGGTAACGACCTCCGGGGGAAGTGAGGAGCTAGGAGTGAAGGTAGATTTAGGGCGAAAGTTAGTGTCACCTCTATTTTCCATTCTCTCTTCCCGGCCTTCAAAAAAAGACTGAGTCTCAATGACCTGATAAATTCAGATAGCTCTTGTCGCAATCTGAAGCTGTCCAAGGTGTTGGTTGGAACGAAGCCCAGCCCCTTATTAAGCAAAGTCTCTTGGGGAGCTGTGAGTTGGATGTCTGTGAGGTTCATCACTAGATTCCCTCCCTGCTGGTGCCTGGCGAGGGATTCCGTGCCATGCTCCTTGTCACCCTCTGATTGAGATCCTCCCACTGTACGCCCAGTGTCCCTCTTTGCGGAAAAGGAGTCATAACCTTAGGACAGAAACCTGGTCCTAAATTAAGGACCAATCTGTCAGGAAAAAAATCTTGAATAAGAGGGCCTCATGGACACTGAACACAATTCTCCAGGCCTACAAGCTGATGTGATGGCCACCAAACAACACATCCTCAAAGACCAATGTTTCAAATCTACCTCTCCCAGTGGTTAAAATAGAAGAAGTTGTAGCACACTAAGGACCAAGAAAAGATCCCAAGGAGGAGTAGTAACATTAATATTTGGTTTCATTAATAAAAACCATTTCAACAACCTTGCACCTATAGAATCCATTTACCCATGGAGTTCTGATCGTCCTTATTGCCGCCCATTGTACCTTCAAAGTAGTAACTGCTAAATCTTTATCAAAACCATCCTGCAAGAAATGAAGGATCCATTGAGGGTCACAGTCGGTAGGGCTTAAAGATCTTTCAGCACACCACTTAGAGAAAGAAATCCAATGATGATTATATGATTGCCTAGTGGAATTGTTTCTAGATTGCTGAACTGAGTGAACCACAGGATTAAAGAGCCCCAGACTCTTCAAACCCCGCCACTCAAAAGCCAATACCATGTGACGCATTCTCCTGCATGTATCCAGGGGCAGACAGGGTGAACAAAGAGGACTAGGATCCAGTGGGATGACCATTCTGGAGCTCTAGCCATTAGTCTAAACAAGGGGAACCATCCCATTTTTGGCCAAAAGGGGACTACTAAAACAAGGGACACATCCTCCCTCCTTAACCAGACGTTGTCCTTCCCTTGGACGTAGGTAGCCATGAGTGAAAATAGATATTCCTTCACCCAGCACCCTATCTGGAATGACAGATCTGCAAGACTCTGGGACACCATGCTGGACTGCTTGTTCAAGTAAGATTTTGTGACTGTATAGTCCGTCCTGACTACAACAACTTGATTTTGCAATTGTTGGGAAAAATGAAGGAGAGAGTTAAAAATAGCCTTCATCTCCTTCAGTCGCGGCTGCTCCCGCGAATCAGCAGTGGGGCAAGGGGTGGGAAAGAGGGTGAAGGTGGAGAAAATTATAATTAAAAAATTCACTTACCTGCCAGCCGGACGGCTGGCCGTCGCCTCTCTTCCGTCCTCTTCCTGGCTTCTGTTGGAGCAGGAAGTGGAATAGGCTCCCCTAAGTCAATCACAACGCTGCAATGCAGCGCTGTGATTGGTCTGAGCACTGTGGTTCAGCGCTCAGATGGGGAATAGAAGCCTGGGCATGTTCTCCACCCAGGCTGTAAAGGAGCCTGGGTGAAGAACATGCAAAGTGCCCATGAATGTTTGGCCGGCCCTCATGCTCACTTAGGAGGGTGCCACCACTCCTCCTCCCTGCGCAGCCTAGCCCCGCCCAACAAAACTGCCCCAGCACAGAAAAGAAATTATAATAACATATCGTTATTATTATATTCACTTCCCTGTGTGCATTTAGGCCCGTGGTTCTGCCCTGCTCTCTTAAAATTCTTAAGGGTTTGAAGTCAGGCTCGCCTGCGGACCCTTGTTCAGCCAGATTGTTGGCAGCTGCTGCAGATACCGTCAATGCTGAAGTGAATAGTATTGTTAACATGTCCCTTCAAGAGGCCTGTGTTCCGGAGGTCTGGAAGCAGGCCAAGATTCTTCCTCTGTTAAAAAAGCCTTCTCTGGATCCCCTTAGCCCAGGGAACTACCGCCCCATCTCCCTCCTGCCTAGTCTGGCTAAGGTGTGTGAGAAGGTGGTAAATAAACAATTAACTGAGTTTGTCGAAAGCGCTGGCCTCTTACACCCGGCCCAGTCAGGTTTTAGGGCCTCCCACAGCACAGAGTCAGCCCTGGTGGAGGTCTCGGAAGCCATTCGGGAGTGTCTGGACGCCGGCGGGAGGGCGGCATTGATCTTGCTCGACCTGTCGGCGGCGTTCGACACGGTCCCGCATTTACTGCTTCTTACACGGCTTGCCGAGATTGGTGTCTCTGGCACGGCCTGGGGCTGGCTCAGGTCCTTCTTAGAAGGACGGGTGCAGCAGGTCTGGCTTCCACCGTCCTTTTCCTCCCCCAGACAGTGACCACAGGTGTCCCCCAGGGGTCTTCCCTTAGCCCGCTATTATTTAACATTTACGTTACTCCTCTGGTCTACTTGGCTGAGGAGTTGGGGGCTAAGGTTATTGCCTACGCTGATGACACCCAGCTTCTCTTCACATGGGGAAAAAACGTGGACTCAGTTTCCTCGGCCAAACACTGTTTGTCCTCGGTCTTCAAATGGCTTGCCGCCGCACAACTCAAGTGTAATGAAGAGAAGTCGGAGATTCTCCTCTTTGGGAAATTTCCCCTTAATTTTAGGGAAACGCTCTGGCCACCTGAGTTTCCTCTGCCTACTTCAACAGGGAAGAACCTGGGGGTATGGTTTGAGGAGAACCTCTCCTTCTTCACTCAGGTTAAGAAGCTTGCCGGCACGTGCTTCGGTCTTCTTAAAACCTTAAGGAAGTTTCTTCCTCTCCTTCCTAGGGCTGAGAAAGAAACAGTCATTCGCGCTCTCATTCTATCATGGCTGGATTATGGCAATGCTCTTTATGCTGGCATTCCGGGCTACTTGTTGAAGAAGCTTCAAGTGGTCCAAAATGCGGCTGCCAGACTTCTCCTTGACATCTCTTCTAGAAGTAGTGTGAGACAACATCTACGCTCACTTCACTGGCTTCCCGTGGCAGAACGGGTTAAGTTTAAATCCTTAGTTATTGCCCACCGCTCGCTACACGGTTGTGGCCCTGCCTACCTGCAAAAACGGTTCTCCTTCTACGCCCCTTTGAGACAATTGCGCTCTACGTCTCCACTTTTAGCCCAGGTCCCCCGCTTTAAATGCCAGAGGCTAGGTGGCTGCACCCTCGTCTGCAAAGCCGCCATGGCATGGAACGCTCTTCCTTTTTCTCTACGTAACACTCAGGACCCGTTGGTTTTTAAGAAGAATCTGAAAACGTACCTCTTTGTTTGACTGTCAGGCCCCTACCCCTCTTGGTCTCGCGCCGGGACACTCTTGAGTATCTGTGCGCGTTATAAAATAACATAACATTTTATTTTCCCTTTTTTGCTGTGCTGAAAAAAGGCAGTGGGGCAACGCTCCTCTGCCTTAGCAGAGGAGCCGCCCCTGATCTCCTTCCAATTCGAGGAAGGAGACCTTTCCTCTGGGAACCTTTTTATCTGAATCAACTCACTGCCCAACGTGGCACCCCAACCCAACCTGTTTGCTTTTGTGGTTAGAATACATGAGGGTGGCAAGATGAGTGAGACCACTTTGAGTAGGTGAGTTGGATCCAATCACCACTGCATTTGTACCCAAATATTGTCTGTCACAGGCACCATTTGGTCGAGGCTGTGAAGAGCTGGAGTCCAGTGTGGCCGAAGTTGACGAACCAATGGTCCCAGGTGAAGGCGTGCCCACAGGACAACAAAGACACATGCTGCCTTATAGAGAAAATGCAGAAACAAATCAGGTATATATCAATAAGGGAAAGATTAAGAAAAAATATTTCCAATAACCAAATATCTTACCATTTGACCCTAGAGACGCAGCCATTCTCTGGTAGACATCGTTGACTGCTATCCCATTGAGCGAACCAGGCTCCAAATCTTCTGGGCCCTTATCTGAGCCAAACATTCATGCGCACTTAGGAGGGTGCCACCACTCCTCCTCCCTGCGAAGCCTAGCCCCGCCCAACAAAGCTGCCCCAGCACAGGCACCATTTGGTTGAGGCTGTGAAGAGCTGGAGTCCAGTGTGGCAGAAGATGACGAACCAATGGTCCCAGATGAAGGCGTGCCCACAGGACAACAAAGACACATGCTGCCTTAAAGAGAAAATGCAGAAACAAATCATGTATATATCAATAAGGGAAAGATTAAGAAAAAATATTTCCAATAACCAAATATCTTACCATTTGACCCTATAGACGCAGCCATTCTCTCGTAGACATCTTGGACTGCTATCCCATTGAGCGAACCAGACTCTGAATCTTCTGGGCCCTTATCTGAGTCAAACTGACAGTCCCCAGATTGGTCTGAAAGTGAGCTCCCATGAACTCCAGGTCCAGAGTCGGGGAGAGGTGAGACTTTTTCAGATTTATTAGCAGACCAAAGTCCCCTAGAGTTCCACAAACATATCAGTGTGATCCTAAAGAACTATCTTCGAAGGAGAATGGATCAGCCAGTTATCCAGATATGGGTGAATCATGACTCCTTGGCTGTGAAGTTTGGCCACAATAGGTGCCAGAACCTTCGTGAAGATTCTCAGGGAAGACGTCAGGCCGAATGGAAGCATCCGGAGTTTCCAGTGATTTCCTACTACACAAAACCTGAGGATTTCTGATGAGGGGATCAATCAGAATGTGTGAATAAGCATTCCTTAAGTCTAGAGTTGCCATTCATTCCACCGGAGTCACAAGAGGAATTATCTTCTGCAGGGTCTCCACCTTGAAGCTGGTTTTCTTGAGAAAAGTGTTCAACGTCCTCAAGTTGATTGTTAATCTGTATTTCCCTGAGGGCTTTTTCACCAGGAAGACGGAGGAATAAAGCCCTTACCCCTTCTGGTTCATATATAACATAACCCTTTTCCACTATCTAAAGAACCCAGGAGTGTGAAACATTGTTTTGCCACCTTTGAAGAAAAAAGGACAGGTGCACTCGACCAGGATACACTTAGATAATAGGGTTTCGGGTTGAGTAGCATGCAATCATCCCATGTCATGACACATACTGGTGCACCAGTGTATATCAGAATGGTTGGTAACATGCAATCGTCCCATGTCATGACACATACTGGTACACCAGTGTATATCAAAATGGTTTGTAACATGCAATCGTCCCATGCCATGACACATACTGGTACACCAGTGTATAAGAAAATGGTTGTTGGGATGGGAATGTCCCCTTCATGATACTACTGAGATACACCCCTATTCTAAGCGACCCTAGCTGTAGACACTGTTTCCCCTCTCTCAGCTATAGGTTATCTGGTATCCTGATATTTTTGGCCCAGCACAGATAATCCTGTGTGCATGCCCAGACTTGGACCTTGTAACTGACCAAGAGATTGAGGACATAATTTGAAGTCTGGAAGGGGGCACCGAGCTTACTCTCTAATTGACATATGACTTCCATTCATATCCTTGGGCATATGAATTAATAGGTGATGGCAGCATACCTTTTTTTCTGATTTATATTACTAAACAGCCCTTTTTTAGCTGTTTAGGGTTAACCATGGTGTCTAAACGCCCCACTTGTGTAAAGTTCCACTTGAATGTAATGTTCAGACCCTACACTGACATACCTGTGCGTGTATCATGTCTTATGTATGAATGATGACTGAGAACAGGGCTTATTGGTGTTGTGAGTGTATGCCTGCATTATCTAGCGAGATCTATTTTGGATGCCCCTAGTAAAAAATAACATAACATGGAGGTTTTGTATAGCCTCCCCTTACAACAATAGAGTATTGCTCACAATCCAGAGTAGAAGTGTGTAGCCTTAGATACTGAAGTGTAGGGGGATGGAGACAGGGCTGCCTTACAAATGCATTAGTGACCTTTCTTCATAAGTGCCTGAGCACTATCACTTGGCTGATGGAGTGTGTGGCTATGTGAAAAAGGGCCTCTCTTTTATTGTCCACAGAGTGTTTTCAAGGCACGGCCTGCTCCTTTGTCTTTCCCCAGAGTGCTACTACAGAAGGCCGATGACAGCCAGATGCAGAACCTGCAAGTCTATGCAAGATTTTTGAAGCTGCAAGATTACTCTGTCGAAGCAACAAAATCTCTCCCTCCACTCCGTCTACCCCAAAATTGCCAGAGAGTAAATCATGCCCCTCTCTCCTCCCTTCAAACAACAAACCTATTTAAGTAACTTTGATAGGCATGTGCTGCCCATGTTAGGTAATGCCCACTGGGGAGCCAAGTAGCGAGGTAGATCAGCACCAAGGAACCGGGCGCCGGGGGAGTAGTGTAGTTTCCAATCTCAGCATTTTGTGAATGTGGAGTCAGAAGGCAGTCTCTGCATGGGTGGCTTGCATCTCCTCTCTGTAGAAACGCCATCAAGCACTGATGATGTCCACAGTCGGACACCGCTTGCTCAAAACTGTTGCTCATCCTTGTGGTCTATGCCTTCAGGGGCATAGTCTATGTCGCACGGTGAGGGTCTAGTCTGAGTCACTATGTTGCAAGGGGTGGTCGGGTGCCCCCTCCCCAACATGGTCCCTGAGGGGCTTTGAAGCTGATCTGGCGAAAGTACTAGCCTGCTTGGGATCAGTGAAGAATTGAGGCTTGTCATTGTATTGTATTGTAATTGCATTTATATAGCACTTACTACCCCTGACGAGGCGTCAAAGCGCTTTTTCGCCGAGCAGCATGCTACTCCAGAACCCATAAAGCATTAGTGGTGAATTAGTATAATGAAAATATGACAGTAATTTGAGTGGTGGATTGAGCATGATGTGTAGTTTTGCAGGATACAAGCGAGCATATGGATGTCGCAAGATTGTATGTAACACCAATACACCTCCACATGTCCCTACACTATTACACCTCCTCTACAGATCAGATTTTTAACTCTTACATTAGGGGCATGCACACAGCATGCCGCTGCTCCTCTGTCTATTCTTACATAAAGCAGCACAATGCACATATTAGCTTTCTTCAGGAAACTCATCTCACCAGCGGTGAGCTTCAGCGGCTGACTAAAGGATTGAGGGGCACAATACACTGCACGTCATACTCCGTCTATGCATGGGGCACGTTACTCTGGATTCACCCAGGCACACCCTTCCAGACACTCAACACAGTCATCGACAAGGAGGGCTGATAAGTCTTTGTAGAAGGCCGCTTAGATGGCGTTCAGGTGCTACTAGGGTGTATTTATGCTCTGAACTTGGACCAATCCAATTTCTTGGTCTCCCTGTCTAGGTTACTAGCTCAATGGGTGGACATCCCGTGGGTATTGAGTGGGGAATAGCATCCTCGATGTCCATTTACACAGGTCCCATCCACTGCTCCCCCAAGAGCCTGCACATCAATACTCGTTAAAATTTGTCAGATGGATCCATCACTGGTCCTTATTGGATGCCTGGAGAGTGCACAACCCACATGCCAGACACTAGTCACACTACTCGGGCCCCCACGACTTATACATCCGCCTAGACAGTTTCCTATGCTCTGCTTCTGTCCTGCAGCGGCTGAAACACTCACACTACCTTGGTCGAGTAATCTCTGACCATGCCGCCTACATAATTGACATGGACTGGAGCACACCCCTCCCGCCAGCTCCTACATGGTGCCTACCCCGCAAAGTCCTGAACGACCCAGTCTTCCGAGACTCCCAACTCCCTGATATATGTCATTATTTGGCTGAACACCATGCCACCGTCACTACGTGTGCCGATGAATGGGACTCCTTTAAGGTAGTCGTCAAGGGCATGTGTATACAGAACACAGTGGGAGTCCGCTGATAGCTGGACAGGGACCTCAGAGACGCTGGGGTAACTCTGGAAAACCTTGACCGCCAAGCCCCCAATGATGCAGCCACACACCAAGCACTGGTGGCGGCCAAGGAAGGCTATGCAACTTTCATAAAGAGCCTCCGTTGTTACAACTTTGCGACCTATGCAGCCCAGATAGATTCCACTGGGGACAAACCAAGCTAACTCTGCCAGGAGGCTAGTGCTCCTCCCATCACTGAAATAGCCCCAGACATAGAACCCCTGGCTCTCGCAGCAGGCCATATTGCAGGCATTCTACGACTACTACTCCGCGCTTTATCAAGCGCCCCTGCCCGCTCCTCAATGTGGCGTGGGAGTTCTTGGCACCCATGCCGTTACCCAGCATCAACACCATTGAGTGTGAGAAACTCATCAACTTGATCACAGTGGTTGAGGTAAAAAAAAAAAAAAAAGCGATCCAAGAGTTAGCTAATAATAAAACACAGATCGTTACATCCAGATCCTACTCAAAATCATACATCCTAATCAAAACAGGTTTGTCCCAGGGCCGCAGCACGTCAAACAACCTCAGGAGACTATTCCACGTGATGAATATTGGATGGACATTGAGGTTTCCTGCCGCACCGTACTTGATCTGGAGAAGGCATTTGGATATGCTGTCATGCGACTACCTTTTCAAGGTACTAAGAAAGCTTGGAATTGGCATGCATCATCTAGCATATATACGAAACTATTGTATGCTACTCCATCCTCTCACGTACGAATCCGGGTTTAATGTCTGCTTCAGTCCCTGTGAGCCGCGGCACCCATCAGGGCTGCCCCCTCCTCCTTATACTCTTCGCCATTGCTATGCAGCCTTTGGCTCTCCGCCTCTGCTAGGAGGGCATACATTGGGGTATTTCCTTAGATGCCACTACGGATGTGGTGTCGTTAAACACAGATGATCTTTTGCTCTAGCTCCGTAACACCACCGTGGGTGCCGAGGCAATATGTGCAGCCCTCCAAGATTTTGAGGCAGCGGCGGGCTTGCAGATAAACTGGGCAAAATCATGCGTCTTCCCCCTGTGCCATGACGCGCCCCCCAAGGGTTTCGGTTCTGCGTGTAGAACTGGCATGGGCAGAAGCAACAGTTCGTTACTTAGGTGTCTGCTTATACCACTCACAGCAGGACCTATTTGAGGGCAACCTGAAGTGGTCACTCACGACTCCAAAGTCCCAGATCCGATTCTGGAAGCACCTACCCCTTAACCTCACAGGCAAAATTAGCCTCTCTAAGAGGATTGTCCTTCCCTGATTACTATACTACGTTGTCAATGTGCTGGTCTATCCACCCCATCAATTTTTCCTGGAATTGGACTTGATGCTGATCTGGGACGACAAGCAACGACGAATAGCCCTTAGCAAATTAAAACTGCCGGTGGCCGCGGTGGATTGGACGCCCCCTTCTTCGAATCATACTAACTTGCGGCCCAACTCCAAAGGGTATCCCACTGCCTTGCAGGTAAAGAATCTATTCGAAACAAGCACCAGTGTTGGACCCTGATCCAGCGCCAATACCCAAAAAAATGATCAGGGATCAATACTCCACAATTCACTTCAATGGCCCATACACATTCACCCAGATGTCCCTGATGCGCTGGAGTCAATTTGTTTTGTTCATTTCTTATTACTCTTAAACATCTGTTTTAAAGATCATTTATTGATATCAACTCTTCCTCTATTTGGTCGATGGACCAATTAGTTGAGTAGTTGATGGTAATGATAAGACACCAACCCACCCAACATTATTTAAATTAATCACAGACACTCGGAAAGATTAATAGGTGAGTTTCTCTCAAAAATTCAAAGTAAATGCTCATCTGCATCAGGTCACAATTACAAACATCGAATCACACAATCAGAGAAATAATGCAGTTTTTACAGACTCTTTCTCCAACGACATTGTGCAATGAAGGAGTGGAAAGAGTAAGAGACAAAAGAATTCAGCAGAATAATTATGCCAAACAATATAATGCCTAACGGAAGGATAGATGAAAAGACAACAAGTTCATCTAAAAATAATGCATATCAATATTTTGTTGACAGAGTGGATAGGTGAAGAGACAAAAGATTCAGAGACAAACACATTAATGCTGAGAGCAACACAGGCTAGATACAAACCTATTGGTCTGTAGAAAATACCACCCCCTGAGCCCAGGAGATGATGGAGGTTTCCCAAAGTTATTCAGGAGACGCAAGAAGAGTTGGTCAGGGAAAAGGACAGGATGGTAACAGCTAGGCCTCTCTGCAATCCGACGGACAGCAACACATCTCCCTCTCTCTCCTGCCTGCCCAAGAGTCCTCTCGAACCTCTCTCCTCGAACTCCCCTAAACACGCCCCTAAAGGTACCCCAATTATAGTCTAAATTGACATGTCCATCGCTCTAATGTTGCAAGTTTCTCTTCATTCTGCACCGGGATTGGTGGGTTGGGGAGGTGGCATTGTCATACCACCATGACTTGCATTTATTCAACAACTTTATTGTGTGAAACGGTTCCCATGACCCAAACTTTATTCTATTCATTCGTTTCACATATATCGATACATTTGGTACATTATTCTTTATTCAGTTCATATTTCCGCAGAGCACATCCCCAGTCTCACGCTTGGATGCAGGAACTTGGCAGTCAACTGATGCTCTGGCCTTCACTCCTTCATGTCATTTCGTAATGCTCAGCACAACTTGCTGGTCTCATGTCAGAGCAGACTCGCTCCGAGGAAACTTCCCCCTCCCGGTCACATCCTTTCTCAAGATGGAGGCTTCATTTAACATGCTGAAGTAAATGGAAACAAACAAATATAAATTTTTTGATAATGAAACCCTCACTGTTCCCCACCCACCTTGCACTATTTCCCCCTTATGGTTAGCTAGCATAAGCCTACTGCAAAAGCAGCATTAATATTTAACTTTTCAAAGCGGAAATGCAACGTTCAAAACACTGTGGCACATGCGGCCTACTCGTGCAACTTTTTTTGTTTAACTTCACAACACAAGATTAATACCGATTATTCATTCACGTATTATTTCAGGCATGCGCAAAGCAATTCCCATATGTTTATGTAGGTGCATGTTCGATTTTAATCACTTCTACTTACTGTTAGTATGTATTATGGGGGTACTTGATCCGAGCAGGTTTCAATTTTGCGAAACCCTGCTACATCAATTCCCCCCTCTGATGGCTTTTAGGAGCCATCATAAAATACCTACCATACCGAGTACCATCGTTTAGTCATTTATATTTCTGTATTCTTTTCTCTTTTTATGGTACCCTCATTTAAACCTTTCATTAAATCATAGTATTCTCCTTTCATCTCTTCTACCTCTATTTCTTCTCTTTTTCTCTTTCTTGCTCTTCTTCTATCCTTTATTTCTGTTATTTCTTTTCTTTCTTTTCACCACTTACAACATTTATATGCCGTTATTATTACCAAAGCCATTATTACTATTGAAACTATTGGCATTATTATTTTTCCTAATAGGCTTCTTCCAAATGTAGAAAATCAATTACTTATTGAGGAAAAACTCTTACCAAGTTTCTCCCAAACACCATCAACCTCCAGTTGAGTCAAATCTGTATGTAATTTCGTAATATTCCTTATATATCCCTCAATTCCTTTACTTTTATCAGGGATATATGTGCAGCAACGTTGAACTTTCAACATTCCACAGACTCCACCCTCTTTTGCCAATAAGATATCAAGGGCAAGTCGATTTTGTAAAACCACTGATCTGATTGCAACCATTTCCGTGTCAATCATTAAAAACCCACCAGCAGTATCTGTAGATAATCAATCAACCACTGTGGAAAATTTTCGAATTTTGTGTGAATTCAGAACGACTCCAACTGACGGTATCAGTGCACCAAAAATATCACCTATTATTTCTGAAAAACATGCTCTTTTATTACATGTTAGTCCTTGCTCTATTTCCTTCAGTTTGTGTTCGCTTTGGTCCATGTGATACACCTTTGGAAAAACAATAGAAAAATAGCAACTTCCATACCAATGTGCAGGTAATCTATAATATGCTTTCTTGCCACACACAATATATTCCGGGATAGACAGGATCAGTCCCACCCTTTAATCCCCAACCTCCAGTAATTTGGAAGGTATGCTCACATTCACTTGAACCAATAAAATAATTATTATAATTAGTCTTTGTTCTAAACAGACAAATCTTCCCTTTCTTTGACCAGTCCAGAGACATTGCAGCGTATCCTCGCCCTTTTCATAATTCCCTTCCCTAAAATCCCATGGTGGTAGTTGGGACTTTTGTTCAGCAGCTTTCTTTTGGAAGCTTTCTCTTCTATTTTCTACAATCTCTACAAACAATTTTTCTTCAACGCTTAAATTGCATGTTAAATTGTTCTTATAGGCATACTCTATGTCTAAAGTTTTAGTAATATGAAAAAATTCTCCCATGTATCGTGCATTTTTAGCACTAGACACCTTATTCAATTCTTTAATAACAGGT
Source organism: Calotriton arnoldi (assembly GCA_963921515.1). Lineage (NCBI taxonomy): Eukaryota > Metazoa > Chordata > Amphibia > Caudata > Salamandridae > Calotriton > Calotriton arnoldi. The sequence continues at coordinate 45,221 of CAWUFW010005998.1, read as the reverse complement.
ATCTCAGAAAATACTAAGTCTATATTAGAATAATGATATTCTAGTTTCCCGTTACATAGAATAGGCTAGTAAGTATATTACAAGACACACCATAGGTTAATGGAAGGTGGTGATAAGTCACCCTTCGGAGACAGACGAAGGCAGTTGCATGCACACATAACAGTTACTCATATTCATAGTCTCTACATATTCATAGAGTAACTTGGTAAAGACATTTAATGAGAAATCACTAATTGATTTATCATGATGGAGAACGCTTCCATCGAAAGGTACTAATTTAGTAATTGAGGTTTCATTAGTGACACCATTCAGTCTTTCTTTTGTTACATCATTAGTATTGTTACCTTTGTCAGTTATCATTAGTATGGGTATAAGAACAGTTAATATCATCCACATAAGTGTTAATAATAAGACACTACATAAGCAAGCTTTAATACACCTACGTTTTAGACTAGGGTTTGGAAGTTCAGTCACTTCTGCTTCAGCCATTTTCTTTCTATAAAAATCTATCTATACCTCTAAATTTCTAAAAATATTAAAAATAAAATAGTAGTGTAATCCTACACTTCAAGGCTTTCTTCTTTACACCCTTTCTTTGGTCTTCTTTGAATTTTAATTTCATTTTCTTTCAATCACCAAGGTTACACCTTAATTTGTCACAGTTCTTTAACGAGGTCTTAGTTTGCTTTCATCAACTTGCTCAGTGTCAGAATTTTCTTTATCTTCTCTTGGATCTGGACTTTTAAGTTCTTCCAAAATTACGTACGTCCACTCGGGTGCTCTGTATTTTCTACTTGGGATTCTCACTCTTCGAGACTTTCGTACTGATTCTTTTTCTGACTCTTCTCGATCTGTTTGACTTGATATTTCATTACTTTGCTCTGGTCTTTTTCTTAATCTTCTTTTCACAAGAGTGTATTTCAGTCTTTTCACTCCCTTTGGCCAGTTATCACCTCTTCTTGGTTTCTTTATTTTTACTACCTTTTCACCTTCTCCATCTCGTTCCCAAGTTCTCTTATTTTCCCATTTCCACTGGCTGCTTCTCATTTTGATTTTCAGTTTCTTCCTGTTCTTCTGATTCTATAATAACCTCCCTTTCAACTATAAATTCACTATCTTCTGGTTCAAGTATAGTTTCACCTGGTTCTGGTTCAACTTGAAATTCACTTTCTTCTGCGTCATCAGTGAACTTACTCTCTTCTGGTTCAACGACAATTTCACCTGTTTCAGGTTCAGTCGGAAGTTCACCTTTTTCTGGATCTTCAGTGAACTTACTTTTTTCTGGTTCAACGACAGTCTTTGGAACCCTAGAATCTTTTGTCCCCTTTACTCGACTTGTGCTTGGCTGTTCACCATCCGTAGTTTCATTTGAATCTGTCACTCTAGATTCATCAGCTGCACACACTTCAACCACTGACCTTTGTCTCTGATTTACCGGTTGTGGCTCTTTCGGTCTTTCAGGTGGGTTTAGGGTTCGTTTGGTGTGGCTCGCGTGTATCCAATTTGGCAAGCCAGCACACTTTACTGCCGTTGTCGTCACCAGGATGATTTGATGAAGTCCATGCCACCTGGGGTCTAAACACGATTTTCTTACGTGTTTCTTGACGTAGACCCACTCACCAGTACTCAAATCATGAGCTTGATTTCGATGTATTGTTGAGGCGTCTTCTCCAACCTGGTGGGACACAGAACGTACCAGTTAAGCCAATCCTCTGCAATAGTCAAGCACCAGATCATCAGATATACACTGGCGTAGCAAGGGGGGGGGGGCGGTGGCGGAGGGGGCGGTGCGCCCCGGGCGGCACGAGTTTCGGGGGCGGTGGCGGCCGCAAAAATCATCGCCAGCACCCCCCCCCAGCTCTTCAACGCGGCGGCAAAAGGCAGGGACCGCCACAGGCGGCAGAGTGCCTAGCTACGCCACTGCAGATATATTTATCCATTTGTTCGCTGGTACATATGCCGGTCTCATTGCTCTTCCCATGAGGATTTCATGAGGACTCAATCCAGTCTTTTTGTCAGGGATGCTTCTCAGACTCATTAGCACAAGGGGTAAAGCGTCAGGCCATTTCAGTGAAGTGGATTCACACACTTTCCCTAACCTATTTTATAGTGCCATTAAGTTGCTCGACCACTCCAGAAGCTTCTGGTCTATAGGCACAATGCAGCTTCTGTTCAATTTTAAATGCTGCACAAATCAACCGAATTACTTCATTATTAAAATGAGTTCCCCTATCTGTCTCCAAAGTGACTGGAATTCAAAACCTAGGGATCAGTTCTCTCAACAATAGTTTGGCTACAGTGAGGCTATCATTTCTTCTCGTAGGATAGGCTTCCACCCAGCGAGAGAACAAGCATACAATGACTAGGACATATTTCAGCCCATTGCAAGGGGGAAGTTCAATGGAATCAAGCTGGAGTCGGGTAAATGGACCTCCTGCTCTCCCAATCTGTCCCCAACTTACAACGGTCTTTCTTCCTGGATTTCGCTGCTGACATATGAGGCATCTCTGGCAGAGGCTCTCTGCAATGACCCTGAACTTCGGATTATACCATGTCTGCTTGAAGAGTCTGATCATGGCATTTCTGTCAATGTGTGCATGTTCATGGTACACCCTGGCCATATGAGAAAGCAAAGAGTCTGGTAAAACTGGACTCTCATCCTGATATACCCACAACTCATCATCTGCTCTCTTTTTACAGCCTGCATATTTCCAGTTTTCTTTTTCCTCATCACTTGCCTCTTCCTGCATTTGCCTCACCTCATCCCAAGTTTCTAATGTTGTTGAAGTTATAAACATAAGATGGCATTCGGTATTTCCTTTTTCAATAGATCTGTTTAAGGCCATTGTATTCTGGGCACAATATCGTGCAATTTGATCTGCATATCTATTGCCTTTCGTCACATAATCGTCTCCCGATTGATGTGCAGCACATTTAACTACTGCAATTTTGGGCAATTGTAAAGCATCCAATAATTCCTTTACAATTTTACCATTTCGAATGGGGGAACCTGAAGATGTCAGAAATCCCATCTGCATCCATACCTGGCCGAAATCATGCACTATTCCAAATCCATATTGGCTGTCTGTAAATATGGTTACTTTCAAACTTTTGGCAACTTTACATGCTCTAATCAGAGCCATCAGCTCAGCTATCTGGGCGGAGTTTACTCCTTTCAGACAGGATGCTTCAATTACTCCTTCTAGGGTGCAAACAGCATAGGCAGTGCGTAATTCACCTCTTTCATTTCTTAAACACGACCCATCAACAAACAATTCGCAATCTGAATCTTCCAAAGGACTATCCTCTATATCCGGTCGGGGCTTTGTGCATAACTCTGTCACATCCAGACAATCATGATCTGCTTCCTCTTTCACTTCTTCATTGCGAGAATTTGGCAATAAAGTTGCTGGATTCACAGTTGTGCACCTGACTACAGTCACATTTTCAGCTCCCAGAATCACTCTTTCATACTTAGTCAGCCGACTAGAAGTGAGATACTGGGTTCTAGTGCGAGTCAAAAGAATCTCAACAGAATGTGACACATATACCTTGACAGTATATCCCATCACAATCGGTTCACTCTGTTCTAGACTCATGCAAGTAGCTGCTACTGCTTTCAGACATCCTGGCAATGCTGTAGCCACTGTATCCTAGGTAGCAGAAAAATATGCTACTGGACGTCGTGCCATTCCATGTTTCTGAGTTAGGACTGAGAGTGCACATCCATCTCTCTCACAACAGTACAATGCAAATTATTTCGTATAATCTGGCATTCCCAAGGCAGGTGCTCTACAGAGACTACCTCTCAATTTTAAGAAAGCATCCATAGCTTCATCATCCAAAACAACCGGATCTCTCACATCCTTTCATGTTAATTTCTGTAGAGGTTTTGCAATCAATGAGAAACTACATATCCACTGACGACAATATCCAACCATTCCCAAAAACATTCGCACCTCTTTCTGAGTTTTGGGTGGTTCCATCTGTTTGATCACACAGATTCTTTCTGGGGTTATTTTTCTAACTCCCTTTTCTATTTTGTGTCCAAGGTACTGTACTTCCTGTCTGCAAAATTGTAATTTTGTTTGGGACACCTTGTGTCCTCCGTCTGCCAGATGGTTCAATAGAGCAATTGTGTCTGTAACACATGCCTCTCGTGTCTTTGATGCCACCAGTAGGTCATCAATATATTGAACCAAAACCGAATTTCCTGGCATGACTAAAGTCTCTAGGCATTTTTTCAAAATCTGATTAAAGATTGAGGGACTCTCGGTGTAACCTTGAGGGACTCGGCACCATGCCAAAACACGGTTTCCAAACCGAAAAGCAAAAAAATATTGGCTTTCCGGATGCAAAGGAATCGAAAAAAATGCTTGGCACAAATCAATCACTGTGTACCATTCTGCATCACAAGGAATTTGGTAAAGAATTACTGCTGGATTCGGTACCACTGGGCAACAAGGCACTACAATTTTATTTATTTTACGCAAATCCTGCACTATCCGATACTTCCCATTCGGCTTTTTGATACCTATGATAGGCGAGTTACAAGGACTGCTCATTATTTCCTTTAGGATTCCCTGTTCAATCATTTGATCAATTACCGGAGCAACACCTGCAATCACTTCTGGGCTCATTTTGTATTGCGGTGTGTTTGGCTATACAGCACCATTCTTCACGGTTACTTGAATCGGATCTACTCGTCATTAAACCAATTTCTTTTCCTGAAAAATCCCACACATCCTGTTTCACTGTACTTTTTAATTCTTCGGGCAGATTATTTTCAGTGAGAAGCGAAAACAACTCATTCACTTCTGTCCCTTGCTTCGCTAACATCATCTTAAACTCTACATCTTCATCTGGGGTCTGAAATGCAATTCCATCTGGGGTACAATAGATGGTGCAGTTCATTTTGCACAGCAAATCTCTTCCCAAGAGATTTACCGGGCTTGAGTCGCATACCACAAACCGATGCATGTCTTTGAAGTTTCCAATATGAACTTCTATAGGGTTTGTGACTGGCATTTGAATATGCTTATTTGAGACTCCTACAACTTGGATAGTTTCTCCCGAGAGGGGTAGGTTCGGAATTTCTGCTGCTCTCACAGTAGAACGGGTAGCACCAGTGTCCACTAGGAATGTAATATCATTTCCTTCCACCTTTCCGTCAACAAATGGACCTGACTGTTCTACCGCTAAAGATGCGCCAAGTACGCACTCTTCCTCCCCCCTCAGGCACCGTCATTGAGATAAGTCTGAATCAATCCCATTGCATTCAATACTGCTGACTCACACCTTGATTCTTACCAAGTGGGTCTCCTCCGTGATATCCGGTGTTCACATTGTACCTGAGCATTCACATTACTTGAAATGGGAGCTTGTGGCACCTGTAACTGCTGCGTAACTATCTGCGGCTGCTGTTGTAGACTTACACCCTCCTCATTCTGCATCTGTGGAATTAAATTTTGATTTCCCCCATCATTCCTCCAATGTCCAACCTTTCCGCACGCATGACAAGGAAATTTCTTCATAGCTTCTTCCTTACTCATTTTTCCCTTTCCTTTACCTCCGTTATAATTCTGCCCATTCTGACTCTGTCCACTCGTTTGATTATTGCGGTTTTCTTGTTGTTCTGCTACCTTCACTTGTGCCCACATCATTTTTTCCTTTAACTCTTTATGCTTACTGTCTATTTCATCACTACAATACTGTGCATACCGTAGGATTTCATCCACTGTCTTTCTTTGCCAGCAAATGAAATGCTGTTGAATCATGTTGCTAATCTCAGGCCTCAATCCGAACACAAAACGATATACAAAATGTCCCATATCTTTATCTCCAATATTTTCAAAACCACTATATTGTTTAAATACCTGTAGTAAACGCTCATAATAGGCATGTACTGACTCCTTTGGCTCCTGAGTAGTTCTGTCAATCTTAACCCAATCGGTTTCTTTTGGGGAAATCTTTCCCTTTAAGAAAGTGATTACCTGATTGTACTTTTTCATTACGTCTTCTGATGGTGCACCTGTCTTAGCATCTCTAGGGTATTCTTCTTTTGGCCAATCAACAGTAATCTTACACTCTGTCCATAAATCTGCAGGAACAACAATGTCAAATAAACCATCCAAATCTTTTAACAAGACTTTCGACACCTTTACAAACCTATCTACCTGTTTGTACCATTCAACCGGTTTTTCTCTCAATCTAGGGAAGTCATTCGTAAATGACAATATATCCTGTCTTGACCATGGAACATGTACATATCCACCACCTGGTACTTCTCTCATTGGACACACCCTTTCAACCTGTCCCGTTTCTTTCATAGGAAACATAGTCACTCCTTTATTTGCTGTATCGTCCTTTCTTTTAGACCATCTAACTTTCCAACGATCTCCATCTCCCCATTTCTTCAGAATATTCATTATCTCTTTTATCTGTAACCTTTTTCCCGAAGCATTCAAACTTTCCAAGTCCTTGTCAGTAAAAGCCAATCTGTATGATTTTTGTAACACCTTTGATTTTTTCCATATCTACTCCATACTCACTAGCAGCTTCAGATATTTTTTCATGTAAGTTCTTTGCTCTTCAGGTAATACTTTTACATAAAAACAACAATTCTTCATCATAAATTCCTAATCTGTCAGGGCTTAATGTTACAATAATCATCTCTTCCAAATCAACCTTCAATTGACTTACATTTATATTTTGTTGTTTTGGCTTTGTCATCTCTTTTATCCAATTGTTTAATTCTTCTGGTGAGGGACCTGCAGAACTCCCTGCTACTGGAGTATCATTTAGTCCTATTCTTCTAGGCTCACATTGTACATTTCTTTGCGGGGTCTCAGTTATCAGCTCATTAATCGGAAGATCTAACAAGGTATTGTTCGCATTTTCCTGACCCTCCCCATTTGCACTGCTCCTGATGCTACCCCCTGGCATCACTAATGCATGCACCTTCGTTACATTCTGTCTATCTCCATACAATGGTACTATAGGACCAATTGTTACCGGTACCGTCAAGGCTTCTGTATTCAAACTCAACTGGTTTATTTTCTGAACCTGTTCTAATCTGGCCTTATTTAACAATTTTGCTTCATTCTCCTTCATCACTTTCGCTATATCTGTAATTTGTGGAGTCAACGGGGTTCCCAATTGCGGGGCACTTGGAGTCACGACCCCTAAATTTTCTTCATATGGTGGAGGTCTTTTGTTCATGATAACCTCTATCAATTCATCATCATCCGATTCATTCATATTACCTCCTACACTTGGAGTCTCTAAATTATTTCTTTTCTCCTTACATTTACTTCCAGTCTGCCCATCAACCGTTAAAACTGGATACAACCCTTCCGTCACTACAGCTCTTCTCCATCTCTTCAATTTGTCGTCCTTGCTTTCAAAAGGGTATCTAAACATCATACTCCTGTAACCTCTGTTGCCAACTCTATACTTTTCTCTCTCAAATGTTTCCACTTCCCATTCTTCTAATGCTTCGTACTGAGTCAATCTTGGATTTGGGACTAATGAATTCATTTGGTTACTCAAATTTTGCAATATTCTCATTATAAAGGTACCATGTTGTGGGAAAGCTAAAACACCATCACCTTTCGTATACTCAATCCAATTTTCCATCCACACACATGTAGGATATCCTCGTTCTAACATCATAAAAGAAGCAGGCGTCTTTGGAGGCGGAATAGGAATTCCCACTCTAGTCACAATTGGTTTGTCTTTTTTAAAAACATTCTTTATTTTCTGCATTAACTTCATTTTCTGACTTCCTCCACTAATGGATATTATCATGTACAACAAAAACAATTCTTCCATAACTTTATTGGTTAACTTTTCGTCCTATACTAGCGCGGCTCACACCAACCAACCAATCACAGCACTGCTACGTAAGCAAGGTCTTAACCAATACTAGCGCGGCTCACACCAACCAACCAATCACACCACTGTGCTCGCCCACTGCCTGACCAATGCCAGCGCGGCTTTTTCTGACATCAGTATTACTTCTTCCACTGACCCTCCCTTTACAAAATTTTTACGGCAATATTTTTCTGAGTTTTTCTTAATCAACTTCTATTAGTAACAACATAAAACAATACTACTTTGTCTGTTCCACTAAGTAAAGAGATAGTTTTCACCTCTTCAAAAGATTTTCTTACACTGCAAGCAATAATAACGACCAGCGTTATCTCACTTCTCTAACAAGCTCCAGGTGAACCTATTACTCCCCTAGGGATAAAACCAGAATTTCACAAGAGGACTTTTTGGCGTTAAAAGGAGTCTTGCTATTCCCCTGGAAATAAGGCTAGAGTTTCGGAAGTGAACCCTTCACTATTTAGTCACTCTACCCGCATACGAAATTCCCTACATTTAACACCTACAGCCCTCCATAGCTTTTAGGTATTATTACAACAGACAAAGTACTTCTGTAGTGTGGCTTCTTTACCACACTCTTCTTCTGCCTAATTCCAGCAGATTCCTTCCCGGGATTCCTCAGGTATCTCCGTACCTGGAGTTCTAGACAACATAGAACATGACACTATCTTTGCATATTAAAAACATATAATCAATAATCATTACCAAACTAATCAATAATAACCGTCCTCTGCTACCAAAGTAACTGATCCAGCGCCAATACCAAAAAAATTGATCAGGGATCGATACTCCACAATTCACTTCAATGGCCCATACACATTCACCCAGATGTCCCTGATGCGCTGGAGTCAATTTGTTTTGTTCATTTCTTATTACTCCTAAACATCTGTTTTAAAGATCATTTATTGATATCAACTCTTCCTCTATTTGGTCGATGGACCAATTAGTTGAGTAGTTGATGGTAATGATAAGACACCAACCCACCCAACATTATTTAAATTAATCACAGACACTCGGAAAGATTAATAGGTGAGTTTATCTCAAAAATTCAAAGTAAATGCTCATCTGCATCAGGTCACAATTACAAACATCAAATCACACAATCAGAGAAATAATGCAATTTTTACAGACTCTTTCTACAACGACATTGTGTAATGAAGGAGTGGATGGAGTAAGAGACAAAAGAGTTAAGCAGAATAATTATGCCAAACAATATAATGCCTAACGGAAGGATAGATGAAAAGACAACAAGTTCATCTAAAAATAATGCATATCAATATTTTGTTGACGTAGTGGATAGGTGAAGAGACAAAAGATTCAGAGACAAATACATTAATGCTGAGAGCAACACAGGCTAGATACAAACCTATTGGTCTGTAGAAAATACCACCCCCTGAGCCCAGGAGATGATGGAGGTTTCCCAAAGTTATTCAGGAGACGCAAGAAGAGTTGGTCAGGGAAAAGGACAGGATGGTAACAGCTAGGCCTCTCTGCAATCCGACAGCCAGCGACGCATCTCCCTCTCTCTCCTGCCTGCCCAAGAGTCCTCTCGAACCTCTCTCCTCGAACTCCCCTAAACACGCCCCTAAAGGTACCCCAATTATAGTCTAAATTGACATGTCCATCCCTCTAATGTTGCAAGTTTCTCTTCATTCTGCATCGGGATTGGTGGGTTGGGAGGTGGCATTGTCATACCACCATGACTTGCATTTATTCAACAACTTTATTGTGTGAAACGGTTCCCATGACCCAAACTTTATTCTATTCATTCGTTTCACATATATCGATACATTTGGTACATTCTTCTTTATTCAGTTCATATTTCCGCAGAGCACATACCCAGTCTCACGCTTGGATGCAGGAACTTGGCAGTCAACTGATGCTCAGGCCTTCACTCCTTCATGTCATTTCGTAATGCTCAGCACAACTTGCTGGTCTCATGTCAGAGCAGACTCGCTCCGAGGAAACTTCCCCCTCCCTGTCACATTCTCTCTCAAGATGGAGGCTTCATTTAACATGCTGAAGTAAATGGAAACAAACAAATATTAATTTTATGATAATAAAACCCTCACTGTTCCCCACCCACCTTGCACCATTTCCCCCTTATGGTTACCTAGCATAAGCAGCATTAATATTTAACTTTTCAAAGCGGAAATGCAACATGCAAAACACTGTGGCACATGCGGCCTACTCGTGCAACTTTTTTTGTTTAACTTCACAACACAAGATTAATACCGATTATTCATTAACGTATTATTTCAGGCATGCGCAAAGCAATTCCCATATGTTTATGTAGGTGCATGTTAGATTTTAATCAATTCTACTTACTGTTAGTATGCATTAGGGGGGTACTTGATCCGAGCAGGTTTCAATTTTGCAAAACCCTGCTCCATCAACCCTTACCCCCGACATCTTCCGCCAGCTCCTATTGTCCACTGTTAAACTACACCTCTCCTAGTCCCTTCACGTATGTGTGGCCTGTAAGTGCGTCGCCCAGATCTATCAATTGACATGCAATGTGCAGCCATATGCTCCCATGATTGCCCTCCAGGGGCTACCAAGATGCCCCAAGTCCTTTACGACTGAAGACTTCTCAACCTGGCATGATAAGTCCATAGACAGTGTGGGTAATTTATTCCAGGACCTCCATCTACTTACATTTGAACACCTACATCAAGACTATGACATCCCTCCAGGCCAGTTCCTTCTTATCAGGCAGCTGTTGGCAACTTGCCGGCTCCTGTGGTCCACAGTAGATGAAGAGCCCCCCACCCATGCCATCATACACACCCTATACACCATGGGCGCCATCTGATTACGTGGCTGTATAAAGCCCCCAGGCAACATGTGGGGGTATCCTTGATGCCTCTTCCGTAAACTTGGGAGGATGACATGGTGCGCCCACTGCATGATTCCAAACGGAACATGGCTTGTGATTCACCATAAAGCGTCTCTCGTAATGTGCAATTTAAAAACATACAATACAAGGTACTTGTAAGTCAGTTTTTATATAGCGCAGCTACTCACCCTTACGGGTCTCAAGGCGCTGGGGGCCAGAGTGGAAATTAAGTGAGCTATTGCCCAGAGTCACATGGTGCTGAACTGAGCTGCAGCCGGGGATCGAACCGTGAACCCTGTGCTCCGGAGTCAGCTGCCCTGGCCGCTGCACCACACCTCTCCACCGTCCACTTCACAGGGCCTATCTCACACCGTCCAGACTGAACCACATCTTTCTTGCAGCGCACCTTACGTGTTCTAGATGTCAGTTCAATGCAGTCGACCTCTGGCACATGCTATGGTCATGCCCCGCCTTAGCTCACTATTAGCATACAGTACAAGACCCAGTAGCCAACATTACCAAGCTTACCACACTGAATATATGGGATGCGACCGCCCTGGGAATTTACATACGCAGGAAGAACCACAAAGATCGAGCATGATTCGTAAACCTGGCCCTTCTGCTGGACAAGCGGATCCTCACATTACACTAGAGAGCCAACCAATCCCATACCTGTTCCACAATGGGACAAGGGTCTCCTTCACTGGTGGGAAGCAGAGTGCCGCCTTACATTATGCGAAAGCCTGCCGTCTCCACATACGGCCCATAGCAGCAGCCTGGCACACCATGCTCACTCAGTTTTGGGAACGGATACATGAGGATACCCCTCTTCATAAGCCCCACAACTTGACTTTCGATGAGCCATACACTAGGCCTGCTGACCCCGTCGGCAGGCCCACCATGTGATGTGGTTCAATTTCTCTGCCATCCCGCAAAAGGTGGATCCGGCAGATCACACTGAAGCCACAGGCGGCACCGCTCCAGGATGCCTCCCACCCACACATGGTCCCCCTGGGGTCACTCTCCCAGCTCTTGCTGTGCTGCCGTTTAGTAGTCCCCCTTCCTAGCAGTTTTTCTTTTCCTTCTTTTCCCCTCTTATCTTTTAGAGGCTTGTGTACTTCATTGCTTAGAGCAGGGGCCCGAGACACACCGGACACGACCTGGATGCGCATGAACCGTACCACCACATGTTACGTCTCTTTACAGAGTTTGCCTCAATGTCTCGATATGTAACATCGAATGTTGGGCAAGTTGTAAACTGCAGAATGGGACCTTAGTCCCAACGACTTGTACCTACGTGAATTAACTGTTTTCTCTCTATGGTTGTGTCTACTAATCAGACGGAACAAAAACCTCAATAATAAAATTTTGCAAAAAATGATTGTAACATCATTTATTTCCTTCATATCTCCTTCCATTAGATGAGGTGGTGGATCCCTTAATCAAAAGTCCTTCAAATAAAGAGCTTGAGCGGGGTACCCATGGATCACTATAATGATAACCTAGAATTTAGGGGACCCCTACTGACCAATTTCATTAACGCAACTTGCAAGTCGGGCCTTCCTAAGTCCTGGAAGTCAGCGGTTATTGTGCCAGTTTTTAAAAAGGGGAACCGCCAAGACCCTAAATTTAGGGTGACCAGAATTTTAAAGCCAAAAACCGGGACATTTCCCAAAAATAGGACTAAATTTTTAGGTCTCGCGCCTAGCGTTGCACTGCGCAGCACGAGACATTTAGTAGGTGAAAAACGGGGATTCAGCACTGACCTAGGAATCGCACACGCTCGTGCGTGTGCGATTCCTTTTGTGCTCCACCATTGGCCTTTTCGTGCGTCTTTGTATAAAAGACTGCACGCAATTGGCCAAAGGCGGGCGCATTGCTCCGCCCATGGCCTATTGGTGTCTATTACGCGCTTGGTGCGCATAATAGACACCAATAGGCCATGTGGTTTCAATTATCGTGCCCAGACACAGGCGTGATAATTGAAATCACATGCTTAGCTGTGGCGCGCACCACTTGTTAACCAGTTGTAGTGTTTAAGTTCAAGTCGCGTTCTTTTCTTGTATGCGCCACCATAAACTATAGATACCAAATGCAAGCTGCTGTGAGCTGCAGAATCAGAAATGCATTAACACCTGCCCCGCGCGTCTGTATTGATGGGACAGTAGGGGTGACTAATTGGATCTGGAACATGGCTCCCGGTCATATGTGACATCTAAGGCCACTCCTGTGTGCAATCAAAAATACTTCACTTTCTGAGACTTGTAGGTTAAGATTTCCGATTGTAGGCATGGGCTCTCGGCTGCCATAAATCAATTGTTCGCTGAAGATCAGCAGTGGATAAAGTGCCACCCACGTCATTGGACCACTTAGCAGCTTTGCACAAGGCCTTTTTCTGACGTCACTTTCGAGTAATCTTTATAAATCTGGAGCGATGCATGTTCCTGGCTCCCTTATGCACCACGTGCTCTTTCTTTCCCTTGCTTGCCTTTCCTTTCTGAAATCCGCTATTTCATTTTTTCATTCCTGTATGGATATAGTCTCTCGGAGCGCCCTGAAGAGGCTTAAGCCTGGCTGTTGACACTATAAAAGACGAAAGTCCGTTTTTCAGGAAAATAACTGAAAGGACATAATAACAGAGAAGATTTTTTTATTTACTTAATCTATTATTTCATCTTAGTACGCCAGTTTAGGTCTGTTGACAATAACGGGGCGATTTAGCGTGACGTGTATATTTTTCTGTAGTAATAAATAATTCATGATGGTGATTTGGCCCTATCGGTCTGGGCCAGAGTGATGGGTTTTGTTTGATGGAAATCTGTGACACTCAAGGAGACCCGGGTTGTTTGCTAAGCATCAAAGTAAATAAATGCTTTTCTTTATATTGTAAAACGGAGTTGAAGCCTCTGCTTTTTTTTGCCCTATGGTTTCGATAGGGGATGAGAACCTGTTGACCTTTTTGAATTAACCTTTTTCTTTTTTTCCGTTTCTTTAACCCCAATCCGAATCCCTCCTTAGGGCTTTATTAGTATGTGAACTAAAAATAATATACATTTTACAGTTGCACAAGGCAAATAGATGAGATACCGTTAAACAAAATTGTTGAGGAGCCCCTTAAAAATCCCAATCTCGTTGCTTTCACTGTCAATCCACTGGTTCTGAGCTGTCGGACAACGTCACAGATGTACTAAGGCCTTTTGGCCGAGGCCTTGATGGATTTTGGTCCTTTTTTTGACCGAAGGCAGTGGGTAGTATTGGATGGCATATTTTCCATATTACATAAAAATAGTTTATTTTTGTCCTTTTTTTTTTTTACATCACCTTTAGGCCCTTCAGATTGCTTTGTGGTCCCAGAGAATGGGGTTCTTATTTTTCTGTGAGTGATGGTTAGGAATGCTTTGACTAAATGTATAAATAGTGTAAATTCAGGTACCGTTATTTATTAAAACAATCCTAATGCATTTCATAGTGTCTTTTATTAATTTATGCGTTTTATTAAAAAAAAAACACACACAAATATATGCGTTTTATTTAATAATAATAAAAAAGATCGCAGGTCTGGAGCTCGGCCTTAAGGCGCACTCGTAATTTTCCCCTCACTGGACTGCCCGTCCTGTGAGTATATGGGGCATTCTGGAAGGACCTGCCTCCATTGCTCGTCCCTCACTCCCTGTGAGTGCGTTGTTCTTATCTTGGACATAGTCAAGTGAGCAAATAGCTGAGGTTTACTAGGATGAAGTGGGTTTAGTTAGATCTGGTCTGGACCTGATTGTGTTTGTTTTCCTCAGGAAGCAGGCAAGGTCGAGCTGGCAGGTCACCAGGACATGTGCAGAGATAGGTGATTTGCCCAGATTCACAGGATGTTGAACACGTGGAGGCTCGAACCTGGTTCCCCCAGCTCCAAAGTCGGCAGCTCTGGCGTAAAGGCCACAACCTCTCCACCACCAACAGAGTGCATCTCTCTGCCTGGGGCTGCAGCCTCGGTCATGCAGGAACACTTTCCCGCCATTATAGTGCAGCAATGCGCTACATGAACGGTGCTGCGAGTGCGACTCCCACCACTGCCCTGCAAGGCCTAGATATGCACTGCGCCTGGTCTCACGCTAATGGTCGTTGGCTACTACCACAGCACGCCCCCACGTGATAGCTCAAGCCCCAGCACGTCCCCACGTGATAGCTCAAGCCCACTACGGAGGCTGACCTATGGTTTTGCAGTGCCACAGCCCTAGCTTCACAATGCAATAATCCAGTGCCTCGCGGCCGCGCCACTGCTGTGGAGCTGCTCAAATACACAGTGCAGTCCTGTTCACGGGACTTGCACACGTGCACAGTTCTCTGCACTCAATGATGAAAAATGAATGTGTCCTTGTGTAACGTAACTGGTGCTCATGTAAAGCGCTCCAATGCCTTCGGGTCGAGTTTGCGCTATATAAATCTGCAACAAAAAAAAAACATGTAAAGCGAAGTACTTTAGTGGGCTCAATGCAAATTGTACTCGTCGAAAAACAACCGCACATTCAAGAAAGACACTAGGGCCTATTTGTCCAAAAGTGGTCACTTTTTGTTCCTTTCCTCCGCAAGGCTCTGTAACACGTACCTAAGCAGTAGAAAGGGGGTATCTAGAGGGAGGGGGTGGGGGGCGCGGTTTCAACTTCACATTGATAAATATTGTCCGATGTCGATTTTCAAGAAGGAGAAAGAAGAAAAACAAGCATTGTCATAGCCAATAGGTCTCGCCTTTGGGGCCTTATAAGTGTTTAGCCAGAGCTATTGACTTTGCCAATGTCTTCAAGCTGTGCTGTAGAGAAGTGTGGCTGCTGTGCGGCATGCTGAAAAGTTATAATAAAAAAGTGTCAGAAGCATTTTTGTTACTTTATATATGACCAAGAAGGCATTATGTAAAACTGAACGACCATATTAAAAAAAGTATTTACAATAAAAAAATTCTCAGTTTTCTTTTGTTCTTGCAATGCTGGCAACTTGTTTCTGCCTATTGCAATGGTTGTTTGTTAAAGCTTTTTTTTGAGGGGGCATAAACAAACGGAGGGTGAAGGTTGGGAACTAGTACCTGTATTATAACACTAGCAGCGGCCAGACGCTAGGGGAGAATCAACAGATGCCAGATTCCGAGAGCAGGCTGAGGTGGTGCTGAGTGATGCTGAGGTGGTGGTGGTGGTGGTGGTGACTGTTGCGGAGACGATGCTGAATGATACTGCTGTGGTGCTGAGTGATGCTGCGGCGGTGCCGAGTGATGCTGCGGCGGTGCCGAGCGATGCTGCGGCGGTGCCGAGCGATGCTGCGGCGGTGCCGAGCGATGCTGCGGCGGTGCCGAGCGATGCAGCGGCGGCGCCGAGCGATGCAGCGGCGGCGCCGAGTCATCCTGTGGCGGCGCCGAGTCATCCTGTGGCGGCGCCGAGTGATGCTGTGGCGGCGCCGAGTGATGCTGTGGCGGCGCCGAGTGATGCTGTGGCGGCGCCGAGTGATGCTGTGGCGGCGCCGAGTGATGCTGTGGCGGCGCCGAGTGATGCTGTGGCGGCGCCGAGTGATGCTGTGGCGGCGCCGAGTGATGCTGTGGCGGCGCCGAGTGATGCTGTGGCGGCGCCCGAGTGATGCTGTGGCGGCGCCGAGTGATGCTGTGGCGGCGCCGAGTGATGCTGTGGCGGCGCCGAGTGATGCTGTGGCGGCGCCGAGTGATGCTGTGGCGGCGCCGAGTGATGCTGTGGCGGCGCCGAGTGATGCTGTGGCGGCGCCGAGTGATGCTGTGGCGGCGCCGAGTGATGCTGTGGCGGCGCCGAGTGATGCTGTGGCTGCGCCGAGTGATGCTGTGGTTGCGCCGAGTGATGCTGTGGTTGCGCTGAGTGATGCTGTGGTTGCGCTGAGTGATGCTGTGGTTGCGCTGAGTGATGCTGTGGTTGCGCTGAGTGATGCTGTGGTTGCGCTGAGTGATGCTGTGATGGCGCTGAGTGATGCTGTGATGGCGCTGAGTGATGCTGTGATGGCGCTGAGTGATGCTGTGATGGCGCTGAGTGATGCTGTGATGGCGCTGAGTGATGCTGTGATGGCGCTGAGTGATGCTGTGATGGCGCTGAGTGATGCTGTGATGGCGCTGAGTGATGCTGTGATGGCGTTGAGTGATGCTGTGATGGCGTTGAGTGATGCTGTGATGGCGATGAGTGATGCTGTGATGGCGATGAGTGATGCTGTGATGGCGATGAGTGATGCTGTGATGGCGATGAGTGATGCTGTGATGGCGATGAGTGATGCTGTGATGGCGTTGAGTGATGCTGTGATGGCGTTGAGTGATGCTGTGATGGCGTTGAGTGATGCTGTGATGGCGTTGAGTGATGCTGTGATGGCGTTGAGTGATGCTGTGATGGCGTTGAGTGATGCTGTGATGGCGTTGAGTGATGCTGTGATGGCGTTGAGTGATGCTGTGATGGCGTTGAGTGATGCTGTGATGGCGTTGAGTGATGCTGTGATGGCGTTGAGTGATGCTGTGATGGCGTTGAGTGATGCTGTGATGGCGTTGAGTGATGCTGTGATGGCGTTGAGTGATGCTGTGTTGGTGCTGAGTGATGCTGTGCTGGCTCTTATTGATGAAGTGCTGGCTCCGATTGATGCTTTGGTTGCGCTGAGTGATGCTGTGGTGTTGCCGAGTGAGAGAGAGAGTGAAGATATAATGCCCAATTAGAGAGGGTGGTGAGAGAGAGAAAGGGTGTACATAGAATAAAGAGTGGAGCGGGATAGAGAGAGAGAGAGAAAGGGGAGAGAGAGTGAATGAAGGAGTTTGAAAGAGAAACAGATAAAGGGGTGAGAGAATGAAAGGCTAAAAAAGAGAGGGGAGAGTTAATTAAGTAGAGAGAATTAGAGAGGGGAGAGAGAGACAATAAGAGTGGGGGGTGTGGAGTTTAAATAGAGTGAAGAAGTGACGCGGAAAAAGTAACCTTAAATATAGCTTTGTGCTTTGCGCGAATAAATATAAAAAATAAAAAAACAGTGAGAGACAAAAATACTGGTAATTAGGCTGTGACTCCCAATATAAAACAAATAGCGATATAAGGTGAAATCAACCCACCGAAGCAATATTTCTAACTAGACAAAAAAAAGCTTGCATTTCAATGCTAATCGCTGTTGTTTTTCATGTGACTGTAGTCCAGGGCCCTCAGTTGGTAATGTGAGCTGCTGCTGCGATTGAAACATCAGAGTCCAGAGAGTTAATGAGCCATGACGAGGAAATGAGGAAGAGATAGGAAACCCAGATGGCAGCTGCGCGTGCACGCCATCGTGAACTCACGCTGGTCGCCAGCCGAAAGCCAGTGTTTGCACTTCCAAAACCCGCTTACTAAAACTCTCGGCCAGACCAGCGCAAGCGCTGGTGCAGGCCGAGACCTAAAAATCAAAAAGAGAGGTGTAGGTCTACAGAAATAAGCAACAGCATCTATCGTTCAGAAGGGTGGTTGCATATGAACTAAACTTTAGCCCAGGGGGTTAAGTGATATGAAAAAAACTGTGTGGGGGGGGCTCTCAAAGGGGCGTGGTCGAAGTAATTAACTGCGTGACTAAAAAACACGTAAGCTAAAAGTCTGTGCTTAGCATAACGTGCCGCCAGCTTAAAATGTTGCTGCTTCTGTCATTGCATCCACATTTATAATACACCACATAACATTATACCTACAACAAGCCAAGACTATTGGCTTTGTCATTGGTTATTTGCATAAGATAACCAAGCAACAAGTCAACTATGGCTTCGTTGTATATAATATTGAAATGCTTCAGTTCTGAAATGAGACAAAGAATTAAAACGAGTCTCTTTGAACTTACATAAAACACAGTGAAGGTTGGTACTGCTTCAGAGTTAAGACTTTTTTTTCTTCCTGAGGGCGAGGACAAAAATGGAGAGCCCGACAGATACCTGTCTCAGCACCTGCTTTCAAGAACTGCCGGTGCTGAGAACCGGCAGTACCCGGCCCACTTAATGCCCCGAATTAGCCTATAGAGGAAGTATGAACGCTGCCATTAGGAATGATTTGTAAAGTGCTGCACATGTGTGCTGAAATGTATTTCCGGACAAAACAAGGCAGTTCCCTTCAAGTTAGAACAGCTGATATTTTAATACCCCCCCCACCCTCCCCGCCGCCCTTGACCCCTGCGTCCTTTGCAGCACTGCAGTGTGGAAAGTGACACACCTATGTCTTACAGTGAAATCTCTTTTCTGCTGTTGCCTATGAAGAGCGCCTTTGAGATAAGCCTGGGCGTTAATGTTTGAATAGTGCAGGGCTTGGGTGTTGGCAGAATAGTGGAAGATTTCTTTGGCATGCGGAAAATCCACTTCATGCCTTACCCTGAGAAGATAACACTGCAGGCTGCAGCATCGAATCCCTTTTACATGTTATTCACTGTTATACTTGTTTGAGGTCCCGCCTGTGGACAGCTTCAGCTGTATATTGTTGAAAGGTCTGTTTTGTACAATCCCAACACATACTTGCGCCAGTACACCCTAGGGTAACAGTGCATTCTACAAGTCTCTATAACATGAACATACTTGGGTCAACCTATTAATAGTATTTATTTACATAAGTTAATGAAAACCATTGCATTACAGTATAGTGTAGTATAGGGTCAACCTATTGCTTATCATTGGTTGACTTGCTAGTCAGTCACTTTTTGCTTGCTTGTTATTTGATAACTTCCCTACCTCATCTTGTGTTTGTCCCTCCCCTGTGCATTGCTTCTTTACCATTTTCTGATTGGAGGACTTTATCTTAAAAAATGGCTGCCGCGCGGCTCGCACAACTCTAGTTTCTCATCATTCACACTTTTTTTGTAAGTAGCGCAGCACGCCTCCTCGACTGATGAGAGCATTGCGTCACAGTACACTTTCACACAAACTTAAATATGTACGGACGCCGCGCTTTAGCTATCAGCACAGCGCCCTCTTTAATATTAACATGGGCGCCGCGCTTTATGTTGCAGCACAGCGCCCGCCTTTCATTCCTCCTGCAACAACGTCACTCTCAACTGTGTGTTTCTGTTTTAAGTATGCAGCATATCAAAAGTGTGTCTATTCAGCTCCTGCTCATTTGCTTCCTATCTTTAGCCTGCTTCAAAGGATTTTATGTTCGTTGGCGGATCCCTGAGGCTGTTGCACAATTTGATGCACCTTTAATTTGATGCACGGTCCGTGCGCCTGTTTGTGCGGGATAATGGCGGTGAGACAAATTGCTTAGTTTACCCAGTGTTAGTGATGGGACAGATCCAGGGTGAATATGGTGCAACCGTAATGTCCGCAGTGTAAGCACTACTCGTACCACCTCTACTTTTCACGGTTTCTTCTCCATCCCCTTTCCTTCCCATCTCTTTACATAGGTTAAACAATCAGTCCACTGCAAACAAAAAAACATAACTAAGAACATTATCACTTGCAACGCCAATAGCTCTAGCTTTCACTAATGCGAGACCTATTGCATTGCAAATGCTTGTTACTTCAACCCAGCGCACAGAATGACAGTGCTTCTTAGCAGAGAATTACAGAAGAGGCAGTAAGAACATACATAAAATGTCATTTTTAAAGCCAGTAGCATGCCTGTTAATGAAATTGCTTTCTTAAACAGCTGCTAACTATCCCTGCTTTGCAAAACATAAAAAGATACCTCCCACCGTTTTCAGCCGACCCTCTCTAAAAAACCGGGACATGAGCTTAAGTTCCTGAAATCTGCCGGGACAACTGGCGAAAAACCGGGACTGTCTGGGGAAATCCGGGACGCCTGGTCACCCTACCTAAATGTTACTGACCTATTTCCTTATTGGAATTCAGTTAAGATAATTGGGCAAGTTATCCTGGAAAGGCTTTTGCTCGAGACCGTGGAGTCCAATATTCTTTTGGAGGTCAAGTATGGATTCAGGATTGGCCGGGGAACCCTGGAGCAATGCCTCAACCTGTAGTTGCTGGTTAGCAAATACACTGTTGCTAAGCGCAGCCCAATATATTTGGCCTTTATTGATCTTTCCTGCGCTTTAACAGTGTTAATCAGTGAAAGTTGTGGGATAAAATCCTTCAAATGGTGGTGGAGGCTGGGTTGGTAGATTTTCTCCATTCACTCCATTTTGACCTCTCTGCCTCTGTTCGTTATGGTGTGGGGGTGAGTGCACTGACCCTATTTAACTTGATCGGAGTGTTCGTCAAGGGTGCGATCTATAGCAATGGTCCTGAGGCCGCTTTAGTTGGTGGAGGGCAGGATTTGCTGATAGTTCAGAATAAATCGGTGCCCATGTTAATGTATGTGTATGATGCTGTCCTCCTAGCTAGAACCCCTAATGGCCTTAAAATCCTTCTGGATACCTTCGTGGATTTCATGGAGAAGGTAAACTTGGAGACCAACCGCTCCAAACTTTTCCTCATGGCTTGCGGCCCAAAACACCTGAAAATGCACCAGCTAAAAATAAAGGGGAAAACGGTACAGAGGGTCAACCAGTTGCCTTATGTGGGGGTTACCTATGATCCTTCTAGTTCTTGGGCTCCCATCATTTCAAATAGGAAGTCACACTTCTCCGAAGCAGTGGGGTCTATTTTTAATTTAGCATCAAAATCAGGCCTGGGCGGGGTTTGTGGAGTTCTGCTACGCGGAACTACGCAAAGTGACAAAAAAAAAAACTCTGCCAAGCTACAGGAAGTTCCCCCAAGCAGCCGAGTGCGTTACCTCGCGCCATTCGCACTGATTTTTTGCGCCGGGTGTTTGTCCTGTGCTGTAAAATCAGCACGAACTGCGTCACGCGCAGTGCAAGAGGGCGCAGCTTCTTTTTGCTGCTCGAGTAGAAGTTCTACTCGAGCGGCAGCTTACTCAATGTGAACGGAAGGTTTCGCTATGCGAGCGGTAGCAACATCCGCAATCACCCGCATTGAGAAATCTTGCTGGGAAGCAGTCTAGCGTTGGATTTTCCTTGCTCGCCAACTTAGTGTTGGCGAGCGTGAGTGGGGGGAAAACTCGGAGGTTTTCAGAACTTTGCAGATTGCAAAAAACTCCACAGACTCTGAACGGAGCAGAGTTAACCGCCCAGGCCTAATCATAACTGGGCAAAAAAACTATACCTCCACTACTTGAAATATACAAGAGGAAATGTATCCCAGTGTTGACCTACGACGCGGGTATCTGGGGATATAGGAATGTAAGTATGCTACAGCTCGATGAGAACAGGGTCTGTAGGAGGTTACTAGGGATTCATATGTCCAGTCCTCATTATGCAGCACGCCAGGAATTGGGCCTGGTGTATGTTGAGGATGAGATTAAGCTCACACATTTATAAATGTGGGCATCCCTATGGCGTAATGACCACGCCGTGCTCCATAAAGTGGTCATTGATGACTGCTTAGCCTGCAATTGAGGTGGGGAAATTCCTTGGCTTAAAAATATTCGGGATACTCATTCGTCTTGATCTCTAACCCTGTAAGGAAATCGGATAGGGGAAGACTGCTAAGAACTTTATGGCTACAAGGAAATGCACTAGAGAACTGGCTGAGCGTCCCAAATCTTATATGCAGAACTGCGCTATGAATCAATCCTCTGAGGGCCTAGAGCCTTATCTGGATCTGGTCACTATCATGGGAGTGTGCGCTTATAGCTAGGTTCAGATTAGGCTCTGTCAGATGGCAGCCATGCTTCCCCCCTAGGGCAATATGACAACTCCAGCTATGCTGCTGTCCCTGCAATGAACTTTTGACCCAGACCCTTTTACATTTTTGCTTTTTTTGTACGCTTGACAAGACATTTTGCCATATGTTTCTCGTGCCCGTTTTGAAAATGTTAAATTTTATGATGTGGAGACCGGCGCAGCTTTCTTTTTACAATCTTTAAATTGCCCCAAGGTGTGTTTTAGAGTGGGCTCGTCTCTGAGATCAGCCATTAGATATTGTAATAGTCTATTATTCCGAGCCAACAGACATTGAAATGAGTTGTTTTAAAAACATTTTCACGTTCTTCAGACATATTAATTGATAGAGGTATTTATATATTTCGATGTAGTGTATTTAATATAGGGTTTAACGTCTTTGTGTATGTGTATTTTTATTTGCTCTTTTAAACAGTCGAATAAAGATTGCTAATAACAATAATAATACCCAGACAGTACAGGCGCCCCCCCAACTATTTTATGAGGAGGCGATTTCAATATTTATTGGACAAACCGCTCGGACATGCTGCCTACGTTGCACCCTCTCTCATCTAAGTACCTGTTAGAAGACAGGGAACTAGCTGCTTGATATTTGGCACATTACACACCCTACGCTTAAGGAAGGCACTTTCTATTCTTCTGCACACAAAACAGCCTTGACTTGATTACTGGCTGGGCAACAGAGATATGGATGCCAGTGGGTCTCCCAGATCTCCCACCAACCCAGAACATTATCTGACAAATCCCCTGTCCTCCTGACCATTCAAATTCCCGGCATCTGCCCAACAATGATGTCCTGGACTTTGCCACCCAATGATCTGCACGATCAAGTATTTAGAGAAACACTTAGAAATGATATTGGGGACTATTTTGTACATAACATGGGCTCAGTTCAGAGTCCGGGCTTACCAAGGGATGCGTTTTAAGTTGTGGTCAGGTATTGCCAAGCAATCAGGTATTCTTCAGGATATAGGACGTAAGCTTGACTTGGACGTAACAGAGATTAAGAAACTTGAGATATATGGGCCTGGTAAAAATGCAACAAGAAGAAACTAGCAAAAATATGAACAAAACTTATAAAGGAGATAGCCAATAGCAAGCTCAACTTCCTTCATAGGGAGTACAGAGTGAGAAAATACGGAAGGGAGAAAAACTAAGTCTCGATCAGGCCAACTTAATTAGACACCCCTCGGAGAATGCAACGACCTCAGCACTTTATAAAGACACTGAAGACCCCCTAACAGATCCCTGCGACATACTGCAGGAATTCTGCACCTCACTATATAGCACGCAGACTAATCCCTCGGAGTCCAACTATGCATCTTATTCTGATACCATAGTGCTGGTGTGGCCTGACGATGCCCACCGGCAACTCCTTAGCTCCCCCATAACACCCGAAGAGGTTAACTCTGTCATCAAGAGCCTTCTGAATGGCAAGGGTCATGGACAAGATGGTCTAACTGTTCAACTCTTAAAAGAATATGCTACCTGCTGGCTATATATGAAGAGGTGTTTGAGAAGGGTGAACTCCCTCCGGCCCTTAGAGAGGCATTCATGGTAACCTGCTTAGCCTAACGAGCCCCTGGCAAATGTGATTCAAATCGTCTCGTATCATTAATTAATGTGGACAATAACATTTTGACCAAGATCCTCGCTAACCAAATAGTGCTGCTTCTTCCTTTGGATTATTCAGCCAGCTTAATAGGGGTTTATTCACACAACCTCCGAACTATGTTTAGCCTCCTACATCAACCTAAATTTCAGCTCAGAGCGGCGGCTGTCCTACTTGATGCCACCAAAGCCTTCAACCAATCAGAATGGGTATACCTGTTATCTCTGCTAGAACGATTGGGCTCTATCTTCTTGTGCTGTGTTAGCTGCTCTACCAGGTCTCGTCCACCCGCAATAGACAAAATGGTTTAGTGTCTATCCTGGTACCTATTGCACAGGGCAAGCGGCAGGGTTGACCGTGCCCATAATATTTCCAAAGGCAGTGATGCCTCTGGCTGCGCAACTTAGGTAGCAACATAGAGAAAAAGATATTAGTTTTTAATCAGGTCATATATTGGTATCCCTGTTTGCAGACGATGACCCCTACACATCAAAGATCTTGAGGGCAACATCTCTGTCTTGCTGTGGGAATTCCTCAAGTTTTACTCACGATCGGGTATTTTAATGAATTGGGAAAATTCTATGTTCTCCTGCAAATCGCTGTATGCTGTAAACTCGAGTTTCCGCTGTGATGGTGTGATGCCTCCGTGAAATAGCTAGGAATACGTGTAAGTAGGGATATCGACTGGTTCTGCAAGAAAATTATGGGGTGGCACTTGACTGCATTAAGTCACATGCTGAGCACTGGATTAGGCTATCACCATCCAAGGCTGGTAGGTTGAGCTTGGAGAAGATGGTGATTCTGCCCCATGTGCTATATTTGTTCATCAACATCCCCATTCAGCTTTCCAAGCCATTATTTCTCCGTAGTCACAACCTGAGTCGCATGGGCTGGCAAGCACCTCGGACTAAAATGGGAAATATTGACCCTGCCTTTCGCACATGGTGAGCTAGTGGCCCCAGACTTCAAGCTTTACTATCTTTGAGCACAAGGCCACTTTTGCTACTTCCCTGCACCTTTCCACATGAAAGCAGATGTTGCTAGCCCCTTCAGTTGAACACCGCACTATCTTCTCGCCCCAATATACCCAAAGGGGAGATCAGCACAGTAAAGTGTACACTGTGGGCATGGGATGGTTTACACTGGAGATCCGAATTGGAGGTTTTGTATTCCCCTTCCACCTCTCTGCTTGAAAACCCAGCTGTTCCCCAGACATGAGATCCAAGGCGCGCTCCCAACTAATTAAGCTTCAACTTACCACACTGGGGGACCTGTTCCCTGATGGCACATTCCTTATGCTTGAGGCGGTGAAGACGCATGCAGAACATAGCCTACCAGACACATTCCTCTACTTATGACTGAGGGGCATGCAAAGCAGCCTTCATACAATTCCCTGTGCTGCCTCTTGCTTTTCCCTCCCGTGAGAGGCTACCGGAGAGCCCCACACGCAAGAAATTAGTCACTAGGCTCTATGGAGAAATGCAAATGTGCTCACCGACCTGCAGCCCTAATGCTAAGCAGAAATGGGAGACGGTTGTATTGTGGGCTTTTACATAATTTAGCGTTTAGGTTTATTTATTTATTGTAACATGGATGTGTTACTAGTATGTATATGATGTTTTTACAGTTACTTACCTTTTATATTCTTTTGATTGAGCACCTTGTGTTCTGTTGCTATGGTTCTTGTTGAGTTCTGTGAGGCATTCCACATTGGACGGGCTCACTGGGTGGCAGAAAGATCTATGGCTCCTGTTTGCGCTTTGTGGGCTGTTAACTCTGACACTAAATAAAACTTTGACGATAATAACTTATTCAGCGTCCTCTTTACCTCTTGGAGACAACATTTTTATTGGCGACTGTAGGAGGCTGGCATAGTATATGGTGCACATTTATTTAAGTGAAGCACCTTGCACTAATCCAGACAACCCAGATGGTGATTTTAGTGGTCCTAGACAACTATAGAAAGCTCTGTAAGTGGTAGCTGTGGAGAGCAGCATTTGGGCTTAGTCCAGAAGGAGCGTTAAGCAGCTTGTTTTACCAGAACTAATCATGTAGTGTAGGTTAAACGAAAAAGAACCACACAGTGTAGTTAGAAAAATAGTTATATTTATTATACACACTCACTAATACATTGGTATATCTCCTACCCTGAGATAGCAACACAATACACACAATATTTAAAAAAGAAACAGGTAAGTAAGCACAGATACACAGTGGACTCCAGGAGGAGACCAAACCATATACTAAAGAAGTAGAATGCAAATTGCGACCAAAGTCGAGACTTGGACCAGAAGACTCAGAAGAGCTGGGGAATCCAAGGAACCACCCAAGGTAAGTACCCAGGCTGGGTGCAGAGTGGAAACACAGCCGCGTACTCAATGCAAGCCAATGGGAAAGTCGCTGCTGTAGTTTTTAAGAAAAAGGACCCTTCCCAGTTGCCCGTGAAGAAACTCCATAGAAGAGGGAAGGTTGGAGAGTCACCCCACTCATGGATACCCCAGGAACCAGGATACCAACACCAGGGAAGTCGGGTGCATAGGTGCGAAGTGACTTCGGAAACTGCCTTAGACCACAATGGAGGACTTCAGTGAAAATGCTGCTGGTGCAGAAGGTGAACGAGTCCGGTGGAACCCAAGGATAGATTCTTGAAGATAAGTACCCACAAGCAGAGGGGACAGAGTCTATGCCACTTGGGAGTGACCAGGAGGCACGGAAGACCAATGACCACCGATGACGGAAGATGCAGGAGAGTTGAAGGTGACCTTGTCGCTGCAGCTGTGAGGACCAGGCGATGCCGTGGAAGACCAGGAGCCGTTCACGAGCTGTCCCACGTCAGAAGTCGAAAACCAGGGGGTCGGTGTCTGGTGGGAGCACCAACAAGCCTTGGCGGCGGCAACAGATGTGGTAAACGAAGTAGGTGCAGTGTCAGGACCAGCAAGGTTAAAAACAGCTGATAACCGCTAGCGTGCTGCCTTCTGAATGCTCATTCACATGATGCTTGTTTGTTACCTGGGAACCAATTCTGAGGCGTGGATTTCTGAATGCGTCACTCCAGCATCACTGTTTCCTGCAACGCTTTCTTTCTTCTGCAACGTCTGACGTGCTGACCGATTAACGTACCAGCATGAGCGTTTCCTAGCAACTCTTCTCTTTGGCCAAGGCTTTGTTGTCTTCCGACGCTCTCATTTTCAGTGGAATTTGTTCGGGTTAGCGTCTCCTTAGTTTTGAGGATCCTTGGCAAAAAATTTCAATTGCAAAGTGCAGTGAGTAAAAAGTAGATTTTACTCAAGTTAAATTCATCATTTATTTATTGGGATTTTGACATTTTCCTCGTCATAAAGTTTGTTTTTCTTTTCATTTATTGCATTCTCTTTTGTGAGACATGGCTTCTTCTGGGCATTCCTTGCAAATTTTGCCTTTTCTTCAAAACCATGGCAAACCTGCACTTTAATGGCCCCAATGGTTTAGATCTTTTGAAAATTACATTGTGGCGATTGATGGGAAGGGTTATTCTAATGAAAGGAAGAAAGCCTTGTTATTTAGTTTGCTTGGTGATGCAGGCCAGGAGATTTTTGACAATCTTCCAGAGTCTGAACCTTCCGCTGGACAATTTATACCTTGGGATAAGTATACTGAGGCTGTTAAGAGATTGGAAAAGATATTTTCGGATCAACCAAACATCATGATAGAAAGGCACAGTTTCTTTCATAGAAAACAATTGGTCGATGAAACGATTGAAGAGTACATTTCAAGTTTGCGCATTCTGGCAGCCAAATGTGAATTTGGCGAGAATTTGGATATTTATTTACGTGATCAATTTGTTTTTCACTGTTCAAGCAAGAAAATTCAGGAAAGGTTACTTGCTTGCAGGAATCCCACACTTTCTGAAGCAATTGATATGGCAAAAAGTATTGAGCGTTCATCAATTTCAACTAAAGTTATATCAGGTTCTGATTTGAACAGTGATCCAGTTTGTGCCATTGCTAGTAAAAATTTGCAGAGTGTAAACCTAAATTCAACATGTCTGCTCCCAGAAGACACACTTGTAATAGGTGCGGTTCTAAACTACATATTGGAAATAATCCAAGTTGTCCTGCTATCAACCGAAGGTGTACCAAGTGCAAGAAGATGGGACATTTTCAAAGTGTGCGCAGATCTTCTGGTAGAGGTCCTAATCCATTAATCGGGGTTAATGCTTTTGAGTCAGCGCCCAGGAAGTTCCAAGAGGACATATTCAGCAATCTTGTGTTAGATGTTGATGATAATTTAACTTGTACTTTTCCTTCTTTCAGGGCTCCTTTAGGTTTTGCACGGATTGGTGATATCAAGTTAGAGATAATGGCTGATTCTGGTTCACCGATCACAATTTTGTCGGATATTTCTTTTTATGACAAAAGAATTGGTAGGTCGTTATTACATGCAGATGTTTATCCCAAAGCTTTTGGGGGAAAAGATATTGCAATGTTAGGTTATTTTGAGGAACAATGAAGTATTTTAGGATGCAAAATTGTTCCTAAAATATATGTTGCAGAGAGAGGTCACGACCTAGTAGGTTGGCAAGACTTAGCTAGGTATCCATCTAAAACCTGGAAATGATCAACCTCTTGCGTTAGGTGAAATGCCTCTTGCGTCTATTGAATTGTCTGGTGAGAAGTGCGTTTGTGATATCACTGATATTCTTGTGAAACGTAAAAGTGTTTTTGAGGAAAGAGTGGGTTGTGTAAGAGTTGTTGTTCATGACATTAAACTCAAATCTAATGCTGGTCCTGTAAGGCAGAAAGTCAGATCTGTTCCACTGTCCTCTTTCATGAATATCCTCAGGGTCGCACCGATGCTCAGAGGTGTCCACCTCTCGACAGCCACAAGTCTGGAATGTATATTTACACAGACTTTAGGATGATCAAGCGGGGGAAGGAAAGGATGGGGACTGCAGGGAGGGAGACCTGTGAAAAAAGAAAGAGAATATAATAGTAATACTTTTCCATGAACAAAACCCAACTATACTGAAAAGCTATAGAAGTAAATAGAACGGTCATGTAACTACCTGTAAAGGAAAAAAGATGCAACCTCATAACAGCGGAGGCGAGCAAGTGATCTCAAATCCTCAACACCAGTACTGTAAAGGCGGAACAACGAAGGAATGTAAATATCTTTTTGTCTATGCACGCTCACTTCCTACTAAGGAATAACAGTATCTACACACACCTACCCTTTGTATCAGGTGGAGATGACCAAACATGAGAGTAGAAGTCACAAGACCATATCACCTACTACCGACCACCCCCTGTTGAATGAAACAAAGATTTGCCAAACGCTGATTATCCAGGTGAGGAGGTAGAGGTATGCAATATTCGAACAAACACCAATGAATAAATAAGGTAATTGTGAAAAGACTTGTTCTCTGAATTGTTACTCCAAACAATATGAACCAAAGTACAGATGCAGCTCATTTTCCCAGGTGGAACCGCACAAAACAATATATCGTAGTTCGTCACACAAGTGAACGGAGCAAAGTAATTCAGAGAGTTGCCATCACTCTCCGTAACATCTTTATCGTGTTGCTAATTGTTGTCATTAACTATTCCTCCCTGCATGAGCCACAAACTATGACTCGCCAACAGGGAAGATCACGAAAGAATGACATAGCCCCAAAAATATATGAACACAGCATGCGGGGAAAAAACAGGCTTTCCTGTAATCCAAATCACATTCATTAACTCCTTTGCATGAGCCCCTATTAGGTGAGACTCGCCAACGAAGGGAGAGATAAGTGATATCCAGAATAGAAATCTCCCACAGCGACTTGAATCCACTGTAGTCAAAAGATATAGAAGATGCAACTGAAACGGTGCTCTCAGCACCCTTACCGGACCGGGAGAGACACCAAACGTCCTGACATCGAATAATCGGTAGCTCTGTCTGCCGCATCTCTGGCTATATCCGGGTTTCCTGGCGTTGCGCACCACGGTGCGTCTGATGTCAGGAATCCCGGTCCTGCTGGGAAATGGAGATTCCCTCAAGGTCCATGCCGGCTCCTTTACGCCGAGGCTGTCAGTGTACGCATATGGTGCGTTCTGACATCCACTTAGTGTCAGAGATCAGTTAAAGACCCTTTTAGATGGAATGTGTAACAATGCCATAATTCAATCTGTGGATTCATCTGAATGGGTTTCGGCTATAGTTATGGGCAAGAAAAAAAATTGTAATTTGCATCTATGTGCAAATTTGAGGTCACTTAATAAGAATATTGTTGTGGATTGCCAGCTGTTGGACTTTGCCCTTTTGGCTAAAGTTCCTTAAACTTTTTGCCTTCCTCCTAGACCTTTTTCTGACATTCTGTTGCCGACTTAGATGCTTTGGGCACTTTGCCACTGCTGATCAGTGTCAAAGTGCAAGTGCTCCCTGTATAAAGTGTTATGGTAATTGGTTGTCCATAATTGGTATGTTTGCCTTACTAGTAAAGTCCCTAGTAAAGTGCACTATGTGTGCCAGGGCTGGTAATGCAAATGCTACTAGTGGGCCTGCAGCACTAATTGTGCCACCCACACAAGTAGCCCTAAAAAGAGATCTCAGGCCTGCCACTGGAGTGCCTGCGCGCAGTTGATAACTGCCTTGTTGTCCTGACAAGTGCACCCACTTGCCAGGCCTTACCCTTCCCTTTTATGCACATCAGACACCCCTATAGTAGGCCCAAGGTACCCCCTGGGCAGGGTGCAGTGTATGTGAAAGGTAGGACATGTACTGAGGTGTGTACCATGTCCTGACAGTGAAAGACTGCCAAATTCGTTTTTCACTGTTGCAAGGCCATCTTGCCCATAGGACAGAATGGGGAATGCTGAGTCCCATGTTTCCAGCATATCTTCCCATAGGCATAAGATGGAGGGATGAAGTTTAGTGTGCCTGAATTCAGAATTAGATAACACTTCTTTCTATGAAGATGGTTTTTAAATTGTGTGTTTAGAAACCACACTTTTAGAAGTGGCTGGTTCCTTGTCCTAACCATCCTGTGTGTCTCTGCCTTGTTGTGTATTGCCTGTCTGGGTTTGGATGTGACAGGGTCTGGGGAGTGTCCTGACACCAGAGAGGGGTAGGTGAGATAGCACAGGCTGGCCTGCATTTGGTGTAGGGGGGTAGGAGTAGCCCTTTGATGCGAAGAGGCCTGTGCTGCTGCCACAAAGGAATGGCTCCACCTCCTGCAGAGTGTCTGAGGCCAGACCCCCACTATAAAAAAAGAAAGAAGAGGTGCACTGGCAGGAAGGCACACAGAACTGGTTTGGACCGGGCTCAGAGCCCCCCTGAACACAAAGACTTCAAAGGCATTTAGGAGTATAAATGTAAGAGCTGAAACCCCTGAACTCAAGACTGCAATCCGGACTGAAAAAGGATTGAAACTACTTCGTGATCAAGAGGAACCTCTGCCAAGGAAGAACAGCTGAAGAGAAGGACTGCCCTTGCTGTGTGTTCTGGGGCTGGCCTGCAGTTTGCTGATTTGACTAAGGAGAGGACAAGGGACTTTGCTTTGTGCTGTGTCCCCCTGGTTGAAAGGACTTTGCTGTGTGCTGTGTCCTGAAGTAACTTGTCTCCAAGGGCCCGAGAGGAGCTGGATCCCTGTTGTGGAAACTCAGGAACATAAAAGTTTCCAGGTGTGTCTCAGCGACGCTGTGTGCGTGTGCTTTTTGCAGCCTGAGACCTTCGTGAGACTTGCCCCGTGACTGTGTGCCCCAGAGCAGTCTTGCGCCCTGCTTCGATCGACAGCGTGACCAGAAGTGCTGTGATTATTATCACCATCGGCCCGGACCATCGTCCCAAGGGGGAGCCGTGAGGTGAAAGTTTCCAAGTGTGTCTCTGCGACGCTGGGTGCGTGTGCTTTTGCAGCCTGAGACCTTCGTGAGACTTGCCCCGTGACTGTGTGCCCCGGAGCAGTCTTGCGCCCTGCTTAGATCGACAGCGTGACCAGAAGTGCTGTGATGGTTATCGCCATCGTCCCGGACCGTCGTCCCAAGGGGGAGCCGTGAGGAATCACCGCCGCCGGCCCGAGCCTGCCTTTGCCCAAGATCAACGGAGCCTGGTAGCCCGACTCTCACTGAGAGGAGCAGTCACCGCCAACCCGAAGCCGCACAGCGTGACGCCCAAGCCGCGAGGAGAGAAGAGAGAGACTGCACTCCCCCCATGTAACGCTCAGCGAGCGTGTGTCGCCGCCTGTGGCGGAGTGCGTGCTATGAGAGACCGCTCTCGGCCTTTCCCATCTTTGAGCGGAGGCTTGCGCTGCAAGTCAGTATTGCGGCCCGTACTCGCCGAGGAGTGGCAGTACCGGGGTCGGATTGTGGAGCTGCAATTTGTTTCCTTCGTGACAGTATTAGGGGCATATTTTGGCAGCCGCTGACCGCGAGTCAGCCAAGAGTGGCATAGAGACCTTCACAAGCACCGCGATCGGTGCCGAACTGCATTGGTACTTGTTTTACGATTCGCATTAGTACTTGCATTACGAACTGCATTATTACTTGCCTTACGATCCGCATTAGTACTTGCATTACAAACTGCATTATTACGTGCTTCTACGATTCGCATTAGTACTTGCTTTAAGGACTCTTATTTCTACATTACGAACTGCATAGCATTAGGACTGCATTAGATCATCGTGAACTGCTCATTAATACAGCAAGAACCTACAAGTGATTGTTGGCCTAATAACCGGCCTAGTGAAATATTACGAATACGCATATGTTGGATTTTTATCGTTTGGTCTCATCGTGTCTTTTTGATAAAGATACCGCTATTTTTATAAAACCAGTGTGGTGTCCATTTGTGGTGTTATCACGGTGTTACTGGGAGTGTGGTTGCAAATACTTTACACATTGCCTTGGAGATAAGCCAGGCTGCTCGTGCCAAGCTACCGGGGGGGGGTGAGCAGGGGTTATCTAAGAGGGTGTCCCTCCTTTCCCTGACTAGAAGCAAGGGTCCCTATTTGGACTAAGGTACCTACCTCAGCCAACTAGAGACCCCCAGTTCTAACACCATCCTTTACCTAAAATCCAGGAAATGCTAATGGCTATTGGTGATGCCACTTTCTTTTCTATTATTGACCTCTAGTCAGCATACCATCAGGTAGCGCCGACTCCTAGATCTCAAGAACTAACTACATTTGTTACACCCTTTGGCGCCTTTAAGTTCTTTAGACTGCCATTTGGACTAGCTTCTGCCGGTAGTGTTGTTCAGAAGTTAATGGACTCTTTATTTAAAGGCGGCAGGGGTGTGCAAGCGTTCCAGGACGATATTCTTGTATTTGGAAGCAGTGTCATGGAACAGAATGCTGTACTTGATAGAGTTCTAGGTATCTGGAGCGATAGAGGTATGACTGTGTCCAATTAGAAGTGTACATTTTGTTTGGTTAATGAGCTTGATTATTTAGGACACACCATTACATCTGGGGGTATGAAGCCTAAGCAAGATTTAATTGATGCTATCCGTAAGGCTCCTGCACCGTCTGACAAGGACTCTTTGAGATCTTTTTTAGGCCTCAGTGAGTATTATGGCAGATTTGTGCACGGCTATGCTGGAATTGTAGAACCTTTAAGAGGTCTTCTTAGGAAGAAAGAAAAGTTTATCTGGACTGACGTACACAAAAAAGCGTTCATGGAAGTTAAAGACATGATTATCTGTGCACTGACCTAGGAACCTTTCAATAGTACTGATAGATGCTCAGCCATTGTTGATGCTAGCTCAGTTGGTCTGGGGGCGGTACTTACACAAAATCATCATGGTAAGGAGCGCACCACTGCTTTTAGTTCAAGATCTCCAAGTAAATCGTAAATACATTATAGTACTATTGAAAGGGAAACTTTGGCCTATGTTTGGACAGTGGAAAAGTTTGAGCCTTATCTTTGGGGACATACTTTTGATCTTATTACAGACCATAAGCCTCTGATCTTTCCAATGAATGGCAATGGAATGGATGCAGCTTCATCTAGGCTAGTGCGTTTATTATCTAAATTGCAGGAATTTACATTTGATGTAAAGTACATTCCTGGTGGGAAGAATTTCAGAGCGGATTGCTTATCGTATATACCTCTGAATTTGGATACGGATGAGGACATGTTTCAAGAAAAGGAATGTGTTGTGTCTGCTATTGATGCTGCTGTTCATTCTTCTGGAGCCATCACTGAAGAGGAATGGTTACAGCATTCTAATAGTGATGCTGTCTTATTTGTAGTTAAGAAATATGTTTTAAGTAAGTGACCACCTGTGTTGATTTTGAACACAACTTTGGTGCCTTGTGAACAAATTTCAGCAGAGTGGTCTATTGAAAATGGTTTAGTGACTAGACAGGGACTTTTTGTACCGCCTGAGAGTTTAAAACAAAGATTATGGACTATTGCTCGTATGGGGCATCCTGGCATGTTAGGTACCAAGAAGTTGCTGCGCAAGCATTACTGGTGGCCTGGGTGTGTGGAGCACTTGGTTAACAAGTGTTTGTCTGATAAGCACTGGAAGCTCAGCAAGTATAAAACTGGAGTTAACACATGTAATAAAGTAGGTAACACTGGATAACAGTATAAGTTGTTACGTTTATTTAAGATCCAAGTAATCAACGTCCTATCCACACCATGTCAGCAGCAACTGACCCGTGGAAGTTCCGAGAACACTTCAAACACAAACATTCCAGAATGCACAGAACATAACCCAATGACACGCAGGCCATTACACACCTTCCCCCTTTACATAAACAGACAAAAAAAATAAAAAAAAATAAAAAAGATTTTTAAAAAACAAAACGAAGCAAGCAAGAACCTGAAAAAAATAAATAATAAGCACCGGAAACATTAATCCAACACATAATCATGTAACTTCACTGGAATTTTAGCAATACGAGAACTCTTTCGCACTGTGGGGTGCGCATTAGAACGAGACAGCAACCCAGAGTAGATTTTGTTACGCATGGGCGCAATCCGGTTCAAGTTCCAGATGCGTCCATCGTCCAACTTAACAGCATTTCCAAAAAGTTTCTTAACAATATAAGGAGCAGAAAACTTCGAGACCCCTACACACCTCTGTGGAAGACGAACTCGCACTCTGTCTCCAACTTTAACACGAGTGTGGGTGACAGCATGTCTGACATCAAAATAGACCTTCCTCCTTGCATTCTTCAAACCTACCCCTGCTTGCCAGGACGTTTCCTGAGGAATTACACCAGAGGAATTCGTACCAGCACCTGCAGAAGAACAAACATCATGACTACGACCCATACTTTTGTCTCTCATCCGTGCCTGAAACAACATGGCATTAGGCTTCCGTCCCCGAAAAAGTTCAAAAGGAACTTTACCTGTGGTAGAATGTGGAGTCAGGCGATAAGTTAAAACACGGTCCACAATCTCAGGCTTCCAGTCCCTGTTCTGAGCTTTGGCTAACTGGATATACTCCTTTAACACTCGGCTAAACCTCTCCACCATGCCATTTGTCTCTGGATGGTAGAGAGCACACCGCTTATGTTTTACACCTCTTTCTGACAAAAATTCTTCCATCTCTCTTGAGACTAGTTCAACTCCGTTGTCAGTAAGAAGACAATCAGGAAACCTTCTCTTGAGAAAACTTCATCAAGGAATTTAGTGACATCCTTTGTCTCAATACTATGTGTGATTTTAATCTCGGGCCACCTGGAGAACATATCCATTAACACAAGAACATACAATTGGCCAGAACTACTCATAATGGGACCCAAAAGATCTAACGCTACATCTTGCCAACATCGCTCAGGGGCTTCACGCACAACCATGGGTTGAACTCTCGTACTGTAAATCTTGTCAGACGCATTACAGTCGGAACAATCCCTCACCATGCGTTCAACTAAGAGGTCAATCCCAGGCCACCAAAAGTGCAAACGAATCCTTTCTTTTGTTTTAGAAATTCCCTGATGCCCCTGAGGAGTTTGTTGTACAATTGCAGGTCGAATAGTGAGTGGAGGGACCAACTTAGTACCTCTCCAAAGGAATCCAGAGGAGAGAGACAGTTCATGACGTACATTCCAAAACTTGCGTACTTCCTCTGTCAAGTTTAATGCCACATTCCCAACCATCAACAACAAACTTACAAACCTCAAGAATGACAGGATCGTTTTCAATGGCTACCTTCCAATCTTCCTCACTCAGCACTCCAGCAGTAACCTCACACACCTTGTAATCTTCATCTTCCCACAAGTCTTCACAAATGGCAGAAGTGTCACATCTAACAAGGCGGGAAAGACAATCAGAGACTTTGTTCTGAATACCAGGAATATGACACACAACAAAATCAAAGTCCTGAAGTGCCACAATCCACCTAGCGATTCTTGACGAAACTGCATCAAGACTTTTCTTTGTGAACAAGTCTTTCAAGGGCTTATGATCGGAGTGTACAGAGAATGTACCTCCCCAAAGAAACTTTAATTTTTTAATAGCCCAATATATACAAAGAGTCTCTCTATAACTGAGTATTGTATCTCAGGCCCCACCAGTGCTCGTGACAAGAACATAACAGTCACCTCCTGTCCATCCTTCACCTGTTTAAGAACTGCTCCGAGACCCTTGGAGCTGGCATCAGTGACTAGAATGGAGGGAATGGAAGCATCAAAACTCTTAAGAGATGGAGCCTCACTCAGAGCACTCTTTATGTCATCAAACTCACTTTGACACTGGAGACCAAATAAACTTCACGCCCTTTTTGAGAAGAGTTCTAAGAGAGTATGTACGGGATGCAAATAGTGGTACAAATTTATTGTAATATTCTGCCATGCCCAGAAAAGGGACTAATTCATTTCTGGACAGAGGTACAGAAAGATTGAATCGTTGACACTAAATGTTCTCTAGGTTTAACGCCCTCTTTGGACAGATTATGTCCTAAATAGTCAATCTCTTTAAGGTTAAATTTGCACTTGTTTTCATGAAGAGTTAAACCACGAGACATGAAGCGTTCAAGAACACACCTGAGCCTCTAATCATGTATTTCTTGAGAAGAACCAAATACAAGAACGTCATCTTGATAAATTTTTACCCCAGGCAGGCCCTGTAAAACATCTTTCATAGCTCTCTGGAAAACAGAGGCTGCAGAGTTTAAGCCAAAAGAAAGTCTCGTAAATTTGAAAGTACCAATGGGGTTATAAAAGCAGTAAGATCCATCGAGTCAAGGTCAATTTTGATCTGATGATAAGCCGCTCTGAGGTCTAAGGTGGAGAAAATCGTGGCTCCGTCTAATTGTGTCAGCATTTCGGTGATGTTGGGGAGAGGGTACTTATCAGCCACGACTGCGCGATTAAGTGCGCGCAAGTCCACACAGAGCCTCACCAGAGGCCTTACGTGCCAGAACCACAGGAGCCAACCATTCACTCGCTTCTGATTTGACTATGATGCCCTCCTTCAACAATTTCTGTAATTCTTTCTGCATGGAGTCTTTCATGGTAAGTGGTACACTACGCACCTTACAGGTAACAGGAGTCACATCAGGTTTCAAACAGATTTTATGAGTGTAACCGGACAAACAACCCAGTTTTTCACTAAACACTTGTGCAAATTGATTCCGCAGACTATTAACCTGATCAACTTTACAAGTTTCTGGAACATTAGGTGAATCTGAGGATGAAGAACAAAGATCTTCCTTCAAAACAACGCAAGGATTGTTACCAGGCATGAGCATCAGCCCAAGATCTGCCTGGTGTGCCCAACTTATAATACTGTCACCTTTAGTAGAGATGTAAATTTTCCCAGCAGTTAACTTGTTCTTGAATTCAATGTCACCCTCAAAGTAACCAACCAACTCAATAGGTTGGCCACCGTAAGCTAATGGTCTGATATCGGGTTTAAATATTTTAACTTTGCCCAAAAGAGTTGACTCATAAAAACACTTAGGCACAAGCGTAATTTTTGCTCCAGAGTCAAAGAGCATTTTGACCTTATAACCATTCACTTTGACACACTCAATAGGATTTTTGTGTTTTATTAACGAAGAAAGTGGAACCAAAACTTCACCACAGTGTAACTCATCTGAGTCAGAATCAGATCTATCTTGAATCCACACTTCTTTTACACGATTGCTTTTCTTAAGCATAGGGGTCCTGCACGCTTTCGCTATATGACCAATCTTACCACATTTAAGACATTTGGAATTCAAAGCAGGGCACAATTTGTCATTTGCAAGATGACCAATATTATCACAGCTGAAACATTTCCCCGCAAAGGGTTTTTTAGACCACGAAGGTTGCAACTCATTTTGTTCAAAACCTTTATACAGAGAACCATCTTGTTTGAAAGTTTTTGGTTTACTTATCATTTGCACTTTATCATTTGTAAGGTTGTGTGCACCGTTCTCCTTTTTTATAACTTCAACGCAGGCAAGCGAATGTTCAATGCGTTTAGCAACTAAAATGACTTCATCAAGTTTGGGGTCGTCCTTTTGCCATAACTCATCCTTTACTTTTTCTATTGCACAACCAAGCATGAATTGAT
Organism: Calotriton arnoldi; assembly: GCA_963921515.1. NCBI lineage: Eukaryota > Metazoa > Chordata > Amphibia > Caudata > Salamandridae > Calotriton > Calotriton arnoldi. The sequence goes on along the minus strand of CAWUFW010005998.1, from coordinate 6,745 downwards.
CATGTATGCGCTCTTCCAGGGTGCTTTCAAACTTGCAAGTAGAAGCTAATTTGCGTAAATGAGTAATATAAACTTCAACAGACTCTTTCGGTTGCTGCATCCGTTTACCAAAATGATATCGTTCTAAAATCGTGCTTACTTTCGGGAGATAATGAATATCAAGTTTCTTTAAACATATCTCAAATTCATTAAGAGAGTTGGCTTCAGAGTCATCGATATCAGGCAAGTGCTCAAAAACCTCTTGCCCCTCAGAGCCTAAGCAGTGTAATAACAAGGCAGACTTGCGTTCAGCACTTAACGACACGCCGCAGACCCTGGCATAGTTAAGAAAGACCTTCTTCCATTTCAACCAGCAGATAGAAGGCTCACCTGGATTTGATAGGAAGAAAGGAGGAGGAGTGACGTTTTGCATTTTCGTGAATAGAGGAAATATGTGTTATGGTGAAGAGTATTCTCTGTGATAAAAGATTAAAAGTGAGCTGTGCGCATCAGCGCAAGGTAGATGAACATATCACTTTGAAAACTTCATAGGAAGTAGATGTGCGCATCAGCGCAAGGTAGATACAGATGAGCTGTGCGCATCACCACAAAGTAGATGAACATATCACTTAGTAACACTTTATTACAGGTAGCTGCGCGCATCAGCGCAAGGTGAGTGAACGAGCTTCATAAAATAGCTGTGCCCGTCAGCGAAAGGAAGTACAAACAAAAAGGATAAGCTGAAGTAGCTGTGCCCGTCAGCGTTGCCTATGTTTCTATGCTGTGATTGGCTGACAAAGAGGAGGCGTCAGCATTGTTTGGCAACGTAGGGAACGCGGTAAAGTTCAGCTTAGTTTGGTGAAGCTGATATTACGGAGGCACTCAGACGTCGGTTGCTAGGCAACATGGGGAAGTACAGCATGAGGTGGCAACGTTTGTAAAGAGGACAGCACGCAGACGCTGGAAATGCGACGTCACAGACAGCCCGTGTCAACAGTGGGCGCCAAGCAGCCGAGGACATGCGCGAGGGCAGGAAGCTCGAGATCTCTCGTGACAAAGATGAACTCAGTAAGTCACAATTTTTAGGTAAATTCTCCTCGAAGCGGGAGTCGGACGGAAGTAAACAAAGTCACAGTACCTTAAGTAGAAATATCAAATGGAGGCAACCTTGTAGTAGCGGTGTTTTTCTCCGGGTGTGTTAGGACGTCTCAAGGCTTCACATCATGGAAGTCCAGATGTAAGGGCACGCGTAGTGTCGATCGAAGCTCGTCGCCAGTGTAATAAAGTAGGTAACAATGGATAACAGTATAAGAAGTTACGTTTATTTAAGATCCAAGTAATCAACGTCCTATCCACACCATGTCAGCAGCAACTGACCCGTGGAAGTTCCGAGAACACTTCAAACACAAACACATTCCAGAATGCACAGAACATAACCCAATGACACGCAGGTCATTACAACACACTTCCTGAAAAGCCTTGGGATAAGTTAGCAATTGACTTTTCAGGACCATTTCACAGATTCTGTTTCACAAAGGTCGGGCCTGGTGGGGCCTCGACAGGGGTAGAGAGGCCTCCTGGGGGAGGTGGGAAGGGATATGTCCTCCCTATGGATAACTTGTTTTACAAAAAGATATCCCTCCTGGAACCTCATAAGGTCCCAAGGTGGTGAGATGAAGAGAGGTAAAGAAAGGGGAAAAAAAAAAACAACACGTAGCCAAAGATGTAGGAGGGGGTGTTCTGAAGTCGAACAGAGCACTTAAAAAGAGTCTGCACCTTACTGATTCAGTAATGTCCCAGAGTTGTAAAGGGAGAGGGGAGGGAGACCCTTTTGTTATTATAGCCCTCACTCACTCGAATAGTGACATGCTTCATCATCGGGCTCACCCTGGCTCCTAAAGGTGAGGGTGGGCTCGACCGTATTTCAGGGAGCACTTATGATGATTTTGGGTATGGGGGCATTACGTTACAGATAAAATTCCTCACCCACTCCAAAAGTATCCTTTATGAGTGGAGTGAGGGGGAAGGTTAAAAAAGACTGAGGTAGGGTTGGAGAATTTGATGGTCCTATGACCCTAACTGAACACCAACATGTTCTGCCCTATCGCTGGCCTATTTATGGTCCCAGGCTTTCGTCAGGGTGAGATGAATGAATGAATGTGTAGTTTTTATATAGCGCAGCGTTCACTCCAGGGAGAATCTTGGCGCTTTAGCGGAGGAAGGACACCTGAGAGGAGAAGAACTTTATGGCAGAGCTTAGATAAAAGACAACACAGTATTATCTGGGATCTGCAAAGCATGTCACTATTAGAGTGAGTGAGTGAGGGCTATAATAACAAAAGGGTCTCCCTCCCTTCTCACCTTACAACTCGGGGACATTACTGAATCAGTAAGGTGCAGACTCTTTTTAGGTGCTCTGTTAGACTTCAGAACACCCCCTCCTACATCTTTGGCTATGTGTTGTTTTTTCCCCCTTTCATCACCATTTCACAGATTACCTGGTGATATGAAAGGTCTTATTGTTGTTATAGATTACTACTCTAAGTGGTTGGTATATGATTTTGTGTCAATGCCTACTACTGATGTTGTCATTACATTTGTAGACAAAGTGGTTGCTGTTGAGGGAAGTCCGAATGTTTTGGTTTCTGACAATGACACTCATTTTGTTTCAAAGAAAATGACAGATTTTTACTGAGACATGAAAAACTCCTCTTTATTTTTCTGCAGCTAATGGGTTAGTTGAGAGGTGTAACACATTTTTAAGGAAGGAATCCAAACCGCCCTTGCTTCTAATTTGGATGTACGCACATATTTACGTGAAAAGGTTTGGAGTCATTTAAATACACCTCATTCAGTTACAGGGTTTTCACCTTTTCTCTTGTTAAAAGGAAGAGGCTAAAACTACACTCACGCCTTAGAGTGATCATTATGTTTCACCTCAAATTATTTTGAGGGATCACCGGAGTCTTGATGAGTGTGTCCTAAAAAATTTGCACAAAGGTTCAGAAGTCGGGATGAAAATCATTCTTTCACTTGTAAAATTTTTTATGTTGGGGATTGGGTGTTAGTGAAGAAACCCAGAAAAGTAGTTAAGGGTGACTCGAAACTCTCTGATCCTGTACACATTTTAAGAGTCACTAAGTCAGCTGTTCTACTCAAGGATTGGGATGGTGGAACAAAGGTTCTGTTGTGACTATTAAACCTTTCTAAAAAGAAAACATTGAGAAGGGTAAATGTCATGTTGGTGAGTTGGAAGACAGTTGTGTTGTTTGAGATCCTAGTAATGGGAAAACTTTGGTGGATCCAGATATTCAAAGTGTGTTGAGAAATGTTGAAAATCCTTAGTTAGTGTCCAGTAGTGCAATTGTTCAGGAGGTTCCTTGTGAAGACAGTGCACTTCTAAGCAGGGTACTAGTTGGTTTGGGTTCCAATGATAATGTCAGTGCTGATATGAACACATCTGCTCTCAGAAATGTTGTGTCTGGCAATAGACATGTGAGAAATCATGTAAGAAGAAGGAGAACTGTTTTACCCTCCAACTAACAACTATGTAATGTATTGAGTTTTTGCTTTTCTTTTTGTTTTTGAAGGGGAGATGTTGTATTTTGGGTGTTTGCTTAATTTAGCATTTAGGTTTATTTATTGTAACATGGATGTGCTACTAGTATGTATACGATGTTTTTACTGTTTCTTACCTTTCGTATTCTTTTGATTGAGCAGCTTGTGGTATGTTGCTATGGTGCTTGTTGAGTTCTGTGAGGCATTCCACATTGAACTGGCTCACTGGATGGCAGCAAGATCTATGGCTCCTGCTTGCTCTTCGTGGGCTATTAACTCTGTGACTAAATAAAGCTTTGAAGATAACTTATTCAGCGTCCTCTTTACCTCTTGGATACAACAGAGACCGACATCACACTACCACTTATAGATGCACAATGGGCATTCGTCTTTCAACTAACTTGGAAGCTCTCTCCTAACTATAGGCTGCGACGGATCCATTTCAGATTCCTCTACAAGATATCTCAAACCCCGTCCTCGCTAAAAAGCATGGGCTTATGAGCAAACACTAACTGCTCCAGATGTGGGGTAGATGGCGCAAACATTATACACTTAGCTTCGTACTGCCCACTATTCCTGCAATACTGGGCTGCTATACTAGCGTCACTCCCACACATGATAGACTGCCACACAGCAAACAATGGAAGTTGCACTAGTAATTTATGTAAAAGATTTCTCCACACCTAACCTCAAGTTGCTAGTTCTGGTCCTCCTGCTAGCTAAGAGGAGGATGGCGAACGGACTGCCTCTGCAATACGGTCTGTTGTAAGGAGCAGCTAGAGACTTAACTAGGACTATATGCCGCCTTGTTCCCAGCCCAAGGATATATGTACCGGCTGGATGTTGGCAAACCCATTGATTTGGATGAGAGTGAGCTGGACATGCCTTGAACTGTACCCCCTGGTTGATGTCCTAGAACAGACCAAGTGAAGCAATGGAAATTGCTCTTTCACCCCCAGCCCCTTTTGTCCGAGTTGATTCGGTGGGAAATGCTAGAGATGCTTGTTTAGTGAGCCCTCAATACCTTAAAAATTCTATTTTTTGGCCTCACAATCCTGTACTTATTATGTATGAAGTAATATGTGACAGAAACTTACCTGTTTAAGTTGTTGTATCCATTGAAGAAAATCAATTTAAAAAAAACAAGAACTTTATATAAGTGAGCTCTAGGATAGCCGACCAATCAGCACTGTCTGCCGCAGGCCTGGAATTTATTAAAGTAAAATACTACACCTGCGGAGATAGGGAAAAAATTATATCTACAATTTGCAGGTATACCAAGTGTTGATGTTGAAACATATTGGTTGAATGAATGGAGAAAAATTTCACAGAGCTATATTGTCGGAGTGGTTAACAACTTTCGTCTGTGACAGGGCATTTGTGGGACAATAGATCATGGCCTATCTTGCATGTAAGATGCACTGCTGCACAAAAGACCGGCCACACACAACGCCCCCAAGTCCAAACTCCGTAGACCGCTTTTATGTGGGCTGTGTGAACAATCCAGCAAATGAAGTCTGAGCACAGATAATATAGGGGTGTCGGTTTTCAGTACTTAGCAGGCTGATATAACGAGAGCCAGGAATGAAACTGGATGCTATGCTTGAGCTAGTCCGGTTCCATGAGCTCTGAGACAGCTCTATTGAAGGTATCTGTTGAATCAGACAAAGAAACTACTTCAGGCATTAAGGAAAAAGCCACCAAAGCTATACGGAAAAGAGCAGCCACAAGTCTGGTTTGCTGGTCTAAAATCAGCCATGAACCAGTGTGGAAACTGCATCTTGGAGCCCCATAAACTATGAAAAAACCTGGCACATGGGAAGACCCGTTCCAAGTGACTTTGTCAAAGAGGTGGGAGAGGAAGGTGGCCAACAAAGCGAGGATACACAGCATTGTCACTGCAAAACATAGTGTTGTGACTCAACCACACTGGAGGTCAAAAAGGGATGCCTGTGTTCAGACGAGCTGCTGGCGGCACACAGGTAGAAGCTCAATTCCTTCAACTGAGCAAATTCAAATGATATTGAACGTGGAACCTTTGCATGACAATGCAAGGTTCCACAAGGGACTGACGATGCTAACATTCTAAACACTACACAAAGCAGTAAGACCCTACGACAAGACTGAACACACCCCTACGTCTATGAAACGCAGAGACTTCAGCGAAGCTATAATTTATCATCTCATACACTAACCACTGGGAAACAGAGGCAACCCCAAACAACATGCGAGATAGAAATACACGGGACAAACATCAGAGTGCTCATTGACTCCAGGGCATCAGTCAATGTAATGAATCATGAAAAATTCAAAGTACTCACAATCCAACCAAAACAACTCCGCACAAAGGCCAGAATCTACATCTCCAGGGAACACGAAACAACCCCTCTAGCTGGAACCTTTGTGATAAACATATGTCCCCACAATCAAGCTGTGGGAGCAATGTTCTAGGTCACTTTAGAAGACACTAACACTCGTTGCCTGTAGCAAGCTGTGAGATCTTCAAAGGCATTGATAACAATTATCTGCAGCACAACTGAAAACCAAGGACTTATCTTCCTTGCAAAGCAAGTGAGTGAATGTCCCATGGACAATATCTTGAAAGACTTCTGGCACCTCTTCCAAGGGCTATGGTCCTTTAAGAACACTGTGATCAAGTTCCACACATACAAGACAGTCAAGTCAACTGCCCTAAAACAAAATCTGATTTCACCTAGCACCTCTGGTCGAAAGGGAATTGGAGAAACTTAAGAGCATGGATGTCACAGAGAAAGGGGGGGGGGCCAGGTCAACCCCTTAGGCTTTCCCAATGTTGAGCACCACAACCAGGGGCCATCTGACTCAGCATGCATCCTCCTAATTAAGCCATTCAGGGGTCGATTCCGATTCGGGCCGGAAAAAGCACCGACCGACTCGGATCCGGAAAAAATACCGACCGACACGTACCAGTGGCGCCCGACACGCCAAGTACGATGCAAGCCGCGATAAATCCGACCGACACGTCAGGAAACCAAGCCGACCGACCGAGCCGCTCGGAAAATAGCAATCCGGCCGGAAAAACACGCGAATCCAACCGACCGACACGCACCCGGAACAAATCCGACCGAATCGTACCCGCCAACTCCAACCTGCAAAGTACGATGCAAGGCGCGAAAAACACGACCGAGTCGGACGGAGGACAAGCCGTACGACCGACACGCATACAAAA